>OY997272.1:12312500-13610000 GCA_963921465.1 Triticum timopheevii | reverse complement strand
GTCGTCCATGCTCGGGGCGCAGACCTCCGGGACCCTCACCACCTCCACCTCCGTCGCCACCGCCACTGCCACCGCGCCCGTCCTCACGTCGCCGGCCTCCCAGGCCGTCCACGTCGCCAGCGTCAAGACGCACGTCCCCGTCGTCCTCGACCTGCAGCAGTCCAACTACGCCAAGTGGCGCATGCTCATCACCGTCCTCCTCGGCAAGTACGAGCTCATGGATCACATCTCCGCCGTCACGCCGCCGGATACTCGCACGGCCGAGTGGCAGCGCCAGGACTACGTCGTCCGTTCGTGGCTATACATCTCCATCAGCGACGACATCCTAGACACCATCATGGCCCAGGATCAGACCGCGTACGACGCCTATGCGCTGATCCGGAACCTCTTCCTCGACAATCAACTCACTTGGGCCGTCTTCCTCGAGGCACAGTTCCGGGCCATCGTTCAGGGCGACCTCACCATCACCGCCTACTGCCACCGCCTGAAGGCCCTCTCCGACGCGCTGGCGGACGTGGGGCAGCCCGTGCAGGACCAGACCTTGTCCTCACATGCCTTCGGGGCCTCAACCCACGCTTCTCAGACATCACCACCCTCGTCACGATGCAAGTTCCGCCTCCGACCTTCCTGCAGACACGCTCCATCCTCCTTCTGCGCGAGAACCAGCTCGCCAACGCCGTTCCCGGTGGTTCCATGCCGTCTCAGGTCGCTCTCTACGGCAATACCGCCGGCTCCTCCACCGGCGGCAACCCAGGCGGCCATGGCAACTCAGGCGGCAACAACAGCAACGGCGGCCGCTGGTCCAAGAAGAAGAAGAACGCCGGCGGGGGTGCGGCCAACTCCAACACCACTCACCCCCCGCGGCACCCGGCTCGTGGATCTGCTTCAACCCGTACACCGGCCAGACCCAGCCGATGCAGCCCGCCTGGCGCCCTTACGCCGCCCAAGCCCCTCCCGCCGAGGGCGCTGGCCTCCTTGGGCCGGCCCCGCAGTCCGCCGCACCAGCGCCACCGCCCCGCCAGTCAACCTGGGTTCCCCCAGGACAGGTCGCTTACACGACTCAACTGGCACCACTGCACGGTCAGGCCTGGGGCACTAACCCGCCTCCACCTGTGGCGCCGTACAACCCCGGCCCAGCATGGGACTGCTCCGCCCTCGTCGCCGCCCTGAATGCCACTGCCGGCTCTCCAGCCGCCGGCCCTTCTACACCAGGCGCATGGGTCATGGACTCCGGCGAAACCTCGCACATGGTCTCTGACCCTGGTATACTCTCCACCTCCTCATACCCTCCCCCTTCCCTCCGTGTAACCGTTGGCAATGGCGATCCTCTTCCCATCACCGCCACCGGCCACGTTACTCTCCGCACACCTAGCCACACTTTCCATCTTAACAATGTTCTAGTTGTTCCCGATATCATCAAAAATCTTCTTTCTACTCATCAGTTTACCATTGATAACTCCGTTTCTGTTGAATATGACCCGTGTGGTTTTTCTATTAAGGATCTTCACACTCGGCGCGAGATTATTCGCTGCGGTAGCCCCGGTCCACTCTACGAGTTCTTCGCCAACACCAACACCACCACCTCGCCGTTTGGACTCGTCGCCACCACCACCACATCGGAGCTATGGCATCATCGCTTAGGACACCCGGCTCGTGACTCTATGTCACATTTATCTTCAGAATTTGCTATCCCATGTAATAAAAGTACTCAAGTGTGTCATGCATGTCAGCTTGGCAAGCACGTGCGTTTACTGTTTTCTAGATCATCCACATTTTGTGCCGTTCCGTTCCAATTATGACATTGTGATCTGTGGACATCACCCGTTGCTAGTAACTCTGGCTTGAAATATTATTTGGTCATTGTCGATGATTTTTCTCATTTTATGTGGACCTACCCACTCCGCCGGAAATCCGACACATGTGATATCCTCGTTAACTTTGTCGCTTACGCATGCACACAATTCAACCTTCCGGTCGTGTCTTTCCAAACCGACAACGACACTGAGTTTGTTAACTCCACCTTTTCGAGTTCCTTGCCCGCAACGGCATTCACCTACGCATGTCTTGTCCGTACACTTCTCCTCAAAATGGCAAGGCCGAGCATGCTATCCGCACCCTCAATGACATAACCCGCACCCTCCTCTTCCAGTCTTACATGCCTCCTCCCTACTGGGCCGAGGCTCTCACCGTCGCCACCTTCTTACTTAATCGCCGTCCTAGCCAAGCCCTGCAGTTTCGCATCCCATATACCCTTCTCTACCAACAAAAACCCTCCTTCTCCGACCTTCGCGTCTTCGGGTGCTTGTGCTACCCAAACCAATCAGCCACGGCATCTCACAAACTAGCTCTGCGCTCCACTGCGTGCGTGTTCCTCGGTTACCCTACTTCACATCGCGGCTATAGATGCCTCGACTTGTCCTCCCGCCGCATCATTATCTCCCGTCACGTCGTCTTTGACGAAAACACCTTCCCCTTCGCCACAGATCGCACAGATACATCCCCGGCCGACCTAGACTTCTTGCTCGACCTCGCCGCCATGCACCCGGCTCCCGCGGTCCTCACAACCCCACGGGGCCAGCCCAGCATGGTGCCGGCATCCCCGGCCCAGCCCGCTATGCATGGCCCAGCCTCCCCACCCCCCACGCGCATCACCGACGAGCCTGCCTCACCCGCACCAAAGCAACCCGCGTCTCCCGGCCGGTCCCCTTCACCACCACCACCGCCACCCCCTCCCCCTCCCCATCGCTCGCGTAGCAGCACCGCTCCTGCCATCAATACTCACACCATGCTCACGCGCGCCAAGCGCGGTATCATTCAGCCGATCAACAAACTCAACCTGTCGGCCGAGCACTCCATCATCTCACCTATTCCTAAAACCTATCGCTCCGCTCTTCAGGAACCTCTTTGGCGTGCTGCTATGTCCGAGGAGTATGATGCTATCATTCAGAACCGCACTTGGTCTCTAGTTCCTCGTCCGGTTGGTGCTAACGTTGTTTCAGGAAAGTGGATCTTCAAGCACAAGTTTGGCGCTGATGGTGGTCTTGCTCGGTACAAGGCCAGGTGGGTGGTCCGTGGATTCTCTCAGCAGCCCGGTATTGACTACGACGAGACTTTTAGTCCTGTTGTCAAACCGGCTACTATCCGCGTTGTGCTCAGCATTGCTGTCTCCCATGCTTGGCCGGTTCATCAGCTGGATGTCAAGAACGCCTTCCTCCATGGCGATCTTGATGAGGTGGTTCATTGTGAGCAGCCGCCCGGCTTCATCGACCCCACGCGGCCTCAGCATGTCTGCCTCCTTCACAAGTCCCTCTATGGGCTTAAGCAGGCGCCCCGCGCATGGTACTAGAGGTTCGCTCATCATGCTCATCGCCTTGGGTTCGTGGCTTCCCAGAGCGACGTATCTCTGTTCGTGCTTCGACACGGTACCAAGATGGCCTACCTACTTCTCTACGTTGATGACATCATCCTCACCGCCTCCAGCGCCGGGTTTCTCCAACACATCACCGACCAGCTCCACCGCAAGTTCTCCATGACTGATCTCGGGGACTTGTCTTACTTCCTCGGGATCTCGGTCTCCCGCTCTGCTTCAGGGATGCTTCTCTCGTAGTGTCAGTACGCCATTGACCTTCTTCACCACGCCGGTATGATGGACTGCAACTCGTGTGTGACGCCCATCGACACCCGTTGCAAGCTCTCTGCCGATGAGGGTCCCCTCTTCACCGATGCTTCTGAGTACCGGAGTTTTGCCGGGGCGCTTCAGTACCTGACGCTCACCCGGCCCGACATTGCTCATGACGTTCAGCAAGCGTGCCTCTACATGCACGCTCCTCGGAAGCCACATCTCAACCTCGTCAAGCGGATTCTTCGGTATGTTCGTGGCACTCTTGACCTCGGCCTTCAGCTTCACTCCACGCCGGCCTCCTTGCTCACCGCCTACTCCGACGCCGATTGGGCCGGCTGCCCCGACACACGACGCTCCACCTCTGGGTACCGTGTCTATCTCGGCGACAACCTGGTGTCCTGATCCTCCAAACGCCAGGCCACGGTGTCTCGCTCCAGTGCCGAGGCGGAGTACCGAGCCGTGGCTCATGCCATGGCAGAGTGCTGCTGGCTTTGGCAGCTCTTCATCGTCCCCTTCCGTCCGCAACGGTTGTCTTCTGTGATAACGTCAGTGCTGTTTACATGGCCTGTAACCCGGTCCAGCATTGCCGCACGAAGCACATCGAGATCGACATCCACTTCGTTCGTGAGAAGGTGTCTCTCGGTTAGATTCGGGTTCTTCATGTGCCGTCTTCGCAGCAGTTTGCCGATATCATGACGAACGGCTTGCCGTCACACCTCTTCGAGGATTTTCGGTACAGTTTATGCGTTCGCCCGACGCACAAACTGCGGGGATGTTAAAGTATGATTTTGTATAGCTAACCATGCGTATTCCGTTTGTATATGGTTGTACATATACGTGTATAGGATTCTTTCTTGGTCTCTAAGACTTGTAATCTTGCTATATATATATATATATATATATATATATATATATATATATATATACATACTTGAGAGGCGTCTTCCCTTAAACTGATTCTCGTTTATACTTAGATATGTTGCACCAAATGTATTGGCATATAATGACTGAAACAATTTGTTTTTTAACCGAAGATGCTCGAGTGTGTCAGGAGGGTACATAAATTCACGAAAATGACACCCAAGGATCTACAGACAAGGAAAAAAAGCACTCAAAGAAACTCTGAAAAAAATGCATTTTGGAGAACTTCAAAAAAGGAGTTTATTTTTATTATAGAAATAATAAACAAAAAATATCTATTGTAAGAACTCCAAAACATTTTATCAAAATAATAAATTACATATCAGGTTTACAGGTTTTTTTTTCATTTTCATTTAGTTTTATATGCTACTCGTGAAAGAGACTCTCACAGGGTTCACATAATGTTTGCGCCATATGCTCAGACTATTTCTGGATAGTAGTATCTACTATTAAATATATACATGTATTTTGAAATAAACGCCCATGACTACTGAGATTTATTGGCGTATCTCAAAAGGGATGAGTACTGAGATTTATTCGCGTATAACAAAAGTGATGTTCACCTATTGTGCGACGAGATGTTCCACCATCGAAACATATGTTCATCACTTCAGAGAGAAAATTGACACGTATAGAAGGAAAATTGTTCATATATGTGTGAAAAGAAAACCCAGAGATTCTGTCCCACTACTGATTTTTTTTGAGAAATACTGTCCCACTACTGATAATTGTTAGACCGGGATCTTTGATGGGCTTTAAATTGGTGGGTATCCCCTCACTTTTCAGACCCAGCTCAGCTTCGCTCCGCAGCTCGCTTCCACTCACTGACTCGACACACAACAACATCTCGACGCCTGACCGAGAGAAGCAATGCGCTACCGCGAATTGGCCGGCGACCTGAGCCCGCTCCCGGCGGCCAGCGACCAGTGATTCATCTCCCCTCATGTGTTTTGATGTGAGCTCTCTTCTCCTCCCCTTCCTTTCCCAATTTCTTCTCATCTCTCGTGGGGAAATCCTAGCTAGACCCATATTGTTTACTCGTCGCGGGAGCTAAGGGTGGGGATAGATGGATCTTGCCGAGATTCCGCAGTGGTAATCAAGATCTGGTCTCTCTCTATTTCTAGGATTCTCTCCCAAATTTCAGTTCGTGCAGTTTATAATTTGCGTATGCTCTGCTGCACTTAGCTGTGTGTTGTGTGTTTATTGCAAACATTTGCAGTCCGAATAAATCAATCCACTGCGTTGCCGTTCATTTGCATTTTTTTATTTTTGAATGCCGATTCCCAGTGCCGAACCCAAGATGAAATTGTGTGTGTGTGGTGACATAGAGCGGCATTCCCCACTGGCAGCTGCGGCCACGGTATCCAAGGTGCTCGACGACGGCAACCTCCTCACCGAAATACTCCGCATCGGCTTTCCCACTGCCGGCAACCACAATGTTTTGATCTGAAACTGTCGGAATGACAGCGTCTTCACCACATTGTGCCACTGAAGGCGCAATGGAGTTGGAACAGGGGCCAGTCTTCGAGTGCACCCCCCCGCTTTGCCCTGACAGAGGCATGGTCGATGTCCCACCATTCACATCACTTCGCTTCGGCACACCCTCCCTAAACACATCAAGGGCTCAGATTATCCCATACCCTTTCATAACAATGGGCAGGATGGTCTTTTCTTAACAGTTTTTTAGCAGTTGGTCTTTTGCTAAAGTACGTCTACAGCCGGCCCATTAAGCTACCACGTTCAATATAAGCGCAACCTAAAAATATAGGGAAAAAGGAGATTATGAGGATTTGAAATCAAGACCTCCCACTAAACGACACATGGCAATAGCCACTGCAACCAAACTCTGCTTGTGTTATGTTTGAGCGAGAAATATATAAGAAAATACAGTAGCGTACATATATATATGAAATAATTTCTGAAAAAAACTGAAACTTTTATTAAGAAAATGCGAACAACTTTAAAATGCCGAATAGTTTTGGAATTTGTGAACGAAATTTTAGCAATTTTATTTTGAAAGTGAACAAAATTTCAAAACACAAACAATTTCCGAACATCTTTCGAAACATGAACAATTTTTAAAATTTGTGGTTTTCTTTTTTGGGGGGTTTTTCTTGTCCCATTTTCCTTTTATTTTTCAATTTTATTTTGATCTTAATTATATTTTTTAAAAATAACGAACTGTTTTTAAATCGTGAACCTTTTCTTAAATCCATGAAATTTTCAAATTTGGAAATATTATTTTAATATTTGTGAACTTTGTTTTCAAATCTGTGAACGTTTTTACACATCCAAGAACTATTTTAAACTTTATGAACTTTTTCCAATGCCTGGGATTTTTGTTCAAATTCGTGAACATCTGTTTTTGGCGCGATGCCTTGAATTTATCATAAAAGTTCGCGATATTGAAAAATATTCATTCATATGAAAAAAGATCACAGATTTAAAAGATAAGTTCATGGATTTAAAATATATTCATGAATTTAAGAAAATGAAAGACGAAAATAAAAAAATAAGAAGAAATACGGAAAAATAAACCGAAGAAAAAAAGTCAAAAAGAAAAACAGACAGATAAGATGCACAACAAGAAGTATAAAAGAAGAAGCCAGGCACAACAAGTACGCTGTTGTAGCTGGTTATTGCAGGTAGATATAAACCAAGAGGTTGGGTGTTCGATACTGCTCACCCACTAAATTTTTGAAGCTTAAAAGTAATAAAATAATAAATGGGACATGCCCAGGATGGGAGGGGGACGTGCGCCAGTTGTCTGATGGGCCGATGGATCTGCTATGTACGTATACATGTATAGCTCGTCAGCTAGTACGCTTCACATACCGAGGTGTCTATACGTTATGGTCAAATGACCATACTACCCTTACACCGAAGCATGCCGACTTCAGTAGTTTCACTCAGGGTGTGGTCTTCTCCAAAGAAGAAGGCGATTTTTTGTCCTACTTATATGTGTTGATGTAGTTTGCCATGGTGACAAATCCTTCCACCGTGCATGTATATGTGTTGCAAGATGGTGCCTGGCATATGTAAACGTCGTCCACGGCACATACCTCTTCTCTTCATTTGGATAGAAAACCCGTGCTTGCGAGAAATAAAATCTATATCCTGTCTGGCCCGAGCAGGATTCATGTCTTGGATATGCTAGCATCAAGTTTTTCCACAATTCAGTTACCACAAGGGGTGCAGCTAAACACTTTGTACACCATTTTGCCACGAGCGGATGATTTATTTTGCAATATATCTCATTGAGTTGAAATTGAAGGAGCTCCAGCTTAGTGTCTGGCTCCATAAGGGGGGGGGGGGGGGGGGAGAATTGGTTGCTGGCGGACACCATTTGTTTGCACGACATGGTTACTAGTTTGAGGTTACATGGGTTGAGGGTAAGCATATCTCTGATATGACAATCCAGGTGGGGAACAATGATGAGTTTGTGTTCTTGTGGATGGTTCCATTCCTTCTCTATATGGATATCAAGTGCAGGACATAGTGTAAAGTGTACGAGTTGCCGGAAGAGGATGAAGGTTTGGGTACTGTTCATCCTTTTATGATGATCTGGCCTCCCACGTTCCCTACACTGAAGTGTTTTTAATCGTGGCAGGTTTGCCTTTTGGCCTTTAGATGATATGTACAATGCTCTTGTTGAGGTTATGTTATTTTGCCATGTGCAGCTTCCATCATACTGTTTGGTATAGCTCTAGAGTGGTGTTAGGTATATGATTGATTCCTTAGGTCATTTTAATTAACTTACTTGCCAAGCGGCATTTTCGAATGCTTGTGCTAAGATTGTTAAAAAACACCTGGGCACTATGGTCATAAACTCATAACATAAGGTGTCAATAGGGGACACACTTCCGTAATACAGGTGTTGCGTGAGAGAATAAGGTTGTCCCTTGCACGTGGGTGGGGGATTGGTTAGTTGAGAAGGACGTTGTGGATATATAAGAGAAATTAAAGAGGTATTAAAAAGGATAGAGGTTTGTTTCTTGGATGCCAAAAGATTACAGAAGGCCCCCTTAAATGGACTACCATGATGGGAACCTAAGGCACATAATCTTTGTGGGAACAAAATTACCATTTACTTCCCTACTGCTACTTGGTACTTTGATGACTCCAAATCCAAACTCTGTATCGCCCAATATAATTTTTAGCAATGTTAGTAATACTTTTGTGGACTCGAGAGTTGATACAAAATTCAAAATCTTGTTGTTGGTGGCATTCGTTGCCGTTTGCTAGACATGTCCTGAAGTGTCAGATCGTGGCATGCTTCTCCATGGCTTACTTTTGCTAAAGCTTGTGTTGGTACCAGAAAACATGCTCTGAACTTGTTCTTCCCCATATATAGTCTGATAATAGCAACCTATAGTGGTGCTCAAAGATGACTTGTTTCGTGTTTTAGAATGGACATTTCACCCCACTTTATCAATGTTTTCTGAAATCTGAATTATCAGGCGTTCTTAATTGTAAAAGTAAAAATTGTATGCTCAAATGTATAAACATGGCCATTATCCCAGAAGGTAAATGTATAGTGGAATGAATGTTCCATATCTGTATGTTGAAGCAAATATATCACAATTTTTTGCTTAGTGGATCATATATCTCTTATGTACAATTATCGATGCAGATATATCACCGTGAAATTTTCTTTCTATGTGACCAGTGAGTAATTCAACTTATACTGGGTAATCTGTGTTTGTGTGTAGTCTGTCCTACTATTATCAGAGATTTGTTTAATTGGATTGCAAACTGTATAATGGAAACATCCATGTCTAGGATATGATGTCATTTAACCCGTATCCTTGATGCTTTGCAAAAGAAACTCAGTAGGAACAAATCCAGTACTTTCACTTTAGAGGGCATTTTTTTTTGCCTACCATTGCACATGTCTTTGCTATTCCTTTGAAATCTTGACCCTTAATTTCCCCATCCTGACCTATATTCAGTTGTCCCTGAAAAACAAAATGAAGAAGAAATATAATGGGAAGCTTTTGGATGGTATCCACATCCTCGGTGACCTGGGTGGCAGCATGGTAGAGCGGTAGTTAGCAGCATTTCCTTGAGTGACTAATATGAGTTTTGGCAGCCTTATTATAACTAGTACTGGATTAATTAACTGGGAATTATGATGGTACGTAACGGGTGTCGGTACTCCTATGTATCCTGAAGTGTGATTGCTGTTTGCGACCGAGGCCTTTGTCTTTTGGGGTTTAGAAAAGAAGAGCCCCTTTATATGTTGAGTGGTTCCACTGCTTGCATCAAATTCTTGTTCCCCTGCTTGCTACATCTAGGATTTGGAAAATTTTGTTCTTTTTTCAGCAATCACCATTGCAAGAATTGGTCTCAGTTAGTGATGTGCTGGCATAATTTAATACATCAGAAAAAAGGAATCATTTATTTTCTCTGTCCACCCAACATTGACGACTATGGTTAGATAATGTAAATGTGCTTGTGCTGGTTGAGTAAGTAGTTGATAAGCTCTGGGAAATATATGAACATGCATCACTGAATGCATAATACTCCCTCATGGAGCAAAATGAGTGAATCGGCACCCTAAAATACGTCTATGTACATTCATATGTAGTCCGTATTGAAATCTCTAAAAAGTATTATATTTAGGAATGGAGGGAGTATATACTAGTGTAATGGAAGGACGTTCTTATAACTCAGTGGTAAATTTATACACCAAACCTCCGGTTTTTTTACTGCTTTAGCTACAAATTTCAGTTGTCATCTTGTCTAATTGAATCTTAAAAAAAAAACGGAACAAAAAACCAAACACCCACCCTTCATTTCAAATGAGGAGCCACCACAAAAAATGGTTACATGTGTGCCCTTGTATTGTATCCTCCTCATGTTGTCCCCCTCAAGAAGTACTGGACGTTCAGTCTTGCAGCCATATGAAACTTGGC
The DNA here is from genome assembly GCA_963921465.1 of Triticum timopheevii. Lineage (NCBI taxonomy): Eukaryota > Viridiplantae > Streptophyta > Magnoliopsida > Poales > Poaceae > Triticum > Triticum timopheevii. The sequence goes on along the minus strand of OY997272.1, from coordinate 13,599,539 downwards.
TCAGTCGTAAATCGTAATGTGACGATTCCTCAATCTATAGAGATGGATGGTCCCTCGCATTGTTAGTTCGTTTTGTTGTGATTCATGGCTTTTAGTTCCACTCCTGCCAGCCCCTCACTAAAAGCTTAATCGTATAGCAGACTCACAAAACATTGGCTTATAGCTTACGAACCATCAACACAGAAGGAACTAGAGCTGGAAAATTAAGACCATGCGAGTTCATCATGACTCATAAGTACAATCCAATATAACAGTTACATGCATTAGACCAAAGTTCGTATTACAAGTCTACAGGAGAGAAAAGAACGCATACTAGCACAAGCTGCCAAATGCTTTGGCACCTTCATTTATTTCATACTTCAGTAGTAGGGTGAAAGAACATCACCAGATTTGCATTATCTTGTTGGGTGTCGCACTTAAGTTGTTGTCGCCTTGCCGGTTATCCTACCCCAAGTAACAACCACAAACACATATGCCTTGTCATACGACTTGTCAAAGAGGCGGAAATAGGCAAATCTCCACACTTTCTTGAACAATAGGGTGCAAAACACGACCCAGAGGCCAGCCACAAACCCGGACCCAAGTCCAAAGTAAAAGAACAACACAGGCTCGGAAACCTTCTGAATTTTCTGTTGATTGTCGTGCTCAGGTGAATTGTCTCCTGAGCAATTCCTTTCAAGAGGAGGGCCACACAGACCAATGTTGCCCTTATATATGGACTGGTTCTCCAAGTAGAGGGTGTCAAGTTGGCTTCCCAGTGGAATTCTTCCTGTAAGATTGTTATATGACAAGTCCAAGGAGCTTAAATAAGTCAAACCTGATAAGCTTGTTGGGATTTCACTAGAAAGGTTGTTCCTTGAGAGGTCCAGGGATTCAAGTGATTTCATAGCTCCAATTTTCCCAGGAATTTTTCCACTCAATTGATTCCATGAGAAGTTCAGATTTAACAGTCCATTAAGAGAGGTAATTCCATCTGGAATTTCCCCTGTTAGGTGGTTGAGTGACAGGTCCATACTGACCACATCAAAAATTCTTGTACCATACTTAAGTTCTTGGTGCTTCATAACGATAGGCAAAACTTCTCTAAATTTTCCCACTCGGCCGGTGTACCATTTAAACATGTCGACCTCATGTCTCTTTGAATGTTTCTGGGCCATTGCTGTTAAATTTGACAAAGACCAAGGTATAACACCAGATATACTATTTCCTGCTAGACTCAGTTGACGAAGGCGTTTAAGGTTTGTGATAGACATCGGAATATCTCCACACAAGAAATTGTGACTTAGCTGCAAAAACTGCAAATATACCAAGTCTCCAATCCACGATGGCAATGTTCCATAGAAATTATTCACTGAAAGATCCACGAATGCCAAACTCGAGTAGTTCTTAAGTGATGATGGGAATTTTCCAGAAAACTTATTATGGCTTAAGAGGAGGAAAACCAAGTTAGGCTTCTGAGAACACTGAGGAAGTTCTCCATCTAGAAGGTTGCCTGATAAATCCAAGACAAGTAGGTTCCTCAATTTACAAATAGAATCAGGAATATGCCCAGTGAAAGAATTGGAGGATAAAGTCAATTCTACTAATCCGTTAGCTACAAACTCTAATGGCAGAGGCCCTGACAAAGAGTTGTGTGATAAATCTAGGTGTTTTAAGTTCTTTAGAGTAACTAGGTGCTCCTCTGTGATCACACCATCTAGATTATTATTGCTAAGGTCGAGTTCGGTCAACTGACCGAGCAGACTAATCTTAGATGGGACGTGTCCAGTGAGAAGGTTCTTAGAAAGATAAAGGTACCACAAACTAGTGCAGTTCCCCAACCATGGAGGTATAACTCCAGTAATATTGTTGTCAGAAAGGTCAAGAGAGCATAATGCAGTGCAACTCGCCATCCCTGGTAGCATAGGTCCAGTAAGATGGTTGCTTGAAAGAGAAAGATACTGCAAGCTAGTGTAATTTCCCAACCCGGGTGGTATAACTCCAGTAAGAAGGTTGTTAGAAAGATCAAGTCTTACTAAATAAGAGAGATTCCTTATGCCTAGCGGTATATCCCCAGTAATGTTATTGGAAGAAAGGTCGAACACAAATAAGTTGGTCAAGTGCCCCATTCTGTTTGGCAGAATTCCAACCATATTGTTGCTGCTCAAGCTCAAGTACCGTAATCTGTTTGATGAACATTTAGGCAATTTATCTAGAAACTCTGTTATCTTTCCAGAGGAGAGGCTTCCATCAATTGATAGGTATTCCAAATCACATAGATTTTTCAAATCTACTGTCATTGTGGCTTTGTTACCCATGTAGCTCGATTCTAACCGTTGGAGGGATGACATATTTGCGAGTGCAGTAGGAAATGGACCATACAGAGAGGTACCAGCAAGACCGAGGTACTTGAGGCTTGTTAAGTTCCAAAACCAACCGGAGGCAATTGGATGGCCAAAGTCGTTTCCAGAGAGATCAAGGTACTGAAGATTTGTGAGGTTCAGGTGTGTGAGGGATTGGTTTGCACTTGAAAGCGAGCACTCAGAAAGACCGAGCAACTCCAAAGATGGAATCTTATTGACAACTAGAGGCCAATCGGCTATTGAGCTGAGATTGATATAACTCATATCAAGATGCACCAACAGAGGTAGATGGGTTAACCATGAGATGTCTATTGAGACCATACTCATATTGTTGAAATATATGTAGGATAAATCAATGTATTCCAGCTTTGACAGGTTGCCTAGCTGAGGAGGCACCATACCGGAGGAAGACGTGTAAGACATATCAAGATGCCTCAGGTTCTTTAAGGAACCCAAGAACTCTGGAACACGGCCATCAGGGCCACGCAACCCAGTGTTGTGGAGATCAAGGTATTCGAGATGCTCTAGAGAAAGCAAGGAAGGACTTATCTGGCCGACCAAATAGTCTCTTTCGCCAAGGTCAAGCTGGATGACATGCCCGGTTGTGTTGCTGCAGGTGATGCCTGCCCATTGGCAGCAATCTTGGCGCTCTATTTGCCACGACCCGAGGTAGTCGTAGGTATCATTGATGCCTTGCTTGAAGGCCAGCAACGCGTCCCTCTCGCGCCCTACGCAGCTAGGCTGGACCTTGCCTGCGTCGGCGATGAGGAAGAAGCTCCAGGTCGCCGCTGCCATAAGGAGCAAGATGAACTTGGCAGGTGAGCGATCCATGGCGGTGGCAATGGTGTGGTGGTGGTAGTGGTGAACGGTTGTTTCGTGATACAAATGTGTGTGCATATTTTCTCGGTGCAACGTCGGGTGGTGCTCTTATACGAAGGCATAGGCACGTACGTAGAGAGGAGCTGCGGAGGTGTGGATGGATGAGGTACTAGTTTTTCCACGGCAAGTGTTTGAGCTGACGCGAGTCACCAGTCATATTTTCCGGTCAAGATCGAAGTCGTCCTTCATTGGACTCATTCGTGGGGTGCTTCGTGGATGCCATGGCCTGCGCGACGGCCGGTGGTCACGTACAGGACGTCCACAATTAAACATGTGGAGTGTGTTACTAGAAGATTATATACTACCCATATATATTCTAATTTAAAAAATACCACCCGTATATACCGTTTGAAATAATAATACCAGTATGCAGACTGCATTCGGCCAAGTAGCTAGTAACTTGGCAGGAACTGGCCAAAAGAAGAAAAAAAAGCTGACAGAAATTTGCAGTGCAACGACCGGCGATTTAGAATCTGAAGTTTCCGCCGGTCAGTCACCGAGACTTGACGAGAGATGCATCTGTGCATCAAAACACGTTTACATCGTCTACGAGATTACTGACCACAGAACCAGGTGGCTCATCCAATCAACTAAAGGAAGACTTTTTACAATAATTAAAGTTCGCTAGCACATGACCCGCTTGATTACAAGAACGATAATAATGCTTAAAATGACCTTCCCAATCATGGAACTAATATTCACACACTCTGCAAAGATTGCTGCAGCCGAGTGCCACCATTTTGTTCATCTATCATAGTATTTAATAACCTCTAAGGAGTCTGATTTCGCCTCCACTCGAGTGAACTCAAAAGAATAGCAAGGGCTAATCCATCTCTCATAGCCATCACTTGAGAGGTGATCACATCTGTCATATCTGCGATGAATTTAAATTGAGCCGCCAGAAACACTCCTACACCTTCATCTGGGAAAAAACATCTACATTCAATTTAGTAGAATGAGGGTCCGGTTTAGTCCACTTAACTTCAAGGGCACTAGGTGATCGTGATGATGCATCCTAATGATTCCTAGCAATAGATAAAAAAAACCGATAGAAACCATCTCCAAGCTGGCAGAACATATTCATTATGAGTGATTTGTCTCTGGATCCACCACAGGTACCAACCTCGGACTACAATGATCTACATGAAGGTCATCTTTGGGTGTATAGCAAGCTTCTCATTCGGAAGTGAAATAATATGCTAAAAAATTGCTGACCCCGACATGTCCACTGGCAGGGCTTGGTCAATGATCTGTATAACCCCTAGGCGAGTCCACAAGTCCCCTGCGTTAGAGTACACCAAAAGCAAGACAGGACGGGCGCCATTTGAACCTAGCTAGAGCACCCGAAAAAAACCATGAGTCCTCGCGGCTCCCCCGCGGGCGTCCGAGGAGAGCCCCAGGCTGCCGGCACTGAACCCCCCCCCCCCCTCCCTTCTCCCCTGCCACCGCCGGCGCGAGCTGACGGGCAAAGCCAGGTCGGCCAGGATGGCGGCGGGGATTCTTCTCCCTCCTGGTCAGAAGCTGACGGCGTGGGACGTCAGATCTGGGAGGCGGCGCGGTGCATGCGCGGGGCACGGCGGCGTGTTGGCGGCGGGCGGCTGCTGGGCATGGCCTCCGTGGGGAGGCTGCTTGGTGGGATGGTCGGCGTGCCCGTGGGTCTTCTGAGGCCGCGAGCACGGGCAGCGCGACCTGGCTTATTGCGGCTGCTGGCGGTGGGCTGGCCTCGTCTCGCCGGTGTGCAGGGGCTGGGCGCTGGTTGCCGTGATTCATGCTCATCTCCCCCGATCTCGATCTGGATCTGGGTGCGTTGGTGGAGGTCGGCCCTTGGCTACGGTCGGGCGGCGGTGGGCCGGATCGGGGCGGCGTGGGGGCCTGCTGCCATGATAATACAGGTGGCGGTCCTCGTGCTCCTCTCGCATCTCGACAACATCCTGCATGATCGGTCCTCCTTGATCTAGTCATTGACGTGTTCCAGAACTGCCGTCGAAGATCTTTCCCAAGATATCTGGATCAGATAGAATTCGGCCGTGCACGTCCACTTCAACCTACGAGGTTTCATGTGGGTGTGACGCGAAGCTCTGTTGTTTGTTGACACCATGGGACATGTCGACTTATCGATTTTTATGGTGTAGACAGCTGTGGAGAAGGTCATGGTGGCTGAGATCAGAGGATTAGTTAGACGGACGGGGCCTTCGAGGTGATGGAGTCAGCTAGGTGTTTGATAACTCTCAGGAGCAGCAGTGTCAAGTGGGGGAGGCAGCACCGGAGGAATTCATTTTTGGTGGTGCTCCTCGGGTACCGAGTCGGGACATTCAGGCTGAAAACCTAAGGTCTGCCTTCATTGGTTGTGCCGGCAATTACCTTGCTGAAGTAATTGTTTTGAGAGTTTGAACTTCTCCAGGGTGAAAACCGAAGATCTAGGATCAGGCAACGACGACGCTTGTGCACTGTTTTCTTTTTGGAGGTGTTGCTTTTGGAGACCTTTGATGCTTTTCGGGTGTTGTATTTGATGGTGGTTTGTGTGCGGCTGTTGAGATTAGTCGATCACTGTAGCGGGACCTTTTTTTCCTTTATTTTGTATTTTTTTTCTTTGGTTGTGTGCATCCTGGATGTCTTTGTGACAGCTTGTAGGTGCAGAGGCTGGGTGTAATTAGTATCTTCACGATACTAATATATTCCCCTTTAGAAAAAACTAGAGCACACGAAAATAGACTCTTAGTCGCAGGCTAGAGCACTTGAACATGAAAAAAAATCGAAGTAGAAAAGAGGAAGTTAAAAAATGACATCAATGGTAGCCCATAGGACAACAGGCCCGCCGGGCCCATGAAACACCGACACTTTATGGACCAGAACTGTGTGAAATCACTAGTTGAGGAGTACTCATTGTAAAGATCACCCCAACTCCCCAGGTTGCAAAAAGTGGCGCACATGCAGCGCGCCACTTGTCGCAACATGGGAGTTTTCCCTTTTTTCGTAGATCCGTTTATTCAAAATGTTTTATCTCTAAAATCGTGCATTCAAATCTCAAACCGCTTTCACCGTTGGATTCCTCGCGTCGAGATCTTCAAAACTAGATCTGATGTTGATAGGTTTTGACGAACTTTTTTTCATGAAAAAACCGGCCAAAAAACCGAACGAAAAAACTGAACCGGGAGCACGGGTTTTTTCCCTTTCCGAAAGAGGCACGCCCGTGCCTCTCACGAAATCACAACCCCGCCTCTCGCGGAAGCAAAACCGTGACTCTTGCGGAAGGAAAAAAGGAAGAGAAAACACATTTTTTTTGTTTCCGAGGAGTCACGGCCGTGACTGTCGTGAAAGCACACCCGTGCCTCTCGCGGAAGCAAAACCGTGGCTCTCGCAGAAGGAAAAAAAAAGAGAACGTGGCCGCTGCGGCTTGCCCAGTCAGGGGAGCCTTTTGTCCCGGTTGGTAGCACCAACCGGGACCAAAAAGCGTCCACGCGTCAGCAGTTTAGGGGCTAGGGTTTTAGTTTTTTTGAAGGGGGGGGGGGGGGTTGGGGGTTTTGTAGGGTTAATTTAGGGGTTTCATATATTGTGTTAGCTAGCTAATAGAGATAAGTGTCCTCTCTTATCTCCATGCTTGGTCGATGCTACGTACTATACGTATAGAGAGGACTTGACACGCTAGCTAGTAAGCAAATGAAGGAAACCATTGAGTACACAAGATCGTCATGAACATATATACAAAGAGAAGTGATCGACCTCTCTTTCTCCGAGAGATTGGTCGAACAACAAGTTTTCGCACATCTAGCCGACGCTACTAGCTACATATATACAATATAAGATCTCTTACAATCCCTAGCATCTAATGTTAAGTTCCACATGGTATTCTCCGTCTTTATCTATGACGTGGTCAAGAAAGAATCCCGCCAATTCCTCTTGAATTGCTTTTATGCGATCTTGTGGTAGGAGTTCATCCTGCAGCGGCCAAAACTAATTTGTAGAAGGGGGTCAATACATATATATGAATGAAACTCAACACAAATGATGGTAATAAAATAAAATTGTGAATATTATTGCTTACGCACTTCATAATCTTCTTTAGAGTAGCCACGCCTAGAGGTCGTGGCGTTGTAGATGTACTCGCAAATGTAGTATCCACAAAAATTATTCCCGCCTTCCTGCCACAACCACTTTACGAGAAATAGAGGTCAATCAAACTGATAATCAAGCATTATAAATGGTATTGATGAACGGAACTATCTAGTAGTACTTACTTTCAGGTTTGTAAATCGCAGCTCCCCCGGCAGTCCCGGAGCTTATGTGGTGAACTGTTTCCAAACCCTGCCAGACAAAGAAAGTAATTACTACTTGATATCAGGAAATGAACAAAGTTGCCGATATGGTGCAATAATGATCGATTGAACTTACTTCTCGAGCATTTCAGTCATGTCCGCATACTCCTTGGGATCTTTTCATCTTGAGTCGAAGACGGTTACTAGTCCCTACTCAAGCTTAATATCTAGGAGAATAAAGTGGAAGCTGCGCACACATGCATAAATCATCAATTACATTACTATAACCTCGAGTAACAAGGGAAAGCGAATATGCACAAGACAGTAACACTCACTTGAAGTTGTAAGGAAAGTGTATTTTATCTTTGTTCTGAGGAAGACTGTAAGGTTATACCGTGGGTGTTGTATGAATATCTTCCTTGCCTCTTAACGATACACGTGGTTTGAGACATAATCATTGATGAATTGCTTTGGAAAGAACTGAAAGCAATGATATGCATATAATCTTTTCTAAATTTTGAAATGGTGCAGAGGAAAAATGACAAGGTAAAAGAGATAGTACCATCCTATAGTTGACTAATGTCTTCTTCATTGTGCAGACAAAGATCTTGTTGTTTTTTATTGCTAGTTTCTTTATCTTAACAATCTTTATGAGTTGCTTGATTTGATTGATATTCATGGACACCTCATTTCTTCATATGCAAAATGGGTTGAATAGTGGGTCTAAATCTCTTACAGCATGACCTACATGTGCAAGACCAAATTATTAAAAACCTAAATATTAGGATGGTTCTTGCAATTGCACAATAATGTGTTATTAGCCAAAGGACCATGTATGTGCAAACCTCAATGGTGAACTTCTGTGGCTCCGATTGTTTTTCCCTGTAATATATACTAGATAGATATTGATCAGGTTAAGTGATATTTGAAATAATATCAATAAAATATGTGAATGAAACTAAAAACATTGCAGATCATACAGATTAGTTCGAGCCATATGGAAAAGCCAGTTATCTAAATTAAGCATGCTAAGAACAACGAAATATATCAATTGTATATGTTTCACATGCATTTAGTACATCCAAATTCGAATATGTTGTACCAACAACAATCGAACATCACATTGCAAAATTGAATCAAACAGTTAGATGACCACCACAGCAAATGAACCAAAGAGTTAACTGACCACCACATTGCACAATAGAATATACTAGAAGATAAAATTGCATACCAACATTACACTGGACAATTCACTAGAATTTTTAAAGGAAAGGCAATAGCAACACATGCAACAGGTAAATTGAACATGCTTAAACGACGTAGCTAGCTCAACATAGGCCTTCAGTAAGCTAAAAAACAGCAAGATATTCCTCATCATCGGAGATATCGATGATGATGTGCTCCTTCAACTTGGAAGAGGGTGAGGCCTCCACATCGTGGGTTGATAATCCCCAAGTGCAAGGAATCATCGTAGCAATTTCCAAAGGTGAAAGTGATAAGTATGGAGTATCGAACCCACAAGGAGCTAAAGGTAAGATCAACTAAAGGAAGACTTCTTACAATAATTAAAGTTCGCTAGCACATGACCCGTTTGATTACAAGAACGATAACAATGCTTAAAATGACCTTCCCGATCATGGAACTAATATCCACACACTCTGTAAAGATTGCTGCAGCCGAATGCCACCATCTTGTTTGCCTATCGTACTAGTTAATAACCTCTAAGGAGTCTGATTCCTCCTCCACTCGATTGAACTCAAAAGAATAAGCACGGGCTAATCCATCTCTCCTAGCCATCGCTTGAGAGGTGATCACATCTGTCTCAACTGGGATGAATTTAAACTGAGGCGCCAGAAACACTCCTCTATCGTCTCGGAGTATGGCAGCCGCAACTCCTACACCTTCATCTGGGAAAAAACAACATCTATATTTAATTTAGTAAAACGAGGGTCTGGTTTAGTCCACTTAACTTCAGGGGCACTAGGTGATCGTGATGATGCATCCTAATGATTGCTAGCAATAGATAACAAACCGATTGAGACCATCTCCAAGCTGGCAGAACATATTCATTATGAGTGATTTGTCTCTGGATCCACCACTGGTACCAACCTCCGACTACAATGATCTACTTGAAGGTCAACTTTGGATGTATAGCAAGCTTCTCATTAGGATGTGAAAGAATATGCTCAAAAATTGCTGACCCTGACATGTCCACTGGCAGGGTTTGGTCAATGATCTGAATAACGCTAGGCGAGTTCATAAGTCCCCCGCGTTAGTGCACACCAAAAGCAAGACAGGACGGGCGCCATTTGTACCTAGCTAGAGCACACGAAAATTGACTCTTAGTCGCAGGAAAGAGCACTTGAACATGAAAAAAAAATCAAAGCAGAAAAGAGGCTGCCACTATACATCGCCTTTTCTCAAAATAGAAATAGACTATGCATCACACGACGCGATTGTGAGCAACCGTTCACGTCAGGGGCTCAGGGTTCACGAATGGGCCGGCCCAGGTATATACAAGGTAAATTCATCTTTTCTCCCTTTTCTCCTTTTTTCCCTTTGTTCCTTTATTCCTTTTTTTTTCAGATTTCCTAAAATATTGCAAATACATTTATGAAATAAATAATAAAATAAAATAAAGAATTCTAATATTTTTAATATAATATGAAACAATTGATGTCTCAATTTAAAAAATGTTGACACAATATGAAAAACATGTTGTGACAATTTTAAAATATTTATAGTTTAAAATTTGTATATGACATTATAAAAATATAATCATATATTTTAAAAAATAAAAAATATATTAGAGAAACGTTTGAAATCTATATGAAAAATGTTAATAGCATATTAGGAAATTTTTATGGCGTTTTAAAATTGTTCATGTTCTTAAAAAAATGTATGCACATTACTGTGAAGCTAATCATAGATTTGAAAAATCCTAAAGGTACATAAAATAAATGTTCAAATGTATATATTTCTTTTGTTGGCATAAAACAATGTTTGTGAATTTTTCGAAGTTCATACATTTCAAAAAAAATATACAGGGCATTACAAAAAAGTGTTAATCGTATATTCGGATTTTTCTTGAAAGTCTATGAAATAAATGTGTCAGATGTATATGACAGTGTACAATGGTTATGAAAACCATAGACATGATGCATGTATATGAAAGAAATATTAATAATTCTATTTATTTATTTTAATCATGTATTAAAAAATGTTGAACATGTATACTTTTTTTATGTATTAAAAATATAGACATAAAAATAATTGTATGAAAAAATTTAAATTTGAATTTTGAAAAGTTTAAGATGTATAAAAAATAAATATTTCACAGGGACATGAAAAATATACATATAATCATAGAAAAACGATACAAACAACACATAGAAACAAAAAATGTCAATCAAAAAGGTTCTGAAACCCTAAAACCCCGATGAAAATCATAAGGAACGACACACAAAAAAGAAAGCATCCAAAGAAACCCGGTGAAAAAGAAATAGGCAAATAGAAAACTGAAGCAAATCAATGAAAACTGAAGAAAGAAACAAAGAAAACCGAGAAAAATGAAGAAAAAAGAAATAAAAACAGAGAAAACCAAAGAAAACAGGATTTATAGAAAAAATAAAGAAAAACCGATGAAACAACAAAAAGAATCAAAAGAAAAACAAAAAAGTAATAAAACATGGAGAAAAAGAATCATTTTGTTTTTGTCCGATTAACTTGCGAAATACTTGACAGCTTGGTTGCCTAGTTTTGGTGAATATATAGTGAAGTATCAGGCTGTGCCAGATGACTCCATAGAATGGTTATTTTTCTTAAAGCTTCAATATATAGTCTCATAACAGCATTTTGTGGTGCTGCTGAAAAACAACTTTGTTTAGTTCCATAGACCGTCCATTCTGCTGTATCACTGCTTTCTGATCTGCATGTGGACCTACAAAGCTGGAAAACATCATGTATAAGAACTGAACTACTAAAGATTGCCTTGCCTTACCATCACGTTGACCATTTGTACTGAAATAGCATCACAAACTCATCCAGTCCGGAATATAGCTTCCTGTTTCTCAAAATTAATCATGGTTTAATTTTACTAGTCATCAACCCGTGCTCCTGCACGGGCTAGAAATTAAACTATGAGAAGAATAAACCATATTAATTGACATCATATATCACTTAGATCAGTATTGACTCCATAGCGTCCTTTCCCACCCGCGCTCTTTCTCTACTTCTCCTCCGACATTGATATATTGGTATAAAATTTTACTTCCTTTGAATGGATACGATGATGCTATGCTTCATGGAAAAAAATATAGAGTTTAGTTCCCTTCGAACGGATTGTAAGATCATCTGTGTTATTCTTATGGGTGGACTAATTTCCGAAACTTCGGTCTGTCTAAGGATGCTATTTTTTTGACCAATCGTTGCACCCCAAAAGAAAATCATGCTTGATTCGATTACCAAAGGAACATATGCAATTCAGGATTAAAGCATAATCTAACTAAAATCTGGACCTTAAAGCTCGCAAATTTTCAAGCATAACAGCAGTCGATAAATTAACTAATGCTAACGGAATCAGATGCATCGAGGTTGTATTGTTCGCCCTACCAATGGTTGTAGCAATATTGAGTTGAATATGGCATCACTTAGCAGGAACTCTACTTGAGTATTGAAAAGAGCCACAATAATTTACTTTATTTGATAAAAATATAGTCTTCCAAGCATGAGAAGCATAGACTACACCCAGTTTATCAACCTAATGTCTTTGGGCATCTAAGTTAATAAGAAACACAAATCTAAAGGAAGTAATAAGTCTTGAAACATCCAATTGTCTTATTTACCAAAATGGTTAAAAACATGCACCTTGGCAAAGTAGTACGATATAGAACACTCGTTACTTTTCATTTAACTTGCTGGTCGCAAATATATAAGTGCATACTTTCTATTTCCAGAAATTGTTTCAACAGAAAACCTGCATGCAAAACTGTAAATAAGAAACAGTGTCCGCATATTATCACATTACGCAGCTAAGAGTACTATGAGGTATGGACATGAAAATTGTATAAGTTGGGGAATCAGATTTCCTTTTTATTACAATACTGTGTAGATTGTTTCGTTTTAGTAAAAGACAAACTCACAAATAGCTAACTCATTTAGGTAAGTTCAAGTAACCTTTCTTATGAGTATATTCCTATGTGTCGTACACTTTGTGGCCAATGCGATTTTCAAAGTGAGGAGTAGAAAACTTTATCTAACAAATTCATATAAGAGAGTGCAGGAATAGTTAGTCCAAAGACAAATGTAAGGACCCATGTTTTTTTAAGGAAACCATACAATAGCTCAATCTCATAATACAACTCTGAAAATCACACTTGAATTCTCCCCCGGCCTTCATTAAACCCACTCGATTGAGCATATATTTTCCAGAAAATGCCATATTTCGTGGCAGTAGAGAGATAAAATAAAAGACCTACAAACCCATGGAGTGACAAATCAAGTCAATACCTTTAGAAGTGGAGACTCAAGTCGATCTGGGAGGGTAGAAGTGGCAGTAACTGAAATAATGTAAAGTTTTGAGATAAATGATTCTAAATCCAATTCTTCATCAGCACACGATTATTATTTTCTTGCATTAGTTTGCTGACATACATTTTTATTTAGTGTTTCAAGTGTAGCTTCGACACAACTCATTTTTATAAATGTGAAATCACTAAAAGGACACTTTAATTGGTCATGATAGAAAATACCTTTCTATATTTTAAGGAGGTGCAAGCTTTAATTCTAAGTATGTTGTAACTGTGATTGGACGATCATATCTAGTATTCAAAATAAAGCTACCCAAATAATATGAGTCTTCTAGCTACAGTTGCAACAAAATCTGATATGATTGTCTTGTATTAAAAAAATGCTGACCTTGAGCCCTTTCCCCGTATAAAAAAGGTAACCTTGTAAACAAAAACAGGTATAATTCAAGTACTACATGCATCTAGCTCAATTTTTGCATGCACGACAGTTCTTAGACATGTCAATGAGAATTCTTTTAAGGTTGTATAACTTAAATGCGAAGTGTAAGGATAATAGTTGAAGGCTATGCAAGACACCTCTGATTAATGCTGGAAGAAAATATTAGATATACCTTTATGATAATTGGAGATTAAGTGATGGTATGTAACATGAAGAGCATCGGAAACCCTCATAAATCTCAAACCGAACTGCCTTGCTGGTGTATGATTGTGTTAATGTAAAAGTGCTACTGCAGGGTTTACATGTTACTGCTGGAGGCGCTGCAATATTAAACTTTCTCCCTCTCCTGTGCTAGCTATAGTGCACAATCTTATGATGTGCAGTTAGCTGATTGACAAATATGTACAGACTTTGACCTCCAATTATTCAGATGTTAGGGATCATTCTTATTTATTTGGGATAATGTGATGAGTTTAATGGGCTTTAGAATAAATCATGGATTCAGTTTGATAACAGATTACTTGCCAACATTGCGAGGTAAAAATAATAAGCTATGAACTGTTGGCGCATGACACTACACAGTAAGATTAATTAATATGTGCGCTAATGAATAAATTACTTACTTTATATGGTGGAGGCAAGGATCGGTGGTCAGGGCCAACAACGCTTTTGTTGTCTCGGCCTTGCAGTCCACGGGGATCTCGTCCGAGGCGAAGGCCGAACTGCAGCTCGGGGTCTCATCTGCATGTAGGTCGTGCAGCCCACATGGCCGCATCACGTCCTCCCACACTCCCGTGCCAAGGCCAGCATCATCGAGTAGGGCATGCATACCAGCTGGTGCACGCCTGCCTCAACGCCGTCCAATCTGACGCCTGCAACCTGCATAAATCATGGATTCAGTTAAACATGAGCAATAAATTAAGGAGCTTTCCTCGGAAGAACATCATCAACGTACCACCTAACTCCAGCTTCATGAGTAGTTGCGCATCATCTCGTGGAAAAGCACTCGACGATTTGAGGCCTACGCCACATGAAATCCAACGATGCCGGGGAGATGATCACGGCCAGTCAGTGAGACGTTCGGGTGGACGTGGGACAGTACATGAGAACTCTGAGATACATCATCCGATGGTTACAAATAAACAACTGGACTCGTCCCAACGCGAGAACCTGCTGTTGCCGGCGAGACACCGGCACGTTTGCGTGTGAAGCTGCTGGTGGCAGCAGGAGATCCTGATGGGGAGTTATGATGCCTTCCTGCCATGTGTGAAGTTGCCGTCATAAGCGAGATTGAAACGCCGCCGTCGCCGCTGCCTGGATGTCCTCGTAGCGCTTGAGCCCGCCTGGATGTCCTCGTAGCGCTTGAGCGAGCAAAACTGTCAAAAGCAATTAGATGTGTTATTCTTTCGGTTTTTTTAAGGACAAGGATAGATAGGAGTCCATCTCAGGCAAGTCACGTGAAAACAATGAGTCCATCGCATGCAAGGCACACGGGTGGAAAAAGCGGAGCAAACATCATCCCACGGCTGTTAAGAAATCATTAGTAAATCTGATGGATTAAAATTTTCTTACCTCCAGGATTAACGTGAAGCTTCGTATGGTGCCTCCGATTAGTAAATATATATAATATATAATATATATAATACTAGCAAAAGAGCCCGTGCGTTGCAACGGGAGAAAAAACATAACACACACTCTTAACCCAACAACCATCACTCAATAGGTCCATCTCCTTTATATTTGTGAGGCATCATATTTGTGTTGCCGCTTATCCTCCTTCTCACCCTCGCCGGCGATGGCCTCAGTGTTCACACAAAACAACAACAAAAACGTGTTTAAATATGGTTAATCCTAAGGCGTCTCTCTCTCCCTCTCTCCTCCCTCGCCCTCTCTCTCTCCCTCTCTCCTCCCTCGCCCTCTCTCTCTCTCTCTCTCTCCCTCCCTCCCTCCCTCCCTCCCTCCCTCTCTCTCTCTCTCTCTCTCTCTCTCTCTCTGAGATATGTTGTTTTCCCCCGCGACAATTTTCAGAGGTATGCATGTGTAGTTATTGATGTTTTCTTTTACCTATATGGTTATACTGGGGTGTTTATTTGCAATCCGGATCGCCGCTGGTACGAAAGCAAAACGGATCTTGCGCTAGAAATTATAAGTTTGCTTTCAAAACAATATTTAAAAATTATTTAACATGTAAAATTAACATTATATTTAGATTCCACACATTTTTCTAATAAAACTTCATATATAATATGTTAAAATTGAAATTACGGTTTAAAAGATACGGATAATTTAGAAAATCATTTGTTTGATTTAAATATATTCCAAAATAATATTAAAAATACTTAATAGGTAAAAATAATCTCATATTCATATTCTACATATTTTTCTAATCAAATTTCATATATAACATGTTTAAATCGGAGTTACAGTTTAAAAGATATGGATGATTTAAAAAAGTATTTTTTGACTTACATATGATCTGCGGATGAATTACCTAAAACGTCAGGGGGGGTTTCGAAAAACGTAAAATAACGGTTCGGGTATGACTTAAATCCGGACGGCGGGTTGATTTCAAGAAAACACAGGGACTTTTGTGTAAAATATCATGACGGACGAAAGAAACCCAATTTGCTTTATTATTAGGTAAATATAATATAATATATAATATATAATGGTGCATGACGAAGTCATAGTGTTCAAAGCCAAAAGACCACGAGCAAGAGTTACATGGCTCAAAGCCAAACACTGAGCACGCAGGCTCGCGAACAAATAAAAGGCCACCTCGTTAGGAGGTAGAAGCTGGCTCCCTAGCCATCACGTACACTTGGCGGAGGCGGTCCTGAGCGTGCTGCATCCTCTCAATATCCTTGTGCCTCACCAACGGACTCCACTGCTGCAGGAACAGATTGCATTTGTAGATGATGTTAGCCGGGTGGGTTGGGAAGATCCCTGTCGGTGTCAAAACCGGCGGATCTCGGGTAGGGGGTCCCGAACTGTGCGTCTAGGCGGATGGTAACAGGAGATGAGGGACACGATGTTTTACCCAGGTTCGGGCCCTCTCGATGGAGGTAAAACCCTACGTCCTGCTTGATTAATATTGATGATATGGGTAGTACAAGAGTGGATCTACCACGAGATCAAGGAGGCTAAACCCTAGAAGCTAGCCTATGGTATGATTGTTGTAATGTATGTTGTGTCCTACGGACTAAAGCCCTCCGGTTTATATAGACACCGGAGAGGGCTAGGGTTACACAGGGTCGGTTACAATGGTAGGAGATCTACATATCCGTATCGCCAAGCTTGCCTTCCACGTCAAGGAAAGTCCCATCCGGACACGGGACGGAGTCTTCAATCTTGTATCTTCGTAGTCTTGGAGTCCGGCGGATAATGATAGTCCGGCTGTCCGGACACCCCGTAGTCCAGGACTCCCTCAGTAGCCCCTGAACCAGGCTTCAATGACGATAAGTCCGGCGCGCATAATGTTCGGCATTGCAAGGCGGGTTCCTCCCTTGAATAATCCAGAGAAGATCATGAACACTAGGATAGTGTCCGGCTCTGCAAAATAAATTCCACATTCCACCGTAGAGAGAATAAAATGTACACCAGTCCAATCTGCTGACGTATTACGCGGCGTGACATCACACCGCTACCAAGCCTCTGTTTGAATCGTTTTTTACTATACCCCCTCAGCACGTTTAGCGAAGCGGTTTCCTTGGCACGTCTTGTCGAAGCAGAGATCGTGTTCCCCTTATTCCGGGATTCTCATCAATACGGACGTGGGCAACCCAACCGCGCCATTGATGGTGGCGCTTGGGAGATAAGCGAGTTTTATCAGGCCAGCGGGACGCATTTTCGTCCGCCTATATATAAGGGATAAGGATTTACCTTCTCACCTATGCCTTCTTCCTCTTTTGCCTATCCACCTCCGCGCACTCAATCTCCAACGCCCAAGCTCGCGCATCTCGCCTCGACCTTCTCCGAATATGTCCGGAGCGGGAGGAAAATGGTTGGCCTCCACCGTTAAGGAGGAGCACATCACCAGACTGCGCAGCGCCGGATATCTTTCCGGCGATATCGCGCATCGGCTGCCCGACGAGGGGCAGCTCGTCCCTACCCCTGGGCCTCACGAGAGGGTCGTCTTCCTTCCCCACTTCCTCCGCGGACTGGGCTTTCCGCTCCATCCATTCGTCCGGGGGCTCATGTTCTATTACGGCCTGGATTTCCACGATATGGCACCGAACTTCATCCTCAACATCTTGACGTTTATCGTCGTGTGCGAGGCCTTCCTCTGCATCCGGCCCCACTTCAGCCTGTGACTCAAGACCTTCAACGTCAAGCCGAAGGTTGTGCTGGGTACGCAAGCGGAATGCGGAGGCGCCATGTTGGGTAAATTACCCAACGTCCTTTGGCTCGAAGGGGCCTTTGTGGACTCCGCCAAGGGGTGGCAATCGGGGTGGTTCTACATCACCGAGCCGCGCAAGCCCACATGGGCGGCGGCCCCCGAGTTTAGATCTGGCGTCCCCACGCAGCTCACCTCCTGGAAAGAGAAGGGCTTGCTGTGGGGCGATTCGAAGGAGGTGACTGGACTCCGAACCTGCATCCAGAAGCTGGTGAGCAATAAGCTCAGGCTCGTCGATGTGGTCCAAGTCATGCTCATCCGCCGGATTTTCCCATGCCAAGAACGGGCATTCAATCCGTGGGAGTTCAATCCGGAACAGCACCAGGCGCTGAGCGGGCTCTTCGATACAACATACGAAGGCGCCTGGAGGGTGCTGTTTAAGGGCGCCGAAGCCCCCGCATCCGCGACGGAAGATCGCGGATTCAGCTCGCAGTATCCAACTGACGAGGTAAGTGATTCAACCCCATTACGAGACACTTTGTAGTAATCGGATTAATTATAAGAGGGTTTCATTCTTTCCTTTCCTTTGACAGGAATGGATGGAGAAGGCCAGGCAGCTTATCAGCCCGGCTCCCATGCCAGAAGACCCAGTGGACGCCCATTTAGCAGGGCTGCTGGTTCCGGCACCGCACGTGGTGCCGGAGAAGAAGGCCAAGAAGGTGGCCGCGGGGACTCGAAAGAGTTCCCGCGATCAGGTGTCCGACGACGAGGCAGACTCCTCCCCCGAAGACGAGGAGGTTTCTCTCCCCGAAGAGGGAGAGAAGAAGAGGAAGGCTTCCCCAATAGGGGAGGCCGAAGGGTCCAAGAGGGGGAGAACTATCCCCCCGGACAGTTTCGCCAACACCAGCGTTGGCGAGGATGAGTGGCCTCCAAGGGCCATGCGTCCGGCGAGATCGTAAGTATCCGGATCCTTGATATGCAATATATTTTATGTTATGCAGTGTCCTTCTAACGCCGCGTTCTGTCCGTAGCCCGGCCGATGATGATCTCCCCAACTCATCGAGCGGGTCGTTGGCCTCGTCGGATGTGAATTCACTTCCGACTGCCTCTACCCCACGCGCCGACGAGGACGCCGAGGTGGGATCCCAGAGAGGGACCCATCAGGAGGAGGCTCCGGAGGCGCCGTCAGGCAGCCTCCCGGACTTTGCGTCGGACTCTACATTGGAACCCGCAGTGGTTCCAGAGTCCGGCAAGTGCCCCCTTCGAAAGAAGGGCAAGACCGTGACACCGGCGGCCTCCGTCCAACCAGAGGCGCCGGCTAACTTGTTGGAGGCGCTTAAAGGCGCTTCCATCGAGGAAGAACACCGCACTATCATGAGTGCGGTGATTCAAAAGGTTCAGCTCGTCAAAAGCGGGCTGACCGAAGCATGCAACAACCTTCTAACAGGCTTTGAGGTAAGAAGTTAAAATTATGTAATGTAATACCGCATAGACAGTAGCCCCTGATGCTTAGTTCGGTGTTTCAGGAAGAAAAAGCCGGACCGAGGATCTAACAAGATATACGCAGGGTTGCTTAAAATATGTCAATATGGGTTTGCAGGCTGCGCTGCTGACCTCTGCCGCACTAACGGCGGAGGTCGATGTGCTAAAAAAGGATCTCGAGCGGTCCCAGCAAGAGCTCGGCCATGCCAAGAAGCAGCTCAAGGACAAAGAAGGTGAGTCACACCGCTTTGAATGGTTACCTTACAGAAAATGATTTTGGTTGCAATAAAATTAACAAGGATAATATGTGTATTGCAGGGGCCACTAACGAGGTGGCAGCCCTGAAGGAGGCTGTGTCCGTGGCCGAACGCAGTGCGGCTGCGGAACGGGCAGAGAGGGAAAAGCAGGAGACGCGGGTGGCGGAAGTGCGGCAAGAGCTCCAGGCTCTCATGGAGAAACATGAGAGGTTGGAGCGTGACTCCAAGACTCGAGAGTCCGAGCTTGCCTCGGCTCTCGAAAGTGCCAAGTCCGCCAAGGCCGAAGCCCATAAGGCCCTTCAGGAGGTGGAAGATGTAAAGAAAATAGCGGCGGGTAAGGCATTTTTCATGCAAAGCAAGCATGTTAATGTAAAATACCTGACACTTACCCGCATTCGGAGCTCTCCAGGGGCGTTTGCAGATTTGCCGCGTAGTGTGTCTGATGCCGCCGCATTCTATCGTGGCGAGGAGGGGAGCTCGACGGAAAAAGTCTTCTGGTCTCAGTATGCTGAGGCCGGACACCCGGTGCCCCCAAGCGACCAGCTGAAGCAGCTGCTCGAACTCCACAAGGTAGCTGAAGAGGCCATGAAGGGCCTTATAGTCCGGCTGTGGCCTGGACAGGCCATGCCTGGGAGCTACTTTGGCCTCGTGCAGCGGCTGGTGGATGCATGCCCCTGGGTGGATGTCATCAAGCGCTCCTCCTGTATTGAAGGCGCTCGCCGGGCCCTCGCCCGCACAAAGGTGCAATGGGGCAAGTTGGATGCGGAGAAGCTTCACACGGACCCACCGCCACCGGGCAAGGAGTATCGCACGCCCGAGATGTATTATAAATCTGTCCTGAAGGGAGCCCGCAATATTGCGGATGAGTGCCCCAGAAATGTAATCTTTGAGTGAATTTACTATGTATTATCCTGTGCGCTGAAACTTTGTTCATGTGCACTTTGAGCAACACTTTTTTAATTTAAAATATTACCTTCTGTGCGGCCGTTTATAAAATCTGAGAGATGGCAAGTCGTTGGCTTCAGCCCCCAAGCCACGAGTGCTGGGGTGTTCGGGATAAACTTGAGCACTCTTGTTCCCATTGTTGGGTCCATCGAGGGAGGCGCTCAACACAACGAACGAGGCAACCGGACTTATAATGCTTGAACACTCTCACTTAGCCATAGAATTCTATAATTTTAAATTTCGGCGAAGCCCCTGGTATTTGGAAGACCGAATCCAGGGCGCTATCCACGCCTTCGTCGGACATTGTCCGGAACTTCGCTCGAAGCGGCGTGAGTCTTTAAGGACATGAAAAAAACCTCTCGAACAGCGACCAGTCTCTCGCCTTATCATGCCAGTCAGTTTTAGCTTTCTCCACTGAGGCGCTCGCCCGGCTCAACCAGGGCGCAATCGCAGTGGTTCTCCCAGTGCCACCTTAGCCGACAGAACGGAACGTTAGGCACCAAAACGTGGGAGCCGGGCAAACCCAACTATTGACCCAAGACATGATTCGGAGCCGATTCATATAATGCTATAAGTTCGGGGTGCCGCACTTGTGAAAGTGTTCGGACTTATCACACCATAGAGTGGGGAACATAAGCCCCTGGCGTATTAGGCCGTACCAAAATATACGGGCGCAAGATGTCATATAATGAACATACATATATAAAAGGTAATGCAATTGCAATAAAAAAAAGGTGCTGCATTATTTATGAAAGAAAGTCTGCTAGTAAAGCGGACTGATACAAATAGTGCGGTAAGCAAGGGATTTGTACTAAGTAAACATGTACCCCTTCAGGGGTGAGCTGTGGACTTGGTGTATATAATCGAATTTAATGCTCGTAACTGAGACCACCTGAGTGTTCGTCGCAGCCTTCTTTCGTCCCTGACTGTTGCATCATGAGTTCGGCAGGTTCATCGCCGGACAGGGCCTCTGGTTAACGGAGTCCTATGTACACAAAGAAGGGAAATAAAAAATATAAAAAAAAGGGGGGCACACTTGCGAGCCCCTGGTGTGGTCGAACCGCACTCTGGGTCCGTTGCGGTCGTGCCCCTTCCCCTGTGCCCATGGTATCTCCAAAGCATAATGATGTACGCGGAGTGTTATTCTTGCGATCATGCGTGGGCGAGGGTTGTGGCCGCATTGCTACGCGTGCTCTGATCGCGCTAGGTGGTCTTGGTTAGCATTGCTCCGGGCGCATTTTGCTGTCTTCGGCCTTTCAGTGGCCGGACTTGAGAATTGCCTTAAAAGGCTGCTCTGTACTTCTGCCGCGAGAGCCGCTGTATGTTCCTCCGTTCGGAGGGAGCGTTCCGTATTCCCATTGACCGTGATGACTCCGTGAGGGCATGGCATCTTGAGCTTTAGGTATGCATAATGCGGCACCGCGTTGAATTTTGCAAACGCGGTTCGTCCGAGCAGAGCGTGATAGCCGCTGCGAAACGGGACTATGTCGAAGATCAACTCTTCGCTCCGGAAGTTATCCGGGGATCCGAAGACCACTTCCAGTGTGACTGAGCCTGTACAGTTGGCTTCCACTCCTGGTATGACACCTTTAAAGGTTGTCTTTGTAGGTTTAATCCTTGAGGGGTCTATGCCCATTTTGCGCACTGTATCCTGATAAAGCAGGTTCAGGCTACTGCCGCAGTCCATCAGGACTCTCGTGAGGTGAAATCCATCGACGATTGGGTCTAAAACCAATGCGGCGAATCCGCCATGGTGTATGCTGGTCGGATGGTCTCTTCGATCGAAAGTGATCGGACAAGAGGACCATGGATTGAATTTCGGGGCGACTGGCTCCATCGCGTAGACGTCCCTTAGTGCGTGTTTCCTCTCCCTCTTGGGTATATGGGTCGCGTATATCATGTTCACCGTCCGCACTTGTGGGGGAAAACCCTTCTGTCCTCTATTGTTCGGCGGTCGGGTCTCTTCCTCGTCGTCGCTGTTTAGCCCCTTGTCATTGTGCTCGGCAATTAACTTGCCGGCCTGCTTGAACACCCAGCAATCTCTATTGGTGTGGTTATCTGGCTTTTCAGAGGTGCCATGTATCTGGCATAAGCGGTCGAGTATTCGGTCCAGATTGGACGGACCCGGAGTGGTTCTTTTGAATGGCTTCTTCCGCTGACCGGGTTTAGAGCCTCGGAATCCGGCGTTGACTGTCGTATCCTCCTCATCGTCGCCGTTAAAGCGGCGCTTGTTTTTGTTTCGACGTGACCTGCCGTTGTTGTCCTTAGTATCCGGACTACCAGAATTTTTACGGAGATTGTTGCCGCGAGCTAGCCAGCTGTCCTCTCCCGCACAAAAGTGGGTCATTAACGATGTGAGGGCTGCCATGGATTTCGGCTTTTCCTGCCCCAGGTGCCGGGCTAGCCATTCGTCCCGGATGTTGTGTTTGAAGGTTGCAAGGGCCTCTGCATCCGGACAATCAACGATTTGATTTTTCTTCGTCAAGAACCGTGTCCAGAATTGTCTGGCCGATTCGTCTGGCTGCTGAATGATGTGGCTTAGGTCATCGGCGTCTGGTGGTCGCACATACGTGCCTTGGAAGTTATCAAGGAATGCGGCCTCCAGGTCTTCCCAACACCCAATTGACTCTGCGGGCAAGCTGTTAAGGCAATGCCGAACTGGTCCTTTAAGCTTGAGTGGGAGATATTTGATGGCGTGGAGATCATCGCCGTGGGCCATATGGATGTGGAGAAGATAATCTTCTATCCAAACCGCGGGGTCTGTTGTGCCATCGTAGGATTCAATGTTTACGGGTTTAAACCCTTCAGGGATTTGATGATCCATTACTTCGTCAGTGAAGCATAGTGGGTGTGCGGCGCCTCTGTATTGAGCAATATCTCGACGCAGCTCGAGAGAGCGCTGTCTGCTGTGCTCGGCCCGGTCGGGGTTATTGTATCCGGCTCGATGGTATTCGTCATGGGTCGTGGGGCGCCCACGTGATCCGTAGATGGATCTGGATTGCCTTGCTTTGTCCTCCAATATATCTCGCAAGTCCGACGCGTTCCCTCTTGGCTTCGTACTTTTGGAGCGATGCCGGGGTACGGTCTTGGCTGGGGCCCTGGATGCCTCTCTGTCACGACCACGGGATGGTCGGTCAGCCATATCGTGCGCTGGTGATGGAGGTATGTATGCTTCCTCCTCTAATCGGGGGAGCAGCTTGTGTCTTGGGTAACTTTTGGAGGGGTGTTCGAGTTTATACTCTTCGGCCGCGAGGACCTCGGTCCATCGGTCGGCCAGCAGGTCCTGATTAGCTTGAAGCTGTTGCTGCTTTTTCTTTAGGCTGTTTGCTGTGGCGATAAGCCTGCGCTTGAAGCACTCTTGTTCGACGGGATCCTCAGGTACGACGAATTCATCATCGTTGAGGCTTACTTCGTCTTCGGAGGGAGGCATATAGTTATGATCCTCGACCTCTTCGTCTGCCGCCCTCTAGTGAGGGCTTGCTTCTGCATCCTCCTGCGCTGAGTCTTGCTGGAAGGGATTGTCTTCGGCACTCTCTGGAGTATTATTATCTCCTGTGCCGGAATCTCCATTCTTGCTGTGGCGGGATTTAGAGCGGCGCCGCTGACGCCGGCGTTTGGGCTGCTTCTTTAAAGAGTCTGCCTCCGCTGCTTCTTCGCCGTCCCCGTCTTTTGGGGTGTCCACCATATATATGTCGTATGACGAGGTGGTCTTCCAGTGCCCTGTAGGCGCTGGTTCCTGTTCGTCTCCGGCATCGTCGTCCATAGCGTCGATGTCATCAGAGTTGTAGTCTAGCATGTTGGTTAGATCGTCGACAGTGGCTACAAAGTGGGTGGTGGGTGGGCTCTGAATTTCTTCGTCGTCCGTACCCCAGCCATCCTGGCCATAGTCCGGCCAGGACTATCCTGATAACGAGAGATGCTTTAGTGAATTCAGGATATCGCCAAAAGGTGAGTATTGGAAGATGTCTGTGGCGGTGAATTCCATAACGGGCGCCCAATCCGAATCGATTGGTAGGGGCGCGGGAGGTTCGGAGTCCGGCAATGAGTCCGGCGCCTCGGAATCACGAGTTTCGCAGGGGACAAGATTAGTGTTTGGCTCCATCGCCGTGGATGTTGAAGCCCCCGGGGCGGCGTCTATCCACCGGTCCTCGATCTGGACGATCGGTTCCGGACCGAAGGCCGAAGCGGATTCGTGTGTGGCTACCAAGGCACTATTCGGTGGCAGAGCTAGATCATGCCTGTCGTCACAGTGCGACGCGCTTGGCTGCGGCTCGAGTCCGTCGAAGATCAAGTCTCCGCGGACATCGGCCGTGAAGTTTAGGCTTCCGAATCTGACCTGACGGCCAGGGGCGTAGCTTTCGATCTGCTCTAGATCGCCAAGTGAATTAGCCTGCAGTGCGAAGCCGCGGAATACGAAGATCTGTCCGGGGAGAAAAGTCTCACCCTGGACAGCGTAGTTGGTTGAAGACGCCATCAATCCTATCGGTGACGACACAGAGGAACTCTCAATGAAAGCACCAATGTCGGTGTCAAAACCGGCGGATCTCGGGTAGGGGGGTCCCGAACTGTGCGTCTAGGCGGATAGTAACAGGAGATGAGGGACACGATGTTTTACCCAGGTTCGGGCCCTCTCGGTGGAGGTAAAACCCTACGTCCTGCTTGATTAATATTGATGATATGGGTAGTACAAGAGTGGATCTACCACGAGATCAAGGAGGCTAAACCCTAGAAGCTAGCCTATGGTATGATTGTTGTAATGTATGTTGTGTCCTACGGACTAAAGCCCTCCGGTTTATATAGACACCGGAGAGGGCTAGGGTTACACAGAGTTGGTTACAATGGTAGGAGATCTACATATCCGTATCGCCAAGCTTGCCTTCCACGCCAAGGAAAGTCCCATCCGGACACGGGACGGAGTCTTCAATCTTGTATCTTCGTAGTCTTGGAGTCCGGCGGATAATGATAGTCCGGCTGTCCGGACACCCCCTAGTCCAGGACTCCCTCAATCCCCTCTATTGTAATTTTGTTCCTAGTCAGCCAAAGTGCCCAGAACAGCGCCTCAGCACAGCTCCATAACATGCGTTTTCCGCCCCCTGGACCGAGTCTAGGATGGCCACAAGATTGCCGGTAGACCTCGGGTTCCAAGACACACCTGCCGCGGCTCGGACCACGCTCCAAGCGAACCTAGCCAGAGGGCAGCGAAAGAAGACATGGTTTGCGTCTTCGACTACCCCACAGACCGTGCACGTCCCATTCGACGGCCCCTGCCATTTGGCCACATTGTTAGAGGTGGGTAGTTGCCACAAGAACACTTTGATTTTAAGCGGAAAACGGGCCTTCCAGAGGCCCTTAACCACCGGCTGGTCCGCCCCCTGACACAGCTTGTGGTAGAGAGATTTTATGGTGAACTTGCCGGATGTCGTGATACTAAGACTGACAGTAGAATGGGGGTAGGTATGGAGAGGCAAGATCCTAGCTATGGAGTAGTTGTATACGCAAGGGATTTACGAGTTTAGGCCCTTCTCGGAGGAAGTAACAGCCCTACGTCTCGGAGCCCGGAGGCGGTTGACTGGATTATAAGTGTATGAGTTACAGGGGTGTGAACCCTTCTGCCTGTGGAGGGGGGTGGCTTATATAGTGTCTGCCAGGACCCAGCCAGCCCACGTAGCGGAGGGTTTAAAGTACATTAAGGCCTGGCGTTACAGGTAACGCCTTACATAAAGTGTCATCATGACCATAAAGACTACTTAATTACAGACCATTTGGATACAGAGTGGCCTTTGGACTCCTGGTGGTCGAGCGAGTCTTCATGGACGAGTGTCTTCGAGTCCGTTGAGTGGAACCCTTCCAGGTCGACTGGAAGGGAGTTTCTTCTAAAGATGTCCTTGGGAAGGGTACCTTGGACAGGTCCATGATCCTACCCTAGGTACATGGCTTCATCATTAGCCCCCGAATGGATCGAGGTTTGAGTGAGGAAGGAGTTGATAGTATTTCCGACCTGATTTTTTTCTGCAAGTGTGTCTCACCATGGATCAATTACTTCTTAGTGATGGCGTCAACTTCTCTTTCAGTCGCCTTGATCCATTCTTTATAGGGACAATTGCATTTTTGTCCCTAGTTCGTTCCTACCCACGGGTTTTGCTTGCTCAATTTTGCCCTTAGATTTTTCTTTGTGGTCGTCCAAATGCCCTTCTGTCATGGCTCCGTTTGGTCAACGCCGTTTGACCACGGCGGAGCACCGTTTTAGACATTTTTGTCCCTGGTTAAAAACATAAACACTGTCTCTTACATGCGGGACCCATTAGGAATAAGAGAAAAAACAGACTCTCTCTCTCTCCCCCCTTACATGCAGGGCCGCAAGTAAAAAACAAAAAGAAAGAAAAAAACACTCTCTCCTACCTCACCGGAGTGCCTTTCATGGTCGGCGGCCAGCGGTGCTCGGTGATGGCGGCGGCGGAGGGGTCGGGCGGACAGGATTAGAACCAGGAGATCCGCGCGAATACGGTAGAGAGGTAGGGGAGGACGGGAAGTTCTGGAAGCGAGGGGGCGGAGCTCGGTGGCGATGACCGGAGCACGGGCAGCGCAGGGGAGGTATCTCGAGGTCGAGGAACTGAATGGTGAGGCGCCAAAAGCTTTTAGGGGAATCCTGAAGCCCATGAATTACTCAAAGACGGCTGGAGCTTGAGGGAGCCGGAGATCGAGCGACGGCGATCGCCAATCGGAGTTGGGGAAGATGATGACCAGCGCGTCGATTCCAGCCTCCCTTCTTTGATTCGCTTGACTGAGATGCTCATGTAGTGACTACGAAGCTCTAAGACACCTTCTTTGGGGATCAAGGAAGCCGTTGGCCACGCAGACCACCAACGCGCCTGCACGCCAAGCTCATGCGAGCTCCATCTCCTAGTTGTGCACACGCGAGCGCCCCACTCCCCCGCTAAGTATCACCGGTTTGGCCACGCATGCGACCTGCGGTTCCCGTGCTCCTCCCGGCACCCTTGCGTGATGTTCTGCAGCCGCACGCTGAGCTCCGGTGGCGGTTCGCCGGCCGTGCTCGTAGGTGGCTCCCATGGTGCCTCGCCGGCTGTGCCACGCATGCGCCCAGCGGCTCCCGCGAGCCTCTCGTGCGCAAGGTTCCACGGCCGCATGCCGTGCTCCGGCAAGATCCCACGACTGGTCGTGCCCGAGCCGACCTCTCAGTCCATTTCATGTTTTTTTCTTTTTGCCAGGATCGATTAGATTAGTTCACTGTTTTTAGGGATATTTTAGATTAGGTCACGGGGCACAGGTTTAGTTAGTGGAGCTAATGGCCCACTGGCAAGTCTGTCCGTCAGTATAGTTAGTGGGCTAATGGCCCACGAACAAGTGGGCCTCCATTAACATTAGCTTAGTTGTTTAAACTAGTTTTACTGTTAGCTTGGCCCAATTTCAATGACATGTGGACCCGGCACCCCATTGACTAGTCCTTGTTGACTGGGGGTATCCAGACAGGGGTAAAAATTTCCAAAACGGCGCTCTGTCGTGGTCAAACGGCATTGACCATACGGAGCCGTGACGGAAGGGCATTCGGATGACCTTGGAGAAAAACTAAGGGCAAAACTGAGCAGACTCGAAAAATAAGGGCAAAACCCATGGGTAGGAACGAACTAGGGATAAAAACGCAATTGTCCCTTCTTTATAATTGTCGAGTGAACTTTATGAACTTGGAGATTTCCGAGCGACGGATCGCAGGAGATCTCCCGTCTGACAAGTTGCTCTGCTGTTAGCAGATTTAGTGGGATCCGAATTTTGGGAAGCGCGCGAAGCGGAGAGGACCGCGGTACTCGGATGGGATAAGGCGAAGACGCCTCGATTTCCGCGCCGCCTTTTTCGCCACATATCGCGCGCGCGACTGTTTCGGGATTTGACAGGATCGCCCGGGCCTACCTGTCAGCCACTCGGAAGTGTCCTTATATAAGGCGCCGGACGGGGGTTTTTTGAACAGTGCGCCTCCATTTCCCCCCTCCCCCTTCCTCAACCTCGCCCGCTGCACCCGCTTTTATCTCCGCCCATCCGCTCCTCGCACGCCCCGCCGGCGACGATGGTGAAGGAGAAGACGGCGGCCTTGGAGCGAGCAAAGAAGGCGACGGCGACAATGAAAGCAAAGGGGAGAGCGACCAGTCGGGGTGGATCTTCGTCGCGGTCCAAGGAGACTGGATCCGCTCGACCATCACCCAGAGGGATCTCGACGATCTGGCCAATGAGGGATTGATCTCCCATGGGTCAGCAAGACTTCCGGGGACCGAGTGGCAACCGCAGCCACTGGAGGGTGAGTGTGTTCTCTTAGCCACTCATGTAGATCGCGGATTCTCTCTGCCACCGAATCTTTTCTTCCGAGGGTTTCTGAAATTCTTTGGGGCACAACTCCATCACTTCACTCCAAATTCCATTGCTTATCTCGCCGCTTTCGTGTCTCTGTGCGAAAACTTCCTGGGTTGTCGGCCGCACTGGGGTCTCATTAAGCACATATTCACTTGCCGCTCCCAGACGGTGAAAAAGGCGAGTCCGAATGACGAGAGGACCAAAGTAATCTAGATGTGTGGGGGTCTTGGGGTCCAAATGAGGAGTAAGAGTGCTTTTCCAGCCATGACCCTTCCCGAGTCGGTTAGAGGGTGGCAGTCGACCTGGTTCTACTGCCAAGACGAGTCGACGCCGGGGCAGTCAACCGGTCTCCCTCCATTCTCCATGGACCGAGTGAATAAGCCATCTTCCCTGAAGGTACTTCCGGAAGAAAAGGCTCAGGTTAAAATGTTGATGGAGCGTGTAGTTCAACTCATTCGCGACGGTGTCACGGGCATGGATCTTTTGGAGGTTTTTCTTCGATGGTGCATTCAGCCACTCCAGTACCGAGGCCACCCGATGTGGTTGTACTCTGGTACCGAGGACACCACTCGGGTCCACCCAGAGGAGGTCGACGACGCCACGCTGGAGAGGTGGATGACTGCCATCACGGGGAACAAGGACAACCCTCGTGGGGCTAGGAGGATCCCGCCGCTCGACCAGTCTTATGAACCAGACACGGTATGACCACTTATCTCTGGTTGTGATCCTGTTTCTTTCATTTTGTTTCACTGCAAATTGGTCAATTGAGCTTTGTCTTGTTTTGTTGTCTTCCAGGCTACCACTGAGTTGTATTCGATGCCCAACGGGGCGCAGGCACCGACTGAGGAGGAGGAAGGAAGTGGAGGTGAAAGTCAAGAGGAGTGGGAATCGGATGGCGATGAGGGAGACGAAGATGCTGGCTCAGACGAGGAAGAGGAGGAGGAAGTCGCGCCTCCTCGTTCCGAGAGGAGATCCAAACTTGTCCATGATCCTGCAGTCGAGCGTGGCAAAGGAGTTGCGCCTGTTGTTCAGTCGACCAAACGCCCTTGGTCGACCTCTCCGGTGCCGACTGAAAAAGCGCCGAAGCAATCTCGAGTGGCACCGTCAAATCCGACGAAGGCCTTGCCGAAGATGAAGATGGTGATTCCCACTATCTTTGGGTAATGACGTAACTTGCGTCTCTTTGCTTCTCATGGATTTACTCTTGGTCGATTCGTTAGCTGATTGACTGATTTCTGAAACTGTAGTGCTGCTACTTCTGATACCTCGACCAGACCTGAAGACCATGAAATGGAAGACGCTATTACTTCCAAACCTGGTACGACCTTTGTAGTTCCGTCTTCAGTCGGTTGGATCTTTGTCTTTAACTTTGACTCTTTTCTGCAGCTCCACCTAACATCGTTATTGACCTTCCTGACGACGATGACGAGGAACCACTGAGGCAGAGGAGGAATAGGAAAGCGTCTGCTGGCAAGGCCGCTTAGGACGTGTCAGTACCCGAGACGTTGGTTGTAGAGGGGGACTACGTCACTCGGCCTACTGTATCCTTTGCGGTGCCACTGACGAGTGCCCGCCCTTCGTCGTCGAGTGGTGATCAACCTTCACTTTTCTCGACCCACCACGTCCCAGAAGACCAAGCAAGCGCTGCTAAAGAAGCAATACGCCAGGCAGGGGTCATGATGGAGCAAGTGAAGGCGATCCGAGACGCCAGTCAAGCGGCTTATGATGCCAGTTCAGCTCTTCAGAGCAATCTTCAGGTTAGTCCATCACCGCCTGTTCTGTTAGGATATGATACCTGAAAACCTTTTTTTCTGAAAATCTAGTGTCTGTCGTACACCCACTGGGTGTGTTGATTGAAATTCTGGATTGGTGGGGGCACGCTGAGTGCACCCACTGGGTGTAGTCCCCAAGGCTATGGTGGACTGCTGGCAGTCGACCATAGTCTTTATGTCTTAAGCTTTTTCTTTACTCGATCAGGTCGAATGGAATCATGGACCGGTGGGGGCACGCTGAGTGCACCCACTGGGTGTAGTCCCCGATACTGTGGTCGACTGCTGGCAGTCGACTACAGTCTGAAATACACCTCTCTCTTTTTTTGTGGCTATCTACTGGTGATTAGCCTTTCTGTCTTTTTTGGTTGACTGATCGACTCCAGCTGGTAGAACTAGTGGGGGCACGCTGAGTGCACCCACTGGGTGTAGTCCCCGAGACTATGGTCGAATGTTTATATTCGGCTGTAGTCTTAGAAATGCTACGATTTTTACTTAGTCACTCAGAGGCGACCTATCTTTGACGTCTGTCAATTGGTTCTTTGCAGAAATCTTGTGAGCTTGCAACTCATTATACTGAGTTGGAGAACAAGCACATCCAGCTCGAACTTGATCTGAAGCTTGTCCAGGAGAACTTCACGAAGGCAAAGGAGGAGGCAAAAGGTATGTTTGGTGAGAACCTTGACGACTGCCTTTGTTTCTTGTTTTATTCCCGAGTCTGATGTCACTGTGATTTTGCAGATAAACTGAGGGATTCTCTGAAGAACAAGGATCTGGACCTCGCTGAGGTGCAGAAAGCAGCTTCAGAGAAAACCAAGCTCGCAGAAGAAAAGCTGGCCTCAATCACCAAGCTTGAAGAGGAGAATACCAATCTGAAAGCTGCTCTTGATGCGGCAAACAAAGAGGTCAGTCGACTGAAGAATGACAAGATTACTTTGAGTGACAAGGCCAGTGAGTTGGCGGGAAGAGGAATGATCTGGAGGTTTATTTGGGAGGACTCGCCAAGAAGCTATTCCTCATGCTCGAAGGTAATCCTTTGTATCAGACAGGCCTTTTTATTATGATCTTGTCATCAAACTGCTGTCTTAACTTTGGGGTTGCGTCTACAGAGTTCTGCCAGAACTTTGAAGAGGAGACTGGTCGACTGGAGACGAGCCTAGATCCCATCAACTCTCCTGTGAAGGACGAAGCCGCCATGAATGTAATCCGACTTGAGTCTCGCGTTGCTTCTGTTGTCGACTATCTCGCAAGGCTGAAGGTCGCAACTTCCCGCATCGACACAACACTCTGGCCAGGAGAGACACTTCAGAATGACCTTGAGTCTCTGATGACTCGACTGAACGATGTTCCATGTCGAGTGCAAGAATGGAAGAAGTCTTCTACCAGGTGTGGTGCGGATGTTGCTCTATCTCTGGCCCGTCTTCACTGCAAGGAAGCGCGAGAGGACAAGCTGGCAGCTCTCAAGGTGGCCAATACCAAGAAGCATGATTTCCGATCCTTCATGGAGACCTTCATCGCCGCTGCCACTCGGATCGCACATGGAATTGACCTGGATGAATTCGTTGCGCCTTCCAACCCTCCGCTGGAGGGGTAAAAAACTTCTATGCTTGACACTCTAAATTTGCCTCGGTATGCCGAGTGGTTTTTGTAACTGATAAACTTTAACGGGCTTAGCACTTGAGCACTTCTGGTTCCGTAAGACATTATCCGAACTTGGATTCGACGTTGAATATGTTTGCATCTGGTTTGAGGTGTCTTTTGCAGGCTAGGATGAAGCTCATATTGCAATCGACATGTTCCTCATCACTCTTAGGCGAGCACTGGGCTGCAACTAAGCCTCCGAGTGGGAGGTCTGCTCTCCACTCGGTAGGATTTTCAAAAACTTCGGAGAGCACTGGGCTGCAGCTAAGCCCCCGAGTGGGAGGTCTGCTCTCCACTCGGTAGGATTTTCAAAAACTTAGGCGAGCACTGGGCTGCAGCTAAGCCCCCGAGTGGGAGGTCTGCTCTCCACTCGGTAGGATTTTCAAAAACTTAGGCGAGCACTGGGCTGCAGCTAAGCCCCCGAGTGGGAGGTCTGCTCTCCACTCGGTAGGATTTTCAAAAACTTAGGCGAGCACTGGGCTGCAGCTAAGCCCCCGAGTGGGAGGTCTGCTCTCCACTCGGTAGGATATTTGCGGCGTACCTCTGAAGAAGAAGGAATCAATCGACCTGCACCTCGTCTTCCTTGCGGAGCACACATTATACTTGTGGCGTAGCTCGGAAGGAGAAGTAGCAGTCGACCTGTACCTCGTCCTCCTTGCGGAGAGCACATTATACTTGTGGCGTGGCTCGGAAGAGGAGGGTAGCAGTCGACCTGCACCTCATCTTCCTTGCGGAGCGCATGTTATACTTGTCCTTAGGCGAGCGCTGTGCTGCAGCTAAGCCCCTGAGTGGGAGGCTGGCTCACCACTCGGAAGGATTTCGTTGAAACTTAGGCAAGTACTTGGACTGCAGCTAAGCCTCCGAGTGGGAGACTGGCTCATCACTCGGTAGAATTTTATTGAACTTAGGCAAGTACTTGGACTGCAGCTAAGCCTCCGAGTGGGAGGCTGGCTCACCACTCGGTAGGATTTTATTTAAACTTAGGCGAGTACTTGGACTGCAGCTAAGCCCCCAAGTGGGAGGCTGGCTCGCCACTTGGTAGGATTTTATTGAACTTAGGCAAAACGGATTCGCAGC
This sequence comes from Triticum timopheevii, assembly GCA_963921465.1. Taxonomy (NCBI): domain Eukaryota; kingdom Viridiplantae; phylum Streptophyta; class Magnoliopsida; order Poales; family Poaceae; genus Triticum; species Triticum timopheevii. The sequence continues at coordinate 13,566,233 of OY997272.1, read as the reverse complement.
TAAGCCTCCGAGTGAGAGGCTAGCTCACCACTCGGTAGGATTTTTACAAACTTAGGCGAAACGGATTCGCAGCTAAGCCACCCACTGGGGGGATTTTTTGAATAAACAAAAGTAACAACAATCACTGAGAAAATTATAACACTATTGTCTTTGAAAAATGAACTACAGAAGTACTTTTATTACATTTCCGAGTGCATACTTAAGTGTAAAAGGGGCGGAGCAGCTCCGCGTTCCAAGCTCAGGGCTCATCGATCTGGTGCTCGACATTGTAAAGACAATAAGCTCCATTGTGGAGAACCTTGGTGACGACGAAGGGGCCTTCCCAAGAAGGAGCAAGCTTGTGTGGCTTCTGCGGATCCACTCGGAGAACCAAATCTCCTTCCTGGAAGGCTCGACTCCTCACGTTTTTGGCGTGGAAGCGACGCAAGTCCTGTTGATAAATGGTCGATCGGATCAAGGCCATCTCCCTTTCTTCTTCTATAAGGTCGACTGCGTCTTGCCTGGCTTGTTCTGCTTCAGCTTCGGTGTAGAGCTCGACTCGAGGAGCATTGTGAAGCAAGTCACTCGGCAAGACCGCTTCATCTCCGTAGACCAAAAAGAACGGAGTTCTCCCAGTCGACTGGTTAGGTGTGGTCCTTAATCCCCAAAGTACTGACGGAAGTTCGTCAACCCATGCACCAGCTGCGTGCTTGAGGTCGCGCATCAACCGGGGTTTCAACCCTTTGAGGATCAAGCCATTTGATCGTTCCGCCTGTCCATTCGACTGAGGATGAGCTACTGAAGCATAATCGACTCGTGTGCCCTGAGATGTGCAAAAGGCTCTGAATTCTTCGGAATCAAAGTTTGACCCATTGTCAGTGATGATGTTGTGTGGAACTCCATATCTGAATATCAACTCTCTGATGAAACTGACAGCAGTGCCGGCATCAAGATTCTTGATGGGTTTAGCCTCAATCCATTTGGTGAATTTGTCGACTGCCACCAGCACATGGGTGAAGCCGCTTCTGCCTGTTCTCAGAGGTCCAACCATATCCAATCCCCATACAGCGAAAGGCCAGACGAGAGGTATGGTCTTTAAGGGCGAGGCGGGCTTGTGTGACATATTGGAGTAAAATTGACACCCTTCACACTTGTCGACTATCTCCTTTGCCATTTCATTCGCTCTTGGCCAGTAAAATCCGGCTCGGTATGCTTTGGCCACAATGGTCCGAGAGGACGCATGATGGCCGCAGGTCCCCGAGTGGATATCATCAAGGATTATCCGACCTTCTTCTGGCATTATGCATTTCTGACCAACTCCAGTCGCGCTTTCTCTGTACAACTGTCCTCTGATCACGGTAAAGGCTTTAGATCGGCGGACGATCGGTCGAGCCTCTTCTTCATCCTCCGGGAGCTCTTTCCTTAAGATATACGCGATATACGGCACTGTCCAATCGGGAGTGATCACCAACACTTCCATGATCAGGTCGACCACTGCTGGAACTTCAACTACAGTCGGATCTGTGACACTTTTAGGCTGCAGAGCTTCTTCGGTAAAAGGATCTTCTTTAACTGATGGAGTATGGATATGCTCCAAGAACACATCACTAGGAATGGCTTCTCTCTTGGAACCTATCTTTGCCAAATCATCAGCCGCTTGATTCTTCTGTCGGGGTATATGATGGAGCTCTAACCCTTCGAATTTCTTTTCAAGCTTTCTCACTGCATTGCAGTATCCACTCATGGCTGGGCTTCTAACGTCCCAATCCTTCATCACTTGATTGACCACCAAATCCGAGTCTCCATAAACCATAAGGCGAGGGACGTCGAGTGAAATGGCCATGCACAACCCATATAAAAGTGCCTTGTATTCTGCTTCATTATTGGAGGAATCAAAGTGGATCTGGAGCACATATCTGAGCTTATCTCCTCTGGAGGAAACCAATACTACCCCGGCACCTGAACCATTTAACATCTTAGAGCCATCAAAGAACATGGTCCAGTGCTCCGAGTGAACTTGAGTCGGCTGCTGTTGTTCAATCCACTCGGCAAGGAAATCTGCAATTGCTTGGGACTTAATGGCTTTCTTTGCCTCAAACTTGATATCAAGGGGAAGGAGTTCAATCGCCCATTTAGCCACTCGACCAGTTGCATCTCTGCTGTGCAGAATCTATGACAGTGGGGCGTCGCTGACGACCGTAATGGAATGATCAGAGAAATAATGAGCAACCTTCTTCGTGGTCATGTAGATCCCATACACGAGCTTCTGATAATGAGGGTATCTTTTCTTCGATGGGGTCAAAACTTCGGAAAGATAATACACTGGGCGTTGAACTTTGAAGGCTTTCCCTTCTTCTCCCCGCTCGACCATAAGTACTATACTAATGACTTGTCCTGTGGCTGCAATGTAAAGCAACAGAGGCTCTTTGCTGATCGGAGCAGCAAGCACCGGCTGGGTGGATAGCAGAGCTTTTAGCTCGGCAAATGCTGCATCAGCTTCTGGAGTCCACTCGAACTTGTCTGACTTCTTCATCAGTCGGTAAAGAGGCAATGCCTTTTCACCGAGGCGAGAGATGAATCGACTTAACGTGGCCAAGCATCCAGTAAGCTTCTGGACATCGTGCACACGCACAGGGCGCTTCATTCGGAGTATAGTGCCAACTTTTTCTGGGTTAGCGTCGATTCCTCGTTCGGAAATGAGGAAACCGAGCAACTTTCCACCAGGAACTCCGAATGTGCACTTTGATGGATTGAGCTTGATATCATATCTCCTGAGATTGGCAAATGTTTCAGCGAGGTCAATCAGCAGGTCGGAACCCTTCCGTGACTTGACCACAATATCATCCATGTACGCTTCCACGTTCCGACTGATTTGAGTGAGTAAACTCTTCTGAATCATCCTCATAAACGTGGCTCCAGCATTCTTGAGGCCGAATGGCATGGTGACATAGCAAAAGCACCCGAATGGAGTGATGAAAGCTGTTTTGATCTCGTCGGATCCATACAGACGGATCTGATGGTACCCGGAATAGGCGTCTAGAAAAGACAATCTCTCACATCCGCAGTCGAGTCGACAATTTGGTCGATGTGAGGGAGAGGAAAATGATCTTTCGGGCAGGCCCGATTGATATGTTTGAAATCAATGCACATGCGAAGTGACTTGTCCTTCTTGGGGACCATGACAACATTGGTGAGCCACTCGGAGTGGAATATCTTTCGGATAAACTCTGCTGCCAGGAGTCGAGCCACCTCCTCTCCAATGGCCGTTCTCTTCTGGACGGCGGACCGTCGAAGATGTTCTTTGACAGGTTTTGCTTTTGGGTCGACTCGTAAACGATGCTCAGCCAGCCCCCTGGGAACACCCGGCATGTCAGCAGGCTTCCATGCAAAGATGTCCCAGTTCTCACGAAGGAACTGGATGAGCGCTTCTTCCTATTTAGAGTCGAGTATTGTGGAAATATGAGTCGGAGCCGCGCTGGGGTCGGTCGGGTGAATGTGAACGGGCTTCGTCTCACCAGACGACTGGAATGCTCACTCTGTGGCGGGCTTCTTTGCCCGCAATAAATCACTCGGATCTGCATTTTTTTTATACTCTTCCAGCTCCACCGCTGTTATCTGGGAATCGGCAATCTTCGAGCCTATCTGAAAACACTCTTCCGCCTTTTTCCGATTGCCAGTGATGGTGATCACACCCTTGGGGCTAGGCATCTTCAGTTTGAGGCATACGTAACATTGTCGAGCCATGAACCGTGCATAAGCTGGCCTGCCCAAAATAGCGTGATAAGCGCTCTGGAAATCCACAACTTCAAATGTCAGCTTCTCCTTGCGGAAGTGCTTCGAGTCGCCGAAAACCACATCTAGAGCTATTTGGCCGAGTGACTCAGCCTTCTTTCCAGGAATGACTCCATGAAAACTCATGTTGCTGGAGCTGAGTCTGGACATCGGAATGCCCATTCCTTTTAGCGTCTCCGCATACAATATATTCAGTCCATTGCCACCATCCATCAGCACCTTAGTCAGTCGAGTGCCTTCGACGACTGGGTCGACCACCAAAGCTTGCCTCCCAGGGGTGGCTATGTGTGTCGGATGATCGGACTGGTCGAATGTATTGGCAGTCTGAGACCATTTCAGATAGCTTGGTGTTGCCGGAGCGACCATATTTACCTCACGGTTGATAACTTTCAATCGACTTTTGCTCTCCACATCAGCAAAAATCATCAGGGTGGAATTGACATGAGGGTACCCTTCGTCACTGTCCTCTTTGTCCACAGCCTTGTCCAACTCATTCTCCTTATCCTTGGACTGCTTTCCTTGAAACTGCTGGATTAAGAGCCGGCACTGGCGAGTGGTATGTTTTGGGTAGATGATGTTACCCTCTTCGTTTTTCATCATGTGGATGTGACACGGCAGATCCATCACGTCATTTCCTTCCTTATCTTTTACCTTCTTGGGGTTCCAGGATCCTTTGGGCTTCCCTTTGAATTTGCCCTGAGTCATGGCCAAGGCCTCTCCAGGAGCTGCTGGCTCGGCTTTCTGCTTCTGCTTTCGACTGGAATTTCCCTTTTCTGACTGACTCGGCTTGTACTTGCCACTCCGGAGCGGATCCTCTTCTTCACCATTGGCGTATTTGGTGGCAATCTCCATCATTCGACTCAGGGTCATATCTCCGGTCCGACCAAACTTCAAACTTAACTCTCTGTTCTTAATGCCATCCTTGAAGGCACAGACTGCTTGATGGTCAGATACGTTCTCCACCGTATGATGCAACGTGATCCATCTCTGAATGTAATCTCTCAGGGTCTCATTCGACTTTTGCACGCAGACCTGCAACTCTGTCAGTCCCGCTGGTCGCTTGCAAGTTCCCTCAAATGTCCTGACGAACATTCAGGAAAGATCTTCCCAAGTGTAAATGCTGCTAGGAGCTAGCTGATTCAACCAGGCCTTGGCAGAACCCTCCAACAAGAGCGGTAGGTGTTTCATGGCCACTTCATCATTGCCACCGCCAATCTGCACAACCACTTGGTAGTCTTCGAGCCAAGTTTCAGGCTTGGACTCACCAGTGAACTTACTTACCCCAGTCGCCAACCTAAAGTTGGGAGGGATCACCGTGGCTCTAATGGCTCTGCTAAAACATTCCGGACCTGAAATATGGACTTGGCTGCTGGTGGGCGCATCTCTGTCGTGGCCTCCTCGATGAGCTCTGTTCCGATCGACCAAACCTTGCACGATGATGGATCTCGCGTCAAAGCCTGGTTCCCTGGGGTCGACCGGAGCTCTTCTCCCAACACTGAGCTGGCGCCTGTCATCTTGCTGCCGCGGGGCGTAAGACCCACCCCTTGGGGGAGGAGTGGGCACCCGATGCCGATCATCACGATCGAATCGGTCATCATACTGGTCACGTCGACCTCCACGTCCCTCATGCCGCAGAGGCGATCTTGGGCTATGAGCCGACTGGACTGTATTCGCAGCGACATATCAACTGTGAATCCTATTGCGTGACTGTGATACAGCTGAATTCTGATCTCCTGCTGCCCGGAGCAAATCTTGGATCTGCATCAAGCCTCTGCCAGCCTTCGACTGAGAGGGCTGAATTGACTCTGCTATCCGGGCTGCAGCTGCTAAATTCTGAATTGGGGTTCGATATACCTGAGTTGGTTGCGGAAAGAGTTGACATCGAAGGGAGTTGGGTACTCGTTGCCGTGCACATTCGTCGAGTTCTCGCTGGAGGTTCTCCAGTCGAGTGCGTTCATCCAAGTTGGCCAAACGCGCCTCCTCCAAGGCGCGAGCCTCGGGAGTTTCTCTTGCGATGGGAGTATGGAGAGCATCCATATTCTCGCGGCGAAGATCTTCCCTTTGCAGAGAAGTGAGTGGCTCGGCTTGATATTCCTCGTGGACCTGAGCGGGGTCGCCTCTGCCGTCCGCCCCGTCAGTGCGGGGGAAGCCGGGAGGACTACGAGTCCCATTGACCATCAGAACCTCTGCCGCTGGATCACTGCTGTCGCACTCGGATGCAGTCTCTACGGAGCAAGTCGACAGATCGAACAGGCCGTAGAGAGATTCGTCGGGCTCGATTGCCGCGACTTGGGTGGTGGCCTATAGGCAAGCCACTGCGTGTCTCACGCACCGCTGAAGCCTCGACCGACTAGAGCGCTTGCGCTGGCGGGAGACAGGGAGGGAGGACGACACAGGAGTCGACCGATACGGAGTCGATGGTTGTCGCATCAGGACGCCGCGGACACATGCGCAAAAGTGCGTCGCCCCGCAGACGGGAAGCGCGTCGATGTCGAGTGGAGCCTCCTGGAGCCAAGCGGAGTCATCGGCGATGAACGTGAGTGCGCCGAGACGGATCTCGCGGCCCTTGACCAGAACTCTGCCAGAAACCATGATGAAGGCGATCGGAACAAATGCAACTTCTCCAATAAGCCGCTAAGACACCTGCCCCACGGTGGGCGCCAACTGTCGTGGTACTAAGGCTGACAGTAGAATGGGGGTAGGTATGGAGAGGCAAGATCATAGCTATGGAGTAGTTGTATACGCAAGGGATTTATGAGTTCAGGCCCTTCTCGGAGGAAGTAACAGCCCTACGTCTCGGAGCCCGGAGGCGGTCGACTGGATTATAACGTATGAGTTATAGGGGTGCGAACCCTTCTGCCAGTGGAGGGGGTGGTTTATATTTGTCTGCCAGGACCCAGCCAGCCCACGTAGCGGAGGGTTTAAAGTACATTAAGGCCTGGCGTTACAGGTAACGCCTTACATAAAGTGTCATCATGACCATAAAGACTACTTAATTACAGACCGTTTGGATACAGAGTGGCCTTTGGACTCCTGGTGGTCGAGTGAATCTTCATGGACGAGTGTCTTCGAGTCCGTCGAGTGGAACCCTTCCAGGTCGACTGGAAGGGAGTTTCTTCTAAAGATGTCCTTGGGAAGGGTACCTTGGACAGGTCCATGACCCTGCCCTAGGTACATGGCTTCATCACCGGACGCGGTGAGCGCCCATGTCACCGAGTCAGCGGCACTGTTGAGCGAGGTCGAGCTAATGAGGTCAAGCATCGCCACATGGTCCGCCTGCTCTTGGTCATTGAGTTCATGGTGGAAATGGACCGCCGGGGGAGACGAGGCTAAGGTGAGGCCACGGTCAGGTTTGGGTCGACCGCGATTGCGTATAGGTCCTGGAATTCCGCCCAGAGAGGTTGGGAACCCACCCAAAAGTCAAGCTAGAACCTGGCCGATCTACCGTCTCCTATGGCGCATTTTGCCCCCATGGCGAAAGCTAGTTTGAGGGACTAGATGTCTGATGTCTAGTACGCAACCTTCTTCTTGTAGACGTTGTTGGGCCTCCAAGTGCAGAGGTTTGTAGGACAATAGCAAATTTCCCTCAAGTGGATGACCTAAGGTTTATCAATCCGTGGGAGGTGTAGGATGAAGATGGTCTCTCTCAAACAACCCTGCAACCAAATAACAAAGAATGTCTTGTGTCCGCAACACACCCAATATAATGGTAAATTGTGTAGGTGCACTAGTTTGGCGAAGAGATGGTGATACAAAGTGTAATTTGGATGATAGATATGAGTATTTGTAATCTAAAAATATAAAAACAACAAGGTAACAAGTGGTAAAAGTGAGCGAAAACGGTTTTGCAATGCTTCAAAATAAGGCCTAAGGTTCATGCTTTCACTAGTGCAAGTTCTCTCAACAATAATAACATAACTGGATCATATAACTATCCCTCAACATGCAACAAAGAGTCACTCCAAAGTTAATAATATCGGAGAAAAAACGAAGAGATTATTGTAGGGTACGAAACCACCTCAAAGTTATCCTTTCTGATCAATCTATTCAAGAGTCCGTAGTAAAATAACATGAAGCTCTTCTTTCGGATCGATCTATCCTAGAGTTCGTACTAGAATAACACCTTAAGACACACATCAACCAAAACCCTAATGTCACCTAGATACTCCAATGTCACCTCAAGTATTTGTGGGTATGATTATATGATATGCATCACACAATCTCAGATTTATCTATTCAACAAACACAAAGAACTTCAGAGAGTGCCCCAAAGTTTCTACCGGAGAGTCAAGACGAAAACGTGTGCCAACCCCTATGCATAAGTTCACAAGGTCACTGAACCCGTAAGTTGATCACCAAAACATACATCAAGTAGATCACGTGAATATCGCATTGCCACCACAGATAAGCACATGCAAGACATACATCAAGTGTTCTCAAATCCTTAAAGACTCAATTCGATAACATAACTTCGAAGGGAAAACTCAATCCATTAGAAGAGAGTAGAGGGGGAGAAACATCATAAGATCCAACTATATATAGCAAAGCTCGCGATACATCAAGATCGTGCCAAATGAAGAACACGAGAGAGAGAGAGAGAGAGAGACAGAGAGAGAGAGAGAAAGAGAGAGAGGGAGGGAGAGAGAGAGAGAGAGGGGGGGGAGAGAGAGGGAGAGAGAGAGAGGGAGAGAGAGAGAGAGGGAGAGAGAGAGAGGGAAAGAGAGGGAGAGGGAGGGAGAGGGAGAGAGAGAGAGAGAGAGAGAGAGAGAGATCAAACACATAGTGTCGTGGTAACGATTCCGACAATAGAAAGGGGGTACGGTAAAGGAGCATGATCTATCGAGATGTATATGGGTGACACAGTGGTTTTAGCGAGTTCGGGCCTCTCATGATGGAGATAACAACCCTACGTCTCGTGCTCCGGAGAGGCTTTGTTTTATCTTAGTATGTACCCGGAGATTACAATGTGTGTGTGTGAGAGAGAGGAACGGATCCCCATGCCTGAGCTAAGTCCGGAGACTAGAGAGGGAGAGAAAGAGGTCGAAGCCCCCAATAGCCCCCAGTCTAGTGGTGGGGGTGGCTTATATAGAGTGCGCCACCCCCTCACCTCCTATGTTACAAACTGGAGCATCAATGCCATAATGCCTGCCCACAACAAAACCGTCATGCTGACTATTGGTCTTCGCATATCCGAGTTAGTTACATGGCCGAGTGGAATGAGCTCGTCGAGTGGAGTGCCATGCTCCGAGTGGTTGTTGCCGTCCGAGTGACTTTCAAGTTGCGGTGCATCTGGACGGCGATCTGGCCCAGGGGCCCAGTATAAAGTGTACGGTTTCCATGGGTAGGGTCTTTAGGTCAGGCCTGTTACCCTACCTCTCGGTGTCAAAACCGGCGGATCTCGGGTAGGGGGTCCCGAACTGTGCGTCTAGGCGGATGGTAACAGGAGAGAAGGGACACGATGTTTTTACCCAGGTTCGGGCCCTCTCGATGGAGGTAAAACCCTACTCCTGCTTGATTGATATTGATGATATGGGTAGTACAAGAGTGGATCTACCACGAGATCAAGGAGGCTAAACCCTAGAAGCTAGCCTATGGTATGATTGTTGTAATGATTATGTTTTCCTACGGACTAAAACCCTCCGGTTTATATAGACACCGGAGAGGGCTAGGGTTACACAGAGTCGGTTACAATGGTAGGAGATCTACATATCCGTATCGCCAAGATTGCCTTCCACGCCAAGGAAAGTCCCATCCGGACACGGGACGAAGTCTTCAATCTTGTATCATCATAGTCTTGGAGTCCGGCCGACGATGATAGTCCGGCTGTCCGGACACCCCCTAGTCTAGGACTCCCTCAGTAGCCCCTGAACCAGGCTTCAATGACGATGAGTCCGGCGCGCATATTGTGCGGCATTGCAAGGCGGGTTCCTCCACCGAATAATTCATAGAAGATTGTGAACACCAGGATAGTGTCCGGCTCTGCAATATAAATTCCACATACCACCGTATAGAGAATATTATGTGCACAAGTTCAATCTGCTGACGTGTTTTGTGGCATGACATCACACCACCACCAAGCCTTTACTGGAATCGTTTTTTATTATACCACCTCAGCGCGTTTTGCGAAGCGGTTTCCTTGGCACGTCTTGTCGAAGCAGAGATCGTGTTCCCCTTATTCCGGGATTCCCATCAATACGGACGTGGGTAATCCAACCGCGCCATTGATGGTGGCGCTTGGGAGATAAGCGAGTTTTACCAGGCCGGTGGGGACGCGTAGTTTTTCATCCACCCCTATATAAGGGGATAAGGATCCACCCTTTTTACCTACGCCTTCTTCCTCCTTTTCTTATCCATCTCCGCGCACTCTCGAGCTCCAGCGCCCAAGTCCGTGCATCTCGTCTCGACCTTCTCCGACCATGTCCAGAGCGGGAGGCAAGTGGCTGGCCTCCTCCGTTACGGATGAGCACATCGCAAAACTGCGCAGCGCCGGTACCTTTACGGCGACATCGCGCACCGGCTGCCCGACAAGGGGCAGCTCATCCCCACTCCCAGCCCCATGAGAGGGTCGTGTTCCTTCCCCACTTCCTCCGCGGACTGGGCTTCCCGTTGCATCCCTTTGTCCGGGGGCTCATGTACTATTACGGCCTGGATTTCCTCGATCTGGCGCCAAACTTCATCCTCAACATCTCGGCGTTTATCATCGTGTGCGAGGCCTTCCTCTGCATCCAGCCCCACTTCGGCTTGTGGCTCAAGACCTTCAACGTCAAGCCGAAGGTAGTGAAGGGCGTCCAAGCGGAGTGCGGAGGCGCCATGCTGGGCAAGATGCCCAACGTCATCTGGCTCGAAGGGGCCTTCGTGGAGTCCATCAAGGGATGGCAATCGGGGTGATTCTACATCACCGAGCCGCGTGACCCAAAATGGGCGGCGGCCCCCGAATTCAGATCTGGTATCCCCATGCAGCTCACCTCCTGGAAAGAGAAGGGCTTGCTATGGGGCAGTTCGGAGGAGCTGACAGGACTCCAGTCCTGTCTCCAGACCCTGGTGAACAAGAAGCTCAAGCTTGTCAATGTGATCCAGGTCATGCTCATTCGCCGGATTCTCCCCTGCCAACAACGGGCCTTCAACCTGTGGGAGTTCGATCCGGCACAGCACCGGACTCTGAGCGGGCTCTTCGACACGACGTATGAAGCCCTCTGGAGGGTGTTGTTCAAGGGCGGAGAAGCCCCCGCGTCCACGACGGAATATCGCGGATTCAGCACCAAGCGCCCGGCCGGTGAGGTAAGCTTCGTTATCCTCTATGGGACAGTTGTTTTCTTTCATAGTTTGACTCTATGTGGGATCTAAAAACTCCCAATGCCTTTGACAGGACTGGCAGAGGATGTCTGGACAGGTAGACTGTCCGGCTCCCCTTCTCGAAGACCCAGCGTACGCCCGCTTAACGGGGCTGCTGGTTCCGGCACTCTATGTGGTGCCGGAGAAGAAGGCCAAGAAGAAGGCCACGGGAACTCGAAAAAGTTCCCGGCGCCAGGTGATATCGGACTCATCGTCCGATGGCTCCGAGGCGGACTCCTCCCCCGAAGACGAGGAGGAGAAAGAGGACTCTCTCCCAGAGGAAGGAGAGAGGAAGAGGAAGGCTTCCCCAACTAGGAAGGCCGAAGGGTCCAAGAGGGGAAGGACTATTCCCCCGGACAGCTCCGCCAACGCCAACGTTGGCGACGAAGAGTGGCCCTCCAGGGCCAGGCCGCCGGCCAGATCGTAAGTATCCGGATTCCTGAAGGATTTATAATTTCTCTTTTGTGTCACATAGTGTCCTTCTAATGCCGCACAGTGCCTGCAGTCCGGCCGATGAGGATCTCCCCGCTTCGTCGAGCGGGTCGTTGGCTCCGTCGGATGTAGATTCCATCCCGACTGCCTCCACCCCTCGCGACGCTGAGGACGCCGAGGTGGGATCCCGGGAAGGGACCCATCAGGAGGAGGCTCCGGAGGCGCCACAAGGCAGCCTCCCGGACTTTGCGCCGGACTCCACGCCGGAACCCGCAGTGGTTCCGGAGTCCGGCAGGCGGCCCCTTCGCAAGAAGGGCAAGACCGTGACACCGGCGGCCTCCGTCCAACCGGAGGCGCCGGACAACTTGTTGGAGGCGCTCAAAGGCGCTTCCATCGAGGAAGAACACCGCACTATCATGAGTGCAGTGATTCAGAAGGTTCAGCTCGCCAAGAGCGGGCTGACTGAAGCCTGTAGTAGCCTTCTAACAGGCTTTGAGGTAAGAAGTTAAAAATATGTAATGTAATACCGCATAGACAGTAGCCCCTGATGCTCGGTTCGGTGTTCAAAAAGAAAAACTGGATTGGGGATCTAAAAAAGATATACGCAGGCATGCTAAAAATTGTGTCAATATGGGTTTGCAGGCTGCGCTGCTGACCTCTGCCGCACTGACCGCGGAGGTCGGTGCGTTGAAGCAGGACCTCGAGCGGTCCGAGCAAGAGCTCGGCCTTGCCAAGAGGCAGCTCGAGGACAAAGAAGGTGAGTAATACCATCTTTGAATTTGTACCTTGCAGAAAAGGATTTTGGTTGCAATGAAAATAACAAGGATAACGTGTGTACTGCAGGGGCCACAAACGAGGTGGCAACCCTGAAGGAGGCCGTATCCGCTGCCGAACGCAATGTGGCCGCGGAACGGACGGAGCGAGAGAAACAGGAGGTGCGGGTGGCGGAGGTGCGGCAAGAGCTCCAGGCTCTCATGGAAAAACATGAGAGTTTGGAGCGTGACTCGAAGACTCGAGAGTCCAAGCTTGCCTCGGCTCTTGAAAGTGCCAAAGCCGCTAAGGCCGAGGCCCATAAGGCCCTCCAGGAGGTTGAGGCGATGAAGAAAATAGCGGCGGGTAAGGCATTTTTCATGCAAAGTAAATTACCTATTACTTACCCGAATTCGGAGCTCTCCAGGGGCATTTGCAGATCTGCCTCGCAGTGTATCTGATGCTGCCGCGTTTTACCAAGCCGAGGAGGGGAGCTCAACGGGGAAGGTCTTCTGGTCTCAGTACGCTGAGGGCGGCCATCCGGTGCCCCCTAGCGACCAGCTGAAGCAGCTGGTTGAGCTCCACAAGGTAGCCAAGCAGGCCATGAAGGGCCTCATAGTCCGGCTGTGGCCTGGAGCGGCCATGCCTGGGAGCTACTTTGGCCTCGTGCGGCGGCTGGTGGATGCGTGCCCCTGGGTGGACATCATCAAGCGCTCCGCCTGTATTGAGGGTGCTCGTCGGGCCCTTGCCCGCGCAAAGGTGCATTGGGGCAGGCTGGATGCGGCGAGGCTTATCACTGACGCGCCACCAGCGGGCAAGGAGTATCGCACGCCCGAGATGTACTATAAGACTGTCCTGAAGGGTGCCCACAAGATTGCGGATGAGTGCCCCAGAGATGTAATTTTTGAGTAAACTCGCTATGTACTATCCTGTGCGCTGAAACTTTGTTCATATGCGCTAAGCAACGCTTATTGATTTAAAATATTACCTTCTGTGCGGCCGTTTATTAAATCTGAGAGATGGCAAGTCGTCGGCTTCAGCCCCCAAGCCATGAGTGCTGGGGTGTTCGGGATAAACTTGAGCGCTCTTGTTCCCATTTTTGGGTCCATCTAGGGAGGCGCTCAACACGACGAACAAGGCAACCGGACTTATAATGCTTGAACACTCTCACTTAGCCATAGAATTCTATAATTTTAAATTTCGGCGAAGCCCCTAGTATTCGGAAGACCGAGTTCGGGGCGCTATCCACGCCTTGGTCGGACATTATACGGTTCTTCGCTCGAAGCGGCATAAGTCTTTAGGGACTCGAAAAGACCTCTCGAACAGCGACCAGTCTCTCGCCTTATCATGACAGTCAGTTTTAGCTTTCTCCACTGAGGCGCTTGCCCAGCTCAACCGGGGCGCAATCGCAGTGGTTCTCCCAGTGCTACCTTAGCCGACAGAACGGAACGTAAGGTACCAAAACATGGGAGCCAGGCAAACCCAACTATTGACCCAAGACATGATTCGGAGCCGATTCATATAATGCTATAAGTTCGGGGTGCTGCACTTGTGAAAGTGTTCGGACTTATCACACCATAATGCGGGGAACATAAGCCCCTGGTGTATTCGGTCGTACCAAAATATACGGGTGCGAGATGTCATTAATGAACATATATGTGAAGTAATGCAATTATAAGCAAAAAGTACTGCATTGTTTATTCAAGGAATTCTGCTATGAGTGCGGAATGATACAAATAGTGTGGCAAGCAAGGGATTGAACTAATTAGACGTGTCTCCCTCCAGGGGTAGGCTGCAGAATGATGGATTTAACAAATTGAATGCTCGTAATAGAGACCACCTGAGTGTTCGTCGCAGCCTTTGTCCCTCCCTGGCTATTGCATCGTGAGTTCAGCAGGTTCGCCGCCGGACAGGGCCTCTGGTGAACGGAGTCTTGTATATAAAAGGAAGGAAAATAAAAAATAAAAAGAGCGACGCATGTGAGAGCCCCTGGTGTGGTCGAGCCGCACTCTGGGTCTGTTGTGGTCGTGCCCCTCCGCCTATGCCCATGGTATCTCCAGAGCGTAAATGTACGCGGAGAGCTGGTATTGCAATCATACGAGGGCTAGGGTTGGATCCGCATTGCTACGCGTGCTCAGAACGTGCCGGGTGGTCTTGGTTGATGTTGCTCCGGGCGCGTTTGGCCGTGTCCGGTCGTTTAACGGCCGGACTCAAAAATTGCCTTAAAAGGCTGCTCTGTACTTCTGCCGCGAGAGCCGCTGTATGTTCCTACGTTCGGAGGGAGCGTTCCGTGTTTCCGTTGACCGTGATGACTCCACGAGGGCCTGGCATCTTGAGCTTGAGGTATGCATAATGCAGCACCGCGTTGAACTTTGCGAACGCGGTTCGTCCGAGCAGAGCGTGATAGCCGCTGCGGAACGGGACTATGTCGAAGATTAACTCCTCGCTTCGGAAATTATCCGGGGATCCAAAGACCACTTCCAGTGTCACTGAGCCTGTACAATTGGCCTCGACACCTAGTATGACGCCTTTGAAGGTCGTCTTTGTAGGTTTAATCCTTGAGGGGTCTATGCCCATTTTGCGCACTGTATCCTGATAAAGCAGGTTCAGGCTACTGCCGCTGTCCATCAGGACTCTCGTGAGGTGAAATCCATCGACGATTGGGTCTAAAACCAATGCGGCGAATCCGCCATGGCGGATACTGGTCGGATGGTCTCTTCGATCGAAAGTGATCGGGCAAGAGGACCATGGATTGAACTTCGGGGCGACTTGCTCCATCGCATATACGTCCCTCAGTGCACGCTTCCGCTCCCTCTTGGGTATATGGGTTGCGTATATCATGTTTACCATCCGCACTTGTGGGGGGAAACCCTTCTGTCCTCTACTGTTCGGCGGCCGGGTCTCTTCCTCGTCATCACTGTGCAGCCCCTTTTCATTGTTTTCGGCGATTAACTTGCCTGCCTTCTTGAATACCTAACAATCTCTATTGGTGTGGTTAGCTGGCTTTTCGGGGGTGCCATGTATCTGGCAAGAGCGGTCGAGTATTCGGTCCAGATTGGACGGACCCAGAGTGGTTCTTTTGAATGGCTTCTTCCGCTGACCGGGTTTAGAGCCTCGGAATCTGGCGTTGACTGTCGTATCCTCATTGTTGTCGCCGTTAACGCGGCGTTTGTTTTTGTTTCGACGCGACCTGCCATTGTGGTCCTTAGTGTTCGGACTGCCAGCATTTTTGCTAAGGTTGTTGCTGCGAGCTAGCCAGCTGTCCTCTCCCGCACAGAAGCGGGTCATGAGTGATGTGAGTGATGCCATGGATTTCGGCTTTTCCTGTCCTAGGTGCCGGGCCAGCCACTCGTCACGGATGTTATGTTTGAAGGCTGCGAGGGCCTCTGCATCCGGACAGTCGACGATTTGATTTTTCTTTGTTAAGAACCATGTCCAGAATTGTCTGGCCGATTCGTCTGGCTGCTGAATTATGTGGCTTTGGTCATCGGCATCTGGTGGTCGCACATATGTGCCCTGAAAGTTGTCAAGGAATGCAGCTTCCAGGTCCTCCCAACACACAATTGACTCTGCGGGCAGGGTGTTAAGCCAATGCCGAGCTGGTCCTTTAAGCTTGAGCGGGAGATATTTGATGGTGTGGAGATCGTCGCCGCGGGCCATATGGATATGAAGGAGATAGTCCTCGATCCAAACCGCGGGGTCTGTTGTGCCATCGTAGGATTCAATGTTGGCGGGTTTGAACCCTTCAGGGATTTGATGATCCATTACTTCGTCTGTGAAGCATTGTGGGTGTGTGGCGCCTCTATATTGAGAAATATCACGACGTAGCTCAAGAGAGCGTTGCCTGCTGTGTTCGGCCAGGCCGGAGTTGTTGTATCCGGCGCGACGTTATTCGTCATGGGTCGTGGGGCGCCCCCGTGATCCATAGATAGATCTGGATTGTCTTGCCTTGTCCTCCAATATATCCCGCAAGTCCGACGTGTTCCCTCGTGGCTTCGTATTTGTCAAGCGATGCCGAGGTACGGTCTTGATGGAGGGCCTGGATGCCTCTCTGTCGTGACCACAGGGTGGTCGGTCGGTCGTATTGTGCGCTGGTGATGAAGGTATGTATGCTTCCTCCTCTAGTCGGGGGAGCAGCTTGCATTTTGGGTAGCTCTTGGAGGGGCGTTCGAGTTCATACTCTTCGGCCGTGAGGACCTCGGTCCATCTGTCGGCCAGCAGGTCTTGATCAGCTTGAAGCTGCTGCTGCTTTTTCTTTAGGCTATTTGCTGTGGCCATTAGCCTGCATTTGAAACGCTCTTGTTCGACGGGATCCTCAGGCACGACGAATTCGTTGTCGTCAAGGCTTGCCTCGTCTCCGGAGGGAGGTATGTAATTATCATCCTCGACCTCTTCGTCTGCCGCTTTCTCGTGAGGGCTTGCTTCTGCATCCTCCTGTGCTGAATCTTGCTGGAGGGGATTGTCTTCGGCACTTTCCGGGGTATTATTATTTCCTGTGCCGGAATCTCCATTCTTGCTGTGGCGGGATTTAGAGCGGCACCGCTGGCGTCGGCGCTTGGGCTGTTAAGGAATCTGCCTCCGCTGCTTCTTCGCCGTCCCCATCTTTTGGGGTGTCCACCATGTATATGTCGTATGACGAGGTGGTCTTCCAGTGCCCTGTGGGCGCTGGTTCTTGATCGTCTCCGGCATCGTCGTCCATACCGTCGATGTCTTCGGAGTCGTAGTCTAGTATGTCGGCTAACTCGTCGACAGTGGCTACAAAGTGGGTGGTGGGTGGACTTTGAATTTCTTCGTCGTCCGTATCCCAACCATCCTGGCCGTAGTCCGGCCAGTGCTCTCCGGATAGCGAGAGATGCTTTAGCGAATTCAAGATGTCGCCAAAGGGTGAGTGTTGAAAGATGTCCGTGGCAGTGATCTCCATGATTGGCGCCCAATCGGATTCGATTGGCAGGGGCGCGGGAGGTTCGGAGTCCGGCAAGGAGTTCGGCGCCTCGGAGTCATGAGCTTTATAAGGGACAAGGTTAGTGTTCGGCTCCATCGCCATAGCGGTTGCAGCCCCCGAGGCGGTGTCCAGCCATCCGTCCTCGATCTGCGCGATCGGCTCCGAACTATGGGTCGGAGCGGATTCGTGCGCGGCCTCCAAAGTACTGTCCGGCGGCAGAGTTAGATCATGCCTGAGGGAGTCCTGGACTAGGGGGTGTTCTGACAGCCAGAGTATCAATGTCCGCCGGACTCCAAGACTACGAAGATACAAGATTGAAGACTCCAGCTCGTGTCCGGAAGGTACTTTACTTGGCGTGGAAGGCAAGCTTGGCGATACGGATACGTAGATCTCCTACCATTGTAACCGACTCTGTGTAACCCTAGCCCTCTCCAGTATCTATATAAACCGGAGGGCTTTAGTCCGTAGGACAACATACATTACAACAATCATACCATAGGCTAGCTTCTAGGGTTTAGCCTCCTTGATCTCGTGGTAGATCTACTCTTGTACTACCCATATCATCAATATTAATCAAGCAGGATGTAGGGTTTTACCTCCATCGAGAGGGCCCGAACCTGGGTAAAAACATCGTGTCCCTCGTCTCCTGTTACCATCCGCCTAGACGCATAGTTCGGGACCCCCTACCCGAGATCCGCCGGTTTTGACACCGACATTGGTGCTTTCATTGAGAGTTCCTCTGTGTCGTCACCGATAGGCTTGATGGCATCTTCAACCTGCAACGCTGTCCAGGGTGAGATTTTTCTCCCCGGACAGATTTTCGTATTCGGCGGCTTCGCCCTGCGGGCCAATTCACTTGGCCATCTGGAGCAGATCGAAAGCTACGCCCCTGGCCGTCAGGTCAGATTTGGAAGCTTAAACTTCACGGCCGATGTCCGCGGAGACTTGATCCTCGACGGACTCGAGCCACAGCCAAGCGCGCCGCACTGTGACGATGGGCATGATCTAGCTCTGCCGCCGAACAATGCCTTGGTGGCCGCACGCGGATCCGCTTCGGCCATTAGCCCGGAGCCGATCGCCCAGATCGAGGGTCGGTGGATAGACGCCGCCCTGGGGGCTTCAACATCCACGGCGATGGAGCCGAACACTAATCTTGTCCCCTGCGAAACTCGTGATTCCGAGGCGCCGGACTCCTCGCCGGACTCCGAACCTCCCGCGCCCCTACCAATCGATCCAGATTGGGCGCCGGTTATGGAATTCACCGCCGCGGACATCTTCCAATGCTCGCCCTTTGGCGACATCTTGAATTCACTAAAGCATCTCTCGTTATCAGGAGAGTCCTGGCCGGATTATGGCCAGGATGGTTGGGATGCGGACGACGAAGAAATTCAGAGCCCACCCACCACCCACTTTGTAGCCACTGTCGACGATATAACCGACATGCTAGACTACGACTCCGACGACATCGACGCTATGGACGACGATGCCGGAGACGAACAGGAACCAGCGCCCACAGGGCACTGGAAGGCCACCTCGTCATATGACGTATGCATGGTGGATACCCCAAAAGATGGGGACGACGAAGAAATAGCGGAGGCAGATCCCTTAAAGAAACAGCCCAAGCGCCGGCGTCAGCGGCGCCGCTCTAAATCTCGCCACAACAAACACGGAGATTCCGGCACAGGAGACAATAATACTCCAGAGAGTGCCGAAGACAATCCCCTCCAGCAAGACTCAGCGCAGGAGGATGCAGAAGCAAGCCCTCATGAGGGGGCGGTAGACGAAGAGGTTGAGGATCGTGATTATATGCCTCCCTCCGAAGACAAAGCAAGCCTCCGAGGATCCCGTCGAACAAGAGCGCTTCAAGCGCAGGCTTATCGCCACAGCAAACAGCCTAAGGAAAAAGCAGCAGCAGCTTCAAGCTGATCAGGACCTGCTGGCCGATCGATGGACCGAGGTCCTCGCGGCCGAAGAGTATAAACTCGAACGTCCCTCCAAAAGTTACCCAAAACGCAAGCTGCTCCCCCGATTAGAGGAGGAAACATATGTACGTCGATCACCAGCGCACGATATGGCTGACCGACCACCCCGTGGTCGTGACAGAGAGGCATCTAGGCCCCCAGCCAAGACCATACCCCGGCATGGCTCCAAAAGTATGAAGCCAAGAGGGAACGCGCCGGACTTGCGAGACATATTGGAGGACAAAGCAAGGCAATCCAGATCCATCTATGGATCACGTGGGCGCCCTACGACCCATGACGAATACCGTCGTGCCGGATACAATAACCCCGGCCGGGCCGAACACAGCAGACAGCGCTCTCTCGAGCTGCGTCGCGATATTGCCCAATACAGGGGCGCCGCACACCCGTTATGCTTCACTGATGAAGTAATGGATCATCAGATCCCCGAAGGGTTTAATCCCGTAAACATCGAATCTTACGATGGCACAACAGATCCCGCGGTGTGGATCGAAGACTATCTTCTCCACATCCATATGGCCCGCGGCGACGATCTCCACGCCATAAAGTACCTCCCACTCAAGCTTAGAGGACCAGCTCGGCATTGGCTTAACAGCTTGCCCGTAGAGTCAATTGGGTGTTGGAAGGACCTGGAGGCTGCATTCCTTGATAACTTCGAAGGCACATATGTGCGACCACCAGACGCCGATGACCTAAGCCACATCATTCAGCAGCCAGACGAATCGGCCAGACAATTCTGGACACGGTTCTTGACGAAGAAAAATCAAATCGTCTATTGTCCGGACGCAGAGGCCCTTGCAGCCTTCAAACATAACATCCGGGACGAATGGCTAGCCCGGCAACTGGGGCAGGAAAAGCCGAAATCCATGGCAGCCCTCACATCGTTAATGACCCGCTTTTGTGCGGGAGAGGACAGCTGGCTAGCCCGCAGCAACAATCTCCATAAAAATTCTGGCAGTCCGGATACTAAGGACAACAACGGCAGGACACGTCGAAACAAAAACAAGCGCCGAATTAACGGCGACGATAAGGAGGATACGGCGGTCAATGCCGGATTCCGAGGCTCTAAACCCGGTCAACGGAAGAAGCCATTTAAAAGAACCATTCCGGGTCCGTCCAACCTGGACCGAATACTCGACCGCTCATGCCAGACACATGGCACCCCTGAAAAGCCAGCTAACCACACCAATAGAGATTGCTGGGTGTTCAAGCAGGCCGGCAAGTTAATTGCCGAAAACAATGACAAGGGGCTAAATAGCGACGACAAGGAAGAGACCCAGCCGCCGAACAACAGAGGACAGAAGGGTTTTCCCCGACAAGTACGGACGGTGAATATGAT
Organism: Triticum timopheevii; assembly: GCA_963921465.1. Taxonomy (NCBI): domain Eukaryota; kingdom Viridiplantae; phylum Streptophyta; class Magnoliopsida; order Poales; family Poaceae; genus Triticum; species Triticum timopheevii. The sequence goes on along the minus strand of OY997272.1, from coordinate 13,545,688 downwards.
ATACGCGACCCACATACCCAAGAGGGAGAGGAAACGTGCACCAAGGGACGTCTATGCGATGGAGCCAGTCGCCCCAAAGTTCAACCCATGGTCCTCTTGTCCGATCACTTTCGATCGAAGAGACCATCCGACCAGCATACGCCATGGTGGATTCGCCGCATTGGTCTTAGACCCAATCATCGATGGGTTTCACCTCACGAGAGTCCTGATGGATGGTGGCAGTAGCCTGAACCTGCTTTATCAGGATACATTGCGCAAAATGGGCATAGACCCATCAAGGATTAAACCTACAAAGACAACCTTTAAAGGTGTCATACCAGGAGTGGAAGCCAACTGTACAGGCTCAGTCACACTGGAAGTGGTCTTCGGGTCCCCGGATAATTTCCGGAGCGAAGAGTTAATCTTCGACATAGTCCCGTTTCGCAGCGGCTATCACGCTCTGCTCGGGCGAACCGCGTTTGCCAAATTCAACGTGGTGCCGCACTATGCATACCTAAAGCTCAAGATGCCAGGCCCTCGTGGAGTCATCACGGTCAATGGAAATACGGAACGCTCCCTCCGAACGGAGGAACATACAGCGGCTCTCGCGGCAGAAGTACAGAGCAGCCTTCTAAGGCAATTCTCGAGTCCGGCCGTTAAACGGCTGGATACAGCAAAGCGCGCCCGGAGCAATATCAACCAAGACCACCTGGCGCGATCAGAGAACGCATAGCAATGCGGCCCCAACCCTCGCCCGCGTATGATCGCAACAATAACACTCCGCGTACATCATTACGCTTTGGAGATACCATGGGCACAGGGGAGGGGGCACGATCACAACGGACCCAGAGTGCGGTTCGACCACACCAGGGGCTCGCAAATGTGCCTCTCTTTTTTTATTATTATTATTTTTCTTTTTTTTTGTACACAGGACTCTGTTAACCAGAAGCCCTGTCCGGCGGTGAACCTGCCGAACTCATGATGCAATAGTCAGGGACTAAAGAAGGCCGCGTTGAACACTCAGGTGGTCTCAATTACGAGCATTAAATTCAATTATATACACCAAATCCGCAGCTCATCCCTGGAGGGGGACATGTTTATTTAGTCCAAATCCCTTGCTTACCGCACTATTTGTATCAGTCCGCTCTACTAGCACACTTTTTCTTTCATTAATAATGCAGCACCTTTATGATCGCAATTGCATTACATTATATATATATATATGCTCATTATATGACATCTGGCACCCGTATATTTTGGTACGGCATAATACACCAGGGGCTTATGTTCCCCACTTTATGGTGTGATAAAGTCCGAACACTTTCACAAGTACGGCACCCCGAACTTATAGCATTATATGAATCGGCTCCGAATCATGTCTTGGGTCAATAGTTGGGTTTGCGCGGCTCCCATGTTTGGCACCTTACGTTTCCGTTCTGTCGGCTAAGGTAGCACTGGGAGAACCACTGCGATTGCGCCCCGGTTGAGCCGGGTTAACGCCTCAGTGGAGAAAGCTAAAACTGACCGGCATGATAAGGCGAGAGACTGGTCGCTGTTCGAGTGGTTTTTTCGGGTCCTTAAAGACTCACGCCGCTTCGAGCGAAGTTCCGGATTATGTCCGATGAAGGCGTGGATAGCGCCCCGGATTCGGTCTTCCGAATAGCAGGGGCTTCGCCGAAATTTAAAATTATAGAATTCTATGGCTAAGTGAGAGTGTTCAAGCATTATAAGTCCGGTTGCCTTGTTCGTCGTGTTGAGCGCCTCCCTAGATGGACCCAAAAAATGGGAACAAGAGTGCTCAAGTTTATCACCGAACACCCCAGCACTTGTGGCTTGGGGGCTGAAGCCAACGACTTGCCATCTCTCAGATTTTATGAACGGCCGCACAGAAGGTAATATTTTAAATTAAACAAGCGTTGCTCATGGCGCATATGAACGAAGTTTTCAGCGCACAGGATAAACAAACAGCGAGTTCACTCAAAGATTACATTTCGGGAGCACTCATCTGCAATATTGCAGGCTCCCTTCAGGACAATTTTATAATACTTCTCCGGCGTGCGATACTCCTTGCCCGGTGGCGGTGGGTCCGTGAGAAGCTTCTCCGCATCCAATTTGCCCTATTGCACCTTTATGCGGGCAAGGGCCCGACGAGCACCTTCGATACAGGCGGAGCGCTTAACTACATCCAGCCTGGAGCATGCATCCACCAGCCGCCGCACGAGGCCAAAGTAGCTACCAGGCATGGCCTGTCCAGGCCACAGCCGGACTATGAGGCCCTTCATGGCCTCCTCAGCTACCTTGTGGAGTTCAACCAGCTGCTTCAGCTGGTCGCTTAGGGGCACCGGATGGCCGGCCTCAGTATACTGAGACCAGAAGACCTTCTCCGTCGAGCTCCCCTCCTCGCCACGATAGAATGCGGCGGCATTAGACGCACTACGCGACAGATCTGCAAACGCCCCTGGAGAGCTCCGAATTCGGGTAAGTATCAGGTAGTTCACATTAACATGCCTGCTTTGCATGAAAAACGCCTTACCCGCCGCTATCTTCTTTATGTCCTCAACCTCCTGAAGGGCCTTATGGGCCTCGGCCTTGGCGGACTTGGCACTTTCGAGAGCCGAGGCAAGCTCGGACTCTCGAGTCTTGGAGTCACGCTCCAAACTCTCATGTTTTTCCATGAGAACCTAGAGCTCTTGCCGTACTTCCGCCACACGTGCCTCTTGCTTTTCTCGCTCAGCCCGTTCCGCGGCCGCATTGTGTTCGGCCGCAGACACAGCATCCTTCAGGGCTGCCACCTCGTTAGTGGCCCCTGCAATGCACATATTATCCTTGTTAATTTTTTGCAACCAAAATCCTTTTCTGTAAGGTACTTATTCAAAGAGGTGTTACTCACCTTCTTTTTCCTCGAGCTGATTCTTTGCATGGCCGAGCTCTTGCTCGGACCGCTCGAGATCTTTTTTCAGCACGTCAACCTCCGCCGTTAGTGCGGCTGAGGTCAGCAGTGCAGCCTGCAAACCCATATTGACATATTTTAGGCAACCCTACGTATATCTTGTTATAGATCCTTAGTCCGGCTTTTCTTTCCGAACACCGAACTAAGCATCAGGGGCTACTGTCTATGCGGTATTATAGTACATAATTTTAATTTCTTACCTCAAAGCCTGTTAAAAGGCTGCTGCAGGCTTCGGTCAGCCCGCTCTTAGCGAGCTGAATTTTCTTAATCACCGCACTCATGATAGTGCGGTGTTCTTCCTCGATGGAAGTGCCTTTAAGCGCCTCCAGCAGGTTATCCGGCGCCTCCGGTTGGACGGAGGCCGCCGGCGTCACGGTCCTGCCCTTCTTTCGAAGGGGCCGCTTGCCGGACTCTGGAACCACTGCGGGTTCCGATGTAGAGTCCGGCACGAAGTCCGGGGGGCTGCCTGACGGCGCCTCCGGAGCCTCCTCCTGATGGGTCCCTCTCTGGGATCCCACCTCGGCGTCCTCGTTGGCGCGTGGGGTGGAGGCAGTCGGGATGGAATTCACATCCGACGAGGCCAATGACCCGCTCGATGAGTCGGGGAGATCATCATTGGCCGGACTACGGGCAGAATGCGGCGTTAGAAGGATACTACGCGACATAAAAGAAATTACACATCAAGGATCCGGATACTTACGATCTTGTCGGATGCCTGGCCCTTGGAGGCCGCTCATCCTCACCAACGCTGATGTTGGCGGAACTGTCTGGGGGGATAGTTCTCCCCCTCTTGGACCCTTCGGCCCCCCCAATGGGGGAAGCCTTCCTTTTCATCTCTCCCTCCTCCGGTAGAGAGTACTCCTCCTCCTCGTCTTCGGGAGAGGAGTCCTCGTCGTCGTCAGATGCCTAATTGCGGGAAATCTTTCGAGTCCCCGCGGCCACCTTCTTGGCCTTCTTCTCCGGCACCACGTGCGGTGCCGGAACCAGCAGCCCTGTTAAGCGGGCGTTCGCTGGGTCTTCTGGCATGGGAGCCGGGCTGATGAGTAGCTTGGCCTTCTCCATCCATTCCTGTCAAAGGAAGAGGCAGAATGAAACCTCACTAGAGTCAATCTAATTATCACAAGTGTCCCGTAATGGGGTTGAATCACTTACCTCGTCAGTTGGATTCTGCGAGCTGAATCCGCGGTCTTTGGTCGCGGACGCGGGGGCTTCGGCGCCCTTGAACAGCACCCTCCAGGCGCCTTCGTATGTTGTATCGAAGAGCCCGTTTAGCGCCTGGTGCTGTTCCGGATTGAACTCCCACAAATTAAATGCCCGTTCTTGGCATGGGAGGATCCGCCGGATGAGCATGACTTGGACCACGTCGACGAGCCGGAGCCTATTGCTCACCATCTTCTTGTTACATGCTCGGAGTCCCGTCACCTCCACCGGATTCCCCCACTGCAAGCCCTTCTCTTTCCAGGAGGTGAGCTGCGTGGGGACGCCAGATCTAAACTCGGGGGCCGCCGCCCATGTGGATTTGCGCGGCTCGGTGATGTAGAACCACCCCGATTGCCACCCCTTGACGGAGTCCATGAAGGTCCCTTCTAACCAAGGGACGTTGGGCAATTTGCCCAACATAGCGCCTCCGCATTCCGCTTGCGTACCCTTCACAACCTTTGGCTTGACGTTGAAGGTCTTGAGCCACAAGCCGAAGTGAGGCCGGATGCAGAGAAAGGCCTCGCACACGACGATAAATGCCGAGATGTTGAGGATAAAGTTCGGCGCCAGATCGTGGAAATCCAGGCCGTAATAAAACATGAGCCCCCGGACAAATGGATGGAGCGGAAAGCCCAGTCTGCGGAGGAAGTGGGGGAGGAAGACGACCCTCCCATGAGGCCCGGGGGTAGGGATGAGCTGCCCCGAGTCGGGCAGCCGATGCGCGATATCGCCGGAAAGGTATCCGGCGCTGCGCAGCTTGGTGATGTCCTCCTCCTTTACGGTGGAGGCTAACCATTTACCTCCCGCTCTGGACATATTCGGAGAAGGTTGAGGTGAGATGCGCGAGCTCGGGCGTTGGAGCTTGAGTTCGCGGGGATGGATAAGCAAAGGAGGAAGAAGGCGTAGGTGAGAAGGTGAATCCTTATCCCTTATATATAGGCGGACAAACCTATGCGTCCCCCACCAGCCTGGTAAAACTCGCTTATCTCCCAAGCACCACCATCGATGGCGCGGTTGGGTTACCCACGCACGTATTGATGAGAATCCCGGAATAAGGGGAACACGATCTCTGCTTCGACAAGACGTGCCAAGGAAACCGCTTCGCTAAACATGCTGAGGTGGTATAATAATTCAAACAAAGACCTGGTGGCGGTGTGATGACACGCCGCATAATACGTCAGCAGATTGAACTAAGTGTACATTTTATTCTCTCTACGGTGGAATGTGGAATTTATTTTGCAGAGCCGGACACTATCCTGGTGTTCATGATCTTCTCTGGATTATTCAAGGGAGGAACCCGCCTTGCAATGCCGAACATTATGCACGCCGGACTTATCGTCATTGAAGACTGGTTCAGGGGCTACTTAGGGAGTCCTGGACTAGGGGGTGTTCGGACAGCCGGACTATCAATGTCCGCCGGACTCCAAGACTACGAAGATACAAGATTGAAGACTCTGGCTCGTGTCCGGAAGGTACTTTACTTGGCGTGGAAGGCAAGCTTGGCGATACGGATACGTAGATCTCCTACCATTGTAACCGACTCTGTGTAACCCTAGCCCTCTCCGGTATCTATATAAACCGGAGGGCTTTAGTCCGTAGGACAACATACATTACAACAATCATACCATAGGCTAGCTTCTAGGGTTTAGCCTCCTTGATCTCGTGGTAGATCTACTCTTGTACTACCCATATCATCAATATTAATCAAGCAGGACTTAGGGTTTTACCTCCATCGAGAGGGCCCGAACCTGGGTAAAAACATCGTGTCCCTCGTCTCCTGTTACCATCCGCCTAGACGCACAGTTCGGGACCCCCTACCCGAGATCCGCCGGTTTTGACACCGACAATGCCCATCATGACAGTGTGGCGCGCTCTGTTCTGGCTCGGATCCGTCGAAGATCAAGTCTCCGCGGATATCTGCCGTGAAGTTTAGGCTTCCGAACCTGACCTGATGGCCAGGGGCGTAGCTTTCGATCTGCTCCAGATGGCCAAGCGAATTGGCGCGCACTGCGAAGCCGCCGAATACGAAGATCTTTCCGGGAAGAAAAGTCTCACCCTGGACTGAAGAAGCCATCAAGCCTATCGGTGACGACACAGAGGAACTCTCAATGAAAGCACCAATGTCGGTGTCAAAACCGGCGGATCTCGGGTAGGGGGTCCCGAACTGTGCGTCTAGGCGGATGGTAACAGGAGACAAGGGACACGATGTTTTTACCCAGGTTCGGGACCTCTCGATGGAGGTAAAACCCTACTCCTGCTTGATTGATATTGGTGATATGGGTAGTACAAGAGTGGATCTACCACGAGATCAAGGAGGCTAAACCCTTGAAGCTAGCCTATGGTATGATTGTTCTAATGATTATGTTGTCCTACGGACTAAAACCCTCCGATTTATATAGACACCGGAGAGGGCTAGGGTTACACAGAGTCGGTTACAATGGTAGGAGATTTACATATCCGTATCGCCAAGCTTGCCTTCCACGCCAAGGAAAGTCCCATCCGTACACGGGACGAAGTCTTGAATCTTGTATCTTCATACTCTTGGAGTCCGGCCGACGATGATAGTCCGGCTGTCCGGACACCCCCTAGTCCAGGACTCCCTCACTACCCCTAATACATGTCCTCGTCATTAGCCCCCGAATCGGTCGAGGTTGAGCGGGTCGAGCCGAGGTGTATTCCCAGACGAGTCGAGTGCTACAGAGGCACTTATGAGCTTCCTCTGGTCACCAGGCGGTCTTATCTCCGCTTGTTGCCTTGACGGATTCCAGACTGCATGGTGTCCGAGTGAAATGAGCTCAAACGGGTCCGCGGAGGAGCGTTGAACTCACCTTATAGCAATTTTTTTGGAGTGACTTGGAGCTGGTCCTGCATTGAGTAACTGATTACTCAGAATTTCTTCCTGCCTAGAACGTGTCTTTTTTGTTGTTTGGCCGTCACTCGGACCGGGCGGACCGTTCTGAGTGGATACCATTCCAGTGGGGGCACGCTGAGTGCACCCATTGGGTGTAGTCCCCGAGACTGCCGTCGACTGCGGGCAGTCGGCGGGATTCTTAGAGCCTGTCTTTTTTGTTGTTGTTCATCACTCGGACTGGTCAGGCCATACCGAGTGGAGATTACACCAGTGGGGCACTCTTAGTGCACCCACTAGGTGTAGTCCCCGAGACTACCGTCGACTGCAGGCAGTTGGCGGGAGTCTTAGAGCCTGTCTTTTTTGTTGTTGTTCATCACTCGGACTGGCCAGGCCATACCGAGTGGAGATTACTCCAGTGGGGGCACGCTTAGTGCACCCCCTGGGTGTATTCCCCGAGACCGCCATCGACTGCGGGCAGTCGGCGGGGGTCTGAGAGAACTAAAACTCTTTTTAGCTGGTACTGATCGAACTTGTTCTTCTCTCGGATTGGTTCCTATTTGCTTGATACAACTTCTGAAGAGGAATCAGCAGTCGACTAGTTGGACGATCCTTTAGTAGCATTGATCAGCTCATCAGCAAGGCCCTCGGCAATGGTCTTGACGTTCCTGTCTCAGCTCACCAGCAAGGCACTCAGCAATGGTCTTGATGTTCCTGTCAGCCGTCTGCTTTTGGTCGCAGTCGACCCGCATCATTCGGCGGGGCCGGTCAACTCATCAATGAGGTATTCAGTAATGGTCTTGACATTGCTGAGTGTGGCTCGCCTTGGCGACACGCTCAATCTCATCCTTCTTGTTGATGGTACATCTCTGAGGTGGTGGTCGTGGCCGACCCGCACTTTGCTAAGCCCTCGAGTGGGAGGATTTTTCAAACTTAGGCGAGTACTGGACTGCAGGTAAGCCTCCGAGTGGGAGGATCACTCACCACTCGGTAGGATTTTTTAAACTTAGGCGAGTACTGGACTGCAGCTAAACCCCGAGTGGGAGGATCGCTCACCACTAGGTAGGGTTTTTCAAACTTAGGCGAGTACTAGACTGCTGCTAAGCCCCCGAGTGGGAAGATTGCTCACCACTCGGTAGGATTTTTCAAACTTAGGTGAGTCCTCGACTGCAGCTAAGCCCCCGAGTGGGAGGATTGCTCACCACTCGGTAGGATTTTTTATTACTTAGGCGAGTACTAGACTGCAGCTAAGCCCCCGAGTGAGAGGCAGACTCACCACTCGGTAGGATTTTTTATTACTTAGGCGAGTACTGGACTGCAGTTAAGCCCCCGAGTGAGAGGCAGACTCACCACTCAGTAGGATTTTTTATTACTTAGGCGAGTACTGGACTGCAGCTAAGCCCCCGAGTGAGAGGCAGACTCACCACTCGGTAGGATTTTTTATTACTTAGGCGAGTACTGGACTACAGCTAAGCCCCCGAGTGAGAGGCAGACTCACCACTCGGTAGGATTTTTTATTACTTAGGCGAAGCGGATTCGCAGCTAAGACACCCACTGGGGGATTTTAGAACATGTAAAAAATGAACAACAATCATTCGGAAGACTGTAAAATCATGTCTTTTGATAATCAAACTAAAGGGTACTTCTTATATTGACCGTCAGATTTTGCGTGAAACGGGTATTTGCAAGAGTATATTGTATCTGTAGAGGAGCTTCGTTTTCACCCTTTTGCATGAAAGGGGTATTTGTCCGAGTGGACGTGCTTCCCGACTGATCGGGGTATGTTGATTGCAAGGAAAAACTTGGTGGCACCCGTATGTCTCCCGGAGGAGATAGACTAGTGGTCTGACATGGACGTGCTATGAAACCCGAGTGGCGAGGCTCGTGTGTGGGCTTACTCTCCGGAGAGAGGTCACTCATTATCCCGGGGGACCACCAGCACATGCCATCTCTGAGTCCAGGTTTGGGAAACTGCCGCCTTGGAGCCTAGGATTAGGGTCAAGTGTGTCCGTAGAGGAGCATTGTTTTCACCCTTTTGTAGTCCTGAAGATGACTTTAGGTAATGATTAGGGCGATCGTCCGAGTGGACAGTACTACCCTTATAGATTTTCGGCAGACCGAGCATGTATGGTCAGAAAGATATTCCTGATGTGATCAATGGGTTGATTGGATGGGCGTAAACCCTGAGTGCGGCATGGCCAACGGCTGTGTGTAGCCCCCGAGTGATGCTCGAAAGAGGCAAGCTTGCTACAGAATGTGATAAGAGGTTTGATCATACGAGTAACTTAGTCGTTCCCATGTTCAGGGTGTAGAGGTAAAGACATGTCCAACTGATGGTGACGCGCGAGGCGGCCGAGGGGCAATGATGTGTACAACCGAGTGACGATGCGCGGGACGGCTGAGTGGTGAAGACGTGCACAACCGAGTGGCAACACACGGGGCAACAGAGTCATGATGTGCGAGGTGGTCGAATGATGAAGACGTGCACAACTGAGTGGCAATGCGCTGGGCGGCAGAGTCATGATGAGGAGCACAACCGAGTGACAGCGCGCGGGTCGGCCGAGTGGTGAAGGCATGCACAACCGAGAGGCGATGCGCGAAGCGGTTGAGTGGTGAAGACATGCATAACCGAGTAGCAACGTGCGGGACGGCCGAGTGGTGATGACGTGCACAACAGAGAGGCGCCGCGCGGGGCGGTCGAGTGAGGACGCGCGAGGTGGCCGAGTGAAGGACTACGTGTCCAGCCAGGTGGCGACACGCGGGGTGGCCGAGTGAAGAAGCGCGGGGCAGTCGAGTGAAAGATTGCATGTCCAGCCAAGTGGCTGAAATTGTCTTCGAAGGAGTTAGCTAGATGCTTTCGAAGCTAACGTAGTGACGAGGTCGGTGTAGTGTGGTTGCGATGTAACAAGACCGGCTTGACAACTGGTTCTAAGTAGGAATGAAGATGGCGCGCAGAGCGTCTCTGTGATTATAAAACTTGTCAAAGTGGCGGATCGAATGCACTTATTGAAGTGAAGGATCTGACTGGGGATGAAGTACTCGACCACTCAAGAGATTGTCATTCCAAATGAGATGCAGCCCCCGAGTGCGGCGTAGCCCCCGAGCGTACTACAGGCATCGATAACAGACATGCCGGAATATGAGAAATATAGTTTTGAATGGATAATTTGCAATTCATCGAGTCGGACTCGGGTAAAGATGAGGAAAAGCTTCCGAGTGATGCTCGAAAGAGGCAAACTCGCAAAAGAGTGAAGTGTGAAGTTTAATTATAAAAGGGACTTATCTGTCTCATGCCTGACGAGGTCTATATCATTGATACAATGAACAGGACTCCACATAGGGGTTGGCTGGATGTGTTTGAAGTCAACAGAGCAACAAGGTCGATGTTGTGGTGCGCTGGGACTAGTATGGTGACTGAATCCGAGCAGCGATGAATTTGGCGCATAGGGCCATCGAGTGATCGCGTAACTTGTGTAAAAAATGGCACAAGCTAACGAAATAATTTCTCGAGGAAATTTGATGTGTGCTGAAATAAATTGTGTGAATAACACCCATAGACACTCGCTGGGAGTGCAAGGGGCTTGCGGGTTAACCAGCAAGAGTCTGAAAGAGCGAAGGATCCATTCGAACTTGTCGAAGTGCTGGCTCACATAAAACGGAAGTGTAGTGTTTCGACTGAGTTGCAGCTCCGGAGGACCGATGCAAACTCGAAATGGAGAACGACACATGGTGTTCGTGAATGATGTATGCAAAAAATGGAAGCTGGACTCGTGAGTCACATAACCAGTACAAAGCAAATATGTGAAAAAAGCAGCCGAGCGTAGAGGTACACTCGGTGGCGTGACCTCCGAGTGAACGTGATGTGTGAACTACGGGATACTCAGGAAGACGGAAATAACAGAATGTAAAATGACTTAGCTGTCTGAAGGCGCGCGAGTGGCCAAGTGGTGAAGATGTGTTCAACCGATGGCAATGCGAGGGGCGACCGATTGATGTAGATGTGTCCAACTGAGTGGCGACGCATGGGGCGGCCGAGTGGTGATGAGGTGACCAACCGAGTGGCGACGCGCAGGGCGGCCGAATGGTTATGAGGTGACCAACCTATGACAACGCGCGGGGCGAGTGGTGATGAGGTGACCAACCGATGGCGACGCGCGGGGCGGCCGAGTGGTGATGAGGTGACCAACCGATGGCGACGCGCGGGGCGGCCGAGTGGTGATGAGTTGACCAACCGATGGCGACGCGCGGGGCCGCCGAGTGGTGATGAGGTGACCAACCGATGGCGACGCGAGGGGCGGCCGAGTGGTGATGAGGTGACCAACCGATGGCGACGCGCGGGGCGGCCGAGTGGTTATGAGGTGACCAACCGAAGGCAACGCGCGAGGGCGGCCGAGTGGTGATGAGGTGACCAACCGATGGCGACGCGCGGGGCGGCCGAGTGGTGATGAGGCGACCAACCGATGGCGACGCGCGGGGCGGCCGAGTGGTGATGAGTTGACCAACCGATGGCGACGCGCGGGGCAGCCGAGTGATGATGAGGTGACCAACCGATGGCGACGCGAGGGGCGGCTGAGTGGTGATGAGGTGACCAACCGATGGCGACGCGCGGGGCGGCCGAGTGGTTATGAGGTGACCAACCGAGTGGCGACGCGCGGAGCGGCCGAGTGGTGATGAGGTCACCAACCGATGGCGACGCGCGGGGCGGCCGAGTGGTTATGAGGTGACCAACCGAGTGGCGACGCGCGGAGCGGCCGAGTGGTTATGAGGTGACCAACCGAGTGCGATGCGCGGGGCGGTCGAGTGGTGATGAGGTGACCAACCGATGGCGACGCGCGGCGCGGCCGAGTGGTTATGAGGTGACCAACCAAGTGCGATGCGTGGGGCGGACGAGTGGTGATGAGGTGACCAACCGATGGCGACGCGCAGGGCGGCCGAGTGGAGTACATGCATCCCGCAGAGTGACGAAGCGCGGGGCGTCCGAGTGAAGTAGACACGTCCCGCGGAGTGGCGATGCACGAGGCGTCCGACTGAAGTAGACGCGTCCCACGGAGTGACGATGCACATGACGTCCGACTGAAGTAGACGCGTCCCGCGGAGTGGCGATGCACGGGGCGTTGGACTGAAGTAGACGCATCCCACGGAGTGACGATGAGCGAGGCGTGAAGTAGAAGCGTCACGTGAAGTGACGATACGCGAGGCGTCCGACTGATGAAGACGCGTCCGGTCGAGTGACGAGTGACGAGGATATATCTAGTCGAGTGACAATGCATGGGGTGGCCGAGTCGGACAAGTTGGTGAAGGCGTGTCCAGCTGAGCGATGTCGTGCGGGCGGCCGAGTGATGCTAGCGTGTGCAGCTGAGCGACGGCGTGTGGGTGGCCGAGTCCACGTCCAATGCATTGAAGGATTTGCCGCCACGTTCAACGCGTTGAATGCGTTGCCCCACGCCCAAAACCTGCACGATCTGCATGCAAGAGGCATTAATGCTAATTAGTTAAAAAAAATTCTATGAGACCAGGTCTCACGGATTAGTAGGTGAGACCCTTCCTGATGGATGACACGTGGCATTCACAAATCACAAAGCATCCACCCCACCCCTCACCTTAAATCAGGGGGAGAGAGATTAGATGCTTTGTGATTTATGAATGCCACATGTCATTCATCAGGGCGGGTCTCACCTGATTTATATGAGACCTGGTCTCATATAATTTTTTTCCCGTTATGCATGCTAGGGACGTTTCCTTTTCCCACGGCCATTAATCCCCTGCATGCAGGAAATAAATGGGAAGGAATTAAGGAAATGAATGGGCAAGAATTAAGGTTAGAAGGAGAGTCGTAGAGGCCGCCCGGTGGAAAGCTCCGCCGCGACGGAAACTGCCGGTCAGGCCGTAATCTGACGGCGGTCAGAGAGGTGGCCATGAGGAGGATAAGCAGCTGGCTGCAGTCCAAGCGCGAGAGTCGCGGGACGGCACAACCAAGGGCGAGGCTGGTGCGAGTGTCATGGTCGCGTTTCACTGCTCGAGGAGTCAGAGCCGTGCGCCGTCGGAGTCGCACTTCAACGCCCGCGGAGCTGAGCCGAGTGCCGGCAGCCGGGCCTTGTCACCCGACGAGCCGGATCGACCGCCGGTCGTCGTGCTCCGCCGGCCGAAGAGCCGAAGAGCCAGGCCAAGCGTTAGCGGCTGTGCGTGTGTGGGCGCTCAGCGACGGCGTTCGCAGATGAGGCCGGAGATGACGACATGCGGATAGCAGCGCTTCATCGTCCGGGAGCTGAGCCACCAATCGGTACAAAGGGAGGCATCCTTTTGCATGAGCTCGTGTGCATACGGAAGAAAAACAAACAATCGTTAGATCAATGATAGATTGTCAAGAACAAGATAATATGGAATGGGACTTCCTGATCCCTCTGTATGAAGAGTGTCATGTCTCTCGTGTGGATGGAGTGATGTCTGGAACATCCTGGATCAAACCCTCCATTGATGATTGTTGATCGACGGACGAAGATCGAAGAAATAAAAACCATTTGCATCATGGTTCGATAGACGCCATGCCCCATGGTGGGCGCCAACTGTCGTGGTAACGATTCCGACAATAGAAAGGGGGTAGGGTAAGGAGCATGATCTATCGAGATGTATATGGGTGACACGGTGGTTTTAGCGAGTTCGGGCCTCTCACGATGGAGATAACAACCCTACGTCTCGTGCTCCGGAGAGGCTTTGTTTTATCTTAGTATGTACCCGGAGATTACAATGTGTGTGTGAGAGAGAGAGGAACGGATCCCCATGCCTGAGCTAAGTCCGGAGACTAGAGAGGGAGAGAAAGAGGTCGAAGCCCCCAAAAGCCCCCAGTCTAGTGGTGGGGGTGGCTTATATAGAGTGCGCCACCCCCTCACCTCCTATGTTACAAATTGGAGCATCAATGCCATAATGCCTGCCAACAACAAAACCGTCATGCTAACTATTGGTCTTCGCATAACCGAGTGAGTTACATGGCCGAGTGGAATGAGCTCGTCGAGTGGAGTGCCATGCTCCGACTGGTTGTTGCCGTCCGAGTGACTTTCAAGTTGCGGTGCATCTGGACGGCGATCTGGCCCAGGGGCCCAGTATAAAGTGTACGGTTTCCATGGGTAGGGTCTTTAGGTCAGGCCTGTTACCCTGCCCCTAATACATGTCCTAATCACATAGTCACTGGTACATGCCCTCAGCTCTGAGGGTGAACTATTCCCTCCTCGTCATGGAGAGCGCTAAGATGATGAAGATGGCCACCGGAGAGGGATTCACCCATCCGGTAGGGTGCCGGAACGGGTCTAGATTGGTTTTCGGTGGCTACAGAGGCTTGCGGCTGCGAAACTCCCGATCTTGGTTATTTTCTGGAGGCTTCTCTATTTATAGGAATTTTTGGCGTAGGTCTCACATCAGGGGGGTTTCCGAGCCGTCCACGAGATAGGGGGGCGCGCCCGGGGGGTGGGCGCGCCCCCACCCTCGTGGGCAGCCCGAGACTCTTCTGGCCCAACTCTTTTACTCTGGGGGCTTCTTTTGGTCCATAAAAAATCATTAAACATTGGCACGTCAATTGGACACAGTTTGGTATTCCTTTTCTGTAAAACTCAAAAACAAGGAAAAAACAGAAACTGGCACTGGGCTCTAGGTTAATAGGTTAGTCCCAAAAATCATATAAAATAGCATATAAATGCATATAAAACATCCTAGATGGATAATATAATAGCATGGAACAATCAAAAATTATAGATACGTTTGAGACGTATCAATGTCATTCCAGAACAGAGAGCCCCTTGCTGCTCCCTCGCAGAAGTTCCCGTTCGGGAAATATTTAGCTCGAAGGAGGTCAACCCACAAGCCTGTCGCCCCTTGAGAGATCTTCCAGATCCACTTGCACATGAATGCAATGTTTAGGATTCTGGTGTTGGTGATCCCGAGGCCCCCCAAGGCGTTGGGACGACAAACCGTAGCCCATTTCACTAGGTGGTACTTGCGCTTCTGACCCGTGCCTTCCCAAAAGAAACGAGACTGAGGTGTGTCCATCTTTGCGTGGACTCCTTCTGCCAACAGAAAGAGGCCCATCCTAAACATGGGCAGGGAGGAAAGGCTCGAGTTCGTGAGCACTAGCCTAGCTATCGAGGAGAGGAATTTGCCACGCCAAGGGCACACCTTCCCCGCAATCCTAGCGCACAGCGGAGCCCAATCGTCTATCGCAAGGCGCTTAGTAAAGGGAAATTTGCCCACTTTGCAGTTGAACAAGTCTGCGATGTGCCTGCCCTCCTCCACATCCCATCCCATGGACATCACTTCACACTTGTGAAAGTTGATCTTCAGCCCGGACATGAGCTCGAAGATGAGGAGCAGGGCTTTAACCGTGGCCACACTATGTTGGTCTAGCTGTAACAACGGTAATGTGTCATCCGCGTACTGCAAGTGGGAGATCCCCCCTGGGATGAGGTGGTTAACCACACCTTTGATGTGGTCAGCCTCAGTTGCTCTCCGCAACATAACCACCAAAGCGTCTACTACGAAGTTGAATAGGATCGGGGACATAGTGTCGCCCTGCCGGAGTCCTTGCCTGTTCCGGAAGAAGGGCCATACTTCCCCGTTGACCGAGATTGCCGTCTGCCCCCCCCCCCCCCCCCGAGACTAGTTGCGTCACTCGTTGAACCCAAACAGCTGAGAAATCTCGACTGATGAGAACTTGACACAGGAAATCCCAATTTACCCGGTCGTAGGCCTTCTCAAAGTCCTGTTTTAGTAAAATGGCTGGTTCTTGAGTGCGTTTGAGCTCATGAATGATTTCCTAGAGGGCCAGTGGGCCTTCTAGGATGTGGCGCCCGCGGATGAAGGCAGATTGCGCACGGCTAATCGTATATTGCGCGATTGGGACTAGACGAGAAGTACACGCTTTAGCACAAATAATGAAAGGAACGTTGATGAGCGCAATGGGTTTGTATTGGCGGATGTTGTCCGCCCCGGCCACTTTGTGGATCCGCGAAAGAACCCCGTAGTTGAGCCTAGAGATATCTACCGAACCGCGCATAAAGCCGTTGCATGCCTCGAAGATGGGATCACTGAGCAGAGGCCAAAAGTGTTTAAACATTGCAATCGGCCACCCGTCCGGGCTCAGAGCAGTGTCTGACTTCATGGTCATGAGCGTGTCGTCGATTTCCTTGGGGAGGAACGCAAGCCCCAACTCTGTGTTCTCGCTATCATGGACTAACTGAGAGGGCAACTAGATATCCGAGCGTAGACCAGCCCACTGGTCCTCGCTTGTCCCAATCAGTTGGATGTAAAACTCGTAGACGTGTTTCACAATATCCTCTTGGAACAACAGCAACCCCTGTTCTGATTGCAGCCTTAGGATTACACACTTCCGACACCTGTCGTTGGCATAGGCGTCGAAGTACTTGGTGTTGGCGTCCCCTTTGAGAATCCACTTGAGGCCGCCCCTGCGCCTCCAGTATTCCTCTTCGACGCGAAGCACAACATTGACTTGCCCTTCCAGGGCGTAATGGTGTGCCCATTCTTGCTCTGAGAAGGGCCTCGCATTAGCCTGCGCGTTGATCCGTGCGATTTCGTCAACAAGGCTCGTCCTGAGCATCTTGTCGTCTCACCCTTGGTTCGCGCCCCATCCCCTGAGGCTCGCGCGGAGACGCCCCCCTGCCGCGTTCCAGAACTCCATTGGGCCATGTTGTGGACTGACTTGCTGCACGCTACTTAACCATTTTTCCCTAAAGATGGTGTCGAATTCTGGTATCTCAAACTAGGCAGTCTCGAAAAAGAAACGAGGGCTGCGACGAATTCGGTCCTCCCCTGAGGACATAATTAAAGGAACGTGGTCATACCATATTCTCATTTCTGCAAGGAGCGAGCAGAAGGGGTACAACACCTCCCAGTCGGGTGAAACGACCACCCGGTCCAACACTGAGCGCACCGGGGGAGCTGCTTGTTCGTCCAGGTGAACCTTGCTCCCGTTCTAGCAACTTCCTGTAGGGCCATGGATGCAATTGAGTTGTTGAACAAAGCCAACCGAGGCCAGTTGATGGTGTTGCTGTTTTTGACCGCTCCCGAGCGGATCAAATTAAAGTCACCCCCACCATCACGGGAATCTGGGCTACATAGAATGCAAGCACCTTGGCTTGGAGTTCTCCCAAGAACACCACCGAGCAGGAGTGATCCGCGAGTCTGTATATTTGAATGACCGCAAGCTCCCGCAAGGAAGCGCGAACGTGGATATGCGCGACGATGGAAAAGGAGCCAACCTATCAGGAAAGCACCTTGTACGCAGCGTTAAAGCCTAGAAGCATGCCACCCAAATGCACTATCGCTGGAGCGTGGTGCCACACAAAATGTTCAAGGGGATCTATTGAAAGCACATCGAGATGTCGAGAATCAACTTTGATCGTTTCCTGAAGCCCTATGATATCGACGTCGTCTTTCCTAATATATTCCTTCAGTTGGGTATTCCAGAACATGCCCCGCGTGGTTAAAGCCACGGATATTCCAGAACATGGCCCGCATCTAAATTATACGGTTTCGAAGACGAACACCTCGAGAAGTGATCGCCTTGGCCATGCGCCACACCCTACCCCGGCATGGTGAAGGAGGAGAAGCAACCCCTGTTGTCGTTTCCTCATCGGGCCGGACTGTGAGGGCCTCTAAGGCCCCTGTCTTGGTTGCGATTTGGTCCGCGCGTTTCGTAGCCGCTGCTGCCAGTGCCAGTTCCTTAGCGCGGATTAGTGAGATCAGCTCACTGAACCCTCCCGCACCCAGCGGGTCCACACCGCTATCGCCCAAAACCTCGCTCAAATGGTCATCAGAGAAGCAAATCAAGAACCGTGAAGCGAGGGGGGGGGGGAGTTACCTGAAATCTCCATGTTCTTCTGGGCTTGGAGGAGTTGGGCGTGCTGCAGAGCTGGCATGTTCCCCTTGGCGCCCTTGGAGCGGGAGCTGGTCCGCACCGGCGCCGCTAACACCGCCTTGGAGCGCCTGGCCTTGGAGATGGGCGCCTTCTTGGAGGCCTCGTACAGAAGCGGGTCGAGGAGGGGTGCCGTAGGGGCCGCCAGCGCCATGACCGTCTAGAGAGGAGTGGCTAGAGCACCCAGCTGCTCGGCCAGCCGGACCGCCTCCGCGCTCACCTTGCGCACTGCTGCCTTCTTGGCTTGCTTCGCCCGGCTGGCCTTGTTGCTGCTACGACCTCCCTGGTCCGGGGAGCGCGACTGTGGGAGCTGCGAGGTGTCCATGGACAAGACCAAAGGGGTGTGCGCGCCCTCCATCACCACCACTTCCTCTAGGTCTGAAAGCCCCTTGTCCACCGAGCGCACCGGGGGTGAAGTCACCGAGCCAAGATTGGAGCCGTATTGGTTGGGGATCGACAGCTCCATGTCGTTGGATACCCCATCCTGCGCTGCTGCTGCCGCTGCTAGGGTAGCCTAACGAGGAGGGATCGCCTCCCCTCCCCTGTCCGTGATGCCGAGGTTCTCCCACGCTGCCATGTTGATGGAATCATCATCCATGCTCGTGTCTTGGTCCTTTCCCCCGTCCCGCCCCTGGTCACCCTGATCTGGACCGTTGCCATTGTTGGAGGGGGGAGGAGGAGGAAGGGCAGGAGCTTCCTAGTGGGGCGGGTCAAGCTCCGGCTCCACTTTGATGTTGAAACCCGTGCCATTGAACCAGATCTGCACCATGCCCGTCGGCTTGGATGGGTTGCGGCAGACGAAGCACATGCGGACAGGCCCCGGGCGAACCAGTGACTCCTCGTCCACCACGAGAGGCCTATCGAGCATCGTCGTGGCCGCCATGAGCTGGTCCGACTGCCGCTGCTTGGGCGGCACTCCCCGCAGCTTGACCCAGACCTCTGGCATTACCTGTCCCTTTGGCTCGTCAAGCACGGCGTCGCGGATATCGGCTGTGATGTTGTTGAGGAAGAGGTAGAGCTTGCTGCTGCGAGTAGCCATCCGCAGCATGGCCGGGTCCGGGAACACCACCGAGAACGAGTCGCCATCGAGCTAAGTTACCTGCCAGTCCCAGGATCCTTCAAATAGGTGCGGCAGCTCCACCTCCAGGATGGCCCTCGAGAGCATGCCCGGGGCCGCAGACTGGACGACCGCGTTGACCCCCAGCAAATCCTGCGGCTCCTCATCTGAATCTTCAGCGTACTATAGGCAGTAGAACCCCTCGTCAGCGATAGCGTGGCCCATGGTTTGGAGGAGCGGCGGCTTCCTGCGGGCGGGGCAGTGGGCTGAGCTGTGGCCCTCGTGGGTGCACACCACACATAGCGGCTTGAAGGTGCAGAGTTTTGGAAGTGGCCGGAGCGGCCGCACTTGAAACAATCCGGGCCATCCGCCTCCTCGACGGGGATTGGCTCCGCTTCCGTGCCCTTGGAAGAGGAAGGCGCAGCAGACTTCTGCGGGAGGGGTGGCTTGGCGGTCGCTGCCCCCGCAGGCTTGTACTTCTGCTTCTTCACGTAGGGATCTCCGACTCGGTCGCCGCCTTGGGGGAGCGGCAGCCCCTTGCGCTTGAGCTTGAGGCCACGCTTCTTGTGCTCCTCCTTCTTCTTCTTTCTCTCCTGCTCTTTGAGCCACCAAGCGGGTGGTGGCCCCCAGCCTCCCTCCTCGCCGGCGCGCTCCGCCCCCTGCGCCGTGGAAGAGTGCCGCTCGCAGTCCCGAGGCCGCTCCTCCGCCGGCTCCATGGCCCGCTTCTTCGCCCGTCGATCTGCCTTGGATCCCAACACCACCACCTCGGCGAAGGAGCGCACGAGGGGTGGAGGGGGAGGATTGGGGAAGAGAGTGCGGGCGGATCTGCCAAAGCATCGCACTTCCGATCTGGTGGCTGGGAACCCTAATGAGGCGTCTAGGGTTCCCCGGCGCATCCACAACCACTTATATGGCTTGGCGGGCGGGCCTGGGTTGGCTTGGGCCGACGCTGGAGGGGCCAACTGGGCCTGAGAGGCGGACTCAGGAGGGCCCACAACCGCCACAGACAACAACACCGGGGCGCACCCTGGCCCCAGCACCGGATCATGGCCCATCTGCCCCTCGCGGCCCATCGGCCCATTTGGCGTCTCCTCCCCAACCCTAGGCAGGGGCCCCAAGGTTCCGCCAGCGCCGCCGCCACCGCCGCGCAAGCCATCACCGGCCAGATCTGCCCCGGGCTGGCAAGAAGAAGGAGGCCGTCGCTCATCTCTGGACCCAGCCACCCACTCCTAGCCGCCTCGGCCGGAGCAGCGCGAGGCGTGCTCCGAGCCAGCGCACCAGCACACCACGGGCCTCGGCCGCTAGGCGCGAACGCAGGTCGCCACCCTGCCTTGAAGGAGCCCCTGAGCTCCTTCGCCCGCGCCACGAAGTCGCTGAAGGAGCACGCTACCCCGCCGCGCTCCAAATCCTCCGCCTCCTCGTCGTCCGACCACTCATCGGCGAGGGCCTAGAAACGGCTCGCCGACCAGCCACACGCGAGCGCAGGCCTAGGGTCCGGCACCTTACCCGGCAAGAGGCGCGGCTGCCCCATCGCCGGCCGGACCGCAGTCCCGGCACCCCCCCCCCCCCCCCCCCCTTGTCGGAGGCGCGCGAGGTGACGCCGGAGTCGCCGCCCAGATGGCCTGGTCACTAGGCCGTACCAGAGCCATTGGAGCCATCAATTATTGGATTCAGATATATCACGATGCAAATTTTCTTTTTATATGACACAAGTGACAAGTGAATGATCGAAGCTGGCTGTCGGTAGCGTGTGCCCACGTGCCAATTCTCCTTATATGATGAACGCCTTGTTTTGCTGCACTCTGAACTGTATAATGAAAATATGCCCTGGCTAGGATGAAGGCACTTAACCCGGATCCTCCATGGAGCTTCTCTGAAAAATGAAACTGTGTTGCATCATTTTATCAACTTAATCACGTTGACCACTGATACACAAATCAATTCAGTCTGAAACCTTAGCTTCCTGTTCCTGAAAATGTCATGGTGTGATTTGCCGCAGCAGTCACTGGTCAGCTTCTTAACTTTCAACTTTGGGCCTCAAGCTATATTGTACTCCCTCCGTCTGGAAATACTTGTCGTCAAAATGAATAAAAGGGGATGTATCTAGATGTATTTTAGTTCTAGATACATCCTTTTCTATCCATTTTAATGACAAGTATTTTCGGACGGAGGGAGTACATGTGATTGTTAATGATCGGGCTTTTCCAAAATTTTCATGTTATGTTTAAGCATGGCATTCTTAAATTAATAACACATCGAGTATGACACAAGTGAAGACTGAATTCTGGACAATTGTCTTGGCGCCCATTTGATATTCTGTTGCTTAATTATATCCATCCTGATTTTTATTCTGTTTTACTGGAAATAGAATGCCACGTGAAGAGAAAACATCAGCTGACTTTTGGATGGTATCTGCATTGCTAGTTATGAAGCCATCAAGGAAGAGCAGTAGTAATGAGATGCATTTCTGGTGTAGTAGCTGGTAATAGTTATGTGATGGGAGCATGCATTCCCATATATCCCAGATTTGTGCCCCTGAGTCCCGTCGTGTACTTATGACGTTTAACATAAATATTGTTACCGTGCGTTCTCTGTCAAAAACTTCACATAAATATCACCACCTCTGCTTTAGGAGGCAAATTATGTCATACATAACTTAATTTGCTGTGACTATTATTGCAAATATTTTCTGTCATCATGGTATTTTAAATAAATGTACAAGCATGCACTATTATCTTTTAAGATGTCAGAAATCACAATCACTGAGGTTAAATAAGGACTAGAAGTGCAGTTTAGGATGATTTCTAATTGCAGTAACCATGCATGTGGACGAGTTCCTTCTGTGCTGGAGGTTTTGTTGGGATGTCCATGGGCAGAGCAGACATTGTGTGCTCTTAAAGGAAGGTCGAGCGAATTAAAGGAAGGTGGGGGTTGTTGAAACTTGTCAATTGGTTGTTCTGTAGGTAGGAATTGTCAGCTTCATCATATCGCACGACAGTATAGCTTATATATAATACCTCTCACCACTTGAAATCGCAACCAAGACCTTGCAGCACACCTAAGCTAGTAGAGCGTTCGATATTTGAATCAGGAACTATGGTGCTGGACAAGGAGAGGAGAAGGGTCCTTGTAATTGGTGGCACAGGTCACATAGGCAAGCATATCGTCGCGGCGAGTGCCCGCCGTGGCCACTCGACCTCTGTCCTCATCAGGGATGTTGCACCGTCTGATCCAGCCAAGATGCAGCTCCTCAAGAGCTTCACTGATTCCGGTGTTGACCACGGGAGCCTCGTAAATGCCATAAAGGGTGCAGACATCGTCATCTCGGCCGTGGGGCCCCGTCAGCTCGTCCAGCAGACGAGGATTGTCATTGCAATCAAGGAGGCCGGCAATGTGAAGGTCAGATTATCAACTTGTGTTTTTACTTGATGGAACGATAGCTACAGATTGACCACTTAGTAGTAGTTGCTGTACATCGATTTCTGCCATCTGAGTTTGGCTCCGACGTAGAGCGGGTTCACACCGTAGACCCAGCTGCCACATTATTTGCCGGTAAAGTCAGCCTTCGCCGTCTGATCGAGGCGGAGGGCATACCTCATACATATATCTGCTGCAATGCGTTCGCGGAAACCTACCTGCCAAGCATCGGCGATGTTACCGCTGTTGGCACTGGCCCTCCGTCCGACAAGATCACCGTCCTAGGTACTGATCGCGCCTTCTATGTTCCTCAAGTGACGCAGTCCCATTGCATCAAGTTCCCTCTAGTTCTAAAGTCTATCTGCTTCATTTCTCGCCTTATCCATAATATGTGTATGTGATTCCGTCTATTTGATGTCTACAAGCTAGCGCTCTGGACTCAAGTGGGATAACGGAGCTTGATCCCAAAAGGTTGAGTGGTGGTATAATTAAAGGCGGTCACATTATTCACATATGCGAGTTGGTGCATAACGGTGCATAATTGATTTCCTGTGAGATGAATTAATGCACGTCGTGAAAAGTATATTTTTTATCCCTCAACTCTTCCAAAAGTTTAGATTCGATCCCTCAACTCCAAAACTGGCAAAGCTTTGTCCCTCAACTCTTTAAACCGGATAAGTTTAGTCCCTCGTCTAGTATTGCTGCTGACTCCGTGTGGTATTGACCGGTCTTTGCTGACGTGGCAAAACTTCTCCCTCCTACTCACGATATCTCTTCTTCATCTTATCTTTCTCTAGACGGCATTTGGTCGAACAACTCGTGTGCGCGTCTGCACTTCCTCCAACGGCACCACTTCGTCGTCCCACTGGGCAACACCAGCTAGGAACAAGCTGACTGTTAAAAATAATTCTGTAATTAGGGGAAAATCTCCCCTTGCCCAAACCGTCATTGCGGTTTGTCCCGCAACCGACACCTCCCTTCGATCTCCTGGAACCGACGCCTCCTCGAGGGATCGTCGTGTCTCTTCGGGAGATATAAAAGGGGACATGTAACCATCGTTGAAAGTATTCGATCATTTCTGATTCAAAACACGTTATCACGCACGTAGAACAGCCAGCGAGAGCAAAAGGCAACAGAGAAAAGGAGAAGAGAGGAAGCACTCGCCGCCGGTGAGATGACAGGCCTCGTCTCCTTTTTCCTTCGTCTTATCCGCGAGGACGGTCGCCGCTAACGTCTCATTGCCCTTCACCGCCATGGAGTTGGTGGCCACCGCCGTTTCTGTCGCCGGATGCAAGCCATCCGTCGATTCGCCGCTGGACGTGGCGCTCCTGGCCACCACCGCGGCGCTGGACATGGTGCTCCTGGCCACCACTGCGCCGCTGGACGCGGCCCCCGCGGTGCTCCCCTCGCCCTGGACGCGCCCACGACGGTGCTCCCTGCGCCCGTGGCCAGGCGCCCATGGGGTTCGACCCCTGGCTAGTGGCCGGCCCGAGCGCCTCCATGGTGCACAGGGCTGCAGCCGCGCCTGCACCGCCCCCTGGATCTCCGCCTCCACCACCTCCTCCGCCGGCCGCGTGGCTCGCGCCGTCGACGCCAACGCCCGCCGCCGAGGCCGCCGGCCCGCCCGGATACTGCCCCGTGCCGATGCGCGCCATCGTGAACGAGGAGGAGGCGCTCGCCTTCGTCTCTGCGCCGACCAGTGCCTCCGGAGTCGTCCGCCTTGGAGCAGGCATGGAGGACGGTGCCGCCACCGCCACGCCTCAACAGGAGACGGCCGCGGGCTCGAGCAGCCGCACTGAGCAGCGCTTCGGCCGCCTATTCGGGCGCGCCGTCGCAGCCCTCGACCGCCATCCCAGCCGCCGCGCCAGCTCGTGGGCTCCGGCGAATCTCGGCCTCGCCAGCGCTACGCCTCCAGGAGTCCGCCTGGACCCCGTCGTCGTTGCTTCTTCTTCGGATGAGGAGAGCTCGGCGGGGCTGCGCCGGTAACCAATGGAGAAGGAGGGATGCGGCGGCGGCCACTCCTCCTCGAGGCGGCGCTGTGACCAGAGGTGGGGATCGAGCAGTGGTGTGTGGGGGGGGGGGGGGGGTCGGAGTATCCGACCCGTATCCGTAACCGCTCTCCCCCCTCTGCTTTATGCGGTGCGGCGGCGGATGGGCTGGCCAAAGGCCGTGCAAGCCTAGGCCCAGGCGCATACGGGTCCTCGTGGTGGCTACGAATTTTTTTTTAATCTGTTTCATTGATCATTAGTACTAATTATTGTATTAGTGCAGTTTTATACTATTTTTAGTACTGTTTAGTACCTAGTTTGACTGCTACTTACATTCAAGTCCTGTTCTAGATTACATCTGACTAGGACTTGTGTTATTAGTGTGTTTATATTATGTAATGGATTGATAATATAAATAAAGTACCGGATTTCATCTGATAAGTATGACATGTTCCATGTGTTTACCACATATCAAGTTCTCTTGAACATGTTTTAGCGATCGAGATCATCTTCTCTCGCACACCAAACTTGCAAATTTTTTAACATTTCTCCCTCATTATATTTGGAATCACAAGGTAATGAGTTGGGATCTACTGCTCATTTGCAGATTATCCCCTCTTACTGTGAGGTCTACGCTTTGTCATTCTCGACAAGCGATTACCTCCAACGTGTACTCCTTATATCTGAATTGTAGCATACACAAGGTAATGGCGATATAGCCTATTACTGTGAGATCTAAATGATCTTCAAAGTGTTATGTTCACACAATTGAGGTTGAGAATTTTTCAAGTTTACACTTGAGTATCAAATTTTTGCATTCTTATTACAGAACCATGATGGTTTTAATTTTACCACCTGTAAATTAATTATCTCTGGTTTTCCCATGTAGGCAAAGATGACTGCCAAAGAGTTTGAGGAGCTTGCCCTCAATGGCCACAATTACCCTACATGGGCTATGGACATCAAGATCATTCTTGCGTCCCGTGGGATAGCGCGTGCAATACAACCCCCGGAGACTCCTCTCCCGGATGGGGCCACGCCGCTGACAGAACAGCAGAACTATGCTGCCTTATTCATCATAAGGCACCATATTCATCCAGATCTCAAGTCCGAGTATTTACCGGAGGAATCTCCTAGTACTCTGTTTCTGGCCTTCAAAACAAGGTATGAACAGCAGAAGGCAGTAGTCCTGCAAGAAGCACTCCATGATTGGACTCATCTCCGTCTTCAGGATTTCAAGTCCATTGGTGAGTACAATCATGCTGTTCATAAGATATGTTCCAAACTGCGCTTTTGTGAGAAGGAACCTACTGAGGGGGAGAAGATCGAGAAAACTTTGTCTACTATGCTCCCTTCAGATAGAATCCTCCAACAGCAATACCGTGCTCGAAACTACACTGTCTATTCCGAGCTTATTCACATGTTACTTCAGGCTGAGAAGCATGATGAGCTACTCGCTAAGAATGGCTCTCAGCGCCCAGTTGGGGCACAACCTTTACCTGAAGTCCATCTGAATGTTGCAAATAGACAAAAGTTTAATGGTACCCCTCGGGGTAAACAATCCAATTTCGAGCTTAAGCGAAAGCGCAATGGGAACAGGAGATCTAGACACCCAGGCAAGGGAAAAGGCACTTCAAAGCCCAGGTTTGATAAATCTAAGCTTTGCAGCAAGTGTGGATGCTCCACGCATTCTACTGAAAAGTGCACAATGCCCAAGCATCTGGTTATGCTGTACCAGCAATCTCAGGGACGCAAAGCACCTCAAGGGAAAAGGTTTGAAGCCAACTTCAACCTTCATCCGGATAGAGCAAACGGAGCTGGTGGTTCACACGATGTTCCTCCTGGACCGAGCAACGCCGTGGTTCCTTATCTGCCTGAGGCTACGGCTGAAATGGAGAACACGTTGATTGAGTACACTGCAAACAACGTGTTTGGCGACTTCGACTAGTCCCTCAATCTCCTTAGTGATCTACTTAATTATGTCCATTTTGTGATGATTGTAATAAGAACATAAGTTTATTATTGTCTTTATATTGTATTGTATCAGCACATTTGATATAATAAAGATTGTATTCTATATATTACTATGAGGTTTTCTTATTGAAAATTCTTTGTTTTATATAGTTTTCTACGGGGACAATCCGATGGAAGAGAAATTATGCCTTGTGGACAGTGGTGCCACAAACTCCATACTGAGGGAGATGAAATATTTCTAAACTCTGAAAAAGACAAATGGAGATATTCTAACTATCGCTAGACGCGATACTGTGATTGTTGGTACTGGACGTGCCATATTCACCCTCCCAAGTGGTACATATGTGACAAAACTTATTCGGTTTTAAGAATTGAGGGAATAAGCTTTGCTGGTATTGGAGCTGAGGGACCAATTCTATACTTGCAAAAGAGTTAAGAGATGAAAAAATATACTTCATGTTTGGTGAAAAATCTTAGTTCCTTGGTTGTTGCTCGGCAAGATTTGGCCTCTAAACTTCAAAACCTACAATTCCATCCTTAACGGTCAATAGTACGCACCACATCCCTCAAACCATCGCGAATAGTTTTGAACGAGTTGAGAGTGGTTTCACACAATTAAGAACCGATCAGCACAAAGGATCAAGAAAAACATAAATATGCAAGGGAAAAATTACAAAGGACATACATATCAGACACCAGGTTAATTAAGTGAGACAGTAGACAATAACATATTGGATATAAACTATGTCTATGGGAAGTGGGTTTCTATTGGGCTATATGGCGTGCAACTACTGCATAACAAAAAAATTACTACCGTGCAGAGATCACCCAAAAGCATGCTTAAGATAGATCATGAGATTACCACTGGACGCACAATCCTCGCAGTGTAAGAAGAATCGGAGCAGCGCGTCACCGGATCTCTCGAACAGGTTCACCATAGCAGTGCACGTGCACTGCCTCTAACGGTATCTGTGCGTAAGGGATGAAAGTGAGACGGCTGACTGTTAGGTTCAATTGCACAACTGAGCTTGGTGGAGGTGGCTAAATGCAACACATGCAAACGCAAGTGATGACGCAGGAGCAATCAATCACCGAAACCGCACGCATGTGCCCCACGCGCGAGCCGGCGGTGTGACCACAACGCACCCCCGGCTGGCGCGACCGAACATGCTCGCGCGGACGGACGACACCGGCAGGTGGGTCTGTCTCCTTGCCGCGCATGGAGTAACTCGGCAACGGATAGCTCAGAGGCCCTCTTCCCAGGGAGGCGGCTACACTCCAACATCTTGTATAGGAGACGCGATAGTAGTTTTTTTTCTCTTTCATTTGTTGAGGTGTAATGGACCTCATGAACCATGTTCGTCTCTCCTTTATTAATGAGATGAGGCAATTTGCTTCAGTATAAAAAGAATGTGTTTGATGTAAAGAAGGACAGCGGGAGCCGCTACCATAATTCAACGCCTGGACCCTGGAGTCCTCTCCAACTTTCCATGTTTTTCCCCCGACCAAAGAACAGAACAGATCCCTGACTCCTCGTGCCCATCGCGTCTCCGCCGCTCCATCCCGCTCGACGGCGACACCTCCCGACGGCGCGCACGGCCGGGGAGAGGTGTCCCCGTGAAGCTGTGGCTTCCCGCCGGACCAACCTGGACTGAGGTACTCTTCCTTCGCAGCTAGGGTTTCCTGCTGGACCCATGTATTTTCAGATCGGTTGATGGACACGCCTCCATGATTGTGTTCCTCGGAGTGTTCTCATTAGCCCCATGATCTGTGCTGAATGTTAAATACAATCAGATTCATAATTCCGAACCCATGGAGTATTTTTACTCCCAAATCAGATTGACTGGCCATTGTTGATCAATCAGATTTGCCAACCATAGAGTATTTTAGTCCGATTTTTCGTCCTGATTGAAATTCGCCAGCCATTGTTTAGTGCAAACCGTTGATTATTCTGTTGCCCAAATTCAGTCGGCGGTACTAATCCCATGTTCACATTGTTTCTCGAACCCACAGATATCATCACAACATGGACGGCGAGAGGAATCCGCCGGCAGTGTCGTTCGTGACCGTATGGAAGGTGCTCGACAATGACGACCTCCTCATCGAGATCCTCCTCCGCCTCGGCTTCCCCACTACCCTCGTCCGCGCCGCCCTTGTGTGCAGGCACTGGCTCCACCATGTCTCTAATCCGGCCTTCCTCCGTCATTTCCGCAAGCTGCACCGTCCTCGCCTCCTTGGCTTCTATCGAGGGGCATTGTTCTTCCCCATGCGGCCGCCGTATCCCCCGGAGCTCGCTGACGTCATCCGCCGTGTGGCAAGGTACACCCTCTATGGCGGCGCGTTAGATCGCGCTATATCGATCAAGGATTTCCGGAATGGTTGCGTCTTCACCAGAGGCATAGGAGCAAGAGGAGTCACTCTTCGAGTGCACCGTCCACTATGCCCTAAGAGAAGCATGTCCATCGTCCCACCGTTCTCGCAGCGCGACAATATTTACTCCATTTACGACACTCGTTATGCAGTCCTCTCCAAAGAAGAAGGCGACACACTTTTCTACTTGTATGTGTCAATGGAGTATATCATGCACACAAAATGTTTCAATGTGCGTGTCTATGTGTTGCAAGATGGTGTATGGCGTATGCAAACCTCGGCCACCACTAAAATCTCTTCTCCGCTATATGACAGTAAACCTAAGCTTGTCAACAATAAAATATATTTCTTTGTCCAAGACAAGAGTGCCTGGAGTGGCGTTCTTTTATTGGATTTGTCAACCACAAGCTTCTCCGCAATTAAGTTCCCACAAGGGGTGAACTATGGCTGTTTAAACACCAAGTTGTCACGGGCCGATGATGCTTCTAGTGTATATCTCATCAAGCTGAAGGAGTTTCAGCTTCGCATCTGGCCCTGCAAGGGGGACAACTGGTCATTGGTGGACACCATTTGTTTGCATGACATGGTTGCTAATTTGAGGATGTCGGATCGCATTATTGTCGATGAACAAAATCCTCGAATTTGGATAAGGGAGGTGGGGGACAATGCTGAGTGGATGTTCTTGATGATGAGTGGATGCTTGCTCTATCTGGATATCAAGTGCAGGAAACTGCGTATATGGTCAGAAGATGAACCTTCTGATCCTATCCATCCTTTTATGATGTTCTGGCCCCCCAAATTCCCTGCACTCAAGGATGATCCTACAAGGTTTGTTTTCTGTCCTTAAGATGATCAGTATAGTGCTCTTCTCTTGGCTGAGGTTACGTCATATTGCGATGTGCATCGTTCGTCACACAGTTTGGTATGATTGTAGAATGTTGTTAGGTATATGATTGGTTCCATACGTCATTTTAGAGAACTAGTTCAACATCATTGAAATGCTTTCTCTAAGATGATTTTGAAAGGACGCTGTGCTGCTCTTACTTCGTTTGCAGTCTGTAACGAAAATATCATTTATGTGTTGCTATGGGTCGTCTATAAGTCCGTGTTGCGTAATATATTTTCATCTGTAATAATAGGTTCTAGTTGGTTATACTTTTAGCGAAGATGGTAATATTTATATGAACTCAGAGTAGCTACAGAGCGCCGATAGCAGGAGGTGTCAGGTTATGACAGCTGACTCCCTAGAATGGTTACCTTTTTTTAATGCTTCCTTATGCAGTTGCTATCATGACCTACAAAGGTAGAAAACATCATGTATAAGAACTGAAGGATGCCTAGCCTTGCTATCATGTTGACCACTTGTTCTGAAATAGCATCACAAACCCATTCAGTCTGAAACTTTAGCTTCCTATTTCTCAAAATCAATCATGGGTAATTTTTTGCTGTATTTACAGGTTAGCATCGTACCGTTGAACTGTGACTGCAATGCTCAAGCTATTACGTATGTGAGTCTAATAATCAAATATTAAATGAATAGTGGATCGAATACTATCTGCAGGCAGGCTGGGGCTTATGCATGATTTCTTATTTAGATATATCACAACATAATATTTTCTTTGATATGGCACAAGGGACCAGTGAATAATCCTAGTTAACAGCAGGTAATTTGCGCTTGTGTGCCATTTCTACTTATATAATCAAAGCTTTGTATTACTGGACTTTGAACCGTATAATGTAAGATATGTGCACCTTCTGGTATGATGTCATTTAACATGGATTCCTGGAGCTTTTATTAGGTTTCGAGCACAAGACACATGATAGTTAACCATTGTTTTACTAGCCACTTATATATCTTGGTGCCCATTTGATTTTATGTGCTTAATTTATGTCCATCCTGACTTCTGTTCTGTCTTGCTTGAAACAGTAATGCCATGTGACGAAAGATGTCAGGAGGCTTTTGGATGGTATCTATGAGGCCGGTACCATGGAAGAGCACTAGTAATGAGATGCATTTCCTATATTAGCTGGTAGTAGTTCGGACGGTCTCTATTACAACTATATTTAGTGGATTGATTAAGTAGGAATTAGGATGTTATGTGACGGGAGCATCCACTCCCTATATCGCATTTTATGAGCAGATACATAAGCTTAGCTTGGAAGAGTTGAGTTTTGATGCATTTCCTAGGCCACAATTGTTTGCGTGAGATACAGAATATTACCAAATTTTGCAGGATGAAATGGTGAATTGCTGCTGAATGTGGGCCTCACAGCCGCAGCTGTAGGCTAGAAAGAGCTAGGGATTAAGATATACAGAGTGAGAGATTGTTTGATGCATGGAAGAGCTTTATGTTCTTCTATGTGTTGTAAACATATAGGCATTCTATTGCATGTCAATATTCACCCATTTGTCAATATGATGTATTGCTGCAGTTGAGTTTGTTTCCCCTTTCTAAAGTGTGCCTGCCTGCCTGCTTTTATTTTATTTTTTCCAAACTTTTCTTGATTGCGGTTCACAATACTATTTTGGATGTTTAGCATGTTTTTCATGGATGTTTTGCATGTTTTTCATCGATGTTTAGCAGTTTAATCTGTACATCATCTTGATTGCAAAAGTAGGGACCTGATTTTCAGTTTCCATGTGAGATAGTAATGCTTTAACATCTGCAATACAAAATGAAGAGTAGAATTTTTAGACATGAGGCAACTTCTCTTCCCCTGAAGTGAAAAAAAGAGAGGAATTGTGCAGCATGTGCAAATGTTTTTTAGTGGTTGATTATTTGTTCCAACACACCACTCGGCAGATGCCAAAGCACGGTCCAAACGTACACTACAATACAGGCCGATATACCCAAGATCGTAAAGTTGGCAGACATCAATCGCCTCTCGGAAAAGATTAAGCTAAGCCGTCCCTAGTTGGTTAGGTCATGCAAATCGAAGCCGCCATGGCTTTCTCCTCCTCTATCAATGCCTCGGGAATCTTGACTTCGACATGTCCCATGACACCGGTAGAAATCGAAGCTTCGATTGTGCCCTCTTGAGGCCGTGTTGGCTGATAATATGAACCCTACGACCGGAGCCTTTCCGATCTAGAAATCCAGGGCGGCATATGCCAATCTACATAGATCTCCAACGGGGAAGACCGAAACTCGCCAGCGGCTAGATCCAAGAGGTTGACATCTGGCAGAAAGAGGAATTGGCGGAAGAAGAGCCCTAGGGCCAAACCTCCATTATTAGGCTGAAGCCAGCAGCCCCCACACCGCCCCCTCTTGGTCCAGACCTGCGGACAAAGGTCAGTGATGCTGCATCATTCCGCTCGCAACCCCGGAGGCCCAAACTTGGCGAGACGCCAACCATGCCAGGGGACGGGGACCAGCCACTCCTAGACGGATCCGGTGACTCCCAGACCCCCCATTGCCGCTATGGCGGGACTACGTGTAGCCTGCAAGCCCAGCCACGATGCCGCCCAAACGACCGCTGCAGCCGCCATCACCTCGAAGAGGGGCCGCCGCCCTATCTCCGCCATCAATCGTCATCGGTGTGCCAGCAACCACCACGGAGAGGAGACCGACCGAGTTGCCCCATCGCTTGCCACTCGTGGCGGTGAGGATGAGGAGCGGAGCATGGAGGGCCGCCCACCGGGGAAGCAGATGCCAGAGTCGCCTTGCTGGGGGACGACGCGGGGGCAGATCCCTTTTTGCCGGATCGTCTCACCGATGGTTATTCTATTACCGTACCAACACTTAACGGATATGTCCCTAAAAAGGGCCCTTAAGGAATATACCGTTTAGGTTGTTCTCACTAAGATCCAATCTTGACAGAAATGGAAGGTTTCCTAAACTGGGTGGTATGTGACCTTCAAATATATTACGACTCAGGAAGAGCTTTGTCAACTTTGTAAGCCTGCCAATGGAGGATGGAATCGGCCCAGCAAAGTTATTCTCTGCGAGAGCTAACACTCCTAGGTTCTTGAATTTTTCAATCCATGCTCCAATTGGACCGGAGAGATTGTTTTGAGCTAATGATAACTGAGTTAAACCAGTAAGGTTCCCTATACTGTCTGGAACTGTCCCAGACAAGTAATTTCTTTCTAACGATAGATATGCAAGGCGTGGCGACAACTTTCCAACTGATTTGGGTATGGATCCTTTCAGCTGATTGCTTTGTAAGGAGAGCACTTCCAGATAACTGCAATTGCTCAACGCATCTAAGAATCCCCAGCTTTTGCTGTCATTCTCTTCCAGCTTGTTCTCCGCAAGTCCTAAATAGTTCAGGTTAATAAGCCTCCCCAAGGAACTAGGTACCTGACCATTGAAATTGTTGGATGAGAAATCTATCAGCTCGAGTCGTAGAACGTTACCTAGGGAGTCTCGGATTCGGCCTTGAAACATGCTATTGGACAAGGATAATGCCATAAGTTTAGAAAGAGTATTGCCAATGTTAGATGGCAACTCCATGCGTAGAAAATTTGAATTGAAGTCAAGAGCTACTAGAGCAGAATTGTTTAAAATTGTTGTTGGGATTCTACCATAGCCTATTCCCCCTAGATACAACTGAGACATACTCGGTAACTGCCCAAGCTGTCCTGGAATGCTCCCTTCAAACTGATTACCTGATAGATCAATTTCCCTTATATTTGTTATATTGTGCAGGCTTGACGGGATGATGCCAAAGAAATTATTTTCTTCAAGGTTCAAATACAGAAGGCTGGAGAGGATACCAACATTTGTGGGGAGCGAACCCTTCAGGGAGTTTGCAGAAAGGTCTAGATAGTGGAGGCTGGAGCAGTTTGTAATTGCGTCAGGGTTGAACCCCTGCAACATGTTATTGCCCAGAATAAGGTCCTGCAGCTTATGTAGGCGGTTAAGAGTGGGTAACTGGCCAAAGAAGCCATTTGAACGGAGGTCGAGACTTCTAAGGAAGGTTAAATTTTCAAGAGAAGGAGCAATCTGGCCTTCCAAATTTTGGCGGGTGAGATTGAGCACCGTGACACGCCCTTTGTGCGTCAGGCTGCAGTTGACGCCCTCCCATTGGCAATGGGGGATGCTGGCGTTCCAGGAGCTCAATGCTTGCCTCGGATCATTGGTGATGGCCCGTTTGAAATCTAGCAACGAGAGCATGCCCGTGCTGTTACCAGGGACCGTGGAGCATTCGGTGGTGCCAACTCCATAGGAAATGAGCAGAGTTGACAATAGTAGAAGCACGGCCATTTTCGTTGTCTGATTGGCTTCGTTACCTGCAAAGTAAAAAAGAATGAACACTATGGCCAATATGTTCACAGCCGGCCGAACATACCCCAATGAACAATAAAATTTTACGATCCACTCAGAAAAGAAGTAAAGAACATGTCTAAGTTTTTTATTTTGGAGAAAGGAGGTTAAAACCCTGTAAATGCGTTTGCTGATAGCCACACCAGTTATTAGAGCACGGAGCTAGGTTTAATTTTGTGAAATGCTTGAGGTAGCGGAGCCAATAAAGACAAAGACGGGAGCAAGATACAATGCCACAATGGATGGTAATTAATTAAGCATGAGCGCTGATCTGGAGAACAGAGTACCTCTTCTCGGCCTGATCGCGCAGAACGGCAGCCTTTCTTGCATGGTCCTTTCACCAGGGGTGCTGTGGTGAGTGAGCTATGAAGTGACTTGGAATGTAGGATGCTCAGCTGGGTGAGGTCCCAGCGGTTTAAAAAGACTTTTACACCGTTATCACATCCACACGTCTGAAAATCTCATGCCTTATCTTAAGCTTGAGCACCGATTGGTGCAAAGACCTCCTCG
Source organism: Triticum timopheevii (assembly GCA_963921465.1). Classification (NCBI taxonomy): domain Eukaryota; kingdom Viridiplantae; phylum Streptophyta; class Magnoliopsida; order Poales; family Poaceae; genus Triticum; species Triticum timopheevii. Next base: position 13,511,207 of record OY997272.1, on the reverse strand, counting down.
AGTCAGTCAACCTTGTCAGTTACCACGCGTTCCAGTTTTTATCTCCTAATCCGCTGCCTGAGTTGGACAGGATCGTTGCGGCATGCCCAGCCTCGAATCTAGAGCGCTGCCGCTTGTTCTACTGCCATGAGTATTTTCAGTGAGAATCCGACAGATGACATGTTCTGCGTTAGTGTACGTGTAGAGGTGTCTTGGTGTAGAAAGCGGTGTATAGCCGGAAGCTGGAGCGACCGTTACCTTATCTTTGTTTCATGTGGTTGAAAAGGGGAGCTACAAATCCAGATTTTTCGTTCCTATTGGAATGGTAAATTAACCTGCACGGCACGGCATCTCCATGTTCTATAGTTGTCAGTCGAATACATACAAGTCTCTAACATATACTCTATCCAGGAAACACAGAGAAACTAGTCATGTTCACAATACACTCCGGAAGCCAGTCACAACTGAAAACGAGAATCCTGGACCAGTGAACCAATCCACGCTGTGACCTGTGGTAGTACACTGGTGTGGAAGATCTCTGTCCAATTCCTGCTGGAAATATCGAGTAGAAAAAGCCAGCATGATTTTGTCCAGCTCAGGCAGCAACGGCAGTGGCGGATTAGGAGATAAAAACTGGACCGCGCAGTAACTGGCAAGATTGACAGACTCGAGGAGGTCTTCGCTCCATCTGTTGTCACGCTTAAGATAAGGTGTGGTACTTTCAGATGTGTGGATGTGATAACACTGTAAACGTGGTCTTAAACCGACGGGACCTCACCCAGCTGAGCATCCCACATTCCAACTCACACTTCTTGGACACTTCTTGGAAGAAAGGCTGCTGTATGGTGCGATATGGCTGAGAAGAGGTGCCCTACTCTGTCCTCCTGATCATTACTGCTTAACATCCATTTTGGCTTTTATATATCTTGGAGTTGGCTTTGTCTTTATTGTCTTTGTTCTCTAATAACTTGTGTGGCTATCAGCAGGCGCACTTAAGATGGGTTCTATACTTTTTCTCTGATTGGATTCTATAACTTTTTCTCTGATTGGGTTCTATACTTTTTCTCTGATTGGATCATAACTTCCATTGTTCATTGAAGTAAGTTAGGACAACTTATCCCCGCCAGAGTGTTGATACTTTTTTTTTACTTTGCAGGCACCGAAGGCCGTCGCATGTATGCCCATCCAACAGTAAAAATGGACATGCTTCAACTACTGTCATTGCTGCTCATTTCTTATGGAATTGGCAACACCCGATGCTCGACGGTCGCTGGTAACACCACAGACATGCTCTCATTGCTAGATTTCAAACGGGCTATCACCAATGATCCAAGGCAAGTCTTGAGCTCTTGGAACACAAGCATCCCTCATTGTCAGTGGAGGGCGTCAACTGCAGCCTCATGCACACAGGGCGTGTCACGGGGCTCAACCTCACCAGCCAAAACTTGGAAGGCCAAATTGCTCCCTCTCTTGGTAATCTAACCTTCCTTAGGAAACTTGTCCTCTCCTCAAACGGCTTTTCTGGCCAGTTGCCTATTCTTAGCCGCCTCCGTAAGCTCCAGTCCCTTGATCTGGGCGATAACCAGTTGCAGGGGTTCAACCCTGATGCACTTACAAATTGCTCTAACTTAGAGTACCTAGACCTTTCTTTCAACTCGATCACGGGTTCGCTCCCCCCGAATATTGGTTGCCTCAACAGCCTTGTGTCTTTGTTCCTTCACAGAAATAATTACACCGGCATCATCCCATCAAATACAATGAACATCACCCAGCTACAGTCCCTTGCTCTATCAGATAATCATATCCAAGGGAACATTCCTGTTGAGCTTGGGAGATTACCAAATATGACCTCGTTGTTTCTAGGGGGGAATAGGTTATCAGGTAGAATCCCAACGACACTTCTAAATAATTCTGCCCTTGCAGTTCTGGACTTGAATTCGAATTTTCTACAAATGGAATTGCCATCTAACATTGGCGATACTCTTCCTAATCTCTGGGCACTTAGCTTGAGCGACAACATATTCGAAGGTCAATTTCCAGCCTCCCTAGGCAACGCTTCTTTCCTGTCAATAATATATTTAGCATCAAACAATTCTACCGGCCACCTTCCGATTTCTTTAGGAAACCTTCTACACATGACTGACCTGAAACTCGATGAAAACAAGTTTGAAGCAAAGGACAATCAAGGCTGGAAGTTCTTAGATGCATTGAGTAATTGTGGTTCTCTGCAAATGCTCTCTTTATATGACAATCAGCTCTATGGACCCATACCTCATTCAATTGGAAATTTATCGACAAGTCTTCAAGGACTTGGATTGGACAAGAACTACTTGTCGGGGACGGTTCCAGAGGGCATTGGGAACCTTACTGGTTTAACTGCATTGTTGCTTGATCATAATAGCCTAAATGGTCCACTTGGAGCATGGGTTGGAAATTTAAAAAACTTATCAGCTTTATCTCTTTCACATAATAACTTCACTGGGCTGATTCCATCCTCCATTGGAAGTTTAACTCAGCTGACAAAGCTCTTCCTCTTTCGAAATAGTTTTGAAGGTCCTATACCACGCAGTCTTGGAAACCTCCGGTCACTCTTAGAGATGGACCTTAGTAACAATACTCTAAAGGGTCATATTCCTAAAGAGTTATTTAGTCCCCTCTCTGGAATGACCAAATGTGTAGTATCCTATAATAATTTAGATGGTCCAGTACTGCCGGAGATTGGCACTCTTCAACAAGTCACCAAACTAGACCTTTCATCGAACAAGCTCTCCGGTGAAATCCCTGACACTTTGGAAGAATGCCAGGAGCTGCAGATTCTCCTATTGGACAACAATTCTTTCACAGGAAACATTCCAAAGTCCCTAAGTGGTCTAAAAAGCTTGATCGTGCTCAATCTTTCCCATAATATTTTGTCAGGGTTCATCCCAATAGAACTGAGTAATCTATCTTTCCTCTCACAGCTTGATCTATCTCATAATAGTCTACGAGGTGAAATACCAAGAGGGGGAGTATTTGGAAATGTTACGGCCGTCTCACTTGGTGGCAATTGGGGGCTCTGTGGAGGTATACTGGGCTTAGATATGCCCTTGTGCCATGGTGTTTCTCGGAGATCAGAAACAGAGTACTATTTGGTCAGAGCATTGATTCCAATACTTGGTTTCACGTCATTAGTGATGTTGACTTACCTTGTGACCATGAAAAAGACATCAGGAGGAACATATACATTTTTACTTTCTTTCAGTAGGAAATTCCCTAGAGTTACCTACAAGGATTTAAATCAAGCAACAGGTAGCTTCTCAGAGGCAAAACTCTTGGGAAGAGGAAGCTATGGTTCAGTGTACAGAGGAAAGTTAACTCAAGCTAAAATACAAGTGGCAATTAAGGTTTTTGATCTTGATATAAAATATGCAGACAAGAGTTTTGTGACGGAATGTGATGTATTGAGAAGCATTCGACATCAGAACCTTGTGCCGATCCTAACTGCATGTTCGACGATGGACAATAATGGCAACACTTTTAAGGCTCTAACTTATGAGTTCATGCCTAATGGGAATTTGGATACATGGTTGCATAACAAATTTTCTGCTAGTTCTTCGAAATGTTTGAGCCTAGCTCAAAGAGCAAGCATAGCTGTTGGTATAGCAGATGCATTGGCTTACTTGCACCATGATTGTGCAAGGCAGATTGTACACTGTGATTTGAAACCGACAAATATCCTTCTTGATGATGGTTTGAATGCCTATTTGGGAGACTTCGGCATTGCAAGCCTAGTTGGACAGTCAAGTTCAAATACCACAGTCGGACTAAAGGGAACGATAGGGTACATAGCTCCTGGTATAGTAATTTCACCATTAATTCCTTCTCTGTATGGTCATTTGTTTTTTGCATTAACAATTAAATTTCACGCTACACTAATTAATGCTATTTTATATCTTTGTAGAGTATGCTCAGACTGGCCAGCCATCAATCCGTGGAGATGTTTACAGTTTTGGAATAGTACTCCTGGAGATGCTGATTGGCAAAAGGCCCACGGATCCTTTGTTTGAGAATGAACTTGGCATGGTCAACTTCGTGGAGAGGAACTATCCAGATCAAGTACTACTTATCACATTGATGCTCGCCTTGATGGAGAATGCAAGGGGCATAACCAAGCAAACATTGGAATAGAAAATGCAGGCTACAAATGCTTGTTATCGCTCATGCAAGTCGCTCTTTCTTGTACACATCTGATCCCAGGGGAGCGGATGAGCATACGAGAAGTAACCACTAAGTTGCATTCAATCAGTACTTCATACATCACAACCAACAGAGAGCAGGCCATGCTTCGCTAGAGTAGTTTACAATGTGTAATGATCCCCTGTTATAGCAGGTTGAGTTGTATTTTTTCTTTTTTGCGGTGGATAGCAGGTTGAGTTTGTCCCTGGCATTTACAGTAGGCATAAATAACAGCAAGATGATAAATTAGGTGTCAGTACGCCCTTGTTATGCTATTTACAATCTTCAAATGTATTGTAAGGGATGCTATTTACGAAGGGGCCGGGCAATACCTCTTCATGGTTGTACCACTCAATACAGCCTCAAGAAGTAAATAAAAACTCCCTACATAAAAAAAAGGCATGAATACACCGACCAACATGCAGAACACGATGTTACCAATGCATGCTGCCAATGCATATGAGAACTAACAATTCGGGCGATAATCCACATCTCTGCATCTCACGTTCCAAAAATAGGAGATATAGATAAAACTGCATGGTCGAAAGATACAAGATTCTGAGAATCCTTTCACAAAATTGATAAAAAAAAGCAAGACGAAAGAAGAGCATTAGCTTCCAGAATGTCAACATGGCGTAGTAGATGGATTAGTGGGTTAGTGGCTGAGAGTGCCGGCTAGCTAGGGTGTGCATGACGCAAACCTCCTGTATATATAAGTATGGCATTGAGTTGATGAGAAAGGGAAGCCGAGGGGCTGAGGAAAATATGTAGCCTGTGTGTTCGCCAAGGAGAAGAGCCTATGGCAAAGCATTTGTGCTCCTTCTTGGTCTATGTGTATGTGTGTGTAGTTTCACCATGTGTGCGTGAGAATCCTTGAGAGAGAGAGTTGCAAGGGAGATAAACCTCACGAGAGTTGTGCGGGGCATCTCGAGGTAGAAGAAGAAGCTGCGGTGCGAGAGGCGGCACCAACAATTGGTATCAGAGCCTCGTCGATCCGGCGTCGGCGGTGGCGCGACGGACTCCATGCGAGATGGAGGCCGGCGGCGCGAGAAGGAGGTCGGTGGTGGCGCGATGCCGCTGGTGGTCGGTTGCGGTGCGATGCCGCAAGATGATGGTGTCGTCGTGATCGGCGTCGTGAGGACATCATCCTCGTCGAGAGAGGGCCGCTGCATGCGGCAAGAGAGGACGTAGTGACCGGCGCTGTGATGGCGTCGTCAACCACGACAAGATGATGTGTGGTGATTGGTGCTGCAATGGCATCATCCACGACAAGATGGTGTGTGGTGATCGGCGCTGCGACGGCGTCATCCATGGCAAGACAGTCCATGGCGAACGGCGCTGCGATGGCGTCATCAAGTGGCCGCGGGTGATCCGCTTCGAAGAGTATGATATCAAGATTAGGGGGTGAATGTTAGCAATATTCTTGATATTATTGTATCAGCATTTTAGTTTGCTTCGTTGTGCATATAGCATAGTTTAGAGAGTAGCTTGTCTGGCAAAGTTTCAGCCAAGATGCGCAGAGGAGGCGAGATGCTGGGTGCCGTGCGATGCGGCGAGTGCGACGTGATGCCGACTGTGCCGTATGATACGGCGATGCCATGAGAGTCGGCAAGACACAACAAGGCTGGAGCGTGATGGGTTGGTTCAGGTTGAGTCGGATGACACAGCAAGGTCATGTGATACGGCAAGCGTGTGGACGGGTTGAAGCAAGACCGGCTGGATGGATCAGTACGTTGGAGCCAAGAGAATTGGTGTGTTTGCTAGCTTGTTGACTGCATGCATGAGTTTGTTAGCGGGTGGTGCTGGCCCGGGAGAGATTCCAGGAGATGTAGTGCGTGGAGTTTGTTGGGTTAGTGGCGTAGTAGATGGATTAGTGGGTTAGTGGCGTAGTAGATGGATTAGTGGGTTAGTGGCCGAGAGTGCCGGCTAGCTAGGGTGTGCGTGAGGCAAGCCTCCTGTGTATATAAGTACGGCATTGAGTTAATGAGAAAGGAAAGCTGAGGGGCTGAGGAAAATATGTAGCCTGTGTGTTCGCCAAGGAGAAGAGCCTATGGCAAAGCATTTGTGCTCCTTCTTGGTCTATGTGTGTGTGTGTGTGTGTGTGTGTAGTTTCACCATGTGTGCGTGAGAATCCTTGAGAGAGAGAGAGAGAGAGAGTTGGAAGGGAGAGAAACCTCACGAGAGTTGTGCGAGGCATCTTGAGGTAGAAGAAGAAGCGGCACTGCGAGAGGCGGCACCAACAAGTATAATCTACAATTGTTTTGGGGGTGTAAAGAAGAGTTTTCTTCCAAGATTATGGTGTTACAGTCAAGAGGCAAAAGTTCACCAATACATGGGGGGCCTTGAGCTAACCACATAGCCTCTACGCAACTATATTTTGCCAAACAATCTGCCACAAAATGTTGTTCATGATGTAATTTCCGAGGAATAAACTCCCTATCCTCCATTGTTTCATTGATCTCTGCCATGATTGGTAAGGAAGTATGTTGAACATCAAGCGCCATACCTTGCATCATCACATGCAACTCCGCCTCCAAAGAATCATTACAATTGAACAAATACTGATAAGTTGCAAAAATGACGGAACCGTCGTGTCTCCTCAAAATCATACCTGCCACTGCCACCCCATCCGAGAACGAGCCATCCACCGACAGGGCCACCTTATCCATAGGCAGTGCCGGCCAATGACGGACCGGCGTAGGCGTAGCAACTTCCGGCGACGGCCGCATCCAATAATCGTAGGCCGACATCTTACCCTTCAACATCTCCTCGGTGCTAAACTTCTGAGCATCGCCATTTGATTTATAATAGTTGTAAATAAAAATCACGGTCACATCGACCGGCGGAACCTCCTTATCATGGACCAAGTCATTACGTAATTGCCAAATGCGCCAAATTAGCATGCTTACCATATCCTGGGTAGATTCTGAACAATCCAGCAACACGTTCAGGAGCCATTCCTTTCCACAATTCACAAGTTGCTCATTCCTGGGAAGTGGCCAGTGGGTCTTGCGGGTGTCACAGTCGTAAATCTCGGGTGCCCAAGTCTCCCACTTGCGCTGCCGCGTGCCGATGTATTTCGGCTCCGGTGGCGGTGGCCATGGGAGGTTGGGGAAGGAGGGTGCGCCACCGGCGCGGGACGATGAGGCGCCACCACGGCGTGGCACTACTAAGAAAAACCTTATAGGTGGAGGCTTATCAGTAGCACGGTTCATAAGCACGCGCTACTACTACTTTACAGTAGCACGGGCTTTTGGAACGCGTTACTGCTATCTATTTAGCAGCAGCATGGGTGTAGCAAACCGCGCTTCTGCTAAGTCGTGGCCACCGTTTTACGTCAAAAAAAAGTCGTGGCCACAGTACCCCACAAGGCTAGGTATAGTAGCATCACGCTTTCTAGGAGACACGGTACTGCTGAGAGAATAGCAGTAGCAGGGGTCCCGGCCCGCGCTACTGCTACGCTATCCTCTTCCTCGGCTCCTCACTCTCCCTCTCTCACTGCTGCCATATTGTCGTCGTGCTCCTCCCGCCATCGCCGCATTGTCGCAGTCCTCCGAGCCTCGGAGGCTTCCGCGAGCTCCTGCCTCGTCGTCCCCCGAGGCTCTGCGATCTGGCTGAGAAGAGGTGCCCTACAATGTCCTCATGATCATTACCGCTTAACATCCATTTTGGCTTTTATATATCTTGTTGTTGGCTTTGTCTTTATTGTCTCTGTGCACTAAAAACTTAGTGTGGCTATTAGCAGACACATTTTGATGGGGTCTAAACTTTTTTCTCTGATTGGATTGTAAAATTTTATTGTTCATTGGAGCAAGTTAAGACAATTTATCGTGTTCATTATTTTTTATTTTGCACGTAACGAGGGCCACCTTACGTCTGCCAATCAAACGGTGAAATGTCCATGCTTCTACTATTGTCGTTGCTGCTCATTTCTTGTGGAATTGGCAACATAGGATGCTCGACAGTCCCTGGTAACAGTGCAGACATGCTTTCATTGCTAGATTTCAAATGAGCCATCACCAGTGATCCAAGGCAAGCCTTGAGCTCATGGAACACTAGCATCCACCATTGCCAGTGGGAAGGTGTCAACTGCAGCCTGAAGCACACAGGGCACGTCATGGCGCTCTCAACCTCACTGGCCAAAATTTGCAAGACCAAATTGCTCCCTCTCTTGGAAATTTAACCTTCCGTAGAAGTCTCGACCTCCGCTCAAACCGCTTCTTTGGTCTGTTGCCCATTCTTAACCACCTACCTAGGCTGCAGTTTCTTCTCCTAGGAAAAACCATGTTGCAGGGGTTCGATCCTGATGCACTTAGAAATTGCTCCAAATTGCAACTCGTAGACATTTCTTTAAACTCGCTAACGGGTTCGATCCCCCCTAAAATTGGTTACTCTCCAGCCTTTCGGTTTTGAGCTGCGCTGGAAATAATTTCACCGGTACAATTCTATCAAGCCTACGAAACATCACCCTTCTACAGGGGATCAATCTAGCACATAATCAGCTCCAAAGGAGCATTCCGGAAGAGCTTGGGAATTATCAAATTTGGTATTTCTGAAACTAGGGGAAAATAGCCTTACAGGTAAAATCCCAAAAAATAAAAATAAATCACTCTACTCTTGAAATTCTTGACTTGCGTTCGAATTTTCTGCGCATGGAATTGCCATCTAACATCGGCAATACTCTTCCTAACCTTTCAGAGTTATCCTTGTACAATAACATGTTTCAATGTCAAATCCCAATTCCCTAGGTAATGTTCAGTACCTCCAAATTATAGATTTCTCATCCGACAATTTCAGTGCCCAAGTACCTAGTTCCCTGGGGAGGCTTATTAAGCTGGATACTTTAAGACTCGAGAGCAATGGGATTGAAGCAAACGACAGCAAAAGCTGGGAATTCTAAGAGGCATTAAGCAATTGTAGATACCTGCGATTGCTCTCGTTATATGATAATCAGCTGCAAGGAGGCATGCCCAACTCAATCGGAAACCTGACGCCAGGCCTTCCGTTTCTAGGATTAGATGGAAATAACTTATCGGGGATAGTTCCAGAGAGCATAGATAACCTCGCTGGCTTAGCTATGCTGACACTGGCCAAAAACAATTTATCTTGTCAAGTTGGATCATGGATTTGGAAGTTAAGGAACCGAGAAGCATTAAGCCTTTCAGTCAATAACGTTGCTGAGCCGATTCCATCCTCCATTGGTGGCCTTACTCAGATGACGAAGCTCTTCCTGTATGGAAATAAATTTGAAGGCCTCATATCAGCCAGTTTAGGAAACCTTCCATTTCTATCAATATTGAATCTTAGTCAGAACAATCTAAATGGGCATATTCCAATAAAGCTATTTAGTCTTCTCTCCACAATGACCACATGTATAATATCCTACAATAATATAGAAGGTCCAATTCCTCCAGAGGTCGGCAATCTTAAGCAACTTGTCGACCTACAAATATCGTCGAACAAACTTATCAGGGAAATCCTAGCACTTTGAGTGAATGTCAGGAGTTGCTGATCCTCCTAATGGATGGAAATTTTCTCACCGGAAACATTCCTAGGTCCTCAAGTAGTTTAAAAAGCTTGAGCGTGCTCAATCTTTCCGATAATATTTTGTCAGGATCCATCCCTATAGAACTCAGTAGTCTGGTGTTCCTGGCCCAACTCGATCTCTCTAATAATAGTCTACAATGTGAAATACCAAGAGAAGGAGTATTTGGAAATGTTACGGCTGTCTCACTTGGTGGCAATTGGGGACTGTGTGGAGGTATACTGGGCCTACATATGCCATTATGCTATGGTGCTTCTCGGAGATCAGAAACAGAGTACTATTTGGTCAGAGCATTGATTCCAATACTTGGTTTCACGTCACTAGTGATGTTAACTTACCTTGTGACCATGAAAAGGACATCGGGAGGAACATACAAATTTTCAGTTTCTTTTGGTAGGCAATTCCCTAGAGTTACCTACAAGGATCTAAACCGACCAATGGGGAGCTTCTCAGAGGCAAACCTCCTGGGAAGAGGAAGCTATGGTTCAGTGTATAGAGGAAAGTTAACTCAAGCTAAAATACAAGTGTCTAATAAGGTTTTTGATCTTGATATAAAATGTGCAGACAATAGTTTTGTGACGGAATGCGAGGTTTTGAGAACATTCGACATCGGAACCTTGTGCTGATCCTAACTGCATGTTCGACCATGGACAATAATGGCAATGCTTTTAAGGCTCTAATTTATGAGTTCATTCCTAATGAAAATTTGGACACATGGTTGTGTAACAAATTTTCTGGTAGTTGTTCGAAATGTTAGAGCTTAGCTCAAAGAGCAAGAATACCTGTTGGTATAGCAGATGAATTACTTGCACCATGATTGTGAGTAGATTGTACACTGTGATTTGAAACCAACAAATATTCTTCTTGATGATGGTATGAATGCCTATTTGGGAGACTTCGGCATTGCAAGCCTAGTTGGACATTCAAGTTTAAATACCTCCTTGGGACTGAAGGGAACAATAGGGTTCGTAACTCCTGGTATAGTAATTCTCACTCTTCCTTTTCTGTAGGGCTATTATCCGACAGCGTCCTTCATATCCAATAACCTTTAGAGTTTCTCCCATGATACATAATGCCTTTGGTAAATTGTGTCTTCTGCCTTTGGAAAGTTATATCCTATGCCTTTGTCAACCATGCTCTGCTTCGAGCATGTGTTAATTGATCCTAAAGTTCATGGTATATGTTCTAAGATGCCTCGATGGGTTGAACCTATACTTTCCTTAATCTGTGTGAACCCGAAAGTTTTCACGGGTCATACTCCGATGGTAATTCACCACATAGGTTTTCACACTCAAATCATTTTTATAGAGCAGTGAATGGATGGTCATGCATTGGAGAAGTGGGAGTCGACCTTGAACTTTGTGTTCATGTCCATAGACACGATGTAGATCTTATGATGGAGGCTTCTCTTAAATTAATTATTCCCTTGGTATAAGTTCATCTTATATCTGGGATCTAGTCTTTTGCAATCATGGTTCAGGCCATATTGATATTCTTTGATTCTTTTTCTCGGGCAAGTTAAAGTACTTGTCTTCTGCAGATAATTACCCCTCTCCAACCTTTATTCTGTCCTACTTTCGAGTATTACCCCCTGGTATCTCGAGGATATCATGCTATTGCCCTACCTCTTTTAAACTTTTGGTGAAGTAGTACCCTTTTCCTATCATAGTCACTCAACGGGTTCTGAGTTGTCATCAACCAAGAACATTGCATAGTGAATCAAATCAACATGTGATTCAGTAGTCCTAGTACTTTGTTGTTGGGAAGTTTAATACTCCATCATGTCATTCCTAGCCTGATCGGTGATACGTCTCCAACGTATCTACAAGTTTTGATTGTTCCATGCTATTATATTACCCATTGTGGATGTTTATGGGCTTTACTTTACACTTTTATATCATTTTTGGGACTAACCTACTAACCGGAGGCCCAACCCGAATCGTTGTTTTTTTTGCCTATTTCAGTGTTTCAAAGAAAAGGAATATCAAAATGAGTCCAAACGGAATGAAACCTTCGGGAGCGATCTTTTTGGAACAAACGTGATCCAGAGGACTTAAAGTGGAAGTCAAGAAACAAGCGAGGCGGCCACGAGGCTGCCCGGCGCGCCCCTACACACTAGTAGAAAAAGGACCTAATGTGAGACACATTAGTCCCGGTTCGATTTTGGCCCGGTACTAATGGTACCATTAGTGTCGGTTCGAACGGCTATGAATTAATGCCGGTTCGTTACAAACCTTTAGTACCGGTTCGTGCCACGAACCGGTACTAAAGGGGTGGTGGCAGGCTGGCGTCAGGCTGGGGCCCCACGATCACCTTTAGTACTGGTTCGTGGCACAAACCGATACTAAAGGGCTAACCTTTAGTCCCGGTTCGTGCCACGAACCGGGACTAAAGGGGTTTGACCTATAGTCCCGGTTGGAGACACAAACCGGGATTATAGGAATATTTTCAAACTCTACCACCCCTGGTGTATCGCTATTTCAGTTTTGAAAAATACAAAAGAAAATGATAAAAAATTCAAAAAATAAAATTCTTCGAGAAGTAGTTATATTACTACATCTACTAGTTAGGAAAATTAAGAAAGTTAAATTTGGACATGTTTTGCGAAAAGTTTAGGGAAAATGCAAAACGGCTATAACTTTTGCATACGATGTCAAAAAAAAACGTATAATATATCAAAAAATTCAGCACAAAAATCCACCCTTATTATAAGTTGTATTGTATTAATTAACTTGGATGGCATCAAGGTAGAGTGGTAGTGAGTTGCATTCCCTTGAGTGACCGATATGAGTTCTAACTGCCCTTATTATAAGTTGTATTGTATTAATTAACTTGGAATTATAATGGTATGTTCTTATATACTCAATGGTAAATTTATGTAGCAGGCTTTTAGTTTCACTACATTAGCTGCAAATTTCAGTTGTCATCCTGACTAACGGAATTCTTCAAAAAGAAATAAATTGAAAGTCCACCCTTCATTTTAAATGGGGAGGCACTGCAAAAACTGTTTACATGTGTGCCCTTGTATTGTATCCCACTCATGTTGCCCCCCCCCCCCCCCTCAAAAAGTGTTGGATATTCAGTCTTGCAGCCATATGAAAGCTAGTTCGGAGCTACTTGGTCGCATTTTTAGTTCATTCTGTTGTGCTTGATGGCTTTTATATCCCTTCGCCTAGACCTCACCGAAAGCATAACTTCTAGCAAACTCACAAAAAATCATTTACAAACTACGAACTATAAACACACAAGAAACCAAAGCCAAAATTAAAACCATGTGGGTTCATTGTGACCCATATAAGTGCAATCAAATATAACAATTACATGCATTAGATCAAAGATCATATTACAAGTCTACTGGAGAGAAAATAACCAATACTAGCACAAGACATGCTTTGGCACCTTTATTTATTCCAGACTTCAGTAGTAGGGGTGAAAAAACATAACCAGATTTGCATCATCTTATCGGTTGTCACACTTAAGTTGTTGTGGGCTTGCGGTTTATCCTGCCCCAAGTAACAATCACAAACACATATACCTTGTAATAAAACTTGTCAAAGAGGCGGAAATAGGCAACCCTCCACACTTTGTTGAACAGTAGGGTGCAAAACACAATCCAAAGGCCAGCCACAAACCCAGACCAAAGTCCAAAGTAAAAGAATAACACACGTTCAGAAACCTTCTCAATTTTCTGTTGATTATCATGCTCAGGTGCATTGTTTCTTGAGCAATTCCTTTCAAGAGGAGTGCCACACAAACCAATGTTTCCCGTGTATATGGACGGGTTCTCCAAGTAGAGGGTGTCAAGTTGGCGTTCTGATGGAATTCTTCCCGTAAGATTGTTATATGACAAGTCCAAGGATCTCAAATAAGTCAAACCTGACAAACTTGTTGGGATTTCACCAGAGATGTTGCTTCTTGAGAGGTCCAACGATTCAAGTGATATAGCTCCAATCTTTCCACGGATTTTCCCACTCAATTGGTTGCTTGAGAAGTTCAGATTCAACAGCCCATTGAGAGAGGTTATCCTATCTGGAATTTCACCTGTTAGGTAGTTGAGTGATAAGTCCATAACGACCACATAAAAAATTCATGTACCATACTTGAGTTCCCGGCGCTTCATCACAATAGGCCAAACTTCTCTAAATTTTCCCACTTGGTCAGTATAGACATGTCAACCCCAGGTTTCCTTGGATGTTTTCGGGTCATTGCAGTTAAATTTGACAAAGACCATGGTATAACACCGGATATAGTATTTCCTGCTAAACTCAGTTGGCGAAGGCGTTTAAGATTTGTGATAGTCACTGGAATATCTCCACACAAGAAATTGCGACTTAGTTGCAGAAAGCGCAAATATACTAAGTTTCCGGTCCATGATGGCAATGTTCCATGGAATTTATTCACTGAAAGATCCATGAATGCCAAACTTGAGTAGTTCTTCAATGAGGATGGGAACTTGCCAGAAAACTTATTGTGACTTAGGAGGAGGAAAACCAAGTTAGGCTTCTCTGAACACTGAGGAAGTTCTCCCTCTAGAAGGTTGTGTGATATATCCAAGACAAGTAGGTTCCTCAACGTACAAATTGATTCAGGAATATGCACAGAGAAATTATTGGAGGATAAAGTCAATTCTACTAACCCGTCACCTCCAAGCTCTAGTGGAAGATGCTCTGAGAAAGAGTTGTGTGATAAATCCAGGTGTTCTATGTTCTTTAGAGTAACGAGGTGTTCCTCTGTGATCACACCATCTAGATTATTGTAGCTAAGGTCGAGTCCAGTCAAATTACCAAGCAGACTGATCTTAGATGGGAAGTGTCCAGTGAGATGGTTCTTAGAAAGAGAAAGGTACCTCAAACTAGTGCAATTTTCCAACCATTGCAGTATAACTCCAGCAATATTGTTGTCACAAAGGTCAAGATCATCTAATGTAATGCAACTTGTTGTCCCTAGCAGTATAGGTTCGGTAAGATGGTTGCTTGGAAGAGAAAGATGTTGCAAATTAGTGTAATTCCCTAACCATGGTGGTATATCTCCAGTAAGAAGGTTGTTAGAAAGTGCAAGGTCGTGTAATTTGGTGCAATTCCCCAACATTGGTGGTATAGGTGCAGCAATGCTATTGTAAGAAAGGTGAAGGTACTGTAATCTAGTGCAAGTATCTATCCCTAATTGTATAGGTCCACTAAGATTGTTATTGGAGAGATAAACAGCAGTGCAATTTCCCAACCCTAGCGGTATAGCTCCAGTAAGAAGGTTGTTAGAAAGATGAAGCATTTCTAAATAAGAGAGATTCCCAAAGCCTAGGGGTATAGCTCCAGTAATGTTATTGTAAGAAAGGTCCAACCAAGATAAGTTGGGCAAGTGCCCCATTCTGTTTGGCAGAATTCCAACCATATTGTTGCTGCTCAAGCTCAAGTACCATAATCTGCTAGATGAACATCTAGGCAATTTCTCTAGAAACTCTGTTATGTTTCCAAAGGAGAGGCTTCCATCAATCGATAGGTATTCCAAATCACATAGATTTTTCAAGTCTACTGTCATTGTGGCTGTGTTACTAGTTGTGGCGCTGAGTAACCAAATGGAGTATAGTGGTCAAAATCTAGCACTTGGAGAGACGTCATATTTCCTAATGCATTTGGAAAAGGACCATACAGAGAGGTAGCAGAAAGGTCGAGGTACTTAATGCTTGTTATGTTCCAAAACCAACCTGAGGCAATTGGATAACCAAAGGGATTAAAAGAGAGATAAAGCTCCTGAAGATTTGTGAGGTTTAGGTGTGTGAGGGATTGGTTTGCACTTCAAAGCGAGCAATCAGAAAGACTGAGCCACTCCAAAGATGAAATCTTATTGACAACCAGAGGCCAATCGGCTAGTGAGCTGAGATTGGTCCCACTCATATCAAGATGCACCAACAGAGGTAGACGGGTTAACCACGAGATGTGTGTTAAGACCATCTGCATACCGTTGAAATATATGTAGGATAGGTCAAGGTATTCCAGCTTTGACAGGTTGCCAAGCTGAGGAGGCACCATACCGGAGAAAGAATCTCGGACAGGTGAAGATGCCTCAAGTTCTTTAAGGAACCCAGGAACTCTGGAATACGACCACTTGGCCCACACAGTCCCGTGCCCCAGAGATCGAGGTACTCTAGATGCTCTAAAGAAAGCAAGGAAGGACTTATCTCGCCGGCCAAATAGTATCTTCCGCCAAGGTCAAGCTTGATGACGTGGCCGGTGACGTTGTTACAGGTGATGCCTGCCCATTGGCAGCAATCTTGGTGCCCTCGCTGCCACGACCTGAGTTTGCCATGGGTATCACTGATGCCTTGCCACTAGTAGAAAAGGGGCCAATGGTCCAGGCCGGTCCAGCCCATTAGTCCCGGTTCAATCCAGAACCGGAACCAATGGGGTATTGGACCCGGTTCGTGAGCCCCGGGGGCCGGCCGGGCCACGTGGGCCATTGGTCCCGGTTCGTCTGGACCATTTGGTCCCGGTTGGCGGGACGAACCGGGACCAATGGGCCTCGCTCCTGGCCCATCACGATTGGTCCCGGTTGGTGGCATGAACCGGGACCAAAGGCTGACCTTTAGTCCCGGTTCATGCCATCAACCGGTACTAAAAGGTTGGTCCTCGTTGCGGCCAGAGTTTAATCCCACCTCGCCAACCGAAGGAGGCTCAGACCGGTTTATAAGCCCCTCCCTCTCTGCCTTGTTGAGCTCCTCTCAAAATGAAAATAGATGCCCTTATACAGGGAATTTAACCTAAATTCATACTGAATTTCTCTAAAGTTAGTAGAAATTTATTATGAATTTAGGTTGAATTTTCTCTATAATCGCATCTATGCTCATTTCTGATTAGTTTTTTATATAGTTTTTTATAAGCGCATCTATGTGCATGCATGCTTGAAGGCCAGCAAGGCGTCCCTCTCACGCCCGATGCAGCTCGGCTGGAGCTTGCCTGCATCGGCGACGAGGAAGAAGCTCGAGGTAGCAGCTGGAGCAAGACGAACTTGGCAGGCGAGCGATCCATGGCGGTGGCAATGGTGTGGTGGTGGTAGTGGTGATCGGTTGTTTCGTGCTACGAAAGGGTGTGTATATTTTCCCGGTGCAACGTCGGGTGGTGCTCTTATATGAAGGCATAGGCACGTACGTAGAGAGGAGCTGCGGAGGTGTGGATGGATGAGGTACTAGTTTTTCCACGGCAAGTGTTTGGGCTGACGCGAGTCACCAGTCATATTTTCCGGTCAACATCGAAGTCGTCCTTCATTGGACTCATTCGTGGGGTGCTTCGTGGATGCCATAGCCTGCACGACGGCCGGTGGTCACGTACAGGATGCCCACAATTAAACATGTGGAGTGTGTTACTAGAAGATTATATACTACCCGTATATATTCTAATTTAAAAATACCACTTGTATATACCGTATATATTCTATCATAGTATTTAATAACCTCTAAGGAGTCTGATTTCGCCTCCACTCCAGTGAACTCAAAAGAATAGCAAGGGCTAATCCATCTCTCATAGCCATCGCTTGAGAGGTGATCACATCTGTCGTATCTGGGATGAATTTAAATTGAGCCGCCAGAAACACTCCTACACCTTCATCTGGGAAAAAACATCTACATTTAATTTAGTAGAATGAGGGTCCGGTTTAGCCCACTTAACTTCAAGGGCACTAGGTGATCGTGATGATGCATCCTAATGATTGCTAGCAATAGATAAAAAAAACCGACAGAAACCATCTCCAAGCTGGCAGAACATATTCATTATGAGTGATTTGTCTCTGGATCCACCACAGGTACCAACCTCAGACTACAATGATCTACAAGAAGGTCATCTTTGGATGTATAGCAAGCTTCTCATTCGGAAGTGAAATAATATGCTAAAAAATTGCTGACCCCAACATGTCCACTGGCAGGGCTTGGTCAATGATCTGTATAACCCCTAGGCGAGTCCACAAGTCCCCTGCGTTAGTGTACACCAAAAGCAAGACAGGACGGGTGCCATTTGAACCTAGCTAGAGCACACGAAAATTGACTCTTAGTCGCAGGATAGAGCGCTTGAACATGAAAAAAAAAAATCAAAGTAGAAAAGAGGAAGTCAAAAGCTGACATCAATGGTAGCCCATAGGACAACAGGCCCGCCGGGCCCATGAAACACCGACACTTATGGACCAGAACTGTGCATGGACCAAATAAGAGGCTGCGACTATACATCGCCTTTTCTCAAAATAGAAATAGACTATGCATCACACGACGCGATTGTGAGCAACTGTTCGCGTCAGGGGCTCAGGGTTCACGAATGGGCCGGCCCAGGTATATACAAGGTAAGTTCATCTTTTCTCCCTTTTCTCCTTTTTTCCTTTGTTCCTTTTTATTTATTCCGATTTACTAAAATATTGCAAATACATTTATTTGAAAATTAAATAAATAATAAAATAAAATAAAGAATTCTAATATTTTTAATATAGTGTAAAACAATTGATGTCTCAATTTAAAAAATATTGACACAATATGAAAATCATGTTGTGACATTTTTAAAATATTTATGAGTTTAAAATTTGTATATGACATTATAAAAATATAATCATATATTTTAAAAAATAAAAAATATATAAGAGAAACGTTGATAGCATATTAAAATATATGAAAAAAGTTGATAGCATATTAGAAATTTTTTATTGCGTTTTAAAATTGTTCATGTTCTTAAAAAAATGTATGCACATTACTGTCAAGCTAATCATAGATTTGGAAAATCATAAAGGTACATAAAATAAATGTTCAAATGTATATAATTCTTTTGATGGCATCAAACAATGTTTGTGAATTTTTCGAAGTTCATACATTTCAAAAAAATATACAAGGCATTACAAAAAAGTGTTAATAGTATATTCGGATTTTTCTTGAAAGTCTATGAAATAAATGTGTCAGATGTATATGATAGTGTACAATGGCTATGAAAACCATAGACATGATGCATGTATATGAAAGAAATATTAATAATTCTATTTATAAATTTTAATCATGTATTAAAAAATGTTGAACATGTATACTTTTTTATGTATTAAAAATATAGACATAAAAATAATTGTATGAAAAAAATTTAAATTTGAATTTTGAAAAGTTTAACGTGTATAAAAAATAAATATTTCACAGGGACATGAAAAATATACATATAATCATAGTAAAACGATACAAACAACACATAGAAACAAAAAATGTCAATCAAAAAGGTTCTGAAACCCTAAAAACCCAATGAAAGTCATAAGGAACGACACACAAAAAAGAAAGCATCCAAAGAAACCCGGTGAAAAAGAAAGAGGCAAATAGAAAACTGAAGAAAATCAATGAAAACTGAAGAAAGAAACAAAGAAAACCGAGAAAAACGAAGAAAAAAGAAATAAAAAACAGAGAAAACCAAAGAAAACAGGATTTATAGAAAAATAAAGAAAAACCGATGAAATAACAAAAAGAATCAAAAGAAAAACAAAAAAGTAATAAAACATGGACAAAAAGAATCATTTTGTTTTTGTCCGATTAACTTGCGAAATATTTGACAGCTTGGTTGACTAGTTTTGGTGAATATATAGTGAAGTATCAGGCTATGCCAGATGACTCCATAGAATGGTTATTTTTCTTAAAGCTTCAATATATAGTCTCATAACAGCATTTTGTGGTGCTGCTGAAAAACAACTTTGTTTAGTTCCATAGACTGTCCATTCTGCTGTATCACTGCTTTCTGATCTGCACGTGGACCTAAAAAGCTGGAAAACATCATGTATAAGAACTGAACTACTAAAGATTGCCTAGCCTTACCATCACGTTGACCATTCAATAGTGCAGAACCGGGCTTTAGTGCCGGTTCGTAACGGCCTTTAGTGCCGGTTTTGCCAACCGGCACTAAAGAGTGGGGACTAAGGGTGTGTTTGGTTGAAGAACCAAGTGTAATGGAATGGAATGGTTCCATTCCAGAGGAACGGGTCGGTTCCGTTCCTGTGTTTGGTATGAGCAAAGAAGTAGAATGGAATGGTCTCATTCCTGTGTTTGGTTTGGAAGCATTGAATGAAAAACGGAATAATAAAAATTCAAAATTTCGGCAGCATTTCATTTGTACTTAAAAAAACAACATAAGACTTTACATTGACAAGCATGATACATATATGATATCACATATAACACAATTTTCGACAACAATATCATAATATAGCAAGTTCATTTTCCGTGTGAATATACAAACATACACCACAATACTTCTCAGCGGCAATCAGGATCTTCGTCGGCGTTTTCTTTTCTGTGGACATGACGCCAAAGGTAAAGAAAAACACTGATTCGGTATTGGCTAACTCTGAGCTGATTTGATCTCAACAAATGTATGCTGCCTTCTTTGGGATAATTTGTGCATTTGGCTTCAGTGTGGCATCCTGCCTTGGACCAGCAGTAGCAGCACGCTTGACCAATGTATGAGGTAGATTGTAGAGGTTGCAGCAACAAAATCTGAAGGCGTAGAGAGGAGTAAACACTATCAAAAATATGGCTACCACTGACTTGTACTAGGGATTTAACACATCAACATATATTTCACAGATAAACTGTACAACATGTATTTCAGTAGAAATTAGGAAAAGATCCCCTTCGTTTGAACAATATAAAGAAACAAAATCAATCAAAAGATAACCACGAGTCCATCTCTCCATCTCTCTCGGCTGGGCAATCTCCATGACTGCAAAGTGTAACAGCGGCTGCACTAGTTTGAACAGCACAGAGCACATACAAGGGGTAAGGAAGAGAGGTCGCACCTTGAGGAGAGGAGACTCTGCTGCCGATGTTAGCTCGCCTGAATCACGCCTACACTGCCGCCCCGCTGCAACCCCTCTGCAAAACTACCGCCACGCAGCTCCAGATCGAGAGAAAGGACGGCCTGCTTCCCTCATGTGCTGCAGATTGAGAGGGGAGGAGTCAGCCGCGGCGAGGGAAAGAATCAGGGGAGGGCGGGGCGGGGCGGGGCGGCGCAGATCGAGGGAGAGAGAGAGAGAGAGAGACGAGGGGGAGGCGGCGCAGCGAGGAGAGGCGATAGGGCTGGGCGTGCGAGAAGAGAGCCGGTTCCGCGGCGTCCGCTCGTTTTGGAGGTATCACCCGGTTCCGCATCTGGGCCGAATATTCGGTTCCTGGGAACGAGGGGGTGACCGTTCCATCTCTCTACTGAACACGAGAACAATGCTCGGGAATGGGTCGGACCCGTGACGTTCCACGTCATTCCAACAACCAAACACACCCTAAAGGCCCCTCCCCTTTAGTACCGGTTCGTCACGAACCGGCGCTAAAGTGCCACCACGTGGCACGAGCCAGGCCCGGGGTGCGCGTAGGGCATTAGTACCGGTTGGTAACACCAACCGGTATTAAATATTTGGGGGGGGGGGTTGATTTATTTTCCATTTAATTTTTTTTGTTTGCTGGTATTTCACGATACTACAAATGGTACACGCATATATATAAATAGATTTTCTCGTACGTAGAACCGCATATATATATCATCAAATGTCTCACAAACCAACACCATTAATTATTCACACATACACATGTATATACATATACAATTTCTCCTACATATGTTGCCTTTGGTGCTTCCGGAGCACGATGACAAGTGGTTCATGCGGGCGGTAGCGGGTAATAGTATTCTCCTTTGGGATCTATGACCTGGTCGAGCAAAAATCCGGCTATTTCCTCTTGAAGTGCTAGTATGCGGTCCGATGGTAGGAGCTTATCCTGCACCGATCTGAACTGTTAAGAAGGAGATCAATATGCATGTGTGTTAGTTGTGTGACTAGATATCGATAATGGTGTGAATAGTGTTCTGACAAACGTACCCAGTCCTGTCTTTCAGATCTGCTCCTTTCGCACGTCATCATGCGAATGTTCTCGCAAACGTAGAATGCACACAGATTATTCCCCGGCGCCTGCTTCAGGGCCTTTACGAGAATGGAATTGAATCAGATAATGATTAATCAAGCATGATAATTAATTAATGATATTGAAACAAGAATTAAAGAGATGGTAGCTAGCTAGTACTACTTAATTACTTACCATGGGTCGATGCCAAAACAACTTTTTTGGCCACTTGCCTAGAGTCACCTTGATGAACTTTGCCCATGCACTGCCCGCCGGCAAAGAAAATTAATAAAGGGGTTATTAAACAGTTCATATCAAGAAATGACGAAATAATAATTAATAGGCCGAGATATAGTTAATAATGATTGAAATTACCTGTTGACTATCTCCTTCACGATGGTGTAGTCTTTATCTTCTTTAGTTAGTGAGTCCAGTAATTCAACTTTTCCTTCCTCAACTTTAATGTCTAAGAAGACCCAGTGCCAACTGCATACGCACACGTTTGCATGTCTTAATTAAGCGGGCATGTGCATAAAATTAATCAACTACCGTAAACCGTATACACTTAATTATTAACATCTAGCTAGCTAGTAAGTAAAAACAGAATTTGTAATACAAGACAGTGTGACTCACGGGAAGTTGTAAGGAAGTAGTATATCTTCATTGCTATTGAGGCGCTTCAAGAACTCTAGCATGCTTCCCTCTACAGCATCTTGACAATGTTCAATCTGCCATATGTCCTGATTAATGGTATTTGGGTCAATGAACCCAACGCCATAGCGTCCAGCTTTTTTCATTTCATACATCTTCATCCTGCATATAATACCACAGAAAAAGAATATAGTGAGGATAATTACATGTAATGATTGATCAAAATTATCACTACATAACTAACTTGAGACTTAAATTACAGAAAGAAATCACTTACAGACAATAGCAACTGACGATAGACTTGTCGAGTGCGTCTTGATTGTATAACTGAAATAGTTCTGGATACTCAATGGACAGAGTTTTTCTCATGGTAATAATGCTCATGCTTGACATTCACCATGAGGGACTCTCGATTGGAAATTTTGGTAATGTTCATATACCATTGATGCAATTGATACATTCTCATTGGGAGGTCCTTGACCTTGTCTGGATGGACCAAAGGTTGGCCCCAGACATATTTCTATGCTATTTCCGATTCTCTAAGCGTAGGCATGGGCTCGATTTCGAGGAGTTGTCCAACAGAGATATTGAGCATTTGAGCCTGCATTATATGATCCTCCATTATTACCACATCGCCATGCTGGGGAACGCTAACGGTTTGCCCACAATAATATTTGGCGCGCGTACTACTCCTCTCATGTATTGTTGGCACAACAAGCGGGGGGGTCGCTTGCGCCGCCTGTTCTCCCAACTGGGGAACGGTTTTCCCGCATTTTTTGCCAGCTGCTTGTTGGCTCGAGCACGAGCTCGCTTCCTTCTTTAGCCGTTCTCGATGTAGTTTCCTGATTTGGCGCTCATAGTCCGAGTCAACAGGCTTGGGAGCTGGTTCTCTAGCCATACGAATGAAGTGGTCAATTACTTTCTCAGGCACTTTATCCTTTGGCGGCGGTGCCGGTTTCGGTCCAAAATGGGCGTCCACTTGGGCTTGCACTATGGCTGTGTTTTGCTCCTTAGTCATGTCATAAGGCCTCTGAGGAAGAGGAGCGAGGCTTGGACCATATTTATATCGCTTGTCTCCGCCTGTACTTCCTGAACTACCTCGACTCGTACCGCTACGCACCAAAGCTGCGGCATGTCTCTTCTGCGATTGCTGAGACGGCGGAGACGGCTGACGTGGAGTTGGACCAGGAGAAGTGGCCTGATGATGTGCCGGACTTGAAGCAGGAGGTGTGGCCTAACTCGGTGCCGGACTTGAAACCGGAGAAGTGGCATGACGCTGTGCCGGACTTGAAACCGGAGGAGTCAGCTCACGCGTTCGGGGACTTGGAGGAGGTGGCGGACTTCGAGGAGGAGTCGTCTCACGCGTTCGTGGACTTGGAGGAGCGGGAGCCTGCTAACTCGGTGGCGGACTTCGAGGATAACTCAGTAGACGACGCGGTGTCGGTGGACTTCGAGAGATGATGCAATCCTTTCTCCATAGGATGGTACGATGTATGGCCTCTCCCAGTGTGCGCTCGTCTTCACCTCCAGAATGTCAAGCGTTAGCCCGGAATATGGGTCCACCACTTCATCAACCATGACACGAGCATAGCCCTCTGGAATCGAGATGCAATGGTAGGTTGCTTCGGGGGTAACTGGAAAAGCAACGCCGTCCTCCACCTTCATGGATATGTTCTTCATTTTGGAGTGTAGCTCACAGTTAGTGTTCTCTATGATGTCATCCACAGGGTATGTATCCAGCAGTGTGTTGCCCGGGGTAGAACCAACGCTGCTTCTCGGCATGGATGGGACGGTGCTATCCAATGCTGGACGATCATCCGCTTGCTGCTGCCGCTGCTGAGACCCCCTTTCCTGGCTAAGTGAGTCGATCTGCTGTTGCTGCTGCTGGAATTTGAGTGCCAGGTCCGTGTGCCTTGCTTCTAGGCCTTGAAGGCATTCTGCGTCCTGCTTCCTCTACTCCTCCTCCAGCTTCCTTTTCTTCTCCTCCTCCATCTTCCTTCTTGCACGGGTCCTGTAGTCCTCGTTCCATTCTGAAAAGCCCTCATACCAGGGAATAACGCCCTTGCCTCGTGTTCTTCCCGGGTGTTCAGGATTTCCCAAGGCGCGCGTAATCTCGTCGTTCTCTCTGTTGGGCGTGAACACCCCCCTTCAAGCTTCTTCTATGCGTCAATTATCTTTTGTTCGGCTCCTTTTAGATTTGCCTTCCGCGAAACTTCGTCTGTCTTCGGGTTCAACGCTCCCCCACGCGCATAGAACCAAGTTCTGCACCTGGGGGGCCAGTTCCTAGTAACCGGAGTGACCCCTGCGTCCTCCATCTCTTGCTCATACTTATCCCACTTAGGCAATCCCACCGCGTAGCCATCTGGACCCAGCCTATGGAACTGCGTCTTTCTTGCGGCATTTGCCTTGTTTTTCATCGACCGTTCCTTAGATAATTCTGAATCCTTGAAGGTCACGAAATCGTCCCAGTGTTTTCTTTGCTTCTCCAGTGTTCCCTTGAAATCTGGAGTCTTCCTTTCATTAGCGAGGTAGTTGGCCCATACAGTTTTCTTGTGGGTGTTGAATGCAATTGCCATCTTCTTAAGAGCAACGGCCTTGACTTTCTCCACATCTGCTTCAGTGAAATGATCTGGTAGGGTGAAATGTTCCATCAGAGATTTCAAAAGGTCTTTTTTGGCTTTGTCGTCAACCCAAGTAACACCTGGCCGTTTAGTCTTTGGCTCTTTCCATTCTTGAATGGAGATCGGGAGTTTGTCCTTCACAAGAACTCCGCACTGACGAGTCCACTTGTCCGCAACGTTCTTAGGCGTGACGGGTTCGCCACTAAGTTTGGTGGATTCGATGTGGTACTTTACACCATCCTTCAACAATTTGCCCGGGCCTCGCTTTGTCTTGATGTCTGTGGAAGCAGATTTGCTCGATCCGGAGGGCTGAAAGAAGAAAGATCGATTTGTTAATATATCTTCAATAAAAAAACATGTGATGATCACCATGATGCATGCTTATATAAATATACCTCGCCGGTAGTCTTTGTTATTTGAAGATCAGCATTTTCTGTGTCATCACAAACATTGTCTGTGTCATCATAATCATAGTTCATGACTTCATCAGCTCGGTCGTCGAGATTGAATATCTTTTCGTCACCCTCTCCGGTATTGTTCATATATTGGGAGCCATCATCTGCTTCATTCAAATCATCTAGCCTGTGAGGGCTGCGTATGATGTCGAACAATTCCTCTTCTCTCTCTCTCTGCCGGTATTGTCTGCCATAGCTTTTACTTTACTAATACAGAAGAAATATAAAACAATTTAGTATTCAAATTACAATGCATGGATGCAATTAATCAATAAGGAAAAACTGAATATCGAATACATCGTCTCGAATATATAATCTCGAATACATCATCGTCTTAATATATATAATCTCGAATACATCGTCTCGAATATTATATATCGGATACATCACTGGCTAGGTACCTAATAAAGATCGAGTACTACAGAAGAATCTAGGGCGCCGCTCGTGGTTCCTGGGGCGCGGGCGGTGCACACCCAAAGAGAAGGAACCATCACAGCATCATATCTCCGGTCATCTGCCCAAAGAACCCGCCAAGTAGTGGAGAACCTGACGTCGTCCATAGCAGCCATGTAGCGATGGACGTCCTCATCTTCCTCCCTGACACGGCGACGCACCACCTCCGGCGGGGCCGGCTGCCTCTGCACCGAATGTGGCCCACGCGAACGCCACCAAAGAAGATCAGGGTCGACGACGAGACCCGAGGTCGAGTTCCTCACCAAGCAGCGCGCCCCTCCAGGTAGCACCTCCCAGTGCCAGCCCGGCGGAGCCCAGTCCCGGACATGGGTCCCCTGAAGCAGGACGTCGTCGCGAACGGGTCGACGGCGAGGATGTGGGCCGGGCATATCGTCGAGAACAAATACTATATGCCCGCAAAAAGTAACATTTTTTAAATGATTGGATTGGGATAACTAAAATTCTATATATATGCAAATTCTAACAATTTGACATTAATCTAATTCATCCAACTAAAACTAATTCTAAAATTTCCTGATTATATAACTAACATTTCCATAACGGTTCTAATATTTATATAACTAAAAAACCGAAAAATTGCTAACATTTCTATAAATTTTTCTATAACTAAAAAACAGAAAACATTTATAACATTTCTATATAACTAACATTTCTAATATTTATATAACTAAAAAACAGAATAATTTCTAACATTTCTATAACTAAAAAACAGAAAAATTTATAACAAACAAACTAATGTGTGTGTGTGTGTGTGTAGTGTGTGTGTGTGTGTAGTGCGTGCGTGTGTGTGTGTGTGTAGTGTGTGTGTGTGTGTGGACATGGCGGCCGGGGCGAGCTCACCGGCGAGGCGACGACGGGGCGACGGGACGGGCGGCGACGAGACAGGGCGACGACGACAGGGCGGGGCGGCCGGGGCGATGGGACGGGGCGGCGACGACGGGGCGGGGCGCGGCGCGGCGACGAGGACGACGGGGACGGGGACGGCCGGGGCAGCGACGTTGACGGGGGCGGCGACGAGGGGCGGGGACGGCTGGGGTCGGCGACGAGGGGCGGGGGCAGCGACGTCGATTGGGACGGCGTCGATCGGGGCAGGGCGGCGCGACGGAGGGAGGAAACAGAGGGAAACTGAATTTTTTTCAAGTGTTGTATATATAGGATGGACCTTTAGTACCGGTTGGAGCCACCAACCGGTACTAAAGGTCTGTTTTGGCCAGGCCAAGTGACGGGAAGCACACCCCCTTTAGTACCGGGTCGTGGCTCCAACCGTTACTAAAGACTCTTTAGTACCGGTTGGAGCCACGACCCGGTACTAAAGGGGGTGCGCTGGCTCCAGGCGGTGTGCAAGTTTAGTCCCACCTCGCTAGCCGAGGGGCTACCGCACTGGTTTATAAGCCCCAGTGCGGTAGCTCTCTCGAGCTCCTCTCCTAAGCAGGCCTACTGGGCCTACCTGTCCTCTTCTGCCCAGTGGGCCTACTGGGCCTTTGCGGGCCTGCATCCGGGCCCAACAAAAGGTTGTGTTCGTAGTCGTATGCAGGCCGCTTTGGCCCAGTAGGCGGGCTTTTTTATTTTCTTAAATTTTTTCGCTTTATTTATTTTTGTTTTATTTATTTTTGAGTTGTTTTTTGCTGTATTTAGAGTTTCTTTGTGAATATTTTTGCTTTAGGTTCAAAAAATTACAAACTTTCTGTTAGTGCCGGCAGTTTTCAAATTTGAATAGTTTAAATTTTGAATTATTTGAAATTTGTGTGAATCACTAGTTTGTGAATAACTTAACTTTGAAAAAAGTTTTTTCAGTGATTCTTTTTTCTTATGTTTAATATTAGTGTGTTTTATCATTATATTCAATTTGGTAATGCTTAGGTTATTTAAAAATGTAATGCCTTTGTAACAGTTCAGTTTTCGTCGGAAACCCTGATACTTCGAAAGAGATTGTCCATTTTGTACACGAAGTGCATCCAGTTTTTGCCGTAACCCTCTCCACTTTTTTGCACATGCTATTTGTATGAAATTATGATACCATGCCAACTTTCAACCTTTTCTGAGTTTATTTGAAATGCTTTTCAATTTCAGGGTCATCTAGCTGGAAAAAATCAGTAAATGCATGAAAAGAATTTGTTTGCACAAAAAATTTCTTCGCGTTTCAAATGCCAAAACACATAACTACCCTAACTATTACAGACATCCCCTCCTGGGTGTGAAACACAGAGGAAAGTGATGATAATGAAGCCGATCACATGCCAGATCTTTGGGTGTGAAACTTTTTTTTCGCGTGTGTCCCTTTGCGCCATAGGCATGGAAAATCTTCATCATTTAACTGGATGCTCGGGTCAATATTCACTGTGAATGGAGCAATTTCATCAAACTTTTCATAATCTTCTGACATGTTTATCTTGTCATCCACTCCCACGATGTTTCTTTTTCCTGAAAGAACTATGTGGCGCTTTGGCTCGTCGTATGATCCATTCGCTTCCTTATCTTTTCTTTTTCTCGGCCTGGTAGACATGTCTTTCACATAAAAAACCTGCGCCACATCATTGGCTAGGACGAATGGTTCGTCTGCATACGCAAGATTGTTGAGATCTCTGTTGGAAAAGGCAGTGCCTAGGAGGTGCTTAGGCACGCCTAGGCGCTAGGCAATGGCCAAACGCCTCGCCTAGGGCATAAACGGAGGTCTAGGCAGGGCAAGTAAGGAATTGCCTACGCAAGCAAGAAATCATGCCACAGACTGCACTAGTATGCCAAACTGGTTATATTCCAGTGGTAGTAGATGGTAATTAACTTACTTATATGCCCTAAACTAATATCAACACCCATATAATAATCACGAATACACTACGAGTAAAAACTATATTACCGCCTAGGCCGCGCCTAGGGCGCTTAGGCACCGCCTAGGCACTAGGACAAAGCCAACCGCCTCGCTTACGCCTACCGCTTTTTCCAACCTTGGTTGAGATCCACTGTTGTCATTCCGTACTGCGGGTCTTCCGTTACCCCGCCTCTTGTCATATTGACCCATTTGCACCGAAACAAAGGGACCTTCAAATCACCTGATCCATAGTTAAGTTCCCATATGTCCTCTATGTAACCATAATATGTTTCCTTTCCCGTGTTGGTTGTTGCATCAAAGTGGACACCACTGTTTTGGTTGTTGCTCTTCTTATCTTGGGCGATCGTGTAAAATGTATTCCCATTTATCTGGTACCTGGGACAGTGAGTACATGTCATTTTGAATATCGCCATCATTCAGGGCACGTTTCTGCAACCAACCGGCGAAAGTCCTCGTTTGTTCGCGTGTAATCCAGTCGTCAGACTTCTCCGGGTGTTTGGACTGTAGAAAATTCTTGTGTTCCTCCATATACGGAGCCACCAATGTGGAATTCTGTAGAACTGTGTAGTGTGCTTCAGTGAGAGAATGCCCTTCCATACATATTATTTCATGCCGTCCTAGCGTGCCTTTTCCTTCCAGTTTGCCCTTATGCCGCGATTCAGGAACACCAATTGGCTTAAGGTCAGGAATAAAGTCAATACAAAACTCAATGACCTCCTCATTTTCATGGCCCTTCGAGATGCTTCCTTCTGGCCTAGCACGGTTACGAACATATTTCTTCAAGACTCCCATGAACCTTTCAAAGGGGAACATATTGTGTAGAAATACAGGACCCAAGACGTTAATCTCTTCGCAAAGGTGAACTAGGACGTGCGTCATGATGCTGAAGAAGGATGGTGGGAACACCAACTCGAAACTGACAAGACATTGCACCAAATCATTCTGTAACCTTGGTATGATTTCTGGATCGATTACCTTCTGAGAGATTGCATTGAGAAATGCACATAGCTTCACAATGGCTACTCGAACGTTTTCCGGTAGAAGCCCCCTCAATGCAACCGGAAGGAGTTGCGTCATAATCACGTGGCAGTCATGAGACTTTAGGTTCTGGAACTTTTTCTCTGCCATATTTATTATTCCCTTTATATTCGACGAGAAGCCAGACGGTACCTTCATGCTGAGCAGGCATTCGAAGAAGATTTCCTTCTCTTCTTTGGTAAGAGCGTAGCTGGCCTAACCCTGATGTATGCCGTCTTTTCCGTGCATACGTTGCTGGTCCTCCCGTGCCTCTGGTGTATCTTTTGTCTTCCCATACACGCCCAAAAAGCCAAGTAGGGTCACGCGAAGATTCTCCGTCGCGTGCATCACGTCGATTGCAGAGCGGACCTCTAGGTCTTTCCAATATGGCAGGTCCCAAAATATAGATTTCTTCTTCCACATGGGTGCGCGTACGTCAGCGTCCTTCGGAACAGGTTGTCCGCTAGGACCCTTTCCAAAGATTACCTTCAAATCCTTGACCATATCATGTACATCAGCATCAGTACGGTGGCGAGGCTTCATCCGGTGATCCGCCTCACCTTTGAAATGCTTGCCTTTCTTTCTTACGGGATGCCTTGTCGGAAGAAATCGACGATGTCCCAGGTACACATTCTTCCTACAACTATCCAAATATATACTGTCGGTATCATCCAAACTGTGTGTGCATCCGCAGTATCCCTTGTTTGTCTGTCCTGAAAGGTTACTGAGAGCAGGCCAATCATTGATGATCACGAACAGCAACGCCTTTAGGTCAAATTCTTCCTATCCGTGCTCATCCCACACGCGTACACCTGTTCCATGCCACAGCTGTAATAGTTCTTCAACTAATGGCCTTAGGTACACATCAATGTCGTTTCCGGGTTGCTTAGGGCCTTGGATGAGCACTAGCATCATAATGAACTTCCGCTTCATGCACAACCAAGGAGGAAGGTTATACAAACATAGAGTCACAGGCCACGTGCTATGGTTGCTGCTCTGCTCCCCAAAAGGATTAATGCCATCTGCTCTTAGACCAAACATACGTTCCTTGGGTCACCTTCAAACTCCTCCCAGTACTTTCTCTCGATTTTTCTCCACTGCGAACCGTCAGTGGGTACTCTCAACTTTCTGTCTTTCTTACGGTCTTTAGCGTGCCACCGCATCGCCTTCGCATGCTCTTTGTTTTGGAACAAACGTTTCAACTGTGGTATTATAGGAGCATACCACATCACCTTGGCATGAATCTTATTCCTAGGGCGCTCGCCCTCGACATCACCAGGGTCATCGCGACTGATCTTATAACGCAATGCACCGCATACGGGCAAGCGTTCAAATCATCGTACTCACCGTGGTAGAGGATGCAGTCATTAGGGCATGCATGTATCTTTTTCACCTCTAACCCTAGAGGGCAGACAACCTTCTTTGCTTCATACGTACTCTCGGGCAATTCACTGTCCTTTGAAAGCATATTCTTTATCATTACCAGCAACTTTCCAAATCCCTTGTCAGATACACCATTCTCTGCCTTCCATTGCAGCAATTCAAGTGTGGTGCCCAACTTTTTTTTGTCAGCTTCGCAATTCGGGTACAACAATTTTTTGTGATCCTCTAACATGCGCTGCAACTTCGTCCTCTCCAGATCACTTGCGCAGCTTCTCTTTGCATCGGCAATGGCCCAACCTAGATCATCAGCGGGCTCATCTGATGCCTCTTCTTCAGCTTCTTCCCGCATTGCCGGCTCAGCTTCTTCCCCCATTGTTGTATCATCGTATTCAAGGAACCCATGGCCAGGATAGCCGTCGTCGTCCTCTTCTTCTTCATTGTCTTCCATCAAAACCCTTATTTCTCCGTGCTTGGTCCAAACATTATAGTGGGGCATGAAACTGGACTTAAATAGGTGGACGTGAATGGTTTTTGACGTAGAGTAACTGTGACTATTCTTACAGCCAGCACATGGACAAGGCATAAAACCATCTGCCCGCTTGTTTGCCTCAGCGGCCCGCAGAAAAGTATGCACGCCATTAATGAACTCGGGAGAGCATCAGTCATCATATATCCATTGTCGGCTCATCTTCATTACACAACACCGAATAGACCAAATTAATACAAGTTCATACATAAAGTTCATATATAGCACTTAATTAAATGCAACATACAAATAACTCTCTAGCTAAAGAATTTAAATGCAACAACAAATGCGATGAAGATTGCAACTAAGGTAACAATTGATCCAACAGCATAATGATACCAAGCCACACTATCAATTGCATATTTTCTAATCTTTCTAATCTTCAACCGCATTTTCTCCATCTTGATCTTGTGATCATCAACGACATCGGCAACATGCAACTCCAATTCCATCTTCTCCCCCTCAATTATTTTCAATTTTTCTTTCAAATACTCGTTTTCTCCTTCAACTAAATTTAACCTCTCGACAATAGGGTCGGTTGGAATTTCCGGTTCACATACCTCCTAGATAAAAATATCTATGTCAACTTGATGGGCAAAATTTGTGAGGAGCTCGAGGAAGAGAGGGGAAGAACAGAGGAAGTGAGGGGAAAGGGGAAGAACAGAGTGGCTTGGGTGGACGAAGGGTTTATGTACGTCGACCTTTAGTACCGGTTCGTGACACGAACCGGTACTGAAGGTGCTGGAGGGGCCCCAGACTGACAACACCCTGCCACCACCCTCTTTAGTACCAGTTCGTGGCACAAACCGGTACTAAAGGTTCGCCACGAACCGGTACTAATGAGAACGGCCGGCTAGCCGTTGGAACCGGCACTAATGGATACATTAGTGCCAGCTCAAAATCAAACCGACACTAATGTGTCTCATATTAGGTCCTTTTTCTACTAGTGATTTGTACTAAAATAGCATCACAAACTCATCCAGTCCGGAATATGGCTTCCTGTTTCTCAAAATTAATCATGGTTTAATTTTATGTTGCATTCGTGTTTTTTTTCTTGGTAACTTTGACCTGAAAACCCCAAGCTATAATGTATGCGATTGTTAATAGTTAGTTTTTGCCCCCAAATTATGTTGTTATGCTTTAGGATGGCATTTCTTAAATTAATAGCACATGTATATACGCTGGGGTTAATGCATGATTTCTGATTCAGATATTATTATGTTTAGAACGTAGATGCTAGGAGCGTCCGGTTTTAAATTAATAAAGCCCACAATATAGGCAGCGTACCGACATGTCCAAAGCATACACGGCCTCTGGCCACGCATGAGGAAGTCATAGGGTTCAAAGCCAAAAGACCACGAGCAAGAGTTACATGGCTCAAAGCCAAACACTGAGCACGCAGGCTCGCGAACAAACAAAAGGCCACCTCGTTAGGAGGTAGAAGCTAGCTCCCTAGCCATCACGTACACTTGGCAGAGGCGGTCTTGAGCGTGCTGCATCCTCTCAATATCCTTGCACCTCGCCAACGGACTCCACTGCTGCAGGAACAGATTGCATTTGTAGATGACGTTACCCGGGTGGGTTGGGAAGATCCCCTCTATTGTAATTTTGTTCCTAGTCAGCCAAAGTGCCCAGAACAGCGCCTCAACACAGCTCCATAACACGCGTTTTCCGCCCCCTGGACCGAGGCTAGGATGGCCACAAGATTGCCGGTAGACCTCGGGTTCCAAGACACACTTGGCGTGGCTTGGACCGTGCTCCAAGCGAACCTAGCCAGAGGGCAGCAAAAGAAGACATGGTTTGCGTCTTCGACTACCCCACAGACCGTGCACGTCCCATTCGACCGCCCCTGCCGTTTGGCCACATTGTTAGAGGTGGGTAGTTGCCACAAGAACACTTTGATTTTAAGCGGCAAACGGGCCTTCCAGAGGCCCTTAACCACCGGCTGGTCCACCCCCTGACACAACTTGTGGTAGAGAGATTCTATGACAAACTTGCCGGACGCGGTGAGCGCCCATGTCACCGAGTCAGCAACACTGGTGAGCGAGGTCGAGCTGATGAGGTCAAGCATCGCCACATGGTTCGCCCGCTCTTGATCATTGAGTTCATGGTGGAAATGGACCGCCGGGGGAGACGAGGCTAAGGCCGAGGCCACGGTCAGGTTCGGGTCGACCGCGATTGCGTATAGGTCCTAGAATTCCGCCTAGACAGGTTGGGAACCCACCCAAAAGTCAAGCCAGAACCTGGCCGATCTACCGTCTCCTATGGCGCATTTTGCCCCCATGGCGAAAGCCGGTTTGAGGGACTAGATGTCTGATGTCTAGTACGCAACCTTCTTCTTGTAGACGTTGTTGGGCCTCCAAGTGCAGAGGTTTGTAGGACAGTAGCAAATTTCCCTCAAGTGGATGACCTAAGGTTTATCAATCCGTGGGAGGTGTAGGATGAAGATGGTCTCTCTCAAACAACCCTGCAACCAAATAACAAGGAATCTCTTGTGTCCCCAAGACACCCAATACAATGGTAAATTGTATAGGTGCACTAGTTCGGCGAAGAGATGGTGATACAAGTGCAATATGGATGATAGATATGAGTATTTTTAATCTGAAAATATAAAAATAGCAAGGCAACAAGTGGTAAAAGTGAGCGAAAACAGTATTGCAATGCTTCGAAACAAGGCCTAAGGTTCATACTTTCACTAGTGCAAGTTCTCTCAACAATAATAACATAACTGGATCATATAACTATCCCTCAACATGCAAGAGTCACTCCAAAGTTACTAATATCGGAGAAAAAACGAAGAGATTATTGTAGGGTACGAAACCACCTCAAAGTTATCCTTTCTGATCAATCTATTCAAGAGTCTGTAGTAAAATAACACGAAGCTATTCTCTCCGTTCGATCTATCCTAGAGTTCGTACTAGAATAACACCTTAAGACACAAATCAACCAAAACCCTAATGTCACCTAGATACTCCAATGTCACCTCAAGTATCTGTGGGTATGATTATACGATATGCATCACACAATCTTAGATTTATCTATTCAACCAACACAAAGAACTTCAAAGAGTGCCCCAAAGTTTCTACCGGAGAGTCAAGACGAAAACGTGTGCCAACCCCTATGCATAAGTTCACAAGGTCACTGAACCCGCAAGTTGATCACCAAAACATACATCAAGTAGATCACGTGAATATCCCATTGTCACCACAGATAAGCACATGCAAGACATATATCAAGTGTTCTCAATTCCTTAAAGACTCAATCTGATAACATAACTTTGAAGGGAAAACTCAATCCATTACAAGAGAGTAGAGGGGAAAAAACATCATAAGATCCAACTATAATAGCAAAGCTCGCGATACATCAAGATCCGTGCCAAATCAAGAACAAGAGAGAGAGAGAGAGAGAGAGAGAGAGAGAGAGAGAGAGATCAAACACATAGCTACTGGTACATGCCCTCAGCTCCGAGGGTGAACTACTCCCTCCTCATCATGGAGAGTGCTAGGATGATGAAGATGGCCACCGGAGAGGGATTCACCCCTCCGGCAGGGTGCCGGAACGGATCTAGATTGGTTTTCGGTGGCTACAGAGGCTTGCGGCGGCGGAACTCCCGATCTAGGTTATTTTGTGGAGGCTTCTGTATTTATAGGAATTTTTGGCGTAGGTCTCACATCAGGGAGGTCTCCGGGGTGGTGGGCACGCCCGGGGGGGTGGGCACGCCCCCACTGAGGGAGTCCTAGACTAGGGGGTGTCCGAACAGCCGGACTATCATCGTTGGCCGGACTCCAAGACCACGAAGATACAAGATTGAAGACTCCGTCCCGTGTCCGGATGGGACTTTCCTTGGCGTGGAAGGCAAGCTTGGCAATACGGATATGTAGATCTCCTACCATTGTAACCGACTCTGTGTAACCCTAGCCCCCTCCGGTGTCTATATAAACCGGAGGGCTTTAGTCCGTAGGACATAACCCCCATTACAACAATCATACCATAGGCCAGCTTCTAGGGTTTAGCCTCCTTGATCTCGTGGTAGATCCACTCTTGTACTACCCATATCATCAATATTAATCAAGCAGGATGTAGGGTTTTACCTCCATCAAGAGGGCCCGAACCTGGGTAAAATATCGTGTCCCTTGTCTCCTGTTACCATCCACCTAGACGCACAGTTCGGGACCCCCTACCCGAGATCCGCCGGTTTTGACACCGACATTGGTGCTTTCATGGAGAGTTCCTCTGTGCCGTCACCGATAGGAAGGATGCCTCCACCCGTCTTCAAGGACGGTATTTTCGCCAAAGGGGCCTTGGCCGCCGGCCAAACTATCCGGCTAGGTGGTTTTCTAATGACCGCCTGTCCGGCCACTGCTTCGACAATGACTTCTCAAGTCGTCAAAAGCAATCTTCACGTCATCTCGGAATTTGTCGAGCGGCTGGATCCGATAGAGCTCTCGTCTGTCAATGAGCTCTTGGATCGCATCGCCGCCCTGGGAGTCGCTACAGACTACAATCAGATTGGGCTTAAAACTGATCTGAGAGAGATTAACTCTCCCCAGGTCACCCACCACGTCGCAGTGGTAGAGGAACAATGCGGCGACTCTTCTCCTGTATTGAAAACTAGTCATGTCCGGGCTCCCGAACCCTCCATGCCGGATTTCCGCGGAGGAAGGACTTTGATCGAGCACTGAACTTAAAGTCAGGCATCGGACCGGACTCGTTGGACAACGTCCAGCAATCCAAGCTTCCAAATTTGGAAACTTCACGGCCTTTTAAGCCCCGAGATGGGTAGGGTTCCGGATTTTATTCCTCCCACCCGCCCAGACATATGCGATCTATCTCTAATACGGCAAGAGCCCGCTGAAACAGTACATCACTACTGGGCCAGATTCCTCCTGGTTATGGACAGGATAAAGGACTGCCGAGAGGAAAACGCAATCTCAATCTTTTGCAATAATTGCACGGACAAGGGAATATCGAACGCCATCAGCCATCGTAAAATTACACGCTTCGCCGATCTGGTGTCCATAGTACGAAAGTACTGTGCGATGGAGAGTTTCCGGAAAACCAAAAACTAGTTTTGGGACAATCCGGCCCCGAATACAACCCTAGTCCGCAACAAAAGGGTGCATCATACTCAGGCCCCAAATACAAAAACCAAAAAGCAAAAACCCCATAGAGGGCACGGAACCGTACTGGAGGGATGGCTCAGCGGACCTTGTAAACTTCACAATACAGAGGGCGCCGTCCCAACACATAGCCTTCGAGCATGTTGGATATTACGGCAGGTGGCCAAAAGTGGCGAGGAGCTCCTAGCCCCGGAAACCACTCCAACAATACCGATACGGTATCAACAGTCTTCAAGACCTTCGCATCAAATAATATGCGAAAACGAACAATCCACGGCCTCGCCGAAGTCTACCAAGTAGCAACAGCAAATCCATGGAGCGACACAGCCATCACCTTCAACGCCAGCGATGAACCTAAATTCCGAACAGCCCGAGCACCAGCCGCACTGGTGCTTAGTCCCATAGTGGACGGCTTTCGGCTTACAAAGGTCCTCATGGATGGCGGCAGCGGACTAAACCTCATCTACGAGCAAACTCTTCAAAAAATGGAAATAGACTGGAGTCGTATCGAGCGAAGCAGCACAACCTTCAGAGGAATAATCCCTAGCCGGGAAGCGCGCTGCACCGGAAAAATCACACTCATGTGGTGTTCGGTTCGCCGGACAATTATAGATCCGAAGAAGTCACGTTCCAAGTGGCCCCGTTCAACAGCGGATATCACGCTATATTAGGACGAGAGGCATTCACAATTTTTCAAGCCGTACCCCATTACGGGTACATGAAGATCAAAATGCCTGGGCCCGGCGGAATAATCACTCTCGTTAGTGATCCGGACATAGCACTCCGCGCCGAAAACAAGACAGCCGCACTAGCCCTGGAGGCACTATCCGAAGCCCTAGCGGCAGAAGAACTCACCGCGCTGCGCTCTACAGTGAATAGGGACGATGTGATACTCGATAAAAGATCCAAGTCCACCTCCTTCAAACCAGCAGATGAAATAGTAAAATTCCAGGTCCATCCAATGGACCCAACAAAGACGGCCTCCATCGGGGCACAATTGAACCCTGAGGTAGACGCCGCACTGCGAGAATTCCTTCGGGAAAATTGGGACATTTTCGCCTGGCATCCCTCGGATATGCCCGGAATCCCACGCAGATTGGCAGAACACGGCCTAAACATCCTAAAAGGATTCAAGCCAGTCAAACAGGCTCTTCGACGATTTTCCGAACCCAAAAGACAGGCAATGGGAGAAGAGCTAGCCAAACTATTGGAAGCCGGATTCATTATAGATATCAAACATCCGGATTGGCTAGCAAATCTGGTAATGGTACCAAAGAAGGACAAATCCTGGCGCCTATGCGTCGATTTTAAAGACCTTAATAAGGCTTGCCCAAAGGATCCCTTCCCCCTCCCCCGCATCGACCAAATAATCGATGCTACCGCAGGGCACGATTCATTGTGCTTCCTCGACGCATACTCTGGCTACCATCAAATCAAGATGGTGGAAGCAGATCAAGCCGCAACAGCATTCATCACTCCATACGGACCATTCTGCTTCAACACGATGCCCTTTGGACTTAAAAACGCCGGCGCAACATATCAGCGCATGATTCAAACATGTCTGGCCACCCAGATCGGCAAAACAGTTGAGGCATACGTAGACGACGTAGTCGTCAAAACCAAACACGTCTAAACTCTAGTAGACGATTTGAGGCTCACGTTCGACGACCTCAGAGCATATGACATCAAGCTGAATCCGGAAAAATGCATTTTCGGTGTACCAGCCGGAAAGCTGTTGGGCTTCATTGTATCCGGTAGAGGAATTGAAGCAAACCCGGCCAAGATCCGAGCTCTGTCACAGTTGGATATTCCAAAAGACCTCAAACAGATACAAAAATTGACCGGATGCGTGGCAGCTCTAAGCCGCTTTATCTCCCTCTTGGGAGAAAAGGCACTGCCCCTTTATCGCCTCCTTAGGCGCACCAAACACTTCGAGTGGACGGATGCTGCCACTGCCGGACTCGAAGAAATAAAGGCCATATTGGCAACAAATCCGGTCCTAGCTGCGCCAAACCTAGGTGAACCAATGTTGTTATACATCGCAGTAACACATCAAGTTGTAAGCGCGGTACTCGTCGTTGAACGAGAGACAGAAGGGCATAAATTCCCTCTTCAAAAACCAGCGTACTACGTATCCACTGTGTTAACCCCCTGCAAGTCCCGTTACCCGCACTATCAAAAGATAGCGTATGCGGTGTTCATGGCATCCCGGAAGCTCCAACACTACTTTCAAGAGTGTTCGATAACGGTGGCCTCCAAAGTACCACTCAATGACATTATAAACAACCACGACGCAACGGGCAGGATTGCAAAATGGGCCATTGAGCTCCTACCATTCGATATAACCTACAAACCTCAGCGAGCTATAAAGTCACAAGTTTTGGCTGACTTTGTCGCCGAATGGACTGAAGCCGAACTCCCTAAAGAGTGCGGCGCATACTCCAATTGGACTATGCACTTCGACGGCTCCAAAATGTTGGCCGGACTGGGGGCTGGCGTCGTCTTGACGTCCCCAACCGGGGACACAGTCCAATACGTACTTCAAATAATGTACACGGACTCCAACAACGCAGCCGAATACGAGGCCCTTCTACATGGTCTCCGGATGGCAATCTCCATGGGCATTCAACGCCTAGAGGTGCGCGGGGATTCAAACCTTGCAATATCCCAAATAAACGGAGACTTTGACGCCAAGGATCCAAAAATGGCAGCATATCACAACGCTATCCTAAAAATGACAGCTCGGTTTGAAGGACTTGAATTCCATCACGTAGCCCGAGATAATAACCAAGCAGCCGACGTACTGGCATGCATCGGCGCAAAACGTGACGCCATCCCTCCAAATATCTTCCTGGAATGGCTCTTCAAGCCGTCCGTACTATGGGAAGGGGAGTCCGGAAACGACAAACCGGAAACAACCGCGCCAACCGGCGATTCAGCCGATGACATAACACCTTCAGCCCACGACATAATGGCAGTAATCGCCCCGTGGACAGAACCATTCCTAGCCTACTTGCTTAGGCAGGAACTTCCCGAAGACCAAAATGAGGCCCGCTGCATAGTCCGGCGATCGAAAGCCTACAAGGTCCATGAGGGAGAACTTTATAAGAAAAGTACAACCGGAGTCCTTCAAAGGTGTATCTCCAAAGAGGAAGGGCGAAACCACCTGGCTGAAATTCATGCTGGACTAGGCGGACACCACGCAGCAGCCCGGGCCCTTGTAGGAAAGGCATTCCGTACAGGATTTTATTGGCCGACGGCCCGGGCAGATGCCCAGGACTTAGTCCAGAGATGCGTCGGTTGTCAGCTCTTTGCTAATCAGAGCCATATGCCACCCACCGCCCTCAAAACTATACCCATTACCTGGCCGTTCGCGGTCTGGGGGCTTGATATGGTTGAACCCCTTAAAGGGGGAACCCACAAGCAAAGGTACCTATTGGTCATGGTGGATAAATTCACCAAATGGATAGAGGCCAAACCGGTCAAAACGGCAGAGTCCGGACCAGCGATAGACTTTATATCCGGGGTTGTACACCGTTACGGTGTCCTCCACAGCATCATCACCGACAACGGCACAAACTTCACGGCCGACGAGGTTAAGTCATGGTGCAAAAACATGGGCATTGAGCTCGATTACGCTTCAGTCTATCATCCTCAAACCAACAGTCAAGTGGAACGAGCAAATGGTCTAATAATGAGCGGCATTAAACCCAGACTAGTGCGGTCACTTACGAAATCTGACACGCACTGGGTAGAGGAGCTCGACTCCGTACTCTGGGGGCTGCGGACAACGCCCAACCGTACTACCGGATTCACACCATTTTTTATGGTATACGGCGCAGAGGCAGTTTTGCCCTGCGGCATCATTCATGACTCACCTCGAGTGCGTATGTACGAAGAACGAGAAGCCGAGCTGGATCGGCAGGACAGCTTGGACGCATTGGAGGAGGAATGTGACGCCGCCAAGGCTCGTTCCGCATTTTATCAGCAGCAGGCTCGAAGATATCAAAGTAGAGAAGTACGGGCCAAGACTTACAACGTTGGCGAACTAGTTCTACGCCTGCCGGACAAGAAAAAGGACAAGCTCAAGCCCAAATGGGAGGGCCCCTTCATTATCAACCAAGTCCTGACCGGCGGGGCGTACCGTCTGCGAAATGCGTCGGACAACCGACTCGAGCCGAACCCATGGAACACAGCCCGCCTCCGAAGATTCTACGCCTAGCGCCGGACTAAGAGTTCGTCCCCTTCCCCCGTCCAAATTTTTACACTCCAGCTGCACTTTGTTTCTCTTTCTTCTCTTAACACTTTTTCATAAAAAGCCCTTAAGGGCCTACTTTCGCATTGTTCGCACATACTTGATGTGCCATCCGCACTCATTATACCTGGGGGCTTCTTTTCAAGAAGCTCAATTGTAAGGGCTTCATGCCTAGCACATGTGTCAAGCTTCCACATGTACCTTTTACTCACCATTATATGCATCGATATGACTTAAGTTTTGGCCAAGCTGGGTTGCCTGGCTCCTGTGCTTACCCCTACGTTCCCGATTGTTCGGCTAGGAGGTAAAGGGAGCACCTCTGCGATTGTTACTGCCGGGTCAGCCGGATGTGTACCTCAGACTGGGTGAAGCCGAAAGCTAGCGTTCTTAAGGGAATATTCGGTCGGTGACTTGAAAGATGATTTTTTACCTACCTATTTATCTGCCCCCAGATGTTTTTCTGCTTTTTTCGCAGTCCTGACATGCACTTTAGGGCATGCCTCCCAGGGAAAGGAACCCTTAACGGAACTATTCTCCCTAGAAGATGTTTCTTACTAACCATGTAATATAACATAACTAGTTGGGCACTTGTCTGATAAAGCACTTATGACCCCTACGCCTGGTCTCCATGCATACCCCGGTTGTTTCTTAACCAAAAAGGCATTCAGACACACTCCGGACTCTAGGGTCCCGAGGTCGAAGCGAAAAGGTCGGCAAAGACAAACGATCTACAATCCGGCTAGAGGGCATTTCACATGTCATTTTAAAATACATTGTCAAAATTACTGCTTGTATTCCTCCTCAATCCCGTCTAACAGGCTGTCCAACTTACAGTCCCGTTGGGAAAATCTACAGCCAACTCTACTTGGCTGTATACTAAACTCACAGGGATCTCCTTCCCATCGGGCCCCACCGGTCCGACCTCGGCCATGTGGTTGGGATCCGCCTTCTTGTACCGCGTCTTCACCATGGCCCAAGCCTCCCTGGCACCTTGGCGGCAGGCCGAAATCTTCCATAAACGGAAGCGCTGCCGCACTCCCTGAAGCTTCTCCACAAGCTCCCCAAGGCCCTCGGGTAGGGAGAAGGCTGGCCATAAAGCCTGGACGACGCCGCTCATCGCCTGCCGAACTCGTTCGAGCAGTTGCAACAGCTCGGGAAGTTGATCACCCGTCGATACGGGCATCTCCTCCGCAGGGCGACCTGTGAGTATACCTACAAGACATATTCTGTCAATTGACTTCCTCGCCGAACTCTTCTTTTCAAAAGAGTTCGCTCAAGCACTTACTATAGATGCCGCGACGAAGCCGCTGATTCTCCTTAACGGAGCCGGACAGCTCGACCCGAACGCCTTTCAGCTCTTCTCCAAGCTGGGCATGGGCATCTTGGAGCTTGTTCCTTTCCTACTGCACTCTGTTCAGCATCCTCTCGCCGGCCTTCAGCTGGCGCAGCAGTTCCTGCCTGTCCGGATCTTGTCCGGCAGCACCTGCAATGTCATTATTAGACTTGCGTGCACGCCGCACAGCGCTTATATTTAACAAACAAATGTGTTACCAGGAGGGGGCGCTGTGTTTCCTCCTGCGGCAGCAAGTGCGGCCTCAAGTTGGGCCTTGCACTCTTGCAGCTCCTGAGACAGCTGGGTATTCTTCTCGGTAAGAGCCTGCGTTTCAAATGATCCTTAAATCAGTTGACATAACTATAAGTCTCGGGGGCTACTGGCATATATAACCATTAAATTCCCTTACCCGTATGTCTTTCACATACTGCTCCGTGGCTCTGGTAAAACCATCTTGAGCAGCACGGACGTGCACGTCCCCCGCGTTAAAGGCGTCCAACGCCTCAGGGGAGAAGCACGCTTCATGAAATACTGTCCGGCGACGCCTGTGGTTCATGGCGCTCTCCACCTCAGACTTGGTGGCGGACAGTCTGTCGGCATCCTTCGTTGGAGGAGCATCCGGCCCGCGCCTTGCGCTCACCTCCCCCTCCAGACCGGGCGCTGGAGCCTGGGTGGTATAGGTCGGATCGGCAACCTCTACGCTCGCAGTCTGGCGGGCGCTTTTTCTCCTACAAGGATCATGAGCACTCAAACGCTTCCTAGGAACGTTGCTCTGAATATTTAAATACGAGCTATACCTTTGCGGCGACATTTCAGTCCGTGCCGCGCTCCTTTTCCGCCTGCTGGTCCGGACTGGCCATTGTTGGTCAGCCGCCGCGGGCTCGGCTTCCTGCCTTGAAGGCGCTTCCTGCAAAACACCATCGTACGCGAAGGTCAGAAATGGGCAAGGAAGAGATAATGGTGTCCGGACCTCGGTCACAATCACCTGGAAAGCCGGATATAATCCGGGGTAGTCCGCCGTAATGGCGACTAAAGCATTATCCACGCTGAGCTGGTGGAACACCCCGTCGATTAGCTCCACCTTGATATCCGGATCCTCTTCAGAGGCCAGATCCTGGGATCTCTCTGGATCCTCGGGTTGCGGGGCTGGACTTAGCATGTCCTCCACAATCCGGCGCAGTTCCTGCGCGGAAGACATAATGTAAGAAGCTTAAACTTTGAAAGCATGGGTTGAGCCCTTAAAAGTGTTCGCTTACCCAGCCCCGAGGGTTATTCATGGAAAACCCATTCAAGGGGTTCGTCCGAAGGAAGTCCTCCTTCTCCCCCTTGTACAGGCCGGACAGGATCTGCACTAGATCCTCGGTCGAATCCGGCCCTTTGCGGCCATGGCGGGTGGCATCGTCCTCCCCGTTGAAATCCCACATGGGGTGGCCCCTGTATTGCAATGGCTGTATCCCCCGCATGATGCATGTTGCCATGACTCCAATCATGGTCAACCCGGAATGGGCTAATAATCTTATTCGGCCCATCAGGTAATGGAAGCTCTTTTCTTCCTCCAGTTGGGGGCTCCGCGGGCGCCAACTAAGGCATTTCTTCAGAGGAGCAGTACTGAACTCCGGGAGGCCGACCCGGACTGGGTCCGGCAGCGGAGCGTCTTCTATGTAAAACCATTCCGAAGGCCAGTCTTCGGACGCCTTCTTAGGGGTTCCGGATGGATATCCGGTCCCGGCAATGCGCCATACTTCAGCGCCGCCCACTTGATATATAGATCCCTCGTGAGAACGGGGTACGAGGCAGAACAACCTCTTCCACAGTGCAAAATGGGGCTCGATACCCAGGAATAGCTCGCAAAGAGCTACGTAACCCGCGATATGCAGGACAGAGGCAGGTGTAAGGTGATGGAGCTGGAGTCCGTAGAACTCTAGGAGCCCGCGGAGGAACGGATGTATAGGAAATCCGAGTCCCCTTATCAGATAGGGGACGAAGCATACCTGCTCCCCTTTGTTGGGACTTGGGGTAGCCTCCGCTTGCTTCCCACCTTGGTAGGTGGCTAGCCCGGCTCGAACCGAAACCATGAAGGCCGGAGGGAGATATCCCCCCGCTTGGAGCTTCACTAGCTCATTGTGTGGAACAGAGCATCTCCTCCAATCTCCTGGCGGTGGGCTGGGAGCGCGAGAAGAGGAGCCGCACCGACGGTCCATGATGGAATGGATTTTTGGGTCAAAGGCGCTCCGATGAGTATTCGCGGAAGGAAGATGGTGTGATTTGGATCTGGATTTTTGCCTCTTTTGTAGGCGGATGACTTGCACGACTAGGGGGTGAAACATAAAAGATACCCTGGCTTTTCGCATTCATGCGACGCGTGGAAGAAGGCCATTATTGGGCGTAGAAGCCAAGAAGCACAACATTTATGAGGAAGCCGGACACTGTTCAGGAGGTACATGGAACTTAAAGGGAGAACCCGCCTTGCAACGCCGAAGACTATATACGCGCTGGACTTATCGTCATTGAAGCCTGGTTCGGGGGCTACTGAGGGAGTCCTGGACTAGGGGGTGTCCGGACAGCCGGACTATCATCGTCCGCCGGACTCCAAGACCACAAAGATACAAGATTGATGACTCCGTCCCGTATCCGGATGGGACTTTCCTTGGCGTGGAAGGCAAGCTTG
Source organism: Triticum timopheevii (assembly GCA_963921465.1). NCBI lineage: Eukaryota > Viridiplantae > Streptophyta > Magnoliopsida > Poales > Poaceae > Triticum > Triticum timopheevii. Next base: position 13,466,260 of record OY997272.1, on the reverse strand, counting down.
GCAATACGGATATGTAGATCTCCTACCATTGTAACCGACTCTGTGTAACCCTAGCCCCCTCCGGTGTCTATATAAACCGGAGGGCTTTAGTCCGTAGGACATAACCCCCATTACAACAATCATACCATAGGCTAGCTTCTAGGGTTTAGCCTCCTTGATCTCGTGGTAGATCCACTCTTGTACTACCCATATCATCAATATTAATCAAGCAGGACGTAGGGTTTTACCTCCATCAAGAGGGCCCAAACCTGGGTAAAACATCGTGTCCCTTGTCTCCTGCTACCATCCACCTAGACGCACAGTTCGGGACCCCCTACCCGAGATCCGCCGGTTTTGACACCGACACCCACCCTCGTGGGCAGCCCGAGACTCTTCTGACCCAACTCTTTTACTCTGGGGGCTTCTTTTGGTCCATAAAAAATCATGAAACATTGGCACGTCAATTGGACACCGTTTGGTATTCCTTTTCTGTAAAACTCAAAAACAAGGAAAAAACAGAAGCTGGCACTAGGCTCTTGGTTAATAGGTTAGTCCCAAAAATCATATAAATGCATGTAAAACATCCTAGATGGATAATATAATAGCGTGGAACAATAAAAAATTATAGATACGTTCGAGACGTATCAATGTCATTCCAGAACGGAGAGCCCCTTGCTGCTCCCTTGCAGAAGTTCCCGTTTGTGAAATATTTAGCTCGAAGGAGGTCAACCCACAAGCCCGTCGCCCCTTGAGAGATCTTCCAGATCCACTTGCACATGAATGCAATGTTTAGGATTCTGGTGTTGGTGATCCCGAGGCCCCCCAAGGCATTGGGATGACAAACCGTAGCCCATTCCACTAGGTGGTACTTGCACTTCTGGCCCGTGCCTTCCCAAAATAAATGAGACCGAGGTGTGTCCATCTTGACGTGGACTCCTTCTGCCAACAGAAAGAGGCCCATCACAAACATGGGCAGGGAGGAAATGCTCGAGTTCGTGAGCACTATCCTAGCTGCCGAGGAGAGGAATTTGCCACGCCAAGGGCACACCTTCCCCGCAATCCTAGCGCAGAGCGGAGCCCAATCGTCTACCGCAAGGTGCTTAGTATCTATTGGCAAGCCTAGATATGTAAAGGGAAATTTGCCCACTTTGCAGTTGAACAAGTCCGCGATGCGCCTGCCCTCCTCTGCATCCCATCCCATGGACATCACTTCACACTTGTGAAAGTTGATCTTCAGCCCGGACATGAGCTCGAAGCTGAGGAGCAGGGCTTTAACCGTGGCCACACTGTGTTGGTCTAGCTGGAACAACGGTAACGTGTCATCCGCGTACTGCAAGTGGGAGATCCCCCCTGGGATGAGGTGGTTAACCACACCTTTGATGTGGTCAGCCTCAGTTGCTCTCCGCAACATAGCCGCCAAAGCGTCTTCTACGAAGTTGAACATGATCGGGGACATACTGTCGCCCTGCCAGAGTCCATGCCTGTTTCAGAAGAAGTGCCATACTTCCCCGTTGACCGAGATTGCCGTCTGCCCCCCCCCCCCCCCCCCCCCGAGACCAGTTGCATCACTCGTTGAACCCAAACAGCCGAGAAACCTCGACTGATGAGAACTTGACACAGGAAGTCCCAATTTACCCGGTCGTAGGCCTTCTCAAATTCCTGTTTTAGTAAAATGGCTAGTTCTCGAGTGCGTTTGAGCTCATGAATGATTTCCTAGAGGGCTAGCGGGCCTTCCACGATGTGCGCCCGCGGATGAAGACACATTGCGCACGGTCAATCGTATGTTGCACGATTGGGACTAGACGGGAAGTACACGCTTTAGCACAAATCTTGAAAGGAACGTTGATGAGCGCAGTGGGTCTGTATTGGCGGATGTTGTCCGCCCCGACCACTTTGGGGATCAGCGAAAGAATGCCGTAGTTGAGCCTAGCAATGTCTAGTGAACCGCGCATAAAGCCGTTGCACGCCTCGAAGATGAGATCAAGGAGCTGAGGCCAAAAGTGTTTAAACATTGCAACCGGCCACCCGTCCGGGCTCGGAGCAGTGTCCGACTTCATGCTCATGAGCGTGTCGTCGATTTCCTTGGGGAGGAACGCAAGCCCCAACTCTGCGTTCTCGCTATCATGGACTAACTGAGAGGGCAACCAGATATCCGAGCGCAGACCAGCCCACTGGTCCTCACTTGTCCCAATCAGTTGGATGTAAAACTCGTAGACGTGTTTCACAATATCCTCTTGGCACAACAACAACCTCTGTTCTAGTTGCAGCCTTAGGATCACACACTTCCGACGCCTGCCGTTGGCATAGGCGTCGAAGTACTTGGTGTTGGCGTCGCCTTTGAGAATCCACTTGAGGCCGCCCTGCGCCTCCAGTATTCCTCTTCGACGCAAGGCAGAGCATCGACTTGCCCTTCTAGGGCGTAACGGTGCACCTATTCTTGCTCTGAGAAGGGCCTCGCATTAGCCTGGGCGTCGATCCATGCGATTTCGTCAACAAGGCTCGTCCTGAGCAGCTTGTCGTCCCACCCTTGGTTCACGCCCCATCCCTTCAGGCTCGCGCGGAGACGGCCCCCTGCCGCGTTCCAGAACTCCATCGGGCCATGTTGTGGACCGACTTGCTGCATGCTACTTAACCATTTTTCCCTAAAGATGGTATCGAATTCTGGTGTCTCAAACCAGGCAGTCTCGAAAAATAAACGAGGGTTGCGACGAATCCGGTCCTCCCCTGAGGACATAATTAAAGGAACGTGGTCAGACCCTATTCTCGTTTCAGCAAGGAGCGAGCAAAAGGGGTACAACACCTCCCAGTCGGGTGAAATGAACACCCGGTCCAACACTGAGCGCACCGGGGCGAGCTGCTTGTTCATCCAGGTGAACCTTGCTCCCGTTCTAGCCACTTCCCGTAGGGCCATGGATGCAGTTGAGTTGTTGAACAAATCCACCCGAGGCCAGTTGATGGTGTTGCTGTTTTTGACCGCTCCCGATAGGATCAAATTAAAGTCCACCCCACCATCACGGGAATCTGGGCTGCTTAGAACGCAAGCACCTTGGCTTGGAGTTCTCCCATGAACTCCGCCAAGAAGGAGTGATCCGCGGATCCGTAGACTTGAATGACCGCAAGATCCCGCAAGGAAGCGCAAACGCGGATATGCACGACGATGGAAAAGGAGCCAACCTCCCAGGAAAGCACCTCGTATGCAGCGTTAAAGTCTAGAAGCATGCCACCTGAATGCCCTATCGCTCGAGCGTGTGCCACACGAAACGTTCAAGGGGATCTATTGAAAGTACATCGAGATGTCGAGAATCAACTTTGATCGTTTCCAGAAGCCCTATGATATCAACATCGTCTTTCCTAATATATTCCTTCAGTTGGGTCCGATGCTCGGCGTGGTCAAAACCACGGATATTCTAGAACATGGCCCGCATCTAAATTATACGGTTTCAAAGAGGAACACCTCGAGAAGTGATTGCCTTGGCCATGCGCCACACCCTACCCCGGCATGGTGAAGGAGGAGAAGCAACCCCTGTTGTCATTTCCTCATCGAGCCGGACTGCGAGGGCCTCTGAGGCCCCTGTCTTGGTTGCCAATTGGTTCGCGTGTTTCGTAGCCGCTACTGACAGCGCCAGTTCCTTAGCGCGGATCAATGAGATCAGCTCACTCAACCCTCCCGCACCCAGTAGGTCCACACCGCTATCTCCCAAAACCTCGCTCAAGTGATCATCAGAGAAGGAATCAAGAACCGTGAAGCGAGGGGGGGGGGGTTACCTGAAATCTCCATGTTCTTCTAGGCTTGGAGGAGTTGGGCGCGCTGCAGAGCTAGCATGTTCCCCTTGGCGCCCTTGGAGCGGGAGCTGGTCCGCCCCGGCGCCACTGACACCACCTTGGAGCGCCTGGCTTTGGAGATGGGCACCGTCTAGGAGGCCTCCTTGTTGGGGAACGTTGCATAAAATAAAAAATTTCCTACGTTCACCAAGATCAATCTATGGAATCATCTAGCAACGAGAGAGGGGAGTGCATCTACATACCCTTATAGATCGCGTGCGGAAGCGTTCAAGAGAACGGGGTTGAGGGAGTCGTACTCGTCGTGATCCAAATCACCGATGATCCTAGTGCTGAACGGACAGCACCTCCGCGTTCAACACACGTACGGTTGAGGAAGATGTCTCCTCCTTCTTGATCTAGCAATGGGGAAGGAGAGGTTGACGGAGATCCAGCAGCACGACAGCGTGGTGGTGGATGCAGCAGAGATCTCAGCAGAGCTTCGCCGAGCTTCTACGAGAGGGAGAGGTGTAGCAAGGGGAGAGGGAGGCGCCAAAAGCATGGGTGCGGCTGCCCTCCATCCCCCCTTTATATAGGCCCCTTAAGGGGGGTGCCGGCCGAGGAGATGCAATCTCCAAGGGGGGGCGACGGCCAGGGGGGAAACTTGCCCCCCAAGCCAGGTGGAGGCGCCCCCACCCCTAGGGTTTCCAACCCTAGGCGGAGGGGGGCCCAAGGGGGGGGCGCACCAGCCCACCAGGGGCTGGTTCCCCTCCCACTTCAGCCCATGGGGCCCTCTGGGATAGGTGGCCCCACCCGGTGGACCACCGGACCCTTCCGGTGGTCCTGGTACAATACCGGTGACCCCCGAAACTTTCCCGATGGCCGAAACCAGACTTCCTATATATAATTCTTCACCTCCGGACCATTTCGGAACTCCTCGTGATGTCCGGGATCTCATCCGGGACTCCGAACAACTTTCGGGTTACTGCATACTCATATCTCTACAACCCTGGCGTCACCGAACCTTAAGTGTGTAGACCCTACGGGTTCGGGAGACATGCAGACATGACCGAGGTGCCTCTCCGGCCAATAACCAACAGCGGGATCTGTATACCCATTTTGGCTCCCACATGCTCCTCGATGATCTCATCGGATGAACCACGATGTCGAGGATTCAATAATCCTGTATACAATTCCCTTTGTTAATCTGTACGTTACTTGCCCGAGACTCGATCGTCGGTATCCCAATACCTCGTTCAATCTCGTTACCGGCAAGTCACTTTACTCGTATCGTAATGCATGATCCCGTGACCATACACTTGGTCACATTGAGCTCATTATGATGATGCATTACCGAGTGGACCCAGAGTTACCTCTCCGTCATACGGAGTGACAAATCCCAGTCTCGATTCGTGCCAACCCAACAGACACTTTGGGAGATACCCGTAGTGTACCTTTATAGTCACCTAGTTATGTTGTGACGTTTGGCACACCCAAAGCACTCCTACAGTATCCGGGAGTTGCATAATCTCATTGTCTAAGGAAATCATACTTGACATTTGGAAAAGCTATAGCGAAACGAACTACACGATCTTTGTGCTATGCTTAGGATTGGGTCTTGTCCATCACATCATTCTCCTAATGATGTGATCCCGTTATCAATGACATCCAATGTCCATAGTCAGTAAACCATGACTATCTGTTGATCAATGAGCTAGTCAACTAGAGGCTCACTAGGGACTTGTTGTGGTCTATGTATTCACACATGTATTACGATTTCCGGATAATACAATTATAGCATGAACAATAGACAATTATCATGAACAAAGAAATATAATAATAACCATTTTATTTTTGCCTCTAGGGCATATTTCCAACAGTCTCCCACTTGAACTAGAGTCAATAATCTAGTTACATTGTGATGTATCGAATACCCATTGCGTTCTGGTGTTGATCATGTTTTGCTCTAGGGAGAGGTTTAGTCAATGGATCTGATACATTCAGGTCCGTATGTACTTTACAAATATCTATGTATCCATCTTGAACATTTTCACGAATGGAGTTGAAGCGACGCTTGATGTGCCTGGTCTTCTTGTGAAACCTGGGCTCCTTGGCAAGTACAATAGCTCCAGTGTTGTCACAGAAGAGTGTGATTGGCCCCGACGCATTGGGTATGACTCCTAGGTCAGTGATGAACTCCTTCACCCAGATAGCTTCATGCGTTGCCTCCGAGGCTGCCATGTACTCCGCTTCACATGTAGATCCCGCCATGACGCTCTGCTTGCAACTGCACCAGCTTACTGGCCCACCATTCAAAATATACACGTATCCGGTTTGTGACTTAGAGTCATCCAGATCTGTGTCGAAGCTAGCGTCGACGTAACCCTTTATGACGAGCTCTTCGTCACCTCCATATACGAGAAACATATCCTTAGTCCTTTTCATGTACTTAAGGATGTTCTTGACCGATGTCCAGTGTTCCATGCCGGGATTACTTTGGTACCTTCCTACCAAACTTATGGCAAGGTTTATATCAGGTCTGGTACAGGTCAAGGCATACATGATAGACCCTATGGCTGAGGCATAGGGGACGACACTCATCTTTTCTCTATCTTCTGCCGTGGTCGGGCATTGAGCTGAGCTCAATTTCACACCTTGCAACACAGGAAAGAACCCCTTCTTGGACTGATCCATATTGAACTTCTTCAATATCTTATCAAGGTATGTTCTTTGTGAAAGACCTATGAGGCGTCTTGAACTATCTCTATAGATTTTGATGCCTAATATGTAAGCAGCTTCTCCAAGGTCCTTCATTGAAAAACACTTATTCAAGTAGGCCTTAATGTTGTCCAAAAGTTATATATCATTTCCCATCAAAAGTATGTCATCCACATATAATATGAGAAATGCTACAGAGCTCCAACTCACTTTCTTGTAAACGCGGGCTTCTCCATAAGTCTGCATAAACCCAAACGCTTTGATCATCTCATTAAAGCGAATGTTCCAACTCCGAGATGCTTGCACCAGCCCATAGATGGAGCGCTGGAGCTTGCATACCTTGTTAGCATTCTTAGGGTCGAAAAAACCTTCCGGCTGCATCATATACAGTTCCTCCTTAAGGTGACCGTTAAGGAATGCCGTTTTGACGTCCATTTGCCATATCTCATAATCATAGTATGCGGCAATTGCTAACATGATTCGGACGGACTTCAGCTTCGCTACGGGAGAGAATGTCTCATCGTAGTCAATCCCTTGAACTTGTCGATAACCCTTAGCGACAAGTCGAGCTTTATATATGGTAACATTACCATCCGCGTCCGTCTTCTTCTTAAAGATCCATTTGTTTTCTATCGCTCGCCGATCATCGGGCAAGTCTGTCAAAGTCCACACATTGTTTTCATACATGGATCCTATCTCAGATTGCATGGCTTCAAGCCATTTGTTGGAATCTGGGCCCGCCATCGCTTCTTCATAGTTCGAAGGTTCACCGTTGTCTAACAACATGATTTCCAAGACAGGGTTGCCGTACCACTCTAGTGCGGAACGTGTCCTTGTGGACCTTCGAAGTTCAGTAGGAGCTTGATCCGAAGCATCTTGATCATCATCATTAACCTCCTATCTTGTCGGTGCAGGCACCACAGGAACATCTTCCTGAGTTGCGCTACTTACCGTCTCAAGAGGCAGTACTTTGTCAAGCTCCACTTTACTCCCACTTACTTCTTTCGAGAGAAACTCTTTCTCCAGAAAGGAACCGTTCTTGGCAACAAAAATCTTGCCCTCGGATCTCAAGTAGAAGGTATACCCAATGGTTTCCTTAGGGTATCCTATGAAGACGCATTTTTTTGATTTGAGTTTGAGCTTCTCACGTTGAAGTTTCTTGACATAAGCATCGCATCCCCAAACTTTTAGAAATGACAGCTTAGGTTTCTTCGCAAACCATAATTCATATGGTGTCATCTCAACGGATTTAGACGGTGCCCTATTTAAAGTGAATGTAGTTGTCTCTAGAGCGTATCCCCAAAATGATAGCGGTAAATCGGTAAGTGACATCATAGATCGCACCATATCCAATAGAGTGCGATTATGACGTTCGGACACACCATTTCACTGAGGTGTTCCAGGCGGCGTGAGTTGTGAAACGATTCCACATTTCCTTAAGTGCGTACCAAATTCGTGACTTAAATATTCACCCCCACGATCTGATCGTAAGATCTTTATCTTTCGGTCACGTTGATTCTCTACCTCATTCTGAAATTCCTTGAACTTTTCAAAGGTCTCAGACTTGTGTTTCATCAAATAGACATACCCATATCTACTCAAGTCATCAGTGAGAGAGAGAACATAACGATATCCTCCGCGAGCCTCAACCCTCATTGGACCACACACATCAGTATGTATGATTTCCAATAAGTTGGTTGCTCGCTCCATTGTTCCGGAGAACGGAGTCTTGGTCATTTTGCACATGAGGCATGGCTCGCATGTGTCAAATGATTCATAATCTAGAGACTCTAAAAGTCCATCAGCATGGATCTTCTTCATGCGCTTGACACCAATGTGACCAAGGCGGCAGTGCCAAAAGTATTTGGGACTATCGTTATCAACTTTACATATTTTGGTATTCACACTATGAATATGTGTAACATTACGCTCGAGATTCATTAAGAATAAACCATTCACCAGCGGGGCATGACCATAAAACTTATCACTCATATAAATAGAACAACCATTATTCTCGGATTTAAATGAGTAGCCATCTCAAATTAAACGAGATCCTGATACATGTTCATGCTCAAAGCTGGTACTAAATAACAATTATTGAGGTTTAAAACTAATCCCGTAGGTAAATGTAGAGGTAGCGTGCCGACGGCGATCACATCGACCTTGGAACCATTCCCGACGCGCATCGTCACCTCATCCTTCGCCAGTCTCCGCTTATTCCACAGCTCTTGTTTTGAGTTACAAATATGAGCAACCGCACCGGTATCAAATACCCAGGAGCTACTACGAGCACTGGTAAGGTACACATCAATTACATGTATATCACATATACATTTGGTCTTGCCGGCCTTCTTGTCTGCTAAGTACTTGGGGTAGTTCCGCTTCCAGTGACCACTTCCCTTGCAATAAAAGCACTCAGTCTCAGGCTTGGGTCCATTGCTTGACTTCTTCCCGGCAACTGGCTTACCGGGCGCGGCAACTCCCTTGCCGTCCTTCTTGAAGTTCTTCTTACCCTTGCCTTTCTTGAACTTAGTGGTTTTATTCACCATCAACACTTGACGTTCCTTTTTGATCTCGACCTCTGCTGATTTCAGCATTGAATATACCTCAGAAATGGTCTTTTCCATCCCCTACATATTGAAGTTCATCACAAAGCTCTTGTAGCTTGGTGGGAGCGACTGGAGGATTCTGTCAATGACCGCGTCATCCGGGAGTGTAACTCCCAGCTGAGTCAAGTTGTTGTGCAACCCAGACATCTTGAGTATGTGCTCACTAACAGAGCTATTTTCCTCCATCTTACAGCTGAAGAACTTGTCGGAGACTTCATATCTCTCGACCCGGGCATGAGCTTGGAAAACCATTTTCAGCTCTTCAAACATCTCATATGCTCCGTGTTGCTCAAAACGCTTTTGGAGCCCCGGTTCTAAGCTGTAAAGCATGCTGCACACAACGAGGGAGTAATTATCAGCACGAGACTGCCAAGCGTTCATAACGTCTTGGTTCTCTGGGATTGGTGCTTCACCTAGCAGCGCTTCTAGGACATAATCTTTCTTGGCAGCTATGAGGATGATCCTCAGGTTCCGGACCCAGTCCGTATAGTTGCTGCCATCATCTTTCAGCTTGGTTTTCTCTAGGAACGCGTTGAAGTTGAGGTGGACATGAGCATTGGCCATTTGATCTACAAGACATTTTGCAAAGGTTTTAGACTAAGTTCATGATAATTAAGTTCATCTAATCAATTATTCAATGAACTCCCACTTAGACAGACATCCCTCTAGTCATCTAAGTGAAACATGATCCGAGCCAACTAGGCCGTGTCCGATCATCACGTGAGACGGACTAGTTAACATTGGTGAACATCTTCATGTTGATCGTATCTTCTATATGACTCATGCTCGACCTTTCGATCTTCCGTGTTCCAAGGCCATGTCTGTACATGCTAGGCTCGTCAAGTCAACCTAGTGTATTGCGTGTGTAAATCTGGCTTACACCCGTTGTATTCGAACGTTAGGATCTATCACACCCGATCATCACGTGGTGCTTCGAAACAATGAACCTTCGCAATGGTGCATAGTTAGGGGGAACAGTTTTCTTGAAATTATTTTGCGGGATCATCTTATTTAAGCTACCATCGTTCTAAGCAAATAAGATGTAAAACATGATAAACATCACATGCAATCAAATAGTGACATGATATGGCCAATATCATATTGCTCCTTTGATCTCCATCTTCAGGGCGCCATGATCATCTTAGTCACCGGCATGACACCATGGTCTCCATCATCATGATCTCCATCATCGTGTCTTCATGAACTTGTCACGCCAATGACTACTTCTACTTCTATGGCTAACGCGTTTAGCAATAAAGTAAAGTAATTTACATGGCGTTCTTCAATGACACGTAGGTCATACAAAAAATAAAGACAACTCCTATGTCTCCTGCCGGTTGTCATACTCATCGACATGCAAGTCGTGATTCCTATTACAAGAACCTGATCATCTAATACATCACATATATATCATTCATCACATCCTTTGGCCATATCACATCACAAAACACTTGCTGCAAAAACAAGCTAGACGTCCTCTAATTGTTGTTGCATGTTTTTACGTGGCTTCTATAGGTGTTCTAGCAAGAACATTTCTTACCTACGTAAAACCACAACGTGATATGCCAATCTCTATTTACCCTTCATAAGGACCCTTTTCATCGAATCCGCTCCAACTAAAGTGGGAGAGACAGACACCCGCTAGCCACCTTATGCAACTAGTGCATGTCAGTTGGTGGAACATGTCTCACGTAAGCGTACGTGTAAGGTCGGTCCGGGCCGCTTCATCCCACGATGCCGCCGAAGCAAGATAAGACTAGTAGTGGCAAGAAAAATTGGCAACATCTACGCCCACAACTGCTTTGTGTTCTACTCGTGCATCGTAACTACGCATAGACCTAGCTCATGATGCCACTGTTGGGGAACGTTGCATAAAATAAAAAATTCCCTACGTTCACCAAGATCAATCTATGGAGTCATCTAGCAACGAGAGAGGGGAGTGCATCTATATACCCTTGTAGATCGCGTGCGGAAGTGTTCAAGAGAACGGGGTTGAGGGAGTCGTACTCGTTGTGATCCAAATCACCGATGATCCTAGTGCTCAACGGACAGCACCTCCGCGTTCAACACATGTACGGTTCAGGAAGACGTCTCCTCCTTCTTGATGCAGCAAGGGGGAAAGAGAGGTTGACGGAGATCCAGCAGCACGACGGCGTGGTGGTGGATCCAGCAGAGATCTCAGCAGAGCTTCGACGAGCTTCTACGAGAGGGAGAGGTGTAGCAAGGGGAGAGGGAGGCGCCAAGAGCATGGGTGCGGCTGCCCTCCCTCCCCCCCCTTTATATAGGCCCCCTAAGGGGGGCGCCGGCCCTAGGAGATGCAATCTCCAAGGGGGGGCGGCGGCCAGGGGGGAAATTTGCCCCCCAAGCCAGCTAGAGGCGCCCCCACCCCTAGGGTTTCCAACCCTAGGCGCAGGGGGGGCCAAGGGGGGGCGCACCAGCCCACCAGGGGCTGGTTCCCCTCCCACTTCAGCCCATGGGGCCCTCCGGGATAGGTGGCCCCACCCGATGGACCACCGGACCCTTCTGGTGGTCCTGGTACAATACCGGTGACCCCCGAAAATTTCCCAATGGCCGAAACCTGACTTCCTATATATAATTCTTCACCTCCGGACCATTCCGGAACTCCTCGTGATGTCTGGGATCTCATCCGGGACTCCGAACAACTTTCGGGTTACTGCATACTCATATCTCTACAACCCTGGCGTCACCGAACCTTAAGTGTGTAGACCCTACAGGTTCGGGAGACATGCAGACATGACCGAGACGCCTCTCCGGTCAATAACCAACAGCGGGATCTGGATACCCATGTTGGCTCCCACATGCTCCTCGATGATTATCGGATGAACCACGATGTCGAGGGTTCAATAATCCTGTATACAATTCCCTTTGTCAATCGGTACGTTACTTGCCCGAGACTCGATCGTCGGTATCCCAATACCTCGTTCAATCTTGTTACCGGCAAGTCACTTTACTCATACCGTAATGCATGATCACGTGACCAGACACTTGGTCACATTGAGCTCATTATGATGATGCATTACCGAGTGGGCCCAGAGATACCTCTCCGTCATACGGAGTGACAAATCCCAATCTCGATTCGTGCCAACCCAACAGACACTTTGGGAGATACCCGTAGTGCACCTTTATAGTCACCCAGTTACGTTGTGACGTTTGGCACACCTAAAGCACTCCTACGGTATCCGGGAGTTGCACAATCTCATGGTCTAAGGAAATGATACTTGACATTTGGAAAAGCTCTAGCGAAACGAACTACACGATCTTTGTGCTATGCTTAGAATTGGGTCTTGTCCATCACATCATTCTCCTAATGATATGATCCCGTTATCGATGACATCCAATGTCCATAGTCCGAAAACCATGACTATCTGTTGATCAACGAGCTAGTCAACTAGAGGCTCACTAGGGACTTGTTGTGGTCTATGTATTCACACATGTATTACGATTTCCGGATAATACAATTATAGCATGAACAATAGACAATTATCATGAACAAAGAAATATAATAATAACCATTTTATTATTGCCTCTAGGGCATATTTCCAACACTCCTACAGAAGCAGGTCGACGAGGGGTGCCTTAGGGGCCGCCAGCGCCATGACCGTCTGGCGAGGAGTGGCTAGAGCACCCAGCTGCTCGGCCAGCCGGACCGCCTCCGCGCACTGCTGCCTTCTTGGCTTGCTTCGCCCCGCTGGCCCTGTTGCTGCTGCAACCGCCCTGGTCCGGGGAGCGCGACTGTGGGAGCTGCGAGGTGTCCATGGACAAGACCAAACGGGTGCACGCGCCCTCCATCACCACCACTTCCTCTAGGTCCGAAAGCCCCTTGTCCACTGAGCGCACCTGGGGCGAAGTCACCGAGCCAAGGTTGGAGCCGTATTGGTTGGGGATCGACAGCTCCATGTCGTTGGATACCCCATCCCGCGCTGCTGCTGCTAGGGCAGCCTGACGAGGAGGGATCGCCTCCCCTCCCCTGTCCGTGATGCCGAGCTTCTCCCACGCTGCCGTGTCGATGGAATCATCCTCCATGCTCACGTCTTGGTCCTTGCCCCCGCCCCCCTGGTCACACTGATCTGGACCCTTGCCATTGTTGGAGGGGGAGGAGGAGGAAGGGCAGGAGCTTCCTGGCGGGGCGGGTCAACCTCCAGCTCCACTTTGATGTTGAAACCCGTGCCATTGAACCAGATCTGCAACATGCCCCTCATCTTGGATGGGTTGCGGCAGGCGAAGCACATGCGGACAGGCCCCGGGCGAACCAGCGACTCCTCGTCGACCACGAGAGGCCTGCCGAGCATCGTCGTGGCCGCCATGAGCTGGTCCGACCGCCGCTGCTTGGGCGGCACTCCCCGCAGCTTGACCCAGACCTCTGGCATGACCTATCCCTTTGGCTCGTCAAGCACGGTGTCACGAATATCGGCTATGATGTTGTTGAGGAAGAGGTAGAGCTTGCTGCTGCGAGTAGCCATCCGCAGCATGGCCCGGTCCGGGAACACCACCGAGAATGAGTCGCCATCGAGCTAAGTTACCTGCCAGTCCCAGGATCCCTCAAATAGGTGCGGCAGCTCCACCTCCAGGATGGCCCTCGAGAGCACGCCCGGGGCCGCGGACTGGACGGTCGTGTTGACCCCCAGCAAATCCTGCGGCTCTTCATCTGAATCTTCAGCGTACTGTAGGCAGTAGAACCCCTCGCCAGCGACAGCGTGGCCCATGGTTTGGAGGAGCAGCGGCTTCCCGCGGGTGGGGTAGTGGGCTGAGCTGTGGCCCTCCTGGGTGCACAGCACACATAGCGGCTTGAAGGTGCAGAGTTTTGGAAGTGGCTGGAGCGGCCACACTTGAAACACTCCGGGCCATCCGCGTCCTCGACGGGGATTGGCTCCGCTTCCGTGCCCTTGGAAGAGGAAGGCGCAGCAGACTTCTGTGGGTGGGGTGGCTTGGCGGCCGCTGCCCCCGCGGGCTTGTACTTCTGCTTCTTCACGTAGGGATCTCCGACTCGGTCACCGCCTTGGGGGAGCGGCAGCCCCTTGCGCTTGAGCTTGAGGCCACGCTTCTTGTGCTCCTCCTTCTTCTTCTTTCTCTCCTTCTCCTTGAGCCACCAAGCGGGTGGTGGCCCCCAGCCTCCCTCCTCGTCGGCGCGCTCCGCCCCCTGTGCCATGGAAGAGTGACGCCGCTCGCAGTCCCGAGGCCGCTCCTCCGCCAGCTCCACGGCCCGCTTCTTCGCCCGTCGATCTGCCTTGGATCCCAACACCACCACCTCGGCGAAGGAGCGCACGAGGGGTGGAGGGGGAGGAGTGGGAAAGAGAGTGCGGGCGGATCTGCCAAAGCGTCGCACTTCCGATCTGGTGGCTGAGAACCCTAATGAGGCATCTAGGGTTCCGCGGCGCATCCACAACCACTTATATGGCTTGGCGGGCGGGCCTGGGTTGGCTTGGGCCGATGCTGGAGGGGCCAACTGGGTCTGAGACACGGACTCGGGAGGGCCCACAACCGCCACAGGCAACAACACCGGGGCGCACCCTCGCCCCAGCACCGGATCGTGGCCCATCTGCCCCTCGCGGCCCATCGGCCCATTTGGCGTCTCCTCCCCAACCCTAGGCAGGGGCCCCAAGGTTCCGCCGGCGCCGCCGCCACCGCCGCGTGAGCCATCACCGGCCAGATCTGCCCCGGGCTGGCGAGAAGAAGGAGGCCGTCGCTCATCTCTGGACCCAGCCACCCATTCCTAGCCGCCTCGGCCGGAGCAGCGCGAGATGTGCTCCGAGCCAGCGCACCAGCACACCATGGGCCGCGGCCGCTAGGCGCGAACGCACGTCGCTGCCCTGCCTTGAAGGAGCCCCCGAGCTCCTCCGCCCACGCCACGAAGTCGCCGAAGGAGCACGCTACCCCGCCGCGCTCCAAATCCTCCGCCTCCTCGTCGTCCGACCACTCATCGGCGAGGGCCCAGAAACGGCTCCCCGATCAGCCACACGCGAGCGCAGGCCTAGGGTCCGGCACCTTACCCGGCGAGAGGCGCGGCTGCCCCGTCTCCGGCCGGACCGCAGTCCAGGCACCCCCCCCCCCCCCCCCCCCCCCCCCGTCGGAGGCGCGCGAGGTGACGCCGGAGTCGCCGCCCAGATGGCCTGGTCACTAGGCCGTACCAGAGCCGTTGGAGCCATCAATTATTGGATTCAGATATATCACGATGCAAATTTTCTTTTTATATGACACAAGTGACAAGTGAATGATCGAAGCTGGCAGTCGGTAGCGTGTGCTCACGTGCCATTTCTCCTTATATGATGAACGCCTTGTTTTGCTAGACTCTGAACTGTATAATGAAAATATGCCCTGGCTAGGATGAAGGCACTTAACCCGGATCCTCCATGGAGCTTCTCTGAAAAATGAAACTGTGTTGCTGGAACAAATGCATCATTTTATCAACTTAATCACGTTGGCCACTGATACACAAATCATTTCAGTCTGAAACCTTAGCTTCCTGTTCCTCAAAATGAATCATGGTGTGATTTGCCGCAGCAGTCACTGGTCAGCTTCTTAACTTTCAACTTTGGGCCTCAAGCTATATTGTACATGTGATTGTTAATGATCGGGCTTTTCCAAAATTTTTGATGTTATGTTTAAGCATGGCATTCTTAAATTAATAACGCATCGAGTATGACACAAGTGAAGACTGAATTCTCGACAATTGTCTTGGCGCCCATTTGATATTCTGTTGCTTAATTATATCCATCCTAATTTTTATTCTGTTTTGCTGGAAATAGAATGCCACGTGAAGAGAAAACATCAGGTGACTTTTTGGATGGTATCTGCATTGCTGGTTATGAAGCCATCAAGCAAAAGCAGTAGACAGTAGTAATGAGATGCATTTCCTGTGTAGTAGCTGGTAATAGTTATGTGACGGGAGCATGCATTCCCATATATCCGAAGATTTGTGCCCCTGAGTCCCGTTGTGTACTTATGATGATTAACATAAATATGGTCCCCGTGCGTTCTCTGTCAAAAACTTCACATAAATATCACCACCTCTGCTTTAGGAGGGAAATTATGTCGTGCATAACTTAATTTGCTCTGACTATTATTGCAAATATTTTCCGTCATCATGATATTTTAAATAACAAGGTACAAGCATGCACTATTATCTTTTAAGATGTCACAAATCACAATCACTGAGGTTAAATAAAGACTAGAAGTGCAGTTTAGGATGATTTATAATTTCAGTAACCATGCATGTTGATGAGTTCCTTCTGTGCTGGAGGTTTTGTTGTGATGTCCATGGGCAGAGCAGACATTGTGTGCTCTTAAAGGAAGGTCGAGCGAATTAAAGGGAAGGCGGGGGTTGTTGAAACTTGCCAATTGGTTGTTTCGTAGGTAGGAATTTTCAGCTTCATCATATCGCACAACATTATAGCTTATATATAATACCTCTGACCACTTGAAATCACAACCAAGACCTTGGAGCACACCTAAGCTAGTAGAGCGTTCGATATTTGAATCAGGAACTATGGTGCTGGACAAGGAGAAGAGCAGGGTCCTTGTAATTGGTGGCACAGGTCACATAGGCAAGCATATCGTCACGGCGAGTGCCCGCCGTGGCCACTCGACCTCTGTCCTCATGAGGGATGTTGCTCCGTCTGATCCAGCCAAGATGGAGCTCCTCAAGAGGTTCACTGATTCCGGTGTTGCTCTCATCAAGGTGTAAGATTAATACCACTTTCTGTTGTCTGCCTTTCAACTACTCTCTGTTGTCACTGTTTTCTGTGTGGAATCTTTTTTATCTGTCTGATGACCAGGGAGATTTATTTGACCACGGGAGCCTCGTAAATGCCATAAAGGGTGCAGACATTGTCATCTCGGCCGTGGGGCCCCATCAGCTCGGCGAGCAGCCGAGAATTGTCGTGGCAATCAAGGAGGCCGGCAATGTGAAGGTCAGATTATCAGCTTGTGTTTTTACTTGATGGAACGATAGCTACAGATTGACCACTTAGTAGTAGTTGCTGTACAGAGATTTCTGCCATCTGAGTTTGGCTCCGACGTAGAGCGGGTTCACACCGTAGACCCAGCTGCCACATTATTCGCCGGTAAAGTCAGCCTTCGCCGTCTGATCGAGGCGGAGGGCATACCTCATACATATATCTGCTGCAATGCGTTCGCGGAAACCTACCTGCCAAGCATCGGCGATGTTACCGCTGTTGGCACTGGCCCTCCGTCCGACAAGATCACCGTCCTAGGCGATGGAGATGCAAAAGGTAAGCACGCCCATCCCGTTTCCTGCCACTGCTAATTCACATTTTCGTCGATCGGTGGCATCATATGTTGATTTTGATTCTTGATGCATCTAGCGGTGTTTGTGGTGGAACAAGACATAGCTGCGTACACGGTGAGGGCGGTCGACGATCCCAGAACCCTGAACAAGATCCTGTACATGAGGCCGCCCGCGAACATATTGTCCCACAACGAGCTCATCTCGATGTGGGAAAGGAAAGTGGGCAGGACTTTCCATGTCGTGCGCATCCCGGAGGCGGATCTCCTGAAGATGATCAAGGGTACATCCATCATACTGCGACCAGACTTGTATATGTGGTGTTTGTACATGGTTGCAACGGCACCTCTGACCTCTCTTGACATGCAATGATGCAGAGGTGGCGTTCCCTATGAACATATTGCTGTCCCTCGCGCTCTCCATCTTCGTTAGGGGCAACCAGGCCAACTTCGAGATTGAACCATCCTTTGGCGTTGAGGCCACTAAGCTGTACCCCGACCTAAGGTACACCACTGTCGACGAGTATCTCGACCGCCTACTCTGACAGTTCTTGGCTGGCTGGAACGGCACCCAGCCACAGTCGTCATCCACAGTAAAGATATGAGCAAGAAGTGCCCCCTCCAAATCCAATGATGTCTGCGGCTTTGTGTGTAACATGTGTAAATTCACCATGAATAAGAACATCTACTTCGCTGAAAAGCAGGGGTTTTCGGTGTAGAAGTTGATAAATCAGCTGTTATACCTGATTATTTTCCAGCACCGATCTTGGGTTCAATGACCATTGGGGCCTTTGGTTGATTTAATATTCTAGTTGGTACATCAAGTCGGCATGGCGAACTGTCACATTTTTCTTATGTTCCAACCTTTGATAGCTATTCCTATCTTCGAAGTTTTGATTCCAAATGTAGTAACAGAGGACAGAAGCCTTTGGCCTGCTTGTGATGCAGATCCAAGAAGAAACATATGATGGTGCATGGTGGTGTGCTGTTATCTTGTGGTACAGGCAGTTGCATCTGGTCACATTAACAAATATAACCTACGTCCCGAAAAGTTTGTCTTAGATTTATCTAGATACAGTTGCTTAAAACGTATCTGGATACATCTGTATCTAGACAAGTCTATGACAAACTTTTTGGAATGGATGGAGTATAAAGTCAGTTTATAGAGCATTATGTGGCTGACCAAAAAATGGAACAACAAAATGAATTTATGGGTCTGTTTTTCTTCTCGAGAGTATGCAAATTGCGTACCATATTTTTTTTATAAAAGAGAGCAAAATATGTTACAAGAGATCTAGCGAGGTGCGACTAACCTCGAAGATACACACTCACTCCACAACAAACTTTGAAAAAACTAAGTTACTCTCTCACAAATTGTTCTAAGCCACTAACTTCGTCATGAGCCCTCCTCCTATCCTTAATTTCCTCTAAGATGTTGGCTGCAAGGATCTGGGCTCCCACTTGTTGCTCTGCCCTATTGAACACACGGGCATTGTGCAGCTTCCATAACGATCGACCGAGCAAATCACTAAGGAATTGAACCATCTCTTATCATCTTTAGCATATCTCTGGCGCTGCACCAACCACCACTCCATGAATGTACCTGTCACCCTCGGAATCTGAGTGGAAAGATGCAAGACATCGAAGCATAAGTGCTAAGTTTCTCTTGCGTATACGCATTGGGCTAGGATGTGATCAACATTGTCTTTGTTTTGGAGGCAAGTGTAGCAACATGATGGCATGTCTTGCAGTCTATGTCAAGCTCGCCCATTGGATGTCCAGAGGCGGTATTGCGCGGCCAGCCAAGCAAATATTTTGCACTTAAGAGGGGCCCAGCTTCTCCAGACCACAACCACATGCAAGCAACGGATCTGTCCATGGCAAAGTTGTGCGTAGGTGGAGCTGGCCTAGTTGATTCATGAGGTTGCACATAGCTAGGAGAAAGAATACTGCTTTTCGGGATCACTCTACCGTGGCGATAATATGCCAGAGGCGCATGAGCTGCAGCTGCACCATGGACGAAGTGGTGGCCATCACGTCAGTAACCCAGCGCTCATCAGTCAAGGCCTGCCGCATGGTTCTACGATTGACAGTTCGAGTATCCACCAGATCATAGATCGAGGGAGACACATCCCTATGGAGAAACCATGCATCCACAGATCCCTCCATAACAACCCTTTATCTCCTTTCTTGTTTTGGGGTCTCCATGCACTTTATCTACACTTCATGTCATGTGGCTTGTCATCTCCCATACGCAAAATATATCTACTCTGCATAAAATCATAAGTATCGAACCAATCTTTATTACATTATATATGAAACGAATAGGCAGGACGAAGTAACGGTTCATCATGACAAGAAACACAGCCAACAAAATCAACAAGAGCATCATCTAACTCAAACTTATTATTATCAGATTTTTTTTAGGTTTATACATACCGTTCCTTTTCTCCTTATGCTACAATTCCAACAATCATCAATGAGGTGACCCTCTTTCTTACAGTAACGGCAGTATTTGTTCTTTCCTCTAGACTTTGAATGCACTGTGTCGTTCTTGCTTTATCTCTGTTGTTCTTGTATTTTTTATGCTCAGGCCTGCCTCATACCTGCAAGACTTCTCTCTTGGAGGACGATTCCTCAAACTCTATCATACCTTTCATCTTTTCCTTCTGTTGAAGGGCCTCATATACTTCCACAACAATTAGCTCATCAGGGCTATACAATATGGCATATTAGAAATTTGCAAAGGAACTAAGCAACAAGCATAAAAGTAGAAGACCTAAATCTTCATCATCATACTTTACCTCCATACACTGTAAGTAAGAAACGATCCCCTTGAAGATCGATAAGTAGTTTAGCGTTGAACCACCTTCTTGCAACTCTTGTGTGAACAACTTCATCTTCATGAGCATTTTACCGGTCAGGTCCTTGGACGTGCAGAGCGACTCTAGTTTGAGGCAGTGGGCTGCTGCAGTTTCTTGCAAAATATTGTTAAATAGATGAAGGCGAATCAAAGACATAGCCTATGGCCTTTATTCTTCTATTCATCGGCCCATGTCTTTTGTTCTTTGCCACGGAAGCTATCCAACACCTCATCCAGATCAGGATGTGCCAGCATTGCCCACATCTTCACTTGCCATGTCGAACTTCATCGATCACATGTCGTCGAAACCCTAGACACAAATAATGTTCTAATGCCACTTGTTAGAGATACGACAGGCAAAACCAACGCCGAAGAGCAAATCAAACACAGGAGAAACACGGATTTTTATGTGGAAAGCCCCACCAGCACGAAGGGGAAAAACCATGGACGCCAACCAACAAATCTTCAGTATATCATGAGAGGTTACAAATGCCAGGATTTACAACGATGATCTTATACCATTTGGAGGCTTACAGAGGATATATATAGTAGAGGTGACCTAGGTTGCAATTCATCCGTACCGCAGGGTGGCTTCGCCCACGGACGCACCCCGTAGACATCCCTGGCATGGGGCGAGCCTCCAGATGATGGGCCTCCGCTCCGCTCTGTCAGAGTGCCTGCTACAACCAGTGTTTTGGTTATCGAACAAAAGTGCACAATTTTGAGAGGTTACCGAGAATTTCGTTGCCCCATGAAAATGGCCCTTTCGAGCAAAAACGTTCACAAATTTTGAACTTTTTGAATCTGAACGGTTGATATGTAGTTCAATAAAGCGGAACCTCGGTTTGAACACATGTCGAGCGATGGCCTAGTGGTTCTTGCATGTTATTGCGTCGAGGGTTCGAATCCCTTGTTGTTTTTTTGCCTAACTCCACTGGATATTACAAAAAGTAAAAGCGAAGTGTTTAAGTGGGGCTCAAACTTGAGACTGCCGACGTCATTTGCAACGGGAAAACCACTACGCCTTCAGCAAGTTTCCGTGTAATAATAATTCCCCAACTATTTGACTAGCTATTTGAATTCAAATTCTGTTTGAAATTTTCAAATGGTATTTCGTGGTAACCACGGTCCACGGCATCACCCCCACCCAACCGCGGCCCCGCCCTAGGGTAATTTTTCTGTGTTGGGTAACCAAAATCTTGGCTATAGCCAACAAAGAAAACAAGGCTCACTGCCCGTGCTGCCTCGAACCTGGCGCCACTGCTGCTCGGCATTTTAGCAAGCTCTTAACCTCGGCATGTCTGTGCCTTGTCCTACCCTTTACCGAGGACAACACTCGACATAGACAGTATTTGCCGAGAGCCCACAGTATGGTAGTCGCCGTAGATGAAAGCACTTGGCGTAGACATTTATTCCAGTGGTGATCCTTTGATCCCAGTCATGGAACATACTATGCATCTGATGGAGTTCATCATGGATGTTATTTATTGTCGGACCAGCCCTGCTTCATTCTATGCCTCCTGTACAGTTTCACTAAACATATTCTCCTTTAACCACTGAGCTTCAAACCGTTTCACATGGCCAGACCTGACGAACTCTGAGCATAATATTCAGTGTCAAGTAATAGTGAGCGGTTACGAGAGTGATTACAATTCATGTTCTAACTTCTAAGAGCCGCATATGATGAGTGGGTTTGTAGGTTTAGTATTACCTCGGTCCCAAATTACTTGTCTTAGTATTACCTCCGTCCCAAATTACTTGCTTAGATACGGATGTATGATGTATCTAATATTAAATGTAATAAAGGTAATTCAGGATGAAGGACCCATGGTCTCGGAGAAACGCCGATCATTAGCGATATCTTTCAGATGAGAACAGTTTTCTCTCTACCGCCCCCCACACAGTGGAGTATGCTGGTCCAGGGAATAGGTCGGCTTCCACGATCATGGCCACCAGATTTCTGTTACCTCGTCCCCTTTGAAGCACGGTGCAATAATCAGAAAGTATTGTGTATGTGTGTGTGGGACCGTGAATGATAGATGAGTCCTGCATGTCGTCCATCTCCAGAGAACAACGAAAGGAACTGCAAGTTGTTTAGTTTAAGCTGCAGTTCATTATTTCAGGGCTTAACTTGAAAAAAGGTTGGACAAGCATTACTACCAGTTGCTTTGGAAAATAGCAGGACCAGAGAAGCAGCTAGCAGGTTTCAAGTGGTCAGACACCTTGATCACAGCCACGGACCTAACTGGCAGATCAAATGTATGTTTTGGATGTCATCAGTTAGGCGTCTCTTGTTGGATCTCTTGCATGTTAATCAGACTTGGCAAAAAAGGCATGCAATCATGCCATGGGTTGGTTTAGATGTCCTTATTCTTTCGGCTGGTGCTTTACATCACTAGTACTTTACGTGCCGGAGACTTCTGCTCCAGCAAGAGAATAATATCATTTACTGATGTCAACGAGGGAAATGTTGATCATCATCCAAGGGACATGCATGTTTGACAGTGAACTGATCAGAACTATATTATCGGAAGTTTCAGAGTTATTTTTCAGGCTTGTCATTTCAGTCCTTCCCTCTCTAACTCTACCTGAGGCTAGCAGTTCGGGAAAAGCTAGCACTGATGGAGTACCAAGGCGCTAAAACAAGAACTGATTCTCTCTGATCTCATCATCTCAGTATACTAACTGTAATTTTAGTATTTAACAGGAGAGAATAATGTGTATGTATTTTACAACATAGCCAACCGAGGGAGCGGTATGTACACCCAACAACTGAAGCACGTTGGATTGGCATCATCACATACCTGAAAATCTTTTCCTTTAAGATACACCGGCTTTGAGTAGCTCAACAAAAGGACAATTGATTTGGTAGAGCAGTGCATCTTATTCGTATGGTAGGCTGTCAACTTTACGCAACGTTGATTCTCCGCTTTGGCTATGTCTAGGGTTGGGGTTCCGAAGTTTTTATCATCATTTCTATGAGCTTTTTTATATATTTTTCTTCCCTGTTTATGGTAACTAGTATAGTGGCCCTCGCAAATGCCGCAAATGCGAGGACATCATATTTATTATTCTTAAATGCTTCAAATTAAATCTTATTTTCATAGGTACTCATATTATGGGGCTGGAAATTTTTTGTTTGAGTCCATAGCCGTCGCTAAATAGAAAATCCTAACCAAACAAACACATTTAGAGCCTCTTTGGTTTGCAGATTCTTATGAATTCAATAATTTTATGCATTAAATTAACAGACAATTGGAAATAAAATAATAATTTGTGAAGATATTTAGGGTCGGATGTTTGGTTCAAAGGAATAGTAAAACATATGAATCCTCATAAAAGCGGTTAAACACATGTCAAAGAACACGAACAGGGTACAAATAACATGTTACGATGCAATGAAATACCTCAATAATATTCTTGATCTGTCGGAACTAAAAATGATGTCCAAGTGGTTTACAATTTTTACGCTTTTCTTGTGAAACTGAGATCGGTTGAAAGGGCAATGTCCTCAGTTTCATTGAAGCAAACGGATTACTAGTGTCACCACAGGAAAGTTTGCTCTTCATATGTTTTTCATTCACCTTTCTTTTCAATCAAAAGGCCCTTATTATATGGAATAATTAGTCCCATGTCATTTCTAAAATCAGAATATTAAGAAATGACTACAAGTAAAGATAAAGTTGAAACATGTCTATCTTGCATGTGATACTAGTTCTAGATACATGAATATGATATGTTAGCAAATCATCAGTTCTTCCATTGAGTTTGTTGGCTGATGTTGATGTACAATAATAAATATTGACAAGTTAGTGTAAGACAGTTTATACCTAACTATGACGATATATTAGTCCAAGGCCTACAATGTTAATATATGTATTTATTTTTCTTGTGGCATATTCTAGCCTGGTTTAGTTTTGTTTCCTTAATCCTATTTTTTTAATGTTAAAAAATATCGTTTCACATGAAGACATGTGCAGACTGAATTTCAGATGAATAAAACCTGTGGAAAATAAAAAAAACTTCATGAGTATTTATCCGGTACCTAGTGAACCTTTTGAAACTCGGATGGTCATCTCACGCCCAAGGCAACGGCCCAAGGCTGCCTGGGGCCTCGAGCCGCCGCTGCTCGGCATAGATGGTATGTCCTACTCTTTTCTGAGAACCACACACTACAAAGACAGTCTTGGCGGAGAGCCCACAGTTTGGTACTCGGTGCAGGTGAAAGCACTTGGCGTAGACGTTTATTCCAGTAGTGACCCTTTGATCCCAGTCATGGAACATATACAATATGTATTTGCTCGAGTTCATCATGGATGTTATTTACTGTCGGATCAGCCCCACTTCATTCTATGCGTCCTGTACAGTTTCACTTAACATATTCTCCTTTAACCACGGAGCCTCAAATTAAACCGTTTCAGAGGGACAGACCTGACGAATTCTGAGCATAGTATTCAGTGTCAACTATTAGCGGCGGTCATCAGAGTGATTACAGATCATGTTCTAAGAGCCGCATAAGGGTGCATCGCAGCCCACTCATCATTGATGAACGGGTCTATAGGTTTAGTATTTCCTCCATCCCAAATTAATTGTTTCATATGGATGTCTCTAACACTAAGTCAAGTAATTCGGACGAATGGAGTATTATCTAATCCACCCATTATGGGCTCCAGAAAACGCCGATCACTTGCGATATCTTTTAGATCATGCGGAGGGGAACAGCTCGGCTTCCACGATCGGTGGCCACCATATTTCTGTTGCCTCGTCCACTTTCAAGCACCGTGCAATAATCAGAAAGTATTCGAGATGAAACCATGTCCTGCAAGCGTAAGCCCGAATTCTCTTTTGTATGTGTATGTGGTACTGTGAATGATAGATCAGTCCTGCCTTCCCTCCATCTCCTGGCCCTGGGTGTTCAGAGAACAACAGAAAGGAAACCATGTACGGAGCTGAAAGTTGTTTGGTTTAAGCTGCAGTTCATTATTTTAGGCCTGAACTTGAAAAAAGGTTGGACGAGCATTACTAGCTAGCTACCAGGAGAAGATGCTTGCTGTTCTCCAAAAGGGAACGGCAGGTGCACTGTTGCTTTGGAAAATAGAAGGACCAGAGAAGCAGCTAGCTAGAAGGTTTCAAGTGGTCACAGACCTTTATCACAGCCACGGACCTAACCGGCAGAGCAAATGTAGCATTTGGATGTGTTCAGTTAGGTGTCTGCTCTGACCACGTTCTGCTGCTAGGTGTGCGTCTCCTCTCTTGTTGGACCTCTTGCATGTTAGGCTTGGCAAAAACAAAGGCATGCAATCATGCCATGGATTGATAAAGATCTCCTTATTCTTTCTGCTGGTGCTTTACATCACTAGTGCTTTACGTGCCGGAGACTTGATCTGCTCAAACAAGAGAAAAATATCCTTTACTGATGTGAACGGGGGCATTGATGATATCAGATTTATCATCATCCAAGCAGGGGTGGAGCCAGGATTAGAATGGGGGGGGGGGGGGGGGGGGGGCGAAAAGACAATGATCACGCAAGACATAAAACCGCAATATACCGAGTATTAATATAATATAGCATTTGTATAATATATTTCCTGGTAGACAAATCTTTGTTTGATATGAATTTTGAGTTTTCTCACCACATGTGCAACATATGTTTGTAGTATATAAACCAAGGAATTTACTGTTGGTGTGTTCTTTTAGTCCTTGAGGCATTGCATAATTAGAAAAAAAAAAGACACATCCAATTAGTACTATTCAATTGCTTTAGATACTATCTACAGATTGTAGTAACTTCAGAATTGAGGGTTTATTAAGATAATCATGTAGTACAAGTTCATACCTACTTGATCGACGCTGTGACGGCCGGTAGAATCGGGGGCACCGAACCGAGGCAGATAGAGCCAGCCGGCAGTCCGTCAGGATCAGCACAGCGTGGATGGAGAAGGTGCTAGCAGCGGCTGCACCGCTCCCATTGTCTTTAGTCAGATCACATGGCTCCTTCCGATGGTGAGTGGGCGAGATCGGCGGTAGGCAGCGGACCATTCTTTTTCGAAATCGATTTCGAAAAACAACTACTAATCCTTAACGTTTCACCTTAGCAGGAGTTTTTTTTTAGGGAAGACCATCATGGCTAGCTTTATTACGACTTAAATCGGGATTACATCATCAAAGAGTTTGGGAATAACACAGTCTGGAGGTTCGTTAACACAACTCCTACTAATCTTATTACAATAGCAATAATTTGCTAGCACATGAGCTACTTGGTTCGCTTCATGAACACAATGCCTGAAACTAACCTTCCCAATAAGCAATGCAACTTCCACACACTCCGCGAAGATGACTGCCGCTGCATCCCACCATCTGTTTTGGCCTGAGCACTGTTCAATCACAGTTGTCGAGTCTGATTCAGCTTCCACTCTAGGGAACCCCAACGAGTTTGCCAACACAAGTCCATCCCTCATTGCTTGAGCTTCCGAGGATACTACATCAGCAACATGGGATAAAAATGTACATTGGGCAGGAGTTCGATCTTCTTTAGGGTTGGAGAGAGGATTTTGATACGCGACTAAAGGAATGTCTACGATGGCAGAATTAAAATGGAGAGCTGGGCTGTTAATTTTCGTGGGCTTCTAGCCATACGCACGTAGCCACGGGCCAGCCAATATAGATTAGGCCTAATTCTAATCAAGTCAGGCTAGCTACTAGTACACATATACGTACGTACATTTTGTTGAGAGAGCAACTAGTTAATGAGCGCTCCTTCGGGAGCCCCGCAGCGATCAGCGCCACTTGGCGCGCTCTCAGCCATTCGCCACGTGTCGCGCTCTGGAAGCTCCCTCCGATTTTTTTTTTTATTTTTTCGCACGTGTTTTCTGCTTTTTAAACGGTTATTTTTCCAGGATTTTTCGACGTTGTGGTTTTTCCCCGGTCTTCCTTAGTTTTTTGATCAAAAAACATTTTGAAAAAAAATACGTGAAAAAACGCATTTTCTTCTCTTTTTTTCCCTTTTGCGAGAGTCATGATTTTTCTTCCGCGAGAGGAACGGTTGTGCTTTTAGCGAGAGTCACGGCCGTGCCTTTCGGAAATGGAAAAAACACATTTTCTGTTTTTTTTTCTTTCGCGAGAGTCACGGTTATACTACCGCGAGAGGCACGGTTGTGCTTTCGCGGGAGTCACGGTCGTGCCTATCAGAAAGGGAAAAACAAAACACGTTTTTTATTTTTTTTCTTTTGCGAGAGTCACGGTTTTGCTTTCGTGAAAGGCACGGTTGTGCTTTCGCGAGAGTCACTGCCGTGCCTCTCGGAAAGGGAAAAAATACGCGTTTTCTGTTTTTTTTCTTTCGCAAGAGTCACGGTTTTGCTTCCGCGAGAGGCACGGTTGTGCTTTCGCGAGAGACCCGGCCGTGCCTCTCGGAAACGAAAAAAAAAACGTGTTTTCTGTATTTTTTTTCTTCCACGAGAGTCACGGGTTTGCTTCCACGAGAGGCACGGTTGTGATTTCGTGAGAGGCACGGGCGTGCCTCTTTCGGAAAGGGAAAAAACCCGTGCTCCCGGTTCGGTTTTTTCGTACGGATTTTTTCGTGAAAAAAAAGTTCATCAAAACCTATCAACATGAGATCTAATGTTGAAGATCTCGACGCGAGGAATCCAACGGTGAAAACGGTTCGAGATTTGGACGCACGGTTTAAGAGATAAAACATTTTGAATAAACAGATCTACAAAAAAAGGGAAATCTGAGTGTTCTTTGCAACGAGTGCTCCTTAATTAGTGATTTCGTATTGTTGAGGGGGGGCCGATCGTTGTGTGTGTGTGTGGGGGGGGGGGGGGGGGGGGGGGGGCGCTAGCGCCTGCTGAAAGGAACGATATAGTTGACTAGAGGGGGGTGAATATGCAACTAAGAATTTTTAGCTTTTCTTTACCAAATTAAACTTTGCATCAAAGTAGGTTGTCTAGATAGCAACTAGGTTAGCATCCTATATGATGCAACAACAACAAGTACACAAGCAAGCAAGGGATACAACACAAAGAAGCTTGCACAAGTAAAGGCACGAAATAACCAAGAGTGGAGCTAGTGAAGACGAGGATGTGTTATCGAAGTTCCTTCCTTTTGGGGGGAAGTACGTCTCCGTTAGAGCGGTGTGGAGGCACAATGCTCCCCAAGAAGCCACTAGGGCCAACGTATTCTCCTCATGACCTCACACAAGGCGGCGACCGAACCTTTACAAACAAGGTTGGAGGAATCTCCACAACTTAATTGGAAGCTCCCAACGACACCACGAAGCTTCACCACAATGGACTATGGGCAAACTCCGAGGGAAGGAATCGTCTCGTGCCAAAGGATGAATCTCTGAAAAAGCTCAAAGCACGATTAGTCCACAAATGTGTTGTCATCAATCGCCAAAACTACATCGAGAGAGATATGCCTTAACAATCTCCCCCTTTTTGGTGGATTGATGACAACAAGGGATTTGCACAAGGATAGGACAAGAATAAAGGGATACTTAGAACTACAAAATAGAGACGGGCTCCCCCTGAATGTGTGCACCTAATTAGTAGTGCCTTTGGAATGCAAAGCACACACATTAGGATCAACACTCCCCCTATCTTTTATAGTCCAACAATCTAAGCATATGGGTACGTGAGAGCAGGGAATATAACAGGATAATCAAGCAACTCACAAAATACCAAAGTACTTGAAGGACATAGATAATAATGGATAAGGTAGCATATGTCTCACACCATATGACTGGAACTCAGAGCATCTCCAGCCGCGCCCCCAAGAAGGCCCCACATGCGACTTTTCGACCGTCGACGCCCAAAAATCGGCCGAGTCACGCCCCCAGGGGCCTAGGACTGAAGGTTCAGATATACAACCATGACTCGTCGGTGATGTGCAGGTATTATTGCAGCAGGCACAACTGCCTTGGTGGCATCGAGAAGGCTATGTTGTTAAGTTAAGTCAGGTGTTAGTGGAGAACTTTTAGGGTGTATGGCGATCGAGACTTGTGCTGGGAACTTGTTCATATTTTGGC
The DNA here is from genome assembly GCA_963921465.1 of Triticum timopheevii. Lineage (NCBI taxonomy): Eukaryota > Viridiplantae > Streptophyta > Magnoliopsida > Poales > Poaceae > Triticum > Triticum timopheevii. The sequence goes on along the minus strand of OY997272.1, from coordinate 13,437,042 downwards.
CAGGAGCAGCACTCTGGCACAGCAGGGAAGGAGGATGCCTCTGCTCTTAATCTAGACTTATGCTATATAGTTAAGTAGTTTGCTGCCATTTTCTTGCTTGCTGTGTTCAGTTTGTTGTGCTGATCTTGCTGTTAATGGGGTGAGCAGAACACAAACGCTGTTTGCAACCAAACAGCTGAAGTTTGCATCTGCTCACACCCTAAGCACAAATGCAGGCAACCAAACAGCAGGGGGGTAAGTGCCTCTCGATGCGATGCAGGCAACCAAACAGGTTGCATCTGCAGCATTTGAGGCTGTTTTTCAGCAACCAGACTGGCTAGAGATGGACATGTAATGCAACTACTGTTGCAAACTGCAACCAAACACGCCCTTAGCCGCAGGCTAGAGCACTCAAACATGAAAAAAAATCGAAGTAGAAAAGAGGAAGTCAAAAAATGACATCAATGGTAGCCCATAGGACAACAGGCCCGCCGCGCCCATGAAACACCGACACTTATGGACCAAAACTGTGCATGGACCAAATAAGAGGCTGCGACTATACATCGCCTTTTCTCAAAATAGAAATAGACTATGCATCACACGACACGAGTGTGAGCAACCTGTTCGCGTCAGGTGCTTAGGGTTCACGAATGGGCGGGCCCATGTATATACAAGGTAAGTTCATTTTTTTCTCCTTATTCTCCTTTTTTTACTTTGTTCCTTTATTCCTTTTTGTTTATTCTGATTTCCTAAAATATTGTAAATATAACTATCTAAAAATTAAATAAATAAGAAAATACAATAAAGAATTCTAATATTTTTAATATAATGTAAAACAATTGATGTCTGAATGTAAAATATGTTGATAGAATATTAAAAACATGTTGTGACATTTTTAAAATATTTACGAGTTTAAAAATTGTATATGACATTATAAAAACATAATCATATATTTGAAAAAAAATAAAACATATATAAGAGAAACGTTTGAAATCTATATGAAAAATGTTGATAGCATATTAGAAAATGTTGTGGCATTCTAAAATTGTTCATGTTCTCAAGAAATGTACGCACATTACAGTGAAGTTAATCATAGATTTGGAAAATTTTAAAGGTACATAAAATAAATGTTTCAAATATATATAATTCTTTTGATGGCATAAGACAAGGTTTCTGAATTTTTTGAATGTTCATACATTTCAAAAAAATATACGAGGCATTATAAAAAAGTGTTAATCATATATTTGGATTTTTTGAAAGTATATCAAATAAATGTGTGAGATGTATATGACTATGTAAAATGGTTATGAAAGCCATAGACATGAAGCTTGTATATGAAAGAAATATTAATAGTTCTATTTGTAAATTTTAATCATGCATTAAAAAATGTTGAACATGTATGAATATTTATGTATAAAAAAAATAGACATAAAAATAATTGTATGAAAAAAAAAATTTGTACTTTGAAAAATAAATATTTCATAGGGACATGAAAAATATACATAGAATCAAAGAAAAACAATACAAACGACACATAGAAACAAAAAATGTCAATTAAAAAGGTTTTGAAACCCCAAAAACCCGATGAAAATCATAAGGAAAGACACACAAAAAAGAAAGCATCCAAAAAAACCCGGTGAAAAAGAAAGAGGCAAATAGAAAACTGAAGAAAATCAATGAAAGCAGAAGAAAGAAACAAGGAAAAATGAAGAAAAACGAATAAAAATAAATAAAAGAAAAAAACAGAAAACTAAAGAAAACAGAATTTATAGAAAAAAAAGAAAAACCGATGAAACAACAAAAAGAATCAAAAGAAAAACAAAAAAGTAAGAAAACACGGATAAAAATAATCATTTGTTTTTTGTCTGATTAACTTGTGAAATATTTGACAGCTTGGTTGACTAGTTTTGGTGAATATATAGTGAAGTGTCAGTCTATGCCAGATGACTCCATAGATTGGTTATTTTTCTTAAAGCTTCAATATATAGTCTCATAACAGCATTTTGTGGTGCTGCTGAAAAACAACTTTGTTTAGTTCCATATAGACTGTCCATTCTGCTGTATCACTGCTTTCTGATCTGCATGTGGACCTACAAAGCTGGAAAACATCATGTATAAGAACTGAACTACTAAAGAATGCCTAGCCTTACCATCACGTTGACCATTTGTACTGAAACTTTGCTTGGAAAGTCGCTACTAATGCTTTGCCGACATGGCAGAAGAAGCACAATAGGAGTCTGGAGGTTAATGACCTTTGTCCAATTTGTGCTGTTGAGCCGGAAGATAACTTCCATCCCCTCTGTCGCTGCACTTTTGCTAGAGAATTATGGTCAACAATGTCGGAGGTTTGGTCCTTACCTGACTTGGCTGCTATTAAAAATACAGGTAAGGAATGGCTGCTTCATGTCCTTGACCCATTGCCAGAAATCGAGAGGTGCATGCTTCTTATGACTTTGTGGAGAATTTGGCACATCCGTAACGAAGTGATACACCATAAACCTGCACCCCCAATGGAAGCGTCCAGGAGGTATTTGGTGAGTTACCTTGATTCCTTGGTTGGACTTAAAATTGATCTATCTTCTGATCCGAGCAAAGGGAAGTCCTTAGTTACATATGACAGGCCACTTAAAAATCCACATGTTCGAATAGTTGAGAGCACTCCTGTCAAATGGTGTCCCCCTATGGCGGGTTGGGTGAAACTGAATACTGATGGGTCCTTTGCAGAAAATGGTACGGCTGGTGCGGGGATGGTGCTGCGAGATGACAAAGGTAATGTCATCAACTCAGCTTGCAGGGAGCTTTTTTCATGCCGAGAAATTCTTGAGGCTGAGTTGTGTGCTTGCATGGAAGGCCTGTCTTTTGCAATTCAGAGAAGCGACTTGCCGATCATTATTGAGATGGACTCCATTATTGCAGTCAAGCTGATTCAAGCGATGGATATTGATAGATCGATCTACTCTTCTTTAGTTAAAGAAATTAGACACCTGATGTCTCTTCGTGATTCTTGTATTACTCATATAAATCGTACGCAAAATAAGGTTAGCGATAGCTTAGCAAAGTTTGCTAGACAAGAGGGCAGAACAATGACCTGGGTTGGGTCAGGCCCATCAGTTTCTTTAGAGCTAGCCGAGGCTGATTGTATGGACACTGAGATTTGAGTAATGCAAAGATTTTACCCGCAAAAAAAAAAGAAATAGCATCACAAACTCATCCAGTCTGGAACATTGCTTCCTGTTTCTCAAAATTAATCATGGTTTAATTTTCTGCTGCACTCATGTTTTTTTTTCTTGGTACCTTTGACCCTGAATCCCAAGCTAATGTATGTGATTGTTAATAGTCAGTTTCCCCCGGCATTGCTTAAATTAATAGCACATGTTATATATGCTGGGGCTAATGCATGATTTCGGATTCAGATATATCACAATGCAAATTTTCTTTTTATATGACACAAGTGACAAGTGAATGATCGAAGCTGGCAGTCGGTAGCGTGTACTCACGTGCCATTTCTCCTTATATGATGAACGCCTTGTTTTGCTGGACTCTGAACTGTATAATGAAAATATGCCCTGGCTAGGATGAAGGCACTTAACCCGGATTCTCCATGGAGCTTCTCTGAAAAATGATACTGTGTTGCTGGAACAAATGCATCATTTTATCAACTTAATCACGTTGGCCACTGATACACAAATCAATTCAGTCTGAAACCTTAGCTTCCTGTTCCTCAAAATGAATCATGGTGTGATTTGACGCAGCAGTCACTGGTCAGCTTCTTAACTTTCAACTTTGGGCCTCAAGCTATATTGTACATGTGATTGTTAATGATCGGGCTTTTCCAAAATTTTGATGTTATGTTTAAGCATGGCATTCTTAAATTAATAACGCATCGAGTATGACACAAGTGAAGACTGAATTCTGGACAATTGTCTTGGCGCCCATTTGATATTCTGTTGCTTAATTATGTCCATCATGATTTTTATTCCGTTTTGCTGGAAATAGAATGGCACGTGAAGACACAACATCAGGTGACTTTTTGGATGGTATCTGCATTGCTAGTTATGAAGCCATGAAGGAAGAGCAGTAGTAATGCGATGCATTTCCTGTGTAGTAGCAGTAGTAATGCGATGCATTGCTAGTTATGTGACGGGAGCATGCATTCCCATATATCCCAGATTTGTGCCCCTGAGTCCCGTTGTGTACTTATGATGATTAACATAAATATGGCTCCCGTGCGTTCTCTGTCAAAAACTTCACATAAATATCACCACCTCTGCTTTAGGTGGAAAATTATGTCGTACATAACTTAATTTGCTGTGACTATTATTGCAAATATTTTCTGTCGTCATGGTATTTTATATAACAAGGTACAAGCATGCACTATTATCTTTTAAGATGTCACAAATCACAATCATTGAGGTTAAATAAGGACTAGAAGTGCAGTTTAGGATGATTTATAATTGCAGTAACCATGCATGTGGATGAGTTCCTTCTGTGCTGGAGGTTTTGTTGTGATGTCCATGGGCAGAGCAGACATTGTGTGCTCTTAAAGGAAGGTCGAGCGAATTAAAGGGAAGGTGGGGGTTGTTGAAACTTGTCAATTGGTTGTTTTGTAGGTAGGAATTGTCAGCTTCATCATATCACACGACAGTATAGCTTATATATAATACCTCTCACGACTTGAATCACAACCTAGACCTTGCAGCACACCTAAAGCTAGTAGAGTGTTAGATATTTGAATGGGGAACTATGGTGCTGAACAAGGAGAGGAGCAGGGTCCTTGTAATTGGTGGCACGGGTCACATAGGCAAACATATCGTCGCTGCGAGTGCCCGCCATGGCCACTCGACCTCTGTCCTCATCAGGGATGTTGCACCGTCTGATCCAGCCAAGATAGAGCTCCTCAAGAGCGTCATTGAGAACGGTGTTGCTCTTATCAAGGTGTATGATTAATACTATCATCTTCTGTTGTCTGCCTTTCAGCTACTCACTGTTTTAGTGTTTTCTGTGTGGATTCTTATTTATCTGTCCGATGACCAGGGAGATTTATTCGACCACGGGAGCCTCGTAAATGCCATAAGGGGTGTAGACGTCGTCGTCTCGGCTGTGGGGCCTCGTCAGCTTATGGAGCAGGAGAGGATTGTCATGGCAATCAAGGAGGCCGGCAATGTGAAGGTCAGATAATCACAGCTTGTGTTTTTACTTGATGGAACGATGGCTACAGATTGACCACTTAGTAGTTAGTAGTTGCTGTACAGAGATTCCTCCCATCCGAGTTCGGCTCCGACGTAGAGTGGGCTCACACCGTAGACCCGGCAGCCACATTGTTCGCCGGTAAAGTCAGCCTTCGCCGTCTGATCGAGGCGGAGGGCATACCTCATACATATATCTGCTGCAATGCGTTCGCGGAAACCTACCTGCCAAGCATCGGCGATGTTACCTCTGTTGGCGCTGGCCCTCCGTCCGACAAGATCATCGTCCTAGGCGATGGAGATGCAAAAGGTAAGCACACCACTGCAAATTCGAAGCGTCGTCGTCGATCGGTGGCATCATGTGTTCATTTTGATTCTTGATGCACGCAGCAGTGTTTGTGGCGGAAGAAGACATAGCTGCCTACACGGTGAGGGCAGTCGATGATCCGAGAACCCTCAACAAGATCCTGTACATGAGGCCGCCGGCGAACATATTGTCCCACAACGAGCTCATTTCGATGTGGGAGAGGAAAGCGGGCAGGACTTTCCAGATCGTGCGCATCCCGGAGGCGGATCTCCTGAAGTTGATCAAGGGTATATCCATCATCATACACCCAGACATGTATATATGATGTCCGTACATGGTTGCAGCCGCACATTTGACTCCTCTTGACATGAATTCATGCAGAGGCGGCGTTCCCTCTGAATATATTGCTGTCCCTCGCCCTCTCCATTTTCGTCGGGGGCGACCAGGCCAACTTTGAGATTGAACCATCCTTTGGCGTTGAGGCCACCGAGCTGTACCCCGACCTAAAGTACACCACTGTCGACGAGTATCTCGACCGCCTTTTATGACAGCTTTTGGCTGGCTGGAATGGCACCCAGCCACAGTCAGCATCAACAGTCAAGATGATGAACAAGTGGCCCCTCCAAATCCAATGATGTATGCGGTTTTGCGTGTAACATGTGTAAATTTACTATGAATAAGAACCTCTGCTTTGCTGAAAAGCTGGGGATTTCGGTGTAAAAGTTGATAAATCAGCAGTTATACCCAACGAAAAAAATAGCATGCTATAACGACGCTGTAACGCCGTTATAGCGTATTTGGAATGGAAACACTATATTTTAGCAAATTCAGCCGCTATGGCACGCTACAGGGTGCTATCACGTTGTACATCTGGCCACATCAAATCTAAAGTCAGATTAAAGAGGATTCTGTTGCTAACCAAAAATGAAACAACCAAAAGAATTTTTGGGGTCTGTCAAAATAACCTCTCAAATTGCATCAGCCAGACTACAAGTAAGGCTTTTTGCTGCATATCAACAGTCCCGAGATCATAAGCTAATCACGCCTCTTATAGACTGGTGAGATGGTATTAATCGCGCCTCCTATGTTCCTCAAGTGACTCAGTCCCATTGCCTCAAGTTCCCTCTTGTTCTAAAATCTCTCTGGTTCATCTCTCACCTTATCCATGATATGTATATGTGCTTCCGTCTATTTGATGTCTACAAGCTAGCGCTCTGAACATGTTGAACTCATCAAGTGGGATAACGGAGCTTGATCCCTGAAGGTTGAGTGGTGGTATAATTAAGGGCACCATATTATTCACATATGTGAGTTGGCGGATAATCCATTTCCTGTGAGGTGAATGCATGTCGTGGTTTATAATAGGTTTGCCCATACTTCATATGTGGTGAAAAAACATTAGTTCCTTGGTTGTTGCTCGGCAAGATTTGTCCTCTAAAACTTCAAAACATGCAATTCAATTCTTAACGGTCAAAATAGTACACACCACATCTCCCAAACCATCGCAAATATATAGTTTGGAATGACTTGAGAGTGGTTTTACACAAGTAACAACCAATCAGCAGAAAGGATCAAGAAAAACCGTAAACATGCAAGGAAAAAAATTACAAAGAGCATACTCGGAGACAAGGATAATTAAGTGGGACAGTACACAATATCTTGGACATGAAGTATATGTCAACCGGAAGTGGGTTTCTGTTGGGCTAGATGGCATGCAACTATGCATAACAGCAAAAATTCGTACCGCGTAGATCACCCAAGAGCATGCTTACAAGATAGATCATGAGATTACCACTAGACGCGCAATACTTGCAGCGTAAGAAGAATTGGAGCAGCGCGTCACCAGATCTCTCTAACAGGTTCACCATAGCAGTGCACGTGCAATGCCTCAAACATTATCCGCGCGTACGGGATGAATGCGAGATGGTCGACTGCTAGGTCCAATCGCACAACTGAGCTTAGTGGAGGTGGCTAGATGCAACAGATGCAAACCCAAGCGATTACGCAGGAGCAATGATACAGGCTGAAACGAGCACACGCGCGAGCCGACGGTGCAACCACAACGCACCCTAGTTGGCGCAACCGAACATGCCCCGCATGGACGGACGACGCCGATAGGTGGGTCCGTCTCCCTTCCCGCGCACGGAGTAAGCCAGCAACGGATGGCTCGGAGGGGCTCTTCGCCCACGAGGAGCCCATGGAGGCGGGTACACTCCAACATCCTGTATAGGAGTAATATATGAATTTGGCTCATAAGATAACAAACTCTACCTTGAGAAAAATTCCATCTTGTAGCATGAAAGAGAACCTTTTTCCTGAACGACAAAGGAAACATTTTCGATGCCAAACAACCACTAGGGCTAAACAGTTGTACCAACTAAGTTCGGAACTAATCTTGCATACCTTCAGTTTACCTTGATCAACAATGTCTCAACATAATGGTATTTGACATCAATGTGTTTTTCCTCTAATGGAACATCTAATCCTTAGTAAGGTATATAGCACTCTGACTGTCATAAAACAGATTAATGCAAGAGTTATCTTCATGAAGCTCAAAAACAAACCTTTTAGGCAAACTAATTCTTTAATGCTTCTATAATAGCTATGTATTCTGTTTTAGTGGTAGATTAGGTAACTACTTGCTGCAGCCTTGCTTTCCAACTCATGACATAACCACTAATAGTGAACGCAAGAAGCAAAATCCGAATCAACATAGCCAACTAGTCCCTCACCATTCTTGCCAAATTTCAAACAAGCATTATAACTGACATGAAGGTACCTGAAAATCCACTAAACAACCGTCCAATGTTCTTTGGCAGGGTTAGCCATGTATCTACTCACCAAACTCATTGGAGATGACAAATCAGGAAAAGAATACACCATGGCATACATTAAAGAACCGACAACACTAGAATATGGAACTCTTGACATATACTCAACATCTTCATCCGTACTAGGATGTTGAGAAGATGAAAATTTGAAATGAGGAGCAATAGGAGTGCTTACTGCTAGCTACAAGGAACTAATTTTGTTGCTCCACAATAGGGGGTGAGTGTTGCACAACATCATTATCATGAATCTATGTATCTGGAGCGTCATTGTCATTAATCTAGGCATCTGCAGAAGCATCATCATTTGAACAATTTTTCTGTGTTGGTTAAACAAAATGTTGGCTATAAAAGAAAACAAGGCACACGGCCGGGGTTGCCTTGGGCCTGGCACCGATGCTGCTCGGCATTGATGGTGTAAGCCAAGTATGTTTTGTTTACTGAGTACCTTTTAGCAGGCTCTTAACCTCGGCATGTCCGCGCGCTGTCCTACTCTTTGCCATGAACAACACTCGACATACAGAGTGTTTGCCGAGAGTCCACAGTTTGGTACTCGTTGTAGATGAAAGCACTTGGCATAGATGTTTATTCCAGCAGTGATCCTTTGATCCCAGTCATGGAACATACTATGCATCTGATAGAGTTCATCATGGATTTATTTATTGTCGGATCAGCCCCACTTCATTCTATGCCTCCTGTACAGTTTAACTTAACATATTGTCCTTTAACAACCGAGCCTCAAATTAAACCGTTTCACATGGCCAGACCTGACGAATTTTGAGCATAATATTCAGTGTCAACTATTAGCGGCGGTCATCAGAGTGATTATAGTTCATGTTCTAAGAGCCGCATAAGGGTGCATCACAGCCCACTCATAATTGATGAGCGGGTCTATAGGTTTAGTATTTCCTCCATCCCAAATTAATTGTTTCATATGGTTGTCTCTAACACTAAGTCAAGCTTTTCTTGTGAAACTAAGATTGGTTGAAAGGGCAATGTCCTCAGTTTCATTGAAGCAAACGGATTACTAGTGTCACCACAGGAAATTTTGCTCTTCATATGTTTTTCATTCACCTTTCTTTTCAATCAAAAGGCCCTTATTATATGGAATAATTAGTCCCATGTCATTTCTAAAATTAGAATATTAAGAAATGACTACAAGTAAAGATAAAGTTGAAACATGTCTATCTTGCATGTGATACTATTTGAAGATACATGAATATGATATGTTAGCAAATCATGAGTTCTTCCATTGAGTTTGTTGGCTGGTGTTGATGTACAATAATAAATATTGACAAGTTAGTGTAAGACAGTTTATGCCTAACTATGACGATATATTGGTCCAAGGCCTACAATGTTAATATATGTATTTATTTTTATTGTGGCATTTTCTAGCCTGGTTTTGTTTTTTTTTCTTTAATCCTATGTTTTTTTAATGTTTAAAAATATCGTTTCACATGAAGACATGTGCAGATTGAATTTAAGATGAATAAAACCTGTGGAAAATAAAAAAAAACTTTATGAGTATTTATCCGGTACCTAGTGAACCTTTTCAAATTCGGATGGTCATTTGAATCGAATAAGAAATTAATGATTGGTGAAGTGAATAAAAAACATAATATTTGTCCTCTGTTAAAGGTTTTACCCATTCTTTCATCTTGTCTCGATCTCCACACACACACACACACACACACACAAATATATATATATATATATATATATATATATATATATATATATATATATATTACCTCCTAATTATCCACCGTCGATGTGCAACAGGATAGATCGGGTTTGCGGGCGCGCATGAATCCGTTATTCGCATGCAACCTAGTTTTTTAATTAAATAATCCGGCCGATTTACCAGCTAGTTTAAACAACCCACTTGTTTGTTGCTGCATGCATGCCTGTTGCATGCGCTAGTCCGTTCGATCCATAGTAGTATCATTTTTTTATAGAATCTATAGAGTAGTATGTTGACATGTTAACTGGATTAACACGTCTTGGAAGTATGTGTATGTCTACTAGCTTAGAGTGTTGTTGGCCGGCCATGGTACCGAAATATGCTTGTTTACCAGGGAATTTTCAAGTTATTAGTTAAAGGGATTAATGAAGAGATGAGTATATTCATCTAATCTCAGGACTATATGAATCTAAAAAGGAGTGTATCACAAAAAAGGAAGTTGAATAGGGAGTATTTTTCATACTATCATACTCCCTTAGTTTCATATAGTATGTAGTATATCACATCACGCAAAAAATATATGCAGTATATCACTGATTTTTTTCTAGAAAGGTAGTATCGAGTATATATGAACTAAGGTAGTATGGAGTTCATATAGTATGTAGTATATCACTGAACAATTTTTTCTAGAAAGGTAGTATATGACAGAAATGGAGTATGAAGTATCTTTTTTAAATAGTGCGAAGTATATTTCTAGAAAGGTAGTATGGAGTATATAAACGGCAATAGAGATGGAGGTAACTACCACCTAGTGGTAGGATGTATTTTCCCTATATATATATATATATATATATATATATATATATATATATTCTCCGATTTATTAGTTAGACAGTTATTCCATATATATGTGAATATTTTGCTAAAAGCAATGCACTTATGGAGATGTGAATCTCTGTCTGAAATATATAATAAGATTACTTTCACTGGACTGGTCTACATACTAAATTAAATATCTAGTATTTCTGGTAATAATCCAACCAATCGTATAAGGTGAAAATTGTAATTTCCTACATTAGATCTAAGCTTTTGAATAATGATTTAAGTTAGGGCCTACATATTTTTGTAGCCAATTATATATTTTTATTATATAATAGATATATACCGATGACTTTAATTCATTTTTCTTAAAAGAAGTTTGTTTTAGTTTTTGACTAACACGTAGTTTTTATTTAGTCAGCTAATTTTTGCTGACAAAGAGTGAACTTTATTAGTTTGAAATGAAGCATAAGGGGTACTGATACAATGATCACACACCCGGCCTCTGCATAGTAAAGATGAAGATAGTCAACACTAATGTACGCACATAAAAATAATACAAGTAACTAGAACAGACAAACAAGCCCGAGGATGTGCGTTGGTGACTTGATGGAGTAAAGAGGAAAAAAAACTCTGAAGCAATGAAAAATGATGAGAAAATATACAACAGCAATCATATTTGCACTAATCCCAATGATCACTTATTCGTGACAGGAAAACGAAGTTGTTTTCCCGAAACAACAAAGCCGATCTTCTTTCGTACACAAGCTCACCCTACAAATGTTATTTTCGTTGTCACAGTGGCTTATTAAACTTGTCAAAACAGCAAACAATGTTATTTTCCATGTCACAGGTCTCGGCCGCCAAGGCTAACCAACAGAACATTATGCGATTTGGTATGCCGATGGGAGCAGCCTAGGCACCGGGTGGACCATCAACGGCACGGCCAGCTGCAGCAACAGAGAAAATGTCTCCTCCATGTCCGGCGTCTGGCCTGCCGGCAGCTCCCAGTTGAACGAGTGCACCAACGTGGCTGTAGAGAATGATTTTGTGCATCGATAATTGATTGATCGTGCACTAGGCACATATATATAGGTACAAGGGGTGCGACCGGTATCTTGTCTCCCAAGATATACGTACATACAGGGGGAGAGAGATACTACAGGTACTGCATACAGAACCCGGACCTACGTATATGTATATATGTTCAACACCCCCCGCAGTCGAAGCGTCGCCGGTGACGCAAAGACTGGACCGAAACCCCTCGAAAGTCGAGGTAGGTAGACCCTTCATCATCACATCGGCGAACTGCTGATCGGTGGGTACATGTAGAACACGGACACGACCAAGGGCGACGTGCTCCCGGACAAAGTGGATGTCGAGCTCGATGTGCTTCGTCCGTCGGTGATGGACAGGGTTGGCAGCGAGGTACACCGCGGAGACGTTGTCACAGTAGACAAGCGTCGCCTTGGTGACCTCACAGAGCAACTCCTGGAGTAGCTGTCGTAGCCAGGAACACTCTACGACGGCGTTGGCCACGGCCCGATACTCGGCCTCGGCGCTCGATCGTGAGACCGTGGGTTGTCGTTTAGACGACCACGAAATCAGAGAGGGCCCGAGGTAGACGCAGTAGCCGGGGGTGGAGCGTCGAGTGTCGGGACACCCAGCCCAGTCGGCGTCAGAGTAGGCGACAAGGCTGGTGTCGGGCGAGGCCGTCAGGGTGAGACCCATGGCTGTGGTGCCACGTATGTACCGAAGTATACGTTTCACGAGAGCCCAATGGGTGTCACGAGGAGCGTGCATGTGAAGGCACACCTGCTGGACAGCGTACTGAATGTCCGGACGCGTCAGTGTAAGGTACTGAAGCGCACCGACAATGGAGCAGTAGAAGGGAGCGTCGGACGCCGGAGAGCCCTCGACGGCGGACACCTTAGCCTTCGTATCGACAGGCGTGGAAGCAGGCTTGCAATTAAGCATGCCCGCTCGCTCCAGAAGCTCGTAGGCGTACTTCTGCTAATGCAGGAAGAAGCCAGTAGCCCGGCGCACTACCTCGATGCCGAGGAAGTAGTGGAGAGCCCCAAGTCCTTGAGAGCGAACTCGGTGCCGAGGCGAGCTGTGATCTGCTGTAGAAGCGCCGGCGAGGACGCAGTCAAGATGATGTCGTCGACGTACAGGAGGAGGTACGCGGTGGCAGGGCCCTGGTGGTAGACAAACAGGGAGGCATCGGACCGTGTGGACCGGAACCCCTGTTGCTGGAGGAAGGCCGCGATCCGCTGGTACCAGGCCCGAGGTGCCTGCTTCAACCCGTAGAGAGAACGGGAGAGCAAGCACACGTGGTCCGGATAGTCGGTGTCGACGAAACCAGTCGGCTGCTGACAGAACACCTGCTCATCGAGATGACCATGCAAGAAAGCATTAGACACATCGAGCTGGTGAACAGGCCAAGCGCGAGAAACAGGGAGCTGGAGAACAGCCCGAATCGTGCCCGGTTTAACAACCGGAGCGAAGGTGTCGGTGAAGTCCACGCCGGCGCGCTGGCGAAAGCCGCGCACCATCCAGCGCGCCTTGTAGCGCTCAAGAGAACCGTCGGAGCGAGTCTTATGGCGGAAGACCCACTTGCCAGTGATGACATTGGCACGGGGTGGCCGCGGGACAAGCTGCCACGTACGGTTGCGCTGCAAGGCGTCAAACTCCTCACGCATCGCAGCTAGCCAGTTCGGATCCCGAAGGGCTGCGCGAGCGGAGGTGGGGAGCGGTGACGGTGTCGAGGTAGAAGCCGCACAGGCATACTCGTCCGACGAGTAGCGCATGCTGGGACGTAAGGTCCCAGTCCGAGCCCGAGTAACCACACCGGTGAGAGGTGCGGCCGGGGCGGCGGGAGCCGCTAGGGGGACCGCGGCGACGGGGACCGCGGAGGGGTCCGCGGCAGCGGGGGCCGCAGCAACGGGGCCCGCGGGCGGCGTCGCAGCGGGGCCGGCCAGGGGGGCCACGGCGACGGGGGCCGCGGCAGCGGCCGAGGGGGCCACGGTGTCGGGGCCCGCGGCAGTGGCCAAGGGGGCCGCGACATCGGGGCCCGCGGCAGGGGCCGAGGGGGCAGCGGCGTCGGGGGCGGCCGCAGGGGGCGCAACTCCAGGGACCGCCGGCGCAGGGAGCGCGAGCAGAGCCGGACCCGGGGTGTGGACGGGCGGTCCGCCAGAGGTGGATGCAAGGACGGACCGCGCCGCAGGAGACTCCGATGGTGACGGTACCTGCTGAAACGGGAACACGAGCTCATCAAAGTACACATGCCGCAAAGTGAAAACGCGGTGGGAGACTGGATCATAGCACCGGTAACCTTTGGTGTTAGGAGGATAGCCAAGGAAGATGCAAGGAAGGGACCGTGGTGCGAGTTTGTGAGGAGCTGTGGACGCGGTGCTAGGATAACAGAGACACCCAAAAATGCGAAGACCATCATAGGATGGAACCGCACCGAAGAGGAGCTGGTGAGGGGTGTAGTTCCAGCGGGAACGACAGGGGCGAATGTTAAGGAGGAGGCTGGCGGTCGCGAGCGCGTCTGGCCAGAACCGAGCAGGCATCTAGGAGTGGAATAGCAACGTGCGGACACAGTCATTGAGCGTGCGAAGGACGCGCTCGGCGCGACCATTCTGCTGAGACGTGTAGGGGCAGGTGAGACGAAAGATGGTGCCGTGGGACGCAAGTAAATTGCGGACGGCGACGTTGTCAAATTCCTTGCCGTTGTCGGTTTGCAAGGCGAGAATAGGACGACCGAACTGTGTGGCGACATAGGAGTAAAAAGCGGTGAGTGTGGCAAGGGCATCGAACTTGCGACGAAGGGGGAACGTCCACACATAATGAGTAAAATCATCCAATATCACCAAGTAGTATAAATAGCCCGTGTTGCTAGCAACCGGGGACGTCCAAACATCACTATGCAATAACTGAAACGGAAAGGTGGAAATGTTTGTAGACTCACTAAAGGGAAGACGAACGTGCTTGCCAAGACGGCAAGCCTCACAAGTGTGATCATCGACCTTATTACATGAAAAAGAAAAACTTTGGAGAATCTGACGCATGACGGTGGAGTTGGGATGACCGAGACGGGCATGCCAAAGATCGACACTGGCGGCGAAGGCGGTGGGGCGACGGGTGGTGGTGGCGCCGGAGGGATGCACTGGATAGAGGTCGTCCGGGCTATCACATCGGTGGAGCACCATCCGTGTACGGGCGTCCTTCACAGAAAAACCGATATCGTCAAATTCGACAGTTATAGGATTCTCACGAGCAAGGCGACGAACGGAAACAAGATTAGTGACTAGTTCAGGAGACACAAGAATATTAGACATATGCATAGAAGTAGAAGTAGAAGGGAAGGACATATGACCGACATGGGTAATGGGAGGGAGGAACCGTTACCAACGGTGATACGGGTGGGAGTACGAACGGGAGTGGCAGAGGTAAGGTTACCGGGATGAGCAGTCATGTGAGCAGTAGCGTCCGAGTCCATGTACCAGTCACCACCGCCACCATAGGAGCTCGGTGACGGGGCGGAGTGTAGCGCAGCGAGCAGGGCCGGGTCCCACGGCGGCGGCACCTGGGGAGGGTAGGACCCTCCGTAGGCCGGCGCGGGTGCGGCCCCATAGGCCGGCGCGGGTGCGGCCCCATAGGCAGGCGCGGCCCCATAGGCCGACGCGGACCTGTAGGCGGGCGACGGCGGAGGTGCGGCACCATAGCCGCTGTATGGAGCGGCGTTCTGCGCGGCGAAGAGAGCCTGCTGACCCGCCGGGCGGGGCCCGAGGATGCCCGGGGCCGGAGCCCGAGGGACCGGCATGGAGTACGCGTGGACGACGCCGGTCCACGGGTTGGTGCCATAGGTCCAAGGGGGATTCACCTGCTGCTGCTGACGATGCCCCCCCCCCCCCCCGGACGCCTGTTGCTGCTTGCGGCCGCCCCCGCGGCGGTTGCCGCGGCGCCCGCCACCCGGCTGCTGGGGGCAGCGGGAGGGGCGGGAGGTGCGGGCGGGAGGGGGAAGTACCCCGGAGGCGCGGGTGGCGGCGGCTGCTGGCGTGGCGCGGGTGGAGCGGGCGGTGGAGGGGCGCCGCGAGAGGTGCCGGCGGCGAGGGCGTGGTGCTGCACACGCTTCTTCACCCCCTTCATTCGGCGCTCCTCCAACCTCAAGTACGCCACAAACTTGGGAAAGGAGGGCTCCGGCATCAAGGTGAGGTTGGAGGCGGCGTTGCCGAAGTCCTCGTTGAGGCCGGCGGTGAGGGTGCTGAGGAGGAGGTCGTCGTCCACCTTGGCTCCAATATCGCGGAGCTCGTCCGCCAACGTCTTCAGGCGGCGGCAGTAGTCATCAATAGACTGATCATCCTGGTGACAGTCAAAAAATTCCTGCTGCAAAAAAACGCGGCGCTGAAGTTTGTTGTCGGTGAAGAGGCCGTTCAGCTTGACCCACAGGGCGCGGGCGTCGTCGCCGGCGCTTACGACCGTGTGGAACAAGTCCTTGGAGATGGTGGTGAAGAACCACCGGATGATCGTGGCGTCGATCGCGGTCCACTCGGCGTCATCCACCATGGTGCGGGAGTCCACGGTGCCATCCACGTGATCCACGAGATTGTTCTCGCGAAAGAGCAGCGTGAAGTACGTCTTCCACGCGAAGTACGTGGAGGTGGAGGCATCGAGGGTCACGGGGACGCGGGCATGGACGTTGATGTCGCGGATCTCGGCGGGGTCGACGGCGAAGGGGTTGGAGTAGGAGGAACCGTTGGAGGACATGGTGGCGGTGCAGCGCGGCGAGGGAGAGGCGGCGCGGCAGCAGGGGGTCTGGCGGCGCGGCGGGAGGAGCGGCGCGGCATGGGGCGCGCGGTGGGGAGGGGGGGGGGCGCGGGGAGGAGAGGTGGTGGCGGCGGCGTGGGGCGGCGGCTTTGGCGGCGGGAGATCGCGGCGGCGGCGGCGGCCCGAGGCGGCGGCTAGGGTTAGCGGAAGCGGGGAGATCGACTTGCGATAGATACCATGTAGAGAATGATTTTGTGCATCGATAATTGATTGATCATGCACTAGGCACATATATATAGGTACAAGGGGTGCGACCGGTATCTGGTCTCCCAAAATATACGTACATACAGGGGAAAAGAGATACTACAGGTACTGCATACAGAACCCGGACCTACGTACATGTATATATGTTCAACAGTGGCGGTGGTCACGGCGACCATCCTAATGCCCCAGCTGAGGCCCGCGCATATCCTCCGGCCCGCCCCAAATGGTATCAGCCAGAAGTCACCTCCCTTGACGTCGACGTCGGCATGCGACCCTCCGGGGAGGAACCGGGCAGGCCTGAACTCCAGTGGGTCAGGCCACAGGACCGGATCACGGGCGATCCCCCACACATATTCACTAGATGCTCTGTCCCCTTGGTAATGCGGTAGCCGGCCACCTCACACTCCTATGTGGCCATCCACGGTAGCGAGAGCGGCGTTGATGGGTGCAGCCGGAAAGTGTCCTTGATGAGCGCGCTCAGGAAGGTGAGGCGTGGCAGGTCTGACTCCGAGATGAGCCTCTCGCGGCCCACGATGGTGTCCAGCTCTTCCTGCGCCTGCTTCAGGATGTCCGGGTGCCGGATCAGCTCTACCATGGCCCACTCCAGCGTGATCGATGTCGTGTCCATGCCCGCCACGAACAAGTTCTGCATGCATGTAGAGTGCATTAGACGAATGAGGTTATGAATTTGCCATGTTGAGCTACCACCAAGGAGAAAAATGGCATGGTACAACAAAATAGCATCGGCCTCATAATAAGTTATTAGCATGCTATAAAGTGTTATAGTGTGCTATTAGCGAGACGTTGTACACTAATTTATTTACCGATGCAATTCTCAATTCATATTCCATGTGTCATTTTTCTCAAGTAACTACATCTCTTCATGCATAGCAGAATTCCACTTCTTGCGGTCACCGGAAGCAACGGCTTTAGCGTATGTGGATGTTTCATGATAGTTCTCAACTTGTTCAGCACAACTAAAAGCATAATGGACAAGGTAATGCTATTCAATTAGTCATTTAGGTTTGGGAATGATCCTCATTCGCATGCTAGCTGCAAGAGACTGATTTGATTGCTGCAAAACCGGGATGAGTGCCGCACAACATCGTTATCATGAATTTGTCTGTCTGGAGCGTCATTATGACTAGTCGATGCATCTGGAGTAGCATCATCATTATCAACAATTACATTTTCCTCCTCATCAAGGTGCCGCACCTACACAGTAACTTGTTGTGGCACTTCAGAAGTATCTGACGAAACATCTGCGCACAAGCTGTCATGATACATAACAGATTCATTGAAAATCTTATGTTGTAATCCAGTAACGGTAGATCGGAGTTCATCGATGCCATGTCATCGAAACCCTAAACAGAAACAAGACTGTGATGCCACTTGTTAATAATACGCAGGCAAAACCATTGACAAAGAACGAATCAAACCCAGGGGACACAAGGATTTTAATGTGAAAAGGCTCTCTAACATGAAGGGGAAAAACCACAGACACCAGCCAACAAATCTTCACTGTATAATGAGAGTTTACAAATGTTGGGATTCACAATGATGATCTCATCTCATGCGATGGCTTACAAAGGATATATATAGTAGATGTGACGTATGCCGGTCGCAACTGATCCGTACCGCATGGGTGCTTCACCCTGCACCCCCAAGGCGTCACTGGCATGGGGCGAACTCTTGACGACGGGCCTTCACTCCGCTTCATCAGAAGATAGGCTTTATACTTATATATGAATTTGGATCAAAACATAACAAGCACTATAGCTACAGTGCCTGCCCTAGTGTTTTGGTTCCCAACGAAATTTCACGATTCGAGCAGTTATCGAGAATTTCTTTGCCCCCGGTAACTGGCCCTTCCGAGCAAAAAACACTCGGATTTTTTTAATTTTAATAGTTGATATGTAGTTAAATAAAGCGGAAACCAGCTTTGAACACATGTCAAGCGATGACGTGGTCGTTCTGCTCTACACGGGGTGCTGAGCTAGCATGTTGTTGCGTCGTGCGTTTGAATCTCTTCCGTGTTGTATTTTTTTTTTTTGCCTAATTCCACAGGGTATTACAAAAAATAGAAATAAAGTGTTTAAGTCGGGCTCGAACCGTAGACGGTCGATGTCATTTGCAAGGGGAAAACCACTGCGCCTTCGGCAAGTTTATGTGCAAATAATAGTTCCGCAGCTATTTGACTGGATCAGATATTTGAATTCAAATTTCATTTGAAAATTTCAAACAGTATTCGTTCGGTATTTCGTCATAGCCACAGTAAAGGCATCCCCCGCCCCACCCCCCACCCGCCAGATAATTTTTCTGTGTTCAATAACCAAAATATAGGCTACAACCAACAAAGGAAACACTACTAGAAAAAGGGCTATAGATGATATGGACACTAATGGCGCACCAGACATGTGATGCGCCACTACTATATACTAATGGTGCACCATGTGTTGGTGCGTCATTAATGTCCAAATACTAATGGCGCACCACATCCACGGTGGGCCATTAGTAACAAATTTTTCTTTTTCTTTTTTTTCAAAACTAGTAATGGCGCACCACATCTACGGTGCACCACTAGTAATTTTTTTAATTTTTTTAAATTTTTTAATTTTTTTTCAAAACCGGTAATGGCGCACCAGGGGATAGTGCGCAATTACTAGTTAAAACTAGTAATGGCGCATCACATCCACGGTGCGCCACTAGTAAATTTTTTTCAATTTTTTTTCAAAACTAATAATGGCGCACCGTGGGGGTGGTGCGCCATTACTAATTGAACTAGTAATGGCGCACCACTCCTACGGTGCGCCATTACTAACTTGGCCCAAAAAATCCACCGAATGCTCCCCCTGCGGACTGCCTTTTCAGTTTAAAAAAAAATAAAAGAAAATGATGGAAATGTCAAAAAAATAAAAGAAAATAAGTTTTCCATGTGATATGTGGTCTAGTTGTTGGGTTACAAATATGAATTTTGAATTTCTTTGCGAAATCTCTCTGGAATTTATAAAACTAAGGGCATAACTCGGATTAAAAAGTTTTTTATATGAAAAATCATCTACTCGAAAAGTTACATCCTCGGCATTTCTATACGGTGCGTCATTAGTATCTGGTATACTAAGAGCGCACCGTGGGCTATACTAATGACACACAGCCTGTTGCGCCATTAGTATCTGATATACTAATGGCGCACCACATGTGCGCCATTAGTAAAAAAATTCTAATGGCGTGGTGCTAGTGGCGCACCTGTAGTGTGCCATTAGTAGGCAAAACAGATGCGCCACTAGCAAGCCTTTTCCTAGTAGTTAAACAAGGCTCACGCCCAAGGCAACGGCCCAAGGCTGCCTGGGGCCTCGAGCCGCCACTGCTCGGCATAGATGGTATGTCATACTCTTTTCTGGGAACCACACACTACATAGACAGTATTTGCGGAGAGCCCACAGTTTGGTACTCCGTGTAGGTGAAAGCACTTGGTGTAGACGTTTATTCCAGTAGTGACCCTTTGATCCCAGTCATGGAACATATACAATATGTATTTGCTCGAGTTCATCATGGATGTTATTTATTGTCGGATCAGCCCCACTTCATTCTATGCGTCCTCTACAGTTTCACTTAACATATTCTCCTTTAACCACTGAGCCTCAAATTAAACCGTTTCACATGGCCAGACCTGACGAATTTTGAGCATAATATTCAGTGTCAACTATTAGCGGCGGTCATGAGAGTGATTATAGTTCATGTTCTAAGAGCCGCATAAGGGTGCATCACAGCCCACTCATAATTGATGAGCGGGTCTATAGGTTTAGTATTTCCTCCATCCCAAATTAATTGTTTCATATGGTTGTCTCTAACACTAAGTCAAGTAATTCGGACGAATGGAGTATTATCTAATCCACCCATTATGGGCTCCAGAAAACGCCGATCACTTGCGATATCTTTTAGATCATGCGGAGGAGTATGTAGGTCCGGGGAACAGCTCGGCTTCCAAGATCGGTGGCCACCATATTTCTGTTGCCTCGTCCACTTTCAAGCACCGTGCAATAATCAGAAAGTATTCGAGATGAAACCATGTCCTGCAAGCGTAAGCCCGAATTCTCTTTTGTAAGTGTATGTGGTACTGTGAATGATAGATCAGTCCTGCCTTCCCTCCATCTCCTGGCCCTGGGTGTTCAGAGAACAACAGAAAGGAAACCATGTACGGAGCTGAAAGTTGTTTGGTTTAAGCTGCAGTTCATTATTTTAGGCCTGAACTTGAAAAAAGGTTGGACGAGCATTACTAGCTAGCTACCAGGAGAAGATGCTTGCTGTTCTCCAAAAGGGAACGGCAGGTGCACTGTTGCTTTGGAAAATAGAAGGACCAGAGAAGCAGCTAGCTAGAAGGTTTCAAGTGGTCACAGACCTTTATCACAGCCACGGACCTAACCGGCAGAGCAAATGTAGCATTTGGATGTGTTCAGTTAGGTGTCTGCTCTGACCACGTTCTGCTGCTAGGTGTGCGTCTCCTCTCTTGTTGGACCTCTTGCATGTTAGGCTTGGCAAAAACAAAGGCATGCAATCATGCCATGGATTGATAAAGATCTCCTTATTCTTTCTGCTGGTGCTTTACATCACTAGTGCTTTACGTGCCGGAGACTTGATCTGCTCAAACAAGAGAAAAATATCCTTTACTGATGTGAACGGGGGCATTGATGATATCAGATTTATCATCACATCCAATTAGTACTATTCAATTGCTTTAGATACTATCTACAGATTGTAGTAACTTCAGAATTGAGGGTTTATTAAGATAATCATGTAGTACAAGTTCATACCTACTTGATCGACGCTGTGACGGCCGGTAGAATCGTCAGGATCAGCACAGCGTGGATGGAGAAGGTGCTAGCAGCGGCTGCACCGCTCCCATTGTCTTTAGTCAGATCACATGGCTCCTTCCGATGGTGAGTGGGCGAGATCGGCGGCAGGCGGCGGACCATTCTTTTTCGAAATCGATTTCGAAAAAGAACTACTAATCCTTAACGTTTCGCCTTAGCAGGAGTTTTTTTTAAGGAAGACCATCATGGCTAGCTTTATTACGACTTAAATCGGGATTACATCATCAAAGAGTTTGGGAATAACACAGTCTGGAGGTTCGTTAACACAACTCCTACTAATCTTATTACAATAGCAATAATTTGCTAGCACATGAGCTACTTGGTTCGCTTCATGAACACAATGCCTGAAACTAACCTTCCCAATAAGCAATGCAACTTCCACACACTCCGCGAAGATGACTGCCGCTGCATCCCACCATCTGTTTTGGCCTGAGCACTATTCAATCACAGTTGTCGAGTCTGATTCAGCTTCCACTCTAGGGAACCCCAACGAGTTTGCCAACACAAGTCCATCCCTCATTGCTTGAGCTTCCGAGGATACTACATCAGCAACATGGGATAAAAATGTACATTGGGCAGGAGTTCGATCTTCTTTAGGGTTGGAGAGAGAGGATTTTGATACGCGACTAAAGGAATGTCTACGATGGCAGAATTAAAATGGAGAGCTGGGCTGTTAATTTTCGTGGGCTTCTAGCCATACGCACGTAGCCACGGGCCAGCCAATACAGATTAGGCCTAATTCTAATCAAGTCAGGCTAGCTACTAGTACACATATACGTACGTACATTTTGTTGAGAGAGCAACTAGTTAACGAGCGCTCCTTTGGGAGCCTCGCAGCGATCAGCGTCACTTGGCGCGCTCTCAGCCATTCGCCACGTGTCGCGCTCTGGAAGCTCCCTCCGGATTTTTTTATTTTTTCGCATGTGTTTTCTGCTTTTTAAACGGTTATTTTTCCGGGATTTTTCGACGTTGTGGTTTTTCCCCGGTCTTCCTTAGTTTTTTGATCAAAAAACATTTCGAAAAAAAATACGTGAAAAAACGCGTTTTCTTCTTGTTTTCCCTTTTGCGAGTCACGGTTTTTCTTCCGCGAGAGGAACGGTTGTGCTTTTAGCGAGAGTCACGGCCGTGCCTTTCGGAAACGGAAAAAACATATTTTCTGTTTTTTTTCTTTCGCGAGAGTCACGGTTATGCTACCGTGAGAGGCACGGTTGTGCTTTCGCGAGAGTCACGGTCGTGCCTCTCAGAAAGGGAAAAACAAAACACGTTTTCTATTTTTTTCTTTTGCGAGAGTCACGGTTTTGCTTTCGTGAAAGGCACGGTTGTGCATTCGCGAGAGTCACTGCCGTGCCTCTCGGAAAGGGAAAAAAATACGCGTTTTTTGTTTTTTTCTTTCGGAAGAGTCACGGTTTTGCTTCCGCGAGAGGCACGGTTGTGCTTTCGCGAGAGACACGGCCGTGCCTCTCGGAAACGAAAAAAACGCGTTTTCTCTATTTTTTTCCTTCCACGAGAGTCACGGGTTCGCTTCCACGAGAGGCACGGTTGTGATTTCGTGAGAGGCACGAGCGTGCCTCTTTCGGAAAGGGAAAAAACCCGTGCTCCCGGTTCGGTTTTTTCCTACGGATTTTTTCGTGAAAAAAAGTTCATCAAAACCAAAAGTTCATCAACATGAGATCTAGTTTTGAAGATCTCGACGTGAGGAATCCAACAGTGAAAACGGTTCGAGATTTGGACGCATGGTTTAAGAGATAAAACATTTTGAATAAACGGATCTATGATAAAGGGGAAATCTGAGTGTTCTTTGCAATGAGTGCTCCTTAATTAGTGATTTCCTATTGTTGAGGGGGGCCGATCGTTGTGTGTGTGTGTGTGGGGGGGGGGGGGGGGGAGGGGCACTAGCCCCTGCTGAAAGGAACGATATAGTTGACTAGAGGGGGGTGAATATGCAACTAACAATTTTTAGCTTTTCTTTACCAAATTAAACTTTGCATCAAAGTAGGTTGTCTAGATAGCAACTAGGTTAGCATCCTATATGATGCAACAACAACAAGTACACAAGCAAGCAAGGGATACAACACAAAGAAGCTTGCACAAGTAAAGGCACGAAATAACCAAGAGTGGAGCTAGTGAAGACGAGGATGTGTTATCGAAGTTCCTTCCTTTTGGGGGGAAGTACGTCTCCGTTAGAGCGGTGTGGAGGCACAATGCTCCCCAAGAAGCCACTAGGGCCAACGTATTCTCCTCACGACCTCACACAATGCGAGATGCCGTGATTCCACTATTGGTGCCCTTGAAGGCGGCGACCGAACCTTTACAAACAAGGTTGGAGGAATCTCCACAACTTAATTGGAGGCTCCCAACGACACCACGAAGCTTCACCACAATGGACTATGGGCAAACTCCGAGGGAAGGAATCGTCTCGTGCCAAAGGACGAATCTCTGAAAAAGCTCAAAGCACGATTAGTCCACAAATGTGTTGTCATCAATCGCCAAAACTACATCGAGAGAGATATGCCTTAACAATCTCCCCCTTTTTGGTGGATTGATGACAATAAGGGATTTGCACAAGGATAGGACAAGAATAAAGGGATACTTAGAACTACAAAATAGAGACGGGCTCCCCCTGAATGTGTGCACCTAATTAGTAGTGCCTTTGGAATGCAAAGCACACACATTAGGATCAACACTCCCCCTATCTTTTATAGTCCAACAATCTAAGCATATGGGTGCGTGAGAGCAGGGAATATAACAGGATAATCAAGCAACTCACAAAATACCAAAGTACTTGAAGGACATAGATAATAATGGATAAGGTAGCATATGTCTCACACCATATGACTGGAACTCAGAGCATCTCCAGCCGCGCCCTCAAGAAGGCCCCCCAGGCGACTTTTCGTCCGCCGGCGCCAAAAAATCGGCCGAGTCACGCCCCCAGGGGCCCATTTTTCGCCGGCTCGGGCCGAAATTGGCGCCGGCGGACCCAACCCGAACCACTAGTAGAAAAACACCTATTAATCCTGGTTTGTAAGGGCCTTTAGTCCCGGTTCATGAACCGAGACTAATGGGTCGTTACTAATACCTCCAGCCATTAGTCCCGGTTCAAACACGAACCCGGATAGATGTGCCTCCACGTGGCCGGTCCGCCGAGCCTAGTTAGGGGGGCCTTTGGTCCCAGTTGGTGGCACCAACCGGGACCAAAAGTCCATGTTTTTTTTAGAAAAGTGGCTGCTTTAGGGGTTTTGGGGGTTATTTTTAGGTTGTTATTAGCTAGCTAATAGAGAGAAGTGTCCTCTCTTATATCTTCGTCCTTGGTTTACCAACGCTGCTGCTATGTTCATTTCACCCGCTGATATAACAACTCATGCATGCTCGCATCGTACATCATCATATATAATAACAAGTCCTACTAATCATGCATCATCATACAACTTCTACTCGTTATTAATAATAAGTCATACGATCATCATCCTCATAGTCATCGAACCCAACCCTACATAATTGTTCTTAGCACATGATCATCAGTATCAGGTAGGACCTAAACACCCTTAAGGTAAAATTGACTCTCCATTATGAAGAATGGCGATCATCCTGTCTCCAATTCTTGCCCTTCGCTGCCTTTTGCTTTCAAGAAGCTCCTTACGACTGTCCATACATTTTTTCCATTCTTTGATTGTCATGTCTCCACTTCTTTTAGAAACCCGATATGGACAGATGAGATTCGTAGGAATACCTGGTTGTATGTTCAAAACATGAAGGGTACTGTGCGTATACATCAGATGAGGCACACAATCATTCGGGATTATCTGTTGAAAAACATAGTAATAACTTCGTAGTTAGGAATGATGTACTAGTTTTTATAATAGTAAAAAATCTTACCAGGGTATCTCCATGGTAGTTACCGTAGTTCAACACGTGCACTAGTGGCACGTATTGACCATAATGTTGAGGAGTTTGATTGTAGATATTGTAATTCTCAAGATCAGTACAAAATGCGACCAGATGATTTTTCTCCTGATAAGTTAATTCGGAGCCTTCGGTGTAGTAGGTTCTGTCTACCATCTTCCACACATTCTTTGAAGAATGAAAATAAGCTGTCAATGGAAATAAGTTGTCAACTATTTTAAAATAAACAATATAAAATACTTAATAACTATGTTAAGCTCACATGGGAGAAGAATTGGAGGTGTATCCACAAGGACCCAAATCGAAGGTCTCTCTTGCTCGATTGATTGTAGGATCACCAAGATCCATGGTGATAAGCATACCCTCATCAAGACCATACATCTTGCAAAGTGCTTCCCAATTTTTGCAACCAAAATGGGTTACACTCTGAGCATGTACAGCTTTACTTGAAAATCCACACTATGATGGATACTTAGGATAATTTTTTTGGGTTCGAAACTTTCATGGTCTTCAAAACCCATCCTCTCCACGACACAGCGTCTTGCAAATCATGGGATAAGCTAGTCGAACTGGAAAAGATGAAAAATACACGTTAAAATAGTTGAAGTCATGCTTAATTACGAAAAAACTATTGTCGTCGTTGCGTACCGTATGAACATCGAAGGTCTCCTCGAGCTTAATGCTGAAGCGCCGATCTTCGTCCAGCTCAATGAACTTGTCGCACTTACCACCTCGGTCGTCGTGGCACTAGTCGCACTCCCCCGGGCGGTTTTCGTCGTCCGAGTACGACATTTCCGGCCTATGTTCATAATTCAAATATTAAACTAGATTATTAATCACGGGTTGACTATCGGTGATGTACGTAGCTCCTCCTTTCATTCCCGAGTGCATTATTACACCAAATTGTCTAGCACACGGGAATGAAGGAGAACTTATCCAATATGAGCATTCAATAAGCAAAAACAAATCATAAAATAAGCAAAACCAAATCATAAAATAAAGTAGTATTCAAATTAGCATGCATTCAATAATTATAAGCAAAATTACATCATCTCTTGGTGTCCGTATATCGTCGAATATTATCACTAATATAGCATCACTAAAACAACTAGAACCGTAGCGCCCGACGGGTATCGACGCGGGCGGTGAACACCCAAAGATAAGGAACCATCACAGGATCATAGCTCCAGTGAGATCCCTGAAGAACCTGCCAGGTATTGTCGAACCTGCCCTCCAATGCAACCATGTAGCGACGGACGTGCTCGTCCTCCTCGCTGACACGGTGATGTACCACCTCCACGATGTCCGGAAGCCTCAGCACCATCACTGGCCCACGCGACCGCCACCAAACAAGGATCGGGTAAACAACGGGCTGCCTCCTCACCAACCTACGTCCCCCGAAAGGTAGCACCTTCCAATACCAGCCCGGCGGAGCCCAGTCCCGAACATGGCCCTGATCAAGCAGGCCTTCACCGCCGAGTCGACGACGACGAGGATGCGGGATAGGCATCGCCGACGTCGATGCGGGAACTACTTCTATATATAGTTAAATAAAGTAGTTTTATTTATTAAATCAACTATCTAGTTCAACTACTAAGCACTTACTATAAATAAATAAAGTAGTACTTACTAAAAACAAACTACTTCTATATATAGTAAAATAAATTAGTTTATTAAATCAACTAGCTAGTTCAACTATATATGAAGCACTTACTATAAATAAAATAAAATAGTACTTACTAAAAATGAACAAATTAATTACAAAATCTAAATTACACAATATGAACTACATATCTAAATTACTACACATCTAATCTAACAAAAAAATCTAAAAAAATCTAACAAAAATAAAAAAAGTTGCTCACGGCCGGCGATGGCGACGGCGAGGTGCGGCGCGGGGCGGCGACGGCGCCGAGGCAGGGCGGGCCGGGCGGCGACGTCGGGGCGGCAGGGCGGGCAGCGACGGCGCGCGGGGCGGGGCGGGGCGGCGACGGCGTCGGGGCGGGGCAGCGACGGCGTCGGGAGAGGAGGAGAGATCAAAGTCGGGAGAGGAGGACGGCGCGCTAAGTGCTACTTATATAGCAAAGGCTTTGGTCCCGGTTGATGGCACCAACCAGGACAAATGCCCCTCTTTTGTCCCGGTTGGAGCCACCAACCGGGACCAAAGGCCTCGTTTCAGCAGCCCAAAGGGCGGGAAACGAAGACCTTTGGTCCCGGTTGGTGGCACCAACCGGGACATCATTTGTCCCGATTGGTGCCACCAACCGGGACCAAAGAGGGGGATTGGTGCCGGTTGGTGCCACCAACCGGTGCCAATGCACCCGTCTAATTACTTATTAATTTTCTGCAACTGTTTTTTAGTTTATTCTTTCTCCAGCTGTTTTTGAGTTCCACCTCGCCAAGCGAGAGGCACTCGCAGCGGTTTATAAGCCCTGAGTGCAGAGATGATGAAGAAGAGGCTCAATGCTCAACTGCACGTTGCTTAGCTTCAAGCCTTGAGGATTAGGGTAGACTGCACGGAGCTATATACAGTGCAGTTTACACTATTCTGAAAGGCTTGAAGCTATTTAACGAGCATTGCGCCTCTCTTTTATTTTTAATGACTTATTACAACTCAGAAATAAAAAGGAAAAATAAAATAGAAGAAAAAATAGTTGTGATTAACTTTACTAAAAAAATGAGCATAGATGCTTATTTTTAATGACTTATTACAACTCAGAAATAAAAAGAAGAAAAAATATTTGTGATTAACTTTACTAAAAAATGAGCATAGATGCTTATTTTTAATGACTTATTACAACTCAGAAATAAAAAGAAAAAAAATTAAATATAGCAGAAAATAAAAAAAACTATATGAAAAACTACTCAGAAATAAATAGATGAAAAAATAGTTGTGATTAACTTTACTAAAAAATGAGGATAGATGCTTATTTTTAATGACTTATTACAATTCCGAAATAAATGGAAAAAAATAGTTGTGATTAACTTTACTAAAAAATGAGCATAGATGCTTATTTTTAATGACTTATTACAACTCAGAAATAAAAAGAAAAAAATAAATATAGCTGAAAAGAAAAAAAATGATATAAAAAACTACTCAAAAATAAATAGAAGAAAAAATAGTTGTGATTAACTTTACTAAAAAAATGAGCATAGATGCTTATTTTTAATGACTTATTACATTTCAGAAATAAATAAAAGAAAAAATAGTTGTGATTAACTTTACTAAAAATGAGCATAGATGCTTATTTTTAATGATTATTACAACTCAGAAATAAAAAGGAAAAAAAATATAGCAGAAAAGAAAAAAACTACATAAAAAACAACTCAGAAATGAGCATAGATGCGCTTGTAGAGAAAATTCAACCTAAATTCATAATAAATTTCTAATAACTTCAGAGAAATTTAGTATGAATTTAGGTTAAATTTCCTGTATAAGAGCATCTATTTTCATTTTCAGAGGTGCTCAACAAGGCAGAGATGAAGGGGCTTATAAACCGGTCTGAGCCCCCTTCGGTTGGCGAGGTGGGACTAAACTCTGGCCGCAACGAGGAGCAACCCTTTAGTCCCGGTTGGTGGCATGAACCGGGACCAATGGCAGCCTTTGGTCCCGGTTCATGCCACCAACCGGGACCAATGGTGGTGGGCCAGGAGCGAGGCCCATTGGTCCCGGTTTGTCCCACCAACCGGGACCAGAAGGTCCAGACGAACCGGGACCAATGGCCCACGTGGCCCGGCCGGCCCCCGGGGCTCACGAACGGGTCCAATGCCCCCATTGGTCCCGGTTCTCGATTGAACCGGGACTAATGGGCTGACCTAGCCTGGACCGTTGCCCCCTTTTCTACTAGTGAACCCGGCGCGTTCGGGGTCGCTCGGGAGCGTCGGGTGAATATTTTTTGGCGCGAAAGCGCCATGGTCCAGCCGCGTCAGCGACTCGACTCTCTTCTCGCCGCTTCGTCGTCCTCATCGCCTCGTTTCCTGCGGTGAATCAATGCCAAAGCTACGCGCGCTGCCGCGCCAGTCAGCCTCCATTGATGCCTCACGGGCGGCGCGAGTCCCATCGCCCGCCACGCCTCCCGCCACGCGTAACGCGCCGGCCAAGCCTACCGTGCGGCGCCTTCTCCTATATAAAACCGAGAACCAGCGCGCTGGAGATACGCACACACACCACACCGCCGACGCGCCCACTTCTCCCCCCTCCTCCTCTCGCCGTCTCCAGCTCAGAAGGATGGCCGAGCGCTTCCCAGGTGACGGCGCGTCAGCAAATGGTTTCGGGCGCCGCCATCTGCACGAGGACGAGGCTCGCCTCCTCTTCGAGGCCGAGTACCCGGCCCCGTCAGACATGCGGGTGCCCGGGGAGTGGAGGATCAGCGCAGGCGGCGTGCCGGTGCCACCACCACCCACCGGGGCGGCGCGGCGTGCGGAGATCGCACGCATCCGCGCGTCCCTGCCGCGAGCGGCGAGGGAAGGCCCACGGTACACGCCCGACAGCCTGCTCTGGGAGCCCTATTTCCGCCGCCGACACTCCGAGCAGCTCGAGGCGACGAACGGCGTCGTGCCCTCCGGCAGGCACAACTCCGAGTGCCGGCGCCGGTGGTGGGGCGTACCCGGCCGCACGTTGGAGGCCGTCCTCAAGTACAACGAGGGCGGCAACACGCCACGCCTCGAGTACCCCGCTCCCCCGACCTTCTCACGCCGTCGTGGGAGCTCCTGGACGTCGAGGCCTATGGAGCGGCCCGGCGCATCCTCCTCCTCGTCCGGCCGCTCGTCGGGCTCTCCCTGCCTCCGCCTTGTCAAGCCGGAGCCCCAGGACACGCCGGTCAGCGCGCGCACCCGCAGCTCCGGCGTCCGCATCGGGGACTCCACCCCCCCCCCCCCCCCCCCATCCGACCGCTTCGTCCTCGTCGAGCCCAAGTCGGAGCCCAGCCTCCCCATGGAGTACGAGGAGATAGCGCAGCGCGGCTTCTCCGACGAGGATGTCCTGTAGTGGGCGCGGGATGACTACCTCTGCGACGAGATGGTCCGGCAGCGCCGGGCCCTGGAGGAGATTGAAGCTCGCAAGCGCGGGCGCGAGGACGAGCACGACGTCCTCATCCTGGACAGTGACGACGACGAGGACGCCCCCGGACCGTCCAACCCGCCGCGCCAACTAGGAGAGGGATGCAGCAGGGACGGCGGTGGTGGAGGCAGCGCCGCCGCCGACGGATACTACACGTGGTTCTACAGCCTCCTCGGCATGTAGAACTACGAGGGCGGGCGGCGGGCGGCTGGGAGCGGCGAGGCAGACGGCGAGGAACGGTGATGGAGATGGCGAGTGGCGGCCCCTAGTAGTTTTTTCTTTTTTTGTAAAATATGTTTAAGTTTGAACGAACTCGCTGAAGTTTGCAATGAATTTGTGCCGTGTTTGTGCCATGTTTAAATTTTTCAAAATAACATGGGCGCCGCGACTGGGGGGCATCACGCCCCCAGCGTGCGGGTTAGCGCCGGTGCGCCCCCAGGGGGCGATTTTTAGCCCCTCCTGGGGGGCCAACGACTGGAGATGCTCTTAGGTCTCACAGGCACAAAACTAGATCAAGCAAACGACAAGAGCAAGCAACGACACAACAAACCACAAGGACACACACACTCGCAACTCGGCAATGACACAAATCCCTATACTCTCTCCCCCTTTTGCATCGAGACACCAAAAAGGCAAAGAGCGTTGCTACGGCTCCAGGTGATAGCAAACTGAGGATCTCAAACATCACATCCCAGCGGGATCGTCTGCATCACCGTCTTCGGTCGGAAACTGCTCGGCGTCTGAATCGGTCCACTGGCAGTGTTGCTGAACCCACTACTCCTCATAAGTGTTCCTGCCCTCAGACCCGCTGTTAATAGTTGCACCCAACTAACGCATGAGCTCCTTGTGATGGCTGCAGGCCATCTTCTTAGAGACATGAGAGATGTACTGGCCATGAGACTCCATGCAGAAGAGTTTCTTCATCTTACGCTTAATCTTCTTTGCCCAAGAGGGATCCACTCCAGAGGGCTCATAGTCCTCATCATCATCGGCCTCAGCCTCGCCCTCGGTATCCATGTCCGCAGCAGTAGATGGACCCCCAGATTTAGGAGCCGGGGTGCCCCAATTGTCCTTCTTCCTTAGACGCTTGATCTCATGAGACACCAATTCTCCAGTTTCCAGCATAACCTTTGGATAGACATGTGCCCATGCCTTCTCAATGAGCAACATGAGAAACGTACCATAGATCGGGCACTTGCGCTCAGAAACGACAGAAAGAAGTTCAGACCACATAACATGAGAGATGTCCAGGGACTCGCCAGTGTTTGCTTCATTCTCATGCTGGCAGAAGAGAAGCATATCCACAAGATAGGAGTGGACCATATCTAGATTCCTGATACAAGGGAATAGATTCTCCTGGAAAACACGGTGAAGGATGTCCAGAAAGGCAGGCAGCTCATAGGTTTCCTTCTCAGTCACGAGGTGAATCTTCACAGAACAGTAGGGCCAGAGAGCTTGCTTTGTGAGTGGAGGTGGTATTACTGGAGTCTCAAGCCTGTGATCTCCCACCCCAAATAACTCCATGAAGGCCTTCCACTTGACAGAAAGAAACTTGCCATTTGTCATCCAAGTCAGAGTACTTTCTACATCAGTCCCGAGATGAACAGTGGCATAGAATTGAGCCACCAAATCTGCATCAAAGTCCTTGTCGAACTGCATGATTCTGAGGATGTTCAGCTGAGAGCACATTTGAAGGGCTTCGCCAAATTACTCAGGGTCCTTCTCCATAGCATCCGTGTCGATGGAGCGCACATCAACATAGAGATTCTTCTTGGCCTTGATCACATCAAAGAAGATGGCAAACTGAAAACGATTCCAGAACGGACGATTGACCAAGGTGGGTTCTTGGTCTTCCTCATAGGGGTTGCGGCGATGCCTTTCCCAGAATTCCTTGGCAGTCATCTCAGTCACAGTCTTGCCCCTCGGCTTTGGCTTGTTGGCAGGATTCTTCTTAAGTTGAGGTAGAGGATGGGAACTTGATGAAGAAGCACCCGCTGTCTCAGAGGTGCGGTAGCGCTTTGATGTTGAACGTCCGGGGTTGACATGGCGGGCTTGCTGCTTAGGGTGTTCATCACCTGGAACCAAACACGCGAGCAAAAGAAACAACACGAAAGAAAGAGCATAAGCCACCAAACAAAGCAACATGGATCAAAAAGTGGTAGGACAATGATGGAATTGGGCATCCAGCGGTAGTACCGCGACCCAACCGCGGCAGTACCGCTTGAGTGGTAGTACCGCTCCAGATGAGCGGTAGTACCGCTCTAGATGGGGAAGGGAGGTTCCCTACTGCCGTGGACGGATCCGGCACTACCGGTGATGCCAAATTCAAAAATAAACCTACCAAACTTCAATCCAACAGGCCTGGAAGCCATCTCCATCCTACTCAAGCCTCGACTTAGCCAAAAATCGAGAAATACAGGCCTGGAAGCCCATGACCAAAACTCGACTTTGAAGCACACATACCATCAAAAATGGCTAATGTGAAATAGTTGATCAATTTATGCATAATGGGGGGAGGGAGAGTTCATTGGGAGAACAACACTCCCCCTATGTACATGCCTACACCTAAACTAGACAAAAAGTTGAATGTGGTGGGGTGTGCAAGGGTTCAAGTCACATTGCTCGAATCAATGATATTTAGCTCATGCCTTAACTCGCGAAATCTTGCTTCATCCAAGGGCTTCGTGAAAATATCTGCAAGGTTATCATAAGTGTTAACATGCTTGAGCTTGATCTCCCCTCGCCTAATATGATCCCGGATGAAGTGATACCGAATCTCAATATGCTTCGTCTTGAAGTGTTGCACTGGGTTGAGAGAAATCTTGATGGCTGAAGGAGTCCTGGACTAGGGGGTGTCCGGATAGCCGGACTATCATCATCGGCCGGACTCCCAGACTATGAAGATACAAGATTGAAGACTTCGTCCCGTGTCCGGATGGGACTTACCTTGGCGTGGAAGGCAATCTTGACAATACGGATATGTAGATCTCCTACCATTGTAACCGACTCTGTGTAACCCTAGCCCTCTCCGGTGTCTATATAAACCGGAGGGTTTTAGTCCGTAGGACAACAACCATTACAACAATCATACCATAGGCTAGCTTCTAGGGTTTAGCCTCCTTGATCTCGTGGTAGATCCACTCTTGTACTACCCATATCATCAATATCAATCAAGCAGGAGTAGGGTTTTACCTCCATCGAGAGGGCCCGAACCTGGGTAAAAACATCGTGTCCCTTGCCTCCTGTTACCATCCGCCTAGACGCACAGTTCGGGACCCCCTACCCGAGATCCGCCGGTTTTGACACCGACATTGGTGCTTTCATTGAGAGTTCCTCTGTGCCGTCATGATCAGGAAGGATGCCTCTTCCCGTCTTTAAAGACGGTACCATCGCCAAAGGAGCTTTGGCCGCCGGCCAAACTATCCGGCTAGGTGGTTTTCTCATGACCGCCTATTCGGCCGCCGCTTCGACGATGACCTCTCGGGTCATCAAAAGCAATCTTCACGTCAACTTGGAATTCGCCGAGCAGCTGGATCCAATGGAGCTCTCTTCCGTAAACGAGCTCTTGGATCGCATCGCCGCCCTGGGAGTCGCTACACACTACAATCAGATTGGGCTTAAAACCGATCTGAGAGAGATTAACTCTCCCCAGGTTACCCACCATGTTGCGGTGGTAGAGGAACAATGCGGCGACTCTTCTTTTGTATTAAAAACTAGTTATGTCCGGACTCCTGATCCCTCCATGCCGGATTCCCGCGAAGGGACGGACGTCGATCAAGTACTGAACCTAAAGTCAGGCAGCGGACCAGACTCGTCGGACAACGTCCAACAATCCAAGTTCCAAATTCGGAAAAATTTCGGCCCTTGAGCCTCAAGATGGGCAGGGTTCCAGACACAATTCCACCCACCCACCCAAACATATGCAATCTATCTCAAATCCGGCAAGAGCCCGCTGAAATAGTACATCATTACTGGGCCAGATTCCTCCTGGTTATAGACAGGATAAAGGACTGCCGTGAGGAAAACGCAATTTCAACTTTCTGCAATAATTGCACGGACAAGGGAATCTTGAACGCCATAAGTCGTCGTGAAATTACACGCTTCGCTGACCTGGCGTCCATAGTACGAAAGTAGTGTGCGATGGAGAGTTTCCGGAAAACCGAAACTAAGTTTTGGGACAATCCGGCTCCGGATACAACCCTAATCCGAAACAAAAGGGTGCATCATGCTCAGGCACCCGGTACAAAAACCAAAAAGCAAAAACCCCATAAAGGGCACGGAAGCGTACTGGAGGGATGGCTCAGCGGACCCTGTAAAATTCACAGTACAGAGGGCACCACTCCAACACATAGCCTTCGATCATGTTGGATACTGCGGCAGGTGGCCAAAAGTGGCGAAGAGCTTCTAGCCCCGGAGAACCACTCCAATAGTACCAGTATGGTGTCAACAGTCTTCGAGACTTTCGCATCAAATAATATGCGGAAACGAACAATCCGTAGCCTCGCCAAAGTCTACCAAGAAGCAACAACAAATCCATGGAGCGACATGGCTATCACCTTCAACGCCAGCGATGAACCTAAATTCCGAACTGCCCGAGGACCAGCCGCATTGGTCCTCAGTCCAATAGTGGACGGCTTTCGTCTTACCAAGGTACTTATGGATGGTGGCAGCGGATTAAACCTCATCTACGAGGAAACCCTTCGAAAAATGGAAATAGACTGGAGCCGCATTGAGCGAAGCAGCACAACCTTTAGAGGAATAATCCCTAGTCGGGAAGCATGCTGCACAGGAAAAATTACACTCGATGTGGTGTTCGGCTCGCCGACAATTACAGGTCCGAGGAGGTCATGTTCCAAGTGGCCCCGTTCAGCAGCGGATATCACGCTTTATTAGGGCGAGAGGCATTCACAATTTTTCAATCCATACCCCATTACGGGTACATGAAGCTTAAAATGCCCGGGCCCAATGGAATAATCACTCTTGTCAGTGATCCGGACATAGCACTCCGCGCCGAAAACAAGACAGCCGCACTAGCCCTAGAGGCACTATCCGAAGCCCTAGCAGCAGAGGAACTCACTGCGCTGCGCTCCACGGTGAACAGGGACGATGTGATACTCGATAAAAGATCCAAGTCCACTTCTTTTAAACCAGCGGACGAAATAGTCAAATTCCAGGTCCATCCAATGAACCCCACAAAGACGGCCTCCATCGGGGCACAATTAAACCCTGATGTAGACGCCGCACTACGAGAATTCCTTCGGGAAAATTGGGATATATTTGCCTGGAACCCTTCAGATATGCCAAGAATCCCACGCAGGATGGTAGAACACAGCCTAAACATCCTAAAAGGATTCAAGCCAGAAACAGGCTCTTCGGCGATCTTCCGAACCCAAAAGACAGGCAATGGGAGAGGAGCTAGCCAAACTATTAGAAGCCGGATTCATCAGAGACATCAAACATCCGGACTGGCTAGCAAACCTTGTAATGGTACCAAAAAAGGACAAATCCTGGTGCCTTTGTGTCGATTTTAAAGACCTTAACAAGGCCTGCCCAAAGGATCCTTTCCCACTTCCCCGCATCGACCAAATCATTGATGCTACCGCAGGGCACGATTCATTGTGCTTCCTCGACGCATATTCCGGATACCATCAAATCAAGATGGCGGAAACAGACCAGGCCGCAACGGCATTCATTAATCCATACGGACCATTCTGCTTCAACACAATGCCCTTCGGACTCAAAAACGCCGGCGCAATATATCAGCGCATGATTCAGACATGTCTGGCTACCCAGATCGGCAAAACAGTGGAGGCATACGTAGACGACGTGGTCGTCAAGACCAAACATGTCGAAACTCTAGTAGACGACTTGAGGCTGACATTCGACAACCTCCGAGCATATGACATTAAGCTCAACCCGGAAAAATGCGTTTTCGGCGTACCAGCCGGAAAGCTCTTAGGCTTCATTGTATCAGGTAGAGGAATTGAAGCAAACCCAGCCAAGATCCGAGCTCTGTCACAGTTGGATATCCCAAAGGATCTCAAACAAATACAAAAATTGACTGGATGCGTGGTAGCCTTAAGCCGCTTCATCTCCCGTTTGGGAGAAAAGGCGTTGCCCCTTTATCGCCTCCTCCGGCGCACCGAACACTTCGAGTGGACGGATGCTGCCACGGCCGGACTCGAAGAAATAAAAGCCATATTGGCAACAAATCCGGTCCTGGCTGCGCCCAATTTGGGCGAACCAATGTTATTATATATCGCGGCAACACATCAAGTTGTCAGCGCGGTACTCGTCATCGAATGAGAAACAGAAGGACACAAATTCCCTCTTCAAAAACCAGTGTACTACGTATCCACTGTCTTAACTCCATGCAAGTCCCGGTACCGCATTATCAAAAGATAGCGTACGCGATGTTCATGGCATCCCAGAAGCTGCGACACTACTTTCAAGAGTGTTCGATAACAGTGGCCTCTAAAGTACCTCTCAACGACATTATAAACAACCGCGACGCGACGGGCAGGATTGCGAAATGGGCCATCGAGCTCTTACCATTCGACATAACCTATAAACCATGGCGAGCTATAAAGTCGCAAGTTTTAGCTGACTTCATTGCTGAATGGACCGAAGCCGAACTCCCTAAAGAGTACGGCGCATACTCCAATTGGATTATGCATTTCGAAGGCTCCAAAATGCTGGCCGGCTTGGGGGTTGGCATCGTATTGACGTCCCCAACCGGAGACACAGTCCAATACATACTTCAGATAATGTACACGGACTCCAACAACGTAGCCGAATATGAGGCCCTCCTACATGTTCTCCGGATGGCAATCTCCATGGATATTCAACGCCTAGAGGTGCGCGGGGATTCAAACCTTGCAAAATCCCAAGTAAATGGAGACTTTGACGCCAAGGATCCGAAAATGGCAGCCTATCGTAACGTTGTCTTAAAAATGTCAGCTTGGTTCGAAGGACTCGAATTCCACCACGTAGCCCGGGATAATAACCAGGCAGCCGATGTGTTGGCATGCATCGGCGCAAAAAGGGACACCGTCCCTCCAAACATCTTCCTGGAGCGGCTCTTTAAGCCATCCGTACTATGGGAAGAGGAGTCTGGAAATAACAACCCGGAAGCAACCGCACCACCCAACACAGAACAATCTGACATAATCGGCGGCTCAGTCGATGAAATAACACCTTCAGCCCACGAAATAATGGCGGCAATCGCCCCGTGGACGGAACCATTCCTAGCCTACTTAATTAGGCAGGAACTTCACGAAGACCAAAATGAGGCCCGCTGCATAGTTCGGCGATCTAAAGCCTACAAGGTCCATGTGGGAGAACTTTATAAGAAAAGCACAACCGGAGTCCTTCAAAGGTGCATCTCCGGAGAGGAAGGGCGAAACCTTCTGGCTGAAATTCATGCCGGACTAGGCGGACACCACGCTGCAGCCCGGGCCCTTGTAGGCAAGGCCTTCTGTACAGGATTTTATTGGCCGACGGCCCGGGCAGATGCTCAGGACTTAGTCCAACGATGCGTCGGTTGTCAGCTCTTTGCTAATAAGAGCCACATGCCACCCACCGCCCTGAAAACTATACCCATCACCTAGACGTTCGCGGTCTGGGGGCTTGACATGGTTGGACCCCTTAAAGGGGGATCCCATAAGCAAAAAGACCTGTTGGTAATGGTGGACAAATTCACCAAATGGATAGAGGCCAAGCCGATTAAAACGGCTGAATCCGGACCAGTGATAGACTTCATATCCGGGGTAGTACACCGTTATGGCGTCCCCCACAGCATCATCACCGATAATGGCACGAACTTCACGGCCGACGAGGTTAAACTCTGGTGCAGAAACATGGGCATTAAGCTCGACTACGCTTCAGTCTACCACCCTCAAACCAACGGTCAAGTTGAACGAGCAAATGGTCTAATCATGAGCGGCATCAAACCTAGATTAGTGCGGTCCCTTACGGAATCTAACACGCACTGGGTAGAGGAGCTCGACTCCGTACTCTGGGGGCTGCAGACCACGCCAAACCGTACTACCGGATTCACACCATTTTTTATGGTATACGCTGCAGAGGCAGTTTTGCCCTGCGACATAATTCATGACTCACCTCGAGTGCGCATGTACGAAGAAAGAGAAGCCGAGTTGGATCGGCAGGACAGCTTGGACGCATTGGAGGACGAGCGCGACGTGGCAAAGGCTCGTTCCGCATTCTATCAGCAGCATGCTCGAAGATATCAAAGCAGAGAAGTACGGGCCAAAACTTACAATGTTGGCGAACTAGTTCTACGCCTGCCGGACAAGAAAAAGGACAAACTCAAGCCCAAATGGGAAGGTCCCTTCATCATCGACCAAGTTCTGACCGGCGGAGCATACCGTCTGCGAAACGCATCGGACAACCGACTTGAGACGAACCCATGGAACGCAGCCCGCCTCCGAAGATTCTACGCCTAGCGCCGAACTCAGAGTTCGTCTCCTTCCTCCGTCTACATTTTACACTTCAGTTGTCTTTTGTTTATCTCTTTTCTCCCACTTTTTTCATAAAGCCCTTGAGGGCCGATTTGCGCATTGTTCGCACACACTTGACGTGCTACTCGCACTCATTATACCTGGGGGCTTCTTTCACAGAAGCTTATTTATACAGGCTTTATGCCGAATACATGTGTCAAACTTCCACATGTACCTTTTATTCACCATTATATGCATCGATATGACTTAAGTTCTGGCCAAGCTGGGTTGCCTGGCTCCTGTGATTACCCCTACGTTCCCGATTGTTCGGCTAGGAGGTAAAGGGAGCACCTCTGCGATTGTTACTGCCGGGTCAGCCGGATGTGTACCTCAGACTGGGTGAAGCCGAAAGCTAGCGTTCTTAAGGGAATATTCGGTCGGTGACTTGAAAGATGATTTTTTTACCTATTTATTTATCTGCCCCCAGATGTTTTTCTGCTCTTTTCGCATTCCGGACATGCACTTTAGGGCATGCCTCCGAGGGAAAGGAACCCTTAACGGAACTATTCTCCCAGGAAGATGTTTCTTACTAACCATGTAATATAACATAACTAGTTGGGCACTTGTCTGATAAAGCACTAATGACCCCTATGCCTGGTCTCCATGCATGCCCCGGTTTTTTCATAACCGAGAAGGTATTCGGACACACTCCGGACTCTAGGGTCCCGAGGTTGAAGCGAAAAGGTCGGCAAAGACAAATGATCTACAATCCAGCTAGAAGGCATTTTATATGTCATTTCAAAATACATTGTCAAATTGACTAACTGTACTCCTCTTCAATCCCGTCTAACAGGCTGTCTAATTTACAGTCCCGTTGGGAATACTTAGCGGCCAATTCTACTTGGCTGTACACTAAGCTCACAGGGATCTCCTTCCCATCGGGCCCCACAGGTCTGACCTCGGCCATGTGGTTTGGATCCGCCTTCTTGTACCGCGTCTTCACCATGGCCCAGGCCTTCCTGGCGCCTTGACGGCAGGCCGATATCTTCCATAAACGGAAGCGCTGCCGTGCTCCCTGAAGCTTCTCCGCAAGCTCTCCAAGGCCCTCGGGTAGGGAGACGGACGGCCATAAGGCCTGGGCGACGCCACTCATCGCCTGCCGAACACGTTCGAGCAGTTGCACCCGCTCAGGAAGTTGGTCACCCGTTGAACCGGGCATTTCCTCCGCAGGGCGACCTGTGAGCACACCTATAGACATATTTCTGTCAATCGACTTCCTCGCCGAACTCTTCTTTTCAAAAGAGTTTGCTCAAGCACTTACTATAGATGCCGCGACGAAGCCGCTGATTCTCCTTCAGGGAGCCAGACAGCTGGGCCCGAACACCTTTTAGCTCTTCTCCAAGCTGGGTGTGGGCATCTTGGAGTTTGTTCCTCTCCTGCTGCACCTTCATAAGCACCCTCTCACCGGCCTTCAGCTGGTGCAGTAGCTATTGCTTGTCCGGATCAAGTCCGGCAACATCTGCAATATTATTGTCAGACTTATACACACGCCGCACACTGCTTATCTTTTTGAAATATGTGTTACCAG
This sequence comes from Triticum timopheevii, assembly GCA_963921465.1. NCBI lineage: Eukaryota > Viridiplantae > Streptophyta > Magnoliopsida > Poales > Poaceae > Triticum > Triticum timopheevii. The sequence continues at coordinate 13,396,326 of OY997272.1, read as the reverse complement.
AGGGGGTCTCTATGTCTCCTCCTGCGGCGGCTAGTGCGGCCTCTAGTTGGGCCTCGCACCCTTGTAGCTCCTAAGACAATTGGGTATTCTTCTCCATGAGATCCTGCATATCAAATGATCCTTAAATCAGTTATTTTAACTACTTTAAGTCTCAGGGGCTACTGGCATATACAACTATTAAAATCCCTTACCCGTATGTCTTTTACATACTACTCCGTGGCTCTGGTTAAACCATCTTGAGCGGCACGAAGGTGCGCGCCTCCCGCGTTAAAGGCATTCAACGCCTCCAGGGAGAAACACGCGTCACGAAGAACTATCCGGCGGCGCCTGTGATTCATGGCACTCTCCACCTCAGACCTGGTGGCAGACAGCTTGTCGGCATCCTTCGTTGGAGGAGCATCCGGCTCGCGCCTTGCGCTCGCCTCCCCCTCCGGACCAGGTGTTGGAGCCTGGCTGGCGGAGGCTTGGTTGGCAACCTCTCCGGACACAGTCCGGCGAGCGCTCTTTCTCCTGGAAGAGTCGTAAGCATTAATGTACTTCACAGAAGTCTTTTCCTTAAAAACGGCGGCGGGACATACCTTTGCGGCGACGTTTCAATTCGCACCGCACCCCTCTTCCGCCTGCTGGGCCGGACTGACCCTTGTTGGTCAGTCGCCGCGGGTTCGGCTTCCCGCCTTGAAGGCACCTCCTGCAAGACACCGTTGGTATATGGTGGTCAGAAATACGCAAGGACGAAGTAATGGCGTCAGGACTCCGGTCATAATTACCTGGGAAGCCGGAGGTAAACCAGGGTAGTTAGCCGTAATGGCGACTAGAGCATTGTCCATGCTAAGTTGGTGGAACACCCCGTCAATCAGCTCCACCTTTATGTCCGGATCCTCTTCGGAGGCCGGATCAAGGGATCTTCCCGGATCTTCGGGTTGTGGAGCCGGACTGTGTATGCCCTCCACATCCCGGCGCAGTTCCTGCGTCGAAATCATAAAGTAAAGCTCTTAACTTTGAAAGCGCGGATCGGATGAGTAAAAAATCCGCTTAACCAGCTCCGAGGGTTATTCATGGAGAACCCATTCAATGGGCTCGTTTGGAGGAAGTCCTCATTCTCCCCCTTGTACAAGCCGGACAGGATCTTCACCAGATCTGCGGCCGATCCCGGCCCCTTGCGGCCATGACGGGTGGCGTCATTCTCCCCGTTGAAATCCCACATGGGGTGGCCCCTGTATTGGAGTGGTTGCACCCCTCGCATAATGCACGTGGCCATGCTCCAATCATGGTCAATCCGGAATGGGCCAGCAACCTTATCCGGCCCATCAGATAATGGACGCTCCTGTCATCTTCCCGTTGAGGGCTCCGCGGGCGCCAACTCAGGCGTTTCTTCAGCGGAGCGGTGCTGAACTCCGGGGGGGGGGGGGGCGATCCAAACTGGGTCCGGCAGTGGAGCGTCTTCTATGTAAAACCATTCCGAGGGTCAGTCTTCGGACGCCTTCTTTGGGGTTCCGGATAGATATCCGGTCCCGGCGATGCGCCATATTTCGGCTCCGCCCACTTGATATATCGACCCCTCGTGAGAACGGGGGACGAGGCAAAACAATCTCTTCCACAGCGCAAAATGGGGCTCGATGCCCAGAAACAGCTCGCAAAGAGCTACGAAACCCGCAATGTGCAGGATGGAGGCGGGCGTAAGGTGATGAAGCTCTCCAGGAGCCCCCGGAGAAATGGATGTATGGGAAATCCGAGCCCCCTTATTAAATAAGGGACGAAGCACACCCGCTCTCCTTTACAGGGACTGGGGGTGTTCTCCGCATGCTTTCCACCTTTGTAGGTGGCCAGCCCGGCTCGAACCGGGACCATAAAGGTCGGAGAAAGGTATCCCTCCGCTTGGAGCGCACCAGCTCGCTGTGCGGGACTGAACATCTCCTCCAATCTCCTGGCTGAGGGCTGGGAGCGCGAGAGGAGGAGCCGCATCGACGTTCCATGATGGAATGGGTTTTGGTCATAAGCGCTCTGATGAGTACTCGCGGAAGGAGGATGGTGTGATTTGGATCTGAATCCTTGCCTCTCTTATAGGCAGCTTATTCGCGCAGCTAGGGGGTAAAAAGGTAAAAATACCCTGACCATTCGCATTCGTACGACACGTGGAAGAGGGCCATTATTGGGCGTGGAAGCCAAGGAGCGCAACATTTATAAGGAAGCTGGACACTATTCGGCAAACACACGGAAATTGGAGGAGAACCCGCCTTGCAACGCCGAAGACAATATACGCGCCGGACTCGTCGTCGTTGAAGCCTGGTTCGGGGGCTACTGAGGGAGTCCTGGACTAGGGGGTGTCCGGATAGCCGGGCTATCATCATCGGCCGGACTCCAAGACTATGAAGATACAAGATTGAAGACTTCGTCCCATGTCCGGATGGGACTTTCCTTGGCGTGGAAGGCAAGCTTGGCAATACGGATATGTAGATCTCCTACCATTGTAACCGACTCTGTGTAACCCTAGCCCTCTCCAGTGTCTATATAAACCGGAGGGTTTTAGTCCGTAGGACAACAACCATTACAACAATCATACCATAGGCTAGCTTCTAGGGTTTAGCCTCCTTGATCTCGTGGTAGATCCACTCTTGTACTACCCATATCATCAATATCAATCAAGCAGGAGTAGGGTTTTACCTCCATCGAGAGGGCCCAAACCTGGGTAAAAACATCGTGTCCCTTGCCTCCTGTTACCATCCGCCTAGACGCACAGTTCGGGACCCCCTACCCGAGATCCGTCAGTTTTGACACCGACAATGGCACTTTCATTGTCACACCAAAGAGGCACTTTGTCACAAATGACACCATAATCGTTTAAAGTTTGACTCATCCATAAGAGTTGTGCACAACAACTAACGGCCTCCACATACTCCGCTTCGATGGACGAGAGAGACACACAACTTTACTTCTTGGAAGACCAACTCACCAAAGAGCAGCCAAGAAATTGGCGCCCTCCGGAAGTGGACTTCCTATCCACTTTGTCTCCCGCCCAATCAAAATCCGAATATCCTTCAAGCTTGAAGTTTGCTCCTCTTGGGTACCATAAGCCAAAGTTTGGGGTATGAGCCAAATATCGGAAGATTCGCTTGACCGCCACAAAGTGGCTTTCCTTCGGTGCGGCTTGAAACCGTGCACACATTCCCACACTCAACATGATATCCGGTCTAGATGCACAAAGGTAAAGCAAGGAGCCAATCATGGAGCGATATACCTTTTGATCCACTGCTTTACCATTGGGATCAACGTCAAGTTGGCACTTGGTGGGCATTGGAGTAGAAGCCGGCTTGACATCACTTAGCTCGGATCTTTTTAGCATGTCTTGAGTGTATTTGGATTGGTTGATGAAGGTACCTTCTCTTCTTTGCTTGATATTGAAACCGAGGAAGAAATTCAACTCTCCCATCGAAGACATCTTGAACTTAGAGGTCATGAGAGCGGCAAATTCCTCATTGAAAGCTTTGTTAGGGGAACCAAAGATAATATCATCAACATATAGTTGGCACACAAACAACTCCCCTTTAACCTTCTTAGGAAAAAGAGTGGGATCGATTTGCCCAACCTCAAATCCGCGATCTTGCAACAACTCGGTAAGGTGGTCATACCACGCACGTGGGGCTTGCTTAAGGCCATAGAGTGCCTTATCGAGTTGATACACATGATCGGGAAAGTAGGGATCCTCGAACCCAGGGGGTTGCTTGACATAAACCAACTCATTGATAGGACCATTAAGAAAAGCACTCTTCACATCCATTTGTTGTAACTTAAAGTTGTGATGGGAAGCATAAGTAATCAACAAACGAATGGATTCAAGGTGAGCAACGGGAGCAAAGGTTTCACCGTAGTCGATACCCTCGACTTGGGAGTAGCCTTGTGCTACCAATCTTGCCTTGTTGCGAACGATGGTTCCATGAGTATCTTGCTTCTTCTTGAATATCCACTTGGTTCCAATGACATTGTGGTTCCCCGATGGCCTTGGCACCAATCTCCACACCTTGTTGTACTCGAAGTTGTTGAGTTCTTCATGCATGGCATTGAGCCAATCCGGATCTTCGAGCACCTCAAAGACCTTTTGGGGTTCAACACAAGAGACAAAAGCGTGATGTTCACAATAGTTTGCTAATTGTCTACGAGTGCTTACCCCCTTTCTTAGGCTTCCAACCACATTCTCCATGAGATGACCTTGGGTAGTGATCTTGGATGCGATCTTCGCGGCACGACGCTCTAATTCCTCCTCGGATGTGAAAGGAGAAGGTGTAACTACTTGATCATTTTGAGCACCGTCTTGAGCTTGTTCTTGATCTTGAGCTTGCTCTTGATCTTGAACTTGCTCGAGGGGGAGAACTTGACCTTGGGCATCAATTGGTGGTTCACCACCTTCTTGAGGTTAATCTTGCCCTAGGTCTTGTTCATGAGGTTGAGGGCCTTCACTTTGTTCTTCGGAAGCGTGTGGGTCTTGGGTTGGTGATGGATCCACTTGAGTGGAGCATTGTCCTTCTCCTTCGGCCACAAGGGGTTCCTCAATGGGTAGGATATGACCCACACCCATTCTTCTTATGGCTTGGGGAGGAATTTCATCAACTACATCGCAAGTACCACTTTGCTCCACTTGGGAGCCGTTATTTTCGTCAAACTACACGTCACACGTCTCCTCAATGAGTCCAGTGGACTTGTTGAGGACACGGTAAGCATGAGAGTTTGGAGCATAACCAACAAATATGCCCTCATAAGCTGTAGCCTCAAATTTAGACAAATGAACACCTTTCTTGAGAATGAAACACTTACACCCAAACACCCGGAAGTACTTGAGGTTGGGCTTGTTACCGGTAAGTATTTCATAAGGAGTCTTGTTCAAGCCTTTGCGGAGATAGAGCCGATTGGATGCATGACATGCTGTGTTGATGGCTTCAGCCCAAAAGTTGTATGAAGACTTGAACTCTGCCATCATGGTCCTTGCTGCATCCATCAACATCCGGTACTTACTCTCCGCGACACCATTTTGTTGAGGGGTATATGGTGCAGAATATTGATGCTTGACCCCCTCATCACTAAGAAACTCATCCAAGGTGTAGTTCTTGAACTCGGTGCCATTGTCACTTCTTATTGTCAAGATCTTTGCATCATGTTGAAATTGATCTTCATTTGCAAAGTCGATGACGGTTTGTTGATTCTCACTCTTCCTCTTGAAGAAATATACCCAAGTGTATCTTGAATAATCATCCACAATCACCAAGAAATACTTTCTACCTCCAAGACTACCAAAGGATGGAGGCCCAAAGAGATCCAAGTGAAGGAGCTCCACAGGTCTCTTCGAGTAGATGATAGTCGTGGGAGGGTGAGCCTTCTCATGAAGTTTTCCTTCGATACAAGCACTGCAAGCACGGTCTTTGGCAAAACTAACATTTGTTAGTCCACGGACATGGTCCCCCTTGAGAAGACTTTGCAAAGATCTCATATTGACGTGGGCTAAACGGCGATGCCAAAGACATCCCACATCAACTTTAGCCATTAGGCATGTCACGGTCTTAGTGGGTCGCTCCGAGAAGTTAATCACATAAAGACCATTCTCGACATGCCCAACAAAGGCTACTTTGAGAGTCTTGCTCCACAAGAGGGCCGCGGTATCAATGTCAAAGAAAGTAGCAAAGCCCATGAGTGCAAGTTGACGAACGGAAAGTAGATTGTAAGCAAGGGACTCAACAAGCATGACTTTCTCGATCGTTAGATCATGAGAAATGACAACCTTGCCAAGACCCAATACCTTAGAAGACGAGGCATCACCCCACTCGACGTTGGTGGGCATAGAAGGGATCTTGAGCACGTCCACCACCAAGTCCTTGCTTCCGGTCATATGGTTCGTTGCTCCACTATCGAGCAACCATGATCCCCCACCGGAAGCAAACACCTACAAGAGATCAATGTTTGGTTTTAGGTACCCATTTAGTAATGGATCCTTTGATGTTCGTAACAAGGGTCTTGGGAACCCAAATAGACCATTCAATGTACTCATAAGGAGAACCAACAAATTTAGCATAAACATGCCCATCACATGCATGGCACAACACATAAGAAGGGTTAAAGTCGCCGGCTTTGTTGGAAGGGGTGGCTTTGCCCTTTTTGACATCACCACCCTTCACATTGTTCTTCTTCTCCTTAGGAGCACCCTCTCACTCCTTCACAAAAGTTTGCTTGAGAGGAGGAGGTCGTTTGGTCTTGTCGTTCTTCTTCTTGTTCTTGGACTTGGGTGCGAACCCAACTCCCTCCTTGGCCAAAACTTCCTTTTGATTGCTCAAAAGGTCATTGAGGTTCTTCTCACCTTGTATGCACATCACAAGGCCTTTCTCGAGTTTCTCCTTCAACTTGGCATTCTCCTCCACAAGATGCACATGCTCATGACACGGGTTAGTGGCATTTGCATTATCAATTAATACCATATGAGGAAAGGTGGCCTTTTCTTTTGTTAGCTTAACTTGGAGTTGATCATGAGACTCCTTGAGGCTAGCATGAGCACCCTTCAAGACCTTGTGGGCCTTGTCAAGTATATCAAACTCCTCCTTGAGTCTAGCATGGTCAACGCCAAGTTTAGCCTTCTCGGAAGTTAGCACACGAGACACAACAAGGGCATGATCAAGATCTTTCTTTAACTTGGCATGGTCATCGTTGTGTGACTCCTCAAGAGCCAAACGATGCTCACGCTCTTCCTCAACAGCATTAGAGAGATCTGATATCTCATCGGCATAGTCACGATTATGACCTTCCATCTTAGAGATGGTTTCTTCATGAGCCTCGATCATGTCATTGGCTTCACCAAGTTGTTGCAAGAGAGCAACAAAGTGCTTGTTGGATTTGCCCTTGAGCTTACTCATAAAAGACTCAAATTCATTCACTTCCTCATTAGATCCCTCACTTTCATCAATGCCATCCGTCAAGGAGGGATTAGTAATGATGGTGGTTTTGATGTTGGGGGTTACCTTGTTGGTGGCTTTAGCCATGAGACACTTGGCGGTGATGTTCTCATTGGGTGAGTCTAAGAGGGACACCCGTGGAGTTGTGGCAATGGAAACGGAGGCCATGGCCATGGCTTCACTATCTTCATCATCATCGTCATCCTCATGGTATTCTTCTTGAACTACCAACCATCGAGTAGGAGTCTTTTAGGTGAAGTTGTTCTTGTTGGGGAAAGACTTGGCTTTGTCTTTTCGGATGAGCTTGCCACCATTGTCTTTCCGCTTCTCGTAAGGGCAATCCACAACAAAATGGCTCACATTGCCACAATTGTAACATGTTCTCACACGTTGCTTTCCCTTGAACCCACTTGAGTTGTTCTTGTTGAAGTTGGGCCTTGTGTTCTTTTTGCTCCAAAATTGCCTTGAAGCAAGAGCCATGTGCTCATGATAATCATATTTTGTATCTTCGGGGTTGCTCTCCTCATCTTCCTCTTCTTCCACAATCACCTTGGCCTTCAAGGCAAGGTTGGGATTCTTTGCCCTTTGAGAGCGCAACACCGCGTTGTCAGCAGTCTTGTCCAAGATCTTCATTGCCACAAACTCATCCAACACTTCATTTGAGGTCAAAGAGTGGAAGTCCGGTCTTTGACAGATGACGGAGGACAATGTCTTGTGGTAAGGCATCATTGCTTTGAGGAACTTGCACTTGATCCAATTGTCATCCGTGTCCTTGCTCCCATGATCTTGGAGAGAGACCGCAAGTTTGGTTAATCTCCGAAAGAGCTCACGAGGTTCTTCATCTTCTTTCATTGCAAACTCATCGGCTTCATCTTGTACCACTTCATAGTTGGAGCGTTGAATGCTTGCGCTTCCCTTATAGAGGGAAACAACACAATGCCATGGAGAAGGGTCGAAGATGAGGGAGATCTTCGGGTAGAACTGCATGAAGAGAGCATTCTCAGTGAATTGATTGTCCACGACTTCTCTAGGGGTGTCCTATGTCTTGAGCTTGCGTTGGTTTTCCTTGAAGAGGAAAGGGTGATGCACCAATAGTAGCGTAAGTATTTCACTCAGTTTTTGAGAACCAAGGTATCAATCCAGTAGGAGGCTCCTCAAAAGTCCCACGCACCTACACAAACAAACAAAGAACTCGCAACCAACACAATAAAGGGGTTGTCAATCCCTTCACGATCACTTGCGAAAGTGAGATCTGATAGAGATAGTATGATAAGATAAATATATTTTTGGTATTTTATAATATAGATTGGAAAAGTAAAGATGCAAATAAAAGAAGATTGAAAGCTTATATGATAAAAGATAGACCCGGGGGCCATAGGTTTCACTAGTGGCTTCTCTCAAGATAGCATAAGTATTACGATGGGTGAACAAATTACTGTCGAGCAATTGATAGAAAGGCGAACAATTATGAGATTATCTAGGCATAATCATGTATATAGGCATCACGTCCGTGACAAGTAGACCGACTCCTGCCTGCATCTACTACTATTACTCCACACATCGACCGCTATCCAGCATGCATCTAGAGTATTAAGTTCATAAGAACAGAGTAACACATTAAGAAAGATGACATGATGTAGAGGGATAAACTAAAGCAATATGATATAAACCCCATCTTGTTATCCTCGATGGCAACAATACAATATGTGCCTTGCAACCCCTGCTGTCACTGGGTAAGGACACCGCAAGATTGAACCCAAAGCTAAGCACTTCTCCCATGGCAAGAAAGATCAATCTAGTAGGCCAAACCAAACTGATAATTCGAAGAGACTTGCAAAGATAACTCAATCATACATAAAAGAATTCAGAAGAGATTCAAATATTTCTCATAGATCATAAACCCACAATTCATCGGATCTCATAAACACACCGTGAAGAGAGTTACATCGAATAGATCTCCACAAGAGAGGGGGAGAACATGGTATTGAGATCTAAAAAGTGAGAAGAAGCCATCTAGATAATAACTATGGACCCGAATGTTTGTGGTAAACTACTCACAACTCATCGGAGGGGCTATGGTGTTGATGTAGAAGCCCTCCGTGGTTGATTCCCCCTCCGGCAGAGCACTGGCGAAGGCTCCAAGATGGGATCTCGCGGATACAGAAGGTTACGGCGGTGGAAATTGTTTTTCGTTGGCTCCCTGGATGTTTGCGGGGTACGTGGGTATATATAGGAGGAAGAAGTAGGTCGGTGGCCGCCCGAGGGGCCCACAAGACAGGGGGCGCGCCCTGTAGGGGTGGGTGCGCCCTCCTATCTTGTGGCCGCCTCGGCTGCTTCTTGGCTTGCACTCCAAGTCCTCTGGGTCACGTTCGTTCCAAAAATCACGCCCCCGAAGTTTTCATTCCGTTTGGACTCCGTTTGATATTCCTTTTCTTCAAAATACTGAAATAGAAAAAAAACAGCAATACGGGCTGGGCCTCCGGTTAGTAGGTTAGTCCCAAAAATGATATAAATATGTAAAATAAAGCCCATAAACATCCATAAGGGGTAATATAATAGCATGGAACAATCAAAAATTATAGATACGTTGGAGACGTATCAAGCATCCCCAAGCTTAATTCATGCTCGTCCTCGAGTAGGTAAATGATAAAAAAAGAATTTTTGATGTGGAATGCTATCTAGCATAATTCTCAATGTAATTTTCTTTATTGTGGCATGAATGTTCAGATCCAAATGATTCAAAATAAAAGTTCATATTGACACAAGAAATAGTAGTACTTCAAGCATACTAATCAAAGCAATCATGTCTTCTCAAAATAACATGGCTAAAGAAAGTTCATCCCTACAAAATCATATAGTTAGGCTATGCTTCATTTTCGTCACACAAAGATGTTCCCAAATTCTACACCCCCGATGACAAGCCAAGCAATTGTTTCGTACTTAAATAAACTCAAAAAAATTCAACTTTCATGCAATACATAAGCGTGAGCCATGGATATAGCATGATGGGTGGAATAGAATATGATGATGGGGTTTGTGTGGAGAAGACAAAAAAGGAGAAAGTCTCATATTGACGAGGATAATCAACGGGCTATGGAGATGCCCATCAATTGATGTCAACATGAGGAGTAGGGATTTCCATGCAACGGATGCACTAGAGCTAAAAATGAATGAAAGCTCAACAAAAGAAAACTAGTGGGTGTGCATCCAACTTGCTTGCTCACGAAGACCTAGGGCATTTGAGGAAGTCCATCATAGGAATATACAAGCCAAGTTCTATAATGAAAAATTACCACTAGTATATGAAAGTGACAACATATGAGACTCACTATATGAAGAACATGGTACTACTTTGAAGCACAATAAATGAGACTCGCTATATGAAGGACAAGGTGCTACTTTAAAGCACAAGTGTGGAAAAAGAGATAGTAACATTGCCCCTTTTTTTCCTTTTTTTTATTTTTTTTCTTTTTTTTTCTTTGGCCTTTTATTTTTTTCTTTTTGGCCTTTTTTTTCTTGGGACAATGCTCTAATAATGATGATGATCACACTTTTATTGATTTACAACATATGAATTACAACTCGAAACTAGAACAAGATATGACTCTATATGAATGCCTTCGGCGGTGTACCGGGATGGTGCAATGAATCAAGAGTGACATGTATGAAAAATTATGCATGGTGGCTTTGCCACAAATACGATGTCAACTAAATGATCATGCAATGGCAATATGACAAAAGTAATGCGTGTCATGATGATAAACGGAACGGTGGAAAGTTGCATGGCAATATATCTCGAAATGGCTATGGAAATGCCATGATAGGTAGGTATGGTGGCCGTTTTGAGGAAGATATAAGGAGGTTTATGTGTGATAGAGTGTATCGTATCACGGGGTTTGGATGCACCGGCGAAGTTTGCACCAACTCTCAAGATGAGAAAGGGCAATGCACGGTACCGAATGGGCTAGCAATGGTGGAAAGGTAAAAGTGTGTATAATCCATGGACTCAACATTAGTCAAAAGAACTCATATACTTATTGCAAAAATTTAGAAGTCATCAAAAACCAAGCACTATGCGCATGCTCCTAGGGGGATAGATTGGTAGGAAAAGACCATCGCTCGTCCCCGACCGCCACTCATAAGGATGCACAATCCAAGTACACTTCATGTTTCAAATTTGTTACACAACTTTAATCATACGTGCATGCTACGGGACTTGCTAACTTCAACACAAGCATTCTTTAAATTCATAATCACCCAACTAGCATGACTTTAATATCACTACCTCCATATCTCAAAACAATTATCAAGTATCAAATTGATCATAGCATCCAATTCACTTTCTATGATAGTTTTTATTATACCCAACTGGATGCCTACCATACTAGGACCAATTTTATAACGATAGCAAATACCATGCTGTTCTAAGAGACTCTCAAAATAATATAAGTGAAGCATGAGAGACTAGCAATTTCTACAAAATTAAGCCACCACCGTGCTCTAAAAGATATAAGTGAAGCACTAGAGCAAAAACTATCTAGCTCAAAAGATATAAGTGAAGCACGTAGAGTATTCTAATAAATTTCAATCAAGTGGGCGTCTCCCAAAAGGTGTTTAAAGCAAGGATGATTGTGGAAAAATAAAAAGCAAAGACTAATATGCATACACGACGCTCCAAGCAAAACACATACCATGTGGCGAATAAAAATATAGCTCCAAGTAAAGTTACCAATGAACGAAGACGAAAAAGGGGATGCCTTCCCGGGGCATCCCCAAGCTTAGGCTTTTGGCTATTCTTGAATATCTTGGGGGTTCCATGGGCATCCCCAATCTTAGGGTTTTGCCACTCCTTATTCCATAGTCCATCAAATCTTTACCCAAAACTTGAAAACTTCACAACATAAAACTCAACAGGAAATCTCATAAGATCCGTTAGTGAAAGAAAACAAAACCACCACATAAGGTACTGTAATGAACTCATTATTTATTTATTTTGGTGTTAAACCTACTGTATTCCAAGTTCTCTATGGTTCATACCACTTAATACTAGCCATAGATACATCAAAATAAGCAAACAACACACGAAAAACAGAATCTGTCAAAAACAGAACAGTCTGTAGAAATCTGTAACTAACGCAAACTTCTGGAACTTTAAAAATCCTACCAAAATAGGAAGTCCTGAGCAATTTGTCTATTGATCAGCAGAAAAAATAATCAACGCAAAATCACGTTTCTGTGATTTAACAAAACTAATTTCATGCGCGCAAAGTTTCTGTTTTTTAGCAGAATCAAATTAACTATCACCATAGGTTATCCTATAGGTTCTCCTTGGCACAAACACTAATTAAAACATAAAAACACATCTAAACAGATGGTAGATGCAAAATTTATTCCTAAACAGAAGCAAAAACAAAAAACACAAATAAAATTGGGTTGCCTCCCAACTAGCGCTATCGTTTAATGCCCCTAGCTAGGCATAAAGGCGAAGATAGATCTAAGTAGTGCCATAATAATAAGATAGATCTTGAAAACTCATCTCATATTCTCTATGTTCAGCAGCAAGTTTTCTTTGAGGCATGCAAAAGTAATCAAAAGGGCTAAATTTAGCGGGACAAAAGTCCCCAAGATCAATCACAGGAGGAACGGGTTTCTCCTTTGGCCCTTCATAATGCACAACTAATTCATCACTATAAGCATTCTTTTGGCAAAATTTTGTGAGCCTATACTCAAGAGAGTATCCTAGCTCATTATTTCGAAGAGCAAAATCATTATGAAGTTCGGAAATTCTATCAACTAGGACATTGGTAGGAACCTTTTTTCTAAGGTTTTCATTGAAAGCAACATAGCCCGAAGATTGAAAACGCCTAATTTCCTCTTGATCGAAGAGGATCGCCTGTATGGGAGGACGACCGGCGTCCACCCTATAGTGTGCAAAGATTTCTTTGGCCTCTATTATTATAAATCTAAACTCATGAGCCAAAAAGATAGTAACATCGCGCTTAACAGAAGAATGCTCAATGTTAGAAAATTCTAGGAAAATTCTTTGTATGCAAGGATGCATATGCATAAATTGTCTTTCAAGTTCAACTACAAGCATAGCGATAGCATTTGCAAGACTACTAGTTCTATGAAGAATAGAACCACCCATGGAAGGTAAAGCACTAGCACAAGTAAAGAAATCTTGAATAACACCTTTTTCAATAATGTTACCACTACCGATTCGAAACTTTTTAGTATGCAAGATAGGGGGTTCTTCAGCCGGAGCCTCAGAATTTTCCATGTTATCATTATTGTCCATATCGATGATAATCTCCCCAATTTTAGACATGACGGCAAACAAAAGCGAGGAAGAAGAAGAAGACTAACGAAAGAGAGAGAGGAAGATTGGGAAAGAGAGGGCGAATAAAACGGCAAAGGTTAAGTGGGGGAGAGGAAAACGAGAGTCAAATGGCAAATAATGTAAATGCGAGGGAGATGAGTTTGTGATGGGTACTTGGTATGTCTTGACTTGAGCGAAGACCTCTCCGGCAACGGTGCCAGAAATCCTTCTTGCTACATCTTGAGCTTGCGTTGGTTTTCCTTGAAGAGGAAAGGGTGATGCAGCAATAGTAGCGTAAGTATTTCCCTTAGTTTTTGAGAACCAAGGTATCAATCCAGCAGGAGGCTCCTCAAAAGTCCCACACACCTACACAAACAAACAAAGAACTCGCAACCAACGCAATAAAGGGGTTGTCAATCCATTCACGGCCACTTGCGAAGGTGAGATCTGATAGAGATAGTATGATAAGATAAATATATTTTTGGTATTTTATAATATACATTGGAAAAGTAAAGATGCAAATAAAAATAGATTGAAAGCTTATATGATAAAAGATAGACCCGGGGGCCATAGGTTTCACTAGTGGCTTCTCTCAAGATAGCATAAGTATTACGGTGGGTGAACAAATTATTGTCGAGCAATTGATAGAAAAGCGAATAATTATGAGATTATCTAGGCATGATCATGTATATAGGCATCACGTCGGTGACAAGTAGACGGACTCCTGCCTGCATCTACTACTATTACTCCACACATCGACCGCTATCCAGCATGCATCTAGAGTATTAAGTTCATAAGAACAGAGTAATGCATTAAGAAAGATGACAGGATGTATAGGGATAAACTCAAGCAATATGATATAAAACCCATCTTTTTATCCTCGATGGCAACAATACAATACGTGCCTTGCAACCCCTGCTGTCACTGGGTAAGGACACCGCAAGATTGAATCCAAAGCTAAGCACTTCTCCCATAGCAAGAAAGATAAATCTAGTAGGCCAAACCAAACTGATAATTCGAAGAGACTTGCAAAGATAACTCAATCATACATAAAAGAATTCAGAAGAGATTCAAATATTTCTCATAGATAAACTTGATCATAAACCCACAATTCATCGGATCTCGACAAAACACACCGCAAAAAGAGTTACATCGAATAGATCTCCACAAGAGAGGGGGAGAACATGGTATTGAGATCCAAAAAGAGAGAAGAAGCCATCTAGCTAATAACTATGGACCCGAAGGTCTGTGGTAAACTACTCACAACTCATCAGAGGGTCTATGTTGTTGATGTAGAAGCCCTCCGTGGTCGATTCCCCCTCCGGCGGAGCGCCGGCAAAGGCTCCAATATGGGATCTCGCGGATACAGAAGGTTACGACGGTGAAAATTGTTTTTCGTTGGCTCCCTAGATGTTTTCGGGGTACGTGGGTATATATAGGAGGAAGAAGTAGGTCGGTGGCCGCCCGAGGGGCCCACGAGACAGGGGGCACGCCCTGTAGGGGTGGGCGCGCCCTCCTATCTCGTGGCCGCCTCGGTGGATGGAAACGTATCAAAAATTATAGATATGTTGGAGACTTATCAGGGTGAAGTTGCTTCGGTCATGTGGATGGAAACCTTCTTCAATGATTCTCCAAAGATTAGTATTCACATGATTTAAATGACGCTTGAAGCGATATACCCAAGAATCAAAGTCCTCATTTTTCACAATCTTAGGAGGAGGGCCGGCATGATTTAAATGAGTAGAAGGAATCGGTCCTCCATAAATTGGAGGTGCCACATGGGCAAAGATGTCGGTGCCATTTCTACCACTAGTAGAAGGATCCTTTTCACTAGTAGCTTCCCCCTTGTCGGAGTTAGCAGCCGTCACCTTGTCAGTCGGATCACCCACTTTCAACGGCGAGGTAGATAGTTTAAGTCCTTCTAAGAATTTATTAAACATGCTTTCAACCTCGGTTGTCATGGAGGTTTTCAATGTATCCAAAGCAACGTTGAATTCCTCATGAGACACCGCGGTTCCTCCATCACCCGTAGACGAGCTTGGATTCACACCGGAGTGCTCCTCCCTAGCGTCTACGGTGTCAACCATACTCTTCGAACGGCAAAGTCCTTAACAAAGAGACGAGGCTCTGATACCAATTGAAAGGATCGATATAGTTGACTAGAGGGGGAGGAGGTGAATAGGCAACTAACAATTTTTAGCTTTTCTTTACCAAATTAAACTTTGCATCAAAGTAGGTTGTCTAGATAGCAACTAGGTGAGCAACCTATATGATGCAACAACAACAAGGACACAAGCAAGCAAGGGATACAACACAAATAAGCTTGCACAAGTAAAGGCACGAAATAACCAAGAGTGGAGCCGGTGAAGACGAGGATGTGTTACCGAAGTTCCTTCCTTTTGAGGGGAAGTACGTCTCCGTTAGAGCGGTGTGGAGGCACAATGCTTCCCAAGAAGCCACTAGGGCCACCGTATCCTCGTCACGACCTCACACAATGCGAGATGCCGTGATTCCACTATTGGTGCCCCTGAAGGCGACGACCGAACCTTTACAAACAAGGTTGGGGCAATCTCCACAACTTAATTGGAGGCTCCCAACGACACCACGAAGCTTCACCACAATGGACAATGGTCCGCGGTGACCTCAACCGTTTAGGGTGCTTAAACACCCAAGAGTAACAAGATCCGCTAGGGATTAGTGGGGGGAATCAAATTTCTCTTGGTGGAAGTGTAGATCGGGGCCTTCTCAACCAATCCCGAGCAAATCAACAAGTTTGATTGGCTAGGGAGAGAGACCGGGCGAAAATGAAGCTTGGAGCAACAATGAAGCTTTTGGGGGAAGAGGTAAGTCAACTTTGGAGAAGAAGACCCCCTTTTATAGTGGGGGGAACAATCCAATCGTTACCCCCAGAACAGCCCCGCAGAGGGCCGTACTACCGCAGGGGGCAGCGGTACTACTGCTAGCCCCAGTAGTACTACCGCTCCCCCTCGCGGTACTGCCGTGCAGCCAGGGAAGGCAAGCAGATGGGCAGGGGATGGACCCAGAGCGGTACTGCCGTGGTGGTAGGGCGGTACTACCGCTCATAAGTGGTACTACCACTTCCATAGCCACTGCTTAGTGCCACACAATCCGACACGAGGGGCGACCCTCTCGAGTCAACACGGTAGGAGCCTGGTACCACAGCGGTACTACGGCTGAGGACCCACAGGCGGTACTACCGCTGCAGAGCAGTACTGCCGCCTGTGGCTCTTGAGCGGTACTACCGTTGGGCACCACGGTACTACCGCTGGGACCAAGCCAAAACCCATAGAAAGGGAAGAAAGCCTCCATCGAAGCGGGAAGGCTCAGTGGGTGCAAAACGGATGTGTACGTGTTGATTCCACCCTAGCCTTACCAACAGCGGATCCCCTCTTGATAGTACGATGACTCCTACGAAACATGTCCACCACAACAGAAACGAAAGAGCTACACCGTCTTGATTAAAACTCCAAGGGGAAGGAATTGTCTCGTGCCAAAGGATGAATCTCTAAAAAGCTCAAATCACGCGATTAGTCCGCAAATGTGTTGTCATCAATCGCCAAAACTACATCGAGAGAGATATGCCTTAACACCTGCTCGCCCCCCTATCTCCGCCCCTGCATCCAAGGGACATGCATGCATGGTTGACAGCGAACTGATCTGAACTATATTATCGGAAGTCTCAGAGTTACTGTATTTTTCAGGCTTGTCGTTTTTGTGCTTCCCTCTCTAACTCTACCCGAGGCTAGCAGTTCAGGAAAATCTAGCACTGATAGCGTACCAAGGCACTAAAACAAGAACTGATTCTCTCTTATCTCAGTATACTAACTGTTATTTTAGTATTTAACAGGAGAGAATAATGCGTATGTATTTTACAACATAGCCGACCGAGGGAGCGGTATGTACACCCAACAACTGAAGCACGTTGGATTGACATCATCACATACTTGAAAATCTTTTCCTTTAAGATACACCGGCTTTGAGTAGCTCAACAAAAGGACAATTGATTTGGTGGAGCAGTGCATCTTATTCGTATGGTAGGCTGTCAACTTTACGCAACGTTGATTCTCCGCTTTGGCTACGTCTAGGGTTAGGGTTCCAAAGTTTTTATCATCATTTCTTATTAGCTTTTTTAAATATTTTTCTTCCCTCTTTATGGTAACTAGTATAGTGGCCCTCGCAAATGCCGCAAATGCGAGGACATCATATTTATTATTCTTAAATGCTTCAAAGTAAATCTTATTTTTGTAAGTACTCATATTATGGGGTTGGAAATTTCAGTTTGAAATTAAGTCTTATTTTCATAGGTACTCATATTATAGTTGATTACATAGCCATCACTAAACAGAAAATCCTAATCAAACAAACATATTTAGAGCCTCTTGGTTTGCAGATTCTTATGACATAATAATTTTACGTATGGGATGAACATATGAATCCTCATAAAAGCGGTTAAATAAATGTCAAATGACATGAACAGGGTACAAATAAGATGTTACTATGCAATGAAATACCTCGAAATCATTTTTCATCTGTAGGAACTAAAAAAAGTTGTCCAAGTGGATTATAAATTTTGTGTTTTTCCTATGAAACCGAGATCAGTTGAAAGGGCAACGTCCTCAATTTCTTTGAGGCAAATGGATTTCTAGTGCCAGCAAAGGAAATTTTGCTCTTCATATGTTTTTCATTCACCTTTCTTTTCAATCAAAAGGCCCTTAATATGTGGAATAATTATTGATATGCCATTCCTAAAACCAGAATATTAATAAATAACTATAAATAAAGATGAAATTGTAACATGACGGTATTTTGCATGTGATACTAGTTGAAGATACATGAATATCTACATGATGTGATTGTGGCAGAAAATCATGAGTTCTTCCATTGTGTTTGTTGGCTGGTGTTTATGCACAATTATAAATATTGACAAGTCGTGGTCTACTAAAAATAAGATATGACAATTAGTGTAAGAGAGTTTATGCGTAACTATGAAGATATATTGTTCGTAAGGTCAATCATGTTAATATATGTATTCATTTTTATTGTGGAATTTCCTAGCCTGGTTTTCTTTTGTTTGTTTAATCCTATGTGAAAAATATCGTTTCATATGAAGATATGTGCCGATTGAATTTAAGATGAAACAAATCTTGTGGTGAAGCTCGTTTGTGCGGTTTGTACATGAGATTGGCCCATGCTCATTTGTATGCGAGACACTTTGTTTGTAGGCGTGTGTGATGTTTGGGTCGCAAATTGGCCCGTCGGTCATTCTCACTAAGTTCTAATGTACGTTCAGTGGGAGATGTTCCCGTGGACTACAAAGACGTTTGTGATTACTTCATCAATCTTGAGATGATGTGCCGGTGCTCAGTCTTGAGTGTATTCATAGGGACGAGTGTATGTGCGTTTGTATGAGCGTTTGCATCAGCACTATATATGTTAAAAACACAAGCAGCATTCCAATGATCTGTAATTAGCGACAACAAAACGATGTTGTTTTTTCCAAAACAACAAAGCAGATATTGTTGTTTTTTCCTCAAAAAAAAGCAGATGTTGTTTGGTACACAAACTCACCATACGAAGGTTATTTTCCTTGTGACACTGGCTTATTAAACTTGTCAAAAAAAAATAGCACACAAGCAACGCTATGCGATTTGGTATGCCGATGGGAGCAGCCTAGGCACCGGGTGGACCATCAACGGCACGGCCAGCTGCAGCAGCAGAGAAAATGTCTCCTCCATGTCCGGCGTCTGGCCTGCCGGCAGCTCCCAGTCGAACGAGTGCACCAGCGTGGCGGTGGTCACGGCGACCACCCTAATGCCCCAACTGAGGCCCGCGCATATCCTCCGGCCTGCCCCGAACGGTATCAGCCCGAAGTCGCCTCCCTTGACGTCGACGTCTGCATGCGACCCTCCGGGGAGGAACCGGGCAGGCCTAAACTCCAGCGGGTCGGGCCACAGGGCCGGATCACGGGCGATCCCCCACACGTTCACTAGAAGCTCCGTCCCCTTGGGGATGCAGTAGCCGGCGACCTCGCACTCCTCGGTGGCCATCCGTGGCAGCGAGAGCGGCGTCGACGGGTGCAGCCGGAAAGTCTCCTTGATGATCGCGCTCAGGAAGGTGAGGCGCGGCAGGTCCGACTCCGAGACAAGCCTCTCGCGGCCCACGACGGCGTCTAGCTCTTCCTGCGCCTGTTTCATGATGTCCGGGTGCCGGATCAGCTCAGCCATCGCCCACTCCACCGTGATCGATGTCGTGTCCGTGCCCGCCACGAACAAGTTCTGGATGCATGCAGAGTGCATTAGACGAATGAGGTCATGAATTTGCCATGTTGAGCTACCATCAAAGAAAAAAATAGCATGCTACAATAAAATAGCGCCGGCCTCAGAACTATATTCCGCTATAACGTTCTATTAGCGACACGTTTTGCATTGATTTATTTAGCGATGCAATTCTTAATACGTGATGCTATAGTGCGCTAATTTTTTTTCAGTGGCTACCACCAGTGACAGTCACAGCAACAAGTTTACCAGTATAAGCGCCTTGACGTCTGTGTCTGTGATCTTGTTCTCCTCGGCGCCGGTGAGTGACTTGTCTTCCTGAACCATTGCGAGCAGCAAGCCAAGCAGGTCCTTACCGCCCTCCTCGTCGGCCGTGGTAGCAAAAGCACCAGCCCTTCTCTCGGCAATTATCCTGTTCATCATGTCGTCGAACCTGCGGTGCAGTTTCTTCATCTTGGCAACAACCCCCTGTGGGTCGAGCCACCGGAGCGCCGGCACGAAGTCCCCGACGTTCAGAACCCCGCCCACCTCTATCAGCTTCAGCACGATCTCATTGAAGTCCTCCGCGCCAAGCTCGCTGCCGGTGGTGGCAAACACCCGGAGCCCCACCGTGGCCCGCGAGAGGGCGTTGGTCGTGCACACGTTCGCCGCCTTGGCGAGCGCCACCGCCCCACCGGTCGCAGCAGAATCCGCGAGGCACCTCACCATTAGTGCGGCCTCCCGCTCGCGGAAGCCGCGGAGGTCGTCAAGCGCGCGCGCCGAGAAGAGGTTCACGGCACACACCTTGCGCATGGCGCGCCACCGGGGGCCGTAGGGTGCAAACACCACGTCCTGGTAGTTGTACGCCATGTGCTCGCCGCCGGAGTTGGGCGGCCGGCTGCTGAACTTGGCGTCGTGGGTGCGCAGGAACTGCTTGGCCACGTCGGCCGATCCGGCCACCACCACGAGGGAGCTGCCGAACTGGAGCCGGAGCATCGGGCCGTACAACCTTGTCATCTCGTGCAATGTCTGGTGAGTCTTGCCGCCGAGCTGCGGGAGGTTGCCCAGCACCGGCCAGCCCCTTGGCCCGGGCGGCAGCGGCGCACGCCCCTTGTCGGCGTGGAAGAAGAAGAAGATGACATAGCATATGGTCACGGAAATGGCAAAAGTGGAGAGAAGCAACGGCATTTCCATGCCGCTACGCTATGCATGCATGCAAATGTTCGACTGTTCATGTATATATAATGCATGAGATTCAATGAATCAATAAGGCTGGTCATAGTGGGGAGTAACTTTGACTAGTGTCATATGCATGACACTAGTCTAAGTTACTACCTTCATAATGCAAAGTAACATAATAGTAGTATCATGGATGGCTTCATTTATTAACTTGTGGACTCATCTTATCTCGGAAAGCGCTATGTTACAGTAACATATTATGTTACCACCTCTCATTAACTACTTGCCACGTAAGCAAAATTTTCTTGATGCGCTATGTTACTACCTAAGTTACTCCCACTATGACTAGCCTAAGAAAAAAGTATCCGCTAGGTAGCTACATGGATACCGTAGCATACGGTCTCTTGTAACTTAGGCATAAGTATCCCTAAGCGTATGCATGTAACTGCGCTCGTTTACTTTTTTTACTTTAGTCATAACTAGCAACCATGCCCGTCCATTGCAATGGTAAAGAAAATCACAATCCTTATCCAATAGATATGGATGTCAACACACCTACGATTGCCGCTTATCTTCCTTTTCACCCTTGTCGATAGTGGTCCCGGTGTCCACCTGCTCACAATATGTCTGGACGTGGTCGATCCCAAGCTCAGACACTGCATCCACCAGCTAGAGGGATACACCGATGCTGTTGACATCGAGAAGGGCTTTAGGCCCATATAATTTTTTCAAAAAAAGTTCTACGGGCCCATGTGGGTTTCATGGAAAGGTGGTGCAAAGTTTAGTCCTGCTACACAAGTGAAAGAGTGTTGAGACCCTTGTATAAGGGTTTTTCTTCCACATACTATTGGAGCTTTAGAAGAGGAGTGGTCCACACGCGCTCCCCCTCCTCTGTCACCTGCTTCGCCTGTGCACGCATCGTGCTTCGTGAAGGTGCGAGCCAAGGTTAGACCTATGTCATGCGTGCACTTAATTTTTGTTGGTCATAAAGGGTAAATAATTCACAATTAATTATGAGTCCTTTATGGACGTGTTACGAATTCGAGACGGCGAATCCTTGGTCGTTGTCGCGTGCGTCCAGCATATGAAGACCGGCTATAAGAACAGACATATACCGGAGACTTTTGCGGGCCAATGTTGGAGACGCCCTTACATTCCTTTGAAGGAAACGCTTGAACTGTGCCACCAGAAGAAAATTTCCTATAATCTTATGTGTTTACTTCACTTTTCACATCCCTAGGCCCATGTCGACGACCAGTACAGGATAAAGAGCCACGACCGGCTTGTCAGCCAAAACTTGGCACTCCATTGCAGATGCTCTGGTATCATGAGCTAGGTTGTTCGGAGGTTGCGGATCGTTGATCTAGAGGAGAACACGTGAAAGTTGTCGACGAGATCTTGCAAGATGCAATATGTGCGATTGGAGATATGGCTATGGTTGTCGTGTCGGTGGATCCACGAGGTTGATCCGAGCGGAAGATTTCATGGAAGACAACATGTCTCGTGTTTGGAAAAGAGCAATCGGGCAGTGTTCTCGGCGAGATCGGAAAGCAACGGCGACAGCGAGACGGATCGATTCATACACGCAGGCGGTGCACGAGTGTATCATGGCTGAGGCCCAGGCAAAGAGCAGGCTGGCTCGGCCCAACTTGGGCTGCTAAAGGGGCTGAAGCGAGAGGCACATGTGCATGGAGCAGGCCAAGAGGTCCAGAAGGCCACGTGCATGGTGTTGGTTCTCCTGTACGTGCATCAATCTCACCTGGTGCATCCAGCACACATACAACCAGTTCAGAAGAACAACAATCGCCTAAAAACGGAAGTGTGGCAACTTCAGATGATGATTCCTCGTCTTCGACTGAACATGAGACGAGGGAACGTCCGCCGACACCAGTACGTCTTCGATCAGTGGTGGATTTATATCCAAAGGAAGCGCTTCCAAAAGTAAATCCGGTGAAAATAAAAAGAAGAGGACGACAGTGTCTGCTTAGCGTCGAGGAACCGACGAAATTTGAAGACGCAAATACGGAGGAGTGTTGGCGTCGTGCTATGGATGAGGAGTTGGGATCGATCCGAGACAACAATACATGGGAGCTCGTGGATCCACCCAACAACCATAAAATCATAGGGCTCAAGTGGGTGTACAAGGTCAAGAAAGATGCCGAAGGAAACTTGGTGAAGCATAAGGCAAGGCTCGTAGCCAAAGGATACGTGCAAGAGCAAGGTGTAGACTTCGAGGAAGTGTTCGCTCCTGTCACAAGGATGGAATCGGTGAGGCTAGTTATAGCTCTCGCGGCTCAAGAATCTTGGAGGCTACATCACATGGATGTAAAATCCGCTTTTTTGAACGGGGAGTTAAAAGAAGAAGTGTATGTGAAGCAACCACCGGGTTACATCAAAAAGGGAGAGGAGCACAAGGTGTTGAAACTACACAAGGCATTGTACGGGCTATGCCAAGCTCCTCGGGCGTGGAACATCAAGCTTGATCATACACTAGTTTCTCTTGGTTTTGAGAAAAGTCCACTGGAGCATGCTATGTACAAGCGACGTAAAGGCAAGGATCGTCTCCTAGTGGGCATCTATGTTGATGATCTCTTGATAACTGGAGCAGATGAGGAGGAGATTGCTAGATTCAAGCTACAAATGAAGGAGCTTTTCAAGATGAGTGATCTAGGGCTCTTGACTTACTATCTCGGGATCGAGGTACATCAAAAGCCAGAGGAAATCACACTATGCCAGGAGGCATACGCAAAGAAGATTCTTGAAAGCTGTAGCATGGAGGACTGCAATCCAAGTCATGTTCCAATGGAGCCTCGACTTAAACTTAGCAAGAGGAGCCAAGCACCCGCGGTTGATGCAACGGACTATAGAAGTGTGGTCGGAAGCCTAAGGTATCTTGTGAATACACGACCAGACTTGGCCTATTCCGTTGGCGTAGTGAGTCGCTTCATGGAAGCACCCACGACAGAACATTGGGCAGCTGTGAAACAAATACTCAGGTACATCAAAGGGACAACTAACTTCAGTTGTGTCTATTTGAGAGAGAAGCGGAAGGAGATGGTGGAGCTACTTGGCTACAGTGATAGCGACTTGGCAGGAGATATTGACGACCGTAAAAGTAC
This sequence comes from Triticum timopheevii, assembly GCA_963921465.1. NCBI lineage: Eukaryota > Viridiplantae > Streptophyta > Magnoliopsida > Poales > Poaceae > Triticum > Triticum timopheevii. Next base: position 13,372,508 of record OY997272.1, on the reverse strand, counting down.
CTCGGGCGTGGCATATTTCTTGGGAAGAAACATAGTGAGTTGGCTATCACAAAAGCAGAAGGTGGTCGCATTATCATCCTGTGAAGCGGAGTATATTGCAGCTGCAACCGCGGCAGGTCAAGGTGTGTGGCTAGAAAGGCTACTCGGTGACCTCACTGACAAGGAACCGGAAGGAGTGGTGCTCTATGTTGACAACAAGTCCATGATTGCTCTATGTAAGAATCCAGTGCATCATGATAGAAGTAAGCACATTGATATAAGGTATCATTACATACGGGATTGCGTGGAAGAAGGCAAGATTGAAGTCAACTACATTTGCACCGACGATCAGCTTGCAGATATCCTGACCAAGTCTTTGGGACGACAGAAGTTCACGGAGATGTGGGGAAGGATCGGCGTCCAAGCTGTGAAGTGAGGACATCGTGGTTGGGTGGGGGGGGGGGTGATTGTTGGAATCAACCACGCCTAGGTGGACCAGTCCGGCACGGACTTGGTACAATCATCCGAGTCGTATTTAGAGTAGGCTAGCTTAGCTTCTTTATATACTTCTGTACCCCGTGTTGTAAACATCAAATCAATCAAAGCAATACAAACAAAGGCACGTCACGGGCCTTTAGCCATCTATACTCGTGTGTTTTCTCGTCCGTGTCTCCGGCGACTTGTACGTAGCCGCCGGCTGATTGCTAGTTACAGCTAGCTACTTTTCCACGTACGTCTCCAAGCCAAGAATCGATCCACGTCCACCACTCCGATGGAAAGTACTCGTCTACGAGCAGTGCGACGTATATCGGGGCCTAGTGCCAACATGCTCTATCCAAACCCAACAGCACGAGCCGACGACGTGACCTGCAGCCACACTGTACCTACTCGGAAGGCACAAGAAGGAGCTTGACCACGGACCAACCCAGCACGCCGAACAAGCTTTGGGTAGGGCACCAAACCAGGCGAGGCAGCACCGTTCAACTGTGCATTACACGGCAACGAAAATATTTAAACGGCAGGTCGGGAGCATGGGAAGGAACCCAACGGCAACGCAGCATCATCCTTACGATGGCCATGGACACGTTCTACATCTCCCACGGCTCGCCCACGCTCTCCATCGACGACTCGCTGCCGGCGCGCCACTTCCTCAAGTCGTGGGAGCCGGCCGGTCTCGCCGGACCGCAGCCGCCGCGCGCCATCCTCATCGTGTCCGGCCACTGGGAGACGGACACCCCGGCCGTCAACGTCATCGGCGGCACCAACGACACCATCTACGACTTCTACGGCTTCCCCGAGCAGATGTACAAGGTCGCCTTAATTAATTCTACATACATCCGTGCTTATAGTATATGAATCCGCTAGTTGCAAATCCTTCACGAATATAACGTGCACATATGCAGCTGACGTACCCTGCGCCGGGCGCGCCGGACGTGGCCATGAGAACCAAGAAGCTCCTGGAGGACGCCGGGTTCGGGCCGGTGAGCGAGGACCATGGCCGCGGGCTCGACCACGGCGCGTGGGTGCCGCTGATGCTCATGTACCCGGAGGCCAACATCCCGGTGTGCCAGCTCTCGGTGCAGACGGACCGTGACGGCACGTACCACTACGACCTGGGCAGGGCGCTGGCGCCGCTCCGGGACGACGGCGTGCTCATCATCGGCTCCGGTAGCGCCACACACAACCTAGGCCGGATCCTGCGGACGTTCGCGCCCACCAGCGGCGAGCCCGTGCCGGAGTGGGCGGCCGAGTTCGACGCCTGGCTCAGAGAGTCTTTACTGAACGGACGGCACGACGACGTGAAGCGGTACGAGGAGAGAGCGCCGTTCGCCAAGGTGGCGCACCCGCAGCCGGACCACTTCTACCCGTTGCACGTCGCGCTCGGTGCGGCTGGGCCGGAGGCCAAGGCGGAGCTCATCCACCACAGCTGGTCCAACGCCACACTCTCCTACGCGTCCTACCGGTTCACCACCAAGCAGCAAGATACACTGATGGAGCCACCGTGTGACGGCGCTATCCCTGCTCTTGTATGCGACTAAATTCCCACACACCGCAAATGGGGAACCGCAGTCTGTCGAAACAGTGGCGGAGACCGGAATAAGTTTCAGGTGTGACGGAGTTTATAAAAAAAATGTTTTAATAAAATTATATGCATGAACTCATTCGATACTACATATACTAGCCTAATGTCCGTGTGTTGCCTCCACATTATAATGGTTTGACATCAATCATGTCTAACAAATATCTTTATAGAATAGTTTGATATGATGTATCTTCCCTCAGGTTGTCATGGTAGGAAATGCTTAAGTATTGCACCAAAGATTTAGTCAGTAATATGCGGTGGTCATTACTTGATCAAGTAGCAATCTAAATAGACAGAGGCTGGCGGACGACCTTTAGTTGCCAATGCACAATTACGGGTGTAAGTTTGAACATGTTTATTATTCATTTTGTTAATTTGCTTTTTTTTTCTTCCGATACAGGGCCTAAAACTTTTCAGTATTTTTTTTAGAAAAGGAGGATGTACCCCGGCCTCTGCATCTGAACGATGCATGCAGCCATATTATTAATTATTCACAAAGACTATACAACGTGATACATCAATAAGCCTGAAACGAGAGCAACTAATTAACGAGCGCTCCTTCAGGAGCCTCGCAACGATCAGCGCCACTTGGCGCGCTCTCAGCCATTCGCCACGTGTCGCGCTCTGGGCGCTCCCTCCGGATTTTGTTTTTTTATTTTATTTTTCCGCACGCGTTTTCTACTTTTTAAATGGTTTTTTTTCGGGTTTTTTCAACGTTTTGGTTTTCCACCGGTCTTCCCTAGCTTTTCGACCAAGGAAAATATTTTTTGCGCAAAAAAACATGTTTTCTTTTTTGTTGCTTTCGCGAGAGGCACGGTTTTGCTTTCGCGGGAGTCACGGCCGTGCTTCTCGGAAACTAAAAAAACGCATTTCCTGTTTTTTTTTCTTTCGCGAGAGTCACGGTTTTCCTCCGCGGGAGGCATGGTTTTGCTTTCGCGAGAGTCACGGCCGTGCCTCTCGGAAACGGAAAAAAACGTGTTTTTTGTTTTTTTTTCTTTCGCGAGAGTCACGGTTTTGCTTCCGCAAGAGGCACGGTTGTGCTCTCGCGAGAGTCACGGCCGTGTCTCTCGGAAACGGAAAAAATATGTGTTTTCTGTTTGTTTTCTTTCGCGAGAGTCGCGGTTTTGCTTCCGCAAGAGGCACGGTTGTGCTTTCACGAGAGTCACGGCCGTGCCTTCTCGGAAAAGAAAAAAACGCGTTTTTTGTTTTTTTTTTCGTTCATGAGAGTCACGGTTTATCTTCCGCGAGAGGCACGGTTGTGATTTCGTTAGAGGCACGGGCGTGCCACTTTCGAAAAGGGAAAAAACTCATGCTCCCGGTTCGATTTTTTCGTCCGGCTTTTTTGTCCGTGTTTTTGTGAAAAAAAAAGTTCGTCAAAATCTATCAACATGGGATCTCGTTTTGAAGATCTCGACCCGAGGAATCCAATGGCCAATGTGGTTTGAGATTTGGACACACGGTTTAAGAGATAAAACGTTTTGAATAAACGGATCAAGGAAAAAAAGGGAAAATTCCAGGTTGCGGCAAGTGGCGCACATGCAGCGCGGCACTTGTCGCAACCTGGGGAGTTGGAGTGACCTTCACAACTAGTACTCCTTAACTAGTGATTTCAGCCTGAAGCCACCATCTTAGCAACGTTGTTGCTAGTCCTATCCTCTTGATAAAGGTATGCCGAATGTCCGGGCCTAATACCAAACAGACATGGCACCAAAGCCTAACATCTAAAGCCGGGTGTCCATCCAAGCCACTACCTGGAATGGGTCCCACGCCGGTCTGGCACACTCCCAGTGAGCACCGCACGCTGCAAGGGCCGTCACCTCCATCATCCCTCGGTCCATCCTCAGAGCAGAACTGATGTACCAACCTTGCCTGGCCTCTCTGCCGTCAACGCGACCATGACGCCAGACAGCTTCCTCCTCCTGCGCACGTCCATCCAAACACATCCGTTGTCGAGAATCAACTCATCATCATCAACGCGGTAGATCCAACGCTGCTCCACCTACCGACCTCCACACCGTCGCCGCTGCAGGAACTGCCATGCAGAGCCCCCCACCCAAAGTACCTCCTCCCTGAACACCCAAGCCTCCCAAGACGGCGCCTCCATGGAGGACACGACGCTAAGGGCGCCATCGCCGCCCAATCCAAGACGGATTTTGGTCTTTCGTCCGGGAGTGCGTCAGAGATGGATAGGAGGGGACCTCGGCTTCGCCTCCAAGGAGGGTAACGACGCCAAAGCCATCGCCGATGCTGGGTCGAGCTAGCCGACCAAAGTTTCCTCCGGTCCCCAACCTGTACCACCAACCTCTATCTGCTCCGGATCTGGCCACAAACCGAGAAACGAAACCATCTGGAGAAGAAAGCACCATGGGGCGACTCTGGTGCAGATCCGTCCAGGCTCCAGATCCAAAGAATCCAACCTGGGCAACGTCGAGTACCACCACTCCGCACTGGCCGCCGGCGTCCATGCGCCAGATCGCAAAAGATCTGACCTGAACGCGATGGCTCACGCAGCCACCAGTTCCTGGCGCTCCCGTAGCCGCCAATCCGCGTTGCAAGCGTGAACTCCGGCCATCGGTGCGTCGTGCACGCCGCCGCCAGGATCCGCCCACAGCGCCGCCAAACCCCACGGTAGTACGACGCCACTTCACGCATAGGCCGTCCCGTGCTAGCCAGATCGCGCGCAGGGGAAAGATGCCCCGCTGCCGCCCTTGCCGGCCAGGCTTCACCCGGCGGCCCTGCTGGCGGCGGCGAGGGTGAGGGAGGCAGGGAGAGACGCCCGACGGTGGCGACAGCTAGGGTTTCCCCCTGGCCGCCCACAGGGGTGGACGAGGGGGTTACGAGGAGAAAGTCTAAAAATGGGGGAGAATTTCACTTCCCCGGCCTTTGCACCAACTAGGGATGCATACGGCCTTTTAAGTATGAGTACTAGGATTTTTAATCTCGATTACGCACCGAGCCTTGTCCTCAATAAATACGTGAGTAACAGGAAAGCTTGGTCCTCAAGAATAAATAGGAATCTAAATTCGCTTCCATGAGAATTTAAACCTAGGTGTTGGGTTTGTACATCCACTCCCCCACCAGTTGAGCTAGGCTCACTAGTCTCACTTGTCTAACAAAATAGGTGGCGATTCATCTAGTTAAAAATAGAATGGGCAGAAAACTAACTTTATTAGATGGGAGTCAAACTAGGGAATTAAGGAATCCTCTGTCACATCGCTAGATTTGATAGGATCATGCATCATCCTGCTCCTGCCCCTGTTCAAGAGGATCATTGTCCTCATCTTCCTTCTGTTCAAAAGAATCATCGTCCTCATGTTTCTCTAGATCAACAGGACAATCATTGTACTCCTCTTCGTTTTGAGTATGAGAAGAGTTGTAAATCCTCGGATCAGACCTGGCAAAACATGGCTCCATCTTGGCCCAATACTCTTGGTCCACCTCGACGTACCCCTGAGCGATCAAGTCACGGCGGACCATGGCCTGGAACTCCTCCGGATGCATATTGTCATCGACCAGATCCTTTCTCTTATAGGCCAAAACCAAATTGATGTTGGCACCTGTCATGCGAGTAGAATAATCGTCTGCAGGCACCGGGTCGAGGATCCTGTCGATGGCGGCCTCCTCATGTGGTTCTAGCGCTACGGCCTCCGGAAAAGTCGATAGCTTCACCTTGACCCACATCCTCCGTTGCACCTCTGCTTCATCATCATAATCTTCTTCTGTTACTTCTTCTTCTTCTTCTTCTTCTTCTTCTTCTTCCTCTGCACAGCGTTGGTTATCCTTGTTGTGGAGATCTTCTTCTCCTTGTCCTTGTCCCGCCTCTTGTCCTCCTCCTTCTGTTGCTCCTTCTCCATATTCTACTCCTACTTCTTCATCAGAGTCATCCATGTCGAAGGGAGCAGCGGCGGGGAATCTCATGTTCTTCCATACCTCCTGGACCTCCGCTGCCATTGCTGCCCGGTTGGCCCAGTAGTCGTCGGAAACCTCGAGATAGCCCTTGGTGAGTAGATCAGCTTGGTCCCTAGCACGTTTTAGTCTCACGTCTAGTTCCTCCTTTTCACTCAGGTGGTCCGCGCCAAATATCAAAGCAACGGCCAGCTCATGGCGAGGCTTCCTACCGTCACGGCGGCCGAGGTTGTTGTTAGAATAAAACGCTAATGCAAGATCATAGACGGCATACCGAGGCACGCTATTTGTTAACGAGGTTCACCTATATGGCTACATCCCCGGGGCATGACTACGGGCGCTCCTCCCCAAGATACCGCAACACCGGCCGCCCGGGCGCCGGCACAAGCCATCGGCTCCCCCGTGTACCTGTTGCTATCAAGTCGTCATAGGTTACAACGTGTGGTGCCCCTCCGTATATAAGAGGCCTAGGATACAAGTGTCCGACTCCTACACAACTCGTACCTAACCACATCAATTACAACTCCAAGTCCACGTAACCCCTTGCGTACATAGTATATTCGACACAAATATAACAAACTCCACCTTGACGAATATTCTCCACCACTTAGAAGTTGTCCATGCTCGAACCTCCATGTACTCCGGACTTGGGTTGTCTTCTTTGTAGCTTACTGAGAGCTACCCGACGGGTCAGACCCGCCGCCACCGTGAGACTCCATTGCTACTCCTGCAGCTCCACTCTCCATGGCTCCACCTGCAATAGTGCTCCCTTGCAACTTGTAAAGATGCGAAGCCGTTCTCTCTCCTATCATCACAGTCACCCCATCTTCCATGATTTCCATGGTCTTCGTATCCCGATCACAACGGAATTCCATACCACCATCATGAAGAACACCAAGCGAAATTAGATTCCTCCTTAGCCCTGGCACATGCCTGACTCCCCGAAGCATCCGCTCAACTCCGTCAACCATCTTGATTTTGATGTCACCTACTCCAGCAACACGATAACCTGTGTCATCGCCCACATAGGCTAAACCAAACTCACCAGACTTGTACGAAGAGAACCACTCCCTGTTGGGCGTCGCATGAAAAGAGCAAGCTGAATCCAACATCCACGCTTCAGCTTTTGTTGACCGCATGTTTGATACTACGAGAACATCACTACTGCTGTCTGAGTCATCACCATGAGTAGCCGCATTAGCACTTGCCCCACCCTTCAGTTCTGGGCATTCCCTCTTTATATGTCCCCAGTCTTTGCACCTGTAGCACTGCACCTTTTTTCTTCTTTTTCTTCTCCGCCTCTTGTCCCTTCCTGAGCTGATAACCTTTAACTGCCAACCCCAAACCTTGAGTACTCTCCCTTTCTACAGCATTTTTTTGCTTCATCAACTCATGTCCAAGTAACGCTGCAGTGACTTCCTCATTATTGATGGTTGTCTTTCCATGTGTCAATGTAATGACCAAATGCTCATAGGACGGTGGCAATGAAACAAGAAGAAGTAGTGCCTTATCCTCATCATCAATCTTCACATCCAGACGCGCTAGATCCGTGGCCAATTGATTAAAGGCGTTCACATGCTCCACAAGATCCGACCCCTCCTGCATCTTTAGCCCATAGAACTTTTGCTTCAAATACAGCTTATTGGTCGCTGACTTGGACATATAACGATTTGCCAACTTGTCCCAAATTCCCTTAGGAGTATCTTCGTCCATGACATGATACATGACCTGATCCGCAAGACAAAGCCGTATGGTAGCGGCCGCCTGCACTTGCATATCCTCCCACGCATCGTTGTCAACCTTGGCTGGCTTCGTCTCCTGCAAACCCTTCAAGATTCCCTGCTGTGCCAGAATATCCTTGACTCTTGTCTGCCATAAACCGAAGTTACCCGTGCCATCGAATTTCTCCAAATCAAACCTGGTGAATCCCGGCGCCATGCCGAGCCGCGATCTAACCGACCTGTTGCCGCCGGTCTGACCACACTTGTTTTCCTCTGCGACTTCCTCGCGAAAAAGATCACTGATCCCGTATTCCTCGTCTGAAGCCACGCCGCAGTCCGCAATCTACCAAGAAATCTAACCTACACAAACTTCCTGTCTGCCCTTCAGAAATTCCTGTGGAACCTGTCGCCGTAACGCATATCAATTGCTCTCCGGTTGCTCCACCTTTTCCTGAACCAGCAGACAAATTTTATGTGCGTTCGCTGCCTTGAGTCGCCAGCCTTTTATTACCGCTGATCACCTTGGCGCTATCTTTTCTTCTCGTACACGGAAACCCAAGTCCAGGCCCGTCACAATTTTGGTAGGACCTCGTCAAACAACTCTCACACGGACCCAGTATGCATGCACACGTCACCTTCCTTTTTTTTATTATTCCAATATAACCAGCGGTAGGCTTGTCCCCTGACCAAACATCCACATGCACGTACACCTTGTATCGGCTGGCCGCGTGCTCGTTAATCCCCTGGACTCCTGCGCCAGTATGACTTCGTTCCTTGTGCTGCACCTTATCCGAGTAGACCTGATGATCCTTTGCCCTTTGCCTGTACGTCTGCTATTTCCGAGACCGACTACCACACGCGTCCGTGGCTCCGTGCACGGTCTCGCGTACGCAGCGCCGCAACCAAAAAACCTGACCTTCTCGATTCCGTTTGCCTCTGAAAAGATCGCCGCCGTATCCGACGACAGCTCCCGTCTCTGATCTTGGTTTTTCGCCAGCAATCTGTAACTTGCCCTGTCGCGTGCACACCGTACGCCAACCCTGCTGAAACAGACGCCACCTCGCGCATCATCCGTGCACGAGCCGTGTCGTACCCTGGCCACCCGCGTCGCCGACACAATCCATCCGCAGTGTCGCGTCGCCGCCCTTGTACAACACCGAGCGCATCGTCTCGATGCTCACGCACTCCGATCTATCCGGCCGTCCCCCACGTCTGGTCGCCGGTCTGATCGCGAGCCGAATCCGTCGCCTCCGCAACGTCTTCAACAGCCACTACGCCGGTCCGATCGCCACGTCTAGCCGATCCTTACCGACCGCAGCCCATCGAACGGTTCAAGCCTCCCGCCTGAAGTGTCCGACACCACCGACCGCATCCGCGATCGCCGCCATGCTCCACCTTGCGCCAATCGGACGTTCCCTGGCACCCGTCGAGCATGATCCTCGTACCTCCGGATGATCTTCCGCATAGCCTTCTCGCAACCTTGCTCATGAGACCACTTGTAATAAAACGCTAATGCAAGATCATAGACGACACACCGAGGCACGCTATTTGTTAACGAGGTTCACCGATATGGCTACATCCCCGGGGTATGACTACGGGCGCTCCTCCCCAAGATACCGCAACACCGGCCGCCCGGGCGCCGGCACAAGCCGTCGGCTCCCCCGCGTACCTGTTGCTATCAAGTCGTCATAGGTTACAACGTGTGGTGCCCCTCCGTATATAAGAGCCCTAGGATACAAGTGTCTGACTCCTACACAACTCGTACCTAACCACACCAATTACAACTCCAAAGTTCAAGCAAGTCCACCAGACCAGTACAGACCCGAACACGTAAGCGCACATACTTCCAAATTTTAATCATAACTCTCGTGTAGGTAGGCTTGTCCCCTGGCCACACATATATCTTTCCGTTTTCTTTGAACCGCTCATGCATGTATCCCTTGGACTCCTGCCCTAACACGTACTGCTGATTATTTCCTTCCTTGCGCGATGCATGCCATCCACGGAGACCTGCTGCTGCATGCAGCCAAGTGCCAGGCGCGTCTCTCGTACGCAGCACAGTAACGAGTGCCGTGACGCATGGATAGGCTTTCACGCTCCGCCTCACAAACTCCCGCCGTTCCTCGTCCAGCGGGGCCATGGCGATCGACTAGACTTGTTGCAATGAATCGATCGATCCTTGTGCTCGTACATATAGTGTTTACCAACGATAGGAGTAGGAAACCGATAGGACTAGGAAACCGATAGTCATCATGTAATGTACGTATACGTTTCACGGTTAGACGTAGCCCATACACAGTTTTATTAATTCATCAGATTAGAGTCAAATACGTATATTCCTGTGTGCGTGTGTGCGTTTACAGGGGTGAGTGTATATGAGCGCTTGTGTCTATACTGATGTTAAAAGAAATACGTATATTCCCGAAAAAAAGAGTCAAATACGCGCGTATATCGAGGAGATAACTGTGTCCGTTCCAGGCAAAGATGTCGAGTCCTACCATAATTAATTCATTGTTGTGTTGCACGTGAGTTAATCCGAGTAGGTCTCGATCCATCGTATGGCCGGTGTCCTGGTTGCTTTATATACATGGCACATCGTCTAACCCGGCCGGTTGCATCGTGAGTTAACCTTTGGCTATTATTTCACAGCGTGCATTCTGGTGATCGTCGTATCCAGCCTGACTAAAAAATCTAGCTAGTCATCTTCTCCACGATGGACTACGACGACGACGTCCTCCGGGAGATCTTCATCCGCCTTCCTCCGCAGCCATCCGCCCTTCTCCGCGCCTCCCTTGTTTGCAAGTGTTGGCGCCGCCTCATCTCTGACCGTGGCTTCCTCGGCCGCTTCCGTGCCTACCATAAGCGACCTCCGCTCCTCGGCTTCTTCACGACACAAGACAAAGCCTTCAACTTCATCCCCACGCTGGACCGTCCTGACCGAATCTCCGCCGCAAGATTCTCCCCTAAAATGCCCTGCGACGAGTGTTGGTCGTTCAAAGGCTGCCGCCACGGCCTCGCGCTCTTCTTCAATTGGACTCAACATGAGGCGGTCGTGTGGGACCCCCTCAGTGGTCACCAGCATCTTGTGGCTTTTCCACCGGAGTTCGGCAATGACGAAGACAACCTAGTCCCGAACGCCGCTGTGGTATGTGCTGCCACTGGTCGAGGCCACATCCACGGTGACTGCCACTCAAGCCCTTTTAAATTGGTCTTATTGCGAAACAGCGATGACTGCACCGAGGTGCTCGCTTGCCTCTATGATTCCAAGTGTGGTGTTCGGGGACATATCATCTCAACACAAGTTACAGACGTGGTTAATCCGCTCAGGCCTGGAATCCTTGTTGGCCATGCACTCTACTGGCTTTTGTTGGATGATAGCGTCCTTAAGTATGATCTAAAATGGGACAGATTGGATGTGATTGAGATGCCAAAAAACTCCAATGCTATTGCCGGCAAGTCTAACTTCCAGATATTACGAACCAAGGGGAACATGCTTGGCCTTGCCATCCTGACACGGATGAGGCTACAACTATGGGAGAGGATGGAGTACCATGATGGAGGCCACACATGGGTGCTTCAGAAAACTGTCCATCTTGGCAAACTTCTTCACCTAGGGGGAGAATTGTGGGATGAGAGATTGCTGATTCGGGGTTCTGATGAGGACAACAATGTGATTGTCGTGCACACAAACGGTTGTGGCGTCTTCATGGTCGAGTTGGAGTCGATGCGGTCCAAATTCCTTGACGGAAATAATTACATCTCCAGTTACTATCCCTATGCAAATTTCTATATGCCAGGTGATGAATAGGTGAAAAATAAAGTATGTTTTGTTTGAACTGAATATATTTTACTATGTTCAACGTCACGTAATTTTGGTGTTGTAAGTTATTTCGTGTGACTATGTGTTTTGCTAGATATTCAAAATGAATAGATTCTTGTCTATGTCTCTTTGTGGCTGCTGTGGCTAGTGAAAAACACGTTATAATTCTAAAGAGTAGAAAAGCAATATATATTATCAACTACAAATCTCAAGTTTGATGCAAATTTCTGTTTTCCTACACGATGCCGTTGAATATAGAAATCTAAGACAAGCCCATATACTTCAACAATAAAAACATATGGCTAGCTGGGATATGCCGCCGCAACTCTTGGTGTCTTCTCTCTTGTCAATCGCACTACTAAAGTGTCTGTCCTCCGTGTCCTTCCAAGTGGGGCGCCCGCGCAGGGATGCTGGAGCTCATAGGTTTGATTTTCTGTTTATGAAACATGCATGATGTATTTCCTTTTGAGACGTGTAACACGTTTGACTTGATTTGAGAGATGAGTGCCGTTGCCGTAGTTAATACTAGATGAGTCCCCACGAGGTTGCTGCAGAAAATTTGTCAATCCCTGTGCGTAAAATCGTTGATTTCATAGAATTTTAGAACTTGAGATAATATTTTATATAAACCAAGACACATTTTAAAGATAACCTTGGAAAATTTCTTGTGTTGAAATAAATTTTAGAAGTTGAGATAATATTTTATCTAGCATACATGACTATACCATTTGATACGCATACATGAATTTTTATACACAGCTAGGCACATCTCAAGGAAAGAGATTTTACATGTTATGTACCGAAATAATTGTAATACGTTGCATAAATACTTTTTTGTCATATATAAAATAGTTTTTATCTGGAACACATGAACAATTTTTTCATAGACAAAAGTCCGTTCATTACGTACATACATTGAATAGGACAAAAGACCGATGCTGCGACAGCTGCAGCAGCGTCACGACCCCGCACTCTCCTCCTCGGACCACCACACCACAACATGACCCATCTACTGCTGTTGCTGCAAACCTAACCACCGCTCCATAGCTGACCTTCACAACATGCGCGGTTTTGCCAAGGAGCGATGCAACAACATTCACAACCATCGTCCATGCTTGTTCCAAAGAGGCGGTCATCGGGTTCTCCAAAAAAGGCTTCGCAACATGTGTCGTGTTGCAAAAGTCTTTGCAGTGGACATCGTGTTGCAAAGCGTCGCAACATGCGCCATTCTGCAATGGAACCGGTCGATCGTGCTGATCCAACGACTCGCCAGCCAGCCGATCTGTGTAAAAGATGAACAGGTCAACGAGTAGTGCATGCCATATTTTTCATAGAGAATAATCCGTTCACAACTCAGAGTTTCATATCTACTATTTTATCTCGATTGTTGTTAGGAAATTATTTAAAATCAGTCGCATGATTTTTAGCTTCATCAGCCGCATCGGCCACTGTCTGATCGCAGGCGATCATGTGGACGCGCGCGGAGCACCTCGCTGTCTAGCACGCGAGGTAGCCTGCCCACTCATTGCGTCTAGTGGTCCTGTTGGTTGGTCTGATTAACTCTTACCTTCTTACCTCACATGTAAAAAGAGGGGGTAAGAGGGAGCATGTTAAAATTTGCCTCCTTTTTTACATTTACAATCAAGCTGGCTGAACCGGTAGATGGCATTTTGGTTTCATCACGAGTTATACGAAGCCTTCTGAATTGGTGTGCCTTTCATGAACCAGTAAACTAAATATATATCATGCTTTATGAAGTCGTATAACTGTCAATATACATCACACGTAGTGCCTATTTGCCACATGTGAAGCTACAAATAATATACGTTCAAAAGAAATATCTAAAGGTGAAGCACGTAGCAAGCACCAAACAGGGATTTTAAAACCATCCTTGACGTTGATCGTTATGCTTGTTGGATTTGGTACTAGCAGGCTCATGGAGCCATGTTTTTTTTTTTGAACAAGAGCCATGGTTGTTTGGATATAGCAATGTTTGGAGTAGGGTCTTTAATGCCACGGCAAGTATACCAACCAAGTATCATCAGAGCAGGCGGGTTGACGTTGTAGCATTGACGAAGAAGACGTGCCACCGTTGCAACACTGCCATGACCGGGAAGCACTCCGTCGCAGCATCATCAAAGCAGTCGGGCATCCATCGCAGCATCACCATGGTCGTCGAAGCACGTCGTCGCTACATCACCGCGGCTGTTTGAAGCATGTCGCCGCCACGGTTGATCGCAACATTGCTACAGTCATCAAAGCACAACGTCGCAACATCATAAAGCAGTCGGGTTTCTATCGTAACGTCGTCGCTCCTGTCGAAGCACCCGTTGCGGCCATCGAAGCACGCCATCCCAACATCATTGAAGTAGCCAGGTTGCTGTCGTAGCATCTCCGCAATTATCAAAGCACACCGCGACCATCGAACCATGTCATCGCAACATCATCAAAGTAGATGGGCTGCCATCGCAACATCACCGCAACTGTCGATGCACACTGTCGTTGTGCGAAGCACTACATCGTGCCATCGTTGCGGCCATCAAAGCATGTCGTTGCAACATCATTGAAGTGGTCAGGCCTCCGTCGTGGCACGCCATCACAACATCATTGAAGTATCCAGGTTGCCGTCGTAGCATCACCCTAACCATCAAAGCACGCCATAGCCATCAAAGCATGTCATCGCAACATCATCGAAGCAGACATGCTGATGTCCTAGCATTGGCGTGGCCGCCGAAGCACACCACCGATGTGCAAAGCACGTTGTTGTGCCATCTCCACGCCCATCGAAGCATGTTGTCGGAACATCACTGAAGCGCCCGGCATCCGTCGCAACACACCTTGAAGCAGTCGGCCACCATTGCTTGGATGTGATGCAGCTCATGTCTATAGACGTTGGTAGCAGGGTACGATCGTATATACCAATGTTTGTTGCAAGTCCCAACATAACCCAACAATCTCATACTTGACAGAATTTGTAGTAGCTAGCTGGGTTACGTGAGATTGCTGCAACCATGTTGAAGAACCTACCTGGTTTCGTGGAGATAACTCAAGTTGTTGCACAACAACTTCCGGTCTTTGATTTCCTCACACATTCTTCTGACTTGATGGCTACTGTCATGGCTGTGACTATTTTTCATGTTTGGGAGGCGCGTAATTCTTCTAGGAACAATGAAGTTGAGCCACATCCTCTTTGCACTGCATTCAAGATTAAAGCTTATGTTGATCTGATTGTTCGGCATCTATACAAACTGGATCCTGCGCATAGGCGTAAGAGCATTGCTTCAAGCTCTGTTTGGTCTCCGCTGGACCGCTGCCACCAGGTACCCTGTTATTTATGTCTTTTTTTTTTTGAAAAGGGGGTTTACCCCGGCCTCTGCATCAGATCGATGCATACGGCCTCTCTTATTAATGAAATAAAGAGGTTCAGAACATAAGTCTTACAAACAAATGAAAAAAGGTAGCACGTAGCTCACACAGAGCAACGACTAAAAGACACAAACGGGAAAAGCCACAAACCGGCTGGCATAATATGAGGTAGGTAAACTAGATGCCTATCCTATTACATGATCGCCATCCAAACCGGTTGAAGATATCCCGCGCAACCGTCTCCCACCGGACAGATCCAGTAACCAAACGCTCCCTGGCCTCCGTCGGAGTGAGTAAGGACCAAGTACGGATCAGCGCCGTAGCCCGGAACAACACCTGCAAAAAATGAGTATTTGATGTCCTGTTAAAAACCAAGTCATTCCTGCAGTTCCAAATTGCCCATAATAACGCACATACTCCTACACGAATTTGTCTGGCTGTTTCGGGCTCCGTCCCGAGCAACCACGCCCCAAAAAGCGTGTTTACCGATCTCGGTGGAGTAATATTAAAGGCAATTTGCACGGTGCGCCACAACCCTTGTGCCAACGGGCAATCAAAAAATAAATGTTTGATAGACTCATCCCGATCACAGAAGCTACACCTAGTAGATCCTGTCCAGTTGCGCTTAACTAGATTGTCCTTTGTAAGAATTACCTGTTTATGCACAAACCACATAAACACTTTAATCTTCAAAGGAACCTTAACGTTCCAGACTACATTGGACGTAGGTATCACGGATGAATTAATGATATCAAGATACATAGACTTGACCGTGAACACCCCAGTTCTAGTTAGCTTCCAATACAACTGGTCGGGCTGAGGATTTAGCTGCACCTCCATCAGCCTACGGACCAAGTGAAGCCATGCTTCCCATCTCGGTCCAGCAAGCACTCTTCTAAACTGGATGTTAAGGGGAATCGTCTGCATTACTGTGGCCACAAGGGCATCCCTATGCTGAACAATACGATACAGCGCTGGATACTGAGAAGCCAGAGGCGTGTCACCCAGCCACGTATCCTCCCAGAATCGCGTATCAGCTCCATTCCCAACAATACATTTCGTTCTGTTAAAGAAAGCGGATTTAGCCCTCATTAGCCCTTTCCAGAACGGCGAGTCTGTAGGTCTCATAGTGACTTGGGATAAAGTCTTTGAGTACAGATATTTACTCCGTAAAATCTGCGCCCATGTTGCCTCTGTCTCACAAGACAGCTTAAACAGCCACTTACTCAGGAGGCACTTATTTTTAACTTCAAGATTTTCAATGCCAAGTCCTCCTTGGTCCTTTGGTCTGCAAATAATATCCCATTTGGCCAATCTATACTTCCTCTTAGATTCATCACTCTGCCAGAAGAAGCGAGACCGATAAAAGTCTAGTCTCTTCCTCACCCCAACTGGTACTTCGAAGAAAGATAGCAGAAACATAGGTAAACTCGTGAGCACCGAGTTAATGAGAATCAACCGGCCTCCATAAGACATGAGTTTTCCCTTCCAACAACTTAGTTTTTTCTCAAATCTATCCTCGATGCTCTTCCACTCAGCATTCGTTAACTTACGATGGTGTATTGGAATACCGAGATAAGAGAAAGGAAGAGACCCACTCTCACATCCGAACAATTGTGTATAAGCTTCCTGTTCGTCTTTGGCTCTACCAAAACAGAACAACTCACTTTTATGGAAATTAATCTTCAGCCCAGACAATTGTTCAAAAAGGCATAATACTAGTTTCATGTTCCTCGCCTTGGCCAAATCATGTTCCATAAAAATGATTGTATCGTCAGCGTATTGCAGGATGGATAAACCACCATCAACCAGATGAGGCACCACTCCCTCCACCTGACCAGCCTCTTTGGCCCTCCCAATCAGGATCGCTAACACATCAACCACAATATTGAACAGAATAGGTGACATAGGATCGCCCTGTCGCAGACCCTTGTGTGTTCGGAAATAGTGGCCTATGTCATCATTGACCTTAATGCCAACGCTACCTTTTTGCGTGAACGTTTCCACCTGATGCCTCCAGCGCTCATCAAAACCCTTCATTCTTAAAGCTTGCTGGAGGAACGGCCATTTGACTTTATCATAAGCCTTCTCGAAATCCACTTTGAAAATAACCCCATCTAGTTTTTTCGTATGAATTTCATGAAGCGTTTCATGTAGGACCACAACCCCCTCTAGGATGTTCCTATCCGGCATGAAAGCCGTTTGCGAAGGTTGAACAACAGCGTGCGCTATCTGAGTCAGCCTTATCGTACCAACCTTGGTAAAAATTTTGAAGCTGACATTGAGCAGGCAGATCGGCCGAAATTGTTCAATTTTGACGGCATCAGTTTTCTTAGGCAACAACGTTATCGTGCCAAAATTCAGTTGGAACAGCTGCAAGTGTCCCGAGAACAAATCATGGAACATTGGCATCAGGTCCCCTTTGATAATATGCCAACACTTCTTGTAAAACTCAGCCGGGAAACCATCCGGCCCCGGCGCCTTATTACATTTCATTTTGGCAATAGCCTCGAAAACTTCCTTTTCCGAGAAAGGGGCTGTTAACACATCGTTCTCCACTGAAGAAAGTTGAGGGATATCGCTGACCCTAGACTCATCCAGGGATACACTACTCTCCTCTGGTGGTCCAAACAACCTTTTGTAATATTCAGTAATGTATGTTTTCAGGTTGTCTTGGCCAACTATTGTACCCTCCTCTTGCTCCAGCTGGAAGATCCTCTTCTTCCTATGCTTGCCATTAGCAATCATGTGGAAGAACTGTGTGTTCGCATCCCCCTGGACAACTTTTCTCACCTTTGCCCTTAATGCCCACTTCAATTCTTCCTCCCGGAGCAATTCCTTCAGCCTCATCTCAGCCTCATGCTTAATATGAAGCTCAGTGGGTACCAGAACCGTAGTTTCTGCTTTTACATCTAAGGTTTTTATAAGTGAAAGGAGCCGTTCCTTCTCAACCTTATACATTCCACCTAGATGTTTAGCCCACCCACGAAGGAAGCTACGGAGATTCCTAATCTTGTTCTGCCACCTCTCAATGGCACTTCTACCTCCTACCTCTTTCGCCCATTCTCTGGCAATAAGATCCAAAAATCCTTCTCTTTCAAACCACGCCATCTCGAACGAGAAAACATTTTTGTTGCCCGAGTATGTAGCCCCGCCAGAATCAAGCAACAACGGCGTGTGATCAGAGATCCCGCGAGTGAGCGCCTGAACAGTTACCACGGGAAACTTCTGTTCCCAAGCAACACTAGCCAGAACCCGATCCAACTTCTCGTACGTTGGATTAGGCATCGCATTGGCCCACGTGAACTTCCTACCTGAAAGCTCAATTTCTCTCAAATCTAAGCTTTCAATAATGGTATTAAACATAAATGACCATCTCCCATCGAAGTTGTCATTATTCTTTTCATCGCGTCTCCTAATTATGTTAAAATCCCCCCAACCAGAATTGGAAGCTGCTCAGACCCACATACTCTAACAAGGTCTGCCAGGAAATCTGGTTTGAACTCGGACTGCGCTGCCCCGTACACCGCCACCAAAGCCCAGTCACAACCATCCTGTTTGGACCGCACCCTGAACTTAACAGCAAAATCCCCCATGACCACACTTCGAACTTCAAGAGAGTCACATCTAACACCCAGTAAGATACCCCCCGACCTACCTCTAGGCGGTAGACAATGCCAGTCAAACTCAATCCCTCCCGACAGAGTATTGAGAAATTGAGGTGAGAAATTTGCTCTACCCGTTTCCGACAGGGCAATAAAGTCCAAACAATGCTCAATAGATGCCTCCGCAAGGAACCTCCTTTTAGCCAAGTCCTTAAGACCTCTGCTATTCCAAAAGATCCCTTTCATATTTCATCATGAAATTTTTTAGCCGTACGAATCCTAGCACTCCTACGGACTGCAGACATCGGGTAAGTTTTGCGCTTCCACTTGCGCTTAGGGCTGGACGTGCCCTCCCGGTCCATCGTACTCGTAATCGATGGATTATCTACTTGCGTCCCGATATTCTCATCGTCCTCCTCCTGCTCCTGGAGGGGCGGTGCTAGATCATCACAAAAGTTCTCAAGTACTCGAACTCCCAAGGCATCAATTTCAGAGTCATTCATAGGTTTGACCGCAGCTAATTTACGAATTACTTCTAAAGCCCTCTCGGCTTCTAGATCAAGCAAATCGTTAACAGAATTAGTAACTTCACCCTCATCTCTACCAAGTGAAATTCCTAACTGTTGTGCCTTATCCATAATTTGATCATGCGAGAAATGCAAAATAGTATTGGAGGTATTAACAGACATACCAGTAGTGACTTGGACGTCACGAAGCTTGGCCGCCCTCGCGGCACAGCGCTGCTGCATGTCGTCCACCTCCGGATGGCTCTGAAGCCGACAACTCATACGTCGACCCTCAGCTGCCTGGTCCGGGATCCCGCCAAACATAATGACCTCCTCCCGCGAGAAATTATCCGGCGAGCGACCACCTGTCACTCCCTGAACATCCACCCGGTCGCCACCAGGTGAGCGCGCCGAGTCCAGCACTGGGGAGGAGAAGGCCACCTGCCCCCTCCCCCCATCCACCCCGGACCGCCTGTCCGGAGTGCACGTCGCCATCTCGAATATGGCGCCCCCCTCGGGCACCGAGGCCGACGGGGGCGTAGAGGCCACCGGCCCCACGCCCTCCCGCCGAACCTGCGCATCCGCCAGAGGTGATCGCCCAGCCACAGGCGAGCGAGGAGAAGGCTCCCCAACCGGAGGATGAGAGGGGGCCTCCAAAGAATCCCGATCCGGACTCCCAGATGAGGTCAGACCACCCGCCTGCACCACAGCCACGTCACCACACGCTGATGTAGACGAGTCAATATCCAAGCTCTCGGGCCCACCGGAACCCTCCACCTCCGTACCCGCAAAATCCAACGGCGGTAAAGAAAACTCAATCTCCTCACCCGACTCCACCCGCTCACTCCACAGTCTCGGAGGAGCGGAAGCTGGACCAAAGGAACCAAAACGCAGAGTGGTGGTCGGCACAGATACTCCAGGCGCCGTCCCTCCTCCTGCTGCCCTACCCGTCGGCTCCGGCCTCTTGGCCACCTCACTGACAGAATCATCGGCCATCTTTTCCTTACCCGCAGTATCATCATCACCTTCACTCATGTCATCACCAGTGGCCGCTGGAGCCTCTGCGAAGAGACTATCATCCTCAAACTGAATCTCAAGAGTGTAAACCTTCCCTCGAAAGGCCCACTTAACCATGTCGGGTACATAGTCGATGTCCAGAATACTGACCAATAGGCGAGCTATCCCATGAGCTCTAGTGAAATCCATATCAACTCGCTCGGTCTTACCAACCATAATACCGAGACTAGCCACCACCGTGGCATCCCGCAGCAACTCAGACGGAGCCCCCGAAAAGCGCAACCAGGCCTGGATAAGGGGTGTACCCTGGGGCTCAACCAGCTTCCACTCGTGGAACTCAAGAATGGCCTCAGTACCCAAGACCTTACACATCCCAAAACTCAGCAACCGCTGTAAATCCTCCACAGATGGGAACTGAACCCTGAAAGTGTTGGTCTCCAGCCTGACAAGCTCCCAATGGAAGTCACCTGGTGCCAGCTCCCTGAGACGCTGAATGATCTGAGCCTCGGACACTTGCCCTCTCGTCACTTTCACTATCCCAGTTGTCGTACTGTGCTCCTCCTGAGGAACCTCCCTCTCAGTCGGTGACTCAAAAAAAGTGAGTTCAGAACAAAAAACACCATAAGTCATGAGGCTCGGTCTCTGCTCCCGCACCAGCGGACACACTCCAGATTCATGTGCAGGCTTACCACAAGAATCACAAAGAGCCGCCACACACTCAGCAATGAAATGTCCCTTATCGCCACATCTATAACAGAGCATTCTCTCTTTTTTCTTAGCAAACTTAGCAGCCCTGTCAACCTCGGATCTGTCAGAGCCATCCGCCGACATAGCCTGAGTCTCGGCGTCGACCGGAACCTCCACAGCGGCCAGTTCCGTCACAACCTCCATCGCCTGGCAACCCAAGTCAGACTCCTCAGCACTGGCATCGACGACCGTCTCAACTGTAGTTTGATGTTGTCTTGGACGGTACCGACCCCCTCGGCCTCCTCGTCCACGATAGCCGCGAAACCCGCCTCTGTTACGATTAGCTGGCCCAGTCGCCCCTTCGACAAAACCACCAGACGGCCCCAAGAAAGGCCGTTCAGCCGAACCATCACTCTGCCAGGCATATCCCCGTCCGCCACCCGTAGACGAGGATCCCCGGTGCTGTCCCTCACCATATGCATTGTAACCATCGTCACCCCGCTGTCCTCGAGGTGCCGCTCGAACATCCGCCCTAGCCTGAACCGGAGGTGGCTTAGCCTGCTGCAACACTGGCGTCGCCGCATCGCTGACCTGCCTAGCCACAAATAGCGGCGGTCTAGCTCCCACCTGCACCACAGGAGGCTGGGCATGGGCACCCAGAGGCGGCCGAGCGAGAACACCGCGGCCCGCAGCAACTCCAGTCGTCGGCGGCCTAGGATCACCACGGCCCGCCGCCGTCACCGGCGCAGTCGGCCGGACCGCCGCGACGCCGCGGCCCGTAGGCTTGGCGACGGCAACCGCAGCACGCAGGTCGCCGGCAGCACGCCCTGCAGCATGGTCCGCTCTGGGTGGAGGCGCGCCACCACGCCCAGCCACCAGCGGCACGCCGGCGCCGCCGCCACCATTGCCCGCATGGGTGCCGCTGCCGCTGCGACCAGCGGCCGTTGCCTGCGCCAGTCCTCCGCGGCCCGCCGCTGCCGGAGGAGCCCCAGCGGCCGCACCCGGAAGAGACCCCCGTCCCGCCATCAGACGAAGGGTAGGTATACGAGCAGCCCTCCCTCCGCCGCGATCGAGAAAACGAGGACGTCCGCCTCTGTGTCGAACCCTATGTCGAAACGATCTCGTGCATGGGGTTGTAGACTTGGGCTGCATAACAGGCTGGGCCTCATACCCATCGGTCTGTAACCCAACGTCAACATTGGCCGGTTCACTCAGAACCGGCCCACCCACCAGCTGACCGAACTCACAGCCCAGCAATCCGTTCAAACGAGCGATCCTGTGATCGCGGATCTGAGCGCATCGGTCGATCGCCGGCGCCGGCACCGTGGCCGCCGACGACCGCCTAGCCTTCCTAGTTCTCACAACCTTCCATGAATCCTCAGTGATAAAATCGGATAGAACGAGCTTAGGCAGACATACCTGCGGGATGGGTCCCTTCCACGGCCGTGACGCAGCCGCCGAGGTTCGTCGGTGGACGACTCGCCGGAGGATCTCGTTTCTGTCTTCCCGTCGAAGCCCTTGACGCGCAGGATCATCTAGTGGCACCACCCCATCCACGATCGCCGCAACTTCATCTTCCGAGTACCCAGGATGAAAAGCCTCACAAATGATCGACGACGGCGTCGGCGAGTACTCCGGCGAGTCACCAGCATCGTCATCGTCGTCCTCGTCGGGGTCAGCGAGTGCCCAGAAACGGCCGCCAGCACGGCCCGCCCCGGAAAGAGCCACCGGAGACGCCGTTGTGGTGGCCGCTGCAGATCTGCTGCCTAGGATGCGCTCTTTCCAGCAACCAACCAAAAAGCCTGGTCTGTTATTTATGTCTGCTGCTACGATTTTCTCCGAGCTAGGGAAGATTGGTGCTGGGGTGGTCACCCTGAATGATGATGGCCAATGTGTTGTTGCCTGTCGAGAAGCCACAATTTGGCAGACCTGTACCTGAGATGGCCGAGGCCTTGGCTCTTCGGCGATCCGTTTATCTTGCAAGGGGGCAAGGTTGCGAATCGGTGATCTTCGCCTCCGACTGTCTATCCCTGGTGCAGAGGGTAAACACTCCTATCCATGATCGTTTGCTGGTGGGCTCAATGGTGTCGGACATCAAATTTGGCGCTTCAGGATTCGCTTACGTAGTTTTCAAGCATATTCGTCGGCAGTCCAATGCTTTACCTCATGTTTTAGCTAAGTCTTGTATGAACTCTAGTGGTCTGTGTGTTTTTCATTCTACTTCGGATTGTATTTGGGAGACTCTTTGTAACTATGTTGCTTGATTTATGAAGTGCCGACCTTGTCAAAAAAAAAAAAAACTTCCGGTCATCCGGAAAGAAATAAACTAAACTAGTCCCAATGGCCACAACCCACGTGATGTATAGTCCACAATGCCCCGCGTGAAGAAAAAAGGCCGAGCGAGGCTGACTTACGTGAAGAAATAAGTCTAAATTGTTGTATCAACGGGATGTTGCCTTTTTCTAAACGTGCGTGTCTATAACTCTAGTCTAGATACCTACATATATTGAAGTTCTGTTTTGAGGGATACCCATAGTTCTGTCTACTATATATATCCAGGCATCTAGCAGCAAACCAACGAACGCCCTAGATTGATCGACTCCATCTCCACCATCGAGCAGCCGCCATGGACC
This sequence comes from Triticum timopheevii, assembly GCA_963921465.1. Taxonomy (NCBI): domain Eukaryota; kingdom Viridiplantae; phylum Streptophyta; class Magnoliopsida; order Poales; family Poaceae; genus Triticum; species Triticum timopheevii. The sequence continues at coordinate 13,349,185 of OY997272.1, read as the reverse complement.
AGACGCGGTGGGCGGACCTCCTGCCGGACTTGCTGTGCGAGATCGCTGCATGGCTGGACGACGTCGCGGACTTTGTCCGCTTCCATGCCGTCTGCAAGACATGGCGTGCCTCACGCGACGAGGCGCGGCCGCCATTGTTCCTGCCTTGGCTCCTGGCGGCGGACGGCAAAGATTCGACCGCCCTCCGATTCAGGTGCATCTTCTCCAAGTCCAGCTACCGGTCCATGCTGCCGTCCACGCCACCGATGTACCGGGTGTGCAGCGCCACCGCTGTCCGATTCCTCACCATCGAACATCCCCGCCATTGTCTCTACGATCTTCTCACCCGAGAAACCGCCCATAACATGCCTCGTCTCCCGTACAACCTCCGCAGCCAGTGGGACAAGAACAATCCCCAGGGAATTATCTACGGCGATGGCACGATCCTGCTCTACAGCAGCAGCATCACCAACGTCAGCTACGATCATACCATCAGGGCCATGTTCACGGCGGCTCTCCTGCGCCTCGGGGACGGAAAGTGGACGCTCATCGAGAGGACTTTCGATGACGTGAAGCACTTGGAGTGCCGTGCTGCGTACCACGGAGGCAGGATCCTGGTCACCATGGGGGCTGGCAGTATCTTGCAGGTCATCACGCCAGAAGCCGCTGTCATCACCGGTGACTTGTTGGTCCCTGGCGAATACGAGTGCAAGGACAGCTACGTCTTCGAGTTCCGCGGCGAGCTGTTATGGGCATCGGTTCGCACCTCGTACAGTGTTTCGTGCAAAGAAGGTACCCGCAACGTTGATGCCCTATGGGTGTCGGTGCATAAGCTAGAGGAGGAGGGCGCGGCGGCGCAACGGAAGGAGATGCGGTGGGTGAGAAAGGATGAACGTAGCTTGGCGGATCGTGTGTTGTTTCTAGGGTCGCCCAATAGCTTCGCCATAGACGCCTCGCGGCTGCGCAGCCATGGGGGGCGCGCCTATTTCTTCTATGACAACAGTAAGGGTCAATGTAAGGCCTTCCCGCCTGGACATTGTGGCGTTTTCAGGTACAACTTCCTCAACGCCAAGACTGATTTCGTAGAGCGGCTACCTCCTGGATGGGACGACGAGAGGTGCACGTGGCTCGTCCCACAACCCGCTATTGCTCCAATTCAGGTATTTACTACACGAGTTCAAAATTGATATTTTGATAATAAAATCTTTCATTACTTTTGTGGTCACATAAGTTAATACCGCTGTGTAAAAGTTTAACCCTTGAACATAAGCATCTCAAACTGAGAAAGTGCTAAAAATTACCTTGAATCTTTTTGAATCAGGAAATTACTAAGAGGTGCAAGGCTCTAGAAGTGAAGCAGAAGCAGCAGAAAACGGCTCCAGTTGCTAGTCTAGCAAGCATTATTCACATCTCGAAACATCACGAGCCTTGTTTCAGGGTGATGGTGCGTAATTTGCCTCTCATGGCGAATAGCTCCAAGTTGGAACTTGTTTTCAGCAAGCGCGGCAAAGTGTCTACTGCCGAGGTACTCTACAACAAAGATACCAAGTGCTCCCAGGGTGTCGGATTCGTAACCATGTCGACGGTGCATGCTCATCCGCAAGATGCTGTGGATGCTTTTGGCAGAATGTTTCTGGATGGATGCAATCTCGAGGTTACGCTGGTCAAGCAGGGACGGCCACGGTACCACCAACGACGTCGTCTTCCATCGTAACTAACATCACAACTACATGTACCTTGATCTTCTTGCTCGTATATGTATCCAAGAAGATTCGTCTATTACTCCAAGTTGATAAGATCTCTGTATGCATAATTGGTAGCATCTCCAAAATCGATTGTGTAGAATGTCAGACCAAAACTAAGACACTGAAATTATAATGAAATTACTCTCATGAGTTACAATGAGCTTAATTTTGCAAACTTTCTCGCCCATCTATAGTAGATTCCTCAAAATGAGAGGCATCCCAAGCCTGGGTGTCAAAGACAGAAGATACTTTGGCTTGTGAACATACTCCGGGGAGAGGGAGATGGAGAAGTTGCTGAGGATCATTGCCATGACAACCTGCACTTGCACGATGCCAAAGTTCTGACCGGTGCATACTCTCGGGCCTAGAGAGAAAGTCAAGAGCGCCTTGGAGTCTTTGGCAGCCTTTGTGACGCCCTGCTCGAACCTCATGGGGTTGAACTCGTCGGCGCCGGGTCCCCAAACTTCCTTGTCTCGATGTAGCATGCCGATGGGGATTGATATGATAGTTCCCTGGGATACATTGATGCCTCCCAGGATGGTGTCCAAGGCAGCTTTCCGTTGTATGTACACGACTGGAGGGTACAGACGCGATGTCTCGAGCAATACCATGTGTAGCTGCATAAGGAAAAAGGCAGCTCACATTAATTATTCCCTCTTTGCAAAATTATACTAGTACATTCAATATTTTTCAAAAGTTGAAATTTGTAAATTTTGACAATAAGAACATTTATGATACCGAGAATATTCATACGAAAATATATGAAAAATGATATTGAGAGTTGAAATGTACTCACCAGCTTAAGTTTGGCGAGAATATCGGCGTTGGGTATCACATCATCACCGTCCCCGCCTGGGAACTCCCTGAGAACCTCTTCCCTGACCTTGTCCTGCCACTGGGGGTGCACGGCAAGCAGGAACATGGTCCAGATGAGGAGGGTGGCCGTGGTTTCCTGCCCTGCGGCGAAGAAGGTCTTGCACTCATCAATCACCTCGTCAGTTGTCAGTGTATCGCCGCCGCTCCTTTGCCGGTTCGGCGTCCACGCTTCTAACAGCAGCCCGAGCAGGTCGTCCCCGCAGCCGCCGGTGCCTTCTCGACCATATTTGGCTCCATCTGCATCCAGCCGTGCCTGCATGATCGACATGATCTTGCTTCTCAGCTGTTTGTTCAGACGTCGAACGTGCAAGTTACGCCGAGTCGGCAGATACCTGAAGTGAACGACACAAGATTAACATAGTCAATATCATGAGTCTGGATTCAGAGCTGGTGTCTAAGCAAATACTAGTACTCTACCAGAGTATTGGAGCATCCAGCGTGGAGGCAGTGGCAATCTTTTGCATCTCCCGCATCAAGACGATGACCTCCTCAACATCCTGGTGGCTTGTGCCGAAGGCGACGCGGCCGTTGATCTTCGCGGTCAGGTCGTTGAAGGCGTGGATCATGTCAATCTCAGCTGCTTTCTTGTCGCCGTTCCTTTGGTGTATCTTCTCGCGCCATTGCTGTATCATCTGCCTTGTGACCTCTCCGGTCACCGCCGACATGCTCTACACACGGGGTAAATCATCAGCCAACTAACTGGTATAGTGTTACAACACTAATGATGCTCACACCTCAGGTGCATTAATAGGAGAAAGTTATAAGAGCAAGTGTAATAAAGACTAATCTAATAACCGACCTTGTAATCATCCTTATTGTTATTACTATCTGTCGCTCTTTTTTGTAGATATAACTTATAAATTATAATAGCTATCACCTGCTATACTCTTAGCCATGCTCTAACCTTGATCTTCTCATGGTTGAAAGCAGGAAGGACTACTTTCCGGTGCCGCTTCCAGTCGTCGCCGTTTATCAATATGACGCCGTTGCCGAAGAGGGATTTCAGCACGGGGATCATGAAGTCCTTCTGATACAGGCCCGTCCTGTCTGTGAGCACTTGCTTTATCAGCTGCAGGTCGATGGAGAAGATGGCGGGGATCGGCCCGATCCAGAACAGGAACGTTTTGCCTGAACGAACAAATTTTTTTTGACTATATTTGAGAATTAATTAAAATATGATTAAGGATAATGTTGCAACTAGATGTGCCACGACCAACCATCTCAATCCTAGCTTGTAGGATCATATTATATCGAAAAATTCAGTTCCTCGAGGAATTTGGGCATAGGTAGCTATCAATTTAACCTAAAGAAAATGAAAAGTTGCCGTTTACCGTTAGTACTTTACCATAATCAGCGACCCATCTATGGAACTGAGGTAGCAGGATGGGCATGATGTCGTGGCACCCGGCGTCGAGGGGCGGCACGCCTCTCCGGCCAGCGATCAGCAGCCGCTTCGCCTCCGGCAAGGACCCGGCCAGGAACGTGTAGGGCGGCCCTCGGATCCCCTGCCTCGCGAACGACCGCGCCACGGCGCGCGGCCGCCACACGAGACGCCACAGCGCGAGGAGCAATGCAAGGAGAGCGGCCAGCTGCAGGGCCGCCATGCCACCGACTCTAGCGTGATGAAAGGTTCTATCTCACCGAAACCCAGCAGCGTGCGGTTTGCAGCATCGGCGCCGGTGCCATGCCTTTATCAGAGAAGGTCGAGATGAGTTGGTCAGCAGGCGTAATCCTAGACGAAACGGCAGCCCAAGAAAGTCCAAACGGATGGCACCTCACACGTACGTATGGTCCGTAGGACTCGCACGCAACAGAATTTGGGATGCAGACAATTTGCACAGTTCCAAGATAGGGGCTGTGCGTCCGTCCACTCGCCTACTCTAGGTGTGAGGCCATGCTCACCTCCAACACTATTCGGTTGGTGGCTAATTCTTATCATTTCTGACCCATGATTTACTTAGCGTTACAAATTGATGAATTTACTTGGTGCTTTATTAGCTCTACTACTAGAGTGTGATACACCACGAACTTGATGTATGTATATATATAGATTATAGTGTATCTGCCGAACACTCCAAGTCACCACCACGTGCTTCCTTGCATCTCTTTCTCTCTTACCTCATTGCCTTATGCATGCACGTAAATAATGAATGACCAACATGTTGATGTCAGCAAAATTCCATCTTATTTCCTAATATGTTTTAGCTCTAGCAAACCTGATTTGTCCATTTAGGCTGACATATAGGAGTTATTGAACTACTCACAAGTAGTTATCGAGTCCAAAATTACTCTCACAACAATTACTCATACTAACTGTCAGGCGGTGACTCTAACCTAGACATGTGGGTAACTACAATTGTGCCAGGTTGATAACTGTAGCATGGGCAACTAGATAATTACATAGTTGACATGTTGGTAACTATACTATGTGCAGCTGGGTAACTAAATAACTTGACATGTTGGTATCTCTAACTCGGATGTTGGATAAAATTCCAATAGTGATATGATACTAACTGTCATGTGGCAAATGTAAATGACACGAAGAACTAATTTTGGAACTCAGTAGTTACTAGCCACTAATATGTGATTTAACGATCAATTCGCAAGTAGTGATCAATCGACTAAAACTCACTGGACGACTTATTTTAGAACTCAAAATGTTATTGGACGGTAATATGTTTGTTACCGGGCTATTCTAAGAGCGTAATCAACTTCAACACTAGATCTCCTCTTGGATATGTTTGCAACAGACTTATTTTCCTAGCTAAAAAAAAGGTTACCCGACAATAAGAGCTTGCCACGGATCTCATGTATTGGACAATAGATAGGAGGATACCAAAGAGGGAAAGTGTGGAGAGAGATGGGGCTTTGGAGATCCTTTATGGAGGTTAAAGATATGGAGAACCTGGCAAGCTGTGTGGCGAAGATATGGGAGGAGAAGAGTAAAACTGAGCAATCCTTAGATCGGGCCGGTTTTAGGCTAGGCTTGAAAAGCCACAGTGGGAAACTTGGACAGAGGCGTGCTTTCCTCCTCTGAACCGGGCAGGGGATGGACTGGTGGTGGCCTGCTCGATGGAATATGCAGGGAGATGCCAAGTGGAGATGCCCTCCCTATGCTGGATATTCCAGGGTCTTCGGTAGGCCTAGGCGTGCTTATGAATCTAGCCTCCCACGCTTCACCGGCTTCTCCTGGGCTTGGGGGCCTCTTGGGGTCTAAGGATGAGGAAGGGGGGCCGGTCCCTGCTGCTTCAGCTGGGCCGGCATGCGATGGCCCGCCCGAACCTTCTCAGCATGGGTTTGCTCTGGAGGCCCAGGAGGGTGTCCCCCGCTATGCCGCCCCCTGACGAGATGCCTGCATCATGGGACAGGGTGGAGCAGTTCCTCAGTCAGATGACTGAGCGGTCGCCGCCCCCAATTCTCCCCTCGCCTTCGCCGCCACCCGCCCCCGCCACCGCCCTTGCTACCCCAGGCGATACGCGTCGTTCCTATGCAACGGAAGACAGCCGGGGGGGAGGGATCTTCGGAGCAGCGGCCGACTGGCCGCCAAGCCCAACGGCGAGCTGCCGTCCATGGTGAAGGCTGGTGCTGCTCAGGAAGGAGGGATTCTGCGCCGGAGATAGGCCACCAACAGAAGCTGAGATGCTGCGCTACAAGGATCTTTACAAGAGTGAGCTGCCGCCTGGTTTCATCGCGGCCATAAAGTCGCTTGTCTCTGCTGCTGCGCCTCCAGGGAAGAAGAAGAATGAGAAGCAAGGGATGATACCTGCCACGGTCGCCTCCTTGGGCTGAGAGCATCGCCGCTGCGAGCTGTTGAGTCTGATTAGTTTACAATGTTAGTCTGTTGCTTAGTCAGGTCGGGGGTTGGACCCTGTCAGATAGTTGTTGTTGTTTGCCCCTCGGTTCTGTTTCAGTCAACTGCTGTTGTTTGCTTCTCAGCTCAGTTTCGTTTGTTCTTTCGGAGTTTGTGGTTCCATTTGGGGCCGGGTCTTGCCATGTTGGTTGTGCCAGAGGTTCTCTAGTTTATTATGGATGTTGCTCTTCTTAATTGGAATGTGAGAGGGCTTTGCAACCCGGCTAAGAGGAGGGTTGTGTCAACTTTTGTGCAACAGCTTAGATGTAACATTGTGTGTCTCCAGGAGACCAAGGTTGCTTTGGTTGACAGACATTTCATATCAGAATCCATTGGGCACGTTTTTGCTTACAATTTTATCTCCAAGGAGGCCGAGGGGTCGCGAGGAGGCATATTACTTGCGAGCTCTAATGCATTTCAGCTCTCTCTCAACCCTGGGGGTGTGCGGGAGTTCTCGGTTACTGGAATGATTACTGATAGATTCAATGGCTCTTCGTGGTCGATCACTGCTGTGTACAGGCCGCAATCAGATGAAGACAAGATCCGGTTACAAAGAGTCTCCGTTGGCTTAACTAATATATATACAGCAGTGCTCAAATTTTATAGTGTATACAGCAGTGCTCAAATATTATTAGCTCTACTACTAGAGTGTGATACACGACGAACTTGATGTATATATATAGATTATAGTGTATCTGCCGAACACTCCAAGTCACCACCATCGTGCTTCCTTGCTTCTCTTTCTCTCTTACCTCATTGCCTTATGCATGCACGTAAATAATGACCAACATGTTGATGTCAGCAAAATTCCATCTTATTTCCTAATATGTTTTATCTCTGGCAAACCGGATTTGTCCGTTTGGGCCGACATATAGGAGTTATCGAACTACTCACAAGTAGTTATCGAGTCCAAAATTACTCTCACAACAATTACTCATACTAACTGTCAGGCGGTGACTCTAACCTAGACATGTGGGTAACTACAATTGTGCCAGGTTGATAACTGTAGCATGGGCAACTAGATAATTACATAGTTGACATGTTGCCAACTATACTATGTGCAGCTGGGTAACTAAATAACTTGACATGTTGGTATCTCTAACTCGGATGTTGGATAAAATTGCAATAGTGATATGATACTAACTCTCATGTGGCAAATGTAAATGACACGGGGAACTAATTTTGGAACTCAGTAGTTACCAGCCACTAATATGTGATTTAACGATCAATTCGCAAGTAGTGATCAATCGACTAAAACTCACTGGACGACTTATTTTAGAACTCAAAATGTTATTGGACGGTAATATGTTTGTTATCGGGCTATTCTAAGAGCGTAATCAACTTCAACACTAGATCTCCTCTTGGATATGTTTGCAACAGACTTATTTTCCTAGCTAAAAAAAAGGTTACCCGACAATAAGAGCTTGCCACGGATCTCATGTATTGGACAATAGATAGGAGGATACCAAAGAGGGAAAGTGTGGAGAGAGATGGGGCTTTGGAGATCCTTTATGGAGGTTAAAGATATGGAGAACCTGGCAAGCTGTGTGGCGAAGATATGGGAGGAGAAGAGTAAAACTGAGCAATCCTTAGATCGGGCCGGTTTTAGGCTAGGCTTGAAAAGCCACAGTGGGAAACTTGGACAGAGGCGTGCTTTCCTCCTCTGAACCGGGCAGGGGATGGACTGGTGGTGGCCTGCTCGATGGAATATGCAGGGAGATGCCAAGTGGAGATGCCCTCCCTATGCTGGATATTCCAGGGTCTTCGGTAGGCCTAGGCGTGCTTATGAATCTAGCCTCCCACGCTTCACCGGCTTCTCCTGGGCTTGGGGGCCTCTTGGGGTCTAAGGATGAGGAAGGGGGGCCGGTCCCTGCTGCTTCAGCTGGGCCGGCATGCGATGGCCCGCCCGAACCTTCTCAGCATGGGTTTGCTCTGGAGGCCCAGGAGGGCGTCCCCCGCTATGCCGCCCCCTGACGAGATGCCTGCATCATGGGACAGGGTGGAGCAGTTCCTCAGTCAGATGACTGAGCGGTCGCCGCCCCCAATTCTCCCCTCGCCTTCGCCGCCACCCGCCCCCGCCACCGCCCTTGCTACCCCAGGCGATACGCGTCGTTCCTATGCAACGGAAGACAGCCGGGGGGGAGGGATCTTCGGAGCAGCGGCCGACTGGCCGCCAAGCCCAACGGCGAGCTGCCGTCCATGGTGAAGGCTGGTGCTGCTCAGGAAGGAGGGATTCTGCGATGGAGATAGGCCACCAACAGAAGCTGAGATGCTGCGCTACAAGGATCTTTACAAGAGTGAGCTGCCGCCTGGTTTCATCGCGGCCATAAAGTCGCTTGTCTCTGCTGCTGCGCCTCCAGGGAAGAAGAAGAATGAGAAGCAAGGGATGATACCTGCCACGGTCGCCTCCTTGGGCTGAGAGCATCGCCGCTGCGAGCTGTTGAGTCTGATTAGTTTACAATGTTAGTCTGTTGCTTAGTCAGGTCGGGGGTTGGACCCTGTCAGATAGTTGTTGTTGTTTGCCCCTCGGTTCTGTTTCAGTCAACTGCTGTTGTTTGCTTCTCAGCTCAGTTTCGTTTGTTCTTTCGGAGTTTGTGGTTCCATTTGGGGCCGGGTCTTGCCATGTTGGTTGTGCCAGAGGTTCTCTAGTTTATTATGGATGTTGCTCTTCTTAATTGGAATGTGAGAGGGCTTTGCAACCCGGCTAAGAGGAGGGTTGTGTCAACTTTTGTGCAACAGCTTAGATGTAACATTGTGTGTCTCCAGGAGACCAAGGTTGCTTTGGTTGACAGACATTTCATATCAGAATCCATTGGGCACGTTTTTGCTTACAATTTTATCTCCAAGGAGGCCGAGGGGTCGCGAGGAGGCATATTACTTGCGAGCTCTAATGCATTTCAGCTCTCTCTCAACCCTGGGGGTGTGCGGGAGTTCTCGGTTACTGGAATGATTACTGATAGATTCAATGGCTCTTCGTGGTCGATCACTGCTGTGTACAGGCCGCAATCAGATGAAGACAAGATCCGGTTACAAAGAGTCTCCGTTGGCTTAACTAATATATATACAGCAGTGCTCAAATTTTATAGTGTATACAGCAGTGCTCAAATATTATTAGCTCTACTACTAGAGTGTGATACACGACGAACTTGATGTATATATATAGATTATAGTGTATCTGCCGAACACTCCAAGTCACCACCATCGTGCTTCCTTGCTTCTCTTTCTCTCTTACCTCATTGCCTTATGCATGCACGTAAATAATGACCAACATGTTGATGTCAGCAAAATTCCATCTTATTTCCTAATATGTTTTATCTCTGGCAAACCGGATTTGTCCGTTTGGGCCGACATATAGGAGTTATCGAACTACTCACAAGTAGTTATCGAGTCCAAAATTACTCTCACAACAATTACTCATACTAACTGTCAGGCGGTGACTCTAACCTAGACATGTGGGTAACTACAATTGTGCCAGGTTGATAACTGTAGCATGGGCAACTAGATAATTACATAGTTGACATGTTGCCAACTATACTATGTGCAGCTGGGTAACTAAATAACTTGACATGTTGGTATCTCTAACTCGGATGTTGGATAAAATTGCAATAGTGATATGATACTAACTCTCATGTGGCAAATGTAAATGACACGGGGAACTAATTTTGGAACTCAGTAGTTACCAGCCACTAATATGTGATTTAACGATCAATTCGCAAGTAGTGATCAATCGACTAAAACTCACTGGACGACTTATTTTAGAACTCAAAATGTTATTGGACGGTAATATGTTTGTTATCGGGCTATTCTAAGAGCGTAATCAACTTCAACACTAGATCTCCTCTTGGATATGTTTGCAACAGACTCATTTTCCTAGCTAAAAAAAGTTACCCGACAATAAGAGCTTGCCACGGATCTCATGTATTGGACAATAGATAGGAGGATACCAAAGAGGGCAAGTGTGGAGATGGGGCTTTGGAGATCCTTTATGGAGGTTAAAGATATGGAGAACCTGGCAAGCTGCGTGGCGAAGATATGGGAGGAGAAGAGTAAAACTGAGCAATCCTTAGGTCGGGCCGGTTTTAGGCTAGGCTTGAAAAGCCAAAGTGGGAAACTTGGACAAAGGCGTGCTTTCCTCCTCTGAACCGGGCAGGGGATGGGCTGGCGGTGGCCTGCTCGATGGAATATGCGGGGAGATGCCAAGTGGAGATGCCCTCCCTATGCTGGATATTCCAGGGTCTTTGGTAGGCCTAGGCGCGCTTATGGATCTGGCCTCCCACGCTTCACCGGCTTCTCCTGGGCTTGGGGGCCTCTTGGGTTCTAAGGATGAGGAAGGGGGGTCGGTTCCTGCTGCTTCGGCTGGGCCGGCACGTGACGGCCCGCCCGAACTTCTCAGCATGGGTTCGCTCTGGAGGCCCAGGAGGGCGTCCCCGCTATGCCGCCCCCTGACGAGATGCCTGCATCACGGGACAGGGTGGAGCAGTTCCTCAGTCAGATGACTGAGCGGTCGCCACCCCCAATCCTCCCCTCGCCTTTGCCGCCACCCGCCCCCGCCACCACCCTTGCTACCCCAGGCAATCCGCGTCGTTCCTCTGCAACAGAAGACAACGAGGGGGGGGGGTCTTCGGAGCAGCGGCCGGCTGGCCGCCAAGCCCACCGCCGAGCTGTCGTCCATGGTGAAGGCACGGCTGGTGCTGCTCAGGAAGGAGGGATTCTGCGCCGGAGATAGGCCACCAACAGAAGCTGAGATGCTGCGCTACAAGGATCTTTACAAGAGTGAGCTGCCGCCTGGTTTCATCGCGGCCATAAAGTCGCTTGTCTCCGCTGCTGCGCCTCCAGGGAAGAAGAAGAATGAGAAGCAAGGGATGATACCTGCCACGGTCGCCTCCTTGGGCTGAGAGCATCGCCGCTGCGAGCTGTTGAGTCTGATTAGTTTACAATGTTAGTCTGTTGCTTAGTCAGGTCGGGGGTTGGACCCTGTCAGATAGTTGTTGTTGTTTGCCCCTCAGTTCTGTTTCAGTCAACTGCTGTTGTTTGCTTCTCAGCTCAGTTTCGTTTGTTCTTTCGGAGTTTGTGGTTCCATTTGGGGCCGGGTCTTGCCATGTTGGTTGTGCCAGAGGTTCTCTAGTTTATTATGGATGTTTCTCTTCTTAATTGGAATGTGAGAGGGCTTTGCAACCCGGCTAAGAGGAGGGTTGTGTCAACTTTTGTGCAACAGCTTAGATGTAACATTGTGTGTCTCCATGAGACCAAGGTTGCTTTGGTTGACAGACATTTCATATCTGAATCCACTGGGCACGTTTTTGCTTACAATTTTATCTCCAAGGAGGCCGAGGGGTCGCGAGGAGGCATATTACTTGCGAGCTCTAATGCATTTCAGCTCTCTCTCAACCCTGGGGGTGTGCGGGAGTTCTCGGTTACTGGAATGATTACTGACAGATCCAATGGCTCTTCGTGGTTGATCACTGCTGTGTACGGGCCGCAATCAGATGAAGACAAGATCCGGTTTATGGATGAGCTGCGCCTCATCCAGCCTACGGTGTTGGACAAGTGGATGATCCTGGGTGATTTCAACCTCATTTGCCGCACCTGCGAGAAGAACAACACCAATGTCAATTTGCGCATGCTGGCCAGGTTCAGAAAATTGATTGATGGGTTGGAGATAAAGGACCTACCGTTGTCGGGGAGAAGATTCACCTGGTCCAATGAGCAAGAGCACTCAACTTTGACTCAGATTGATAGGATCCTGGTATCTAAGGAGTGGGAGACTTCCTACCGTCAATATAACCTCTCACCGGCTTCCACGGCTATTTCCGATCACTGTCCGTTAGTCCTGAAGAAGATGGTTGTACAGCGATACAAGGGGTTCAGATTCAAGTCCTTCTGGCTGAGTGCAAGGGGAGTTCAGGAAGTGATTCAGTCGGTTGGGGCTAAGCCGGTGTGTTCCAACGATGCATTGCGATCCCTACACATTAAGCTCTCAAGAACTGTTGCTGCACTCAAGAAGTGGGACAGGGATCACCGAGCTCATAATAATTTGGTGTTCAGCATTGCTAAGGAGGTTATCTTCAACCTTGATCTTGCCATGGAGGAGATGGAGCTCTCGGAGGCTGAACGGGAGTTGCGTAGATTTCTCAAGGCCATGTTGTTGGGCATTGCTGCGATGGAGAGGGCTCAATGGAGATAGAGGTCACGGTTTACCAAGATCAGAGTGGCGGATGTGAACTACAAGTTTTTTCTCCTTAAGGCTAATGGGCGCAGAAGAAAGAATTTTATCTCGAAGCTGGCTACACCTTCGGGTGCGGTTTCGGATCATGGGGACAAGGCCAAGCTCATATTTGACCACTTAAACTCCTTGCTTGGAACTGCTACTACCCCAACGCTCAAGATGAATTGGGAGGCATTGGGTATTCCGTCCTTCAATCTGTAGCACCTGGATTCTCCGTTCGGTATAGACGAAATCAAGAAGGCGATATTTGATTTGCATGATGAGAAGGCTCCAGGACCGGATAGTTTCATCGTGGGCTTCTTTAAGAGATTCTGGCCCTTGATCTCTGACGACGTTTGCAATGCCCTCAATCAGTTTCACTAGCTGCGCGGGGGTCAATGGAAGTTGCTGAACTCCACCTTGATAATGCTTTTGCCTAAGATGGTGGACGCCAGCACAGTTGTAGACTACTGCCCTGTGAGCCTTATGCATAGTGTTGCCAAGCTTGTCTGCAAGGTGCTTGCGAACCGTCTTGGACCGAAATAACACCGTCTGATTTCCCACAACCAAAGCGCTTTCATAAGGGGCAGATGCATCCAAGATAACTTTCTCTATGTCCATAATGTGATCAAGAACGCCCATAAGAGGAGGAAGCCTCTCCTGTTTCTTAAGCTGGATATTGCCAAAGCGTTTGACTCGGTTAGTTGGCCTTACTTGTTGGAGGTGTTGGGGGCGTATGGATTCGGGCTGCGTTGGAGAGACATGATTAGTATTCAGCTAGCATCGGCTTCCTCTCGGGTTATGCTCAACGGAGCCCCTGGTGTTCCTCTTTTCTGCACAAGAAGGGATTGAGGAAGGTAGATCCCCTTTCCCCAATGTTATTCATACTCGCCTTGGACCCCTTGAAGCGGTTGTTTCAAAGGGCTACAGAGGAAAGCATCCTCTCCCCCATTCCGTTGAGGGCTGCCCGCCTTCGTACAAGTTTCTATGCGGATGACGCAGCACTTTTTGTGAACCCTTGTTGTGCTGAGATTGCTACCTTGAAGTGGATTCTCTTGATGTTTGGAGAGATCTCTAGGTTAAATATTAATGAAGCCAAATGTGTTATCTACCCAATACAGTGTAATGATCTGAATATCTCTAAGTTGGTCCAACAGTTTGGAGGACCGTGTGGCTCCTTTCCGTGCACTTATCTGCGTGTTCCCCTGTCCACCCGCAAACTTTGACGGATTGACCTTCAACCTTTGTTGGATAAGGGGGCAGCTAGGTTAAGAGCTTGGAAAGGGAGGCTTTTGCAGCGAACCGGGAGGCTGGCTCTCATCAATTCGGTGCTCACTAGCACGGTGACCTTCTTTCTGACGATCTTTGCACCTTACAAGTGGTTTGTAAAAAAACTTGACAAATTAAGAAGAAACTTTCTGTGAAATGCCGATGAAGAAGCTCGTGGGGGCAAATGTTTGGTTAATTGGAGGCGCATTTGCGCTCCCAAAGCGGTTGGAGGACTAGGTATCAAAGACCTCTCCGCCTTCACCACGGCCCTGCGGCTGCGTTGGCCCTTGTTCAAGTGGGACGACATGGATAGACCGTGGAAGGGGACTCTGACACCTTGTGACGCTGCTGATCAACAACTCTTTCAGTCATGCACAAAAACTACTGTTGGAAATGGGGCGAGGACCACATCCTAGACTGGTCGTTGGATGGATGGAGTGGCACCTATGGAATTGGCACCTGGCCTCTATAACATTGCAAGGCTCAAGATGATTTCAGTGGCTGATGCTCTTCGCGAGGGCGGACAGATGAAGGGGCTGCAGCGCATGGCTTCGGCTGAACTGCTGCAGTCATTTGTCTCTCTTTGTCATAAAGTTCAGCAATTCCTCATAAATGAGGAGGAGGATAAGATCACTTGGACCGTCACGGCCACTGGGAACTACACGGCCAAGTCTGCATATGAGCAACAATTCATTGCGCGTATTCCAATGTCGCGCTTACTAAGAGTGTGGAATGTTCAGGGTGAATCTAAGGTCAAATTCTTCATCTGGACCCTTATCCAGAACCTTCTTTGGACGGCTGATCGCTTGCAGCGTAGAGGATGGGAGCATCAGGCCACTTGTTGTGCCTGTGACCAGGTCCTTGAATCGGCCAGCCACTGTTGACTTTTGATCGCTAGACCAAATCACCCAGGATCTCACACACGTAGTGCAAAGCTAGCAAGCAAGCAAGCCAGCAGCTTGATGGATCTTGCATGCAACAGTGCACGTACGTAGGCGACCTGTTGAAGCTCTCTCGACGGAACCTCTCGACAAGAACAAACGAACGTGAAGGCACTGAATCATTGTGATGGCCACAGGCTCGTGTCGAGCCTGTTGAATACTTTGTATTGCTCTTTTTCGTTGTCTATTGTTACAACGTGGGTTACAGGGGTATAAATAGGAACTAAACAGCCCAAGACTTATCCTACTCGGCGACTGCCTTGAGCACGTATCGGACTAGAATTACTAAGCCGTGTTTAACTCTCACATTCACCCCCTTAAACATGGCGTGCTTACTTCACATTTTGGACGCCAATCTTTTCTCGCATCTCCAAGAACTTCTGTCGTCCGAGGGACTTCGTGAGAATGTCGGCAAGCTGGTCCTTCGTGTTCAC
Source organism: Triticum timopheevii (assembly GCA_963921465.1). Lineage (NCBI taxonomy): Eukaryota > Viridiplantae > Streptophyta > Magnoliopsida > Poales > Poaceae > Triticum > Triticum timopheevii. Next base: position 13,333,886 of record OY997272.1, on the reverse strand, counting down.
GTGCTGATCTTCGATCATCCCTTCCTCAATGCACTCCCGGATGTGGTGGAACCGGGTATCTATGTGCTTGCTCCTTCCGTGATAAACCGGATTTTTCCACAATGAGATTGCAGCTTGGTTGTCGATCTTCAATGACACCTTCTGCACCTCCCGCTTTGCAAGATCAGCTAGGAGTCTTCTCAGCCACACTGCTTGACAAGCCGCCGTGCTTGCTACTATGTATTCTGCCTCGCATGAAGACAGTGCAACCACCTTTTGCTTCTGAGAATTCCAGCTGATAGGATTTGGGCCAAGATAGAATATCATGCCCGTTGTGCTTTTCCGGTCATCCACATCACCTGCCATGTCGCTATCTGAGTATCCACGAAGGATCAATCCTTCCTTTCCCTTTCTGTACGTGCAGCCAAGATTAATAGTGCCTTTCACATAGCACAAGATTTGCTTGACCGCGCTCATGTGTTCGGTTGTCGGATTCTCCATGAAACGACTCACGATCCCGACTGAATAAGCCAAGTCAGGTCGGGTATGCACCAAATATCTTAGGCTGCCCACAACGCTTCGATACATTGTGGTGTCCACCGGCGGATTTGAGCTACGCTTGCTCAACTTGTGTCGTTGGTCCATTGGAGCTTGTGTCTCGTAGCAATCTGTCATGCCACACTTGTTCAATAACTTAACCGCATAAGCCGATTGACATAGGGAAATCTCCCCGGAGGTTTGCTTCACTTCGATGCCCAAGTAATAGCTGAGTAATCCCAGATCGCTCATGCTAAACTTCTTCTTCATCTGCGCCTTGAAACGTTCAATTTCTTGTGCGCTGTCTTCGGTGATAATTAGATCATCGACATAAACTCCAACTAGCAGGTTTGAGCCTTTGGAGTTCTTTGTATAGACCGCATGCTCGAGGGGACATCTCTTGAACCCGAGCGAGATCAAACTTCGGTCTAACTTTGCGTTCCAAGCTCTTGGCGCTTGCTTCAACCCGTAAAGTGCCTTCTTGAGCTTGTAAACTTTCCCTTCTTCGCCTTTATTCTCGTAGCTGAGGGGTTGTTCGACGTACACTTCTTCTTTGAGGTCGCCGTTGAGGAAAGCGGATTTGACATCCATATGATGAACCTTCCAATCCTCTTGTGCTGCCAGAGCTAGGACCACTCTCACCGTCTCGATTCAAGCAACCGGTGCAAACACCTCCTCATAGTCAACTCCTTAATGTTGTACGTAGCCCTTTGCGACGAGTCTTGCCTTGTGCTTCACAATGGCACCCTTCGTGTCCTTCTTCAACTTGTAAACCCACTTCAAACCTATGGCCTTTTGGTTCGGAGGTCGGGATACCAAAGTCCACGTGCCATTGCTCTCGATCGCCTTCATCTCCTCATCCATGGCGTGCATCCAACTTGAACTTTTGCTCGCCTCTACAAAGTTCGCTGGCTCCTCAATTCCGAGTAAACACAAATCGGAGTACTCGAGTGTAACTGGCTTTGCGTACTTGTAGACTTTCTTGAGGGGCTTGTAGCGACGAGGCCCGGAAGAATCCGTCGTGGCTTGCGAAGGAGGCGACACAAATTGTGTCGGCGTCGATGCACTTGAGGAAGACGGTTGAGTCTCGGGCATGGTAGATGCCGGGTCATTGGCATCCTCGTCGTCGACGTAGTCGTCGTGATCGTGACCATCATCTTGATTGTCATCATCACTATGCGCCTCATTGTCGAGATCTCCTCCCGTGTCGTGCGCGTTGTTGTCGCTATCACCTTGTGACCCATGCGCGTCATCGTCGTTGTTGGCACCATGGTGATCACTGCCATTGCGGTCACCTTGGTTGTGCGTCTTGCCAACCACCTGGACATCCTCCCCTGCATCATCATAAGTTGGAAATTCAACTGTGAATATGTTACCGTTTGGAGCATCGTCGGCTCCTGCGCTCCAATTCCACGCTTGGTTTTCTTCAAACACGACGTCGCGTGAAATCCATAGACGCTTGGTTCGTGGATCGTAGAAGCGGTATGCCTTGGTGCCGGAACTCCTCTCGTATCCGATGAACACCATCTTGGTGCTACGATCGGCAAGCTTTGAGAGATGCGGCTCCGCCGTCTTCACATGCGCCACGCACCTGAACGTTCGTAGATGAGACACATTCGGCTTACGTCCATAAATTGCTTCATACGGAGTCTTGCTGATCACTGCCTTCGTTGGAGCCCGATTGAGAAGATAGACCGCCGTCGAGACAGCTTCTCCCCAAAATGTCCCCGACAAGTTCTTGCTCTTGAGTAAACTTCTCGCCATGTCAACGACGGTTCGATTGCGTCTTTCAACAACCCCGTTCTGCTGTGGCGTATAAGGTGCCGTAAGGAACCTCTTTATGACAATCTTCTCGCAGTAGTCGTTGAACTCGTTTGGCGTAAACTCTCCGCCGCGATCTGTCCGTAGAGCGCGAACCTTCAACTTGTGTTCCATCTCCGTTGCAGCCTTTAGCTTCTTGAACGCTTCAAATGCCTCATCTTTAGATCGTAGGAGAACGACCCACATGTATCTCGAGTAGTCATCTACCACAAGGAAGAAGTACTTCTTTCCTCCGTGAGTTGCTGGGGTGATATGGCCACATAGATCACCATGGAGCAGCTCGAGTGCATCACTTGCACGATAGGTAGACTGAGCAGGGAACGGCCTGCGGTGCTGTTTTCCAACCAAGCACCCGTCACATACTCGGTCAACATGGTCGATAAATGGCATCCCGGATACCATCTTCATCTTCGACATCTTCTTCAAGGCGTAGAAGTTAACGTGTCCAAATCTAGCATGCCATAACCACGAATCATTATCACTCTTGGCGAGCCAACACTCCGGTTGAGATTGATCAAGGTTGAGGATATAGAGCCTGTTCCGTGTGCGATTCACACGCGCTAGCACGTTTCGGAGGTTGTCGAAGATCGTCATCACTGTGTTCTCAATATCCATCTTGCATCCATTCTCGTCAAGCTTCCCGACAGAGATGATGTTGTTGCGAAGCCGTGGGATGTAGTACACTCCGGTGAGTATGCGATGTTCTCCTGTGAGACCCTCAAAGAGTACAGAGCCTTGCCCGCAAATCTCCACATTTGAACCATCACCGAACTTGACCGAGCCTTGAACATCATATTCCAGCTCGAGGAACTTCTCCTTGCACCCCGTCATGTGGTTACTGGCACCTGTGTCTAGATACCATGACATGTTCTGGCTCCCGGATAACTTTGGTGTTACCTTTTTCTCATGAAGTAGCACCTTCCGGTTTGGTTTTACAACCGCTGTTTGGACGAGATCACAAACTTTGGCCATCAGAAGACCTGGACGTTCGTCTTCCTGCTTCGCCAAATTTGCCTTGATCTCCCGCTTGTTAGGCTCCGGACAATCCTTTGCAAAGTGACCCATCTCGTTGCAGTTATAGCACTTGACCTCGGACATATCCAAGTTCCGTGGCTTCCGCTCTTTAGATCGGTCCGCCTTACCACGACCTTATGGCTTGCCTTTTCCTTTGCCTTCTTTGGTTTGTCCGCCGCGCTTCGCGTTGCTTGAGCCTTCGCCAACGTTGCGCCTTCCTTTGCTACTTGGGGACTCCCAATCTGCGCGCAAGTACATGAGTTGGTCACCACCTCCTCCTTTGCCTTTCCGACAACCACGAGCATTCTCTTCCCATGTCCGCAAGCGTCCGATCGCCTCCGTTATGGTCATGTCGTCGATGTCGTAAAGCTGCTCGAGCGTGCCGATGATGTACGTGAATTTATCAGTGACCGAACTGAAAAATTTCTCCACAATCTCGGTCTCCTCGAGCTTTGCACCAAGCGCGCGGATCTCTCCCACCAATGTAGTCAGACGCATGGCATAGTCGTTCACCGATTCAGTTTCCTCCATCTGCAACTTGTGAAATTGGCGCTTCAGCACTTGTGCCCGATCCTTGGTGACGCGATCTTCTCCGATCCTCATCTCTTTGAGTGCACTCCACGCCTCTCTTGCTGTCTCGAACTCCGCCAATGTCATCAGCACGGAATCTGGCACAGACTGGGCTATGGCCGACATGGCACCTTCGTCGCACTCCTTGTCGACGTCGTCGTCCGTGATGGCCTCCCACACTCGAAGGGTTCGGAGAATGATCTTCATCTTCACCGCCCACACGCCGTAGTTGGCGTCGGTGAGCATCGGGTAGTGGATGGGGATGTTGCGATGCGCCTGTACGTTGGCACCGCCCGTTCCGCCACCGCTTGTTGCTGACTTGCCGCCCTTCTTCACATTGTCGCCTTTCTTGTTCGCCTTGGAACCGCCGTTGCCGGACTTGACCGACTCAACGTCGCTGTCCGTCATCGTAGATCGTAGATCGTCGAGGCTCTAGATACCAATTGTTGGCTTTTGATCGCTAGACCAAATCACCCAGGATCTCACACACGTAGTGCAAAGCTAGCAAGCAAGCAAGCCAGCAGCTTGATGGATCTTGCATGCAACAGTGCACGTACGTAGGCGACCTGTTGAAGCTCTCTCGACGGAACCTCTCGACAAGAACGAACGAACGTGAAGGCACTGAATCGTTGTGATGGCCACAGGCTCGTGTCGAGCCTGTTGAATACTTTGTATTGCTCTTTTTCGTTGTCTATTGTTACAACGTGGGTTACAGGGGTATAAATAGGAACTAAACAGCCCAAGACTTATCCTACTCGGCGACTCCCTTGAGCACGTATCGGACTAGAATTACTAAGCCGTGTTTAACTCTCACAGCCACATCATCCTGGGTTGTCCATTTGCTAAGGAGGTTTGGCACCTGATGGCCAATCAGTTCAATAGTGCTGCGACGGCTGCGCTCCAATCCTCCTCTATCAACACATGGTGGGACAAGACGTTCAAACTGAAGAAAAAAGGAATTTTGTTGGATGAGTGTACGGGGGATATATGTGGGTTGGAACCTCTGGAACAATCGCAACAGGTGTATCTTTCAGAACCAGCGGCATACTGCATCAGGGGTGTGTTCTCATAAGGGATGAATTAGGCCTCCTGAAGGAGGCATGGGAGTAGTTCCTATGTGTTTCTCGCCAGGATGCATGTCGCATTACTGGCTTAATGTTTTGTCTCCCAGGCTGATGCTTCAGTCCGTTGTACAGTTTTCCCTCTCTTTAATGAAAAGGCAGAGCGCCTGCCATTACGGTTAAAAAAAAGCCACAGTCATCAAAAGGTCAGCCCGAGCCTGGCCCAAAGCTCCAACATTCACCGGTACGCAATCCCATACGATATATAAGCCCGAGGGTTGGCCCAAAGCCTGTGCACATTTGTTCACACACACAAAAAAATATCACTTTTTTTTTCATGCAGATCAGAGAACAAATATAGCAAGCACCATGCATGTGCAAACATATGCACATGGTTCGCCCCCACAAAACAAAAGGCACATGGAGATCTAACTAATTCAAAAGTTGCAAATTCCAACTAATAATCCACACAGATCTAACTAATTCAATGTCGATAACCCCAACTAATCAGCCACACACACAAACATGGAGAATAGGAAACACATGCACACACACGCACACTGGGAAAATCAATCAGAGCAGAGGCTCGGTGTGCTAATCCAGCACACTCATGTAGAAGTAGGCTGCGCTCGAGTGAGAACAAAGAGCAGCACAAATTCTGTGTAGTCCCTGCAAAATCCTTGATGCTAAATGCCTTGAAGAGACAGGGCTGTTGTGGTAAGAAGAATCAGATGGCCTTAGTGAGAAGACTAGCTAGCCATACGGAATAATCACATGCTTAAATCAGAAGACACAAAGAGATATCTTCAGTGGGATCATTCACAGCCACTCAGGAGGTACTGCTGGTGATTGCTAGGTCAGCGTCAAGTCGTACACATTTTTGGGCTAACTGCCAATCAGAGAGTGCTAACTGCTAATCATACAATAAAGACATGAGAAGCTGGCCCTACAACAATTATGTGCATTTTTACAAACTTGCAACAATCATGTTCAAACCCTTATTGGAAGACGACAGCAGGGAGCAGCACACATCGATGTCGATCTTTGGGAGTATTCTCTCTGGAGGAAACAACCTGATAGCCACGGCTCGTGTGACGGCTACAGCTGCTCTGCTCGTGCTGTCATGTGCTAGTGCAAGCAAGAAACCTTTTGGTCTATCTCTGTTGAATGGCCATCATTTGAAAGCAATAGAGCAGCGTTCGATTCTGATAGGTTGAAAGAAACAGTGCGAGTGATTTCTCGAAGATCGACATACTGTTGTCACCCTATCATCCGAGACTTCGAGTAGTAATTGGTCGTATATACGTTAAGGTCTCCTTTGGTCATAGAAGAATAGAAAAATCATAGGAAATGAGATAAACATGTAACTCAATTCCTATAGGAACATAAATGTCATTTGATGCATAGAGTAGGATTTTTTCTTATCTAGACCAATGTTTTTCTTTCCCATTTGAAATGTGAAGGATTAATTTCTATCATACATGGAATCCATTCCTACAGAGCAAAGAGCTACAAAGAAAAAATTTCTTTCAAAATCCTATCCTATACTATTCCTACAAAATTCCTACAAAGCAAAAGAGGCCTGAGAGGAGCTGAGTGCTATGCACATTTATTTGTTACCTCGGACGCTTCATACAATCATAAGGTATTTTTTTTATACAACCATACAAATGGAGAAAATAATTAAAACATCAAAGCGAGAAAGCACAAGAGCCACCCACGCTACTGCTTGTGGTGCCCCACCCATATGATGATGATGGGCTCAAGTTGGGCATAAGAAGTTAGCCCATCTAGATATGTTTCTTTACAATGTTGACCAAAGAGACCCCATTCCCTCAAAAAAAAAACCAAAGAGACCCAATACGCTGTTTTTTTGTTTTTTTTCTATAAAACTGTTTTTATGATGCTCAAAGTATTAGTGGTAAAGAGGAGGAGGATCAGAGAGGAACAAAGGTGGCGTACAGTAGAGAAGAGTCATAGGGAGAAGACTTGTTTTCTTTCAGGTTACTGCTGGAGTGTGGGGGTTAGTTTTGGTCAAAAGAAGATCCAATGATTACTGTTTATCTTTTAATTCGAGTGAAATGCACCAATAGTGCACGAACTCAATGTTTGGACTAGTGGCGCATTTCACTTGTTTAATTGAGGATGAACTATTTAATGGCTGGATGTTTCTAACTTTTCTTGACATTTTCAAGCTTAATTATACCTTTTTCTGGTTAGCTTGTTAAGTACCTTTAATATATAATAGGTGTTGGTGAAAGAGGCCAAATACACCAAGCTCTTTATTTCTATTATATTTACAAAATATTTTCAGAAGAAATTTAATTTACTTTATGTTATTTCATTTTTATTGTGACATTTTCTGGTGGACATGAACCATTTTTTCTCATGAAGCTGGAACATTCTTCTTTTCTCGGGAAGTTAGAACATTCTTTCCCATAGATGAATGGGTAGAATCACATAGATGATCCGTTCATAATTTGATTAAGAGCAATATGGGCACTTCAAGAAATCCAGATGAGTTGGCGAGAATTTCTCTAGTGGAAAAAACTTGTAGTGATATACCAAAAGACCATGGCCCAACAAAGACAATGCTGGCATTTACTTTTACAATGTGAGGAGTGACCAAATCATCATGTACTACATAGCCTCCGCTAGTGTAGATGAAGATCAAGTTTTACTATAAATACTTATAATTCTTAAAATTGGGATAATTTTGTTATATATTTAGAGAGTGACTACCTATCACCCAAAATGATTTTTCATTCAGTTTTTGGACCAATCAACCATAACAGTTCACTGTAATGGAAGCTAAAAACAGATAGACAATAAAGAAACGGATTGAAACCATAAAAGAAAAATAACCCAGACAGCTTCGGCCTAGGGGTGTGTGAACCATCTGATCTGATTACTAGCATCTTTTTCCATCTTTTCTTCTTTCTAGTTTTCTATTTCCTTTTCCTTTTTCCTTTTTATCTTTATTATTCTTCTTGGTTTGAACTTTTTTTTACTCGTGATTTTTTTTTCAAAATCAATGAACTTTTGTCTAAATTGCTGATATCTTTTTAAAATTTTATGAACATTTTTCAAATTTGATGAACTATTTTCAAATTCGATGAACTTTATTTAAAAATTTGGTGAACGTTTTTCAAATTGGTGAGATTTTTCCGAATTGATGATTTTTTTTAAAAATTCGATAAACTTTTACCAAAATGATGAAATTTTCTTCAAATTTGATGCCTTATTTTCAAATTTGTGAATTGTTTGAAAATTAGTGAACTTTTTTCGATTTTTAAGTTATTTCCAAAATCAATGAACATTTTTCAAAATGAATGAACTTTTTTGAAATAGATTTTTTTTCATTTTTTATTATTTTATGAAAGTCCACTTGTCAACCAGTGAGGTGCCCAACTGGTTCAGTAATCACCTAGGGTTCTGAAGCGAGCAGAACGCTTGACCCGCTTGCATTTTGCTGCACTGTAGCAAGATGGCATTGTTGGGCCGCAACCCACGAAGGAAGGTAGCGAGCGCCACTGTACTGCTTTTGGTTGGAAGCCTCGAGTGCTAGCATATGCAGGCCCTGCAGTCCTGGTTGAGTGCTAGTACAAAGTATTGAACGGTGAATCATATTCAGCGCCCGCACCACTTAAAGGCTAACCGAAGGACCCCCAGCGCCCAGGCGTGTGTCTATTGGGTTGGCCCATGTACCTTCTGCCAGTTCATGTTTTCACCGGCGTACAATTCGGCTTCTTTCTTTCTCGTTAGGCCCCCACGTGTGTGTACAGTGCAATGTGCGAGTCTTGTTCCATCCGGGTTTCGCCTTTTTCTATGGTTACGTCTATAACTGGTTTAATGTTCAGTTTTTCCTGGTTTTTTTTTCTATTTTCCCCTTTCGCTTCTTCTTATTATTTTCTTTTTCTTTTTCTGTTCCGTTAATTTTTCTTCTTGAATGTCACATTGTAATACATATGAACTTTCGTCAATTTTGTGACCTCTTTCTTAATTTATTTAAAAAGATCGTAACTTTCCCCCAATTTGCAAACTTTTGCGACCTCTTCTTGAAATTTCCATAATCCTTGTATGCTTTCCATATTCATGATTTTTTTTTTCATATTCTCAAGCTTTTTCTCGAGTTCGTGAACCTTAATTGACTTCGTGAAACTTTTTCTGAATTCGTGCATGTTTTTGAATCCATTGACTTTTCGATTTTCACCAATATTTTTCAAATTTGCAAACTTTTTGACTTCGTGAAACTTTTTTGCTTGAATGTTTTTGTATTTGTGAACATTCTTCAATTTGCAAACCCTTTTTTCAAATTCATCAAAAAAATTGTGTTTGTGAACTATTTTTTAATTCATGATTTTTTTATCGATTTTTCTTCAGAAATTCCAATGGTTGGCAGGTCTATCAACTAGTCAAAGGAGGCGAGTGATCAAACCTGTTAACATTTTCAAATTTATGAACCTTTTATAACCCTCTAAATCTGTGAAATTTTTTTCAAACAAAGAAACTTTACAAACTTGCTATTTTTTTTTGAACTCATGAACCTTTTTTTCAAACCCATAACTTTTTTTCTGAATCACAAACTTTTTTTCAAATCCAGAAACTCTTTTCAATCATGCTAACTTTTTTTCCAGTCAGTGAACTTTTTTCCAATCCATTAACTTTTCTTGAACCGGCGAACTATTTTCAAATCCGTGAACTGTTTTCAAATGTGTGAACTTTGAAACTTTCTTGAAATTCATGAAGCTTTTTTGAACCCAGAAGAATCTGCAGTCCTTATCAAATCCCATGAACATTTTTCAAATCCCCAAACTTTTTTCAAACTCACAAATTTTTGCAAATTCTTACTTGTAAATATTTTCAAATTTGCGAAAATTTATTTTTCTATTATTCTTTTTGAAATTTAACTGGTTGCTTTTCATATCTATCTTTTGTTTAAAGTCCACCATGGACTGAGCGGAGCTAATGATGGTAGAGCGAGCAGCTGAACAATTTTTTTTATGGGAAGAGCGATCGAAGAGTTCACTCGGTAGCCACGAGCTCTCATTTGTTAGGCCAGCCTATGTAAGAGGCGACGCGGGCGCTAGTTTAGATACTGGCGCGTCGAGCACCATGCTCTCGTTGCATCGCAAAAAAGACAAAAATGAAAAAAAGCACCAAGCTCTCGTGTTGGACTTGGTGTGCTCTCGCATACAGCAAAGGATGTGCTGGGCCATTAACCCATTTCTCGCACGTTCAATGGTTGTTCTTTTTTTCCGTTATAAAATAGTAGCACTGGTCTGGTTTTATTTTTTTTCCCTTCCTTTTGTCTTTTCAACGGTTTTCTCTGGTTTTTCTTTTTTATTTGTTATAAAGTTGTTTTTTCGGTTTTTACTGGTTTTCTTTGGTTTTTATTTTTTTTTGTTATACTTTGATTTTCTATGTTTCTTTATTCATTTTACTTTATTCCTTTCGCTTTTTTTATTTTTAATTTTGTCGATCTCCTTTTATTTTATTTTTTGTTGAACACATGTTGAATATTTTCGGTACATATTAAACATTTTAAGTATACATCAGAAATATTTTTTATATGCCTGTTAAACATTTTTTTAATACATGATAAACCAATTTTTGCAAACTTATATTTTTTATATCTACCTTTTTTCATACTCATTTTACATTTTTGATATATATATAATACATTATTTTAATAAATATTTTTTGAAAAAAAGATTATCTTTTTTTGAACACATGATCAACATATTTCAATACACATTTTAAACAAGTTCAAATGCTTGATTACATTTTTTGGAATACAGGATTCCCATTTTTTTTGAATATATTGCAACATTTTTCAGTACACCTTTAACATTTTTCAAATGCTTAATTAAAAAATTTCAAGTGATGATTAATATTTTTTTGAATACATGGTAACATATTTCTATACACATCTAACATTTTTAAAATGTTTGATTATATTTTTAAGTACTTCTTTATTTTTTTCTAATGTTTGTCTATCCTTTTTAAAATACTTGATCAAACTTTATTCAATAATGTATTTTTGGTATACATGAAAAATATTTCCCCGATACACATTATTGTTTTTGAAATGCTTGGTATACAAAAAAAATAAAGTGCTTAACATAAATTGTTTTTCGTTAGATATTTATTTATAATATTTGAAAGTATAAAAGAAAGTATAACAATACCGTGAACAGAAAAGAATGATGTCGCCTCCCGCACCCCTGGGCCAGCGCATCTCATGCCTACCTTCAGGCGAGGCATTTGTTGGTCTCTCTATAGATGTGAGGTATTGTGGTGCCCCCCATCAAGTTGCAAATGCGCCTTCGAATGAAGAAGAAGCTACACCATGACAACAGTCGGGATTCTTTCTCTCTCATATATGGTGGACACTGCCTCACTGATTTTTAACCGTCGGTGATGGTCGCTACTCCTCCTTCCCCTAGTGCATAACAAAGGTCTAGCAAAAGATGGAGAAGGAGAAGCGACCCCCACGATAACAGGCAGCATTCTTTTTCTCTCATATATGATGGACACTCTCCCTCATTGATTTTTTGACTGTTATGTATGGAGCCCCGACAGGCTTAAAGTCAACCCGAAATGTCATTTAACTCTCTTTCCCGCAAATCCAGGGCACCTGATATTTCGTACATATTCTAGCACAAGTCGTGCTAAAATTCACGAAAAATACGACATGACCTTTGTTAAAATAGGACATATCGAGCCTTTGAAATTTGCCGGAACGGAAATGAATCAACACTCCGGCGAAACATAGGCCACTCGGATCTTCCCTGTGTTACAAAGATGTCCATACATACAACAATGTTTAAACTTGAAATTCTATCCGGATCACTTTTTATTTGAAAAAAAACTATCTTCACATTGTCACAGTTACTCAGCTACTACTACTACTACTACTACTACTACTAAATCTATAACCCGAACATTTCATTTGGAGATGAAGCATAACTAAATACACTAGTTCTTCGAGAAAGTAAGTCTCTTTCTCTGTCTCTAAATTCGGCAACGTGAGATTGACATAACTAAATACCACTAGTGGAAAAAAGCCTAGCTAACATCACCAATATGGCGCCGGTGAAAACATTTAGTGGTGGCATTGTAGACATGTCAGCAGTATTTTAGTACTGATGGCGTGCCACCTGGCTAACGTCAACAATCTATTGTATTAGCTATGACATTTATCGTGAGCCAATGCCAGCAATTTGTATTTTTTATTAATAAAAAAATATACCTAGCTATTAGCATACGTGCGGCCATTTAAACTTCTAGTGGTAAATTCGAATCCACAAACAGTAGTGATCAAGTAGCTAGCTAGCTACGAACAAAAGTTATCCGCTAACTAGCTACAAGCAAAAGTGATCTGCTAGCTAAACTACATACATATATGCACGCATTACATGTCTCGACGATGAAGAATGATCTTCATCTGACACAACTTGTTCCTATTGCTCTGTCCCTGCTTTCTCTAATGGACTTTGCGGGTCTTCAGTTCCGCCCTCTCGGCCATCAGGAGCCGTATCTCCTTCTTCATAGACTCGATCCCGGTGATCAGTTTGTCCTTCTTGTCGATGACCTTCAATTTCTTATCGCAGAGATTAGAGTTCTCGTCGATCATCTCTTCCTTTTCATTCTTCAGGGAGTCATTCAACCACTTAAGTGCCTTCGTTGTACTCTCTTTTGAGGTGACAAGCTCATGGCTGAGCATGTCCATGTCACGTACCGGTAGCAGCTGCTGGACCAGTTCTGGAGATGGGTCTCGTACATACGCCTGGCAAGTCAAATATTTGAAATCATCAATAATGAATGGTTAGATGATATATGTATATGTGCATGTGTTTGCAATGCTCATGTACGTTTTTGTAATCTTACCTGGTTGGTGCTCCTTTTGCCTGTCAACTTCGTAGGGCACTAAGTTGAACGAGGAATGGTAGTGGCTGTTCCAGCTGCTCATGGCTGGAACTTCAAAAATAATAAGTATATGTTATAAAAAATATAGATAGCATCACAATGGACTTGCAAACTAGATAGCATGTGGCCCATAGTGCTAATAGAAAAAATTGGAGGGGATGTTTGTTTCTATCTTTGCCACACTTGCCTTACTTAGGGAATCTTGCCATACTTTTTGTATCTATGACATGTGGGCCTTAGTGCTAATTTTTTTTCCTTAGTTGTGACAAGAACCAAACACACATGTCAAAGTATGGCAAGTGATCTAATGTCAATCATAACAATAATTGATAAAAGATTATCTGGAGTGGCAAGTTTCGTGAATTATTCTCGCAGATTGACTTATGTTAACTCAGTGGTTGCATCCATGCCCATATTTGCTATATGCACCTTCAAGGTTCACTACACCATTCTAGATCATGTCAATAAAGCCAGCACAAATTTCCTTTGGTATGGTAATGACATAAACAAGAAAGGAAAAAGCCTTGCAAGTTGGAAAATGATTTGTAGACCAAAAAGCAAGGAGGATTTGGTGTTCTGAATCTTCGAGTCCAGAATATTGCCTTGCTGATCAACCACTTACACAAATTCTACAACCACGAGGACATCCCATTGGTCAATATTGTGTGGCAAGCTTATTATTCCAATAACACCACTCCACATATCAGCAATATCTGGAGTGGCAAGTTTCACAAATTATTCCTATAGATTGATGCAAAATGCAAATACAAATGGGACTTCTTCATGGAAATTTTAATCACTGGATGATGGGCTATATGGAACCAAAGGAATGACAAAATATTTGAAGACATACCAAGCTCCATCATGAACTGCAAAATCAGTTTCAGTAGGCACTTTCAAGACATTATGCCATTGCCACTACCACTGCCTAGTGATAGGTTTAAATTAAATTTGTGAAAGCTTGACTATGCCACTGCCAGTGCCTAGTGATGAACCCCAGAGATGCAAATAAAAAAGTGGAGGGGGTGAACTCCCTGAGGGGACGAAGATGGAGGCGATGAACCCTAGCAGGCCGTCGTTTGCGCCGCCGTTGTTGATTCCGCCGCTGCCGTCAACGAAACCCTAGCTCAAAATGAAATGTACTCCAATCAAATTGGAGGCCAACGAGCGGCAACAAAGGGGGAGATAGAGTGGGGATAGAGGGGAGATTACCTGTACGCCGGAGCCAACCGAAATCGGAGCGGCAACGAGGAGCACCGAGAGAGGAAGAGGAAAGGGGAATGAGGAAAGGGGGCAGAGAGAGAGAGGGAGTGGGGTGAGGGGGGCATTGCCGCCTTGTTTTAACCTCCCAATGTTTGGGCTTGGTCCAGTACGCCATTTAAAATAATATAAATTTAAAATCATTAGTATTTCCATTTAAAATAATGTAAATTTAAATCATCAATATTTCCATTTAAAATAATGTAAATTTAAAATCACCAGCATTTCCATTTAAAATAACGTAAATTTAAAATCATTAGTATTTCCATTTAAAATAATGTAAATTAAAAATCATCAGTATTTCCATTTAAAATAATATAAATTTAAATAGTACAAATTAAAATCATCAATATTTCCATTGAATATATTATAAATTTAAAATAATGTAAATTTAAATTTCCATTTAAAATAATATAAATTTTAAAAAATAAACTACAATATACTATAAAGATGAAGTCTGAAAGTACATATTTCAAGTCTCAAACTAAAAAGTAAAACAAATTAAAATTGAAGTCTCAAAGTGCATATTTTAAAAAAATGTCAATATTATAAAAAAACTCCAAATTACTAAAATACCTTACAAAATAAAGTCAAAATTGGAACTGGTGGTAAAGAAATAAAATTCCTAAAATGATAAAAACTGTAAAAATAATGATGACAAAAAGCATAATATACATTTTTCATTATTTTGTGACTAGTATAATCATTAAATACTGAAAACACTTGATCAAATGGAAAAAGTGTTTCCGGCGTGCATATAAAATGAATGCTAGCACTAACATGCAAACGAACGCTAGCACTAACAAATTAACAATGGTGTGCAAAGAAAACCAACGCTACCAGTGCATTCCAACAGTGAGTGCGTATGGGCCAACAGATTTGTGGCGTTTCTAAAAAAGCAACATCACTAAGCATGTAAAGCTGACGTGCTGATTTGGCCTACACCAACACTATTTGAAAAAAATAGTGTTGGTGTTGATGGAAAATAGCGTGCCACCAACGAAAATTGTGGCTAGCCGTTTTTCCACTAGTGTACCCTAGTTCTACTCTATTCAACACCAAGGAGTAGAGAAAGGAGGAGGTGGACTTTTAGCTCACCTACTCAGGTGTAGAGGAAGTAGAGGAAGCTCTGACAACGATCATTCCAGGGAGACGCGACACTACAAAGCCTGCATATTACACCGAATGAAAATTTTAGATCATCAAATCTCGTATAGCATTCATTGATGACAAAGTTAGAAAGACATAAAAATAATTAAATTGTCTAATACATTTCTACATTGAAAAAGAAAATTATTAAAAATTTCTATACCTAAATCTTCTTACGAAAATTTCCTATTACTAAATTTGATACCTAAGAATTTGTCATATACCATTCCAATACATTTCTATAACTGAAAATGTTCTATACCTAAAAATTTCTATTACTAATTTTTTTGCCAAAATTTTCTATTACTAAAAATTTCTATCTACATTCTACAACAAAATTCTACCTATCCATTCTATTCAAAGAACCTCCATTCTACCTATATTTTGTGTTTTATTCTATTCAAAATACCTACATTCTATTCATATAAGTTATATGTTCTATTTCATTTAAATTACCTACATTTTACAATCAAATTCAAGATAATTTTTATTACTAAAAATTTCTATACAGAGAGAGGTGGGAGGAGGGAGGAGTGAGGAGGGGCAGTGGGAGGAGAGAGGAGAGAGGAGGAGGGCAGTGTGAGAAGGGAGGAGGGCGAGCGGAGTAGGAGGGAGGAGTGAGGAGGGCAGTGGGAGGAGGGTAGTGGGAGGAGGGTAGTGGGAGGAGTGAGGAGTGAGGAGGGCAGTGCGAGGAGGGAGGAAGGCGGTCGGAGGAGGAGGGAGGAACATACATACCTCGGTGGCGGTAGCTGCGGCGGGCGGCGGCGGTGGCAGAGAGAGCGAGAGTGTGAGGGGGAGAGTGAGGGAGAGAGGCGACGGGGTGGATAACGTGCCCATAGTAGTAGCGCGGGTATGGGAACAACGCTGCTACTACGCACAATACCTGTAGCGCGGTCCTGGAACCAGCGCTACTGCTAGACGGTGCTTGGGAGCCGGCCCCGTGTATAAACAGTAGCAGTGCCGGTACGGAAGACAACGCTACTGCTACTTCCTTAGTAGTAGCGCGTATTTGTGGGCCGGTGCTACTACTGTAGCCTAGCCTAGGGGGCATGGTGGGGTTCACCTAGCAGCAGCGCCCGAAAGAAAGCTCACGCTACTGCTATCAGTGTATCTTTAGTGTTGGTTTCTGACCCGTGCTGCTGCTACATACCAGTAGCGCCTGGTCTCTACTCCGCGCTACCGCTAAGGTTCTACCTATAATCTTTCTCCTAATAGTGAAAAAGTGCTTCTATCCTGAAGATATGGTTTTTTCTCATTGTTTACTGTCCGCATCACTGGTTCCTGCCTCTAGGGGTATGATCCGCAAGACCGGACATGCTTCATGGGATCTTGATCACGAAATATGGGTTCTGTAGCACACACATCAGACTTCTCCCGCTTGAAGGATTTCCCGTGGTCTTCTCCTCTCACATGGCACCGGTTTGATTGGATTGCGGCACATTCTCGAAGAAAGGACGGGACAATACAATCTTGATTTTTTTCAATTTTTTATGGATATACTGAGAAATTTCCTATCTTTTTAATCTTGGCTGATTAATACAATTATTTAATAGTGCATATATTGTAGTATATGTAGATATCGATGCACCACGTGGCTTCTTTTGCTTTTGTTTTAATAATGTAAATAGTGGAGTGAGCCGCGCATTTGCGCCGCTAGATTCGTATATATCTTTATAATTATCACTTTAGATTAGATTTTAGATAGTCTAGAAAATGCATAATAAAATAGTGGCACTCTGTAAAACCATCTATGCCCAATAAAAGTGTAACAATTTTAATTTGCATAGCTAATGTAAGAAAAGTTTCATGACACATTTACTTTTTAATTTGTACCTCCACAATAGGTAGTAAGAAACTAAAGCATGAACACGTCCTCATTATGCCTTTTCAAAATATCTTCTAGAGAATATTCAACCTGGTATTTAATTCTGAGATTTGTGTTGTCTATGTTTGTCATTCTCTAATTGCCTTTCTTGGACGGCCAAGTATTGTTCCATTCAAATCACTCAAGTATCATTCCATATTTTCACGAAAAGTATCGTTCAATATTTTCTACAAAAATGGCATCTTTCGATATAGTTCGTAGCTATATGAGACTTGATATATCATAAAAATATTTATTTTTGTTGTCTCTAAAACTATGTCTTATACAAATATGATTGAATTTTAATATTTCCAGTACAATGTATTACTTTATTGGTACCAGGCAAAACTATATACTTCCACTCTATTAAGAACAAAATTTTGTGTTTTCTTTACCAAAGTCATGTATTGTCTTCTTCAACCTTCTTCACCAACCATTATATTGTAGTTGTAGCAGAGAGGGGATACTGATATGCTGCTTATTTTTTATTATTTTTCTCAGATAATTTTGAACCAAGATTTAAATCTAGAAATATACATTTCATGACCATGTCTAGTCATGTTTTATTCCTCGGATAACTCACAACCAATAACTCAATATTAATAGACTTCTATTTTCATTAAGGGATAAAGATACTTAAAGATTGTAAACATAATTATGCATTGTTCATGTCATTTTTTCGGATATCATCGTTCATGTCATTTTTCTGGATATCATCCTTCTTCTCCTTAGTTACCCATACAAATATACGCTCAGGCTCTGTGTGTCCTTCGTGTTCTTCATGTTGCCTTTGTGTTTCTTCCGGAACATGACTCTTGTACCAATTGGGCTGGAACTTTTAGATGCAGATTAGAGCACCATTGTATTCCATGGGAAGTAATGACATATAAATTTTGGTCGTATATACTTTTATAGATCAAATATATTTTAGATAGTTCAGTTATAAATGTTACACAGTGTTCATTCTAAAACATAAAATGTTTTTTTTTTCTATTTCGACCTTCATACATTAGACATAAATGTATTATGTGTCCATCCGATAAGAGCTATCTACTTATTGGATGCATGCCTGTGTTTCAACCTTTTAGTTTTTACCACCTAGTTATTTTCTTTTTCCTTTTTTTCCGTCCCCCCTTCTACTTGGTATAGGTACATCCGATCTGAGAATGAAAGGGTGATAGGTGACATTTGAAAAGCTGGCGACCGGAATTAAGATTTATCATCAAGTATATATTTGTGTATGAATGCCATATAAAAATTTCTCGCAAAAAAATGCCATACAAAAATGTGTATATTTTTGAGAAGTGTTATCATTTTTTTTGAGCGAGAGAAGTGTTGTCTACCGCTTGTCTTTTTTAGGGGTGCCGACCTTGGTGTGTGCTCTCTAATAAGATTTAAGAACATGGATTGATATTACTAAAAAAAAAAAGTTCACGGACTGATGGGTGGCACCGTGGCAAGTCGGCCCATGTGTAAGGTCGATGTGTTTTTTTTTCTTCTATAAGAAATCAAATCGGACTTGATCACATATTTCTTTATTTGCACGTACAACAGGAATTGTAAATTTGTACGTGTCCTTTTTTCTACACATGAACATGGTTTCACTTTTCCATTGTAGATAATTTTTTATAGTTATTATTCCATCCTAGATAGATGTACGTGGCAGACTTGATATGGGCCAAATAATGCTATACACTATATTGGTACGTAACGTAATATCTTTAAATCTCGGCCGTTTATATCTAAAATTGATGGTCAATATAATTTAATCTATGTGGACGAACATGATCTCTTGTTTGTTTTTAATTTACTTGAATAAACATATTTTTCCCTTTATTTTCAATTTCATATAAAAAATTTATTATTTATTCTTCTGGTAAGATAAGAGTTATCAATTGGCTGGATGTTTTTTTAGCCTTTTAATGTTTATATGATCTTATTCGCAAAAAAAATGTTTATATGATCTCAAATTTTTTTCAGACAAAACTCTTTTTTGGCGTGTCCCACTATTGTTCGCCAAAGGGTAGGCCGATCTGGAGTGTGAACTGGGCTGATATTAGTGCCAGGTTGGCCCATGTACAGCGTGCTTGCCTATTGCTTTTTCTGTCCGTTTTCTAATTCAAATCGAAACTGATTACGTGATGATGGCATGTAATCTTTGTAGTGTCCTTCTGACACACGTTTGTGGTTGCACTTTTCCATAACTAAATCATTTACGTGACGACGATCTCCAAAAAAAAAACATGTACGTGACACATATCATATGTTCAAAATAGTACATGTACATAATTGTATTGTAACACTATATCTTTATATCTGAGCCGCTTATCTCTAAACTTTAATGGTTCTCATAATTTAATCTATGTGGATGAACGTGGTGGCTTATTTGTCTCTTGTTTTAATTATATAATAGAAGATAGATAATAGATAATAATACTAGTATAGACGGTTGGGTGCTTTACGCTTAAAGTGCTTCCATCTCGAAGATATAGTTTTTGTCTCATTGTTTTCCGGCCATATCACTGGTTCTAGCCTCTAGGGGTATCTATCATGGCAATACGGACATGCTTCGTGTAATCTCGATCACGAAACGTGGGTCCTGTAGCACACACATCGGACTTCTCCCGCTCGAAGGATTCTCCATGGTCTTCTCCTCTGGCATGGCACCGGTTTGATGGGAGATGCGACACACTTTGGAAGAAAGGAATACAAACTCGCCTTTATTTTTTTTATATTTTTGCAGGGTATGCCAAAGCATTTCTTGGGGGCACGTGTCTGGACCATGGTTAATGTGGGTTTTGCATCTCTTGAAAATCTTGGGTGATTTTATAGTAAAGATTAATAGTGTACATATTATAGTGTTTGTGGATGCACCGCGTGCCCTTTTTTGCTTTTGTTTTAATAAGTAATAATAAGTAATTAGTAATATACTCCCTCCGTTCCGAAAAATTTGTCTTTCTAGGCATTTCAAATGGACACAACATATGGATGTATGTAGACGTATTTTAGAGTATAGATTCACTCATTTTGTTCCGTATGTAGTCACTTGTTGAAATTTTTAGAAAGACAAATATTTCGGAACGGAGGGAGTAGATACTAGTTGGGTGCATGCTTTACGTGTTTGACTGTAACGGACGGGTGTGCATGCTAGCTAGCATTCATGCTGCTGCTGTAAGGTTTTGTCTCCTCATGCTGGTGCTGCTGTAAAGTTTTGTCTCTTCATGCTGGCAGTGGCAGGTACCAACGCAGATGAGTGGTAGAGCGTACACGTGTCTGCTTGATTGGACGCCCTCGTCTCTCACCACGCTCTCAACTCTCTACTTCTCTAGGCGAGAGCACGCTCACAACTCTCACAACGCTCCTCACTCTCTAGGCCACGAGCACGAGTTTGACGCACGCGCGCGCGCGGCGGCAATGGCGAACGGCGACCAGGACATGGCCACGGACGAATTGATGGGGACGGAGGGGCTGAAGGTCCTTGCCGTGGACGACGACCCCATCTACCTCCATTCCTTGACGCAGATGCTTCGGCGCTGCGGCTACGAAGGTACGTCGTCTGGTCCGCTCCGGCCATCTTGCATCTCTTGGCCGCAGTTTGGTCTTCGTTCCTGACCGATGGCCACCTCGATCGTGTGTTGGTCCGCGCATGCAGTGACGGCCAAGCCATCGCCAGCAGAAGCGGTGAGAGAGGTGGAGAAGAACCCGGATGGGACCGACTTCATCATGACGGTCGTGCAGATCCGGGGGCGAGGGATGGACGGCTTGGGCCTCCTCAAGCGTCTCGGGAAACGTTTCCCAGTCGTCCTCGGTGAGCCCTCGTATCTCCATGTTCTATCTTGTTGTTTGTAGGTATAGATCTGATAGATGTGCGTGCGTGTTTTTGTGTAGTGTTCTCGGGCGACGAGAGCATGGAGACGAGAAGAAGGGGAAATGAGGGGGGCGCTTGCTACTTGCTGGAGAAGCCCCTACGCAACGAGCAGATATACTTCATCTGGCAGCACGTCGTGCGATGGAGGCGCAATGCCGCCGCCGCCGCCATGGCAAACGCTAACCCTCGCCACAGTCAGGGCCTTCATTTGGATGACACGCCGAGGAAGAGAGGGCAAGGAGTGAACTATTCCAACAAGGGCAAGGGGACCTCTGAGGGCGGCCTGCAGCTAGGGACCACAAAGAAGAAAAAGATCGAGTGGACTCGAGAGATGCACGAATTGTTCGTCAATGCGGTCACCCAGTTAAAGACAACAGAAGGTGCGTGAAATGCATTAATGGTCAACTACAGGATACCTACCTGTGGATCACTTTTTTTTTCCTCCATGCTTAGTTGTTTTGTTGTTAATAAATGCATCATACTACATAGTTTATTCTTAATAATTGAGTTCTCACTACATGTTTTACTAGTGTAGTACTACTAGATAGACATATGTGGCCAAACTTGCTGAGATCCGAGTGGTCTCTCTTGGGATAGGGACCAGCTGATGGGATCACGAGTAGCTCGACAGTATTCTCTTTTCTGCAAGTTGTATATACAAGTCAGCTTCTGTGCATGTGATGCATATTAGTAGTACACATGATTGTAGGTCCGAATATATTCGGGCTAGGTTGGATGACCATAATTATTTCATTAGTATGCGGTAGCGTGGTAACTCATATTGAATCGATGACATATGTGTATTGGAGTGGATTGTTTTGTTTAGGTAGCTCCACCGATTTGGGTTGCGACACCCCGTCGCCCCCTCCCTTTCCACTCCCGTCGCATGTGCGCTTTCTCAGCGCTCCCCATGCTCCGTGGGCCCTCGCCACATCACCCAGTCCACTTGTGTCGGCTTCACCACACATTCCTACCCTCCTTGGTTGTCCATGTCTAGTCGTTTGACCGACAACTTGTATTCACCGGCCCGGTCGGCACCTGCCTTCCAGGGCTTCGTCCGGGAGCATCTGCTCTCCCTCGTTGGCCACTCTATTTTTGCCGTCCCAGTTGAGCCCTTTCCCTTCCCTTACTTTGACCACCGCAACCTCATGCTGCTCGTCAGCGCACTGACACTCTGGATTGTCTTACCTCGCACCGATTTTCACGGCTTCTTGTGGTTGATTTGTGTTCGAAATAGATGTTGTCACCCTCACACTGACAGATTCATTCTCTCCCACGACGATCTATGCCATTGTCGTATCCTCCACCGCTTCCACTCATCCTTGGGCATTGTGCATCCCCTGTTCAAACTACACCAGTGCCATAGGAATTGGGCTCCACTTACGGGAGTGGACCGCTTGCTCCTGGGCCTGTGGCAGTTGGGTAGTTGCTTGGCAACGGCTGCAATGCTGCTCTGGCTGCCCCTGATGTCTGGGACCCACCAACACTCGAGTATTGTGGCGACTAGGAGAGACAACTACCACGACCTGTCCCGCCTTGTCTTGTCTACACTAACGTGCTTGCTCCCCTCACATTCCTAGCCCCTACCCCTGGCCCATGTGAGTCATCCACTCCAGCACATGCCACCACACACCTCCTCGGGGTGCACCGCATGCTCCTGGACCAGCTTTGGTCAACATGTTTGTTACCTCCACTATATAAATAAAACCTCTCCCGCACCTATGCATAGATTGCCTCTTCCCTTCCCTCGACCATCCCCGCTCAAGGGCCCCACTCCTCTCCCAAATCCTATCACCACGCGAAGCTCTCTAGTCTCTTGGGCTGCTCCCTCTCCATGCGCCACCGTGTCAAAGATTGCCGAGACCCCATTTTCAGGATTCACGGTCGTTGCTCTGGTCACAAGAGGGCGACTTACAAGCTTCTGGCCTTCATGTTTTCCCAGTCATGCCTGGCTTTCCCATCCTCGTGTCCCCGTACAACCCCCGCTCCCAACCTCCTCTGACCTGGATACTGCTTCTTCCTCTCCACCGCCACGCCACGCCATGCCAACCGAGCTGTGGTGGGAGAACACATGGTGCCTGGTTTTGTTGTGGGCTAGACCATGCTAGCGTCGGTGCCACATGGGATGACCGGGCATCCGGCCTTGTTTTATCAACTAAAGGGGGCGCTTGGTGCCACATGGGTGCCTGGTTCATCTCGGCGCCTTTTTCCTGCCCCACATGTTGGGTCTATTTCCCCATCACCAATGCATATGGCCCATGCAATGCGCATGAGAGAGTAGTATATTTAGAGAATATCGCCGCTATGGGAAACACCATCGGTAGCCGTGGGCCCTGGTGGGCGATTTTGACTTTGTCTGTGACCCTGAAGTGCGGAAAAATGATAAATTCAACGCCCACCAACGCCCTCCTCTCCAATGACTACATCGAAGCCGTTGCTTTAGTCGAGCTACCTCTCCTCGACCGTCTCTACACTTGATGAAATCATGAATCCCACCGCCGCCCTGCTCGTCAAGATGGATACATTCCTTGTGAACAACGATTGGTGGTCGACCATGCCGGACTCTGCCATCACCTCCATCCACTGTCACGCTTTCGGGCACACCCCTATCATCCACATCACTACTATGACGGTTCCATATGCTACTGTCATCTGGTTTAGTGGAAATGGGTTGGTTACCTTGTTTTCAATGTGGTTGCCGATGCTGCCACTGAGGCAGCGCCCCTGACCTGCGGATGACCAATTGTGTTGTGTTGCGTTTTAAGAGGATCCGGAGTGGGCTCAAGTTTTCAAAGCAGCTCAAATAACCGATGTCATCGTCAATAATTACCAAATCACGACCCTTTTCCTTGATCGTCTGAAGGAGAAACATGGTCTCCCTAACCCAAGATTCCTCTTGCGCTCTCCCACATGCAACACTCCCTTGCCCCCTGTCGGTGTCAAAACCAGCGGATCTCGGGTAGGGGGTCCCGAACTGTGCGTCTAGGCGGATGGTAACAGGAGACGAGGGACACGATGTTTTACCCAGGTTCGGGCCCTCTCGATGGAGGTAAAACCCTACGTCCTGCTTGATTAATATTGATGATATGGGTAGTACAAGAGTGGATCTACCACGAGATCAAGGAGGCTAAACCCTAGAAGCTAGCCTATGGTATGATTTTGTTGTAATGTATGTTGTCCTACGGACTAAAGCCCTCCGGTTTATATAGACACCGGAGGAGGCTAGGGTTACACAGAGTCGGTTACAATGGTAGGAGATCTACATATCCGTATCGCCAAGCTTGCCTTCCACGCCAAGGAAAGTCCCATCCGGACACGGGACGGAGTCTTCAATCTTGTATCTTCGTAGTCTTGGAGTCCAGCGGACGATGATAGTCCGGCTGTCCGGACACCCCCTAGTCCAGGACTCCCTCAGTAGCCCCTGAACCAGGCTTCAATGACGATAAGTCCGGCGCGCATAATGTTCGGCATTGCAAGGCGGGTTCCTCCCTTGAATAATCCAGAGAAGATCATGAACACCAGGATAGTGTCCGGCTCTGCAAAATAAATTCCACATTCCACCGTAGAGAGAATAAAATGTACACCAATCCAATCTGCTGACGTATTATGCGGCGTGACATCACACCGCTACCAAGCCTTTGTTTGAATCATTTTTTACTATACCACCTCAGCACGTTTAGCGAAGCGGTTTCCTTGGCATGTCTTGTCGAAGCAGAGATCGTGTTCCCCTTATTCCGGGATTCTCATCAATACGGACGTGGGTAACCCAACCGCGCCATTGATGGTGGCGCTTGGGAGATAAGCGAGTTTTATCAGGCCAGCGGGATGCACAGTTTTCGTCCGCCTACATATAAGGGATAAGGATTTACCTTCTCACCTACGCCTTCTTCCTCCTTTGCTTATCCACCTCCGCGTACTCAAGCTCCAACGCCCAAGCTCGCGCATCTCGCCTCGACCTTCTCCGAATATGTCCGGAGCGGGAGGAAAATGGTTGGCCTCCACCGTTAAGGAGGAGCACATCACCAGACTGCGCAGCGCTGGATATCTTTCCGGCGATATCGCGCATCGGCTGCCCGACGAGGGGCAGCTCGTCCCTACCCCCGGGCCTCACGAGAGGGTCGTCTTCCTTCCCCACTTCCTCCGCGGACTGGGCTTTCCGCTCCATCCATTCGTCCGGGGGCTCATGTTCTATTACGGCCTGGATTTCCACGATCTGGCGCCGAACTTCATCCTCAACATCTCGACGTTCATCGTCGTGTGCGAGGCCTTCCTCTGCATCCGGCCCCACTTCGGCCTGTGGCTCAAGACCTTCAACGTCAAGCCTAAGGTTGTGCTGGGCACGCAAGCGGAATGCGGAGGCGCCATGTTGGGTAAATTACCCAACGTCCTTTGGCTCGAAGGGGCCTTCGTGGACTCCGTCAAGGGGTGGCAATCGGGGTGGTTCTACATCACCGAGCCGCGCAAGCCCACATGGGCGGCGGGCCCCGAGTTTAGATCTGGCGTCCCCACGCAGCTCACCTCCTGGAAAGAGAAGGGCTTGCTGTGGGGAAATTCGAAGGAGCTGACGGGACTCTGAGCCTGCATCCAGAAGCTGGTGAGCGGTAAGCTCAGGCTCGTCGACGTGGTCCAAGTCATGCTCATCCGCCGGATTCTCCCATGCCAAGAACGGGCATTCAATCTGTGGGAGTTCAATCCGGAACAGCACCAGGCGCTGAGCGGGCTCTTTGATACGACATACGAAGGCGCCTGGAGGGTGTTGTTTAAGGGCGCCGAAGCCCCCGCATCCGCGACGGAAGATCGCGGATTCAGCTCGCAGCATCCAACTGACGAGGTAAGTGATTCAACCCCATCACGGGACACTTTGTAGTAATCGAATTGATTATAAGAGGGTTTCATTCTTTCCTTTCCCTTGACAGGAATGGATGGAGAAGGCCAAGCAGCTTATCAGCCCGGCTCCCATGCCAGAAGACCCAGTGGACGCCCGTTTAGCAGGGCTGCTGGTTCCGGCACCGCATGTGGTGCCGGAGAAGAAGGCCAAGAAGGTGGCCGCGGGGACTCGAAAGAGTTCCCGCAATCAGGTGTCCGACGACGAGGCGGACTCCTCCCCCGAAGACGAGGAGGTTTCTCTCCCAGAAGAGGGAGAGAAGAAGAGGAAGGCTTCCCCAATAGGGGAGGCCGAAGGGTCCAAGAGGGGGAGAACTATCCCCCCGGACAGTTTCGCCAACATCACCGTTGGCGAGGATGAATGGCCTCCAAGGGCCAGGCGTCCGGCAAGATCGTAAGTATCCGGATCCTTGATATGCAACATCTTTTATGTCGCGTAGTGTCCTTCTAACGCCGCATTCTGTCCGTAGTCCGGCCGATGACGATCTCCCCGACTCATCGAGCGGGTCGTTGGCCCCGTCGGATGTGGATTCACTTCCGAGTGCCTCTACCCCACGCGCCGACGAGGACGCCGAGGTGGGATCCCAGAGAGGGACCCATCAGGAGGAGGCTCCGGAGGCGCCGTCAGGCAGCCTCCCGGACTTTGCGCCGGACTCTACATCGGAACCCGCAGTGGTTCCAGAGTCCGGCAAGCGGCCCCTTCGAAAGAAGGGCAAGACCGTGACACCGGCGGCCTCCGTCCAACCGGAGGCGCCGGATAACTTGTTGGAGGCGCTTAAAGGCGCTTCCATCGAGGAAGAACACCGCACTATCATGAGTGCGGTGATTCAAAAGGTTCAGCTCGCCAAAAGCGGGCTGACCGAAGCCTGCAGCAGCCTTCTAACAGGCTTTGAGGTAAGAAGTTAAAATTATGTAATGTAATACCGCATAGACAGTAGCCCCTGATGCTCAGTTCGGTGTTCGGAAAGAAAAGCCGGACTGAGGATCTAACAAGATATGCGCAGGGTTGCTTAACATATGTCCATATGAGTTTGCAGGCTGCGCTGCTGACCTCTGCCGCACTAACGGCGGAGGTCGATGTGCTGAAAAAGGATCTCGAGCGGTCCGAGCAAGAGCTCGGCCATGCCAAGAAGCAGCTCGAGGACAAAGAAGGTGAGTCACACCGCTTTGAATGGTTACCTTACAGAAAAGGATTTTGGTTGCAATAAAATTAACAAGGATAATATGTGTATTGCAGGGGCCGCTAACGAGGTGGCGGCCCTGAAGGAGGCTGTGTCCGCGGCCGAACGCAGTGCGGCCGCGGAACGGGCAGAGCAAGAAAAGCAGGAGGCACGGGTGGCGGAAGTACGACAAGAGCTCCAGGCTCTCATGGAGAAACATGAGAGTTTGGAGCGTGACTCCAAGACTCGAGAGTCCGAGCTTGCCTCGGCTCTCGAAAGTGCCAAGTCCGCCAAGGCCGAAGCCCATAAGGCCCTTCAGGATGTTGAAGATGTAAAGAAAATAGCGGCGGGTAAGGCGTTTTTCATGCAAAGCAAGCATGTTAATGTAAAATACCTGATACTTACCCGCATTCGGAGCTCTCCAGGGGCGTTTGCAGATCTGCCGCGTAGTGCGTCCGATGCCGCTGCCTTCTATCGTGGCGAGGAGGGGAGCTCGACGGAAAAAGTCTTCTGGTCTCAGTATGCTGAGGCCGGACACCCGGTGCCCCCAAGCGACCAGCTGAAGCAGCTGGTCGAACTCCACAAGGTAGCGGAAGAGGCCATGAAGGGCCTTATAGTCCGGCTGTGGCCTGGACAGGCCATGCCTGGGAGCTACTTTGGCCTCGTGCGGCGGCTGGTGGATGCATGCCCCTGGGTGGATGTCATCAAGCGCTCCGCCTGTATTGAAGGCGCTCGCCGGGCCCTCGGCCGCACAAAGGTGCAATGGGGCAGGTTGGATGCGGAGAAGCTTCTCACGGACCCACCGCCACCGGGCAAGGAGTATCGCACGCCCGAAATGTATTATAAATCTGTCCTGAAGGGAGCCCGCGATATTGTGGATGAGTGCCCCAGAAATGTAATCTTTGAGTGAATTTGCTATGTATTATCCCGTGCGCTGAAACTTTGTTCATGTGCGCTTTGAGAAACGCTTTTTTAATTTAAAATATTACCTTCTGTGCGGCCGTTTATAAAATCTGAGAGATGGCAAGTCGTTGGCTTCAGCCCCCAAGCCACGAGTGCTGGGGTGTTCGGGATAAACTTGAGCACTCTTGTTCCCATTTTTGGGTCCATCGAGAGAGGCGCTCAACACAACGAACAAGGCAACCGGACTTATAATGCTTGAACACTCTCACCTAGCCATAGAATTCTATAATTTTAAATTTCGGCGAAGCCCCTGGTATTCGGAAGACCGAATCCGGGGCGCTATCCACGCCTTCGTCGGACATTGTCCGAAACTTCGCTCGAAGCGGCGTGAGTCTTTAAGGACCCGAAAAAACCTCTCGAACAGCGACCAGTCTCTCGCCTTATCATGCCGGCCAGTTTTAGCTTTCTCCACTGAGGCGCTCGCCCGGCTCAACCGGGGCGCAATCGCAGTGGTTCTCCCAGTGCCACCTTAGCCGACAGAACGGAACGTAAGGCACCAAAACGTGGGAGCCGGGCAAACCAAACTATTGACCCAAGGCATGATTCGGAGCCGATTCATATAATGCTATAAGTTCGGGGTGCCGCACTTGTGAAAGTGTTTGGACTTATCACACCATAGAGTGGGGAACATAAGCCCCTGGCGTATTAGGCCGTACCAAAATATACGGGCGCAAGATGTCATATAATGAGCATATATATATATATATATATATATATATATATATATATATATATATATATATATATATATATATAAGGTAATGCAATTGCAAAAAAGGTGCTGCATTATTTATTAAAGAAAGTCTGCTAGGAGAGCGGACTGATACAAATAGTGCGGTAAGCAAGGGATTTGGACTAAGTAAACGTGTCCCCCTCCAGGGGTGAGCTGCGGACTTGGTGTATATAATCGAATTTAATGCTCGTAATTGAGACCACCTGAGTGTTCGTCGCAGCCTTCTTTAGTCCCTGACTGTTGCATCATGAGTTCGGCAGGTTCGCCGCCGGACAGGGCTTCTGGTTAACAGAGTCCTGTGTACATAAAAGAAGAAAAATAAAAAATATAAAAAAAGGGGGGCACACTTGCGAGCCCCCGGTGTGGTCGAACCGCACTCTGGGTCCGTTGCGATCGTGCCCCCTCCCCTGTGCCCATGGTATCTCCAAAGCGTAATGATGTACGTGGAGTGTTATTATTGCGATCATGCGCGGGCGAGGGTTGGGGCCGCATTGCTACGCATGCTCTGATCGCGCCAGGTGGTCTTGGTTGGCATTGCTTCGGGCGCGTTTTGTTGTATCCGGCTGTTTAACGGCCGGACTGGAGAATTGCCTTAAGAGGCTACTCTGTACTTCTGCCGCGAGAGCCGCTGTATGTTCCTCCGTTCGGAGGGAGCGTTCCGTATTTCCATTGACCGTGATGACTCCACGAGGGCCTGGCATCTTGAGCTTTAGGTATGCATAATGCGGCACCGCGTTGAATTTTGCAAACGCTGTTCGTCTGAGCAGAGCGTGATAGCCGCTGCGAAACGGGACTATGTCGAAGATTAACTCTTCGCTCCGGAAATTATCCGGGGATCCGAAGACCACTTCCAGTGTGACTGAGCCTATACAGTTGGCTTCCACTCCTGGTATGACACCTTTAAAGGTTGTCTTTGTAGGTTTAATCATTGAGGGGTCTATGCCCATTTTGCGCACTGTATCCTGATAAAGCAGGTTCAGGCTACTGCCGCCGTCCATCAGGACTCTCGTGAGGTGAAATCCATCGACGATTGGGTCTAAAACCAATGCGGCGAATCCGCCATGGCGTATGCTGGTCGGATGGTCTCTTCGATCGAAAGTGATCGGACAAGAGGACCATGGATTGAACTTCGGGGCGACTGGCTCCATTGCATAGACGTCCCTTAGTGCGCGTTTCCGCTCCCTCTTGGGTATATGGGTCGCGTATATCATATTCACCGTCCGCACTTGTGGGGGAAAACCCTTCTGTCCTCTATTGTTCGGCGGTCGGGTCTCTTCCTCGTCGTCGCTGTTTAGCCCCTTGTCATTGTTTTCGGCAATTAACTTGCCGGCCTGCTTGAACACCCAGCAATCTCTATTAGTGTGGTTAGCTGGCTTTTCAGAGGTGCCATGTATCTGGCATAAGCGGTCGAGTATTCGGTCCAGATTGGATGGACCCGGAGTTGTTCTTTTGAATGGCTTCTTCCGCTGACCGGGTTTAGAGCCTCGGAATCCGGCGTTGACTGCCGTACCCTCCTTATCGTCGCCGTTAATGCGGCGTTTGTTTTTGTTTCGACGTGACCTGCCGTTGTTGTCCTTAGTATCCGCACTGCCAGAATTTTTACGGAGATTGTTGCTGCGAGCTAGCCAGCTGTCCTCTCCCGCGCAAAAGCGGGTCATTAACGATGTGAGGGCTGCCATGGATTTCGGCTTTTCCTGCCCCAGGTGCCGGGCTAGCCATTCGTCCCGGATGTTATGTTTGAAGGCTGCAAGGGCCTCTGCATCCGGACAATCGATGATTTGATTTTTCTTCGTCAAGAACCGTGTCCAGAATTGTCTGGCCGATTCGTCTGGCTGCTGAATGATGTGGCTTAGGTCATCGGCGTCTGGTGGTCGCACATACGTGCCTTGGAAGTTATCAAGGAATTCGGCCTCCAGGTCTTCCCAACACCCAATTGACTCTGCGGGCAAGATGTTAAGCCAATGCCGAGCTGGTCCTTTAAGCTTGAGTGGGAGATACTTGATGGCGTGGAGATCGTCGCCGCGGGCCATATGGATGTGGAGAAGATAATCTTCTATCCAAACCGCGGGGTCTGTTGTGCCATCATAGGATTCAATGTTTACGGGTTTAAACCCTTCAGGGATTTGATGATCCATTACTTCGTCAGTGAAGCATAGCGGGTGTGCGGCGCCTCTGTATTGAGCAATATCGCGACACAGCTCGAGAGAGCGCTGTCTGCTGTGCTCGGCCAGGCCGGGGTTATTGTATCCGGCGCGACGGTATTCGTCGTGGGTCGTGGGGCGCCCACGTGATCCGTAGATGGATCTGGATTGTCTTGCTTTGTCCTCCAATATGTCTCACAAGTCCGGCGCGTTCCCTCTTGGCTTCGTACTTTTGGAGCAATGCCGGGGTACGGTATTGGCTGGGGGCCTGGATGCCTCTCTGTCACGACCACGGGGTGGTCGGTCAGCCATATCGTGCGCTGGTGATGGAGGTATGTATGCTTCCTCCTCTAATCGGGGGAGCAGCTTGCGTCTTGGGTAGCTTTTGGAGGGGCGTTCGAGTTTATACTCTTCGGCCGCGAGGACCTCGGTCCATCGATCGGCCAGCAGGTCCTGATCAGCTTGAAGCTATTGCTGCTTTTTCTTTAGGCTGTTTGCTGTGGCGATAAGCCTGCGCTTGAAACGCTCTTGTTCGACGGGATCCTCAGGTACGACGAATTCGTCATCATTGAGGCTTGCTTCGTCTTTGGAGGGAGGCATATAGTTATGATCCTCAACCTCTTCGTCTGCCGCCCTCTCGTGAGGGCTTGCTTCTGCATCCTCCTGCGCTGAGTCTTGCTGGAGGGGATTGTCTTCGGCACTCTCTGGGGTATTATTATCTCCTGTGCCGGAATCTCCATTCTTGCTGTGGCGGGATTTAGAGCGGCGCCCTGACGCCGGCGTTTGGGCTGCTTGTTTAAAGAGTCTGCCTCCGCTGTTTCTTCGCCGTCCCCATCTTTTGGGGTATCCACCATGTATATGTCATATGACGAGGTGGTTTTCCAGTGCCCTGTGGGCGCTGGTTCCTCTTCGTCTCCGGCATCATCGTCCATAGCGTCGATGTCTTCGGAGTCGTAGTCTAGCATGTCGGTTAGATCGTTGACAGTGGCTACAAAGTGGGCGGTGGGTGGGCTCTGAATTTCTTCGTCGTCCGTACCCCAACCATCCTGGCCATAGTCCGGCCAGGGCTCTCCTGATAACGAGAGATGCTTTAGTGAACTCAAGATATCGCCAAAAGGCGAGTATTGGAAGATGTCCGCGGCGGTGAATTCCATAACCGGCGCCCAATCCGATTTGATTGGTAGGGGCGCGGGAGGTTCGGAGTCCGGCAAGGAGTCCGGCACCTCAGAATCACAAATTTCGTGGGGGACAAGATTATTGTTTGGCTCCATCGCCGTGGAAGTTGAAGCCCCCGAGGCGGTGTCTATCCACCGATCCTCTATCTGGGCGATCGGCTCCGGACTAATGGCCGTAGCGGATTCGTGTGCGGCCACCAAGGCACTGTTCGGCGGCAGCTAGATCATGCCCATCACAACAGTGCGGCGCGCTTGGCTGTGGCTCGGGTCCGTCGAAGATCAAGTCTCCGTGGACATCTGCCGTGAAGTTTAGGCTTCTGAATCTGACCTGACGGCCAGGGGCATAGCTTTCGATCTGCTCCAGATGGCCAAGCGAATTAGCCCGCAGTGCGAAGCCGCCGAATACGAAGATCTGTCCGGGGAGAAAAGTCTCACCCTGGACAGCGTTGTTGGTTGAAGATGCCATCAAGCCTATCGGTGACGACACAGAGGAACTCTCAATGAAAGTACCAATGTCGGTGTCAAAACCGGCGGATCTCGGGTAGGGGGTCCCGAACTGTGCGTCTAGGCGGATGGTAACAGGAGACGAGGGACACGATGTTTTACCCAGGTTCGGGCCCTCTCAATGGAGGTAAAACCCTACGTCCTGCTTGATTAATATTGATGATATGGGTAGTACAAGAGTGGATCTACCACGAGATCAAGGAGGCTAAACCCTAGAAGCTAGCCTATGGTATGATTGTTGTAATGTATGTTGTCCTACGGACTAAAGCCCTCCGGTTTATATAGACATCGGAGGAGGCTAGGGTTACACAGAGTCGGTTACAATGGTAGGAGATCTACACATCCGTATCGCCAAGCTTGCCTTCCACGCCAAGGAAAGTCCCATCCGGACACGGGACGGAGTCTTCAATCTTGTATCTTCGTAGTCTTGGAGTCCGGCGGACGATGATAGTCCGGCTGTCCGGACACCCCCTAGTCCAGGACTCCCTCACCCCCCATGAACATCGTTGTGTGGATTTTTGGTGGTATAGGAGCAAGATGTGCTTTTACAAACTCGAAGGTGGGAAATCAAACTTCTTCCATGCCCGTGCATCAGCCAGATTCAACAACAAGCAGATTGCATGCCTCAATCGTAATGGGGTTAAGCACCGCACCCGTCGGGACATGAAATGCACCCTTCATGAATTCTACCATTCGCTTCTGGGCATGAAGATATCGGTGCATGGCAGCCTTCAGCTCTTCATGGAACACAAACACACACACACACTCTTAGATGCCTTCCAGGCAGTGTTGCTCGTGTATCCGCTCTCTGCCTTCCGGGCAGTTTTCTTTGGAAGGAAGCTTGGGACTACTCCAAGCCCTGATGGGTATTGTACGATTTTACTCAAGCAGGCCTAGGGTCACTTCTCCCCAATCTTATTGCTCCCACAAAATGGTTCTACAACCATGAGGCTGACTATCCGACATCAACAAATCCTTCATCGCCCTCCTGCTCAAGGTGGACGTTCCCACCTCTCCGACAATTTTTTTGTTGTATCTCATTGCAAAATCGCCCCCTCCCATGGAAGATGTTGTCATGAGTCATGATGTCTCACTAGGAGCCACTCATTCCTTGTGAATTTTGAGCAGACATGCTTTTTGCGCGGGTGATGAATCTCTGAAAATTCCATCGTTGTCGTGGAGCTCGTGCAATGCTTCCATTAGTACAGTGCGTCGGCGGTGGTGCTCAAGCTTCACTTTAAAAAGCATTAGATTGCATCTCTTGGGTGGTACCAGTGGTTTCCCTTCCTGCTTGCTAAGGTGGGTTTAGGACCTCGACACGTCGAGTCGTTCGGTAGTTATCCTCAACGCTGTCCTCGGCAATTGGATCGCTTATCGAAAAGGGCTCCATCAAGGGATCCCTTGTCCCGCACCTCTTCATCCTAGTTGCATATGTTCTCCAGTGCCTCATCCTCGCCATTGGTGCCTACGGTGGTGCCAAACACCCCCTCGTCCCCTTATTGTTGTGTACAATCCTGCTATATGTGGAAGACACCTTCACGACAATCACTAGCCTCACCCTCAACTTTTCCAGGTGCAGGTTCATTTCTCTCAATGTCACATTGGAGATTGCCAAACAACTGGCCTCGGTGTTTGGTTGTCTGGTGTCCAACTTCCATCAACAGTACTAGGGCCTCTGCTCTCCACCCACAAGCTTAGGATCATCGATCTCGTCCGTCTCATTGCTCGTCTAGACAAAATGGCTCACTAGGTGTTGTGGCACACCTCTTTCCTAGACCGGCAAGGGTAATTTTGTCAATGTCATCCTCCTGTTCGTTAAATACCACCTACTACCTAGTCTCTCTGTGGTCACGCACATCGAGATTGGCAGCCTACATGATGAGTGGGGAAGATGTCACTCTCATCTAGGGTGTCGAACCGCCGCATCATGTGCCCCTCCGATGCCTCGTTCATGGAACATGTAGTGTATTAGCTAAGCATGGTGATGCATGTTGTGGACACCATCGCCCCCCCATGATCTAGCGCAGCTACGCCCTTGTAAACGTAAACTCTTCCTTTGGTTCTTCCATCATTAGCGACTGCCCATCTCCACCACCGCCACAACATTTCCACTGTAGCATATGGCTTTCCCCCTCGCGACCTTTCAAATAAAACTCATATTGAATATCTTCTGTTAGATTAAAAGTTCAATTATTTTTATGAACTACTCTAATTCTCCAATAAGGCATGTCTAATAATATGTGTTAGTTATCTCTTCTTGCAAGCCACAAGAGTCTGGCTATTCAAGAAGATCGCTGGGGATAAAGGATCTCAATCTGAATATATTCCTTCAAAGGCATTACAACACCAGACCCTTGACATCTCTTCCAGGAGGTCACTGGTCAGGATACATAGGTTGTGACCCTACAATATAGTGCTCTTTTATGGTACCCTATACTGAATATATGTCATTCAATCATGGAAATCAAAATTCCCAGTGCCATGTATATTGGTAGAATTCGGTTAGAAGTAGAGATAGCACTGCTTGTTGGTGGCAAGTACTATAAGTAATTTGTGGGCAGTTTGGGAAGATCCTAGTTTTTGGCTGGCTAACTGATCGAGGTGACACACCCATTCTACTTCTTCTTAGGTTTTGATAGCGGGCTGCCTCTTTTTCGCGGATGAGGAGCTCCCCGTCATCAAGGAGGAGGCTACACAGAAGTATCTCATCCCCGTAATCACACATATGGGGACGACATAGGTGACATGTGCCAAGGGAGTCGTGACCGCCATGATGTGGTTCACACTTTTGTCACCACTCTTGGTGCCCAATGCCCTCTTTGGTGGCGACTTCAGTGGAGCGGCTAAGTGGCTGCTATAATGGGCCAGCTACACCTGCATCAACATAACAAGAGACAAGCTCAACGACGATGTCTAGGATCATGATCCCGGTTCATCCATTGACTCTTTATTAAGCATAGGATCAAATTACTGGAGAAATTACACATTGGAAAATTTAGTGTTCCCCTTTGTAGATTGTTTATGTTCATTCAAATTCAGAATTTTAGTTGTATATTAGTGCATGCTTGAAATTCAGTGATGGCTTGGTAGTTGTGGCAGTTGTCACCTGGAAGAAATTTTTAATGCCACATATTATCTACATTGCAATAATACAACTAGGGCTTGGATAATTGTACCTCTGATCAGTAACAAGGTCATGAACTTTCAACGCGGTTGCGAGGTCAAGGATGTGTCAGCCTATGATGTCGACTAGACGACATATGTGCAACGTTGCAGGGGGAATGGCGACTAGACGAGCACAATGGAAGCTAACTGAATTGAGCAAACCAGCATGGGGAGGATGAAAAGAGGAGATTGAGGTTTTGTCTGTGTAGGTACAATATAGGCTAATTTTTTGCCAACTAGGCCCTTGCAAACAAAGAAGTTTGTTTGCTACGAAAAATAGGGAAGTTCTGTATTACCCTAATAAATCAACAATGGGATTATATGTGTACACCTCTGTTCCCTACTAGTAGGGGTATGGTAAAAAGTCTCGTAATAAAAGCATGCAAATGTTACAACTTTACAAATGGATAAAATTAACGAGGGGTGAGGTTGTACATGCCAAAACATTGCCTAGACGATGAACATGGCAGCCACCACCACAAGAACCATCACATGCGGTGCAGGGAGGTGCTTCACATGTATCATCGCAGATTGAAGATCAAAGGATGCAAGAGACCACACCTAGAACAAGAAACTCATCACAATGCAATGAACCACCGTTGAATAGTCTTGAGCTTTCACAACAACACAAAGAAGTTCTTGAAGGCAATATCTGAACAATAAATTTGAACACGACGACATCGTGCGGTACTGCCACTCGACCCCAATATTACTAGATCAGTGAGAGTGAAGACCATTGTCAATGCTTGGTGTTGGGGTTTCCTCCACCCGGACCCATGTCCATTAGTATCATGAGTAGAACAAGTTCATGTGTGAGCAGCAATGAACCATGCCACGGCGGAGCGTGGGCAAGATTGGGAAGGTCTAGCTCCATGAGCACACCTCAAAGGTGGTAATTGATTCTATAGTGGTACTGTTGAGTCTGGCTCACACACATAAGGAGTATATGAAGGGACATGGGAAATTCTATATAGTGGCAGACGTGTTGAGTTTGACTCTCTATACTTTTGTTGGGAAACTATTAGTTTGTTAATAGTTAACATGAGTTTTCTACCACCTTTGGGTGGTGCCATGAGGTACCATTTTGAACACCTAAATCAGATATCTCTTGAAGATCTGTCTTGGATTCATAGATGTACCATTGTTATGAATACTCCTCCCAAAGTCTTGTAGCCCATATGATTGCACTATTAGACCATTTCTATACACATAATTTTCGTTTGAAATGATTCAACATATTTTATTCAGCATGGGCCCATCATTTCAAAACACACATATTTTTCTATCATATTTTGGATGGTACGATAAGGTACCAGAAGTCTAGTACATTCTCGCCTAAAATAGATATCTCTATAAGGATACACCTTTAGTTGGAGTACACTATTGTTATAATATGAACTTTGAACCTTAATCTAGTTACCCGTATATCCACACTTGGGGACTAATTCTAGCAACACAAGTAGCTTCCTCCAAAAGTATTTGTCGTGTTACAATCAGCATGGCCCCCAAATGGTTCATGCATGAGAGTCAACAAGGTGTCAGTACATAGAGATTAGCATGTATTACATTATGTCATACATGTTTAAGTTCATATATCTCGAGATATTACTAGGGTGTGATGGTTAATTACTCGTTCTCCGTAACTTCAAAATGTTCCTATGATCTTATACTCACCTAAGTCAACATTGGCTTGATCTCGTCGAGGCAAGCCTACACAACGTCCCAGTCTTGTATTAGTATGTTCATTGCAATGGAATTTAATAATCCAATCTCTATCATCTGGCTTTGTCATGAAAACTTTGTCGGATGAATGCACTTCCATTATACTACTAATTGAGTATATTTAGAACTAATAATATACACCTATTACAACTCCACAATCAATTGGAAAAGCAGAAGATTTGCTACCAAATTTCTCCGTCTATCACATTTCATCTACATTCTGATGGTCAAACCATGAATAAATAGATAATTAGCTTCACTAGAAACATTCAACTCACTAGCTTCGACAAGGAGGCTCGCACATAGGAGACAATGAGAAAGTTACATAAAATAAAAGGCTAAAATGTCCGAGTATACAATCCAATGGTCTTAAAATATCATTAAGCCGCTAATGTTACCAAGGCTATGCTAGATTGGTAACTTATGAAAGTGTCTACGACCTACAAGGACAATTGCAATGACACAATTGGGATAAGCTTGGGGTAGTTGACTTGATCATCCTAGCTTTCTTCATTGACAAGTCTCTATCAAACCTCTACTATCTGCCCCCCCCCCCCCACCTTTCCGAGACAGTCACTATGTAACAAATACGAACTTCCTACCATATTCGGGTGGTAAAATGTGGTACTAATAATATAGCTAGCACATATGAATAAAAATATACACCTCCTATACCATCCAATATATTTTAATAGATATTAAAATGGTATGAACTTTGCCATCTATCTCATTATCATACATTCATATTTCCAAACTTTGACTAAACATACAAATGGATTAACATGTCGTACATAAAAAAATACATAGGGTTTTGTCTTATGTTTGTTTATTTCATCATCCCACCGACCCCCATTTCCAGTTTTGCCAATTTTTCACACCTATTTTCCTTGAGTTGTCTCAATTGTCCATGCCTTACTATCTTACCAAGTAAAATAATGTTTTCTATGCTAAATCAATACGTAGTGACATAATTTGCATGCAAAGTTTTTTGTGTGTAATGACATCAACAATAAAATGAAATATAAATCATGAAGTTTACGTACAAAATATTTATGCAGTGCTGTCAGGCATGACCTTACTGTAAATTAGTTAGTAAAATTAAGAAGCGTTAACACATTGGAATCAACATGCATATATCAGGCATGAGAACAATGGAAATCATTATGTCAAATAAAGTCCTAGAACACTAAATGTGGTAATGTTAGTATAGCAACTTATAAAGCATCTACAACCTCTTCGTCACCTATATCGACAATACAAGTGACACCCTTGGAATGAGCAAAGGCAACTTCCTTGCTTGCACCACTTTGTTCATTGACCAGCCCATCGAGGATATGTTATATTTCATCCAACTTTTCCATAGAAAGTGTTGGTTAGAGTAAGCTCATTTATATACCATGTGTGTGCGGTAGCATGAGTTATCAATAATATTACTATCATTCACAAGAAAGGGATGTCTTGTTAAGATCTACTATTTTATAAGAATTTACACATAAATGATATGAACTTTTCCCTTCCATCATTTTCCCCTATGTTCCCACATTTGGGACATGTCAAATCTCATGAGGAGGTTTGTCTAAAAGTACTCGACTTGTTGCCTTCAGCATGGCTCCAACAGTTTGTCCAAGAGAGGTGGCAGATAGCATTGCATCGAATAAAGGCAGAGGCACAGGATATCATATCATGGTTCACTTATATTGGGAAGTTTCATTAATGTTCTAGTTTAGATGCCATTTTTGAACTTCTTAAAGTACCAATCCTTGCCTAAGTCAACAATTCGAGTGATATATTCTTCATTGCCATGGGAGGGGAGTCTCCAATGTCTATCCACCATGTCTGTTGTAGAGAGCGTTTAGATACAAACACTCAGAATTCAACAATGTTTGGCTGGAAACATGACGCGCCATTATTTCAATACATTCTTGTCAAAAATAGACACCTCTTCAAGATCCACCGATGGTTAGAATTGAGCAATAATTGTTATGAACTTTGTCCTTTATCTCATGGAATCATGCTTCCACCTTCAAACTACGTCCAATATCGCAAGTAGATTCATCTAACAAGAAGTATGCATTGGTTTCCACAAATCCTAAAGGTTCCCATATGAGATACTTTAGGATGCATTACGTTGAACAATGGGTTATGGAGATCATGTGATGGTATGTAGGCCACAAAAAGCCTCTCGTGTTGCCTATGCCGGTTCAGTTGCTCTAAAATGTTTCTACAACCTCTTCCTCACCTAGGTCGACAATGGTGATGAATTCCCATGGGTGAGCTTTGGAAACTTCCCTACTTATCCTACTTTCTTCATTGAAAAGGGAGTCGAGATTGCCATATCTATGCTCCGACTTCCAGATATTGAGCAATGAGCGGTCAAAACAGAATTTATACCATATTTAAGTACCAAGACTAGAATGGTTGAATGCCCTCTTACCCAAAAATAGATACATCTTTAAGATTAAACAATTTTTAAAATATAAGTAGGGTTGTAATCAACCAATCTCTTCGATCTTGTTACCCTATGTGTTCGTCCTTCTAGAACACATGTAAACACATAAGTGTATCTGTCTAAAATGATTTGACAAGCTGGCATCAGCCGGCCAGGCAACTTGCATTTGAGAGGCGCCATCCCCTATATGGCAAAGCATTGATTTGCAGCACTACAAATTGCATTTTGGTTCATATAGGGGGTAGTGGAGGCACAATGGAGTTAACAAAAAAGTTTCGTTTGTCTATGTTTGATAGAGATTTAAAGCGGATTACTTTGTTTGGGGTTTATGCTTGCAAATGGATTTCTCACATAGGTATTATAAGGGGAGAGGGAGGGAGAGGGAGAGGGGGAGAGAGAGAGAGAGAGAGAGAGAGAGAGAGAGAGAGAGAGAGAGAGGGCCTGTATTTGGACAAATATAGATAAATATGATAACACATAACATGCATATTTACCTCTCTATATCACACTATAAACGAAATGATATTGTTATTCTAGCTTTCCATATGCAATTGCAAATTTTAATATTTTAATTTTATTATAACAAATTGAGCTATAGGCGCTAAATGAACTAAATAGTGCTAAATGGCATAGCGTGTTGTCCTACCAAATGCTATACTGTTGTTACAGCGCCGAGATAGCGCTATATTTTAAACTATGATGCCTTCACATATGTAATACTCTTTGCATGCTTTATTTGAATTATTTGCCCATCTCTGATCATTTAGATGCTTTCAACTTACAATTGGCATGAATATTCAAGGGAATTTTTAGAGTGAACTTAGTATGATAGACCTGAAATAAATAAAGCACATGTTTGTGATTTTTTTATCTTTCTAAGCTTTGGCCACTTGTTCTATTATTTTCTTTTCTAATACAGACGACACTCCAAACAATATAAGGGAATTTTTGGAGATTGACGGTATATATGTAACTACAGCTCAAGTCAGTAGCCATCTGCAGGTAAGATTTAGACTACCTAGTTGATGTTTCTTCAATCTGAAATCAACTATTAGATCCAATTTATATGATCATGACATAAATTATCAGAAATTTACCGTAGTAACCAAGCACCCATTTATTGATGTTTTCACAATATTTGAAATTTCAGAAATACAGAAAGGACTGCCGTACTGGTGGGCTATCAACAATGCCAAGCTCCAGGCCATCACATTCTAATAGTACTTCCAAGAACTATTCGGAATCTCAAGAAAGTGAGGGAAGTTACAGATTCCATATGAGATCCCAGGGAGCAAGAGATATTAACCAGACCAGCTGGCTAAGCGGTGGTGCATCGCAAGTTGACTATGGCGTTCTTGGAAATGGGAACCACACAACTAATCTTGGTTCAGGTGCTGCTTATGGTCATGGTTATAATCATGGTAATGGCATTGGCGACATAAATGGTTATGATCATCATTATGGTACTGTCAGTGCTATTGATTATGCTCAGCATTATGGTAATGGAAATAATAAATATTATGGTTATCCTCACGGTAATTCTAGTGATAATAATTATGGCAATGGTAATGGTGGTCGGGGTGGGGTTATAACAAGTGGAAGCATGGCAATTGCAGCATTGCCATCCAACCTAGCATCACCAGTGCAACATGGAATGCGCGGAGATGCTTCTGCTAGTCAGGCCAGTGCAGTGCAGCCTCATAAGCTTGACAGAGTTTTTTTAAAACTAGGGCAACACTAGTTCTGAAACAGTCGGCACATCAGGTGGAGGTGGTTTTGTGACAGACAGGACGGTGCATGGGCTAACTATGGAGGAACTAGAAAACCTTACGAAGCACTAGGTACGTATTGTTCTCTATATTTGCAAGCATGGATGTTTTTGTTTCATTGTCCATTTCCAAATTTCACCATTTTTGTTGTACCCTTGCACCCCATTTTTACTACTGGGGGGGGGGGGGGGGGTATTAGTCCCATCTTACCGTTTAGTTTCAATGGGAGTAACATAAAGACCATCCACATCCATTTCTTTTAATTCCGGATGCATTTTCAACCGAAACTGTTGGGCTAATTTCTTCTCAAGGGCGAATATCTATCAGCCGCCCTCACAATCACTGTTAGCTCCCTCTACCGCCCTAATCTGAGCTCATCATCCTGGCTGCCACCGTGCCCCATCACTGTGATGTCTCCCTCGGCTCCCTTCACCTCCTTCCGTGTGTGTCTATCCTTGGCAAGAGTGTTGCTGCAATTTCTTTTACTAACACCCGTACAGTGTGTGCATCTATGTAACATTTTAACATTATTTTGTTTTATCTGAACTACCATGCAGGTAGTGAAATGGATTAATGGGTCTTCAAATCACAAAAATGTAAGTTTTTGTTTTCCTTGTGTTAATTTATAATTTTGTATAGAAGGTACGTACAAGCTATTTCATTTTCAAGTACGGTACAGTTTCCTTGGACCTACACATGATCTTGGCAGTGATGTCGTTCTACGCACTACAAATACATGTTTAAGTTTTCAGTAAAGATGCTTTACAACCTGCTTGTGCAGCAGATTTCAGTATGATTGTATTACAATTCTTTTTACACTAATTTGTGAAGTAAGTTTATCATGTGAAGGACGAAGCAATTAGAAATTACATGTACTGTACTCTTACCTCTCATGTGAAAAGGGAAGGTAAGAGGGACCATGCTAAAATTTGCCAAGCATGAAACACATTTTGTGTTACTTAATTGGCTCCAAATAGCAGAAAAGGGGGATTGAGAACCGCTGAACGACAATTTTACTAATCATTAAGAGCTTTCATTATCTGCTCCTTAATCCAAAACCTGATAGCTCCCTCTACTGGAGTATGATAAGTTCACAGTGTAGCCTGAATTTTTGCAGAATGCAGGGCTCAAGTACAATTTAACTTCCTGTGAGATTTAAGCGACTTCTGAGCTAGTATTGATTGTGTTTCTTGTAAAAATCATAAGTACAAGAAATTCAGAATTACTGACTGTTATCATTCATGTTAGATGGCACTGTTAAATATGTATGTGTGTTCCCAATTTCTGAATATTTTGATAATTTATTTTTATGGAGTTAAAGGAGAAATTAGTTGCACCAAGAGTTGATGCATGAGTGAGATTGGTGTTAAGTCCAAAGATGGTGGCCTACTGATGGACAAAGATGCAAGCTTACTGAATGCTACCCGCAAGAGATTATTATCAGTTTTAAAAATTATGTGATCATAGTACACTGTTGTTGGCTACTTTTATGATTTTTTTTAAGTACTTCCATGTTATTCCAAATTTTTCTCAAAATAAAATATTTCAAAAATAAATATCACTCAGTCTCTATTTTGCAATCGCAGTGGATATATAACAATTTTGGTTCATTCCACAACAGTTGCGTATGTGCCAGATAAAAAAAAGTAAGTTTAGTTTGATTTACCTAATAGATAAATATAGTTTTATAACATTCTCTTATCTTACAAATATAAAATAAGAACAACAACTATGGCCCGAACCTCATTCAATTCCTTACCATGGGCACCATCAAATCAACATAGGTTTAGGCGACTATTCAGAATATTTCTGTTCTCACAAACAAATATTCAGACAAAAATAGGCAGCTGCAAGATGCAACCGTCGTCCTATTTTATGGGTACACCCCAAAGGTCGTAGTTGACCAATACTGCTCCCACAAATGAGCAGTATAGCAGCAGCATAGCTCTGCCAGACATGTAAGATCTCTGCCTCCATTGGTAAAATTGCAAGATTATGACAATAGTTTCTGCAATCTCTGCGGGGACATGTAAAAAATGAATATGTACAACGAATTTTTTGATTTTATGAAATAAGTCTTACAACGAATATTGTCTTGGTATTGTCATCATAAGGCCTTGTACAATGGGAGGTGCTTAGGGGAGGTGCTTAGAGAAATAAACCAGGCTTTTCTTAAGCACCGGTGCTTATTTGTATAGGATAGACGCTTAACTAAGCGTCTCTCCTGTAGAAATAGGCACCGGTGCTTCAGAAAAATCCGATTTATTTTTTTAAGCATCTCTCT
The DNA here is from genome assembly GCA_963921465.1 of Triticum timopheevii. Classification (NCBI taxonomy): domain Eukaryota; kingdom Viridiplantae; phylum Streptophyta; class Magnoliopsida; order Poales; family Poaceae; genus Triticum; species Triticum timopheevii. The sequence continues at coordinate 13,289,882 of OY997272.1, read as the reverse complement.
AAGCACCTCCCATTGTACAAGGCCTAAGGGTAAATTTGGAAGTCCAATACGTTAAAATCTGCCTAACATGTGGTGGACGGTTGTGCATTTAGTGAATTATGCATGCTCAAGACTTTTACATTCTTTAGAGAGAGCACAAATTATATGAAATATCCTAGAAAACAAATGCCTATATGAAGGAACCTAAACTACGAAACGGCAGGAGAGTATCTCGGTTTGGGGCAACTGATTTCATTGATTGGAATAGTTGCTATATATATAGCCTTACAAACAGCTCATGGCTTGCACAAGAAGAATAGCAAGATCAGGCCGAGATCTGTTAGAGATATGGACAATATCTAAACAATAATTAGGCTATCTGTTAACACCCCGCCGCAGTCGATACGTTGGCGCTAGGCAAAACGCATAGACTGGACCGGAATGACTGAAATGAAGCCGTAGGAAGTCCTTTGGTCATGATATCAGCCAGCTACTGAGTAGTAGGCACATGAACAACCCGAAGTTCGCCGAGAGCCACCTTCTCGCGCACAAAGTGAATGTCTAACTCAATGTGCTTCGTTCGTCGATGATGAACTGGATTGGTAGACATGTACACCGCTGAGATATTATCACAAAAGACCACCGTGGCTTTGGAGGGAGGTGAACCGAGCTCATCGAGGAGTTGCCGCAGCTAACACACAATCAACAACGGCATTGGCAATAGCACGATACTCAGCCTCGGCACTCGAGCGCGAGACAGTCGGTTGGCGCTTGGAAGACCAACTCACGAGGGTACCGCCAAGATAAACACAGTAGCCGGACGTAGAGCGCCGTGTGTCCGGGCAGCCTGCCCAGTCCGCATCCGAGTAAGCAACGATGTCGAGTGGAGAGGAGCTGTGGAGCAGGAGACCGGAGCTCGTGGTGCCACGGACGTATTGGAGAATACGTTTGATGATGGCTAGATGACCGTCACGCGGATCGTGCATGTGTAAGCAGACTTGCTGCACGGCATATGCAAGATCAGGACGCATCATGGTCAAATACTGAAGGGCACCGGCTAGGCTGCGGTACTCAGAGGGATCGGCAACCGGGTCACCAGCGTCGGCTGCAACCTTGGGAAGTGTGTCGACAGGCGTGGTGGCAGTCTTACACTGCAACATGCCGGCGCGCTGTAGAATCTCCTTGGCGTACTGCTCCTGACTGAGGAAGAAGCCGCGAGACGTACGATGCACACGAATCCCGAGGAAAAAGTGCAAGGGCCCCAAGTCCTTCATTGCGAACTCGACCATGAGTTTGGCAATGAGAGCGTGGAGCAGTGTCGGGGAGGAAGCCGTCAAGACGATGTCGTCAACATATAGCAGGAGATACTGCATGTCAGTGCCCCGCCGTAGTATGAAGAGCGAAGCATCAGAACGAGAGGCGGTGAAGCCAATGGTGACGGTGAAGGTGGCGAAGCGCTGAAACCACGCGCGCGGCGCTTGCTTCAAGCCATAGAGAGACTTGACGAGCTTGCAGACGTGATCCTTGCGATGAGCATCGACAAAACCGGCCGGCTGGTAGTAGTAGACCTGTTCGTCGAGGATGCCGTTGAGGAAGGTATTCTTCACGTCCAACTGGTGCACAAGCCAGTTTCGGGAGGACGCGAAGGTGAGCACAGTGCGAATTGTTGCTGGTTTGACGACCGGCGAAAAAGTTTCGCCATAGTCGACACTAGGACGTTGGGCAAAGCCATGAACGACCCAGCGAGCCTTGTATCGCTCGAGGGAGCCGTCTTCGCGTGTCTTGTGTCGGAAGACCCATTTGCCGGTGACGACGTGTTGGGGAACGTTGCAGAAAATTAAAAAAAAATTCCTACGGTTTCACCAAGATCCATCTATGAGTTCATCTAAGCAACGAGTCAAGGGAGTGAGTTTGCATCTACATACCACTTGTAGATCGCGTGCGGAAGCTTGCAATGGGATGGTGATGATGAAGTCGTACTCGGCGTGATTCGGATCACCGATGACCAAGTACTGAACGGACAGCACCTTTGCGTTCAATACACGTACGGGATGGGAGACGTCTCCTCCTTCTTGATCCAGCAAGGGGGAAGGAGAGGTTGAGGAAGATCGCTCCAACGGCAGCACGACGGCGTGGTGTAGTTGGTGCAGCAGTACTCCGACAGGGCTTCGCCAAGCACGTATGGAGGAGGAGAGGTGTTTGGGAGGGGAGGGGCTGCGCCTTGGCTTGTGTGTTGCAGCCCTCCCCTCACCCCTCTATATATAGGGGAAGGGGGCAAGGGGGGCCGGCCCTCTAGGGAAAACCCTAGGGGGGGCGGCGGCCAAAGGGAGAGGGGAAGAGGGGTGGCTTGCCCCCCAAGCCAGGGGGGCGCCCCCTTTAGGGTTTCCCCTCCCCTTGCCCTAGCCGCATGGGCCTAGGTGGGGAGGCGCGCCCAGCCCACCAGGGGCTGGCTGCCTGCCCCACGTAGCCCATGTGGTCCCCCGGGAGGGGTGGCCCCACCCGGTGGACCTTCGGAACCCTTCCGGTGGCCCCGGTAAAATACCGGTATGACCCCGAAACTTTCCGGTGTCCGTTTGACAACTTCCCATATATAAATCTTTACCTCCGGACCCTTCCGGAACTCCTCGTGACGTCCGGGATCTCATCCGGGACTCCGAACAACATTCGGTAGTCACATACAAGTCTTCCTAATAACCCTAGCGTCACCGAACCTTAAGTGTGTAGACCCTACGGGTTCGGGAGACATGCAGACATGACCGAGACGCTCTCAGGTCAATAACCAACAGCGGGATCTGGATACCCATGTTGGCTCCCACATGCTCCTCGATGTTGTCATCGGATGAACCATGATGTCGAGGATTCGATCAAACCCTGTATACAATTCCCTTTGTCAATCGGTACGTTACTTGCCCGAGACTCGATCGTCGGTATCCCAATACCTTGTTTAGTCTCGTTACTGGCAAGTCACTTTACTCGTACCGTAATGCATGATCCCGTGCCCAACACCTTGGTCACCTTGAGCTCATTATGATGATACATTGCCGAGTGGGCCCAGAGATACCTCTCCGTCATACGGAGTGACAAATCCCAGTCTCGATCCGTGTCAACCCAACAGACACTTTCGGAGATACCTGTAGTGCACCTTTATAGTCACCCAGTTACGTTGTGACGTTTGGTACACCCAAAGCACTCTTACGGTATCCGGGAGTTACACGATCTCATGGTCTAAGGAAGAGATACTTGACATTGGCAAAGCTCTAGCAAACGAACTAAACGACCTTTGTGCTATGCTTAAGATTGGGTCTTGTCCATCACATCATTCTCCTAATGATGTGATCCCGTTATCAACGACATCCAATGTCCATAGCCAGGAAACCATGACTATCTATTGATCACAACGAGCTAGTCAACTAGAGGCTCACTAGGGACATATTGAGGTCTATGTATTCACACGTGTATTATGATTTCTGGATAATACAGTTATAGCATGAATAAAAGACAATTATCATGAACAAAGAAATATAATAATACTTTTATTATTGCCTCTAGGGCATATTTCCAACACGACGTTGGTGCGGGGAGGCCGAGGGACCAACGTCTAGGTGGTGTTCGACGAGAGGGCGTCGAATTCCTCCTGCATCGCCTGGCGCCAGTTGGGGTCGCGGAGAGCCTCCCGGAAGGAGGATGGGAGGGGCAACACCGTCGTGGTGGCGACATGTCCATAGCGAGGGTTCGGCTTGAAGACGCCATGCCGAGCGTGAGTCACCATGTGGTGGTGGGGAGGCGACGAAGCAGGCGCCGAGCTGGAAGGCACAGCGTCGGGCGTTGAGGACGCGGAGCCACGGGCGGGCCGATCATCCGGCGTCAGGGACGCAGAGCCGCGCGCCGAGGAAGCCGAGCCGCGGGCCAAGCCGCGGGCTGAGCCGGCGTCGGGCGTCAGAGACCCGGAGCCACGAGCTGAAGAGGCCGAGCCGCGGGGCATGGATGGTGAAGACGAATGGCCCAAGGATGATCCGCGCGGGGACGGGCTGCATGGCCCGTCACTGTGGCATGCAGGGGGCGCCACATGATCGACGTGAGCCGGAGGAGCATCGTGGATGTCGCCTGATGAAGATGCCGGGGCGATGCTGAAGTCCAGGGAGCTGAAAAGGAACACTTTTTCCACAAAGGTAACATGCTGTGAGAAAATAATGCGCCGAGTCAGTGGATCATAGCAGCGATACCCTTTGCATCCGTCCGGATAGCCAAGAAAAACACAAGGAGTAGAACGGGGTGCGAGTTTGTGAGGTGCGGTGGCAGTGAGACTGGGATAGCACAGGCAGCCAAACAAGCGGAGAGACTTAAAATCGGGGGCACGACCGTGAAGAAGCTCGTAGGGAGTGGTAATGATGTTGGCTTTGCATGGGCGGCGATTTAAGAGGTATGTGGAGGTGGCGAGAGCCTCAGCCCACCATGGGTATGGCATGGAGGCATGTATTAGGAGAGTGCGGACACCATCATTAAGTGTACGAAGGATGCGTTCAGCCTTGCCATTTTGTTGGGAGGTGTATGGGCAGGTGAGGCGAAGAAGAGTTCCATTGGTGGTGAAAAGAGCACGGTTTCCAGCGTTGTCGAATTCTCGTCCATTGTCGGTCTGAAAAGCTTTAATGGAGGATGAAAACTGCGTGCGAACATAAGCATAGAACGCCGCAAGAAGAGGATGAACTTCAGACTTATTACCAATAGGAAACGTCCAAGTGAAATGTGTAAAGTCATCCAAGATAACAAGATAATATTGAAAAACTGAGATGCTTAAAACAGGACTAGTCCATAAATCGCAATGACAAAGCTCAAAAGCAGCAGATGTTTTGGTGGTAGAGGAAGCAAAAGGAAGTCTAGTGTGTTTGCCCAAACGACATGCATCGCAGTGCGTGGGTAAACCTTTATTACAACTGAATTTGAAATATTTGGATGCATGGGCCAAAGCTTCAACGCCGGGGTGTCCAAGCCGCTGATGCCACAAAGCTGCAGAAACGGTGGCGAGGAAGCATTGGGGCGTCTGCACAAAGGGGTAGAGGTCGCCGGTGGAGTTACATCGGTGAATAACCCGTCCCGTTGCCAAATCCTTGATAGAGAAACCAAAAGGGTCAAATTCAATTGAAACAAAATTATCACGTGTAAAAGCACGGACAGACACTAGATTTTTGATGAGTTTAGGGGAAATAAGAATGTTCAGAAGGGAGAGAGGGCGAATGGGTGTTCGAAAGTGAACGGGACTAGTACCGGTGGTAGGAAGAGTGGAGCCATCACCGACAATGATATGAGAAGGAAAATTGGAAGGGTGAGGGAGGAGAGTTATACCGGAACCGGAGCCCATGTGAGAAGAAGCACCGCTGTCGAGGATCCACTCGTTGCCTTGTCCCGCTTGCGCTTGAAGGGCCATCTGGTTCAGCGCGGCGATGAGGGTCGACTGATCCCATTGTGGTGAAGGGGCAGCCGGAGAAGCGGCCGGCGCGGCGTGGACGGCGAGGCCGTGTGGAGCGGCCAGGGTAGACGGACGCACGCCAGGAGCGGCCCCGAGGATGCCCGGACCCGCCCAGGCCTGGAACGTGCCAGCGAGGGCAGGTGCAGGTGGGTGCGGAGCAGGGGAGCGCGTGCCCACGGTGGGAGGGGCGAACGAAGCCGAGGCACTGGGGGCGGCCCTCTTCTTCTTTTTCTTCTTGCCCTGACCGGGAGCTGTGGGAGGGACGGCGTGGGGAGCACCGTAGAAGCCTGCTGGCGTCGGGTTGAAGTAGGGAGGCGGAGCAGGGTTGGTGTAGGCCGGCATGGGAGCGCCGGAGGCCTGAGACGCGATATGCGTCTGGGCGAGGAGTGCGTTGTGGGCGACGATGCGAGCACGGCGGCCGAGGCGCCGCTCTTCCAAGAGCAGGAAGTTCCGGAGCTTGATGAAGGACGGCAGGCGACCGCGCGTCACGTGCGGGACGGCGTGCTGCAGCTGCTCGTTGAGGCCGCGAAGAACGTTGTGGACGAGGTCGCGATCACGGACGCAAGAGCCGATATCGCCAAGCATGTCGGCCATCTCCTTCATCTTGGAGGTGTACTCGACGACGGAGAGGTCGCCTTGATTGAAACTGTGAAACTCGTCGCGGAGGTAGATGGCACGCGTGTCGCGATTGTCGCGGAAGACGCTGCGGATGGCGCGCCAAAGAGAGACGGAGGTGGCGTTGCGCGGCTCCACGATCGCCAGAGTGGAGGCGGTGACCGTGGCGTCATACCACGAGACGATGGCGAAGTCGTTGAGCACCCAGTCGGAGGTGCCCTGGGCGGGGGAGCCGTCGATGTGATCCCAAAGCCCGAACTTGGAGAGGGCGGTGAGGAATTGGCGGCTTCAGATGCCGTAGTTCTCCTTCTCGTAATCCAACGTGACGAGGACGTGGTCACGGATGCGGAGAGCTTGCAGCTGCGGGGTGGGAAGGGTTTGAGTTGCGATGGGGATGCCGAACTGTTCGAAGACATCGTTGTCAGAGTCCAAGGAGGCAGAGGTGTAGCCGATCGAGCTCATGGCGGCGGGAGGGGAGGGGGGCGGCGGAAGCTGGGAGAGGATGTGATTAGGTATCTGATACCATGAAGGAACCTAAACTACGAAACGGCAGGAGAGTATCTCGGTTTGGGGCAACTGATTTCATTGATTGGAATAGTTGCTATATATATAGCCTTACAAACAGCTCATGTCTTGCACAAGAAGAATAGCAAGATCAGGCCGAGATCTGTTAGAGATATGGACAATATCTAAACAATAATTAGGCTATCTGTTAACACTATACGGCAGGAAATTCAGTAAAGATAAGTTGTTTGTAACTTTGTATTCTAACACAAATTTAGGTGAATAGTTTTCCCCACCTGCCTCGTGGGACAAATTGCAGATCTCCTTCAACAGAATAATTCACAACCCAACCACTTGGTGATACACAGACATCACATAATATTTTGACAAAAAATAGGAGCATCTCTTCCTGGGAGGGCTCTCGTGTAAATCTGTGTGCCCTACAATGTAAAACAAAAATAATTAGTCCAAGTTGGAAATGATTAGAGAAATCGTGCTTCCCGGTGCCTCGGTGTGCGATGATTTTCCATGGCAAGGCACACGGCGGATGGCGTCCGTGGCGGGGTGGCGCGGGAGGGAACGAACATTGTGGCCGACGCCCATCGATCTGTTTTCTGGAGATGATGCCCGGGTGGACCTCTCGGGACTAGAGTGCGGCAGGCCTTTTGGTAGACCCTTGGCCCGGTCTGGAGCTGCTGGATCTGGCAATGCGGAGCCCGCAGCCCCAGATCAAGGGCTCCGCCACACGCTTGAGCGATCCACCTCAGAACGTCCAGCTCGGGGGCTCTGTCAGGCTCCATCGCGTCTTACTCGAGGAATCCGTCGTCCGGCTCGAGGGTTATTTCAGTATCCACCTTACCGCATCCGGCTTGAGAGCTTCGTCTCACCGCCTCTGGCTCGGGGGCTTCACCTAGCTGCGCCAAGCTCAAGCGGCTACCATCATCATAAGACCCTCCGCCTGACTCCGCGAGTCGGCCGGAGGATAGGAAGGTGTACTAATTGTGCCCCCATTTTCTACAAAGGACGGGAAGAAAAATCAAGAAATCAACAAAGACCCTTGGACCAACTCCGCGAGTCGACCGAAGCAGACTAGAAGTAGGCTCACCATGCCGGACATCAGCCCAAACCTGCAACCTGGGGGGGGGGGGGGGGGGCCTGCTCGGGGCGGATCATCTACTTGGGGTACAAGCCATATGTGCGAACCGACCCAGGCTTATGTAGCCCTATCCCTCTCCACCTATATAAGGGGAAGTAGCCCCCCCCAAGAGGGTCAAGTTGGTATGCTTAACGCAAATATGTTTGCAAGAGAACCATCAATTCCAATTATACATGCACGAGTACCGCATTACCTCATGTCAAGAGACTAAACCAGGGTAAATGTTTGCGTTGTGTGATCCCAATCTGATATTCTATGTGTATGCTGCCCAATGATTATTATTGCCAGAAATCTCACCCATACCTAGTGAGGAAGTCTTCTTACAGGGAAGATCAAGAGATTACCCGACAACAAGAATTGGACTAAAAACGGACAAGTGCACAAAAAATGACATGACTACGCTGGCTAGCATAAGCATAGCAGGGCCAAACACAATGACATGCCACAAACTAACGATACCCGAGCTCCACGACACCCTCGCAGGTGCCAATTCTGATTTGAGGACGTCGCCTCGGTAACTCCTCTCCGAGCCTGGGCTTGAGGTAAAAATTCATACCCATCTATTCACACACGGCGTACCTCCTGATTGTTGGCCCCAAATGCAGAGCTTCCACTTGGTAGCTCACATGTGCCACTACAAGGCACATGTTCATCGAGCCCACCCTGGAGGAAGGCCTGCCATGGCGAAGTCCAGACCTTTGGAAGTAGATCTGGATGCCACCATTGCCTCAAGAAGATAAAGAGACATGGCCATATGCTACTACACCCATCACCGCCGACATGACTAAGAAGCGTAGACACCACTAGCACGAAAAGCCTTGCCGGAGAGCCAATTGAATAGTCTGCCACCCAAGGATGCTCCTACAACATCCTTCTTGGCGCCATAACGCGCGGACGCTACCCACTAGAGGGGAAGAGGGTGAAGGGCTTGTAGGAGGTCTAGGAGGGGGCCCGCCACCCGTGTCACCCATGGGGGTGACCCGGGGGCTGAGAGGCTCGATCCGAGATCGATATACATTGCAGGCACATGAGACATGTGGAAAGCTATCTTAAAGAGAATACAAAATAATCGCCATGTCATTTTTACCATTACTGGTACTTGCCCGTAAGAAATCCCGCGTCCATCTCGCATCAAGATGGGTGAGGATGCCACGTAGGAATCACTTATTTTGCCATTCCAAAGGGAATATCGACACAATACAAACGTGGGACCTCTAACCAACTAAGTATCCTGCATGGCTCTACCCTTCTCTCTCTCTCTCTCTCTCTCTCTCTCTCCCTCCCTCTCTCTCTCTCTCTAACAATAACCGGTAGGAGGAAGGCCGGATCATGCTGGTCGACAATGGACCATAGTTGGGCAAGCACGAGACCACACCATCCGTGCGCTGGTGTCCAGATTGGGCATCCGAGTGCTTGACCACCGCGCCTCTCGCCGACTTGATTTTATTTTTTTATTTTCTTTCCTTTTTCTTCCAATATGCAAATATATTTAAATGCATGGATACATTATAATTCACATTTTTAAATTCAATCACAAATTTTGAGTTCCTAAACATTTCTAAAATTCATGAATTTTTTTAAATATATGTTTTTAATTTTTCACATAGTTTTTAAAATTAAGAATGTTTGGAATTCGATTTTTATATGTCATTTAGAAACAGCAAACATTTTTTGAAATTGCAAACATGTTTCATGTTTCCGGACATTTTTTGAAATCACGTATTTTGAATTGACGAATCATTTTTTAATTGAGAAAACATGTTAGAAATCACAAACATTTTTGAATTGACGACCTGATTTTTTTTCTTTCCTTTTTCTTCCAATAAGCGAACATATTTAAATGCATGGATATATTATAATTCACCATTTTTAAAATTCAATCTCAATTTTTGAGTTCATAAACATTTATAAAATTCGTGAATCTTTTTTAAATATATGTTTTTTATTTCTCACATAATTTTTAAATTTAAGAATGTTTGGAATTCGATTTTTATATATCATTCAGAAACTGCAAACATTTTTTGAAATTGCAAACATGTTTCATGTTTCCAGAAATTTCTTGAAATCACTTATTTTGAATTGACGAATCATTTTTCAATTGAGAAAACATATTAGAAATCACGAACATTTTTTATTATTGATGAACATTTTTCTGAAATAACAAATGTTTTCCAATTAACGAGTGATTTTAAAATTTTGAATATTTCCAATTACCGGAACTTATTTTCAAATTTATGAACTTTTTAAAATTAGTATATATTTTTTGGTTCACAAACATTTCTGTTGTTAAAAACATTTTGTAAAATCCCTGAGGTGTTTAGAAAAAATTATAAAATATTTTTACTATGAAACTAGCTGAATAAAAAAGAGACTGGAAAACAACTGGAAAAAAAACGTTAAAGCTAGTGGATACTGGGTTGGTGCACTTGCTTTCTCCTATTGAATGGTAAGTGCACCCACCGAGTATCCACTAGCTTTAACGTTTTTCTCCAGTTGTTTTCCAGTCTATTTTTTATTCAGCTAGTTTAATAGTAAAAATACTTTATAATTATAAGAGAAAGCTAGAGCACGGTATTGTCACAGTCTTAGCGGGATCGATTACCATTGTTCGGCCAGAGGCCTGCTTTGGAGGGGCGGGCCCAATGTGCAGGCCAGTCGGTGACTACAAGTACTCGAAGGAGGGGCCTCCTATACGACGCTTATTGCGGCAAGAAGTCGCGGTTTCGCACAGGAGGCGGTTCACGTGGGCCGGCCCATTCGCTGTCCTTCGCCCTTCCCCGAAGGAAAGAGATGCAAAAATGACAGAGCGCTAGCGCTGGGATCGAACCCACTCCACCAGGCGACCAACTCATGAAAGATTGGCAGCGCCGATAAAATAAAACAAGTTCGCAAAATTCCATAAAACTTGTGAACGAAGGTTCGAACACAAGTCCTCCAGCCAGAACATTTTTTGGAACATAAAATTTTTATGAATGAGATTCTGAACATATTTTGATAAAGAGAACATTTTTTAAAAACATGAACATAACAAAGATTTGATAACGAGAACATTTTTGTGAAATTAATGAACATTTTAAAAAACAGAAACATGTTTTGAAATTGTGGATAAAACTAAAACAAGAACTTTTTTGAACTTCCTGAAAGACTTTTTGAAACACGAACATTTTCTGAAATTATGAAAAAAAATGAAAATGGGAATATTTACTGAAAATTTTCTCAAAACATAAACATAACAAAAATTTGAAAATGAGAACATTTTTTCGAATTTACTGAAAAACTTTGAAAAGGATAGCATATTTCTGAATTTACTGAACATTTCTCTAAACATGAACAGTTTTTGAAATTGTAAACAAAATTTAAATCAAGAATATTTTTTGAAATTCTAGAAAGACTTTTGAAACACATAGATTTTTCGAAGTTGCGAGCCAATTTGAAAATAGGAAAATTTTATGAAATTCCTGAACATTTTTTAAAACATGAAAATAAATAATATTCAAAAATGGGAACATTTTTTTGAATTTACTGAACAACTTTTTAAACACGAACATCTTGTTAAATTGTAAACAAATTTAAAATCTAGTTTTTTTATTTCCTGAAAGACTTTATGAATACCGATTTTTTTTGTAAATTATGAACAAAATTTGAAAATGTGAACATTTCATAAAAGTGCTGAACATTTTGTGAAATTGAGAGTAAATTTTGAAGACAAGAACATGTTATAAAATTCTGTAGAAATATTTTAAATTCTCAAACAAAAGAAACATGAAAAAAGAAAAAACGAAAGAGCAAAGAAAAGAAAATAGAAAAAGGAAAATAAAATTTTAAACAAAAAAGAAAAAGAAATAGAAAAAGAAAGAAAGAATAGAAGGGGAAATAGAAAAACCGGTTCAGGATCCTTCTAGAAGGTTCCTAGAAGCAGAAAAAACCGGCTAGGAATCACCTAGAAGATTCCCTAAACCGGATTGGCACAAACATTTGAACGGGCTGGCCCATTCGAACTCTCGTCAATCGCCCCTGTGCGTCGTGTCAACTACTTGCCGCAACTAGCGGTAAATAGGAATTTCCCTCGAAGGACCTATATCTCGCTTATAACGAGACGTATGTTCCGCTCGTGTCAGGCGCTACACTAAATGGGCTGGCTAGCAAGGGAGGCCACAGGCCACTACCTCCTCTTTTCTTCTGTTTCTTCATGTTTTTTAATTAGTTTATTTAAACAGTTAAATATTCCATATATATAACATCTTTATGTATAACATCTTTTAATATGTTAACCAAAGCATTTGAACAAAGTACTAGCATCATCAATAACATCATTCATAGTAGAAGTAGCATCATCAATTACTTGTGACATGTCAGATTGCATAACAGTTGTTGGTGTTGCAAGTCTATTTAAAATAAAAAGGTGAATCAAGTTCAAAGCTAGTTGGTAGTTCCTTACATCCCCTCGTCTTAGAGGGAACGATCTTGGTTCTATCAGCCGGATCGATCACTCTCCCTCCGACACTCTCATCTCGTCCAACACCCGCGCATTGCCACCGTCCGCCGCCGTCGCCCGGTATGTCTCCCTCCCTCCCTTCTCCCTCCCTCCCTTCTCCTTCCATCCCTCCCTCCGACCCTACCTCTCCCTCCATCCCCTGCCCTTCTCCCTCCCTGCTCCCTCCCTTCATCCCTCGCACTTCTCCCTCCCAGCCCTCTCCCTCTGACCCTCTCCCTCCCTCTGATCCCTCCTGCATTGCATAGATGGATGGATAGATAGATGAATGGATAGATAGTTAGATGGTTAGAACAATTTTTTTTAATATATTGCGTAGATAGACAAACAGATGGATAGATGGATGGATGGATATATAGTTAGATGGATGGATGGATAGATGTTAGGGTTAGAACTAGGAGATTTTAGTAAATGTATAGGTCTTTTCATTTTTTAGGGTTAGAACAAGGTTTTACCAATTTTTTGTTGGGGAACGTAGCAGAAATTCAAAATTTTCTACGCATCACCAAGATCAATCTATGGAGTAACTAGCAACAAGAGAGAGGGGAGTGCATCTTCATACCCTTGAAGATCCCGATGCGGAAGCGTTTCAAGAACGCGGTCGGTGGAGTTGTTCACTAAGCGATTCAGATCGCGGCCGAATCCGATCTAAGCACCGAACAACGGTTCCTCCGCGTTCAACACACGTACATCCTGGGGACGTCTCCTCCTCCTTGATCCAGCAAGGGGAGAGGAGAAGTTGAGAGAGAGCTCCGGCAGCACGACGGCGTGGCGGTGGAGCTTGCAGTTCTCTGGCAGAGCTTTGCCAAGCACTACGGAGGAGGAGGAGGTGTTGGGGAGGGAGAGGGATGCGTCAGGGGAAGGGTGAAGCTCCCATGCGCCTCCCCACTATATATAGGGGTGGAGGGGGCTGGTTTCTTGCCCTCCAAGTCCATTGGGACGTTGGCAAAGGTGGGAGGAAAGAAATCCCATCATTTCCTTCCCAACCGATTGTTATCCCCCTTTTTTAGGGATCTTGATCTTATCCCTTCGGGATATGATTTTATTCCTTCTAAGGGGGGATCTTGGTGCGCCTTGACCAGGGGTGTGGGGCCTTGCCCCCACTACCCACGTTCATGTGGGTCCCCCCATGCAGGTGGGCCCCACTCCGGAACCTTCTATAACCTTCCCTGTGGAATACCGAAAAATCCCGAACATTTTCCGGTGGCCAAAATAGGACTTCCCATATATAAATCTTTACCTCCGGACCATTCCGGAACTCCTCGTGACGTCCGAGATCTCATCCGGGACTCCGAACAACATTTGGTAACTGCACACTAATTCCCATAACAACTTTAGTGTCACCGAACCTTAAGTGTGTAGACCCTACGGGTTCGGGAATCATGCAGACATGACTGAGACAGCTCTCTGGCCAATAACCAACAGCGGGATCTGGATACCCATGTTGGCTCTCACATGTTCCACGATGATCTTCGGATGAACCACGATGTCAAGGATTCAAGCAATCCCGTATACAATTCCCTTTGTCAACCGGTATAGTACTTGCCCGAGATTCGATCGTCGGTATCCCGATACCTTGTTCAATCTCGTTACCGGCAAGTCTCTTTACTCGTTCCGTAACACATCATCCCGTGATCAACCCCTTGGTCACATTGTCCACATTATGATGATGTCCTACCAAGTGGGCCCAGAGATACCTCTCCGTCACACGGAGTGACAAATCCCAGTCTCGATTCGTGCCAACCCAACAGACACTTTCAGAGATACCCGTAGTGCACCTTTATAGCCACCAAGTTACATTGTGACGTTTGGTACACTCAAAGCATTCCTACGGTATCCGGGAGATGCACAATCTCATGGTCTAAGGAAATGATACTTGACATTAGAAAAGCTTTAGCATACGAACTACAGGATCTTTGTGCTAGGCTTAGGATTGGGTCTTGTCCATCACATCATTCTCCTAATGATGTGATCCCATTATCAACGACATCCAATGTCCATGGTCAGGAAACCGTAACCATCTATTGATCAACGAGCTAGTCAACTAGAGACTTACTAGGGACATGGTGTTGTCTATGTATCCACACATGTATCTGAGTTTCCTATCAATACAATTATAGCATGGATAATAAACGATTATAATGAACAAGGAAATATAATAATAATAACTAATTTATTATTGCCTCTAGGGCATATTTCCAACATTTTTAGAGTTGGAACTAGGTTTAGACAAATGGATGGATAGATGGGCAGTACAAATTATTAGGGTTAGAACTATGTTTTATAAGTTTAGGAGAAAGTTTTTGACATAGGGTTTCACTAAGTTCTAGGATAATGATAATAATGTTTTTGTTTATACTTTGTTTTTGTAGAAATATAGGAGCCACTATGAGGGAGTCCTGAACTAGGGGGTGTCCGGATAGCCGAACTATCATCATTGACCAGACTCCAAGACTATGAAGATACAAGATTGAAGACTTCGTCCCGTGTCCGGATGGGACTTTCCTTGGCGTGGAAGGCAAGCTTGGTGATACAGATATGTAGATCTCCTACCATTGTAACCAACTTTGTGTAACCCTAGCCCTCTTCGGTGTCTATATAAACTGGAGGGTTTTAGTCCGTAGCACGAACAACAATCATACCATAGGCTAGCTTCTAGGGTTTAGCCTCCTTGATCTCGTGGTAGATCTACTCTTGTACTACCCATATCATCAATATCAATCAAGCAGGAGTAGGGTTTTACCTCCATCGAGAGGGCCCAAACCTGGGTAAAAACATCGTGTCCCTTGTCTCCTGTTACCATCCGCCTAGACGCATAGTACGGGACCCCCTACCCGAGATCCGCCGGTTTTGACACCGACATTGGTGCTTTCATTGAGAGTTCCTCTGTGTCGTCACCTATAGGACCGATGGCTCCTTCGATCATCAACAACAACGTGGTCCAGGGCGAGACTTTTCTCCCCGGACAGATCTTTGTATTCGGCGGCTTCGCACTGCGGGCCAATTCGCTTGGCCATCTGGAGCAGATCGAAAGCTACGCCCCTGGCCATCAGGTCAAATTTGGAAGTTTGAACTATACGGCCGACATCCGCGGAGACTTGATCTTCGACAGATTCGAGCCACAGCCGAGCGCGCCGCACTGTCACGATGGGCATGATTTAGCTCTGCTGTCGGACAGTGCCCTGGAGGCCGCACAAGGGTCCGCTCCGACCCTTAGCTCGGAGCCGACGCCGCCAATCGAGGGTGTGTGGTTGGGCACCACCTCGGGGGCTGTTACCTCTACGGCGATAGAGCCGAATACCGACCTTGTCCCTCGTGAAGCTCGTGACTCCAAGGTGCCGGACTCCTCTCCGGACCCCGAACCTTCCGCGCCCCTGCCAATCAAATCCGATTGGGCGCTGATCATGGAGTTCACCGCTGCGGACATCTTTCAGCACTCGCCTTTTGGCGACATCCTGAATTTGCTAAAGTGTCTCTCTTTATCAGGAGAGCCCTGGCCAGATTATGGTCAGGACGGTTGGGATGCGGACGACGAAGAAATTCAAAGCCCACCCACCACCCACTTCATAGCCACTGTCGATGATTTAACCGACATGCTAGACTTCGACTCCGAAGATATCGACGATATGGACGACGATGCCGGAGACGACCAAGAATCGGCGCCTATAGGGCACTTGAAGGCCACCTCAACTCACGATGTTTATATGGTGGACACACATAAAGGAAGCGATAACGAGGAACAACGGGACGCGGCGAAGGATAGCTCCCTCGAAAAACAGCCGAAACGGCGACGCAAGTGCCGCCTAAAGTCCCGCCTCGACAACGACAGCACCCATATGGACCCGGCCATAGAGCAGGACGAACCGGTGGACGACGAACATGCCTCCGAGCAACCATCCGAACAGGATAAATTGAATAAACAATCCATCCCCGGTGAAAACAACAGTCAGGATGATCTCACGCCGGACACATCGTTGGAACAGAAGAACCTCCAAAAAGGACTCGTCGCCACTGCACGAAGTTTGAAGAAGCAGAAGCGGAAGCTCAAAACAGCGGAAGACGTACTCAGGATGAGATGGAGCAAACTACTCAAGGCCGCAGACAAATATGGCGATAGTCGTCAAACAAAAAGCTACTAGAAGCGCAAACCACTGCCCGAATTTGACGAAGAGGCCGTAGAGCCCACACAATCAAAGATCAAAGAGGCCGCTCGGTCGGATATACGACCACATGACAAACAAAGAACGACAAGTGGCGCCGCACATAAGCTGGCACGCGATCCACATAAGGATCCTCACAAAAAGGATGGCCCGATCAGGTCCATCTATGGGCCAAGAAAGCAAGCCCCAGAAAGGAATACAACAGGTTGAGTATTCGAGCATCACGACACAGCCAAATACAGGGGCGCCGCACACCCTTTATGTTTCATCGATGAGGTGCTAGATCATGAATTTCCAGCGGGATTCAAACCCGTAAACATAGAGGCATACGACGGAACAACAGACCCTGGAGTCTGGACTGAGGATTACATCCTGCACATACATATGGCTAGAGGAGATGACCTCCACGCCATAAAATACTTACCCCTCAAGCTCAAAGGGCCAGCTCGGCATTGGCTCAAAAGCCTCCCAGAAAATACCATTGGAAGTTGGGAAGAGCTCAAGGACGCGTTTCGGGCAAATTTTCAGGGGACTTATGTCCGCCCTCTAGATGCAGATGATTTAAGTCACATAACTCAACAGTCCGGAGAGTCAGCCCGCAAGTTCTAGAACAGGTTCCTCACCAAAAAGAACCAGATAATCGACTGCCCGGATGCCGAAGCCTTAGCAGCCTTCAAACATAACGTCCTGGACGAATGGCTCGCCAGACACCTCGGCCAGGAAAAGCCAAGGACAATGGCCGCACTAACAAGCCACATGACCTGCTTTTGCGCGGGAGAAGATAGCTGGCTGGCAAGATGAAGCACCAGCGACCCAAGTACATCCGAGGTCAGGTATGGAAATGGGAAACCACGACGCAGAAAGGACCAGCGCCGGACTAAGGGAAACGGCCCAAAGAGCACGACAGTTAATGCCGGATTCAAAAGCTCTCGGCAGAACAACAAAATACTGCCTCTCAAGGACAACAGCGACGAGCTATCCAACCTAAACAAAATCTTGGACAAAATATGCCAAATCCACAGCACCTCCAGGAAGCCTGCAAACCATACCCACAGAGATTGTTGGGTCTTCAAACAGTCCGGCCGACTTAACGCCGAACACAAGGGGCTCGAAACACCAAGTGAGGACGATGACGAACTCCTCAAGCAGAGCAACGGCAAACAAAGGAATTTCCCACAAGAGGTCAAAACAGTAAACTCACTTCACGTGACAGCAGGCAAAATTAGAGCGGCGCCCATTAAAAAACGCGCCGCACGGTCCACCCCAGTGGAGTCCAGACACTGGATGTCAAAACCAATCACTTTCGACCAACAGGATTACTCCGGAAGTATCCGGAACGCAGGATGGACTGCCCTGATATTAGATCCTATAATCGATGGACTGCAATTTACACAAGTCCTAATGGACGGCGGCAGTGATCTAAACCTACTATATCAGGACACAATCCGCAGAAGGGGGATAGACCCAACCAAAATACGCCATAGCAACACTTCCTTTAAAGGAGTGATGCCAGGTCCATATGCCCATTGTACGGGCTCTCTACCACTAGAAGTTGTGTTCGGCTCATCCGACAACTCCCGTCGCGAAAAGCTAGTCTTCCACATCGCCCCATTTAAAAGTAGCTATCAAGCACTATTGGGACGCGAAGCTTTCTCCTGCTTTAACGCAATACCGCATTATGCATCTCTTAAACCTAAAATGCCCGGTCCACGCGGCATAATCTCATAGGAAACCTCGAGTGTTCCTCGAATAAGGAAGAAAGTGAGACTGCCTTGACAGCCACGCATTAATCCGGCTTTGCCGATCAAAGCCCCCAAACAGGTCATCCAGACCCCGGACACGGTTAGGGGAGTCCGGCGCAAATAAACAAGGGGCTTACTAGCCGCGTCCCCCCTTACAAGGGGCTGCACGCATGAACAATAAGAGACAATAAAGCTCAATTTTACTCGTTTTTTGACTTATATTCTGTCTATACATTTTTCGCACGATCCCTTTTTTTCTCAAACTAAGTTCTTCTCTTTTACAGATGAACATCGGGCTACGCCTGTCCAGGATACGGCACAACGGAGACACAGGCGCAGACGTGCAGTAGGGACCCGTTACAAGGATTCTTTTCAGATTAAGACCCTGCGTAAACCTTTCTTACTGTCTCTTGTTGATACACATCCCCCGGTTCTTCACTATAACCGGGGAGGAGGTTGGCGTTTTGGCATCGGCCGCGTCAGAAATCTTTGCGCGTACCTGGACACTAGGGGCTTAGGGCATTGTTCTGCCTATTTTCATAAAGACCGAATACCTTAGGGAGTGTTCGGCGTCTCGAGTTAGGCCTTATATGCATCAGCTCCGAATCATGTCTTTGGTCAAATGTTGGGTTTGCCCGGCTCCTGTGTTTTGCTGCCTTACGTTCCGCTCTATTGGCTAACGCGGCACCAGGAGAACTACTGCGATTGTGCCCCGGTTCGTCTAGGTGAGCACCTCAATAGAGAAAGCCGAAAACTGACTGTCATGATATAGCGACAGACTGGTCAACCACTCGATCGACTACCGGAATGTTTAGAATTCCTCCGCTTTAATGAAGGACCGTTTCCCGGTCAGGCACATACGCGCCCCGAAATTCGGAGAGCGTAGTGCCCCTAGGGGCTATATAGTAGCCCCACCATTGAACTCCTATGGCTAAGTGAAAGTGATAAAGCATTATAGTCCGGTTGCCTAGTTTGCTATGCTATCACCTCCTTCACAGGACCAAGACGTTGGATTAAGTATGAAAATGCGCTCTTTTTTTTGCAAACACCCCCGCACTATGTGCGTGGGGGCTGAAGCTGAAGACTGCCATCTTTCAGGTTATATACACATATACGTTAACAACCGCGCAGGAGGAATTTCAGCACTTGAACGCACAAGTATAAAAAGCCCTTATATTATATTTGAAACATGGTTTCACAAATCATACATGTCATCTCAACATAACATCTTTCGAGCACTGCGTCTCTATTAAACGAGCGCCCTGCAGGACTTCCTCAAAATAGTGTTCGGCTGGTAATCGGCTTCTATCCGAATCCTGGGATGCAACGTCAGTGGCCTCCATCTCTGCCCAGTATGTTTTGACACGGGCGAGTGCCATCCGTGCACCCTCTATGCATGACGACCGCTTCATCGCCTTGATATGCGGCACTGCATCAAGGAACTGCTACACCAAGCCAAAATAACTCTTCGGCTCGGGCCTTTTCAGCCACAAATGAGCCACGACATCCTTCATGGCAAGTCCGGATAACCTATTCAGCTCAGCCCATTCGGCTAACCGATTGGTCAATGGAAGTGGACGCTCTGGACTATGGAACTGCGACCAAAAAAGCTCTTCCATTCCGTGATCCTTTTGGCCTGGAAGTGTGCAACTGCGTCTGCGGCACTGGCCGACAAATTCAGATAAGCATCCTCCGCACCCCACAACTGGCCCAACTGAGCATACTTCGGATCTGTGAACTTCCTACATAGCAGAAAGGGCTTTCCAGCCGCAATATCCCCGGCCTGACGTAGCTCCTCCTTTATAGCTCTCATCGCAGAGCGAGCATCCTTGGCTTCGGCGGTGGCCTTCTTCAGGTCCTCTTGCTCCGCTCGGCTTTCCCTTTTAAGAAACTCGCAGCGGTCGGTAGCATCCTTCAGCTCCACGGCCATCTTGGCCATTTCCTCCCTGCTTCGGCAGTGAGCAGCCTGTTCGGCTTTCAGCTCTTCGGCCGCCTTCAAGGCAGCCGCATCACTTTTTCTGGCTTGCTCCTTGGCTCGGGCAAGCTCTGCCCGAAGATCCTCCATGGCAGCGGCACCATCTGCATTAAGCATACATGTAGTAAGGCACGGGCGTCAAGCTCCCTTACCAAGTGTCCGTGGGGAAGCCACATATCTTGTGACTCGTCAAGTCGCTTATTGACCAGCGCGATGTCCGCATCCGCAACGTCAAGTTGCCGCTTCATTTCAGCAACTCTATCAGTCCGGCTGGCCACCGAACGCTCCGCCCCCTGAATAGGAAGGGCGACATCTTAACACTGAGATTATGATCCTCGGCACGCCGTCACT
Organism: Triticum timopheevii; assembly: GCA_963921465.1. Lineage (NCBI taxonomy): Eukaryota > Viridiplantae > Streptophyta > Magnoliopsida > Poales > Poaceae > Triticum > Triticum timopheevii. Next base: position 13,269,444 of record OY997272.1, on the reverse strand, counting down.
TCTGACAACGTACCGAGTCTCAGGGGCTACTATCTATACAGGGCGCATTCTATATGCAAAACTGTCAGAAGGTATATCATTTTCGCGTACCTCAAACCTCGTCAGTAAACTTCTGACGGCTTCATGCAATCCGCTCTTAGCGGATGAAATCCTTTCAATCACCGTACCCATCAACGCACGGTGATCTTCTGAGATAGATGCTCGCCCGAGCAGATCCTTTAGCTCCTCCAACCGTACACCAGTTGGTGCTGGACCTCCCGGCCCCACCGGACTTGGGGAAACCCTCCATGATGACACCTCAGGGTCGTTCGCCCCGCCTGATGGCGCGGCAGATGGAGGCGTTTCGCTCTCCATCATCTCCGGACGAAGATCCCCCGAAGATGAGCTCTGCTAAGAAGGGCTGAGATCCGAACTACAAGGTAAAACTTTGGTTATCTTCAGAAATAAAAACAGGGATGTCCCTTATTACAAAACTCCCCTTTCTACTTACGGCTCGCTGGAGGGCTGATTCCCTTGGGGAAATAGTGCGGCAGGGCCCTCTCCTGGCGCAGGACCCTCTGGTGAAAATTTCTTCCCCCGCTTTGAGGCCTTGACCTCCGAATCTTCAGAAGCGGTCCTCTTCTCCCCTTGGAGAGGGGGATTCTCGATCCCCCCTTCCCTAAAAGCCTCCTTAGCGGAGTGGTAGCTTTCCTGTTCCCCCCTTCGCCCTCTTCCAAAGGTGAAACCTCCAGCATCTTGGTTAGCACGGGATCCGGCGTGGACTCAGGGAGGGGGGCCGGACACCTTATCAGTTTTGCTTTGGCTATCCATTCCTGCTCAAGGGACAGCTCTTTAAAGGGCAAGTTTACAATAAATGTATGGATAGCATGTCCGGGCACAGGACTACTTACTTGAATATCCGGGCGATTGCAGCTCAGGCCTGCGTCCTCGGTCAAGACCAGACACATCTCCTGTGACCCGAAGAACAGTTTATACATCTCCACGGGCGTCGCGCCCATGAAGTGCTGCAGAGCTCGCGGTCCCTCCGGATTGAATTCCCACAGGCGCAGGGGGCGACGTTTGCAGGGCAGAAGGCGCCGAATCAGCATGACCTGCGCCACTATAACCAGATTGATCTCCCTCTCTTGGAGGTCTCGAATACGGCCCTGCAACAGTGGTACGTCCTTGGACGACCCCCAGTCAAGCCCTTTGCTGACCCATGACGCCAACCGTTGTGGAGGGCCCGAGCGAAAGGCAGGCGGTGCCACACATCTGGTGCCCCTGGGAGCAGTGATATAGAGCCACTCCCGTTGCCACAAACCAAGCTCCTTTTGGGAAGAGCCCTCGGGCCATGGAGCGTCAGCCCTCTTGCTTATAACTGCCCCTCCGCACTCTGCCTGCCACCCCTCAATCATCTTCGGCTCCACGTTGAAGGTCTTGAGCCACAATCCGAAGTGAGGAGTAGTGCGGAGGAAGGCTTCGCATACAACAATGAACGATGAGATGTGGAGGATGGACTCCGGATTCAAGTCATGGAATTCCAAACCATAATAAAACATGAGCCCCCTCATGAAAGGGTCCATCGGGAAGCCTAAACCTCGACGGAAGTGAGACACGAACACCACGCTCTCACCAGGCTCGGGAGTAGGAACAACTTGTCCATGGGCGGGCAGCCTATGCGAGATTTCGCCGGTTAGATACCTGGCGTCTCTCAGCTTTAGCACATCTTCTTCCGTGATGGAAGAAGGCATCCACCGGCCTTGTAGGTCGGAGCCAGACATTGTCGGTCCGAAGCGCCTGAATCTGGGGCCTTGGGTGTTGGAACTCGGGGCAAGGGGTGGATTTGATTGAAGATTGAAGAAAAGGAATAGGCCTTGGTCTCATTATAAAGGGGTTGAATACCAAGAGTCGTCCCCGTAACCGTTTGGGACTCGCCTTCGATGGAGGGTGCAGGCCAACGGGCGCGGTTGGGTTACCCACGTCCGTATTGATGAGGATCCCGGAATAAGGGGACACGATCTTTGCTTTGACAGGACGTGCCAAGGAAACCGCTTCGCTAAACGCGCTGAGGTGGAACAATAAAAACAATTCGAATAAAGACTTGGCCGTGGTGTGACGTCATGCCGCGAAATACGTCAACAGGCTGGACTTGTGTAAATATTATTCTCTCTACGGTGGAATGTGGAATTTATTTTGCAGAGCCGGACACTATCCTGGTGTTCAAAATCTTCTATGAATTATTCGGAGGAGGAACCCGCCTTGCAATGCCGAAGACAATATGCGCGCCGGACTCGTCGTCATTGAAGCCTGGTTCAGGGGCTACTGAGGGAGTCCTGGACTAGGGGGTGTCCGGATAGCCGAACTATCATCATTGACCGGACTCCAAGACTATGAAGATACAAGATTGAAGACTTCGTCCCGTGTCCGGATGGGACTTTCCTTGGCGTGGAAGGCAAGCTTGGCGATACGGATATGTAGATCTCCTACCATTGTAACCGACTCTGTGTAACCCTAGCCCTCTCCGTTGTCTATATAAACCGGAGGGTTTTAGTCCGTAGCACGAACAACAATCATACCATAGGCTAGCTTCTAGGGTTTAGCCTCCTTGATCTCGTGGTAGATCTACTCTTGTACTACCCATATCATCAATATCAATCAAGCAGGAGTAGGGTTTTACCTCCATCGAGAGGGCCCGAACCTGGGTAAAAACATCGTGTCCCTTGTCTCCTGTTACCATCCGCCTAGACGCACAGTTCGGGACCCCCTACCCGAGATCCGCCGGTTTTGACACCGACAAGGCTCCATACATGACAATCAAAAAATGAGTGAGGGAGAAAGTCTGCACCATATATGAGAGTGGAAGAAACCCGACTGTTGTTGTGGGGGTCGTTTCTCCTTCTTATCCTTGTGCTAGACATTTGTTAGGCACTAGGGGAAGGAAGAGTAACGACCATCACCGGCGGTCGAAAAATCAGTGGGGGAGTGTGTCCACCATATATGAGAGAACGAAGAAGAATGCTGACTGTTGTCGTGGGGGTCGCTTCTCCTTCGTTCCCGTGTGCTAGACATTTTGGTTTAATGCACTCGGGGACGAAGGGAGGAGCGACCATCACGAACGGTCGAATATATACACCACGTGTGAGGGTTTTAAAAAAAAAGACTCGACGGACCGATAGTCAACCCGTAAAGAATAATAATGATCTAATTTAGATTTTGTAGTACATATATTGAATTTTAGAAGTTTAATCTTAGAATTATGAACATAGGAAATGTCGTCGGACGAAAGTCCCGCGGAGTGCTCCTGGTGCGGCGACAACCGGGGTTTCTGCGACAGGCCTCACTTGGTAGAAGGTCGGCGCTTCAGTTAAGCTCGAGGAGGCCTTCGATTGTGAAATGGTACGCTACAATGCAAAGTGTTTTTTCGTAAAAAGCTTGACTTCTACTACTTCAATGTGTAATTTTCATCTTTTACAATTCGACTAGCTTATCCCATGCCATGCAAGACACCATGTCTTGGAGATGATGGGTTTTGAAGATCATGAGAGGAATGAAATAAAGAAAATTCACCTAAGGACCCATCATGGTATGGATTTTGAGGTAAATGCCCGGATTGGGAAGCACTTTGCAAGATGTATGATTTTCAAGAGGGTATGTTTGTCACCATGGATCTTAGTGATCCTGACATCAAGGTCGACAATTTGGACATTTAGGTCCTTGTTGATACGCTTCCAATTCTACCGCTATGTGAGTTTCTCAAACATAGTTATTAAGTAATTTATATTGTTTATTTCAAAATAGTTGACAGCTTATTTCCATTGATATCTTAATTTCATTCTTCAAAGAATGCGTGGAAGATGGTAGACAGAACCTACTATACCGATGGCTCTGAGTTAACTTATCAGGAGAAAAATCATCTGGTCGCATTTTGTACTGATCTTGAGAATTACAATGTCTATTATCAAACTCCTCCACATTATGGTCAATATGTGTCACTAGTGCACGTGTTGAACTATCCTAACATCCACGGAGATCTCATGGTAAGATTTTTTAGTATCACAACATCTGTGCATCTTTTGCATAAATTCTTCTAAAACTGAGCTACATTGCAAACTACGAAGTTATTACTATGTTTTTCAACGGATAATCCCGCAGGAGTGTGTGCCTCATTTGATGTTTTAGAAAGGTCGCCTTGATGTTTTGAATATATAGCTAGGTCATCCTACGAATCACTCCTGTTCATATCGGATTTCTAAAAGCAATGAAGACATGACAATCAAAGATTGGAACAAATGTATGGTCACTCGTAAGGAGGTACTTGGAAGCAACATTAGGTGAAGTGAAAGAATTGGAGACATGATAATATCCATTCTTCATAATGGAGAGTCAGGGCCTATCTTATTTTATGCTATTTTACCTAAGAGAAGCTAGTAGGTTCTAGCTAATACTCATGATCATGTGCAATCATGTGCTAAGAACAACTAAGTAGGATTGGTTAAATGACTGTGATGATGATGTGGTATTGAGTAGAAATTGTATGATCGATGATGATGAGTAGGACTTGTTATTATGATACCAATGATGAGTTATTTATTATTATGATCGATTATGCATGATGCTAAGTTGTTATATGAGCATGATGAGTTATTTTATATATATATATATATATATATATATATATATATATATATATATATATATATATATATATATATATATATATATATATATATATCAGTAGGTGAAATGAACATGGAATAGATTCAACTGGAGGCAACATGTGGTGCACATCGAAAGTACTACTAATCCAAACTACATCAAAGTTTGGATTAGTTTCGACATGCACCACATATTGCCTCCACTGAATCTACTCCACGTTCATTTCACCCACTGTTATATATAATAACTAATCATGGTCATAAAATCATATGATGAAAGTACTGTATATAAAACCACAATGTAAATGAGCTGTATTTTAAAAAATATAGGAAAAGTTAGCAGCAGCGCTTTCCAGAAGAAACGCTACTACTAATTTCTATTATCCGCAGCGCTTTACCAGATAAAGCGCTACTGCTAACCTGGTATAGCATTAGCGCTGGCATTCCAGCGTTATTGCAAACAGCTAGCTATAGCGCCTTAGTGGTAGCGCTTGTACAAGCGCTACTGCTAGCTACAAAACAAGCGCTACTACTAGGGTTTTCCCTGGTAGTGAAGTATAGTGGATCACAATAATTTTTGAGGGTAGAGTATTCAACCCAAATTTATTGATTCGACACAAGGGGAGCCAAATAATGTTTGCAAGTATTAACAGTTGAGTTGTCAATTCAACCACACCTGAAGACTAAATATCTGCAACAAGAGATCAGTGACACATGAGTATGATAGTTTTGATAAATAGTGGCAACAAAGGTAGTAGTAACGGTAACAATAACAGTAGCAACTCTGTAGTGATTGTAATGGTAGCAGCAACAATAGTAACTTCACATAGACCAATATGTGAAAAGCTGGTAGGAATTGGATCGGTGATGGATAATTATGTTGGATGACGTTCATCATGTAACAGTCTTAACCTAGAGCGACACAGAACTAGCCCTAATTTTATCAATATAATGTAGGCATGTATTCCGTATATAGTCATACGTTCTTATAATAAGAACTTGCATGACATCTTTTGTCCTACCATCCCGTGCCAGTGGGGTCCTATTGGAAACTAAGGGATATTAAAGCCTCATTTCAATAGAGAACTGGAACAAAGCATTAGCACTTGGGATATGCAGATCATAACATGTAATAGGTGTGTATAACTTGCAAGATCAGATCAAGAACACAAATATATTCATGAAAACATAAAGGAGAAATCATGACACTTGGGCCCTAGTGAGAAGCATTAACAATAGCAAAGTCATAGCAACATCAATTTTAGAACATAGTGGATACTAGGGATCAAGCTCTAACAAAACTAACTCAATTACATGATAAATCTCATCGAACCCACCACCGTCCAGCAGGCCTACAAAGGAATTACTCATTCTCGGTGGTGAGCTTCATGAAATTGTCTATGAAGAAGGGTTGGTGATGACGATGGCGATGTATCCCCCTCTCCGGAGCCCCAAACGGACTCCAGAACAGGAGGTGGCGGCGGCTCCGTATCGTAAAACACGATCAAACTTCTTTTCTTATTTATTTTCTCGGGAAATAGGAATTTATAGTGCTGAGATTAGGGTCAACGGAGCCTCGTGGGCCCAACAAGCTACCAGGGCGCGCCCAGGGGGGTTGGGCGTGCCCTGGTGCCTCGTGGGCAGCAGGTGGCCCCCCTCCAGTGGTTCTTCGCTCCAGTATTTTTTTATTTATTCCATAAAAAATCTCCAAAAAGTTTCGCCTACTTCCGATATTTTTTTGCACAAAAACAACACCATGATAGTTATGCTGAAAACAACGTCAGTCCGGGTTAGTTTCATTTAAATAATTCAAATTAGAGTCCAAAACAAGAGTAAAAGTGTTTGAAAAAGTAGATACGACGGCGACGTATGAAAATCCACCTTAGAGAGGTGGCCCCATCCGTGCCCATTGTCCACTCGTTATGGACCACCGTGGCAAAGCATCTGGGTTCGGGGCATCGGTGGAGATCGGATGGCTTGGGTTGTGCTAGGCAAGCAGCTGTGGGAGGCCCTTGCGCAACGGATGGCGCGGAGGGCACTCGGCTCACGGAGGCTCCCAAGAGGCAGGTACTCCAACATCTTTTATAGAAGTAATGTTCTACATAACTCATGTACGTCTGGTTATACATAAAAGAAAGCCCTTTCATGTCTACATCTTAGACAAGTTACAATGAGATTGCACATATCTTTGACTACATATTGTGTGCCGCGGTTTCCAAACTAACTCACATGGTATGAATATTTTGCTGAGGATTGTAACTTTCTGAGGTAGTCAGTTCTTCGTAATTATTGAGGTAATAAGTGCTTCATAATGATTGATGGTAGATCATAGAAATAAATAAAAACCCTAGCATAAGCTTGGTGTTCAACAAAGGTAAATTCCGATGTATGCATTTTTTTTCCAGTAAACCAGTTGTAGCTATAATCGTATCCTAAGTTGAAGATGTGATATGCAATCTCATTGCTTTTTTCATCGGAGTACAGAACAAGTAGTTGTTTTGTCCATGTCAATATATTGAGTAAGTTATTCTCTTGGCCACTCATGGCCTTCGGAGCATGCTCTTGTGATTGCCTCACTCTGACTCAAGCACTGCAAACTTAAAGATACATATGCACCACTCATTGTGAGCATCTGCAAGGAAAGTTCAATCTGATACAGAAAATTCATAGGGCAGGGTGCATAATCTGCCTTGAAAGACATCTGCTGTAGTGTTTCAATGCTAGCGTCTCGTTACACATTTGTACTCTAGAGTGTACGATGTTTCTAGAAAAATGCTACATAATAGTACTCTCTCCGTCCGGAAATACTTATCATGAAAATGGATAAAAGAGGATGTATCTAGATGTGTTTTAGTTCTAGATACATCTCTTTTTATTCATTTTGATGACAAGTATTTTCGGACGGAGGGAGTAGTTATGAATGATTAATTAGATAGTTCTTTGTATTGAAGTTAACAAATATCAATCTCAACCAAATAACAAGACAAAATATCAATCTAGAATTCAGAATCAGGTCCAATTTCTTGTAACGGTTAAACCAGACATATGATTTTCCTAGAAGAACTTTGAAAGAGATTCCTGGTTGCTGACATCATGCATGACATCATGACATGAACACCATGTCCACACAAGAGATGTACGTCGCCTTTCTTTAGTACATGGTTACCAAACAATAGTACTCCCTCCGTCCGGAAATACTTGTCATCAAAATGAATGAAATGGGGTGTATCTAGATGTATTTTAGTTCTAGATACATTTCTTTTTGTCTATTTTGATGACAAGTATTTTCGGACGGAGGGAGTATATGGAAGTAACACACACACACTTGCAATGACCTTAGTTGCCGATATTATTTATGATATCGTTATTACATGCACATCATGTCCGAACTGGACAGCAAGCAACCTAGGTTTAGTAACCGCTTCCTCTCAGCTTCAATTGTTAGTATAATTTTGTTGTATTTTAGATTTAGAGGAAACACTGATAGGTAATCCACTTTAATATATTCCTTATTGTCCTCTACATGGGAGATCTAGTTGGTGGTAAAAATCACTGTTGGAAAAGGCAGTGCCTAGGAGGCGCTTAGTCACGCCTAGGCACTAGGCAATGGCCAAACGCCTCGCCTAGGGCATAAATGGAGGTCTAGGCAGGGCAAGCAAGGAATTACCTACGCAAGCAAGAAATCATGCCATATACTGCACTAATATGCCAAACGGGTTATATTCCAATTGTAGTCGACGGTAATTAACTTACTTATATGCCCTAAACTAATATCAACATCCATATAATAATCACAAATAAACTACGAGTAAAAACTATATAACCGCCTAGGTCGCGCCTAGGGCGCTTAGGCACCGCCTAGGCACAAGGCGAAGGCCAACCGCCTCACTTACGCCTACCGCTTTTTCCAACCTTGGTAAAAATACAGCTGTTTGCATATCATCTAAGATGTTTGCGTAGTTTCTTTTTGGACATGCACTAGTTTGATCCAAACAATGTGATACAATAAAATACAAGCTGCATTATAAGTTACTTTTCCTCACACTAATTTGCATTTAAAAAATATGCAAAAAACTCTTAAATTTTGTATGCAATATTATTTTCTATCTTGTGAAACTAGCTCTTAACACATGCAGTTCATAACAGACGGTCTACCTACCGGTTTGTGAGCAAAAACAGGTTAATGCTAAACATCTATTTTTTGACAAAGTAAGTTGCACTTCAAATATATCCACCGGACCTAGTTTTGATGCCAAGTGCCTACGTATTATGTTTGTATCTAGTTGATGTTGTTACATAATAAGTTAGCTAATGCTTGCACGTTAAAGAAATTGGCTTCTATGAGTTATAAGTATATCATCGTTGCGTTTAAACTTTTTCCTTCCTCACATCTCTTTTGAATGGGCAATTATATCCTACTCCCACCGTTCGGAATTACTTGTCGCAAAAATGGATGTATCTAGACGTATTTTAATTCTAAATACATCCATTTCCGAGACAAGTAATTCCGAACGGAGGGAGTACTTACTAAGAGAAACTAACGTGACTTTTTGTGCACGCTCGAAGAAAGTATTGTCTTCTGAACCACTATACACGTTCCTGTAGAAGATTTTTGTAGAATATTTTTATTCTTGGTATTTTTTTCTAGAAAAGGAGGATGACCCCCGGCCTCTGCATCTGGGCGATGCATACGGTCACTTTATTAATTATTCTCATAAGACCTAACAAAGTCATACAACAGTAAGACTAAAGCTGCCGTCTAAGCAACAAACTCTTGATACACCTATCCAGTTGATGAAGGAGCGCAGATAGCCTAGGCCTAATACCAAACAGACATCGTAGCCAAGCCTAACATCTAAGACCTGAGACCCCAACCTAGCCACTTGCCGGGTCTGGGGCACACACTGGTCCGGCGTGCTCTCAGAGGCCGCCCCGCCAACTGCCACCGCTCCATCTTCAGAACTGTACTGATGCATCAACCTTGCTCGGTCCAGCTATCGTCGACGCCACCACGGCGCCACCTCCTCCCTGCGCGAAACAGCTGAACACGTCGCGGTCGCCACTGATACACCTCAGCGCCATGCTGCCAAGTACCACCAACAGACACAGCTTGAAGCCCTTGGAGGATCTGTTATGCGTAGCACCTGCCGACCAGACATGACCAAGCGTAGCACCTGTCGGTCAGGCATGACTTGACATCTCCATCAAAGCTCCGTGCAAGACGAAGCCGCTCCACCTCCTGCCTCTGACTTCCAGCGCTGCTCCACAAAACGATGCTCCCCAGAGAGAAGCGACACCGCAGTGCCGCCATCATCCGGTCTGGAACACCAGATCCTAGGGTTTCCCCCAGAGCAATACGAGTGGGTCGACGGTAGTCACATGACGATGCCTTCATCAAGGTAACGACGTGGAACGCCGCCATCGCCCGCCGTCGGCTCGGTTTTCACCGGCAACTACGTCTTCCTGACTCGCAGCTGGTGCCAGATGACGGATCCCGAGATCCGAATACCCAGCCTCAGGCCGACCACCTCTGACGGAAGAGATGATCACCACCGCCGGCTGCACCGGTCAAAACAGATCTGATCGGAGGTGCCGACGACGAAACCACCAGGCCCTCCACGCCGCCGTCGCCGATCTGAAGGCAGCATGCACGCCACCGCAGCCAAGCCGGCCGCCGCCGACCGCAGCCGTCGCTGCCGCCCGAAGGGCCATCCGCAGCGCTCGTAGCCCTGGCCTCCGCCGCGCCAAGCCGTCGCCGTCCGAGGACAGGCCAGCCTCCCGTCGCCTGCAGCCATCCGCCGCGCCGCAGATCCCAGATCGGTCACGCCACCACACGCCTTGGGGTCTGCTCCACCCCGGAGACGCGCGAGAGAGGAGATCCCCCGCCACCGCTGTCGGCCCCTGGGCTTAGCCCGGCGGCGTCTTCTGGCGGCGGCGGAGGGAGAGGAGGAGGGAGTTTGCGGCGGCGGCGGCTAGGTTTCTGACCGCCCGAGTCGCCCTAGGGGGAGGACGACGCGGGGCTGTAGTGCACAACTCTAAGAAGGGTTTTATTCTTGGTATTGGCTATCAGATTCAACCGGGGGTGAAACTCCAAGGCTGTGGAATGAGCACAGAGCGGAGCACCCAACCCAACAACGTGTACCACCGTCACATCATAAGACAAAACAACTACATCTCTTTCGATTTGCCAGCTTTAATTTACAACAAAACAAAGCAAAGCAAATTAGCAAAGAAGCCGATCGAGATGCATGGCCAGTCAATCTTGCGCACCTCTCAAATTATAGCGCACTAAAATGGATCGTATACGTTACACTAATAATTAAATATGATCAGTTGGTCCGGTAAATCCTCTAGGTGTCACCATCAAGAATATAGTATTATGTCAGCTCGCAGTTTCTCCAAAGTAAGCGTAACACTATATAAACGGCAAAGAGCTTGATTAGTTGCAGTACATCACAAACATACACAGTGGGAGAGGCAACGCACGCATACACAATTACACACATGGCCCCTCACGCACTCTCTTGGATCAGTGTGCCTCTGCTTGTCTTCTTGGCGTCATCGTCATGCGTTGTGCCGGCGAGCGGTGCTCGGACACCAAAAGCCGCCGACCCGGCCGAAGGATTCACGGCGGTGAGCCTCCGCGAGAGCAACTTTGTGCTGCAGCGGCCGTTCAACGAGGCGAGCGGCACCCGGTACAGTTTCGACGGCACTGTGAGGAAGCTGTGGGTGCTCTCCTCGGACAAGCCCCATGCCCGCCAGAGCCACACCAGCCCAAGAACTGAAATCAGGATGGCAGTAAGTTTATCATCACTGCTCGCCATGTATTTAGGTGTACTAATAAAATTTCGGTGATCTTATAGCTGATTGCTTCTACCTGCAGGGATACGACTACAGCTCTGGCGTGTGGCAGTTCGAAGGCTACGGGTACGTCCCCTCCGGCACGACGGGGGTGTCCATCATGCAGGTGTTCGGCGCCGGCGAGACGGCCACCACGCTCATGCTGCACGTCTACGACGGCGCCCTGCGGTATTACGACCGGCAGATCGTTGAGGACGCCATCTATGACAGGTGGTTCCGGTTGAACGTGGTCCATGACGTGGACGCGTCGACGCTCACCGTATACATCGATGGGCAGCAGAGGCTGCACGTCCACGGCCGCGGGGGCGACTCGCACTACTTCAAGTTCGGCGTGTACGCGCAGAACCACGACTCCAGCTGCATGGAGTCTCGCTGGAAAGGAGTCAGGATCCTCAAGAAAGACACGTCACACTGATTCAGATTATACTTACGGCCGATTAATTATTCATTCTCTTATATGTAATCCCTCCGTTCAGAATTACTTATCTCGAAAATGGATGTATCGTCTAGATACATCCATTTTCGAGACAAGTAATTCCGAACGGAGGGAGTAGTATACAATACATGTATACTGCCGCCTTGTCGGCTTGTGTATGTACTTTATTTTTTATGCATGTGTAGCGAGTATGGAGTTTATGATGTATTTTTTCATAGATGATGGAACATAATTCTAGATGTGTTTCCTCACGTACAATACTTATTGTGATCATTCAGAATAGCTTTCACAAGTTGTGAACATTTTATATTTTTCTATATAAAAATACATCAAAAAGAAAGAAGAAACTCATAAACCACATAACCGCTATAAGTACACTCTCAGAACCGCGACATCTTTACGGAGCATCAGAGTCTTTGTGTCGTAGGTTTGCCAAGTTTGGTAGTCAGCAAACGTTTGCGGCGTCCTTCTTTTTTCCTTTACGGAGTTTCAGGACAGGCGGCAAAGAGGGCGATTCGAGTAGTGGTAACTAATGAAATATGTTCCAGATATATTATAGGAACATGTATTATTAGGTAATGCAAAAGATTTTTTTTTGTATCCACGTGTTTAATTACAAAATTTTAACTTTAGTGTCGTTTAGATTTAAAACGCAGTTGTTATTAGAGAATAAAAGATATCAGCAAACAAAAAATACAAATGTTCTCCTTACATCGGCATATTGTAGTTCCACGCCACAAGTGAGGAATAATGACACTCATTGGCCGGTTCAAAACTTTTCACGAAACCGTCAAGAAGCCATAGCTCAATAATGATTCACTCAAAAGTAAATTGCGCATAGTAGGAACCTAAAAAAAATTACATTACCGCACCAGGTGTGGATCCTGTAAAAAAGTATGTTCAAAAAATATAAAAAGAAAGATCATAGATGTATTATAATAGCATAATAAACCATAGTTTTGGTTTTAAATGTAATAATTTCCAGAAACATTTTTTAAGTCATGTTGGTAAATAGTACATTGATATCTCTGAATAGTATCTATAATTCTAATTGTTTTATGCTATTATAATGTCACTTTTGTTTACTTTTTATGAGAACCAGCAAAGTGGCCCGCTCGATGGCCGGGCTAGAATGTTGTAGATTGCACCATCTTTAATGAGAACGGGTACAACCATTCATGATATTCTTGTTTCAATGAATATTTCTCAACATTAACATCGAGTAACTGATTGCTATGAAACTATATTTGAACGGATAGTTGGTTAACATTTATCTTAGTTTTAAATAGCCAGGTATAGCTCCGCTGTAGCTTCGCCATAGCTTTTTTATCAAGGTGCCTCTAAATGGTAGTCATGTACAATATTTCGCTAATAACCGGCTATAGCTAATTTGGAGGACTGCTGGATTTGGCATATGCCGCTATTTAGAACAGAGACATTTATATATGTTTTTTAAAATAGAAATAGGCTTGAATATAATTGGGAATTAACAATCTTAATGTGGCGGCGCCCCCGATGACTGGCGAAGCTCCGGTGGCGCCTCGGCCTCGTGCTCCCTCCTCCTCCCCATCCCCTCCGCGCTCCCCTCCGGGAACCGCTCCGGCACCTCGCGCAGCCCCCCTGCCCTCTGGCCTCGACTCCCCGCTCTGTCCTCATCGCCCCTCTTCGGGCTAACAAGTTCTGGGCTCTAGATTCAGACGGCTCCGCCTCGGATTCTAAGGCTTCTTCTCCCCCACCTCGCTCGTCCCCGGTGTGCTCTCCCCCTGTGGCTGCGGCGACCGCTCGCCGGCGCAAGTTTGCCCCCGGTGGGCGGGGGCGGCCAGTCGGGCTTTCCAAGGAGTCGGATGGGTGGCGCCGCGTCTCGCGCGGGCGGCGTCGTGCTTCGTGCTGGTCCCCGTGCCTGGACTCGCTGCGGTCTGCGCCGGTGTCGGCCTCGCCCTCTCCGGTGGGTTTGTGTGCTGGCGCGCCTGCGAGTTCATCCTCCGCCTCCATGGCGGCGCCGGCGCCGGTCCCAACCCTAGATCTGGTTGCTGGGGCGGCGCTGGTGCCCCCTCCTGTGGTGCGGGCTCTGGTGGGTGCTGTTGGGCCTGGTGGGCCGGCTTCGACCTTGGCCCTGGCATCTCTTTCTGATTTCCCCCTCCCTTCTATGGACCCTGGGCTGCGGGCGGCCCAGGTTCAGCCCACCCATTCTGTTAGGCCGTGTTCCGGTTCGGGCCTGGCTTGATCGGGGTATTTATGAGTGCGGAGAGGTGCGGCTCCCCCATTCCTAGGGTTTCCGGCCTCCTCCTCTGATCTGTTCCGCCACCGTTTCCCAATCCGGCGCTTCGTCAGATCTGCTCCTCCTCCTCCCCTCTCCATCCCCTTTGCTGTGGTGGCGGCAATGGATCGCTCCTGTGCGTCCACAAGTGAGGCGGTCTCCGGGCAGAAGCGGGGCCGTGGTGGATCTGGCGATGTGGACGCGGATCTGGAGTATGAGGCGGCTCTTCGCGCGAAGCTTCAGGCCTCGAACGCTTCGGAGGCGGGGTCGGCGGCGGCGTCCGTTGGCGTGTCTCCCCGTGCTTCTGGGTCGGTCCCATAGGCGCCTCCTTCCCCTGCTTCTGGTGCTCCTCCGGCGTCGGCCGATCCCTGGGAGGTGGCGGCGGCGGCCAGTCAGGAGGGTTCGTTGGGGCCCGCCATGGTGCCCCCTCCGCTGGGTGCTGCTCCCCGGGGCGGCGCTCCGGTGCGTGCTCAGGCTAGGGGCGGGCCGTCCCGTTTCTTCCCCAGAGGCGCGTCGGGGGCTCCGGTTCGACGTCCCGTTGGCCCCGTGGTGGGGCGGGGCTGGGTATGGCATCCTCCCTCCTCCTTCTCGTGGTCGCATCCCTCCCCAATCTCAAGTCTCCAACCCCATCCTCACCTGCTTTGCGTGCCATCGTCCTGGCCACTTCCAATCACGGTGTGATAACCCTCCCTTCTGCCTCATCTGCCGGGAAGACGGCCACCTTACGGTGGACTGTCAGATTCGTATCAAGCCTCCTTCTTTTGTTCATTATGGCACTGGTCTTCCTGGATGTTCCTTCTTCGCACTTGATAGGGAGATCCCTGTGGCTGCCCCCATCCCTTCCCTGTCCAATGTTGGTATTATCTCCGTCCAGGCTAAACGCATCTCCCCTTAGATTCTTCTTGATGAGCTTAAGTTATGGGACGAGGGTGGATGGGATTGGCAGATCCGCCAGCTCTCCGAGTTCGAGTTTGCAGCGACCTTCCCCCCTAAAGAGAGCCTCCGGATGATATCTTCTTGCTCTAGCTTCACTCTCCCTCCGAATCAACTCGTGGTCTCGGTTAAAGCTGCCTCTAATGGATCCAAGTCTATCTCTTCCTTGTCTGATGCATGGGTGCTGGTAGAAGATGTCCCTCCGTCCATGCGCACCTCGGCTTTCCTGATGGCTTTCGGAGTACTTATTGCCAAGCCCATTGAAGTTGACCAAGAATCTTTGGCGATCCTGTGGTCGGCCCGGCTCCGGGTTTGGTGCGTCGACCCCCTGTGCATTCATGGCTCCCTCGACGTCTTCCCTGCGGCGGGTGGCTTCCGGCTCCGTGTGCGGGTGGAGGGGGCCTCAGGCCCGGTGTCACCTCCTCCTCCTCCCCCGCCTCCGGCCTCTGGCAATGGCGACAAGAGCAAGGAGGGGGATGGCTGCCCCGATGACTCCATGCACGGGTTCGATCCCCGGTTCACCTAGTCGGAGTGGGATGGCCTCTCACCCGAAGATCAGGACATGCTCAAGGAGAACGCGCCACCTAGCAAGGGGGTCCAGGGCTCGGCGCCGGACCTGGGTGGGGGGCAGGCGGGTGCTGGTGGGGCCAAGGGCACGCCTTTCTCAGCGGTGTGCTCCAACCTCCCCGCTCGCCCCGCTACTCCCTCCCTGTCAGGCATTGAAGATCTTTCCCCGGCGGGTCCTGCGGCGCTCAAAAAGAAGAAAAAATACTCTGTAAAGAAGTTCTCCACCAAGAGCCGTGCCTCTGGTGACTCTAGGCAGTCTGCGGCTGGGCTCCGCTGCCGGCTGGAGGCTGACTTGGGTATGGCCTCGGGTCCGTCTTCCGCTGCGGCCTCTCCCAGTCGCGCGCGCCCTGTTCCTGTGCGTTCGCCTGCGTCTACGGCTCGTAAAAGTGGCCGTGTCTCCAACAGTGGCGAGCGGGTGGTCGATCGGGCTGCTCGGCTTGCGGCGGCTCGGGATCTGCCCCCTGCAGGTTCGTCCTTTCCTCCCTCCCCTCCCCCTCCCCCCACGATTTCCTCTCCTGTCCGTTTAGTTCTCCCTTCTCAATCTGATGATCGATTGCTTAATATTTTAAACGATGTGGGTATCTGTTTAGATTCTAGTTTGGGTTCTCCTTCGTCTTTTCTTGGTATCATTAGGGCGAATGAAATCGCTCAGGCGGACATTGCGAAAGCCAAGGAGGCTAGGGAAGGATCGGGCGCCCCACTGGTGGTGGCCGGTGGGGACAGGGGGGGGGGAGATGATAGGAGTCATGCTCCCTCGATGGTGTCTAAACGCGGGGTAGGGAAACGATCAAAATCCTGCGTCGCCCCGAGCAGGTCGAGTCTCCATATCAAAAACTTGTCGTATAAATGAAGGCATTTTTCTGGAACATTAGAGGTTTCTGTGCTAGGGGGCGCAGAGACCAACTTAAGGACCTAGTTCTTCCTTTTCTGCTAGTGAATTATCGGCTATTGCTGGGATAGATAGATTTCATTGGAATTTTGTGGCCTCGGCTGGTCACTCGGGAGGTTTTCTCCTTGGATCCAAAAAAGATACTTTTGATTTTGTGGCTTTCAATCGTGGTATTTTCTGGGCTAGCACGGTGGTCTCCATTCGTTCTCTCAACTCCTTAGTGGAAATCCTGGTGGTTTATTGTCCGGCTGACCATGCTATGTCTTATGCTTTTTTGGATGAGCTTAGTATTAAGATTGAATCTTGCCAGCTTCCGCTGTTGATTGGGGGTGATTTTAATTTGCTTCGATTTCCCTCCGACAAGAGCTCTCCTAACTTCTCGTGGCCCTTGGCTGATGCGTTCAATGCCTTCATTAGGGACATGGCTATTTGTGAGATACCTAGGTCAGAGCCTGGTACACGTGGTCTAATCTTCAAACCCCCCCTCCCATTCGCTCAGTTCTTGACAGAGTTTTTGTTTGCCCGAGATGGGACCCTCTTTTCCCTCATGCTAGTCTTAAGGCCCTTGCCTCTGTTGGCTCTGATCACACATCCCTGATTCTAGATGATGGATCACGCTCTATGGGTGTCTCGAGGTTTCATTTTGATGCTTCCTGGCTGCTAGTCGAGGGTTTCAATGGTTTGATGGCTCAAAAATATTTGTCCTTCCTTTCTTCGAACCGTCGGTCCTTTGGTCCGATGGATGACTGGCACCAATGCTCTTATTTTCTGCAGAGATTCCTTAGAGGTTGGTCCAGAAACCATTTTGCTGAGTTAAGGCGTGACAAAGCAAGGTTGGCGACTCAGATAGGCGTCCTGGACGAACGTGCGGATTCAGTTGGGTCGTCCCCGGATGAATGGCAATTCCGATATGGGTTAGAAGAGGCGTTGTTGGCCATTCATAGGCAGGAGGAAATTTACTGGAAACAACACGGTACTATCAACTGGACCCTCAAGGGGGACTAGCCCACGGTGTATTTCTTTGCTATTGCTAATGGTAGACGGCGAAGGTGCTTGATTGATAGCCTTATTATTGATGGTGTCAGGACCTCTGACCCACCGGTGATTATGCGGCATGTGGTCTCTTTCTTCTCTAACCTGCTTGCGGCTAAGCCCGAGCTAGGCTTCAAGTTGGCTGCGACCTTCTGGTCCCCGCGTGATCAACTTTCGAGCGCTGACAATGAAACCCTTCTAATTCCCCCTTTGGAGGAGGAAATTTTTGAGACGATTTGTTCTGCAAATTATAATGTAGCGCCGGGCCCTGACGGCTTCTCCATTCCTTTTTTCCGACAATTCTGGCCTCAATTAAAAGGCCTAATCTTGGCTATCACTCAAGGCTTTTCGCTGGGGACTATAGACATCTCGAGACTGAACTACGCAGTTCTTACCCTCATTCCTAAAGTCAAAGGCGCTGCCCTAATCTCCCAATTTAGGCCTATTGGTCTCATTAACAACTTTGCTAAGATCCCAGCCAAGGGTATGGCTGTGAAACTGTCCACGATCGCTCATCGGGTCATTAGCCCTTTCCAATCCGCGTTCATTAAGGGAAGAAACATCCTGGATGGGGTGCTCTGCCTTCACGAGATTATCCATGATCTTCACAGCAAGAACACCAAGGATCTGGTGCTCAAGCTCGATTTTGAAAAGGCGTACGATTCGGTGAGTTGGAGCTTCCTTCACCAAGTGTTGTTGGCCAAGGGGTTCGCTGGCTCGGTGGTCCACTGCCTGATGCAACTTGTCTCTGGGGGCCATACGGCGGTGGCTGTTAATGGACAGACCAGTAATTTCTTTGCGAATGGTAGGGGCTTGAGACAAGGGGATCCGGCGTCTCCCCTGCTTTTCAACTTTGTGGCTGATGCTCTCTCCCGCATTTTGGCTTGCGCAGCGGCTGCTGGCCATATTTCGCCTGTTAGTTCTCATCTCCTTCCTAATGGCATTTCTCACTTACAATATGCGGACGGCACAATCATTTTGGTGGAGCTTAATGATCATTCCGTCACTAATCTGAAATTTATTCTTCTATGCTTTGAAGCCTTGTCGGGTCTTAAAATCAACTTCTCTAAGAGCGAGGCAATTTTGACTGGGGTATCTGATGAGGAGGCGCAACGGGTGGCTCACCTTCTGAATTTCTCTCTCGGATCCTTCCCTCTTAAATACTTGGGTCTTCCGATTTCCCCTCTTAAGTTGTTGGCTAAAGATTTTGCCCCGGTTGTGACTAAAGTTGGCAATAGAGTTCTGCCGTGGCGAGGTCGGTACAATTCCCAGGCGGGCAAGGTTGCCCTCACCAATTCCTGCCTTTCCTCGCTTCCGATGTTCCTTATGGGATTCTATCTGCTGTCCGAAGGGACGCATTCGGGCTTCGATAAGCACAGGGGTGCTTTCTTCTGGAATTCCTCCGATAATAAACGCAAATACAGGATGGTAAAGTGGGATATCATCTGTAGACCCAAGAGCATGGGGGGTCTTGGCATCATTAACACCAGAATCATTAATAAATGCTTGCTGCTAAAATGGTGGTGGAAGATTATGTTCCTCGATGACCGTCCCGCGTGGCTTAATATCCTAAAAGCGAAATATTTCCCATCTTCCAGCCCTATGTTTGCTACCGCTTGTGGTGGCTCTCAATTCTGGCGCCAGCTGGTTAGCATCAGACCGGCTTTCCAGTCCCTTGTGAAGTTCGTTGTCCGTAATGGTAAATCCACGCGTTTTTGGTTAGACTGGTTGGTTGGGGACACCACGCTGGCGGTGGGCCACCCGACTCTGTTCTCGTTTTGTGCTGACCCTGAGATCTCTATGTTTGAGCTCTCGGCTCAGGGTTGGGTTTTAGATTTCCGGCACTCTCTTTCCCCAGTAGAGTTGGAAGAATGGCATCGTCTTATTGCCTGCTTCCCCCTGCTCTCGGAGGAAGAGGACTCCGTGGTTTGGCCTCACTCCTCTTCGGGGCATTTTTCGGTAAAGTCGGCTTATTTGAAACTTATCGCTGGTACCCGCACGGAAAAGTTTAAGTCCATTTGGTCTGCCCGCATCCCTCCTAAGTTCAAGATCTTCCTCTGGCAAGCTCACCGTTGCAAACTTCCAGCGGCTGACCAGATTAAGAAGAGGAATGGCCCGGGCTCGGACTCCTGTCAACTTTGCGGTGCCCTTGAGAACACTGAGCATATCTTTTTCCAGTGCTCTTTGGCTAAATTCATTTGGAGTTGTATTAGACTTTGGCTTGGGGTTAATTGGAACCCCTCCTCCTTTGGTGATTTCAGACAGTGCATCAATTCCCTAGTAGGCCATTCTAAGAGGGTTTTCATGGTGGGCTGGGCTGCGATTTGTTGGGCGCTCTGGACTACTAGGAACAAGTTAACTATTGAGCACATTTTTCCTACTAACCCTGTCAATTGCTTATTTAAAGCCACTATCTTTTTGTAGCAGTGGAGATCATTGATTAAGGATGGGATCTAGAGACTTTTGACGATATGCTATCCAGAATGAATTCTACGGCGTCTACCCTGCTGTGGCATTCTAGGCGGAATCTTCCTTAGTAGTTTTGGCTGTTGGTTTGGTGGCCTGCGTGCCAATTAGGCCGGATGCCTTGTAATTGCACTTCTTATTCGGCTTGTTAAACTTCTGTGGTTTCGTGGTGGTTGTGACTCTGCCTGGTGGCTTTACTTATAAATTCGGGCTATCACCTTTTATCTAAAACAATCTTAATGTATTATTTGAACTAATACAAATGTTTAATTAACTAACTACATATGATTGACATCACTATTTGTTTAATAGATGAGTTAAATATTTATATGAAAGAGTTATTTCCAATGAGGGTCGAAAACTACCTTAAAAGTCCATTTTGGAAGGTGACGGTTAAGTAAAGTTTATAAGTTTATGAACTCTAGTACGTCAATAACAATTACACTATTTTTTCTAAATTTTCTAGCAAATACGACATTAATTAACTTGAAGAGAATCATGGTAATTATGCGCTAACATATCTCCCATCCCATGAACTATACGTTCATAAGAAGTTTTTGTAATTCGTTTCATATAGTTTTCTTGCTATGTAGTTTGATAAGTCTTAACTGTAAACTTTAATAAAGAATCTTATTTGTACATTGGCAGCTTCTAGTAGTTGTAGTATTAGTTTTCTAGAATGTGTAGAATGTTAAAAGAAATCAAAGGAGAGGGAGTAACTATGGATTATCTATGAAAATGGATATAGCTTCTTCATATGTTAAAAACATAAAAGCAAGCAAGGGACACTTGTAAGTAAATATGCACTCTAAAAACATATGTTTCCTGTATATGTCGAATCCTGAAAGCAATGAAATATTGCACCATTTTCAGCTTGCTACGTTGGAGGTCACTAAGAGAGTGCTAAGGATTTAGACATGGGAAAACTCTAGAGGACATACCCATTATTAGTTACATATGTCTGCTTCTGCAACCCCACAGAACCTTGTGTTCTTAAGGAAAAGTAACCTTGATAGGCTTGTACGTCCTTGAGCAAAACATACAGATGCGAGTGATGTAGTCATGTTTAGCATTACACTATTAGATGTCCATGAAGCAACAAAATGTATTATATGTGTGCATAAAGAACTTTTAAGATTCTATCTTCCTACTAAAACGGAGAGATTGCAGCTATGAAAGCAACATAATACTTTGTATCCATAAATGTCGTATCTATGCATTAAGTACAACAGAAATATTGTCCTTCTGCTCATGGGTTCCGTATCTTACATTCTTAAGATGTTGCTCCCCACTTCTACCAATTCTCTCAACATGCACACTATCCACATCATCATAATGCCACCTCAGCGTTCAGTCGCAAAGCCCAACCAATCGACATCAGCCCCTCTCGGCCTCTCTCCTAGCGATCTTCCCCTCATCATGAAAAAGAAAAATTCCACTGCCTGCCTACAACTACAGACAGCGGCGGATCCACTCCTCTCCCATCGAGAAAATTACTAATTTCCATGCCT
The DNA here is from genome assembly GCA_963921465.1 of Triticum timopheevii. NCBI lineage: Eukaryota > Viridiplantae > Streptophyta > Magnoliopsida > Poales > Poaceae > Triticum > Triticum timopheevii. Next base: position 13,247,858 of record OY997272.1, on the reverse strand, counting down.
TAACTACAGACAGCGGCGGATCCTCTCCTCTCCGCTCGAGAAAATAACTAAATCCCCCTGCCTCACGGTGATCCCCAGCCAATCTTCCTGTGAAGGTCGCTCCTCACGCAAAACTGCTAGCCGGCGGTCCCCATCAAATGCCGGCTTGAATCCCGCTCCTCCCGCAAGGTCACTGGTCTTCATCACCATCGACACCACCCTGGGTGCTAGGGCGCAGGCCCGACCTTGGTTCCATTGCCGCGCACCCCGGCCCGGGTCGTCGAGGAGCAAGCCGATTCAACCCATGCTTATGTTTGTCGATCTCCTTAGGCATGCCCTTTGGATGCTGAGACTTGGGATGCAAGCTGTCCGTTGTTTAGTGGCCGGCCGCCCAGATCCTTAGACATCCAGCAGGGAACTATCGATGGAGCCTCTGTCCGCTATTATTCTGCTCCACGACCGTTGCCGGTGGCGAGGAGTCTGTCTTGATCAGCGACGCCCCCCATGACTGCACCTTCAGGTTTGGTGCATAGCTTATTACGTTGTAGGATCACGGCCTCTACTTTCTGCGTGCGACGTGATGAAACCATTGTATCCGAGACACCTTCCCATCTTTTATAAACACTGCAGATTAATTTTTTTGCCTTGCCTCTAATGGAAAGCTTCTACTGGGTGAGGATGGTGACCTACGAACTAAGCTGGCCACGCTTTTGGAATTGAAGGTCATGTACTCCTGTCTTCTGCACTATTTTTTTTTCTTTTACTGACACCAACTGTACACATCCCATGCCGACCACACTTCTAAAAATAGAGGTCATGTACTTCCTTAGGTACTGGATGAATTGGACGTCGGCCCGGTGATCTTGGTTGTTCTTCCCTTGCAACATACACAAACGCCTCAGATTTACAGCTCCTATAGGTACATATTTGTTGCCATCTATATTGCAAATTCTGAATTTTTGTGTGCTTGATTAATATCTAAATTTAATTGCTAATTCTGAACTTCTGTATGGTTGATTAATTTCTAAATTTAATTGTGTTGGATTGAATACATAGCCTTGCATGACATATTGCTGGTTGATTCACAAGGTTGAACTTCCTTAGGTGCTCGACGTCGACGACTTGGACACCATGGCAGCCATCTTGGTTGTTCAACCCATGATGTATACCTAGGTGCTTCAGATTTACGACTCCTATAGGTACATATTGTTTCCAAGCATTGTTAATTTTGAATCTTTGTGTGCTTGATTAATATTTCAATTTAAGTTTTCTTCATAGCCTTGCATTTTATGTTTTTCCCATTCTAAATTTTTGTTTACTTGATCCAGATCTGGATTTAATTTTCCTTGATTTAATACACATGCATGAACACACATCCCTGAATTTTTATTCTTTTTATGGGACGAGAACACATACGGCTTGTATTGTGTCTTACATAGGTTTCATTATATGGTAAGAGAACACATACTTCATGCGCTTCACCCCAATTTTTTTACAACAATGAGCTAATCGAGTACTCCCTCCGTCCCAAAATAAATGACTCAAATTTGCACTAACTTTCTACTAAAGGTAATGCAAACTTGAGTCACTTATTTTGGGACAGAGGGAGTACAATAGACCATATATATTTTCATTTTCCTTTACTGAATATTCACATTTTGTACAACCAAGTCTCATTCAGGTATATTGCCACCAATTCCTGCCGCAACGCGCGGGGAATTATCTAGTTGAACATATGCATGCGTTGTAAGCTTATTCCAACTCTTGCGATAGTACAATTATCATATAAAAATGTAACCAATTTGCATGTAATGACCCCCTAGTATGAAATTTAAACAACATATTGAGGTTCTACTCATGCATACGAAGTTATAAAAATACATATATAATGCATTCCTCCTACATTTGTCAAAATAGGACAAAGAATAATTAGGGTCATTTTTTCTCGCCAGTCATAGGATCGATCTAATTGAACCGAGGAGAGCTACCTCTGGATCCCGACTATCTACTTCACCGGCATAATCTTTGATGAAAATGCACTCCAGTGCTACTCTAGAGTGGAAAAGCCGGGATAAAACTTTGTCACCTTCACTGTTTATTCTACTGCAGCATCAGTGCCAAGGCAATTTTACAATTTGACCTGATAGCTGAAAATGTTTGCTACCCTTTGGTATCTGCATTTGTGATCAGGAGATGATTTGCGATCCCCTGCAGAGAAGCTAATTCCCTGAAAAAAAAACAGGCATTTGTACAGAAACCCGGTCAAAAGAAGGTAACAAAGCCGAGGGATTTAATATTTATACATATTAAGTTTACGCTTGCATATAGTGTAACAAACAAACGATGAGTTAAATCCTGGCATGGATGTATCATGAAAGCTGACATAAGGTGATACGAAACATCTAGGCATGAGAGGTCACCATCTACTACTTGCTAGGAACAACGAACAGATTTCTGAAAAAAAAAACAGTGTAGTACTCATCTAGATGATGCATCTCCAAGGAGTACCACGAAGTAATCATGTAGACAAATCAGAAGAGAGGGAAATATGTCGTTTCCATCATTGAGAAGGATGCATGTGTACTTCTCAAGGCCAATACACTTTGTTGGTTACATAAGAAGTGGTACCACAACTCCAACTTTGTTGGTTAAATAAGAAGTCAGAAGACCAGCTGCATGGTGCAGCCCTGCAGGTGTGTGGCCTGTGTCAAGGACGTTTTAAGGCGAGCTCAACCCCATGACGGATCTGGAGAGCAGGTGGAATTAACCCTACAAGTCCCACTTTCTGATTAAATCAGTAGACAGAAGACCGGCATCATGGTACAGCCATGGAGCTGTATATATGGCATGTGTCAGGAAGGAGATTGTAAGGTGAGCCTGAAGCCGGGAACAACTCCTGCTTTGCTGATTAAATTAGATGAAGGAAGACCAGCAGTATGGTGCAGCCGTGCAGATCATGGGCTGTAAGCCTGTAAGGCGAGCGTGATGCTTGGAACAGCACCATGACAGAGCTCTTAGACGTGTTGCCATCCTCCCCATATTCAGCTCCAACGCTCTCATTTTCTCTGCATTGACGTGAACTGATCATCCATAGATACAACAAGCATTTCGGATGTCCCGTCGTTATGCCATCACTCACGAAGGTGTTGGCCCGGTCCCGTGTACGTCTCGTGAGAAATCCTGACCCAACAGCCGAACGTGGCTCGGGAAACAGGAAACTACCCTGTTTCGCACACGATCCGACCGACGGTAAACAGTCGCAATGGTGTCCCTCGAATGCCGCCTCCAGAAAACCATTGCCCCGCGGGGGCAACGTCATAGCTGTCCCGGTCCCCTGTACGTCTCAAGTGAAATTCTGACCCAACAGCCGGAAATCCCTCGATTGCTTCTCACCCATTTTTTGTCAAAAAATCAAGGAGGAAAGTGGCGCATGGCTGCTTCGCTGGACGTGATCATTGGATCTGATCGGACCTGGTCCCTTCTGATCGGATCTGCACTACCATCGATGCCATGTCCTTCGACTTTTTGACAACCAATCTATGTTTTAACCTCCTTCAGTCCCTTCTCCATGGACATAAAACATCCTGCTCAGAATGATGAGAACGATTTGAAGAGAAGATAATCATCGCAGTCAGGAGCCACCTTCCAGACCCGTCCATCATAATCATCATGGTCATCCAAGGGAGGATCCTCCTGCCAGACCTGTCCATGCACATGGACATGAAGATCATCTGTTGCATGAGCTCCATCAAGGTGGAGTAATGGAGATCGCCAAGGAGACTTGGGTCGTGGCAGCCCTGGAGGCTGCAAGGCTAGAGAGGCCGTGAAAAAACTGTTTGAGGCGTGAATTTCTTTTAAGATAGACAAGAACAATCATACCAAGATCGATTCCGTGAAGGGTCATCTAGTCTTGTCAGGTTGTCAGCATGGCTGTACTCCCGTATGCACATATGACAGCACAGGGAGGAGGCCGTGGGGAGGAGAACGATTTCTTCAGATTTAGGACACATCCTCACCCCATTGAAAGGCTCGCTTGATCGCTGCGGTTATCCCATGGCCCGACCTGGCTTCCATGAAAGGATGGAGACGATGGATATTTTCTATAGGGGAACTATGAATAGTTGTTCAGGTTTTTCAACCTGATCAATAGTTATTCAGTTGGGAATGTGGAAGAGATGTGGACGTGAGGTTTAGATGACAGGAAGCGTCCTTTTCTCGTATCCCTTTATTAGGTTGATGAAGGGAGCGAAACGTTTTCTCCCACTACAATTATAATGGCCTTGGTGGGTAATTTTCTAAACTTCAACCTTATCACATGGCCATAAAAATTTAGTCTATTAAATTAACGGTTAGATGTTTCTAATTTTTCCGAGCTGCAGGCCCGGCCAGCACACTTAAATTTTCTTGATTGTCTCAAAAAAAAAAGATGTTTTTAAGTTCTATTGTAATTTCTAGTTTATTTATCTTTTTTCTGGTTAACCCGTCAAATACTTTTTATATATAATATATTTATATTATTTTCTGGACTAACCTATTAATTTAGTGTCAAAGTGTCAGTTGATGTTTTCTGTTTATCTTTGGGTGTCAACGTGTTTAATATCTATGAGGGTCAAAATACCACAGGGATTTAATTTGATTTTTTTTCCATCGAGAAGAGTCCGGAAAGTACCAGAGGCAGACGACGGGGTAACCAAGCCCCCCGGGCGGCCACCTAGCACGACCATGGGTGGATCCGCACCCCTAGGACATGTGGGCCCCCCGTGCACCGCCTTAGCTCCATTTTTTCATCTATAAATCCCATATTTTGTGAAACCTCAATACCAATTTTTTCTTATTCTTTCCGCCGTAAGATCCCATTTCAAGGGGATCCAATCTGTAGGCTTGTTCTGGCACTTTGCCGGTGGTGGAATCCATTGCCAGAGGTTTCTTCATCAACCTTCCTGCCTTCATGATGATGTGTGAGTAGTTACCTTAAGACCTTAGGGGCCATAGCAATAGCTAGATCATGATCATGTGTGAGTAGTTACCTTACGATCCGATCTAACCTTCTATGTATCTTCAATAATGTTCCTGGGATCTTGATCCTTTGGTTTTGTGGTGTGAATTGGTGCAGGGCTATACTTAGGTTTGCACGTGTTCTGTTCTACTCACCTCCCCTAATCACCAATTACCTTCATCTAATCCCTTCTAATGTATGCAACGATGCTTTGATTAGAGATAAGATATACATGAAAAAGATGCACATCCGCGTTGTGGCTCTATTCAGATGGTCGGTTCCCAATTTGGTAGACTGTAAATCGTTAATTTTGTGTTCACGTTGGGAGCTTTTTAGATGAATTTTGGCAAATTCTTAGTACACAGGTGACCGCTCGAGATTTCTTTTGACTCCTAGCTTCATCTTGCTGTTTCACATGATTGTTGTACGTTCTCCGTTTTGACAGTCATAGACGAGTAGATCTACGTCTATCAGTTGGAATGTACACACACAAGTTCAGGTGCGCATGTTTTTTTTTTTGATGATTTTTGGCAATTGTTTCACACGTAGCTGACCATAGGTAATTTCCTTTGAGCAATAGCTTCATCTCGTTGCTTCACATGACTTTCATGTTGTATTGTACATTATCCCTTTCGATAGTCGTAGACAAGTTGATTCACGTCTCCCTACTGAACTATACACATGTCCATGTTATTTTGAACGAATTTTGGCAAAATTTTCACTCGCGGTCGACCATTGAAATTGCTATTGACCACAAGCTTCATCTTACAATTTCACACGACTTTCGTGTTCTAAATTTACTAATTTGACGATAGTAGACAAAGATAGTGGTGGAGCTAGCAAGGGATAATTGAGGGGGGAATGGTGATATATAAGTTTCGGTACGGGCCAATCAATGTATTTCTCTCAGTTCTTGAAGTGCGTTGGTGTAAGGTAAGTTCGATGCTAGTAAGCCAAACAGCAATGCATGTGTTTCTTCTAATCTAGACTGCGATGGGGGGATGATGCAAGCAAGCAAACTAAGTGGAGAACATGCTTTTTGCCTGTATTGCCTCTACCAGACTCTACTCGGCTACAAATGCAGGGAGGCCAAAAATGACGCGGGTAACCAAACACGCCTCAACAAATCAAGCTTATGCGAGAAACAAGCTGGCTCTCATGCCAGCCATCAAAATTTAGGTTACTGAAGTAAAATAATCTTTATCCATTTCCTCTACAAGAATTTCGTCCACAATTTCCCAAGCAAGAGTAAATTCATTCACCTCAAGGAAACGTTTATAACACAACATATGTGAATCCGTGGATTCAAACTTGTGCACATACATCTATAAATTTCGGATATATATCGAATAATCCTCCTTGCAATTCTTGCATAAGCCAATCACAGATGAATCGCAGATGAAGCCAATCACATCATTTCTTTCTCAACTAAAAACGTGCTATTAAATAGAAGACCTCTTCAAATCCCAATAGCATGCCACAGAAATAGCATGCATTGGTTCTCAACTAAAAACGTGCTATTACCCTTTCGCGCCTTAGTTTTTTGGGATTATTTGGTTTTCGTAAGGTGACTTATACACCTAGATAGAGGGAGTACTTTCTTCTCATTTCTTCCTTGCATGCATGCGGACGTATTAATTATCCTGGTTAACAAAAAAAAAGTTGTCTTGCAAAACAGCCATTAAATTAGCGACATCTTTAGGGAGCATCAGAGTCTTTGCCGACTGTAGTAGTTTTACCAAGTTTGGTCGTCAGCAAACATTTTGCGGCGTCCTTTTTTTTGCCCTTTACCGAGTTTCAGGACAGTCGGCAAAGAAGGCCGTTCGAGTAGTGGTAACTAGTGGAACATGTTCCACATATATTATAGGAACATGTATTATTAGGTGATGTAAAAGAGTTTTTCCTGTATACACGTGTTTAATTACAAAATTTTAACTTTAATGTCGTTTAGATTTCAAAATGCAGTTGTTATTAGCAAATAAAAGATATCAGAAAACAAAATATACAAATGTTCTCCTTAGATCGGCATATTGTAGTTCCACGCCACAAGTGAGAAATAATGAAACTCATTGGCCGGTTCAAAACTTTTCACAAAACTGTCACAACAAGAAGCCATAGCTCAATCATGATTCACTCAAAAGTAAATTGCGCATATTTAGAACCTAAAAAAAATACATTGCCGCACCAGGTGTGGATATTGTATACGTACGCTAGGTCCCGTAAAAAAAGTATGTTCAAAAATATATAAAGAAAAGGTCATAGATGTATTATAATAGCATAATAAACCATAGTTTTGGTTTTAAATGTAATAATTTCAAGAAACATTTTTTATGTCATGTTGGTAAATAGCACATTGATATGTCTCAATGGTATCTATAATTTTAGTTGTTTTATGCTATTATAATGTCACTTTTGTTTACTTTTTTATGACAATTTATATTTTTTTTCTGAACTAACCTATTAATTTAGTGTTAAGTGTCAGTTGAAAGTTTTCTGTTTGTCTTTGGGTGTCCACGTGTTTAATATCTATGAGGAGCAAAATACCACAGGTATTTAATACGATTTTTCCCATCGAGAAGAGTCCAGAAAGTACTGGAGGCAGACGACAGGGTAACCAGGTCCCCCGAGGGGGCACCTAGCACGACCAGTGGTGGACCCGCACCCGTAGGACACGTGGGCCCCCTGTGCACCGCCTTAGCTCAATTCTTTCACCTATAAATCACATATTTTGTGAAACGTCAATACCATTTTTTTTCTGATTCTGTCTGCCGTAAGATCCCGTTCCAAGGAGATCCAATCTGTAGGCTTATTCTGGCACTTTGCCGATGCTGGAATCCATTGCCAGAGGTTTCATTAGCAACCTTCCTGCCTCCATGATCATGTGTGAGTAGTTACCTTAGGACCTTACGGTCCATAGCAATAGCTAGATCATGATCATGTGTGAGTAGTTACCTTGTGATCCGATCTAACCTTCTATGCATCTTCAATAATGTTCCTGGGATCTTGATCCTTTGGTTTTGTGGTGTGAATTGGTGTAGGGCAATACTTAGGTTTGCACGGGTTCTGTTGTACACACGTTCCCTAATCACCTAATTACCTTCATTTAATCCATTCTAATGTATGCAACGATGCTTTGATTAGAGATAAGCTCTCATGAAAAAGATGCACATCGGCGTTGTGGTTCTATTCAGATGATCGGTTCCTAATTTGGTAGGCTGTAAATCTTTAATTTTGTGTTCATGTTGGGAGCTTTTTAGATGCATTTTGGCAAATTGTTCGCACATATGTGACTGTTCGAAATTTCTTTTGACTCCTAGCTTCATCTTGCTGTTTCACATGATTGTTGTACGTTCTCTGTTTTGACAGTCATAGACGAGTAGATCTACGTCTCTCAGCTGGAGTGTACACACACAAGTTCATGTGCGCATGTTTTTTTTGATGATTTTTGGCAATTGTTTCGCACGTAGTTGATCATAGGAAATTTCCTTTGAGAGATAGCTTCATCTCGTTGCTTCACATGACTTTCATGTTGTATTGTACGTTTTCCCTTTCGATAGTCGTAGATGAGTTGATTCACGTCTCCCTACTGAATTATACACATGTCAATGTTATTTTGAACAAATTTTGGCAAAATTTTCACGCATGGTTGACCATTGAAATTTCTATTGACCACAAGCATCATCTGGCTATTTCACACGACTTTCGTGTTGTACATTTAGTAATTTGACGATAGTAGACAAAGATAGTATGGAGCTAGCAAGGGATAATTGAGGGGGGAATGGTGATATATAAGTTTCGGTACGGGCCAATCAATGTATTTCTCTCAGTTCTTGAAGTGCATTGGTGTAAGGTAAGTTCGATGCTAGTAAGCCAAACAGCCATGCATGTGTTTCTTCTAATCTAGACTGCGATGGGGGAATGATGCAAGCAAGCAAACTAAGTGCAGAACATGCTTTTTGCCTGTATTGCCTCTACCAGACTCTACTCGGCTACAAATGCAGGGAGGCCAAAAATGACGCCGGTAACCAAACACGCCTCAACAAATCAAGCTTATGCGAGAAACAAGCTGGCTCTCATGCCAACCATCAAAATTTAGGTTACTGAAGTAAAATAATCTTTATCCACTTCCTCTACAAGAATTTCGTCCACAATTTCCCAAGCAAGAGTAAATTCATTCAACTCAAGGAAACGTTTATAACACAACATATGTGAATCCGTGGATTCAAACTTGTGCACATACATCTATAAATTTTGGATATAGAGCGAGTAATCCTCCTTCCAATTATACAAGGACACTTGTAGACATTTATTACCAGTTATTCCCACTATGTATTTTTACTGGACATTTGTTTGCAATTTAAAAAGTCTATGTTTCTTAGTAACGCCGAGAGGGATTCCTACTTCATTGGCCTTCTCCAGGACAAGCTCCCATGCGTCCCGGACATGGCGCATCTCCGTCATGGCCCCGCCCACAGCCATGCGGATAACGAACTTGTTATCCACAACAAAGTGTGTCATGAAGGCTCGGCCACTAGCGTTTATGGCCATGAGTAGCTTGCGGCTCAAGGTCTCCGCGGCATCGTCACCCATGTGCCTTGGGCGGAGGCGGAACGTGACAAGGGAGAATCTCCTCGGCACCACCACCTCGAACCTCTCGTCTTCCTCCAGCTGCTGCTCAAACCACCTGGCCATGTCGACATGCCTTCGTATGTATGCCCGCATGCCCACCGCGCCGTAGCGGCGCAAGACCACCCATAGCTTCATGGCGCGGAAAGGGCGTGACAATGACATCTGCCAGTCCTTGTAGTCGACCACCTCTGTTGGATTTCCCTCGGTGACATTGTTGAGGTATTCTGGATTGCTAGATAGTGCGGAGGTCAGCGCGGCTGGGCTCGCCACCCACAGACAACAACAGTCCATGTTGGTGAGGAACCACTTGTGTGGGTTCATGCTCACAGAGTCCGCGAGCTCAATGCCATCAGAGCAGTCCTTGAACTCGGGGCAGACCAACGCGCTACCGGCGTACGCGGCGTCAACATGTAGCCACATGTGGTAACGTCGCGCCACTTCCCCGAGGTCGCACACCGAGTCAACCGCGCCAAGCCCAGTCGTGCCGATGGTGGCGCACAGGTACAGCGGCACGAGGCCGCAGGCAATGTCGGCTTCCACCGCGTCGCGGACACTGTCACCGGTGAGGCCGTAGCCCGATGCCACCGATGTTGGAATGACACGGAAGTTGGATGGCGGAATCCCCACGATCCTCGCACCCTTCTGAAAGGTGGAGTGGCTCTGGTCCGAGGCGTAGACCACCAGCCTCAGGATGCCCTCGTGGCCGCCGAGCCTGCTCAACACGCGATCGCGCGCAGCCGCCAGGGTGCACACCACGGCCTCGCAGGTGCTCCCGTGAAGCACGCCGCCGCCGCCGCCGGAAAAGAGGAAGCGTTCGGGGAGGCCCACCAGCTTAGCCATCCAGTCCACCACGATGCCCTCGAGCTCGGTCGCGGCCGGCGAGGCAGCCCACGTGAACGGTACAACATTGAGGCCAGCCGAGAGCATCTCGCCGGCAAACCCGGCCGTGCTCGCGTTGCCGGGGTAGTAGGCGAAGAAGTTGGGGCTCTGCCAGTGTGTCAGCCCCGGGACGATGTGCCGCTGCACGTCCTCCAGTATGACGTCCACCGGCTCACCATTCTCTGGCGGCTCCTCTGGCAGAAGAGCACGAAGGTGCCCTGGCTCGGCGTCGGACCGGACGGGGTACTTGTCGACGTCGCGGTAGTAGCCGTCGAGGAAGTCCACCACCGCGCTCGACTCCGCAGCAAATGTCTCGGGGTCCAGTGGCAACGACAGAGCCTCAGGTGCTACACTCCCCATCGCAACGGACAAATACGGACAGACACAAAAGATTCCGACGCAAAAGGTTGACGGCAGGAGTTTGCGCCTGCTTTTCGCGGTGCTTGTGGGGCGTGGGCGCGCGTGCCCTGTTTATATTTAGTCGTAAGTGTCACTATCCGCTCAATCGCCGTGCGGGTGCTCGGTGCGCATCCACGTATAAAACTTTGTTTTTGCACCACAGAAGCCTATGCCGATTTCTTCTTGCCCGTACATTATTTTTCTTCGCGGAAAACAGCTCATGATTGGTAGTATGATTGGCCGCGCCGCGGGGGGGGGGGGGGGGGGGGGGGGGGGGGGGGGGGGGGCGGGCGACATTTGGTGAGATGGCACTTTCGGTAGTAATATATGACAATCATATCATCAAGAAGATGGCCAGAAGTAGCTGCTAATTAATTTAGAACATTTGTTCTATGTCACTGTAGATGGTTTTACATGGCAATCACTTTTAAAATATATAATCGACAGTTAACTAATTCGTATATATATGTATATACCATATGAACGCACATTCACGTAGAAAATTTTGTGTAGGTGTTCTATTTATGAACCAGCCCCTACTCACTGGATATCTCATTGGGCATACTTAGAGGGCGAGGGACCAAAATCTTGAATTAAACCATTTTAATTTTGCCGATTCACTAGATACCATCAACACCTTTGCAAGGTTTCAAAACAGTGGATATGCGGAAGATCAAAAAAACATCGGTAAAAGCAATTGCCAATAGCGTTTAACATCATCGTAAACAAATTAGTAAATATGCATATAAGAAAAGACTTTTTTTGAGAACTATATAAGAAAAGACTTATAAGAGCATCTACAGTCGGGCGCCTCAACCCCACCTCATACGCCCAGGCGGGCCGCCCGGTCACTGACCGGTCACAATTTTCCGACCCATACGGGCTCCTTAATTAAACAGGCCTCAAAATGGCCGAACTGACCGACACCCCTCATATCCAACCCAAATATGGGGTGGATACGGGGGCGCCCGGGAACGCCCGCCACGTCGGACCCAACAGCCCGACCCCACCGCAAATTGCACCAAATCCACAAAACCCTTCCTCCTCCCGCCGCCCTCCAACATGTCCCGCGCCCGTAGCCTCGCCGTCATCCACCCTTGCTCCCAATCCACACCACTGGTCCAGATCCACCGCTGGAGATGTCGTCCAGCCCGACCCAAGCCACTGCGATGAAGACGCAGTCTACCTCGTCTGTCGGCGGGGTCCCTTCGCCAGCTACCACTTGCAAGGCGGACAACGTCAACCGGAAGTTGCGGCGATGCCGGCATAGAGAGGGAGGCGGCGGTGGCGTCGCAGGGAGGTTTTGACATGGTGGGCAGCAGTCTCCTCCGCCGCGCCCGGATCCCCGCACCCCTTCCATCCGAGCGCCGATGCGGATTACGCCGTCCGACCCCGTTGGGATAGAGGAGGATTCGACTGCCGGCTGGGCCATTCCAGAGAGCTTTCCGCCCACGCAGATGCCGGTGGTCAACGTATGTGACTCGCCGCAGCTCGTTCGGGCGCGGATGAGCACGGGCACCGGCAATGCCCGGGTTGCCCTCGACGTGTTCAACAAAATGACCGAATAAGAATCGTTGTGTTCCCTTTGCTCCTATCCGATCAGATTTTTGCATAGACCGCTAGTTCATTTCTCACATGATGAATGCTTGCAAACCATAATCATGTAGCATGCGTTCTTTTCGAACATGGTCAATGACAATGAAGATCTGACTAAAATGGAGTATGAATTGGAGGCCACCACCGCATTTGAAGTTGGGACAAAATCCCATCCCAGTCAGAGCAAGAAGATCAAGACGGCGAAGGCAAGAGGTCCGGCATTTTTGAGATTTGAGGACATCTTGTTGGTCAAAGCTTGGTTGGCCACAACGAAGTATCCAATATGCGACACCGAGCAATGGGGAACAGGTATTGGGAGAAAATTTGGAAGGAGTATCACAAACAAAAGGAGTATGTGGAGCCGCATCCTATCGTGACCACCCGCAATGTGGCATCTCTCCAACATCGTTGAGGGATCATCCAAGGGGAAGTGAAGAAGTACGTCGGCTACTACTAACAAGTGACCAAACGCCCTCAAAATGGGATGGGTGTGGCAACTCACGTAAGCTCAGTTGCTTCATCTTTTCGTCATTTGCATATGCTTCTTGTGTTTGTATTCTCGTGCTCATACATATGTTGTTTACTAGACGGCGGTGGCGGCCACATTGTATCATGAGGTGGAGAAGAAGTTGTTTGCTTTTAGCCATTGTTGGGTCATATTGAATGCCCCGCCGAAGTGGAACCAACTTGTGGCCGATCTCAAGTCCGGCAAGAAGAAGAATGATGGCTCAAGCTCCAACTAATCAATTGGGTTGGACAGCGAAGAGGACGATGTTTTCGTGATGAATGGAAAAGCCACCACGCCAAAGGATAACCGTCAAGTCATGGGAAACAAGTGGGAGAAGGCACGTGCCTCCCATGAAGCCACGGCTACAAAAATGTCATCCACATAGACGGGCATTTTCTCGGCGAGGGAGAACAAGAAGGAGGAGAGGTACAAGCTCATGTTGGTTGCACAAAAGGAAAGGATGGAGTGCGACAGGAATAGGGCGGAGAAGAAGCTCGAAATTGAGAAGGAGAGGATCGAGTTGGAGAAGCAACAAGCGGCAATAAAATGGGTACTTGAGAAGGCCAACACATTTGGCAACATAGAGCTTGAGAAGGAGAGGTTGCAACTTGCACGGGTTGCGGAGGATGCATGGATCATGTTGGCGGACTAAATCCTCTTGGATGAGCATGCGAAGAAGTGGCTTGCGCATAAGAAGAAAAGATCAACGACCATAGGGAGTACAAGGCGGCGAGGGCGGCTGTGGCACGGACGCAGGCGGAGCAGGCAGCCTAGATACAGGTAGAGTAGGAAGCCTGAATGCTGGCAGAGCAGGCAGCCAAGATGCAGGCCGAGTAGGCATCCCAGATATGGGCGGAGTAGGAGGAGCAGGACGCATTTCGCCTGGAGAACGACGCATTCCGCTTGGAACAGGCACCCAACCAGTAATCTGAGGCCATCTGTCACGCTCGGACATCGATTTCATTTTGGCATGTCCGGTTTGTTGAATTATGATTTGCTTTGCTTTGTTTTGAACTGTGGAATTCAGACAATTTCTATCATATGATGGACGTGCATGGATTGCATGGATTCGAGGATCAAAATTTAAGGTATGTGGATGTGCGGTGCAACATATGAAGGGCCGTCGGGTGTTGTCCGCGGATGCGCCCGCGGGCGTATAGGGGGCAGGACTTACCAAGTCCGGCTGTAGATGCTCTAAGGCAGTAACATAACACAATAAAAATATATGTTGAAAAGAGTAACCATAACAAAAAAAATCTGCCAAGCACTTGACCAATAACAAACATAGATGCTAGAACATTAATAACAAACACAGTAACCCGCACATTTTTGCACAAGTTGACCACAATTTTTTAGAAACATATCTATTAAGGTGTATTGCTAAGGAGAAATAACAAAAGACCAAAAGCATTGATACTTTTCACATTGATCATTCATTTGTTCCTCATCCATTGGTGTATATTTTCACGGAATAATGTTCTTGAGAGATTTCTCACCCCACTGTGGGCAGTAGTGTTTTTCAATGGGTATAATTTCATGACTAATGCCTTCATATGGTTCCACTTCCACCCTATCTTATATTATTCTTGTTTCCTATGCCGCTTGATTATCAACCCAATTCAATGAAAATTTTGATATATGTCTTATACATTACTTTTCTTCTAAACACCGCTCTCATTCCTGCACCCCATTGTTGTGGGCATATATCTTCATGAGGCTCTCGTTCATTTGGGCTTCTTTGCTTTTAGAAATATTTTTGACTTTCTCTCATTTCTTCTGCTCTCATACTTCGATTTTTTTACTATGATTTGTTAGTTGGACTTTTGTCGACTTGGCTTGACCTTAACAATTGCCACATAGATTCCACATATGGTAAGAGAATCCCGGGTAAGAAATTAACTATTTTCTCAAGAGCTGATTATGGCTACAATCAGTCCAGATATATGTGATGGAGTCCCAGTACGAATCCTAGTAAGATTTTTTTTAGAGGAATCCTAGTAAGAAATTAACTATTCTCTCAAGAGGTGATTATGGCTAGAAGCATACTCCCTCCGTCCAAAATAAGTGACTCAACTTTTTTTTTTTGCGAGAAAACTTCGGATCTATTCATCTTCAATCATGGCAGTACAACGAATACCAGAAATAATAAAAATTACATCCAGATCCATAGACCACCTAGCGACGACTACCAGCAGTGAAGCGAGCCGAAGGCGCGTCGCCGTCATCGCTCCTCCATTGCCGGAGTCCGGCACAACTTGTTATAGTAGATAGTCGGGAAGTCGTCGTGCTAAGGCCCCGTAGGACCAGCGTACCAGAATAGCAACCGCCGCAGATGAAGAATAACGTAGATCAGAAAGATCCAATCCGAAGACACGCGAACGTAGACGAACAATGACGAGATCTGAGCAAATCCACCAAAGATAGATCCGCCGGAGACACACCTCCACACGCCCACCAACGGTGCTAGACGCGCCGCCGGAACGGGGACTAGGCGGGGAGACCTTTATTCCATCTTCAGCGAGCCGCCGCCGTCTCGTCTTCCTGAGCAGGACACAAACCCTAGCAAAACTGAAAGAAACGACTAAAAGCGGAGCCCTCCCGCCAGCCCTTGCTGAGATCCACCGCGTCCCCATGGCCCTAGGGCCACTGGAGAGGAGGCGTACCTGCGGCGGCAATGGCGGGTGGCAGAAACCCTAACTTTTTTGTGGAGGAAGGAGGAGGCAGCGGCTAGCCTTTCTTGTCCAGGAAGGTTAGGCACCTGGATCTTAAGTGACTCAACTTAGTACTAACTTTAGGACGGAGGGAGTATATGATGGAGTGCTTGTGGGGCTTGGGCGCCTGCTTATAGCAGTGCGTGTCCTGTTATATGTAATCGTACGTGTCACTTATGCTCTCAACTGCCAAGGGTCGCCATACGTGTGCACAGTGCGCATCCACGTACAAAATTGTTTTTGCACCACAGAAGCCTATGCCTATTTCTTCTTGTCTGTACATTATTTTCCTTCAGGAAAACGGGTAATGATTTGCCATATGCGGCTGATAACTGGATTAGCCCAAACAGGAAAAAAGCAACATTGCGCACATGAAGAATCTGTGAACCGAACGATTCATTGATAATGCACCCACCGTGCCACAATCAAGAGCTGGTATTAATAATATGATCCTTTTGACACTTAAGTATCACAAAAGTATTGACATCTTATTGGTGGAACGGCACTTTCGGCAGCAATATATAACAATCATTTAATCAAAAAGATGGTCAGAAGTAGCTGCTATTTAATTTAGAACATTTATTCTATGTCATTGTAGATGGTTTTACATGCCAATCACTTCTAAAATATAATCGACAGCTAACTAATTTGTATTGTACTTTATTAATTTTTGGTATAGTGGAGACGCCACACCACATGCTTATATAGTGTACGAACGCACATTCACTTAGACAATTTTGCTAGGTGTTCTCATTCGGCATACATAGAGGGCCAGGGGCCAAAATCTTGAAATTAAACTTTTAAATTTTGTCGATTCACTAGATACCATCCACACCTTGGCAAGGTTTTTAAATTGCGGATTTGCAAGAGATACACAAAATATATCAACAAAAGCAATTCCAATAGCGTTTTTGGGTATCATGGGAAGTGCTATGTTGCATTGCTTTCCATTTCAAAGGATAATACATGACGAATGTAGCAGGAGTCCTCGATATTGGTGTACTTGATACATTCTTGGCATGTGTTATTGATCACATTTAGGGATATGGGCATGATGAGTTGTGAGTTGGAGTGCTGCCAAATGCCAAAAGATCAAATCACCTAAAGAAGGTATGGTAGAAGATGGGGATATTGGTGCCATGTCTTGTAGATCTAGAAACAATGAAGGAGGAAGGCTTATATGTCATAAAGAATGTTATAAATAGTTAGTTAGCTATTGCCTTTTCAGTACCCCAAACCCCAAACAGTGAAGCAGCATTCCATTATACCAGCACTTGTCACAATTACTGCAAATAGCTTTGTTGCTTATCGTAGCTTATAGCTAGAAATAGCTCTAGTATGCCATGTATGTACGCTACAAAAGGAGTTCTAATTTAAAAACACAACTGATGAAGTCATGTACCTAGGGTAGGGTCACTGGCCTGTCCAAAGTACCCTCCCCAAGGACATCTTCAGAAGAGGCTGCCTTCAGTCGACCAAGAGGGAATCCACTCGACAGACTCGAGGGCACTCGACCATGAAGACCCACTCGACCACCAGGGAATCAAGAGCCACTCTGTATCCGAACGGTCTGTAATTAAGTAGTCTTTATGGCCATGATGACACTTTATGTAGGACGTTACCAGTAATGCCCATCCTTTATGTACTTTAAACCCTGCATAACTGAGGGCCGGAGGGGTCTGGCAGACACTATATAAGCCACCCCCTCCTCAGTGTAAAGGGTTCGCACCCCTGTAACTTATACACACATAATCCAGTCGACCGCCTCCGGGCTCCGAGACGTAGGGCTGTTACTTCCTCCGAGAAGGGCCTGAACTCGTAAATCCCTTGTCTGTACAACTGCTCCATAGCTAGGATCTTGCCTCTCCATACCTACCCCCCATTCTACTATCAGTCTTAGAACCACGACAGTTGGCGCCCACCGTGGGGCAGGTGTCTTAGCGATTTTTGGAGAAGTTGCAATTGTTCCGATTGCCTTCATCATGGTTTCTGGCAGAGTTCTGGTCGAGGGCCGCGAGATCCGTCTCGGCGCGCTCACTTTCATCGCCGACGACTCCGCTTGGCTCCAGGAAGCTCCACTCGACATCGACGCGCTCCCCGTCCGCGGTGCGACGCATTTTTGGGCGTGCGTCCGTGGCGTCCTGCTGCGGCAACCGTCGACTCCATATCGGTCGACTCCCGTGTCGTCCTCCCTCCCTGTCTCCCGCCAGCGCAAGCGCTCTGGTCGGTCGAGGCTTCAGCGGTGGGTGAGACACGCAATGGCTCGCCAATCGGCCACCACCCAAGTCGCGGCAATCGAGCCCGACGAATCTCTCTACGGCCTGTTCGATCTGTCGACTGGCTCCGTAAAGACTGCATCCGAGTGCGACAGCAGTGATCCGGCGGCGGAGGTTCTGATGGTCAATGGGCCTCGTAGCCCTCCTGGCTTCCCCCGCACCGACAGGATAGACGGCGGAGGCGACCCCGCTCAGGCCCACGAGGAATACCAGCCCGAGCGGCTCACTTTCCTGCAGAGGGAAGATCTTCGTCGCCGGAACATGGATGCTCTGCATACTCCCATCGCAGGAGAAACTCCCGAGGCTCAAGCCTTGGAGGAAGCACGTTTGGCCATCTTGGCTGAACGCACTCGACTGGAGAACCTCCAGCGAGCACTCGACGAACGAGCGCGGCAATGAGTACCCGACTCCAGTCGACGTCAACTCTTTCCGCAACCAACTCAGGTATATCGAACCCCGATTCAGAATCTAGCAGCTGCAGCCCGTATAGCAGAGTCAATTCAGCCCTCTCAGTCGGAGGCAGGCAGAGGCTTGATGCAGATCAGGGACTTGCTCCGAGCAGCAGGAGATCAGAATTCAGCTGTGTCACAGTCATGCAACAGGATTCACAGTCGATCCATCGCTGCAAATACAATTCAGTCGGCTCATAGCCCAAGATCGCCTCTGCGGTGTGAGGGACGCGAAGGTCGACGTGACCAATATGATGACTGATTCGACCGTTATGATCGGCGTCGAGTGCCCACTCCTCACCCAAGGGGTGGGTCTTACGCTCATCGGCAGCAAGATGATAGGCACCAGCGCAGTGTTGGGCGACGAGTTCCGATCGACCCCAGGGAACCAGGCTTTGACGCGAGATCCATCATCGTGCAAGGTTTGGTCGATCGGAATAGAGCTCATCGAGGTGGCCATGACAGAGATGCGCCCACTAGCAGCCGAGATCATGTTTCGGGTCCAGAATGTTTAGCAGAGCCATCAGAGCCGCAGTGATACCCCCCAACTTCAGGTGGGCGACTGGGGTAAGTAAGTTCACCGGTGAGTCCAAGCCTGAAACCTGGCTTGAAGACTACCGAGTGGCGGTACAGATTGGCGGCGGTAATGATGAGGTGGCCATGAAACACTTACCGCTCATGTTGGAAGGTTCGGCCAGGGCGTGGTTGAATCAGTTAGCTCCTAGCAGCATTTACACTTGGGAAGATCTTTCCCGAGTGTTCGTCAGGACATTCGAGGGAACTTGCAAGTGACCAGCTGGATTGACAGAGCTGCAAGTCTGCGTGCAGAAGTCGAATGAAACCCTGAGAGATTACATTCAGAGATGGATCACTTTGCATCATACGGTGGAGAACGTGTCTGATCATCAGGCAGTCTGCGCCTTCAAGGATGGTGTTAAGAACAGAGAGTTAAGTTTGAAGTTTGGTCGGACCGGAGATATGACCCTGAGTCGAATGATGGAAATCGCCACTAAGTACGCCAATGGTGAAGAAGAGGATCGACTCCGGAGTGTCAAGTACAAGCCGAGTCAGTCGGAAAAAGGAAACTCCAGTCAGAAGCAGAAGCGGAAAGCCGAGCGAGCGGCTCCTGGAGAGGCTTTGGCCGTGACTCAGGGCAAATTCAAAGGGAAGCCCAAAGGATCCTGGAACCCTAAGAAGGTGAAAGATAAGGAAGGAAATGACGTGATGGATCTTCCGTGTCACATCCACACGAAGAAAGACGAAGAGGGTAACTTCATCTACCCGAAACATACCACTCGCCAGTGCCGGCTCTTGATCCAGCAGTTTCAAGGAAAACAGCCCAAGGAGAAGGAAAAGGAGTCGGACAAGGCTGAGGACAAGGAAGACAGTGATGGAGGATATCCTCATGTTAATTCCACCCTGATGATTTTTGCTGATGTGGAGAGCAAAAGTCGATTGAAGGTTATCAACCGTGAGGTAAATATGGTCGCCCCGGCGACACCAAGCTATTTGAGATGGTCTCAAACTCCCATTACATTCAGCCAGTCCGATCATCCGACTCATATAGCCACCCCTGGGAGGCAAGCTTTGGTGGTCTACCCGGTCGTTGAAGGCACTCGACTGACTAAGGTGCTGATGGATGGTGGTAGTGGACTGAACATATTGTATGCGGAGACGCTAAAAGGAATGGGCATTCCGATGTCCAGACTCAGCGCCAGAAACATGAGTTTTCATGGAGTTATACCTGGAAAGAAGGCTGAGTCACTCGGCCAAATAGCTCTAGACGTGGTGTTCGGCGACTTGAAGCATTTCCGCAAAGAGAGGATGACATTTGAAGTTGTGGATTTTTAGAGCGCTTACCACGCTATTTTGGGGAGACCAGCTTATGCACGATTCATGGCTCGACCATGTTACGTGTACCTCAAACTGAAGATGCCCGGCCCCAAAGGCGTGATCACTATCACTGGCAATCGGAAGAAGACAGAAGAGTGTTTTCAGAAAGGATCGAAGATTTCCGATTCCCAGATAACAGTGGTAGAGCTAGAGGAGTACAAGAAAAATGCAGATCCGAGTGATTTGTTGCGGGCCAAGAAGCCTGCCACAGAATCAGTGTTTCAGTCGTTTGGTGAGACAAAGCCCGTTCACATTCACCCGACCGACCCCAGCGCGGCTCCGACTCATATTTCCACAACACTCGACTCTAAATAGGAAGAACCGCTCATCCAGTTCCTCCGTGAGAACTGGGACATCTTTGCATTGAAGCCTGCTGACATGCCGGGTGTTCCCAGGGGGCTGGCTGAGCATCGACTTAGAGTCGACTCAAAAGCAAAACCTGCCAAAGAACATCTTCGACGGTCCGCCGTCCAGAAGAGAAAAGCCATTGGCGAGGAGGTGGCTCGACTCCTAGCAGCAGAGTTTATCCGAGAGATATGCCACTCCGAGTGGCTCGCCAATGTCGTCATGGTCCCCAAAAAGGACAAGTCACTTCGCATGTGCATTGATTTCAAACATATCAATCGGGCCTGCCCGAAAGATCATTTTCCTCTCCCTCGCATCGACCAAATTGTCGACTCGACTGCGGGATGTGAGAGATTGTCTTTTCTAGACGCCTATTCCGGGTACCATCAGATCCGTCTGTATGGACCCGATGAGATCAAAACAGCTTTCATCACTCCATTCGGGTGCTTCTGCTATGTCACCATGCCATTCGGTCTCAAGAATGCCGGAGCCATGTTCATGAGGATGATTCAAAAGTGTTTACTCACTCAAATCAGTCGGAATGTGGAAGCGTACATGGATGATATCGTAGTCAAGTCACGAAAGGGTTCCGACCTGTTGACTGACCTCGCTGAAACATTTGCCAATCTCCGGAGGTATGATATCAAGCTTAATCCATCAAAGTGCACATTCAGAGTTCCTGGTGGAAAGTTACTCGGTTTTCTCGTTTCAGAACAAGGAATCGGCGCTAACCCAGAAAAAGTTGGCACCATACTCCGAATGAAACGCCCTGTGCGTGGG
Organism: Triticum timopheevii; assembly: GCA_963921465.1. Lineage (NCBI taxonomy): Eukaryota > Viridiplantae > Streptophyta > Magnoliopsida > Poales > Poaceae > Triticum > Triticum timopheevii. The sequence goes on along the minus strand of OY997272.1, from coordinate 13,226,418 downwards.
CATGATGTCCAGAAGCTTACTGGATGCTTGGCCGCGTTAAGTCGATTCATCTCTCGCCTCGGTGAAAAGGCATTGCCTCTTTACCGACTGATGAAGAAGGCAGACAAGTTCGAGTGGACTCCAGAAGCTGATGCAGCGTTTGTCGAGCTAAAAGCTCTGCTCTCCACCCAGCCGGTGCTTGCTGCTCCAATCAGCAAAGAGCCTATGTTACTTTACATTGCAGCCACAGGACAAGTCGTCAGTACAATGCTTACGGTCGAGCGGGAAGAAGAAGGGAAAACCTTCAAAGTTCAGCGCCCAGTGTATTATCTTTCTGAAGTTTTGACTCCATCGAAGCAAAGATATCCTCATTATCAGAAGCTTGTGTATGGGATCCACATGACCACGAAGAAGGTTGCTCATTATTTCTCTGATCATTCCATTACAGTCGTCAGCGACGCCCCACTTTCAGAGATTCTGCACAACAGAGATGCAACTGGTCGAGTGGCAAAATGGGCGATTGAACTCCTTCCCCTTGATATCAAGTTTGAGGCAAAGAAAGCAATTAAGTCCCAAGCGATAGCAGATTTCCTTGCCGAGTGGATTGAACAACAGCAGCCGACTCAAGTTCACTCGGAGCATTGGACCATGTTCTTTGATGGCTCTAAGATGTTAAATGGTTCCGGTGTTGGGGTAGTTTTGATTTCCCCACGAGGAGATAAGCTCAGATATGTGCTCCAGATCCACTTTGATTCCTCCAATAATGAAGCAGAATATGAAGCACTTTTATATGGGTTGCACATGGCCATTTCACTCGGCGTCCGTCGCCTTATGGTTTATGGCGACTCAGATTTGGTGGTCAATCAGGTGATGAAGGAGTGGGAGGTTAGAAGCCTAGCCATGACTGGATACTGCAATGCAGTGAGGAAGCTTGAAAAGAAAATCGAAGGGTTAGAGCTCCACCATATACCCCGACTGAAGAATCAAGCGGCTGATGATTTGGCGAAGATAGGTTCCAAGAGAGAAGCCATTCCTAGTGATGTGTTCTTGGAGCATATCCATACTCCATCAGTCAAAGAAGATCCTTTTACCAAAGAAGCTCCGCAGCCCAAGAGTATCACAGATCCGACTAAGGTTGAAGTTCCAGCAGTAGTCGACCTGATCATGGAAGCTTTAGTGATCACTCCCGATTGGACAGTATCGTATATCGCGTATATCTTAAGGAAAGAGCTCCCAGAGGACGAAGAAGAGGCTCGACAGATCGTCCGTTGATCTAAAGCCTTTACCGTGATAAGGGGACAGCTGTACAGAAAAAGCGCGACTGGAGTTGGTCAGAAATGCATAATGCCAGAAGAAGGTCGAATAATCCTTGACGACATCCACTCGGGGACCTGTGGCCATCATGCGTCCTCTCGGACCATCGTGGCCAAAGCATACCGAGCCGGATTTTACTGGCCGAGAGCGAATGAAATGGCGAAGGAGATAGTCGACAAGTGTGAGGGATGTCAATTTTAATCCAATATGTCACACAAGCCCGCCTCAGCTTTAAAGACCATACCACTCGTCTGGCCCTTCGCAGTATGGGGGTTGGATATGGTTGGCCCCTTGAGAACAGGCAGAAGCGGTTTCACCCATGTGCTAGTAGCAGTCGACAAGTTCACCAAGTGGATTGAGGCTAAACCCATCAAGAACCTTGATGCCGGTATTGCTGTTAGCTTCATCAGAGAATTGATATTCAGATATGGAGTCCCGCACAGCATCATTATTGACAGCGGGTCAAACTTCGATTCAGAGGAATTCAAGGCGTTCTGCACATCTCAGGGCACACGAGTCGACTATGCTTCAGTCGCTCATCCTCAGTCGAATGGACAAGCGGAACGGGCCAATGGCTTGATTCTCAAAGGGTTGAAACCCCGACTGATGCGTGATCTCAAGCATGCGGCTAGAGCATGGGTCGACGAACTTCCCTCGGTGCTTTGGGGGTTAAGAACCACGCCTAACCGGTCGACTGGGAGAACTCCGTTCTTCTTGGTCTACGGAGCTAAAGCGGTCTTGCCGAGTGACCTGCTTCACAACGCTCCTCAAGTCGAGCTCTAACCGAAGCTGAAGCAGAGCAAGCAAGGCAGGATGCAGTCGACCTTCTAGAGGAAGAAAGGGAGATGGCTCTGATGCGATCGACCATTTACCAGCAAGACTTGCATCGCTTCCACGCCAAAAACGTGAAGAGTCGAGCCTTCTAGGAAGGAGACTTGGTTCTCCGAGTGGATCAACAGAAACCACACAAGCTCGCTCCTTCTTGGGAGGGTCCCTTCATCGTCACCAAGGTTCTCCACAATGGAGCGTACCGTCTTTACAACGTCGAGCACAAATTCGACGAGCCCCGAGCTTGGAACGCGGAGCTGCTCCGCCCCTTTTACACTTAAGTAGTCGCTCGGAAATGTAATAAAAGCACTTCTGTAGTTCATTTTTATAAAGACAATAGTGTTATAATTTTCCCAGTGATTGTTGTCACTTTTTGTTCGCTCAATAAAATTCCCCCTAGTGGGTGGCTTAGCTGCGAATCCGTTTCGCCTAAGTTTGTAAAAAAATCCTTGCCGAGTGGTGAGCCAGCCTCCCACTCGGGAGCTTAGATGCGAATCCGTTTCGCCTAAGTTTTAATAAAATCCTGCCGAGTGGTGAGCCAGCCTCCCACTCGGGGGCTTAGCTGCAGTCCAAGTACTCGCCTAAGTTTCAATAAAATCCCGCCGAGTCCCACTCGGAGGCTTAGCTGCAGTCCAAGTACTCGCCTAAGTTTCAATAAAATCCTGCCGAGTGGTGAGCCAGCCTCCCACTCGGAGGCTTAGCTGCAGTCCAAGTACTCGCCTAAGTTTCAATAAAATCCTACCGAGTGGTGAGCCAGCCTCCCACTCGGGGGCTTAGCTGCAGCATAGCGCTCACCTAAGTACAAGTATAACATGCGCTCTGCAAGGTAGACGAGGTGCAGGTCGACTGCTACTCTCCTCTTCCGAGCTACGCCACAAGTATAACGTGCACTCTGCAAGGTAGACGAGGTACAGGTCGACTGCTACCCTCCTCTTCCGAGCTACGCCACAAGTACAATGTGCTCTCCGCAAGGAGGACGAGGCACAGGTCGACTGCTACTCTCCCAATTCGCAGATCTTGTCTCAACAATTCCATCCCGGATCTGATTCTCTCCACGCCCGATCCGACGGGTTTGTGCTGGTCGCCTTTTCTCGATTGCCGGCCGACTCCCCTCACTTTCTCTCTCGGCGCTAGCCTTTTCACAGCCGCTGTCAGTGTCAAAACTGGCAGATCTCGGGTAGGGGGTCCTGAACTATGCGTCTAGGCGGATGGTAACAGGAGACAAGGGACACGATGTTTTTACCCAGGTTTGGGCCCTCTCGATGGAGGTAAAACCCAACTCCTGCTTGATTAATATTGATGATATGGGTAGTACAAGAGTAGATCTACCACGAGATCAAAGAGGCTAAACCCTAGAAGCTAGCCTATGGTATGATTGTTATATATCTCTATCGACTAGCCTGGCCTCGGTTTATATAATGCACCAGAGGCCTAGGATAACAAGAGTCCTAGCCGAATACGCCGGTGGGGAAGGATTCCTTGTCTTGATCGCCAAGTCTTGCGGAATCTTCCTTGTATGCGGCAGCTGTCCGTACTGGCCCATGAGTATACGGCCATGGGGGTCCTCAGCCCAATCTAACAGATCGGGAGATGACGTGGTATGTACCCCCTAGTCCAGGACACAGTCAGTAGCCCCCTGAACTGGTCTTCAAGTTTAGGGACACTCCTCGATTCTTCCGAACCGTTCTTCATCTTCAGTCGTCGGTCTTGAAAACTGGTTCAACAAATCTTCTCATCTTCGATCTTGAGGATCGCCGAAATGCATTCGACGAGTTTACACGTTGGGTATCCGAGGAGCCCCTTTAAGTTTCCAGCCTTTATCAATGCCTTGCTATTTTTATGCCACACCTCAGGTTTGAAGTTGTTCCCGGGCGGCAACGTCCTCTTGCGTCCGAGCTCCAACGCCGGACTTCATTCAAGGTATCTTTTGCAGCCGAGCACCAATGCCGGACTGCTTCCCAGCTCTAACGTCGGACTATGTATCCGAGCTCCAACGCCGGACTGTATCCGAGCTCCAATGCCGGACTATGTATCCGAGGTGTCGTAAATCACCTTGGTTCAAAGAAGTTTGAAGGAGTTTAGCCGAGCTTAATGCCGGAAGTGCCCTCTATGGAGCCAACCACTAGCGCCCGAGCTTTATGCCGGACTGCTTCCGAGGTGGTGCAACACCCCGAATGTGGGCTGTTTTTTGTCAATATTTTTTATTGGTGCAATTTATTCTCTGCCGAGATACATAGCCAGTAGCCCTCAAGGTGGGTATCAGTCTAAAACCCAAGATGCCCATGAAGGATGACATAAGACCGCTGATCCCCGTAGCTGCTGAGACTCAGGTTGATTTGCAAAATCGGTCCAAGGATCAAGTCCTAGCTCGGCAGAATACTCCGGGACACAAAAAGAAACGTGCTCAGTCCTCAAGACTCAGGTTGGGTGCGGCCGACCAACCTGAGGATCAAAATCTCCTCGGAGACTGTATTACACTTAAAATTTTCTGCATTGGACAGGCAATGCAGTAGCCTCCGAGGCACTGGTCGGGTGGCAACACCAGATCAGGGGATTGATGTGCCCCTTTAATATTTTTAAATAATAAGCCCGAAGCCCAGTAGCCCCCGAGCCTTAATGCGGGCACGGGAGGCCGAATTAAGGATCGATATCCATAGTTAAATCACAAATTATGTGTAATGACTCTATGTATCCAAGTACTGTACGTCATTAATACTCGGATCCGTATTGTAAAAAACTTTGTTGACCGATCATCGGCTTCCACCTCCTCGGCCAATAGCCGAGGAGTGTTTGTCCTACTTTATAAATCCTTTATGAGGGCAAAGATTTACAACAAACAAGGCAATCTGGCCATACGGTTTTATAAACAAAGGTACGCGGAGAGATATGTTATATTAGTGTTTAACAGAAGAAATGTCTTCCAAAGAAAATGGTCCCGCTATCGGTTCCTTTCTTTGGGTTGTCATGCTAAGCATGATCATGAAACCTCAACTCCAGTGTAAGAGCAAAATATTGAGGATTTAGTTTGGGAGGCCAGCTACTAGCCCCCGGTAGTGTTCGACAACAGTCGAGGTCAAGTCGTAAACACTTCGGCCATTGTTATGAATGGCCCGTCATTTAACACTGTCATCGGATCGCTGACCAGTTTTCGCTTATTGTGACAGTCAGTTTTCGGCTTTCTCCACTAAGGTGCTTAACCATGTGAGCTGGGAGCATAATCGCAGTGGTTTTCCCTTTGTACACCTAGCCGAACAAAGCGGAACGTAGGAGGCAAGCGCAGGGGCCGGGCAACCCAACTATTGACCGAAGACACAATTCGAAACCGATGCATGTAGAGCAATATCCGAGAATGTTTTTGCCGAATCTCTAAAGGTGTCCGGCATTGCACTGCGAGACTTGTGTTGAAAACACACAAATAGTTTAAAAGTGCCATGGGCTCGAAAAGCCAAAAAAACATATTCAAAAGGTTAATGTCCGAACTAGATCAAGTGTTCGGTGCCAATCCAAAAATTGGACTTTAGAAAAAAAAGGTGCTTCTGTCGTGCTTTAACATGACACATCCTATCTCAAAACTTCAAGTGGGTCAGTCTACGGCTTCAACCTCCTATCCCGAAGGCGGAGTACTTCTTACTAGGCCAGTTTAGCAAACTAAACTCTAGCGGCTTTGAGAGAGAAATTAGGCTCCCCACCTAGTGATCGCACACTTGTGTCGAAAAAAGGAGTGATAAATAATAATAAAAAGTTTGCAATGACTAAGAAGAAAAACACTTATTATAAAATGGCTCAAATAAACATAAGAGCCCCCAAGTGACTTGGGTAAAAGAATGATTGTATGTACCGAAGTACTTGTATCATACCTATGTTCACCCGAACTTTATACGCGTCTTAACCGACCGTCGGCTTCTCCCTCTTCGGCAAGGGCTGAAAAGTGTTATATACTCCACCTGTCGAGAATATCGATGGTGTTTCCGATAACCAGGCAATCAGGCCATAAGGCTGTAACAGACAAAGCGCGTTCAGGGAACTTATGCTATATTACTAACAAAGTGTAAGAAGCATCTTCGAAGAAAATAGTACCCCCACTGATACCTTTCTTCGGTGCTCATTATTACTATGAGACTTTGTGCAATATATTTTTTGTACTCATGAGTTCCGTTGTGTGCCGACCATGATTAAAAACAATAAGAGTGCTAGCTTTCAGCTTCACCCAGTCTGAGGTCCGGCTCGGGTGACCCGATCGTGACAATCGTAGAGGTGCTCCCTTTACTCCCTAGCCGAACAATCGGGAACGTAGAGGTAAGCACAGGAGCCAGGCAACCCAGCTTGAAAATCGCTTAAGTCAATATGGTGCATATTGTGGCGTAATACATGAACAAGGAACGAAGCCGCACAAGTATAATCATATGCAAGAGGAAAAAGTTTCATGAAGGAAGCCCCCAAGTAAACGAGGTATTTGAATTTGCGTTTCACAAATAAAGTTTGTACAAGGAAATTTTTACAAGCAACTTTTTTCCAAAAAAGTATAATGCTTGGTCGAGTCGAACACAAGTTAAAAGTTTGAAACTTTGAGCGTGAAGGCAACTTAGCTGGTTAATGTGTTCAGTATTGATGACGCGGTCCGAGCTTGATGCGGGACAAGGTTCCATCCCCCAAGCCGGTCCCAAGGTGGCGGAGCAAAGAGCTCGGCACTCCGATGCAGGACGGCAGGGTGATGCTGAAGTCCCCGACATGGGGTAATGAAGTGTTGACGAAGCCCCCCATCCAGCCAAGGTGACGCCAAAGGATATAGTCCGGCTGGATCATTTTCTTGTGCACAAAAAATAGTGCAAACCGGAGATAATAGTAATAATAATAAAAAAATCGTTGCATAACAAATAATTTATGCAAATTGAGTAATAAAAGAAATATGGCCTGGCGCCGATGTCAATGTCGATGCAGGGCGGCGGCATGATGCGGTAAAGGCATGGCAAGGCCTGAATTCACAGGTCGATTCGAGTTCCGGATGCGGCGTTCGCCGGACTATGTACGGAAACTGACCGAACTACCATGCGACCGTCGTTGGCCACCATTTGATAGACTTGCCTACATATGATCGACAAACCAGAGTAATAATTCGTTGGAAAAAATGAACCCAAACAAGCAAGAAATACTAGGATTAATAGCACCTGGCTTATTTGTTGTAGCAATCCGAAGAAAGGTGATTCCCAAAATTGGGACTCGATCCGCACACCTATCACCTGATGGGCGATAAAGCAACGGCATGGCGATGCTGGCAAAGGTTGGCTCGCCGAGGCAAAGCCCTCGGTCCAGCTAACGTGATGGAGCTGGTCGGCCAGCGACGCCAAAGTCTCCGGAGTAGGTTGATGAAGAGATGATGAAGCCCCCGGTCCAGCTAACGTGATGAAGCCTCGGTGTCAGCCGATGAATCGAAGTAGGTCGGCGTGATGGACACCAGCTTGAAAAAGTAACAGTGCGGCCCTGCCGATGCAGGTCGTGACGTGGTCGATGCCAGCTTGATGAAGTGACCGTGCGGCAATGCAGGTGTGCCCGCTCCGTGTAATCCGCGGGGCGGTGATGTTTGTGATGATTTATCCTTCGCGATGCCGGACTCTTGTTCGGCTTGCCGAGATGATGATCCGAAGAAGTTGAGCGTGGCTAAACAAAGTGACGACGTGTCTAGCGCAGGTCGGCAGCCGTGGAGCAATATTACCGGACTGGTTTGACACCAGCATGATGTTGAAGATCATGTTCAAAAGATTTTAAGGTTAGTGGGATGTGTTCGGGAACAAAACACGATACCCCATACAAAACTTCCTTCAAAAAGGATGTCCGAAATCCCGTTCATAAAAAAGTCGAACTCGGGTCGGATTCGTTTTCGCACAGAAAACAGATCCGAAAAGTGTTGCACTAATCGGAAGGTTCCCGGAGTTTGGACGGTCGGATCGAGCTGTAAATTTTGGGAGGTGGTAGATATAGAAATTCCACAGCCGATCAACGATTGGATCTTCCAAAGGACGTCCGAGCGAGAAGCTGGACACCACGCCCTAAACTCGTCCAGATCCTCGTTCAGATTTGACAAGGCTCCGGTATGTCGCGGATTGCCAGAGATTCCTCCATCGGAACTCGACGAAATTTTCCAGGGTTGTTGTAGATTCAATTCCGCACTATTCCACCGAAGCAATCGGCGAACCGATGCTTGAGGAGGTGGTGACGGCGGACACAAGTTCGCTGTCCAGAAAAGCAGCACGGTCGCCCAAGGGTAATGTTGACGTCGAGCCCCCGGGCTCCCTGGATGATTCCTCCATGATCTTGATAGAGATCGGAGTTGATGTTGATGAAGGCCCTCATCCGAACACGACGGTCGGAGGCAGGGCGCAGTCCTTGGTCAAACCAAGGTGACCAGTCGAGCTGGTGATGAAGATGCCGAAGTCGCAGTTGATCTGCAGGTGAGCCATCGACCCTTTGCTGAACACATAGCAGAACTCTCAATGAAAGCACCAATGTCGGTGTCAAAACCGGCGGATCTCGGGTAGGAGGTCCCGAACTCTGCGTCTAAGCGGATGGTAACAGGAGACAAGGGACACGATGTTTTTACCCAGGTTCGGGCCCTCTCGATGGAGGTAAAACCCTACTCCTGCTTGATTAATATTGATGATATGGGTAGTACAAGAGTAGATCTACCACGAGATCAAAGAGGCTAAACCCTAGAAGGTAGCCTATGGTATGATTGTTATATATCTCTATCGACTAGCCTGGCCTCGGTTTATATAATGCACCAGAGGCCTAGGATAACAAGAGTCCTAGCCGAATACGCCGGTGGGGGAGGAGTCCTTGTCTTGATCGCCAAGTCTTGCGGAATCTTCCTTGTATGCGGCAGCTGTCCGGACTGGCCCATGAGTATACGACCATGGAGGTTCTCGGCCCAATCTAACAGATCGGGAGATGACGTGGTGAGTACCCCCTAGTCCAGGACACCGTCAGCCGCCCTCGCCTTGATCCATGAATCTCGTAGGCCTAGTGGATCCCTTCGATCTTGTTACCAATCCGCTCTTCCCTCTCTGCTCTCCTTTATCGTCGGATCTGATCCGCCAACCACGCACGCAGCGCTGCGGGGTTTGGCAGGGGATCGCCTCGCGATCGCCTCTGCGGTGGCTCCGGTAATCACGGTCATTTTTCTCATGATTTTTTTCGCTTGATGTATGTAGTTTTTGCAAAAAAGCTGTGTAGTCATTTGACTACCTAGTCCAAGTGTGGCTTCGCCACTGCTATGCTGGCTAGCACAAGCATAGCAGGGCCAAACACAATGACATGCCACAAACTATCGCCACCCGAGTTCCACGACACCCTCACGGGTGCCAATTCTGATTTGAGGACGTCACCTCGGTTCTCCTCTCCGAGCCTGGGCTTGAGGTAAAAATTCATACCCATCTATTCACACACGGCGTACCTCCATATTGTTGGCGCCAAATGCAGAGCTTCCACTTGGTAGCTCACATGTGCCACTACAAGGCACATGTTCATCGAGCCCACCCTGGAGGAAGGCCTGCCATGGCGAAGTCCAGACCTTTGAAAGTAGATCTGGATGCCACCATTGCCTCAAGAATATAAAGAGACATGGCCATATGCTGCTACACCCATCATCGCCGACATGACTAAGAAGCGTAGACACCACTAGCACCAAAAGCCTTGCATGAGAGCCAATTGAATAGTCCGCCACCCAAGGATGCTCCTACTACATCCTTCTCGGCACCATAACGCGTGGATGCTACCCACTAGAGGGGAAGGGTGAAGGGGTTGTAGGAGGTCTAGGGAGGGGGCCCGCCACCCCTATCACCCATGGAGGTGACCCGGGGGCTGAGAGGCTCGATCCGAGACCGATATACACTGCAGGCACATGGGACATGTGGCAGGCTATCTTAAAGAAAATACAAAATAATCGCCATGTCATTTTTACTAGTACTGGTACTTGCCCGTAAGAAATCCTGCGTCCATCTCGCATCAAGATGGGTGAGGATGCCACTTAGGAATCACTTATTTTGCCATTCCAAAGGGAATATCGACACAATACAAACGTGGGACCTATAACCAACTAAGTATCCTGCATGGCTCTACCCTATTCTCTCTCTTCCGTTAGTTTCAATTCTCTCTCTCTCTCTCTCTCCCGTGAGATCCAACAATAACCGGTGGGAGGAAGGCCGGATCATGCTGGCGACAATGGATCCATGGTTGGGCAAGCACGAGACCACACCATCCGTGCGCTGGTGTCAAGATTGGGCATCCGAGTGCCTGACCACCGCGCCTCTCTCCGACTTGATTTTCTTTTTTTATTTTCTTTCCTTTTTCTTCCAATATGCGAACATATTTAAATGCATGGATATAATATAATTCACAAATTTTTAAATTCAATCACAATTTTCGAGTTCATAAACATTTCTAAAATTCATGAATATTTTTTAAATATATGTTTTTAATTTCTCACATAATTTTTAAATTTAAGAATGTTTGGAATTCAATTTTTATATATCATTTAGGAACTGCAAACATTTTTTGAAATTGCAAAGATGTTTCATGTTTCCGGACATTTTTTGAAATCACGTATTTTGAATTGACGAATCATTTTTGAATTGAGAAAACATATTAGAAATCACAAACATTTTCGAATTGATGACTTGATTTTCTCTTTTTATTTTCTTTCCTTTTTCTTCCAATATGTGAACATATTTAAATGCTAGGATATATTATAATTCACAATTTTTTAAATTCAATCACAATTTTTGAGTTCATAAGCATTTCTAAAATTCATGAATCTTTTTAAAATATATGTTTTTATTTTCTCACATAATTTTTAAATTTAAGAATGTTTGGAATTCAATTTTTATATATCATTTAGAAACTACAAACATTTTTTTGAAATTGCAAACAAGTTTCATGTTTTCGGACATTTTTTGAAATCACGTATTTTGAATTGACGAATCATTTTTCAATTGAGAAAACATATTAGAAATCACAAACATTTTTCCTTATCGATGAACATTTTTCTGAAATAACAAATATTTTATCCCATTAATGAGTGATTTTAAAATTTTGAATATTTCCAATTACCAGAACTTATTTTCAAATTTATGATCTTTTTAAAATTAGTAAACATTTTTTTAGTTCAAAAACATTTCTGTCATTAAAAACATTTTGTAAAATCCCTGAGTTGTTTAGAAAAAATTATAAAATATTTTTACTATTAAACTAGCTGAATAAAAAATAGACTGGAAAACAACTGGAAAAAAACGTTAAAGCTAGTGGATACTGGGTTGGTGCATTTTGCTTTCTCCAATTGAATGGTTAGTGCACCCACCCAGTATAGTGCACCCACCCAGTATCCACTAGCTTTAACGTTTTCTCCAGTTGTTTTCCAGTCTATTTTCTATTCAGCTAGTTTAATAGTAAAAATACTTTATAATTATAAGAGAAAGCTAGAGAACGGTATTTTCACAGTCTTAGCGGGATCGGTTACCATTGTTCGGCCATAGGCCTGCTTTGGAGGGGTGGGCCCATGTGCAGGTCAGTCGGTGACTACAAGTACTCGAAGGACCTATATCTTGCTTATAACGAGACGTATGTTCCGCTCGTGTCAGGCGCCTCACTAAATGGGCCGGCTAGCAAGGGAGGCCACATGCCACTACCTCCTCTTTTCTTCTGTTTCTTCACGTTTTTTAATTATTTTATTTATTTTATTTAACATTTAAATATTCCAAATATTTAAAAACCTCTTTATGTATAACATCTTTTAATATGTTAACCAAAGCATTTGAACAAAGTACTAGCATCATCAATAACATCATTCATAGTAGAAGTAGCATCATCAATTACTTGTGACATATCAGATTGCATAACAGTTGGTGGTGTCGCAAGTCTACTTAAAATAGAAGGTGAATCAAGTTCAAAGCTAGATGACAGTTCCTTACATCCCTCGTCTTAGAGAGAACGATCTTGGTTCTATCATCCTTCAGATTCCTCATAGTGATAAAAAATATAAATCCCAAGTGACTCAGCAAATAAAGCTATGCTCACCAGCAACGGCGTCATAAAAAGGTCTTGGTAACCCATAAGTATTGTGGATCACAACAGTTTTCGAGAGTAGAGTATTCAACCCAAATTTATTGATTCGACACAAGGGGAGCCAAAGAATGTTTGCAAGTATTAGCAGTTGAGTTGTCAATTCAACCACACCTGGAGACTAAATATCTGCAACAAGAGATCAGTGGCACATGAGTATGACAGTTTTGATAATAGTGGCAACGAAGGTAGTAGTAACGGTAACAATAACAGTAGCAGCTCTGTAGTGATTGTAATGGTAGCAGCAACAATATGTGAAAACCTCGTAGGAATTGGATCAGTGATGGATAATTATGTTGGATGACATTCATCATGTAACAGTTTTAACCTAGAGCGACACAGAACTAGCTCCGATTCATCAATATAATGTAGGCATGTATTCCGTATATAGTCATACGTGCTTATAATAAGAAATTGCATGGCATCTTTTGTCCTAGCATCCCGTGCCAGCGGGGTCCTATTGAAAACTAGAGGATATTACAGCCTTTTTTTAATAGAGAACTGGAACAAAGCATTAGCACTTGGGATATGCGGATCATAACATGTAATAGGTGTGTATAACTTGCAAGATCGGATCAAGAACACAAATATATTCAAGAAAACATAAAGGGTTCAGATCTAAAATCATGGCACTTAGGCCCTAGTGACAAGCATTACGAATAGCAAAGTCATATCATCATCAATTTCAGAACATAGTGGATACTAGGGATCAAGCCCTAACAAAACTAACTCAATTAGATGATCAATCTCATCCAACCCATCACCGCCCAGCAGGACTACGAAGAAATGACTCATTCTCGATGGTGAGATTCATGAAATTGGCGATAAAGGAGGGTTGGTGATGACGATGACGATGTATCCTCCTCTCTGGAGTCCCAAATGGACTCCAGATCTGGCCTCCCGATGAAGAAAAGGAGGTGGCGGCGGCTCTGTATTGTAAAACACGATAAAACTACTTTTCTTATTTTTTTTCTCGAGAAATAGGAATTTATAGTGCTGAGATTAGGGTCAGCGGAGCCTCGTGGGCCTAACAAGCTACCAGGGCGGGCCCAGGGGGGTTGGGCATGCCCTGGTGCCTCGTGGGCAGTAGGTGGCCCCCTCCAGTGGTTCTTCGCTCCAGTATTTTTTATTTATTCCATAAAAAATCTCCAAAAAGTTTCCTGTAATTTCGAGATTTTTTTTCTGCAGAAAAACAACACCATGGTAGTGATGCTGAAAACAACGTCAGTACGGGTTAGTTTCATTCAAATCATTCAAATTAGAGTCCAAAACAAGAGCAAAAGTGTTTGAAAAAATAGATACGACGGCGACGTATCAAAATCCACCTCAGAGAGGTGGCCCTGTCGTTGTCAAAACCGGCGGATCTCGGGTAGGAGGTCCCGAACTGTGCGTCTAAGGCTAATGGTAACAGGAGACGGGGGACACGATGTTTACCCAGGTTCGGGCCCTCTCTATGGAGGTAATACCCTACTTCCTGCTTGATTGATCTTGCTGATATGAGCATTACAAGAGTTGATCTATCACGAGATCGCAGAGGCTAAACCCTAGAAGCTAGCCGATGATTATGATTGTTCTTGTCCTACGGACTAAACCCTCTGGTTTATATAGACACCGGAGGGGGCTAGGGTTACATAGAGTCGGTTAAAAAGAAGGGAATCTACATATCCGAATTGCCAAGCTTGCCTTCCACGCAAAGGAGAATCCCACCCGGACACGGGACAAAAGTCTTCAACCTTGTATCTTCATAGTCCAACAGTCTGGCATAAGCATATAGTCTGGCCTTCCAAGGACCCCTAATCCAGGACTCCCTCAGTAGCCCCTGAACCAGGGTTCAATGATGATGAGTCCGGCGCGCAGATTGTCTTCGGCATTGCAAGGCGGGTTCCTTCTCCGAATACTTCAAAGTAGATCTTGAACACAAGAATCGTGTCCGGCTTTGCAAAACAAATTCCACATACCACCACAGAGAGTACAATATTCAACGAGTCTAATCTGCTGACAACTTTTACCTAGCGTGACATCACGTCGCGACCTGGTTATTATTCAAACCGTTTTTCCAACCTGCCACAACACGTCTTGCGAGACGATTTTATTGGCACGTCTTGTCGAAGCAGAGATCGTGTCCCCCTCATCATGGGATTCTGATCAATACGGGCGTGGGTAACCCAACCGCTCCATTAGTACAACTCCTTGGTTTAGGCAAGTTCCAAACGCCCGCGTAGAGGACGCTTGACATTCATCCTCTTTATAAAGAGGTCAAGACCTGTCCTTTTCTTTCCACGCCTGATCCTTCCCTTCCCTAACCTCGAGTTCCAACACCCAAGGTTTAGCCCAAGTGCTCTAGACCTTCAACCATGTCCGGATCCAACCTTCAAGGTCGGTGGATGGCCTCTTCCGTCACGGAGGAGGACATCAAGAAGCTTAGGGAGGCTAGGTATTTGACCGCCAAAATCCTTCACAGGCTTCCTACTCAGGGGCAGGTTATCCCTACTCCCAAACCCAACGAGAGCGTCGTATTCATATCCCACTTCCTCCGAGGGCTAGGCTTCGGTCTTGATCCCTTTGTTAGAGGGCTCATGTTCTATTACAGGCTATATTTTCATGATCTAGCTCCAGATTCCTTCCTTCACATCTCCACGTTCATCATTGTGTGTGAGGCCTTCCTCCGTATTACCCTACACTTCGGCTTATGGCTCAAGACTTTCAATGTGAAGCCGAAGATGATTGACGGGCGACATGCGGAGTGCGGAGGCGCTATAATAAGCAAAGGCGCCGATGCTTTATGGCCAAAGGGTTCCCTCCCGGAAGTTTCTGACCTATGACAACGGGAGTGGTTTTATATCATAGCACCCTGAGGGAGGAAGTGGGCGGCCGCCCCTGCCTTCCGCCCTGCCCCTCTGCCACAGCTTGCATCATTGGTCAACAAGGGGCTAGACTGGGGATCGGTTGATGATGTGCGAACATTGCAAAGCCGCATTCATGACCTTATCAAGAAGGACATCAGTCTTGTCAAAGTAATCCAAGTAATTCTAGTTCGTCGGGTCCTGCCATGCCAACGTCGATCTCTCCATATGTGGGGGTTCAACCCGAAAGGACCCGCGAACTGTTCAGCACTTCTTCGGCGTGACGCTCGAAGGGATGTGTATCAATTATTCTTCAGATCACGGGTAAAGTGTCCAGACACAACAGAGGATGCTGGCCTCGATTGCAACCATCCAGACACCCAGGTAAGTAATTCCACGACCGAACATGCTGTCATTATATTTGTCACAACATTATTCTGAAAAACCATTCTTGGCCAGGGCTGGATAAGAAAGGCGGAGAGGATCAGGTGTTCGGCCCCTCTTCCCGAAGATTCACCGGATCCTGTATTAACCAGGATGCTGGCTCGCGCACCTTATCAAGTGCCATCAGGGGAGGACAAGGAGAGGAATGGGGAAGCCAAAAGCAGACTTCATGTTGGAGGTACGTTATGCATCCTAACTGGGGAAATTAGTACTCCCATGTCGGAGGATGAACGGGGAGGAGAATCTAGTATCCCCTCTCCCCACGGGAAGAAAAGGACCGCCCCCGAAGACTTGGAAGCAGAGGTCACCAAACGAGGAAAGAAACCTTCATCAGGGGGCCCTGTCCCGGAGGGCAACATTGCCGCACAGTTCCCATAGGAGGGCCAGCCGTTAACCGAGCCATAAGTGAACAAAGGTGCTTAGTAAGCATACCCCATTCTTTTCCTGAGAATAACGACCGAGACATATGTTTTGCAGTTCGGCTTATAGCCTCCCTCAACAATGTTCGTCCTCAGGGGATCTTCTTTTGGAGATGATGGAGAGCGAAACGCCTCCTCCTACTTCTCTGCCTCATGAGGCGGACGACCCTGAGGTGTCGTCCCGGAGGATCCCTCCCGATCCGCAAAGACCAGAAGGTAACTCTTCGGCCGCTTGAAGTTTGGGGTTTTCAGCTCCTAGAGAGACCAACAGAAAAAGGCCCGGACTATCTACAACCAGACACATTGATGGGCCTTCTGCGGCAAGCGACTATCTCAGAGGCACATCGTACCTTAATGGGTACAGTGGTTGATAGGATTTCATCCGCAAAAAGCGGGTTGAATGAAGCTTTTACGAGCCTGCTAAGAGGCTTTGAGGTACACAAAGTGATATTTTTTTATTGTACCTTAAACACAAGGTGCACTTTGTATAATAGTAGCCCTTGAGACTTTGGTTGCCATCCGGACGAGGCGAGCAGAGGATCGTAGTCTCAGGTAATGATGGTGCCAATTTTGTACGCAGGCGGCTGCAGCTCTGGCGGTTGACCGGACTGCTGAATTTGCCGAACTGAAGCGGCAACTTGATGTGGTGGATCAGACATCTCACTTGTAAACAAGCGGCTTGACGAGGCACATGATATGTATATTTGGGTGGTCAGCAAATATTAATAAGAGCATGATGCTAGGATTTATGATATGCTTTGACTGCAGATGGTTCTGCCGCCGTGGAGACCCTTCGGGCAGAGCTTGCCCGAGCCAAGGAGCAAGCCAGGAGAAGGAATGCGGCTACCGTGAAGGCAGCTGATGAATTAAAAGCCGAACAGGCTCCTCATTGCCAAAGTGAGGATAGAATAGCCAGCATGGCTCTTGAGCTACAAAATGCCGCTAGCCGATATGAGCTTCTCGAAAGGGAAAACCAAGCAAAAATGGCTAACCTAAAAAAGGCCTTACAAGCAGCAAAGGAAACTCGCTCTGAGATCAGAGCGGCTCGAGAGGAGCTCCGGCAAGCCGGTGAGATCGCGGCCGGGAAGCCCTTTTTATTGCGAACCAAATTCGGCGATCCAAAGTATGCCCCTCTTGATCAGTTATGGAGCTCTCCAGACGCATACTTGGATTTGTCAAAGAGTGCTGCCGATGCGACGCAGTATTTCCAAGATCAAGAAGATCATGAAGCGGAAAGATTGTTTTGGTCGCAGTTCAGTACTCCAAGGCGTCCGCTGCTGTTGAACGAGCAAATGGCCGAATGGGCCGAGCTCCATAGGTTATCCAGGCTTGCCATGACGGCTATTGTGGATCGTCTGTGGCCGAAGGAACCAAGTCCGGATAGTTATTTTAATTTGGTGCAACGATTCATTCATGTTGTGCGGCATATCAACGCTGTTAAGTGGTTGGCGTGCATAGAGGGTGTGCGGATGGCCCTTGCCCATGTTAAGACCTACTGGGCGAAGATGGAGGCCACCGATATTGCAACCAGGGGTCCGCCCGGGGGCCAGGACTCGCCCGAGCACTATTTTGAAGAAGTCTTAGAAGGTGCTTGTTTAATACAGGCTCAGTGCTCAAAGAGTATCATGTTCAAATAACATGTATCTTGATTGTAACAAGCAATGCTTTTTATAATAAAGGCTACATGCATACTTTTGCTCGTGAAGTATTGTAGTGCCTCCTGTGCGGCCGTTTATGTATATATGTATATTACCTGAAAGTTTGCAGTCATCGGCTTCAGCCCCCTCGCGTATAATGCGGGGGTGTTCGGTAAAAGCGCGTAATCACACTTGATCCAACGTCTTGATTCGTTAAGGAGGTGGTAGCGCGGTGAACGAGGCAATCAGACTATATAGCTTTAACACTTTCACTTAGCCATAGGAGTTTGACGGTGGGGCTAAGATATAGCCCCTGGTATGTCTGCGTTTGTCCGAATATGGTGCATTTACATATGTGGCCGGAAAACCGGTCCTTCTTTAATGCGGAGGAATCACGAGGATTCCGCTGAGTCATTGAGTGGTGGACCAGTCTCTCGCTTGATCACGACAGTCAGTTTTCAGCTTTCTCTACTGAGGTGCTCATCCGGATGAACCAGGGCACAATCGCAGTAGTTCTCCCTGTGCCACCTTATCCGATAGAGCGGAACATAAGGTAGCAAAACATGGGAGCCGGGCAAACCCAACTATTGACCAAAGACATGATTCGGAGCTGATGATATAAGGCCAAACTCGCGATGCCGAACACTCCTAAAGGTATTCGGACTTTACAACCTATACTGGGCTGAGTACCTCCCTCGATAATGAACCCAGAATTTGAAGGTACTTGCATCAATCCGGCGTGACGAAAGAGTGCCTGTGGTGAGAGCATAGATCTCAAAAACCCACTGGTTGATGTCTCTGTAATGTCTATTTTAGAACGGCGAATCATAAGCTCGCCCGTAATGCCGGTATCCCTCTTGGTCATTTTAAGTGCCAGGAGGGTGTGAGACAACAAGAGACAATAAAAAAGGTTTACACAGGGTCTTAATCTAAAAAGAAACCTTTGGACAGGGCCCTGCTGCATGTCTGTGCCTTTGTCTTTGTTGTGACCGTGCATAAAGTCAGTTAATCTTAATGAACCATGAAAAGTCAATCTCTTGAGTGTAAATAGGGTCAAGCCGAACTATGGACCTTTTACATGCGGGCAGCCCCCCGCACCACATATGGGGGCATAGCTGTTTAATCAAGCCCAGGTTTATCTAGGCTTCTACAACTAGGTGTGCGTCGAACACGTCTAGCCGTGTCCGTGGTCTTGAAGATCGATGAGTTACTCGGGTTGGAGAGGCCGTTCAGTGGTTCGGCTGCTAGAGCCGCCACATAATCTTCCACACAAAGAGAACACTCTGTGTTTCCGCTGATTGTGATGACGCCACGTGGACCGGGCATCTTAAGTTTGAGATAAGCGTAATGTGGTACTGCATTGAAATGAGCGAAGACTGTTCTTTCGAATAGTGCATGATAACCGCTTCGGAATGGAGCGATGTCGAAGATTAGTTCTTCGCTTCGGAAGTTGTCGGGAGAACCGAATACAACCTCTAATGTTAAAGAGCCCGTGCAGCAAGCCTCTACGCCTGGTATTACTCCTTTAAAGGTAGTACTGCTTTGGTTGATTCTTGAGGGGTTTATCCCCATCTTGCGGACAGTGTCCTGATATATCAGATTAAGACTACTGTCGCCGTCCATGAGGACTCGGGTGAGATGGTATCCGTCGATTATTGGGTCGAGCACCAAGGCAGCCGAACCTCCATGCCGGATACTAGTCGGATGATCCCTGCGATCGAAAGTGATCGGGCAGGCCGACCATGGGTTTAATTTAGGGGTGACGGGCTCTATAGCATATACGTCTCGGAGTGCGCGTGTGCGCTTCCTCTTTGGTATGTGGGTGGCGTAAATCCTGTTCACTGTTTTGACCTCCGATGGAAATTTTTTCTGTCCCCAGTGTTCGGCTGGTGAGGTTCGTCCTCATCTTCACTTGGCGTCTTCCTCTCTTTGTGTTTGGCGTTTAGCTTGCCGTCCTACTTGAAGACCCAGCATTCTCTGTTGGTGTGATTCGTAGGTTTCTCGGGGGTGCCATGAATCTGACAGGACCTGTCTAGAATTTTATTTAGGCTGGACAGACCATCTCTGCTGCCTTTAAATGGCTTTTTCCGTTGACCGGGTCTAGAGCCTCTGAATCCGGCGTTTACTGCTGTATTGTCTGGGCTGTCTTCATTATTTCGACGCTTGTTTTTATTTCATCGTGATTTTCCATTGCCATCCCTTATTTCAGATGTGCCTGGATCGCTGGTGCCCCTTTGGGCCAACCAACTATCCTCGCCCGCGCAAAACTGGGTCATAAGAGTTGTTAGGGCTGCCATTGTCCTTGGCTTTTCCTAGCCGAGGTGTCTGGAAAGCCATTCGTCCCAGACACTTTGTTTGAAAGCTGCTAGGGCTTCGGCATCCGGACAGTCGACGATTTGGTTCTTCTTGGTGAGAAATCTGTTCCAAAGCTTACAGGCTGACTCTCCGGGTTGTTGAATTATGTGACTTAAATCATCTGCATCTAGAGTCGGACATATGTCCCTTGAAAATTAGCCCTGAAAGCTTCCTCGTGTTCCTCCCAGCTTCCAGTGGAATTTTCTAGGAGGCTTTTCAACCAGTGCCGAGCTGGTCCTTTCAACTTGAGGGGTAGGTATTTGATGGCGTGGAGATCGTCTCTTCGAGCCATATGGATGTGAAGAATAAAGTCCTCAATCCAGACTGCAGGGTCTGTCGTTTTGTCGTATGCCTCGATGTTTACGGGTTTAAACCCCTTTGGAAATTCATGATCTAGCACCTCATCAGTGAAGCACAGGGAGTGTGCGGCGCCCCTGTACTTTGATGTGTCGTGGCATGGGTCTGACAGTTGTAGTGCTCGGTGTTGATTCCGAGCTGGTAGTCGATCAGTATAGTCGGTTTGGTGGCCATGATCCTGCATAGGAACATGTTTCCTAGATCCATAGGTGGGCCTGGTAATACCAGCTCTTGTGTCTAGGTGCTCACGTAGATCATGTGCTGATTTTGTGTGCAGCGTCATTAGCCGCTCTGTCTCGGCCACGGGGTGGTCGGTCCGGCAGATCGGCCGTATTGTTTTTCTACGGAATGGGCGCGATAGCCTCGTCATCGAATTCAAGCAGCAGCTTACGTTTTGGGTAGCTCTTTGTCTGGCGATCGCTGCCGTATCTTTCCTCAGTGTCGAGCACTTCGTTCCATCTGTGGTTGAGCGTATCCTGCGCGGCTTTAAGCCGTTGCCTCTGCTTCTTCAAGCTCCTCACGGTGGCAATAAGTCTCTTGTGGAGGTGCTCTTGTTCCAAGTGTTTTTCCAGGATGATGCATGCATCATCGTCCGGACTGTTCTCCTCTTCGAAGACAGGTTTATAAGTTTTGTCTTTGGCATCGCTGCGTTCGGACAGCGGCCCCGGACTGTGTTTGCCGTCCCTTTGCTCGTCCTGCTCCATCGCTGGGTCTACGGGGTCGTCATTATCTTTAGCATCGTCTGGGGTGTTATTCTTTCTTGTGTCGGTATCGTTGTTTTTGCTATGGTGGGGTTTAGAGCGGCGCCGCTGACGTCAGTACTTTGTTTGCTTTTCGAGAGGATTATCCTCCATTGCATCCATTTGATCCTCGCCATTGGTTTTCTTTGGGTGTGCTCACCATATATATGTCATATGATGAGGTGTCTGTCGAGCGCCCTAGGGGTGGTGGTTCCCGTTCTTCTCCGGCATCGTCGTCCATACCGTTGATGTCTTCGGAGTCGAAATCAAGCATGTCGGTTAAGTCGTCAATTGTAGCTATTAAGTGGGTGGTGGGTGGGGAATGAATTCCTTCGCTATCCGCCTCCCACTCAAGCCGGACATACTTCGGCCAAGAGTTTCCTGACAAGGAGAGAGATTTGAATGAGCTTAGCACGTCGCCCAAGGGCGAGTGCCGGAAGATATCCGCGGGGCTGAACTCCATGATCGGCGCCCAGTTAAATCCGATGGCTGCGGATACACGCGGTTCGGAGCCTATGGCCGGAGACGAGTCCGAGGGTCCGATGACACAGACCTCATTGGAAGTGAAATCTTTGTTCGGCTCTATCGCCATTAAGTGTGCGACTTCCGTGGCGGGGTCCATCCTCCCTTCCTCGGATGGCACGATCTGCACTGGATCAAAAGCCAGGACAGCTGCAGGTGGGATCTCCTGAACGTCGTCCGATGGCAGATCTAGGTCGTGCTCATCGTTGTTGTATGATATGTCTCCAACGTATCTACTTTTCCAAACACTTTTGCCCTTGTTTTGGACTCTAACTTGCATGATTTGAATGAAACTAACCCGGACTGACGCTGTTTTCAGCAGAACTGCCATGATGTTGTTTATTGTGCAGAAAACAAAAGTTCTCGGAATGACCTGGAAATCCACGGAGATAAGCTTTGGAAAATATAAAAAAATACTGGCGAAAGAATCAAGGCCAGGGGCCCACACCCTGTCCACGAGGGTGGGGGCACGCCCTTCCCCCTGGGCGCGCCCCCTGTCTCGTGGGCCCCCTGATGCTCCACCAACCTCAACTCCAACTCCATATATTTCGTTTCACGGAGAAAAAATCAGAGAGAAAGTTTCATCGCATTTTACGATACGGAGCCACCGCCAAGCCCTAATCTCTCTCGGGAGGGCTGATCTGGAGTCCGTTCGGGGCTCCGGGGAGGGGGATTCATCGCCGTCGTCATCATTAACCATCCTCCATCACCAATTTCATGATGCTCACCGCCGTGCGTGAGTAACTTCATCAAAGGCTTCCTGGACGGTGATGGGTTGGATGAGATTTCCCATGTAATCAAGGTAGTTTTGTTAGGGTTTGATCCCTAGTATCCACTATGTTTTGAGATTGATGTTGCTATGACTTTGCTATGCTTAATGCTTGTCACTAGGGCCCGAGTGCCATGATTTCATATCTGAACCTATTATGTTTTCATGAATATATGTGAGTTCTTGATCCTATCTTGCAAGTCTATAGTCACCTATTATGTGTTATGATCCGACAACCCCGAAGTGACAATAATTGGGATACTTCTCGGTGATGACCTTAGTTTGAGGAGTTCATGTATTCACTATGTGCTAATGCTTTTTCTGGTTCTCTATTAAAAGGAGGCCTTAATATCCCTTAGTTTCCACTAGGACCCTGCTGCCACGGGAGGGTAGGACAAAAGATGTCATGCAAATTCTTTTCCATAAGCACGTATGACTATATTCGGAATACATGCCTACATTACATTGATGAATTGGAGCTAGTTCTGTGTCACCCTATATTATAGATTTTACATGAGGAATTGCATCCGACATAGTCATCCATCACTGATCCAATGCCTACGAGCTTTTCACATATTGTGCTTCGTTTATTTACTTTTCCGTTGCTACTGTTACAATTACTACAAAACTGCTATCTTTACTTTTGCCACTGTTACCATTACTATCATACTACTTTGCTACTAAATACTTTGCTGCAGATACTAAGTTATCCAGGTGTGGTTGATTTGACAACTCAACTAGTAATGCTTAAGAATATTCTTTGGCTCCCCTTGTGTCGAATCAATAAATTTGGGTTGAATACTCTACCCTCGAAAGCTGTTGCGATCCCCTACACTTGTGGGTTATCAAGACTAATTTTTGGCGCCGTTGCCGGGGAGCATAGATCTGTTCTTTGAGTCACTTGGGATTTATATCTTCTGGTCACTATGAGGAACTTGAAAGACGAAAGAACTAAGATTTTTCCCTCAACTACGAGGGGAGGTAAGGAACTGCCATCTAGCTCTGCACTAGATTCTCCTTCTGTTATTAGTAAGCTTGCGACACCTAAACCTGCTACCGCTATGAATTCTGATATGTGGCATGTTATTGATGATGCCACTTCTGCTATGCATGATACTTATGATGAAACTACTTCTGTGCGTGATACTACTATGCCATTAGGTCAATTTCTTGATGAACAACTTGCTAGGGTTAGAGAGAATGAAATTATTGAAGATGCTATTATTGATGATGATGAAAATTCTCCCCCTGAGTATGAATTACCTGTTGTTCCCGAGGGTTATGTTATGAATGAGGAAGCTGCTAGAGCTATCTTTGCTTGCAAAGATAGATATGATCTTAAGAAATTATTAGCTAAATGGAAGCAGCAATCTCTTAATGCTAAAATGAAACCTGACCCCACTTTTGCTACTTCACCTATCTGTGTTACTGATAAGGATTATGAATTCTTTGTTGATCCTGAAATAATTACTTTAGTTGAATCTGATCCTTTTTATGGCCTTGAATCTGAAACTGTTGTGGCACATCTTACCAAGTTGAATGATATAGCCACCCTGTTTACTAATGATGAGAAGTCTTGCTATTATTATATCCTTAAGATATTTCCATTCTCATTAAAGGGTGATGCTAAGACTTGGTTTAATTCTCTTGATCCTCGTTGTGTGCGTAGTCCCCAGGATATGATTTATTACTTCTCTACTAAATATTTCCCTGCTCATAAGAAACAAGCTGCCTTGCAGGAAATATGTAATTTTGTGCAAATCAAAGAAGAGATTCTCCCACAAGCTTGGGGGAGGCTTCTCCTGTTACTTAATGCTTTGACCTATCATCCTCTGAAGAAAAATGAAATACTTGATATCTTTTATAATGGACTAACCGATGCTTCCAAGGACTACTTGGATAGTTGTGCCAGTTGTGTTTTCAGGGAAAGAACGGTCGACCAAGCTGAATTGCTATTGAATAATATGTTGACTAATGAAAATAATTGGACTCTTCCTGAGCCAATTCCTGAGGCAATTCCTGAACCAATTGAGCCAACTCCCGAGTCTATTCCTAAACCTACTCCTAAGAAGAGAGGTGTTCTATTTCTCAGTCCTGGAGATATGCAAGAGGCAAAGAAATCAATGAAAGAAAAAGGTATTAAAGCTGAAGATGTTAAGAATTTACCTCCTATTGAAGAAATACATGGTCTTAATATACCGCCTGTTGAAGAACCACATTGTCTTGATAACCCGACACAGGTAGTGAAGGTAAATTCTCTCTATAGATATGATAAAGTTGAAATCCCGTCTACTAAATTTCAAAGCCCATGCTTAGAGGAATTTGATGACTTTATGACTAGGTAAGAAAGTTTTAATGCTTATGTTGGTAGAGAATTAAAGAATAATGCTTTCGAGATAGGACGCTTGAGTGATTATATGGCTAGAGTTAAAGGCGAACTTAAACTCATTAGCAAATATGCTTCTATGGTTACCACTCAAGCTCAACAAGTACTTAAAGCTCAAAGTGATTTGCTCGATGAATTAAATAATAAACATGACTTTGCTGTTAGAGTGGCTACTAGAACTGGTAGAATGACTCAGGAACCTTTGCATCCTGAAGGCCACCCTAAGAGAATCGAGCAAGATTCTCACAGAAATAATTTAGAGGCACCTAGTTCTTCCAAAAAGAAGAAAAAGAAAAACGATAGGACTTTGCATGCTTCTAGTGAACCTGTTGTAGACACACCTGACAATCCCAATGATATTTCTATTTCTGATGCTGAAACACAATCAAGTGATGAACATGAACCTAGTGATAATGTTCATGTAGATGCTCAACCTAGCAAAAATAATGATGTAAAGATTTAACCTGATGTTGATCTTGATAACCCACAATCAAACAATCAACGTTATGATAAGAGAGATTTTGTTGCTAGGAAGCACGGTAGAGAAAGAGAACCATGGGTTCAGAAACCCATGCCCTTTCCTCCTAAACTATCCAAGACAAAGGATGATGAGGATTTTGAGCGCTTTGCTGAAATGATTAGACCTATCTTCTTACGTATGCGCTTAACTGATATGCTTAAAGTAAATCTTATGCTAAATATATGAAGGATATCATTACAAATAAAAGAAAGATACCGGAAGCTGAAATTTCCACCATGCTTGCTAATCACACTTTTAAGGGTGGAATACCAAAGAAACTTGGAGACTCAGGGGTACCAACTATACCATGCTCCATTAAAAGAAATTATGTTAAAACTGCTTTATGTGATCTTGGAGCCGGTGTTAGTGTTATGCCCCTCTCTTTATATCGTAGACTTGAATTGAATAAGTTGACACCTACTGAAATATCTTTGCAAATGGCTGATAAATCAACTACTATACCTGTCGGTATTTGTGAGGATGTCCCTGTTGTGGTTGTAAATGTCACTATCTTAACGGACTTTGTTATTCTTGATATTCCCGAGGACGATAGCATGTCGATTATCCTTGGTATACCCTTTTTAAATACTGCAGGGGCCGTTATTGATTGCAACAAAGGCAATGTCACTTTTCATGTT
The DNA here is from genome assembly GCA_963921465.1 of Triticum timopheevii. Taxonomy (NCBI): domain Eukaryota; kingdom Viridiplantae; phylum Streptophyta; class Magnoliopsida; order Poales; family Poaceae; genus Triticum; species Triticum timopheevii. Next base: position 13,200,557 of record OY997272.1, on the reverse strand, counting down.
AATGGTAATGAGCATATGGTACACTTTCCGAGGAAACAATCGCAAGTTCATAGCATCAATTCTATTGGAAAAAGCCCAACTATCATTATTGGAGGTTTTGAATTTCCTCTTCCTACTGTCAAGAAAAAGTATGATATTCTTATTGTTGGGGATGTTCATATCCCTGTTGAGGTAACCTAGTGTTATTCGAAATTTCTCCGGTTCCGTGTTATTCAGAATGAGTTTGTTAACAAGACTTGATCAACCTTGTTAGTGGATTCATTTTGATGATCATGAGATGGATGAAACTAGAAGGCACAACCTTCTGTACCCTCTTTTTACTTTCTGTTATTTAAAATAAATAAAGCAAAAATAGTATTATCTGTCGGTTTTCTGATTTATCTGTGCAATAAAAAATATCCTGAAAATAAAAGTGCTCCAAATGCCCTGCAAATTTAGCATGATTTTTTATGGAATATTTGAGGATTTTAGGCACTGAAAACACTGTAGGAGGGGCAAGCACCTGGCCACAAGGGTGGAGGGCACGCCCACACCCCCTGGGCGCGCCCCCTGTCTCGTGGGCCCATGGTGGCCCCCTGCACTTATTCCTGCACCCAAACACTCCATCTTCTTCCCAAAAAAATCCCCATCCATCTCAAGCATGAGTTCTAGCTCATTTTGCTGTGATTTTTTATCTCCTTGCTCATAGCTCATTCACAAAACTGCTTTGGGAGATTGTTGCTTGGTATGTAACTCCTCCATTGGTCCAATTAGTTTTTGTTCTAGTGCTTTATTCATTGCAAATTTTTGCTGCATAGGTGACCCTGTTCTTGAGCTTGCATGTCAAATTTATGAGGTCCCAAGTAATTCTAATGCATGATATAGGCTCTAGGCACTTGTAAGAGTAGTTGCTACCAATCTTGTTTAGTTTTATTCACTTTTATTTCGAAGTTGCTAAAATTTCAGAAATTTTTCAGAAAAAGAAATATGTCTAGGAGAATGTATCAAGGTGGTTCCTCAATAAAGAAAGGACCCAGGCTTGTTATGCGTGAGCAAGATGAGGAACTACCGAGGGACGCAGAAGTGCGAGCTTGTGAGTGGCCATTAGACGACTTTATGGTCAATGCAGGCATTAAGGATGAATTTGACGCATATGTGCGTAATGCCGATCTTGAGGACTTCTTACAAGATAAGTGTCCTCAGTACTATCAATTGACTGATTCATTTGTGAGAAGGTTTAAATATAAATGTTCAGGTAATTCTCAGAGTGTCCTGTTTGATATTTATGATAAATCTTATACCATGGACTTAGAAGATTTTACAACTGCTTGCAAACTCCCGTAGTGGGGAAATGTTAATGAGCCCCACAAATCTGAATATAAAGAATTTCTTGCTAGTATTACTATGGGAGAATCTAGGGATATAGCACAAGCTACCATAGGGAGCACTCATTTTCCTGCTATACATTATTTTGCTCTCTTCATTGGTAGATGCATAAATGGTAAAGATGAAGCATGTCACATGTGTGTCCCTGATCTTTGTGTCCTCAAGAGTGCTGTGTTAGGTAATAAAGATTACAACTTGGGGGCAATAGTTGCACGTAGGTTGCATAATAATGCTATGTCTGGAGATTTATTTTGAGGAATTTATGCGACCCATGTTGCTAATTATCTTCGTATAGCCCCACGAAAGGGGGGTATGGTGTTGCCTCCTGCTTATTTAGATTATGACGTGATGGTCAAACATCGTTTTCTTTTGAGGAATGAACAATTCCTCCAGTATCGACTAATCTTTGACAGACATAGCTCTGTCCATGTTACTCTCCCTGCTCCTTTCCTTTTTGATTACCAGGCAAAACAAAGATATGTTGTTACCAAGGAGGAGGCAGCTGAACACGAGGGGAGAGCGGAGGCGGCTCGCCAACATGCCGCAGCTCAGGAGGCATTTGCTGCTGCATCTCAGTACAACCCCAGTTACAACTGCGGATATCAGCCAGGCTAGCCTTGGCATTAGACCAACTTAGGCCAAAAGCCTAAGGTTGGGGGAATACGTATTTCTCACCGACTTTGCATTCATGTTCACACACTATTCTAGTTGTCGGTGCTCATACTCTTTCATTGTATTATCCATGCTAGTTAATTTTCTTTTTCTAGCTTTCTTCTTGTGTGTTTGATAAACCTTAAGAAAAAACAAAAAAAAAAGTTAGTTTAATTTCCATGCTTGTAGTAGAATTAAAATGAAAACCCAAAAAGATTTCTCGTTCTTCTTGTTACTTGTTGGGAGCTTTCCCGTGTAAATAGTTTTATTTTCTTTTCTTTCCTTTGGGGGTCGAGAGTAGAAGACCATATTAAAAATGTTTAGTGGCTCTCATATGCATGATTGTTTATTTAACTTAGAGCCCATATTACTTTGTCTTCTCTCTTGAGTTGAATGCTTGCAGATTCCAACTTAGTCTAATGCACGTGCACTATTATTATTATACATATCGTTTGGTCGTGCAAGTGAAAGGCAATAATGACGATATATGATGGACTGATTGAGATGAGAAAAGCTGGTATGAACTCGACCTCTTTTGTTTTTGTACATATGATGAGTTCATCGTTCCCGATCCAGCTTATTATGAAGTGAACATATTTGCAATGACCTTTAGAGATTATAGTTGCTTGTGCCATGCTTGATTAGCTATGAGTTATAATGGTTTACCTTGCGTGCCAACATGCTATTAAAATGATTGTGACATGGTATGCTGGGATGGTATCCTCCTTTGAATGAATTGAGTGACTCGACGTGGCACATGTTCACGCATGTAGTTGAAACAAATCAACATAGCCTTCATGATATTTATGTTCATGGTAGATTATATCCTACTCATGCTTGTACTCGGTGTGGATTACTTTTAATGCATGTTCATGACTGTTGTCGCTCTCTCGGTTGGTCGCTTCCTAGTCTTTTGCTAGCCTTCACCTGTACTAAGCGGGAATACTGCTTGTGCATCCAAACTCCTTAAACCCCAAAGTTATTCCATATGAGTCCACCATACCTTCCTATATGCGGTATCTACCTGCCGTTCCAAGTAAATTTGTATGTGCCAAACTCCAAACCTTTAAATGAAATTATGTTTTGTATGCTCGAGAAGCTCGTGTTTCAACTAGGGCTGCCTGTATCTTCCATGCTAGGTGGGTTATTCTCAAGAGGAGTGGACTCCGCTCCTCATTCACGAGAAAGGGCCAGTAACCGGGATGCCCAGTCCCATGATCTAAAAGATCAAAGCAAATTAATATAATTAAACAAAACTCCCCCAGGGCTGTTGTTAGTTGGAGGCACTCGTTGTTTCGAGCAAGCCACGGATTGATGCTTGTTTGTGGTGGGGGAGTATAAACTTTTACCATTCTGTTTGGGAACCGCATATAATGCATGTAGTATGGAAGATAAAGCCATCTCATAGTTGTTGCATTGACAGTGAAAGTATACCACTCAAAATGTTATTCATCTCTATTTTAAAATTGAGCTCTGGCACCTCTACAAATCCCTGCTTCCCTCTGCGAAGGGCCTATCTATTTACTTTTATGTTGAGTCATCACCTTCTTATTGAAAAGCACCCGCTGGAGAGCACACTGTCATTTGCATTCATTTTTATTAGTTTATATTGGGTATGACTTGACTGGATCTCTTTTACCATGAATTACAATGTTTAGTCAGTCCTTAGTCTTTAAAGGTGCTCTGCATTTATGTTTTGCGGTCTCGGAAAGGGCTAGCGAGATACCATCTTGTTATATCATATTATGATTGTTTTGAGAAAGTGTTGTCATCCGAGTTTTATTATTATTACTCGCTGGCTGATTATGCCATTGATATGAGTAAATATGAGACCTAAGTGTTATTGTGAGTATGGTTAATTCATAATCTTTGCTGAAAACTTGAATGCTGGCTTTACATATTTACAACAACAAGAGCAAACAGAGTTTGCAAAAGTTTTTCTTTATCACTTTCAGTTTATCAACTGAATTGCTTGAGGACAAGCAAAGGTTTAAGCTTGGGGGAGTTGATACATCTGCAACGTATCTACTTTTCCAAGCACTTTTGCCCTTGTTTTGGACTCTAACTTGCATGATTTGAATGAAACTAACCCGAACTGACGCTGTTTTCAGCAGAATTGCCATGATGTTGTTTATTGTGCAGAAAACAGAAGTTCTCGAAATGACCTGAAAATCCATGGAGATAAGTTTTGGAAAATATAAAAAATACTGGGAAAAGAATCAAGGCCAGGGGGCCCACACCCTGTCCACGAGGGTGGGGGTGCGCCCTCCCCCTGGGCATGCCCCCTATCTCGTGGGCCCCCTGATGCTCCACCGACCTCAACTCCAACTCCATATATTCCGTTTCGCGGAGAAAAAAAATCAGAGAGAAAGTTTCATCGCGTTTTACGATATGGAGCCGCCGCCAAGCCCTAATCTCTCTCGGGAGGGCTGATCTGGAGGCCGTTCGGGGCTCCGGAGAGGGGGATTCGTCGCCGTCGTCATCATCAACCATCCTCCATCACCAATTTCATGATGCTCACCGCCGTCCATGAGTAATTCCATCGTAGGCTTGCTGGACGCTGATGGGTTGGATGCGATTTACCATGTAATCAAGTTAGTTTTGTTAGGGTTTGATCCCTAGTATCCACTATGTTCTGAGATTGATGTTGCTATGACTTTGCTATGCTTAATGCTTGTCACTAGGGCCCAAGTGCCATGATTTCAGATCTGAACCTATTATGTTTTCATGAATATATGTGAGTTCTTGATCCTATCTTGCAAGTCTATAGTCACCTATTGTGTGTTATGATTCGACAACCCCGAAGTGACAATAATCGGGATACTTCTCTGTGATGACCATAGTTTGAGGAGTTCATGTATTCACTATGTGATAATGCTTTGTTCCGGATCTCTGTTAAAAGGAGGCCTTAATATCCCTTAGTTTCCACTAGGACCCCGCTTCCACGGGAGGGTAGGACAAAAGATGTAATGCACGTTCTTTTCCATAAGCACGTATGACTATTCAGAATACATGCCTACATTACATTGATAAAATGGAGCTAGTTCTGTGTCATCCTATGTTATAGCTATTACATGAGGAATCACATCCGACATAATCATCCATCACTGATCCAATGCCTACGAGCTTTTCACATATTGTGCTTCGTTTATTTACTTTTCCGTTGCTACTGTTACAATTACTACAAAACTGCTATCTTTACTTTTGCCACGGTTACCATTACTATCACACTACTTTGCTACTAAATACTTTGCTGCAGATACTAAGTTATCCAGGTGTGGTTAAATTGACAACTCAACTGCTAATACTTAAGAATATTCTTTGGCTCCCCTTTTGTCGAATCAATAAATTTGGGTTGAATACTCTACCCTCGAAAGCTGTTGCGATCCCCTACACTTGTGGGTTAACACTTTAGGGTGCACCTGTCATGGGCTCGAATCCGTTGAAGATAAAGTCTCCCCGGATGTCGGCGGTGTAGTTCAGGCTTCCAAACCTGACCTGATGGCCAGGGGCGTAGCTATCGATCTGCTCCAGATGGCCAAGGGAGTTAGCCCGCAGTGCAAAGCCGCCAAATACGAAGATCTGTCCGGGGAGGAAAACCTCACCCTTGACCGCATCGTTGTAGATGATTGAAGGAGCCATCAAGCCTTACAGTGACGACACAGTGGAACTCTCAATGAAAGCACCAATGTCGGTGTCAAAACCGGCGGATCTCGGGTAGGGGGTCCCGAACTGTGCGTCTAAGGCTAATGGTAACAGGAGGTGGGGGACACGATGTTTACCCAGGTTCGGGCCCTCTCTATGGAGGTAATACCCTACTTCCTGCTTGATTGATCTTGATGATATGAGTATTACAATAGTTGATCTACCACAAGATCGTAGAGGCTAAACCCTACAAGCTAGCCTATGATTATGATTGTTTTGTCCTACGGACTAAACCCTCCGGTTTATATAGATACCGGAGGGGGCTAGGGTTACACAGAGTCGGTTACAGAGATACATATCCGAATTGCCAAGCTTGCCTTCCACACAAAGGAGAGTCCCACCCGGACACGGGACAAAAGTCTTCAATCTTGTATTTTCATAGTCCAACAGTCCGGCATAAGCATATAGTCCGGCCGTCCAAGGACCCCCTAATCCAGGACTCCCTCAGGCCCCGTCCATGCCCATTGTCCACTTGTCATGGACCACAGTGGGAAAGCGTCTGGATTCGGGGCATCGGTGGAGATCGGATGGCTTGGGTTGTGCTAGGCAAGCATCTACGGGAGGCCCTTGCGCAACGGATAGCGCGGAGGGCACTCGGCTCACGGATGCTCCCGAGAGGCAGGTACTCCAACATATTTTATAGAAGTAATGTTCTACATAACTCATGTACGTCTGGTTATACATATAAGAACCCCCTTTCATGTCTACTTCTTAGACAAGTTACAATGAGAATGCACATATCTTTGACTACATATTGTGTGCCATCAACGGTTTCCAAACTAACTCACATGGTATGAATATTTTGCTGAGGATTGTAACTTTCTGAGATAGTCAGTTCTTCGTAATTATCGAGGTAATAAGTGCTTCATAATGGCTGATGGTAGATCATAGAAATAAATAAAAACCCTGGCATAAGCTTGGTGTTGAACAAAGGTAAATTCCGATGTATGCATTTTTTTTTCAGTAAACCAGTTGTAGCTATAATCGTATCCTAAGTTGAAGGTGTGATATGCAATCTCAATACTTTTTTCATCGGAGTACAGAACAAGTAGTTGTTTTGTCCATGTCAATACATTGAGTAAGTTATTCTCTTGGCCACTCATGGCCTTCGGAGCATGCTCTTGTGATTGCCTCTCTCTGACTCAAGCACTGCAAACTGAAAGATACATATGCACCACTCATTGTGAGCATCTGCAAGGCAAGTTCATTCTGATACTGAAAATTCATAGGGCAGGGTGCATAATCTGCCTTGAAAGACGTCTGCCGTAGTGTTTCAATGCTAGCGTCTCGTTACACATTTGTACTCTAGAGTGTATGATGTTTCTAGAAAAATGCTACATAATAGTAGTTATGAATGATTAATTAGAAAGTTCTTTGTATTGAAGTTAACAAATATCAATCTCAACCAAATAACAAGACAAAATATCAATCTAGAATTCAGGATCAGGTCCAATTTCTTGTAACGGTTAAACCAGACACATGATTTTCCAAGAAGAACTTTGAAAGAGATTCCTAGTTGCTGACATCATGCATGACATCATGACATGAACACCATGTCCACACAAGAGATGTACGTCGCCTTTCTTTAATACATGGTTACCAAACAATAGTATATGGAAGTAACACACACACACACACACACACACACACACACACACACACACACACACACACACACACACACACACACACACTTGCAATGACCTTTGTTGCCGATATTATTTATGATATCGTTATTACATGCACATCATGTCCGAACTGGACAGCAAGCAACCTAGGTTTAGTAACCGCTTCCTCTCAGCTTCAACTGTTAATATAGTTTTGTTGTATTTTAGATTTAGAGGAAACACTGATAGGTAAACCACTTTAATATATTCCTTATTGTCCTCTACACGGGAGATCTAGTTGGTGGTAAAAATACAGCTGTTTGCATATCATTTAAGATGTTTGCATAGTTTTTTTTTTGGACATGCACTAGTTTGATCCAAACAATGTGATACGATAAAATACAAGCTGCATTATAAGTTACTCTTCTGAACCACTACACGTTATTGTAGAACATTTTTGTAGAATTTTTTTATTCTTGGTATTGGTGATCAGATTCAGCCGGGGGTGTAACTCCAAGGCTGTGGAATGAGCACAAAGCGGAGCACCCAACCCAACAACGTGTACCACCGTCACATCATAAGACAAAACAACTACATTTACTCCGTGTATGAGTGCACAGATTTGCCAGCTTTAATTTACAACAAAACAAAGCAAAGCAAATTAGGAAAGAAGCCGATCGAGATGCATGGCCAGTCAATCTTGCACACCTCTCAAATTATAGCGCACTAAAATGGATCGTATACGTTACACTAATAATTAAATATGATCAGTTGGTCCGGTAAATCCTCTAGGTGTCACCATCAAGAATATAGTATTATGTCAGCTCGCAGTTTCTCCAAAGTAAGCGTAACACTATATAAACGGCAAAGAGCTTGATTAGTTGCAGTACATCACAAACATACACAGTGGGAGAGGCAACGCACGCATACACAATTACACACATGGCCCCTCACGCACTCTCTTGGATCAGTGTGCCTCTGCTTGTCATCTTGGCGTCATCGTCATGCGTTGTGCCGGCGAGGGGGGCTCGGGCACCCAAAGCCGCCGACCCGGCCAAAGGATTCACGGCGGTGAGCCTCCGCGAGAGCAACTTTGTGCTGCAGCGGCCGTTCAACGAGGCGAGCGGCACCCGGTACAGTTTCGACGGCACCGTGCGGAAGCTGTGGGTGCTCTCCTCAGACAAGCCCCATGCCCGCCAGAGCCATACCAGCCCAAGAACTGAGATCAGGATGGCAGTAAGTCTATCATCACTGCTCGTCATGTATTTAGGTGTACTAATAAATTTTCGGTGATCTTACTGCCGGTTGCTTCTACCTGCAGGGATACGACTACAGCTCCGGCGTGTGGCAGTTCGAAGCCTACGGGTACGTCCCCTCCGGCACGACGGGGGTGTCCATCATGCAGGTGTTCGGCGCCGGCGAGACGGCCACCCCGCTCATGCTGCACGTCTACGACGGCGCGCTGCGGTACTACGACCGGCAGATCGTCGAGGACGCCATCTATGACAGGTGGTTCCGGCTGAACGTTGTCCATGACGTGGAGGCGTCGACGCTCACCGTGTACATCGATGGGCAGCAGAGGCTGCACGTCCACGGCCGCGGAGGCGACTCGCACTACTTCAAGTTCGGCGTGTACGCGCAGAACCACGACTCCGGCTGCATGGAGTCTCGCTGGAAGGGAGTGAGTAAATGGCGCTGGCGGTCCCAGAACTTGCGCTACAGGTACACTTAAGTCACGGTACTTGCAAACCGGAAAAACCCGTCATAGAACTTGCATTACGGGTGCAGATAGATCACACAGGTCATCTAAACCGGCCAGCTGCCCGGTTTTCTCTCTCTAATAAAGTAATGATTAAGGGCGATAAATTTGTTCACGACTTTAAAAATATATGTGATTCGTAACTTTAAAAAAATGTTCGTGAATGATAAATTTGAAAACTATTTGTTCACGACTTTAAAAAGATGTTCGCGAACGTTTAAAAAAATATTTGTGATTCTCGACTTTAAAAAAATGTTCGCGAACGATAAATTAAAGAATATTTATTAAAAATATTTGTGATTCATGAATATAAAAAAATTTCCAGGAACGAAAATTTTGAAAATGTTTTTGAATGATAAATTTGAAAACGTTCATGAATGATTAATTTGAAAACTATTTATTCATGACTTTAAAAAAATTGTCGAGAACAATAAATTTGAAAAATATTTTTGATTCGCGAACATTTTTTTAAAGTTGTGAAAATTAAAAAAATTTGTGACTCTCGACTTTTAAAAAATGTTCGCGAACGATAAATTAAAAAATATTTATTAAAAATATTTGTGATTCGTGACTTTAAAAAATGTTCGAGAACTATAGATTTGAAAAATATTTGTGATTCGCTGACACTTTTTTAAAGTTGTGAACATTTAAAAAAATATTTGTGATTCGCGACTTTAAAAAAAGTTCACGAACGAAAATTTTGAGAATGTTTGTGAACAATAAATTTGAGAATGTTCCAGAACGATTACTTTGAAAACTATTTGTTCGCGACTTTAAAAAATGTTCGCGAATGATAAATTGAAGAATATTTGTGATTCGCGAACTTTTTTTTAAGTTGTGAACATTTAAAACATTTAAAATAATTGTGATTCGCGAATTTAAAAAAATGTTCTTGAACGATAAATGAAAAAATATTTATTAAAATACTTGTGCTTCGTGACTTTTAAAAAAATGCCCACGAACGAAAATTTTGAAAATGTTTGTGAACAATAAAGTTGAGAATGTTCGTGAACGATTACTTTGAAAACTATTTGTTCACGACTTTAAAAAATGATCGCGAATGATAAATTGAAAAATACTTGTGATTCGCTAACATTTTTTTAAGTTGTGAACATTTAAAACATTTAAAAAATTGTGATTCGCGACTTTAAAAAATGTTCTCGGACGATAAATTAAAAAATATTTATTAAAAATATTTGTGATTCGTGACTTTAAAAAAATGTCCAGGAACGAAAAATTTGAAATGTGACCTATCTGCACCCGCAACACAAGTTCTATGACGGGTTTTTCTCGATAATAGGGCAGCTGGCCGGTTCAGATGGCATATGTGACCTATCTACACCCGCAATGCAAGTTCTATGACGGGTTTTTCCGGTTTGCAAGTACCGTGACTTAAGTGCACCCGCAGCGCAAGTTCTCGGACCGCCAGTGCCATTTACTCCAGGATCCTCAAGAAAGACACGTCACACTGATTCAGATTATACGTACGGCCGATTAATTATTCATTCTCTTGTATAGTATATGATACATGTATACTGTCGCCTTGTCGGCGTGTGTATGTACTATTTGTTTAATACTTTTTTTTCGTAGATGATGGAACATAATTCTAGATGTGTTTTCTCACGTACTATACTTATTGTGATCATTCAGAATAGCTTTCACAAGTTGTGAAAAATTTATATTTTTCTATATAAAAATACATCAAAAAGAAAGAAAAAACTCATAAACCACATAACCGATATAAGTACACTCTCAGAACCGCGACATCTTTACGGAGCATCAGAGTCTTTGTCGACTGTCGTAGGTTTGCCAAGTTTGGTAGTCAGCAAACGGTTGTGGCGTCCTTCTTTTTTCCTTTACGGAGTTTCAGGACAGGCGGCAAAGAAGGCGATTCGAGTAGTGGTAACTAATGAAACATGTTCCAGAAATATTATAGGAACATGTATTATTAGGTGATGCAAAAGATTTTTTTTTGTATCCACGTGTTTAATTACATAATTTTAACTTTAGTGTCGTTTAGATTTAAAATACAGTTGTTATTAGCGAATAAAAGATATCAGCAAACAAAGAAAAATACAAATGTTCTCCTTACATCGGCATATTGTAGTTCCACGCCACAAGTGACTGGTGTAGCTCCGCAGTGGACGCTAGTCGACACCCCTGATGATGATGACTGTGGACTCGCCGAACGACGCTGTGGCCATCGGCTGGCAAATAAAATGGCCATGGGCCATGTGAACTCATTTTCATGGGCTGAAATGAAAGAACCAACAGAACAATTAAAAAAAAATCGGACCACAAATGAGCATGGAAAGAAACAAGCTCAACAACAAATAGAATGTGCAACTCGCCCAAATCCCAGCACGAATTTACAGAAGTTCCAGAAAAAACAGAATTAGAAAATCAAGTCCCAACATATAAAACAGAATAAGAACATAAAGAAATTCATCACAGTGATCATCATACTCCCTCTGTAAACTAATATAAAAGCGTTTAGATCAGTACTTTAGTATTCTAAGCGCTTTTATATTAGTTTACAGAGGGAGTACAAATTAATTATTTTCTTAACAAATGGCCTGGAAGGGGCTAGAAACTGCATTGCATTGGGCTACAAATTGCATTGAAATACATGTAGTACAGAGATACAAGGCAGTTTACAACATGACCCCAAAATAAAATAAATTTATAAACAAGTCCATGTTTAACCCCAAACAGAGAAAGCAAATCATAATTGGGTCAATTTCAGCTCCGACACAGATCCTACCTCAGCGACTTGGGGGATGAAACCACATGGATAGTGGCGGCCTCTATTGTTCGCGAGAAGAATAAGAAGCAATGAACACTAGGCGGATGTTGACCTGCTTCACCTTTTGGCAGCACAACAGGGAGGAAGAAGAGGGTTCGGACATCGTACAGAAAGATCCATGGTGAGACGGTGGAAGCCGGCTTTCGACCACTGCTGTGGGTGTTGTCGCCTCGCCACAACACTATCGATGATGAGATCCAACCCCCTAACGGCAATGATAAACTCTTTGCTTCTCCCCATGTCCTTCTTCACTGTTATGGTGAAATCTTGATGGGAAGAGGAGCAGAGGGGCCTCAAGCAATTCAGCGATAAACACGAGCATATGCATGTAGAGCTCTTACCAGAACGCTCACTTACAGCCGCCACCATCCATGGATGGAAACCAGAGAAGGGATCTATCTTTTCCTAGATGCAGCTCGGACACACGAGCGCTGAGATTTAGAACAACCACAATAACCCAAAAAAAAACCTATATCTATAAGCGGGAAAACCCCTCCCTTCACCCCACTCATGCTGCTGCTGGCGGAGGAGAGGAGGAAAGATGACTAGTTTAACGGCGTCCACCCGACCCTCTAGAAATCGGTTTTGTCCCATCGTTTCCTGACCACATCACTGGATTCGTGCCTCTAGGACTCTATCATCCGCAAAACAAGACATGCTTTGTATGATCTCTTACGAAACGTGGGTCCTGCATCACAAGCACATTCGAATTCTCTCGCTTGAAGGATTCCCCATGGTCTTCTCCTCTCGCATGGTATTGGTTCGATCGGAGACGCGACACATTTTGGAAGAAAGAACGAGACAATTTAATCCCGCTTTTGTTGCATTACAAATTTACAATCAATCTGATTAGCCATGTGTGTGTCGAACCAGGAAAAGTAGGAATGCCAACTATCGATTTCACTCTAGCCAACTCCTAATCCACGGGAAGGGTGACATTCCAGCTAGTCGTACTAGCACCTACATACACGAGTAGCTAGCAGTCCGCCATGGAATGGTAATGAACATATTTCTCTATGGGGAAATGGTTCCAAATGTAGGTTTTGGATTTCATCAGCATCTCGATTTGAAAATGGATAGAGGGTCCAAAGTTCTAGTAGAAGAATAATCTAACTCCCAAATTAGCAAGCTAAATATCCAACCAATATCAATTAGAAATATGCTGGAAGAAATACTATTTAAAATTATTAATTTCAGGGGTGGGACTAAGCATTTCCTACCGTCCGGTGAATAAAGACTTGCTTTTAGGCAAGGGCCATGGTTAGTAAAAAACATTTGTTTTTGTTTCTCTCTCTCTATGTGTGTCTGTGGGGGGGGGGGGGGGGGGCATTTTTTACCGTCCAATCAATAATTCATTGCTTTTAGGCATGGACCACGGTTAATGTAGCTTCCATATCTTTTAAATCTTGGCATGTGGATATTTTAGTGCATGAGGATGCATCATGTAGCTTCTTTTGCTTTTGTTAGTATTATGTAAAATAATACTAATACATATGGTTGGGTGCTTTATGCTTAAAGTGCTTCCTTCTCAAAGATATTGTTTTCGTCTCATTGTTTCGTGCCTACATCGCTAGGTTCCTGCCTCTGGGGTCCATCATCCTCAAGACCGGACATACTTCGTGTGATATCAATTACGAAGCGTGGGTCTTGTAGCACAAGCACATTGGACTTGTTCGGCTTGACGTTCCCTGCGGTCTTTTCCTCTCACATGGCACCGGTTTGATTGGAGTTGCCGCACATTCTGCAAGAAAGGACGGGACAATACAATCTTGAATTTACTTTTTTTGGGGGGGGGGGGGGGGTATATACCGAGGAATTTCCTATCTTTTGAATTTTGGCTGATTAATACTATTATTTAATTGTGTAGATATTTTAATGTATGTGGATGCACCACATGGTTGCTTTTGCTTTTGTTTTAATTATGTAATAATGATACTAATGAAGACGGTTGGGTGCTTTACGCTTAAAGTGCTTCCATCTTGAAGATATAGTTTTTGTCTCATTGTTTCGTGCCCACATCACTAGTTCGTGCTTCTAGGGGTGTCTATCATCCGCAAGACCGGACATGCTTCGTGTGATCTTGATCATGAACCATGGGTCATGTAGCGCACACATTAGACTCTGCTTGAAGGATTCCCCGTGGTTTTCTCCTCTCATATGGCACCGGTTTGATTGGAGATGCAACACATTTTTGAAGGAAGGACGGGAGAATACAAACTCACCTTTCAGTATTTTTTTCGAAGGGGGTATGCGGGGTATGCTTAAGCATTTCTTGGAGGCACATGTCGTGACCATGGTTAATGTAGGTTTTGTATCTCTTAAAAATCTTGGCTGATTAGTACAAAAAATTAATAGTGTAGATATTTTAGTGTATGTGGATGCACCACGTACCCCTTTTTTGCTTTTGTTTTAATTATGTAGTAATGATAATACTAATACAGATGGTTGGGTGCATGCTTTACGTGTTTGACTGTAACAGATGTGCATGCTAGCTAGCATTCATCGTGCTGCTGTAAGGTTTTGTCTCTTCATGCTGGTGCTGCTGTAAGGTTTTGTCTCCTCATGCTGGTGCTGCTGTAAAGTTTTGTCTCTTCATGCAATCATGCTGGTGCTGCTGTAGAGCATACACGTGACTGCTTATTTGGGCGCCCTCGACGACTTTCAGTTTCAGCACGCTCTGAATGCTCTACTTTTTCTAGGCGACAGCACGCTCCTCACTCCCACAACGCTCCTCACTCTCTAGACCAAAGCACGCTCAGCCCTGACGGGCAAGAATTTGACGCGCCTGTGACCGCAGCGCGCGGTGGCGATGGCGAACGGCGATCAGGACATGGCCACCGCGAAATTGATGGAGACGGAGGGGCTGAAGGTCCTTGCCGTGGACGACGATCCCGTCTGCCTCAAGACCTTGACGCAGATGCTTCGGCGCGGCGGCTACGAAGGTACGTCGTCCGGTCCGTTAATATTGGATCTCTTGGCCGCAGTTTGCTCTTTGTGTTCTGACCGACGGCCGCCTCCGTGCAGTGACGGCCAGCGCCTCGCCTGCAGATGCGCTGAAAGAGGTGGAGAAGAACCCGGATGGGATTGATTTCATCATGACTGTCGCCCAGACCCGGGGCCGGGGGCGAGGTATGGACGGGTTGGACCTTATCAAGCGCGTCGGGAAACGTTACCCAGTCATCCTTGGTAAGTCCTCGCACATGCCACAAATAATTTTTTTAATAAATAAACACATGCCACAAGCATATCCATGTTCTAGGTTGTTTCTAGGTATATAGATACACGCACTGATACTCGTAGATGAAATGATAGATCTGATAGATGTGCATACTGTTTTTGTGCAGCGTTCTCGGGCGACGAGACCATGGAGACAAGGGAAAGGGGAAAGCAGGGAGGCGCTTGCTACTTGATGGAAAAGCCCTTTCATGACGCGCAGACATATTTCATCTGGCAGCAAGTCGTGCGGTGGAGGCGCAAAGCCGCCGGCGCTGCCACGGAGAACCCTAACCCTCGCCACAGCCAAGGCATCCATCTGGATGACACGCCAAGGAAGAGAGGGCAAGGAGTGAACGATTCCAACAAGGGCAAGGGGGCTTCAGAGGGCGGCCTGCAGCTGGGGATCACAAAGAAGAAAAAGATCGAGTGGACTCCAGAGATGCATGAATTGTTCGTCAATGCGGTCACCCAGCTAAAGACAACAGGAGGTGCGTGAGATACATACGAAATGCATGCATGGTCAAATACAGGATATGTGGACCACCTCTTCTTTCTCCATGCTTAGTTGTTTTGTTGTTAATAAATGCATCATACTACATAGTTTATTCTTAATAATTGGGTGCTCGCTACATGTTTTACTAGTGTGGTACTACTAGATAGACATATGTGGCCAAACTTGCTGACATATGAGTGGTCTCTCTTGGGGTGGGGACCAGGTGATAGGATCACGAGTAGCTCCAGAGTGTTCTCTTTTCTGCAAGCTGTATATATAAGATAGCTTCTGTGCATGCGATGCATATGAGTAATATGGGATTGTAGGTTCGAATATATTGGGCTTGGTTGGATGACGATAATTATTTCATTAGAAGGTGTAGCGTGTTGAATCGATGACATACGTATATTGGAGGAGTGGATGGTTCTGTTTAGGTATCTCTAAAGACTTGGGTTGCGCACCCCGTCATCCACCCTCCTGTCAGTGTACAAACGTATGGGCTTTTCTGTACCCCTTCCTTGTGCACGGGCAGTCGTAGCCACACCTGCGGCAAGGCTTCGCGGGGCAGTCGAAGACAAAATACAAGACTACCAAGACAAGCATTCGAGCCGATGAATAAAGAACAGAAGACAAGCTAGGCTTCCCCCGGCAACACCCTTGCCAGGGCGGCCTACGTGGCCCCGGCAAGAGCCTTGCCGGGGCGGCTTGCGAAGCACCAGCAAGGCCGCCGCCCTTGAGGCTGAGAGCTCTGGCACCATCGACAACGTCAAGACCAAGACTCGGGGGCCCGTGCATAGTAGCATGCAGATCCTTGTGAAGACTGGTGGCCTGCAGGTCTATGTGGAAACCCGAAAACGAAGACCCCCGGCAAGGCCCTTGCTGGGGACGACTGCGAGGCCCCGGCAAGACCCTTGTCGGGGACAATTGCGGGGCCACAGCCAGGCCCGTACCCGACGAGGCTTCGCCACCTCACAGCTGTTCCAGCGCGGCAACGAGCCTGCCAACTACGCAAGCACCTGCGTGGTGGCATGCAGATCTTCGTGAAGGCCCTGCCACCGCGCCAGCACATCGGCTAGCTAGCCAGCTTGGCACTGCATGCCTCGTGAGCCTGGACGCGTATCAAGACGGGGTGAGGCGGCGACGGACGGGACGGTTAACGTTACCATCCCCGATAAAGTTGGAGGGCACGTAAGCAGCGCATTATATACGATTGTCCTACAACGTCAGCGATAAGCTTGTACACTGTTGCTACTTTACACGTCCTGTGTGCCACTGTGGCGACCCCTTTGACATATAAAAGGAGGCCCGAGGCGTATTGGAGAAGGATTCAGACTTTTTGGACTGGGCATGCATAGAGCTAGTCTAAGAACTCAAGAACACTCAATATACACCCAAAGGAAGACTAGGGTTTTACGCTCCTCAGCGACCCAAACCTGGGTAAAAATCCCTCGTGCTGATCCCCAAACCTGCTCTTTGCACAACTCTCTCCCCGCCAATAGTAGAAGGGGTCCTTGTGAACCCATAGGTGTCGTTTCCCCGACATCTTTGGCGCGATAGGTAGGGGAAGAAGCTGTGAAAATCTGGTCAGGTATTTAGTACGTCAGTTTCTTCATCACCATGACTCCGAAGAAGAAGACAATCACGACGGTCGGTTCGTCTAGAGCCATTCTGGTACTAGCAGCCAGGCGAGCAGTGTCGTCTGCAGCCTCGACGACGATCCACGCAGCAATGAAAAGCTAAGTCATGCCAAACCTTGAGTGATTTCCTTTTTGTAAGGTTATTTTCTCGAATGGTTTCGGTTCTTGTATGGAAAACCTGCACGTGAAGGGACCCTGCCACAATTGGTAGCGCCCTTGTTCTGTTTCGAGTCCGCTCAACAGCTCAGGTGGCTGCACTAAGAATGGCAAGGTGCCTTGCTGGCAGCGACACCCCCAGCGGGTTGCTAAGGATCCATTCCTCAAAGCGCCAGCGGGAAATGAGTAACAGACTCAAACTGGGGGCTGGAAAGGGGGCTGCGTTGAGGGCTGGTGTCCGGGCTGATCACGACCGTCGCCGATGCATGTGAAGTGCTTGCCGGGGCTCGTCACCCGTCGAGGCCCTGGCTCTCTTCGCCACCCTCTGAGTCAGCGTCTCCGTATCACTGTGAAGACAAGATCAAGTCAAGATAAGATAACCTAGTTGGAGGATCAGGGAATGAATAAGGAGGCAAGGTGCTTACCTATCTTCCCCTTCTGGCCTCCTCTTCCTCTTCGGGCTAAAGGACCCGAGGTTGAAATCGACCGCCGAGACGGTGTTCGCGAAGGGTGGAGGAGGAGATGGTGTCCTCGGCCGCTTTGCCGAGGAGGAGGCAGCGGGCGCAACATTCTTCGCTACCGCGGTTTCCTTCGTTGTTGTCGCGGCCGCGTGCCACGTTTGGCGCACGGGTTGCGCCTGGGCTTCTTGCCGCTGCGCGACCTTGTCGGGCTGGACTGGCTCACCGGAGCCAGCCCGCCGCACGACATGCTTCTTCTTTGGGGATGAATGCTCGTCTGCATCAGTCACCTCCTCGGCCGACTCCTTGGCCGCCTCTTAAGCAAGGGGAACCCCGGCGCCGGCGCCGATGTGCTCCCCGGCAGACCTCGTCCACTCAGCAAACTTCTTCTCCTCATCGGCCTCATCGGCCTCATCCTCCACAGTGCCAAGGCTGCCGGCCTCATTGGCAAGTGTTGCCTCCTCCACCCTGGTGGCGATGTACGCCATCTCTTGTTCAGTGGTGGGGCAGATGAGTCTTTACGCGAGAGCAATAGAGGTTGGGATACATCTATCTCTTCTGAGCAACCTCTTTTGGATTCTTAAGCAACGGCTCGCTGTGAACGTACTTCTCCGACAAGTTGTCGAAGAATCCCTGCACCAGCACCGCTTCTAGCTTGTCCCAGGTCGGCTCAAGGCCATACGCGTTAAACGTCGGCCTCACGGCGATGATGGAAGTTAGGCAAGAATTGTTGGTCAACAGGACGACCCCCTCCGGCAACCTGAACGGATTGTCGGCCTTGCCGGTCTTGGCGGCCTTGCCGGTCTTCTCAGCCTTGCTGGCCTTGTCAACCTTGAGCTGAAAAAGCTTCTGGCAGAGGGACACGTGTTGCATTACCGTGAAGTTGTAATTTAGGCCGGGGTGAAGTCTCATGATGTCTGCCGCATTCTTGGAGTCCCAGGCCGGCCTTCCCTTATTGTGCAGAGGAGCGATGCGGCGGCGGATGAAGTCGGCCCCAACCATCACAAGCGTGATCCCGTCTGATGTGAGGCGGTCGATTCTAGTGGTGGAGACCGTGAGCTTCTCGTCGTTGGCATCGAACTCACCCCAGTCCTTGCCACAGACCGGTGGCTTCCAACGGAGCTGGCAGAATGACTGCGGCTCCTTCTCCACGATCCAGCACCAACGGCCCCGCCATTCTTCCCACTTCTCCTTCTGGGAACCCTCCGGGTACGTGCCCTTGCTCAAAGCCCTTGGGATCAAAGTGACGGAGCCAGAGATGGCATCCCCTGGCTGGATGCGAGGGGCGAAGTAATGGCGGAAGAGCGCCGTGTTGGCATGTACCCCGGTGAAGCCCTCGCAAAGGTGGGCGAAGAGGGCCATGCACGCCACGACATTCAGCGTGAAATCCAGAAGGTGGAAGCCGTAGGTGTGCATGATGTCATTGAAGAAATCTGAGAAAGGGGGGCAGAGCCCGCAGTAGAAATAATCAATGAAGAAAGGGTATTTATCTGGACCAGGCTTGGCGATGGGAGCGGGGATGATGTGCATGGCGGGATTCCCCGACGTCTCTATCCGCACAGGCACTTGAATGGGTCCCTAAGAGTGAGCGCGTCGATCGTCGAGGTGAAGATGGCGTGCTTCTTCCGCAGTTTCACCAGCTTGCTCTCTGGCACCTTCACTCCATTGCCCTTGCTTGCGTTGGGCGCCATGGCGGCTGAGAGGGGGCGAGGGATCAAGAGCAATGGAAGCACTATGGTGGCAAGCAGAGGCGAGAGCTCTGGTTTATGCTCAAGGAAGAAGAGGGGAACAGTGGTTCCTAGATTAGGAAAGGCAACAAGGGTAAATGAGCAGCGCCCCTGTGGCTTCCTCTTTTTTATGGGGAAGGTGTGGGCCGCCTCTTTACTGTTCGACGTGTGGCGTCGTAGGCGTGCTGCGACCGTTCCATGCATGACCCCCACGTCACGCACTCAATGCGGATCGTGGGGAAGCGCAACTAACGAGAAGTTTTACAATGGTTAACCTATGCCACGCATGCCCGTGCACTGTTCTGGGCCTGGAACAACAACGCTTCGCGCTTATGTGTGTCCTAGGCCCGGGGGCTCCTGTCGGTGTACAAAAGTATGGGCTTTTCTGTACCCCTTACTTGTGGACGGCCAGTCGTAGCCACACCTGCGGCAAGGCTTGGCGGGGCAGTAGAAGACAAAATACAAGACTACCAAGACAAGCATTCGAGCCAATGAATAAAGAACAGAAGACAAGCTAGGCTTCCCCCGGCAACACCCTTGACGAGGCGGCCTACGTGGACCCGGCAAGAGCCTTGTCAGGGCAGCCTGCAAAGCACCAGCAAGGCCACCGCCCTTGAGGCTGAGAGCTCTGGCACCATCAACAACGTCAAGACCAAGACTCGGGGGCCTGTGCATAGTAGCATGCAGATCTTTGTGAAGACTAGTTGCCTGCAGGTCTACATGGAAACCCGAAAACGAAGCCGCGAGGCCCCGGCAAGACCCTTGCCGGGGACAATTGCGGGGCCACAGTCAGTCCCGCACCCGACGAGGCTTCGCCACCTCACAACTGTTGCAGGGCGGCGAGCAGCCTGCCAACTATGCAAGCACCTGCGTGGTGGCATGCAGATCTTCGTGAAGGCCCTTCCACCGTGCCAGCACAACGGCTAGCCAGCCAGCCTGGCACTGCATGCCTCATCATCATGGACGCGTGTCAAGACGGGGTGAGGCGACAACGGACGGGACGGTTTGTGTTACCATCCTCGATAAAGTTGGAGGGCACGTAAGCAGCGCATTAAATGTGTTTGTCCTATAACGTCAGCGATAAGCTTGTACACTATAGCTACTATACACCTCCTATGTGCCACTGTGGCGACCCTTTGACATATAAAAGGAGGCCTGAGGCGTACTGGAGAAGGATTTGGGCATTTGGACTGGGCATGCATAGCAGCTAGTCTAAGAACTCAAGAACACTCAATATACACCCAAAGCGAGACTAGGGTTTTGCACTCCTCATCGGCCCGAACCTAGGTAGAAATCCCTCGAGCTGATCACTAGACCTGCTCTTTGCGCAACTCTCTCCCAGCCAACCGTAGAAGGGATCCTTGTGATCCCATAGGTGTTGTTTCCCCGACACCTCCCCCTTCCACTACCGCCCAATGTGCACTCTCTCAGCGCTCCCCTTGCTCCCCAAGCCCACACCACATCCCCCAGTCCACTCGCATTGGCTTCACCACCCATTCCTGCCCTCCTTGGTTGTCCACGACCAGTCGTTTGACCGACAACTTGTGCTCACCGGCCCGGTCGGCACCTACCTTCTAGGGGTTCGTCCGGGAGCATCTGCTCTCCCTTGTTGGCCAATCTATTTTTGATGTCCCGGGTGTGCTCTAGCCCTTTTCCTTCCCCTGCTTTGACCACCGCGACCTCATCTTGCTCATCGGTGCATTGACATTCTGGATTGGCTTACCTCGCATCGATTTTCACGACTACTGCTTGTGGTGGATTTGTCTTCCAAAAAGCTATTGCCACCCCCACGGTGGCAGATTCATTCTCTCCTACGACGATCTACACCATGGTCGTAGCCTCCTACACTGCCACTCCTCCTTGACCATTGTGCATCCTCTGTTCAAACTGCACTAGTGCCATAGGGATTGGGCTCCACTTCCAGGAGTGGGCCGTTTGCACCTGGGTCTGTGGCGGTTGGGCAGTTCCTTGGCAATGGCTGCCGTGCTGCTTTGGTTCCCCCTGATGCTGGGACCACCAACACTTGAGTGTTGTAGAGACTAGGAGAGACAACCACCGCGACCTACCCCATACTGTCTCATCTACATTAATATGGTCGCTCCCCCTAACATTCCTAGCCCCTACCCCTAGCCCATGTGAGTCATCCACCCCCACCACATGCCACCTGGCCTCCTCCTATGCACCGCATGCTCCTGGACCAGCCTCAGTCAGCATGTTTGTTGCCTCCACTATATAAAAGAACCTCTCCCTCACTTACGCATAGATTGCCTCTTCGCATCCCCGACCATCTCTGCTCAAGGGCCTCGCTCCTCTCCCAAAGCCTATCACTACGCGGAGCTCTCTAGCCTCTAAGACCGCTCCCTCTACCTAAGCTATCGTGTCAAATATTGCTGAGATCCCATTTTCTACATTCGTCATAGTTGCTCCGGGCACAAGAAGGCAACTTGCAAGGTTCCAGCCTTCGTGTTTTCCTAAACATGCCTGGCTTTCCCATCCCCGAGTCTCCGTACAACCCCTGCTCCCAACCTCCTCCGACTTGGATGCTGCTTCTTCCTCTCCACTGCCGCACCACGTAATGCCAACCGAGCTATGATGGGAGATCACATGGTGCCTGGTTTTGTTGTGGGCCAGGCCGCGCTAGCGCCGATGCCACCTGGAATGATCCGGCCTTCGGCCTAGTTTTATCAACTAAAGGCCCTGGTTCATCTCGGTGGCTTTTTCCTGCCCCACATCTCGGGTTTGTTTCTCCATCACCAACGCATATGGCCCATGCAATGGGCAAGAGAGAGGAGTGTTTTTAGAGAATATTGCTGCTATGGGCAACACATCGGCAGCCGTGGGCCCCGGTGGGCAATTTTAACTTTTGTTTGTGACCCTAAAGTGCTGAAAAATGACAACTTCAATGCCCACTGACGCCCTCCTCTTCAATGACTACAGCAACGCTGCTACTTTATTCGAGCTACCTCTCCTCGACCGGCTCTAATTTGATGAAATCTTGAACCCCACCCCCCACCCCACCCCACCACCCCCTCCCCCGCACACGTCAAGATGGATATGTTCCTTGTGAACAATGATGGGTGCTCGATCATGCCGGACTCTGCCGTCACCTGCATCCCCTCTCATGCCTTCGGGCACATCCTTATCGTCAACATCACTACTACAACGGTTCCATGTGCTACCATCTTCTAGTTCAGTGGGCAATTGGTTGGGTACCTGGTTTTCAATGTGGTTGCCACTATTGCCACTGCGGCAGCGCCCCGACCTACAGCCGACCAATTGTCTTGGGTTGCATCTAAAGCTGATCCGGAGTGGGCTCAAGAATTTTCAAAGCAGCTCAAATACTGCGATGTCATCGTCAAGAACTGTCACATCACGGCCCTTTTCCTTGATCACCTAAAGGAGAAAGATGGTCTCCCTAACCCTAACTTCCTCTTGCACTCTCCCTCGTGAAACACTCCCTTGCCCCCCATGAACACTTCCGTGTTGATTTTTTGTGGTATAGGAGCAAGATATGCTTTTGCAAACTCGAAGATGGGAACTTTAACTTCTTCCATGCCTGTGTGTCAGCCCGATTCTGCAACAAGCAGATCGCGTGCCTTGATCGTAATGGGGTTAAGCACCGCGCCCATCGGGAAACGAAATGCGCTCTTCGTGACTTCTACCATCCCCTCCAGGACACGAAGATATCGGTTCACGGCATCATTAACCTCCAGCTCCTCATGACACACACACACACACACACACACACACACACATACACACACTCTTGGATGCCTTCCAGGCGATGTTGCTTGTGTATCCGCTCTCTGCCTCTGAGCTCAAGGCAGTTGTCTTTGGAATGAAGCCTGACACTACTCCAAGACCTAATGGGTATTGTCCAGTTTTCCTCAAGCATGCCTATGGTCACTTCTCCCCAATCTTACCGCTCTCACAAAATGGTTCTACAAACAAGAGGTTGATTATCCGGCATCAACATATCCTTCATCGTCCTCCTGCTCAAGGTGTGGACACTCCCACTACTCTGACAAATATTTGCCGCATCCCACTACAAAATTGCCCTCCCCCCCCCAAGATGTTGTCGTGAGTCATGATGTCTCACCAGGAGCCGCTCATTCCTTTCCTTGTGCATTTTGAGCAGCCATGCTTTCTCCACAGGCGATGGATCTTGGAAAATTCCATCGTCACTGTGAAGCTCGTGCAATGATTCCATAAGTATAGTGTGTCGGCGGTGGTGCTCAAGCTTCACTTCAAAAAGCATTAGATTACATGTCTTAGGTGGCAATAGTGGTTTCCCTTCCCTTGGGCGAAGGTGGGTTTAGGACCACAATACGCCGAGTCGGTCTGTAGTCATCATCAATGGTGTCCCCAGCAATTGCATCACTATTGAAATGGTAGTCAAATGGATCCCTTGTCCCCTACCTCTTCATCCTAGTTGCGTATGTTCTCCAGTGCCTCATCCTCACCATTGGTGCCAACGGTATCCACCAAACACCCCCTCATCCCCTTATTGCCGTGCCCAATGCTGCTATATTTGGATGACACATCTTCACGACAATCATTGGCCTCACCCTCAACTTTTCCAAGTGCACGTTCATTACTCTCAATGTCGCATTGGAGATTGCCAACAACTGGACTCGGTGTTTGGTTGTCTGGTGTCCAGCCTCCCGCAATAGTACTTGGGCCTCCGCTCTCCATCCACAAGCTCAGATCATCGACCTTATCCCTCTCACTTCACTTGTACACAAATAGCTCACTAGGTTGTGTGGCACACCGCTTTCCTCAGCTGGGAAGGGTAATTTTGTTGAAGCCATCCTCATTGCCCTACCTACCTACACCATGGGTCGCTATAGCTTATTGAAGGCATGCATGCCGCCTCTGTGAAGAGATAGCAATCAATTTTCTAGGAACATGACACCAGTGTACCTGGTGCCAAGTGCAATATCGTCTGGATGAAGATCTACAAGCCGTGGAGACGTGAAGCACATGGCTTTCTGGTGGGCTGAAGAGACTTTGGAGTCTCGTTTCCCCGTTCTCTTCTTGCACTTCATCGGCCCCAAAGCATGCATTGCGGCTGTCCTTTTGTGCATTGAAGACCACCGACTAACTAGTCTCTCTGCAGTCATGCACACTGAGATTGGCAACCTGCATGATGAGTTGGGGAAGATATCACTCTCATCTAAGGTGTTGGACCGTCGCATCATGCACCCCTCCGGTGCCTCGTTCATGGCACATATGGTGTATTAATTAAGCATGGTGATGCATGTTGTGGACACCATCGGCCCCCATGATCTAGTGCAGCTACACCCCCGTAAATGTAAATTCTTCCTTTGGTTCTTCCATCATCAGCAACTGCCCATCTCCACCACCGCCACTACATTTGCACCATACCATATGTCTTCTATTGTGGTGAAGACATCCTGAAGCACCTACTTCAGGCATGCATCCACGCCCATGCCATTTGGGCACTGGATGTGCCTATTGCCACCACACTGGAAGTGGTGTGCCTTATCAGCACCCTCGACCTCACGGATCACCCTCGCCTATACCCCACAGTCTGCCTTGCCATCCTCAAGAACATTTGGGAGAGCCAGAATGCCAGGGTGTTCGCAACCAGCATGCTCCCTTTTCTATTGTTATGGGAAAAATTGACATTAATGTCTTATTGTGTCCATGGTGATGCTCACTTATGATCTATTAATCGATCTTAGAATTTTGGGTGCTGGGCTTCGCTGCCTTGCCCTGGTGCGCCTTTCATTGCCTTAGTTGCTGCTTGCTTGTCAATGGCCTAAAACCGTGTAACTCTAATGTTCTGCCATGATTACGGCTAATGAAAATGTTCATTTGGGCTTTCCCCCTAGTGACCTTCCGAATAAGAATCATATTGAATATCTTCTATTAGGTTAAAAATTCAATTATTTATATGAACTACTCTAATTGTCAAACAAGGCATGTCTAATTATATACGTTAGTGATCTCTTCTTGCAAGCCACAAGAGACTAGTTTTTCAAGATAATGACAAGGTAGAAAGGATCCCAATATTAATATATTACTTCGAAGACCCTTGACATCTCTTTCAGGAGGTCACTAGCCAGGATACATAGGTTGTGACCTTACAATACAATGCTCTTTTATGGTACCCTATAATGAATATATGCCATTCAATCATGGAGATCAAACTTCCCAATGTGATGTATATTGGTGGAATAGTTGGGTTAGAAGTAGAGTGATCACTGCTCATTCGTGGCAAGTAGTATACGTAATTTGAGCCTAGTTTGGGAATATCCTATTTTTTGGCCCACTAACTGATCGAGGTGACACACTCATTCTACTTCTTCTTAGGTTTTGATAGCGGGTTGCCTCTTTTTCGTAGATGAGGAGCTCGTCGTCATCAAGGAGGAGGCTACACAGAAAGTATCTCATCCCGCAATGACACATGGAGATGACGTACATGACGTGTGGCAAGGGAGTCATGACCGCCAAGATGTGGTTTAGAGTGCTTTCACCACTCTTGCTGCCCAATGGCCTCTTTGGTGGTGACTTCAGTGGAGCTGCTAAGTGGCTGTTGCAAAGGACCTGCTACACCTGCATCAACATAACAAGCGACAAGCTCGACGACGATGTCTAGGATCATGAGTTTGATTCATCCATTGACTTGTTAGTAAGCATAGGATCGAATTTCTGGAGAATTATACATTGGAAATTCCTCTTTGTAGATTGGCTATGTTCAATTCAAATTCAAAATTTTAGTTGTATGTTAATGCATGCTTGAAATTCCGTGATGGCTTGATAGCTATGGCAGCTGTCACCTGGAAGAAATTTTTAGTGCCATATATTATCTACATTGCAATAATACAGCTAGGGCTTAGATAATTGAACCCGTGATCAATAAAAAGGTCATGAACTTGCAACACGGTTGCGAGGTCATGGATGTGCCAGCCTATGACATTGACTGGATCACCGGTGTGCGACATTGCGGGGGGATGGGGGAGGGCAACTAGACGAGCACAATGGGAGCTAAATAAATAGAGCAAACCAGCATGAGGAGGATGAAAAGAGGATATTGAAGTTTTGTTAATGTATGTACAATATAGGATGAAATATTGCCCATTAGGCCCTTACAAACAAAGAAATTTGCTTTCTATGAAAAATAGGGAAGTTCTATATTGCCCTAATCAATCAATGATGGGATTAGATGTGTACCGCTCTATTCCTAGCAGTAGGGGTATGGTAAACAATCTCATAACAAAACCATGCATATGTTACAACTTTACATATGGATAATTAAGGAGGGCCAAGGTTGTACATGACAAAACATTTCCTAGACGATGAGCATGGTAGTCACCACCACAAGAACAATCACATGCGGTGCAGGGAGGTGCTTTGTATGTATCATCGAAGATTGAAGATCAAAGATGATGCAAGAGACCACACCTAGAACAAGAAACTCATCGCAATCTAACGAATATCGCCGTTGGATAGACTTGAGCTTGCACAACAACACAAAGATGTTCTTGAAGGCAATATAGGAACAATAAATTTGAACACGATGACACCATGTGGCACCGCCGCTCGACCCCAATATTACGAGATCAGTGAGCATGGAGACCAATGTCAATGCTTGGGGTTGGGATTCCTTCCACTCGGACCCATGCCCAATAGTTTCATGAGTAGAACAAGTTCATGTGTCAGCAGCAATGAACCATGCCACGGTGGAACATGGGCAAGAGTGGGAAGGTGTAGCTCCATTAGCACATCTCAAAGGTGGTTATTGATTCTATGGTGATACCGTTGAGTTTGGCTCACACACATAAGGGGTATATGAAGGGACATGGGAAATTCTATATTAGTGGCAGACGTGTTGAGTTTGACTCTCTATACTTTTGTTGAGACTATTTGTTTGTTAACAGTTAGCATGAGTTTTCTCACCACCTTTTGGTGGTGCCACGAGGTACCAACTTTCAATGCCTAAATCAAATATCTCTTCAAGATCTATCTTGTATTCATAGATGTACTATTGTTATGAATACTCCTCCCAGAGTCTTGTAGCCCATATGATTCCACTTTTAGACCATTTATGTACACATAATTTAGTTTCAAAGGATTCAATATATTTATTCATCATGGATCCATCATTTCAAAACACACACATTTTTCTACCATATTTTGGATGGTACGATAAGGTACCAAAAGTCTAGTACATACTCACCTAAAATAGATATCTCTTAAGGATGCACCTTTAGTTGGAGTACACTACTATCATATATGAACTTTGACCCTTAATCTAGTTGCCCATATATCCAAACTCAGAGGCCCATTCTACCAACACAAGAAGCTCCCTCCAAAAGTAATCGACGTGTTACAATCAGCATGGCCCAAAATGGTTCGTGCAGGGGAGTCAACAGGTGTCAGTACATCGAGGAAAGCTTGTAGCACATTATGTCATACATGTTTAAGTTCATATATCTGAAGATATTACTGGTGTGTGATGGTTAATTGCTCATGTTCCGTAGCTTCTAAAAGTTCCTATGATCTTGTACTCACCTAAGTCAACATTGGCTTGATCTCCTCTGGGCAAGCCTACACAACATCCCACTCTTGTCCTAGTATGTTCATTGCAATGGAATTTAATAATCCAATATATATCATTTGGCTTTATCATGGAAAACTTTTCGCATGAATGCACATTCATTATACTACTAATCTAGTACATTCACAACTAATAAGAAACACTTATTACAACACCACCATCAATTGGAATATCAAAAAAAATTGCTACCAAATTTCTCTATCTATCACATTTCATCTACATTCCCATGGTCAAACTATGAATAAATAGAAAACTGGCTTCACTAAAAACATTGACTCACTAGCTTTGACAAGGAGGCTCACACATGGGAGACGATGAGCAAGTTACATCAAATAAAAGACTAAAATGTCCGAGTATACAATCCACTAGTCTTCAAATATCATTAAGTCGTTAATGTCACCAAGGCTATGCTAGATTGGTAACTTATGGAAGTGTCTACCACCTACAACAATTGCAATGACACACTTGGGGTAAGCTAGGGGTAGTTGACTTGATTATCCTAGCTTTCTTCATTGACAAGTCTCTATCAAACCTCTACTATCTGCCCCCCCCCCCCCCACCTTACCGAGGCAATCACTATGTAATGAATACGAACTTCCTACCATATTTGGGTGGTACAATGAGGTACTAATAATATAGCTAGAACATATCAATAATAATATACACCTCTTACCATTATCCAATGATCATACATTCCTATGTCGAAACTTTGACTAAACATACAAATAGATTAACCTACCCTACTTAAATAATACATAATGTTTTGTCTTATGTTTGTTTATTTAATCATCCCACTCCACTCCCTTTTCCATTTTTGACAATTTTTCTCACCTATTTTCCTTGAGATGTCTCAAATGTCCACGCCTTACTAGCTTACCAAGTAAAATAATGTTTTATATGCTAAGTCAATACGTAGTGACATAATTGCCACTCAAAGTTTTTTTTTGTGTATTGACATCAACAATAAAATGAAATTTTGATCATGAAGAATACATACAAATATTTCTGCAACATTGTGATGCACGACCTTACTGTAAATTACTAAGTGAAATTAAAAAGCTTTAACACATTGGTCTCAGCAGGCATGTATCATGCATGAGAACAATGGAGATCATTATGTCAAATAAAGTCCTAGAACACTAAATGTGGTGACCCATGTTACCACAGTTACGCTAGTCTGACAACTAGTAAAGCATCTACAACCTCTTCATCGATCACCTATATCGACAATACAAGTGACATGCTTCGAGTGAGAAAAGTCATCTTCCTTGCTTGCACCACTTTGTTCATTGACAACCCATTGAGGATTCATTATATTTCATCCAACTTTTCCACAAAAAGTGTTGGTTAGAGTAAGCTCAGTTATATATTATGTGTATGTGGTACCATGAGTTGTCAATAATATATTATTATTCACAAGAAATTGATGTCTTGTTAAGATTTTCTATTTTATAAGAATGTATACATAAATGATATGAACTTTTACCTTCCATCATTTTACCCCTATGTTCTCGCATTTGTTACATGTCAAATCTCATGAGGAGGTTTTTCAACAAGTACTCAACTTGTTGGCTTCAGCATGGCTCCAACAGTGTGTGCATGAGAGGTGGCAGATGGCATTACATTGAATAGAAGCAGGGGCACGTGATATCATATCATGGTTCACTTATATTGGGGAGTCATTTATGTTCTAGTTTACAAGCCATTCTAGACCTTCTTAAAGTGCCAATCCTTGCCTAAGTCAACAATTTGAGTGATACCCTTGATGTGATCCAAGGCCGCTACCCTACATATAATACTTTCTTCATTTCCATGGGAGCGGACTCTCCAGTGTCTATCCTCCATGTCTGCCATAGAGAGTGTTTACATACAAACACTCAAAACTCTACCATGTTTCGGTTAAAACATGACGCACCATTAGTTCAATGCATTCTCTTCTAAAATAGATACTGCTTCAAGATCTGCCGATGGTGAGATTTGAGCAAGACTTGTTATGAACTTTGTCCTTTGTTCATGGTAACCATGATTCTACCTTTGAACTACGTCTAATATCGCAAGTAGATTCATCTAACAAGCACTATGCATTGGTTTCGACAAATCCTAAAGGTTCCCATATGAGATACTTTAGGAGGCATGACGTTGAACCATGGGTTATGGAGATCGTGTGATGGTATGTAGGCCTCAAAAATCCTCGTGTTCCCTATGCCAGTTCAGTTGCTCATAAAAAGTTTCTACGTCCTCTTTCTCGCCTAGGTCGACAATGGCGATGAATCCCCATGGGTGAGCTTGGGAAACTTCCCTACTTTTCCTACTTTCTTCATTGAAAAGGGAGTCAAGATTGCGATATCTATCCTCCGACTTCTAGATACTGAGCAATGAGTGTAGAACACATAATATATGCCATATTTGAGTACCAAGACTAGAATGGTTGAATGCCCTCTCACCCCAAAATAGAAACATCTTTAAGATCAACCATTTTTTAAATATAAGTAGGGTTATAAGACACCAATTTCTTGAATCTTGTTACCATATCTGTTCATCCTTCTATACCACACCTTAACACATATGTGGCTCCGTCTAAAATGATTTGACGGGCTGGCGTCAGCCAGCCAGGTAAATTGCATTTGAGAGGTGCCATCCCCAAATATGGAAAATCATTGATTGTAGCACTACAAATTACATGTTGGTTCACGTGGGGGTAGTGGACGCACAATGGAGTTAGCAAAAAGGCTCTGTTTGTGTATGTTTGATAGAGATTTAGAGCTAATAACTTCGTTTGGGATTTATGCTTGCAAGTGGATTTTGCACATAGCTATTGTAAGGGGGGAGAGAAAGGGGGGAGAGAGATGGGGGAGGGAGAGGGAGAGGGGAAGAGGGAGGGAGGGAGAGATGGAGGGAAAGGGGTAGAGAGAGATAATGTTCAACAACATTATAGCTAATTAGCTATACATTTGTATCACAAACACACCTAGGCAATTCAGTTTACTCAAATACAAAATAAGTCTAGTTCATGCAGAACATTTTGACCCTTTAATTACCCCCTGTGTATACGCAAGCTAAATTATCTCATATTTGACAGGATTTATTCATTTTTTAATAGAAAAGTTTTTCTTTTTTCCTCATGTATAACTTATCATTTGCAAGTCCATTAATGCATAACAAATTCATTGCTCCTATATATTTATCATTTTTGAAGCTTGTATTTGGACAAATATAGATAAATATGATAACACATAACATGCATATGTACCTCTCTATATCACATTATAAACGAAATGATATTGTGCTCCTATAAATGCTTGTATGTTGCTGAAAGATTTTAGTTATCCATGTGCAATTGCAAATTTTAATATTTTAATTTTATTATCACAAATTGAGGTATAGCGCACTAAATGAGCTAAATAGTGCTAAATGGCTTAGCGTGATGCCCCACCAAATGATATAGTGTCGTTATAGCGTCGAGATAGCGCGCTGTTTTTAAAACTATGATCCCTTCACTTATGTAATACTCGTTGCATGCTTTATTTGAATTAGTTGCCCAGCTCTGATCATTTAGATGCTTTCTTCTTACAATTAGCATGGATAGTCAAGGGAATTTTTAGGCTGAACTTAGTATGATAGACCTGAAATAAATAAAGCGTTTGTGATTTTTTTTCTATATTTCTAAGCTATAGCCACTTATATTTTTTCCTTTTCTAATACAGATGACAGGCCAAACAATATAAGAGAATTTTTGGAGATTGACGGTATATATGTAACTACAGCTCAAGTCAGTAGCCATCTACAGGTAAGATTTAGACTACCTAGTTGATGTTTCTTTAATCTGAAACCAACTATCAGATCAAATTTATACATGACATAAATTATCAGAAATGGTACCCTAGTAATCAAGCACCCATTTACTGATGTTTTACAATATTTGAAATTTCAGAAATACAGAAGAGACTGCCGTAAGGATGGGCTGTCAACCATGCCAAGCTCTAGGCCATCACATTCTAATAATACTTCCAAGAACTATTCGGAATCTCAAGAAAGTGAGGGAAGTTACAGATTCCATATGAGGTCCCAGGGAGCAAGAGATATTAACCAAACCAGCTGGCTAAGCGGTGGTGCATCACAAGTTGACTATGGCGTTCCTGGAAATGGGAACCACACAACTAATCTTGGTGCAGGTGCTGCTTATGGTCATGGTTATCATCATGGTAATGGCACTGGCGACATAAATGGTTATCATCATCATTATGGTACTCTCAGTGCTAATGATTATGATCATCATTATGGTAATGGCAGTAATAAACCTTATGGTTATCCTCATGGTAATTCTAATGACAATAATTACGGTAATGTTAATGGTGGTCGCGGTGGAGTTATAACAAGTGGAAGCATGGTAAGTGCATCATTGGCGTCCAACCTAGCACCAGCAGTACAATATGGAATGCGTGGAGATGCTTCTGCTGGTCAGACCAGTGTAGTGCAGCCTCAAAACCTTGATGGTGTTTTTCTCAACTGGGGCAACACTAGTTCTGAAACAGCCAGCACATCAGGTGGAGATGGTGTAGTGACAGACGGGATGATTCGTGGGCTAACTATGGAGGAATTAGAAAACCTTACAAAGCACTAGGTAAGTACTGTCTCTATATTTGCATGCATGGATGTTTTCGTTTCATTATCCCTTTTAAAATTTCACCATTTTTCCTGTACCCTTGCACCCCATTCCATCACAAAAATCTTTTGTATAGAGCCTTTTTACGGTACATTTTACTACTAGGGGGAGCAGTATTAGCCCCATCTTACCGTTTAGTTTCAAGGGGAGTAACATAAAGACCATTCACATCCATGTTCTTTTAATTCGGGATGCATTTTCACCCGAAACTGTTGGCCTAATTGCTTCACAAGGGCCAATGTCTATCAGCCACCCTCACAATCACTGTTAGCTCCCTCTGCCACCCTAATCTGAGCTCACCATCCTTGCTACCACCGTGCCCCGTCACTGTGATGTCTCTTTTGGCTCCCTTCACCTCTGTTCGTGTGTGTCTTTCCTTGGCAAGAGCATTGCTGCAATTTTTTTACTAACACCTGTACCATGTGTGTGCGTCTATGTAACATTTTAACATTATTTTGTTTTATCTGAACAACTATGCAGGTAGTCAAATGGATTAATGGGTCTTCAAATCACAAAAATGTAAGTTTTTGATTTCTTTGTGTTGATATAAAATTTTCTATAGAAGGTACGCTGGGACCTACACATGATCTTGCAATTGATGTCGTTCAACGCACTACAAATACATGTTTAAATTTTCAGTGAAGATGATCTACAACGTCCGTGTGCAGCGATTTCAGTATGATGGAATTAGAATTCTTTTTACACTAATTTGTGAAGTAACTTTATCATGTAAAGGACGAAGCAATTAGAAATTACATTTACTGTTCTCCAAGCATGAAATACATTGTGTGTTACTTAATTGGCTCCAAATAACGGAAAAAGCTGATTGAGCACCGCTGAACAACAATTTTACTAATCATTAAGAGCTTTCATTGTCTGCTCCTTAATCTGAAACTTGATAGCTCCCTCTACTGGAGTATGATAGGTTCAGTGTGTAGCCTGAACTTTTTCAGAATGCAGGGCTAGAGTAAAATTTAAATTCCTGTCAGATTTAGGCAACTTCTGAACTATCAATTATGTTTCTTGTAAAAATCATAAGTACAAGAAATTCAGAATTACTGATTGTTTTCATTTATGTCAGATGACACTGTTAATTATGTATGCGTTTTCTAAATTTCTGAATATTTTGATAATTTATTTATATGCAGTTAAGGGGGAAATTGATTGCGCCAAGAGTTGTTGCATGAGTGATATTGGTGTTAAGTCCAAACATGAAGATGGTGACCTAGTGATGGACAAAGATGCAAGCTTACTGGATACTCGCCGCAAGAATTATTATCAGTTTTAAAAATTGTGTGATCATAATATACTATTGTTGGCTAATGTTGTGATTTTTGTTAAGTACTTTAGTGTTATTACAAATTTCTCTCAAAACAAAATATTTCAAAAATAAATATCATCCAGTCTCTATTTTGCAATCGTAGTATCTTGGTCCATTCCACAAAGTTTCCGTATGTCTCAGATAAATAAAAATAAATGTATGTTTAGTTTGATTTCCCTAGTAGATAAATATAGTTTTATAACACTCTCTTATCTTGCACAAAATATAAAATAAGAACAACAACCATGGTCAGAACCTCATTCAATTCCTTACCATGGGCACCAAACATAGGTTTAGGCGATTATTCAAATATTTATTTTCTCATGAACAAATATTCAGATGAAAACAGGCAGCTGCAACACCCGTGAGAGTAATAAAATGCAACCGTTCATCCTATTTTATGGGTACACCCCAAGGGTCGAAGTTGACCAATACTGCTCCCACAAATGAGCAGTATAGCAGCAGCATAGCACTGCTAGACAAGTAAGGTCGCTGCCTCCATTGGCAAAATTGCAAGATTGTGACAATAATTTCTGCAATCTTAACAGGAACATGTAAAAAATGAATATGTACAATGAATTTCTTGATTTTACAAAATAAGTCTTACATTATTATTGCTCTTTTCTTAGTTTACCGGAAGCTGAGGAGTGATGTACCGACAAGAAACATGTCAAACAAAATGGTATAACAGGGAGAATTCTAAAAGTCATTCAGGAAAGTACACCTAGAATATTGTCTAGGTACTGCCCTCATAGTGTAAATTTGGAAGTCAAATAGGTTAAAATATGCCTAACAGGTGGTCGAAGATTGTGCATTTAGTGAATTATTGATGGTTATTTCAGTTGCGCACAAATGACAGTTAATCAGACGATGGCTAGCGCATCTCGGGCGGCACCTGAGGCGTCCGCCGCGATCCAGCCGGAGAGGTGCTTGCTCGGAGGGGGAAGGCAGATCGGCGGCCGGTTCTGGATCCTAGCGGGGTCGGACGAGGACGACGACGACGACGATCTCGCCAGCGAGTCGCCGGAGGATTACTCGCCCACGCCGTCAGATGTGATCTGCGAAGCGTTCAACCCGGGGTATTCGGAGGAGGAGGTGGCCACGATTGTTGACGGTGTCGTGCCGCTGGACGATCCGGCGAGACGAGGATTGCATTCTGAATAGAGAGTGGAGGTGGTACGCCGGATCATTCACCGGAGGTCGACGGCGGCAGCCGCGGGTCGGGCATGGAAAGGGCCTCTTCCGAATGTATGTCTCAAACCCGTTACTTTAGCTGATTTCTTCGACTCTGATTCTTGGACTCGCGTTGTTCGTAAGAAGAAGAAAAGGAAAGGCAGATTCAACGTCCAGCCGCCGGCGCCGGTGACGACCTCCGTGGCTGAGATCCGGGCGGCGAGGGCTGTGCGTTTGAACGAGTTATTGGGCCAGTCTGGGCTGGTGTTGGAGCAGGCTAGCACTAGTCAGGTGGCCCAGCATGGGGGTGTGCTAGTTGGGCCAAGTACAGACGCAATTGCTGGGTATGTGGCCCAGTCAATTAGCGTTGAGTCAATTAGCGTTGCGGGCGATGATGATCGCGTCGACTGCGTAGCGACGACGCCACGTAACTCCTCGCTGCCGCCGTCTAGGGTTCGTCGTTGCGCCATGTCCGGTTTCCCTTCGTGTGGAATCGGAAGAGCAGCACGTATTCCTCCTCCTGGCATGGCCGGGGGACATGGCATAGGCAACTACGGACCGAGGCCATCGGGGGCTACCAGAAGAACGCATGCGGGGCGAGGTACAACCCATCCGGTGCTGGTGTCCGGTTTCCCTTCATGTGGAATCGAAAGAGCAGCACGTATTCCTCCTCCTGGCATGGCCGGGGGACATGGCATAGGCAACTACGGACCGAGGCCATCGGGGGCTACCACAAGAACGCATGCGGGGCGAGGTACAACCCATCCGGTGCTGGCTGCTGTGAACGGCCGAAGCGCTACGGCTGCTCCTGGCCAGCGCCCGTCAGGGTTGGGAGCGGGGCCAAGACCGGCGCCGGGAGGGTCTTCTTCGACGGGACCGCGACCGGCTGCAGGCGGGACTGCTCCATTGGGGCCGAGGCCAGCGGCGCCCCTAGGGCCGGCTATGCCGGGTCGGGGTGGAGCTTCAGGAGGGCAAAGGCCACCGGCGCCCGGCGCTGCTGTCGCCATGCAGCGCAAGCTGCCTTCGGCGCAGGCGCTTCAGCCAAGGCCACCGCCCCCTCATGTCGTTGCCAGGCCTCCTCAACACTCAGGACTGGTGCCGAACGCGACGGCGCAGCAAGGGGGTGGTGGTGGCGCGGGACTCAACCGTGCTCATACTACGCCGCCCCGGGGTCAGTGGGGCGATGATGGCATTGACGCGTATGGCGAGGGTCAGCATCGTGGGTCCTCCTCGGCCGGCGGTGGGTGAGGTTATGCCTGGCAGAGTGATGGAACGGCTGAAAGACCCTTCCTTGGACCTACAGGTGGATTCGTCGAGGGCGCCTCTGGCCCGGATCGCCGGACGAGAGGTGGTTTCCGAGGACATCGTGGTGGTCGCGGTGGGAGGAACCGGTTCCGACAGCCTCCTCCCTCGACGGCCACTACAACATGACCCCACCTATAGCAACGCTTTTTTCCGTATCTAAAAGTCCATATATGCGTTGCTAGGGTCTTTACCAACGGATTGGGATGCGTAGCCTTATCCGGTGTTGCTAGGGCATAATGCAACGCTTATACTACCGTTGGTAAAAGGGACCGTTGCAAGAGTACAACACATAAAACCGGTTTTTACAACACTTCTATACATTGGTGTTAGTTCTGATTGCTAGGCAATAGAGAATTTCCAAGGCTTCAGGTGTTTGTGCATACATAATATAAACAATATTGTATAATGCCAGCAATTAAATTAATGCTCCACATAATAATGATAATTATGTGTATCAAGTGGGAAAATAGAATAAGAGAATATACTCACAAGAGGAAGAAATCATATATTAGATAGAACTGTTGGATTACAATAATGGATATTACAAGAGGAACATCATCCAAATGTGACGCATAATCTAATATTTTCTTGACAGCAAAATCTAAACTAGAATCATCCATCAACATCCCTACAACTTAACTAAAACTGAGGAACATCGTCCAACAGGAACGTCCCACAACTTAACTAAAATTGAAAGCATCGATCATCATGAACCAGAATATCATCATCATCATCGTGGCAGTATACTTGTTATGCACCCATATAATCATCCACATATCTTTTCAATCTACAAAGAAAATAACAAAATGAATTGTTAACACATAATGCATTGACATGATGCAAGTAGTGATAAAGGCAGGATATTAGACACGTACAAAGGTTGAAGGCCATGCAATATATTTTTTCTGCATTACCAATAGTTTTGCAGTTTTTGCGACTCTGTACCAAATCTTCAGTTTTCGCAAGTGTTGTATTATACTGCCCAAAATGTACTTTAATTTCAGCACCATCAAGTTTAAATTTAGGATCATAACTTAGAACTGTAGCAAACTACGTCCCTATTATGATTCTGAAAATATACCGGCATGAGTGTTCGTGATCATTGATGACTAATCCAAACGCCACAATATATGACATAGCCTGCAGAACAACATGGCTCAATAACAATATATGAACAGTAGCCTAAGCGCTGTTGTGCATTCAAAGGCAATGTGAGTGACAGTACTACTTCTCTTCTCTTCTCCATTTAATTAGCAAACTGAACCAAAATAGTTTGTCATCGGAAACTGAACCAAAACATTTAGCTCTAGTTGGTTTTAGTCATCCAACAGGAAATAGACAAACCTACATGTGCTCACCATGCTTTGGAATGAACGTACAGCCCCAAATCCACTGAAACGAATTTACATGGTCATCACCAGCCTAGAGATCCATTGCTAATTTTGTACACCTACAGTCAAACAGTTTTGTGTCAACCGACATATTTATTTATTGCTAAAGATATACTGAAGCCTACAGCCCCAAATCTTATAAATTTGCATCGACAACCGCAT
The DNA here is from genome assembly GCA_963921465.1 of Triticum timopheevii. NCBI lineage: Eukaryota > Viridiplantae > Streptophyta > Magnoliopsida > Poales > Poaceae > Triticum > Triticum timopheevii. The sequence goes on along the minus strand of OY997272.1, from coordinate 13,162,375 downwards.
AGAACCTAGCATGGCTCAATGGTCATGGACACAACGAGCAGTAGTACAGTAGGGAGAGGGAGAGTGTATACCTTCCATGGTGTCCCCCTACAACAAGTGGTGCGTGCAGCTGCAAAGCCAAGGGGAAAAGGTTACAGGTGTCTCATGCATCTCTAGAACAGCGCAACACAAGTAAAGCTTCATCAAGTTCCATTCCTACTTAATAAAAGGAGATAATCTATATTCGTCCCGTTCTATGTGTCCTAGTTACTATCTTGGCAACTTTACATCTTACTCAATGAATTTATCCCTTAGTTAGTTAGACTAGTCATCAACCAGTGCGTATGCACGACAATTTTAGTTGGCCATGTATAACTAGAATATTCTTATGTAAGAAAAAAATAAAACCATAAATTTTAAAAGAAGCATACTTTTAACTAATTGACTGATATTACATGTGATGCTGTGTTGGCTTCCATGTTGCTGAAATAAATTTATTTTCACAAAGGCATTTATACAAACTATTTTATCATTCCTATAAATAAACTTTCCAAATTATAATTTATATTTAAAAGTCTGGGATCCGGGGTTAGTAATACAGAGGATATTTGTCAATATTGTGATTTCCTTTAATTACATAGCAGGATTTTAAATCTTGTGTGCTCCTAATATTAGCTATCTATAGGAACCCCGAAGGGATCCCATGCTTTAGTGAGTTCGTGTAAAAAAAAAGGAAACCACACTTTCTAGTTAGAAAAAAACTAAAGCTAATGTACAGGAATATCTGTCTGATATAAACCTTCATTAAGAAATGTTTTCTGAAATAAACACGTACATCACTCAAATCTTCTAGATAAGAAACACACCAATGATTATGTTGTGGTTGGCTGGAGGCAGCAGTGCAGTACTATTGTTTGGAACTTTGATTATGTGGTGCTGCTGGAGGCGACCAGAGCTGCAGACCACCCCAACTGGATGCTTTCACTCCCTACAACACAATCGAGTCAAGAGGAGAATCAATACATGCGTAAAAGACAGGGTTTTTTCTTAATAAAACTACAGTGATAAAGTCAATTGTATAGTTCTTTCTTCTGTTATGAGCTTTAAGGATGGAGAATAGAAAACAAATCGCCACACTGCCATTTCCTTCACTCGACAGCCTCGCTGGCAAAGACGCCCGGGGCGCCTAATCTGCTTCAAACTGCCGTTGCTACACCTCCGCTGCCACATGAACCATCGTAAGATTGATTTAGTAATTAGCCTAAAAGAATATATGTTGGCCATGGTCAAAACCTGAAACAGGAGAATACTAAAGATTGGAAAAGAAAATAATCAGGGCCTTGGAGATATATACTGTATTAATTAGACCCGAAGCTGGTTTTTTAACTATACCTAGGTGTTTTGCATACTAATTGCCTCAAACACACTGGGCTACAGAATCCCTCCCTACAATAATGTTACCCTAGAAAGAATATGCAGCCAGGGGTTGATTTCTAGCCACTACTGCTTGCAAGGCAGCAACATAGTTGGTGTATTACCATGGTTGGAGGCCATGCCGACCTTCCCAGCCTCAACACATTGGGACTCAGTCCAGCATGTGGTCGTCCTCTGCTTTGACACTTTAGCAGCAAAACAAAATCAAATTGACCTCAACCAGCAGGCGGTTGATCCCAAGCAGTAGAAAATCCTAACACCATCAGAACAAAAATTTCTCCTGATCTGCCACGAACCAGAGCAGAGGGAGGAGTGGACCAACTCACCTGAAGCCGGAGGAGGAGAAAGCTCATGGCTGCTTCATCCCGAGCCGCAGCAAGGTTGTCCACTGGACGTTCCTCCCCGCACGTCTACATGAGAAGTGAAGAGCAGAGGTTAGACAAGGGAGAGAGAGAGGATGAAGCCAGGGGAGGGGATGCACTCACCGGATGAGACGAGGACGACAACGACATGGCCACTGGCACCAGATCCGACGCCTGGAACCCTAGCCATGGGGGATGGGTCGCGGGTGGGCTGTGGTGGACTCAAGCGCTGGATCTAGCTGGATGGGAGGGCTCCACGGATCGAAGGGACCTCGGGCTGTGCTTTGCGGTGGCGGGATTCGCCAGACATTACCTGATGGAGCCGCCGCACGTAGCGCGGTGAGGAGCCGCGTGAAGAGATCGGGATGGGACGCGAGAGGGACGGTTGGGTGGGGATTTGGCGGATCTGGCAGCCTCCAGAGCTTTGAGGTGGGAGGTGGGGAGGGTCGGCGCAAGGGAGACGAGGCAATGGTGGCGGCGATTCTGGAGAGACGAGGGAGTCGTGGGCTCTCTTTCTCGCCCGTCTCCCTCTCCTTTCCTCATAGGGTTATGAGCTTCAAATCTACAACGCATATGCTACAACTCATATATGTGTATCTATTATGAATTTTACAACATATACTCAAAACGTTGTAGAACTTTCGTTGCTTTATCCGGGGTTTCCTTGTAGTGGGCCATGGCAGAGCCCACGGCCTCTTCTGAGATGCCCATGACTGGACAGACGGGTGCTCTGTCCGGTGAGGCTATGGAGGTGGTCACGGCGCTGGCCGCTACTGAGGTTTCGGTGTCTGTGCCAGTTGTGGCGCCTGCTTCTCAAGTTGCTGACCAGGCTGAGGGTGAGAGAGCTTCTAAGTGGGCAAGGAAAAAAGAAAAGATGCTATGTTATCGGTGTGGAGAGCGAGGCCTTTTCATTGCTGAGTGTGTTACTGAGCTTTGTGACACCTGCCTCAAACCAGCGCACGACACGGGAGAATGCCCGATACTGAGGGATCTGATGCCGAGTATCACGATTTACGGTGTCTGCTGTGCTGAGCTAATGTTCTTTGAGTCTCCCTGTGCGGAGGAGGTCCCTGAGGAGGCTGAGAGCTCGACCACGGGTGTGGTCAAAGTCACGAAAGGTGACGTTTCTGAGGCTCAGATAATCAAGCGACTCAGGGAGTTAGCTCCGGGGGACTTTCAGTGGGAGCTTATTCGCCTTGAGGACAACAGCTATAAGGTTGAGTTTCCGAGTGCCGAGGACTTGGAGCGGCTTCTCAGTTTTGGGATGTGCAGAGTTCCTGGAACTGAGTGTATTCTTGAGTTTCTTGAGTGGAAGAAAGTGGAGCCGCAGGGAAAACCACTCACTCAGGTTTGGTTGAGGTTCTCGGGAGTCCCATCAAAACTGGTTTGGGATGTTCGGGTTGCCGCAAGTTTGGGTATTCTGGTTGGCAGACCTGAGAGAGTTCATATGCCCTTCACAAGGGCCAACGGGGTGGCTAGGGTGTTGGAAGTGTGCTGGATATCGAGTTTGTTCCTGATGTCGTCAAGTGGACGCATAAGGGCCTCGTTTATAACATAGATATTGAGTTTGAGGATTCTGAGTACTTTGCTCAGGCTTTGGCGGGGATGGAGGTAGACAGGCATGATAAGAATGATGGCTCAGGTAACTCGGAGGAACGACAGGGGGATGATGGGCATGAGTTGCCCAGTGGCCTGGTAGCTGACCCTCAGACGCCCGGAAATGGGGCGGCTCCTTCTACGACAGTCCCTATGAGTACCTTGAGATTCGGTTCGTTTCAGGCGGTTTCAGCGCCACCCAGGCTGTGGAGCGACAGGGTTGATTCTGAGGATGTGTTTGAGTACACGTTGCCTTCACTGGACTTTGCCGAGGCTTCGGGCTCTCCGGTTGGGAGGGATGGTCTTCAGTAGGTGACCTCTCCCACTGCTGCTGGCGCGCTGCTTGGGGAGTCTCCGTCTGGTCTGACCGCTGGGGTGGCGGTGTCGCCCTGTGTCGGCGGGTCAGCTCTGGGAGGAGGGCTCGGGCAGGAGTGAAGGAAATATGCCCTAGAGGCAATAATAAAGTTATTATTTATTTCCTCATATCATGATAAATGTTTATTATTCATGCTAGAATTGTATTAACCGGAAACATGATACATGTGTGAATACATAGACAAACATATAGTCACTAGTATGCCTCTACTTGACTAGCTCATTAATCAAAGATGGTTATGTTTCCTAACCATAGACATGTGTTGTCGTTTGATTAACGGGATCACATCATTAGGAGAATGATGTGATTGACATGACCCATTCCGTTAGCCTAGCACTTGATCGTTTAGTATATTGCTATTGCTTTCTTCATGACTTATACATGTTCCTGAAACTATGAGATTATGCAACTCCCGTTTACCGGAGGAACACTTTGGGTGCTACCAAATGTCACAACGTAACTGGGTGATTATAAAGGAGTACTACAGGTGTCTCCAAAGGTAGATGTTGGGTTGGCGTATTTCGAGATTAGGTTTTGTCACTCCGATTGTCGGAGAGGTATCTTTGGGCCCTCTCGGTAATGCACATCACTGCAAGCCTTGCAAGCAATGTAACTAATGAGTTAGTTACGGAATGATGCATTACGTAACGAGTAAAGAGACTTGCCGGTAACGAGATTGAACTAGGTATTGGATACCGACGATCGAATCTCGGGCAAGTAACATACCAATGACAAAGGGAACAACGTATGTTGTTATGCGGTTTGACCGATAAAGATCTTCGTAGAATATGTAGGAACCAATATGGGCATCCAGGTTCCGCTATTGGTTATTGACCAAGAATAGTTCTAGGTCATGTCTACATAGTTCTCGAACCCGTAGGGTCCGCATGCTTAACGTTACAATGACAGTTTTATTATGAGTTTATAAGTTTTGATGTACCGAAGTTTGTTCCGAGTCCCGGATGTGATCACGGACCTGACGAGGAGTCTCGAAATGGTAGAGACATAAATATTGATATATTGGAAGCCTATGTTTGGACATCAGAAGTGTTCCGGGTGAAATCGGCATTTTACGGGAGTACCGGGGGGTTACCGGAACCCTCCCGGGGGTTATTGGGCCTACATGGGCCATAAGGGAGAAGAGGAGAGGAGGCAAGAGGTGGGCCACGCCTCCTCCCCTCCCTAGTCCGAATAGGACAAGGAGAGGGGGGCGGCGCCCCCCCCCTTTCCTTCCCCTCTTCCTCCTCTTTCCCCCCTTCTCCTACTCCAACTAGGAAAGAAGGGAGTCCTACTCCTGGTGGGAGTAGGACTCCCCCCTTGGCGCGCCCTCCTTGGCCGGTCGTCTCCTCCCCCTAGCTCCTTTATATACGGGGGTGGGGGGGCACCCTAGAACACACAAGTTGATCTACGGATCGTTCCTTAGCCGTGTGCGGTGCCCCCCTCCACCATATTCCACCTCGGTCATATTGTCGCGGAGTTTAGGCGAAGCCCTGCGCCGGTAGAACATCATCATCATCACCACGCCGTCGTGCTGACGGAACTCATCCCCGAAGCTTTGCTAGATCGGAGCCCAGGGATCGTCATCGAGCTGAACGTGTGCTGAACTCGGAGGTGCCGTACGTTCGGTGCTTGGATCAGTCAGATCGTGAAGACGTACGACTACATCAACCGCGTTGTGCTAACGCTTGCGCTTACGGTCTATGAGGGTACGTGGACAACACTCTCCCCTCTCGTTGCTATGTCATCACCATGATCTTGCGTGTGCGTAGGAAATTTTTTGAAATTACTACGTTCCCCAACAAGGAGGCCTTGGCTCTCCCCCCCCCCCCCTCTACGTTGGACCGGGTGGCAGGACCTGGAGAGTCCTATCCGACTGCCGGGTTGGGTGGGGCGCGGGGGCAGGCGGCCCCCGCCCTCTCTCCTCTTCATAGGTCACCTGGTGGGGAGTCTGGGCAAGCGGTCCAGACTCCTCTGGCCCCACGATCGCCGGCTGTTGGCGTCGGGTCTTCATCTGCTATTTTTGGGCCATCCGTTGGAGGTGGGGTAGGAGGCCCTACCCCCAACGGGGCAACCAGAGAGGTGGTCATCGCTTTTGGTGGCATTTCGGATCCTGTGTCTGAGGGCCGACGGATGAGCTGTCGCCTTCAGGACAAGGGGGGTGTTGATGATATACAGCTGAGGTGCGCCATGCGGGCGGCCAAGCTTCGTGACATGGAGGTCACTACGGGTATGTCAGTCAATATTTCTAATTCTATTTTGCAATTTAATAATGATGAGATCATCCACAATGCAAATGAGTTAGGAGTTTCACTAGGTAGTGAAATTTCAAAATCTGTTAATGACATTCTCGACCTAGAAGCGGATCGTGCCTTAGAATTGATCTGTAACATAGCTGCGGTTAAACCCATGAACGATTCGGATATTGATGCTTTGGGAGTCAGGGTACTCGATTCGTTGTGTGCGGAGCTTGCCCATCCACTCACTGAGATTGAGGAAAATGATGGCTTGTTACCCCTGGAGAAGAGTGCTCCGGTAGAGGAGCTGGAGGTTAGAGCTGCGGAGCTCGGTTGTGAGGACCGGGTGGAGGAGGAGAACAAGCCTAAGCGAAAGTGGAGGCGTAAGATTTATCCAACATCCGCGGTGCGTCGGAGTGCTAGGGTCCGTACAGCCAAAAACTTCCATGATGAACTATGAGAGGCATCTTCTGGAATAGCAGAGGTCTGTTGGACTTGGCTAAACATAGGTTTCTTGCGGATGCTTCCATTGAGCATAAGTTGGATTTTATTTCCCTCTCCGAGACAGGAAGGGACAATTTCTCTCCTAAGTTCCTAAATACTTTGTCCGGCGGTGTCGATTTTGATTGGCATTGCCTTCCGCCAAGGGGTAGATCAGGGGGGGATCCTTCTTGGGGTGAAGTGTGAGATGCTGGAAGTCCGTACTGTAGTGATGGGTGACTTTGCTGTAAAATTTCGGGTAAGATCCAAAGTCGATGGCTTTAATTGGGCACTGGTTGCGGTGTATCGGGCCGCACAACCGGAATTAAAACCAGACTTTTTGGTGGATCTTGTCATGATTTGCGGATCTGAACAGCTCCCAATTTTGGTTGGAGGAGATTTCAACATTATTAGGAGGAGAGATGAAAAGAACAATGACAATTTCGACGCCAGGTGGTCGTTTATGTTTAACACCATCATAGAAAGCTTGGATCTCAGAGAGATAGAGCTTTCAGGTCGAAAATTCACGTGGGCTAATACTTTGCAAAACCCAATGTATGAGAAGCTAGATAGAGTCCTAGCAAGCGTTGAGTGGGAACAGAAATTCCCCTTGGTTACAGTCCAAGCATTATCCCGCGGCATCTCAGACCGCACACCTCTGCTAGTGGATTCTGGGGAGGCAACGCATCTGGGTAACAAAAATACTTTCTCTTTTGAAATTGCGTGGTTTGAAAGAGAAGGGTTCCTGGATCTTATAGCCAGAGAATGGGCGAAAGATGCAGGAGGGAGATCTCCTATTGAGAGATGGCAGAATAAGATTAGGAACTTGAGAAGTTTCTTGCGTGGTTGGGCTAAACATCTTAGTGGGATTTATAAGATTGAAAAGGAGAGACTCCTTACTCTTATTCAGTCCTTAGATGTGAAAGCCGAGTCCACAATTCTGCAGTCCGCAGAGCTTCATGCTAAAGTGGATGCAGAGATGAGATTGAAAGAGCTGTTGAGAGAAGAGGAGTTGAAATGGGCATTGCGAGCTAAGGTTCATAAAGTAGTCCAAGGGGACGCCAATACTCAATTCTTCCATATGATTGCCAATGGCAAGCACAGAAAGAAAAGAATCTTTCAGCTTGAGCAAGACGAGGGTACGATCATAGGACAAGAGAACCTAAAGCTTTACATTACCAATTATTACAAGCAGCTTTTTGGGCCTCCAGAGGATAACTTTGTGTCCCTAGATGAGTCGAGAATTGAGGATGTACCTCAGTTGGCTGCCGATGAGAATGAGGTATTGACTGCGCTGTTCTCGGAGAAAGAGATGTTTGACGCGATTGCACAGATGAAAAACAATAAAGCTCTGGGGCCAGATGGATTTCCTGCTGAGTTTTATAAGAGATGTTGGCATATTATTAAAGGGGATCTGTTACCGAAGTTCCACGATCTATTCTCCGGTCAGCTTCAGCTGTTTCATTTGAATTTTGGAACAATTACATTACTCCCAGAGAAAACAGAGGCTGTGAGAATGGAGCAGTTCCGGCCTATCTGTCTTCTTAATGTCAGTTTCAAAAATTTTACCAAGGTTGGGACTAATAGACTCACACAGATTGCGCATTCTGTGGTGCAGCCGGCCCAAACTGCTTTCATGCCAGACAGAAACATCCTAGAAGGGGTTGTAGTCTTGCTTGAGACCCTCCATGAACTCCACACGAAAAAACTAGATGGGGTCATTTTCAAAGTGGATTTTGAAAAGGCGTACGATAAAGTTAAGTGGCCGTTTCTACAACAGGCTTTGCACATGAAAGGTTTCGACCCAGCTTGGAGAAAGCAGGTTGAATCTTTTACGCAAAAAGGGAGTGTTGGAATCAAAGTGAATGATGACATAGGTCACTATTTCCAGACACATAAAGGCCTGAGACAAGGAGATCCGATGTCACCTATTATGTTCAACATCGTAGCTGACATGTTGACCATTCTAATAGGTAGGGAAAAGGATGCTGGCCAAGTAGGTAGCCTTGTACCTCATCTAGTTGATGGAGGGGTGTCTATCCTATAGTACGCTGATGACACTATACTTTTCATGGAGCATGACTTGGCAAAAGCGCGAAACATGAAGCTGGTGTTATGCTTATTCGAACAATTGACGGGCTTAAAGATTAACTTACACAAGAGTGAATTGTTCTGCTTTGGAAGAGCCAAAGAAGAACAAGAGGCTTATAAGCAATTGTTCGGGTGTGAAATTGGGAGTTTACCTTTTACGTATTTAGGTATACCAATTCACCATCGTAAGCTAACAAATAGAGAGTGGAAGTGTGTTGAGGATCGATTCGAGAAGAAACTAAGCTGTTGGAAGGGCAAGATGATGTCCTATGGGGGCCGGCTAATTCTTATTAATTCGTTCCTCATGAGCATGCCTATGTTTCTTTTGTCGTTTTTTGAGATACCAGTTGGAGTTAGGAAACGACTGGATTTCTATCGATCCCGTTTCTTTTGGCAGAGTGATGATTCCAAAAGGAAATATCGACTCACTAAATGGGATATTATTTGCCGACCAAAAGACTAAGGGGGTCTTGGGATCGAAAATCTTGAGGTGAAAAATAAATGTCTTCTCAGCAAGTGGCTGTACAAGTTATCTGTAGAGTCGGACGCCTCGCGGGCGTAGATTCTGCGCAACAAGCACCTTAACTCCAAAACTTTGTCACAGGTGACAGTGAAGCCAACGGACTCGCCTTTTTGGAAAGGGCTGATGAGAGTTAAATCGGTCTTTTTCAACAGAACAAAGTTTATTATCGGAGACGGTAGCAATACGAGATTCTGGGAGGATACATGGCTAGGGGAATCTCCTCTCGTGCTACAATATCCATCTCTTTATAACATCGTGCAACGGAGAGACGCTCTGGTTGCAACCGTCTTCAGGACCGCTCCCCTTAATATCCAATTTAGGAGAACACTTGCCGGAGCACGTTGGGAAGCCTGGCTACATCTAGTTAGAAGACTGATGGATGTGCAGCTTGCTCAACGGCCAGATTCGTTGAGCTGGAAATTAACCAGGAATGGAGAGTTCACGGTTAAATCGATGTACTTAGATGTCATCAATTCTAGCTCTATTCCCTTCTCCAAGCATGTTTGGAATGTCAAGGTCCCTCTGAGAGTTAAAGTGTTTATGTGGTTTGTTCATAAACAAGTTATTTTAACCAAGGATAATTTGACTAAGCGCAATTGGACCGGCTCTAAGAGATGTAGTTTTTGTGATCAAGACGAGACTATCAAACACCTCTTCCTCGATTGTCCTATGGCGAAGGTTCTTTGGCGGACTGTTCACATTGCTTTTAATATTACTCCACCGAATAATATCAACATGTTATTTGGGACGTGGCTCGATGGGATAGAGGCCCAAACGGCTAAACACATTCATGTAGGAGCATGTGCCTTACTCTGGGCAGTCTGGAACTGTAGGAATGATTTGGTTTTTAACAGAACAACAAATACTCATTTTTTGCAGGTCATCTTCCGAGCTACTACGTTGATCCGTTTGTGGTTGCTACTCACTCAGACGGAGGCCAGGGAGCATTTGGTTACTGGATCTGCCCGATGGGAGATGGTAGCTCGGGCTATTTTCAGCCGGTTTGGATGGCGATCATGTAATAGGATAGGCAATTTGTTTTCCTATCTTCATTTTGCATGCCGGTTGTGGCTTTTAATTTGTTGCTCTTTGTGAGCCGTTTGGGGACTATTGTGTAATGGAGTTACAGACCTTTGTTGGACCTACTTTATTTTAGTAAATGTGGCCGTATGCATCTTTCTGATGCAGAGGCCGAGGCTGAGCCCCTTTTCCAAAAAAAAATGGCAGCCAGGTCGATAGGTGTTAGTTTTTCTTCAGAAAGTTTAGTAGTTTCAGAAAGTTTAGTAGTTTTAGATTTTTTTTTTCAGTTTTCTGTTAGCGCACGAAGGGCACGATTGTTGCGTGTCCCATGCGAATAGTTAGGAAGCCAGCTACACGACTTCGCCCGTGGGATGGCGCGTGCGTGATGGGGTTGTTGCGAGCATCTCGGCATTACTCTTATTGACAAATCCTTGATCATATACCCCCCGCCGCTGTCTCTGACATGTGGGGTTTAAGTGGCCTGGGGGGTTATCATCAAATCTCCCCCCTGAACGGAACGGAATGGAGATTTGATGATAACCCCCCCAGGCCGCTTAAACCCCACATGTCAGAGACAGCGGTGGGGGGTATATGATCAAGGATTTGTCAATAAGGGGGGTTATCATCAATTATCCCCCGTTCAGGGGAGACGATCGATGACTTCTCGATGCACATCTTCATCCTCACGGTGAACCTGCGCTCCCTCGGCAACAATATTCAGGAGTCCAGCGTCGTCGCCAAGTTCCTGTGTGTTGTTCCTCGACAGTACGCGCAGATTGCCATCGCCATCGAAACCCTTCTCGATGTGAGCACCCTGTCTTTGGACGAGGTCATGGGTCGCCTCCGTGTCGTGCAAGATCGGATCATCGACAATGCCACCGAGTCTAAGTCTACCGGCGGCCATCTGCTTCTCACCGAGGAGTGGGACGTGCGAAAGGGATCGCTTCAGAGGGTGGAGGATCGTCCTCCGGTGATGGGCAAGGAAACCCCCGGCGAGGCCATGGGCGTGGCCGCGGTGGGCGTCATGGTGGCGGCCGCAGCGGCCCGCAGGGCAGACGTGGCGTCGGCTATGTCAACAAGAGCGGCGGAGATAAAGACACATGCCGCTACTGTGGCATCCAGGCGCACTGGGCCCGTGAATGCAAGAAGAAGAAGCGCGAGGAAGCTCACCTCGCGCAGGCCGATGAGGACAAGGACCCGGCATTCCTCTTGATGGAGACGGTGGGGATCACCGCGGCGGAGGCCCCTGCAGTCACGACAGCAGGCCTCGACACTCCTGCACCGGCCCCGTCTCTGCCACCATGGCAGGGACTTTGGCCACGGGGAGGCGAGCACCTCGCTCCCCGTCTTCCTCAACGAGCAGCAGGCAGAGATCACTCCCGGCGCTGTCGACGTGCCACAGGAGACCACCTGGTTCTTGGGCATTGGTGCCTCGAACCATATGACCGGGGACCGCAGCGTCTTCGCCGTGCTGGATGAGAGCATCATTGGCACTATGTGGTTCGGCGACGGCTCGGTGGTGCAGATACGAGGACGTGCGACGATCGCGTTCAAGGTGGGCAGCGGCGTGCAACGCGCCCTCACCGATGTCTACTTCATCCCACGTCTGAAGACCAGCGTGGTGAGCCTGGGGCAGCTGGACGAGCTCGCCTGCGACATCCATCTCTGCGGTGGGAACATGACGACCTTCGATCCACCGCAAAAGCTCTTGGTAAAGGTACACTGCACGTCAAATCGCCTGTACAAATTGGATACGACCCATGTACCTCCCGCATGTCTACTGTGAAGTGTACGTACATGTGAGGCGGAAAACTGTACCGTGATGCGACAAAAAGGTGCGGAAAGCGAGGTTGTCGAACTCTTTTCCATTGTCCGTCTGAAGCGCAAGGATGGGACGCCCAAACTGCGTGCGGACATAGGAGTAAAAAGCCGTCAAGGTAGAGAGTGCATCCGACTTTCTACGCAAAGGAAAATTCCACACATAATGAGAATAATCATAAAGAATGACCAGATAATATAAATAGCCCGAGTTACTGGGAACCGGAGAAGTCTACACATCGCTATGAATCAACTGAAAAGGAAAAGAAGCAATGGTGGTGGAATTGTTAAACGGCAGACGAACATGTTTGCCGACTCGACAGGCATGACAAGTGTGATCCTCGATCTTATTGCAACTGAAACTGAAACTCCTAAGAATATGACGAAGTATGACGGGATTGGGATGACCCAAGCGAGCGTGCCAGAGATTGACTCCAGCGCAGAGAGCAACCGGTGCGGTGGTGGTGGATGAAGGCGAGTGCACTGGATAGAGCTCGTCAGGGCTGTCACATCGGTGAAGTACCATCCTAGTTCGAGCGTCTTTGACACAAAAACCAAGCTCGTCAAATTCAACGGTAACAGGATTTTCACGAGTGAAACAATTAACAGATATGAGATTCTTAATAAGATGGGGTGACACAAGTATGTTAGACAAAGATAATGGAGTAGAACTAGAAGGAAAATAAGTGTGCCCAATGTGTGTGATAGGAAGTATGGAACCGTCGCCGACAATGATGCGGCGGTCGATGGAGACAGGAGTGAAAGAGGCAAGGTTACCAGGATGAGTAAACATGTGAGCCGTAGCACCGGTGTCCATGTACCAACCACCACCTCCAGTGTAGTTATTCGGCATAGGAGCGGCATGCAGTGCGGGGAGGAACAACGGGTCCCAGGGCGCCAGCGGCAGGGCCGGCGAAGGGGGACGGAGACGCCATGGGGAGGCCGTAGCCACCGCTCGATTGTGGCGGTGGGCACTCTCCATACGGTATGGGTAGCAGCCCCGGCTGCGACTGTGATGCCGGGTAGACCAGATGGCCCGCTGGAAAAACCTGCTGGCCTGCAGACAGATGCTGCAGGTACTGGGCGCCGTCAGGCTGCTGCGAGTGCTGGCCTGCTGACGACCCCCACCAGTATCTGGGAGACCCGTACACGGGCGAAGCCCCGTACGTAGGATTCTCGTACGTGGGAACGGGCGCGTCAAACGCCCCGTGCAACAGCAAAGGGTCGACGGGCAGAGGTGGCGCCGGCGACGGGGTGACGACGGACTGGCCCGAGAGCACCGGCGGTTGCAGGGCCGCGCCATAGGGCGCCGGTGGCGGAGCCGCGCTAGAGGGCCTGTAGCGGGACTGGCCGAAGAGCGCCAGCAGCGGTAGGGACGCGTCATAGGACACTGGCGACGGAGCCGCACCAGAGGGCGTCGTCAGCGGGACGGCAGAGGCAGCGGTGAACGGACCTGTGGACGCCATCGGGCGGTTGGCAGCGGCAGATCGCGACAGGCGGCAGCAGCGGCTGGCAAGGTGAGCGGGCGCTGGCGGGCGATGCGAACAAGCGAGCCGTGCTGGCGATCGGGAATAGGCGATGCAGGCGAGCGGCGTCGGGCAAGGCCAGCGAGCGATCGGGTGAGTGGGCGAACGGGCGATGTGAGGAGCTGGCGAGGCGAGCTGCTAGCGATGCGAGAGGTGAGAGCCACGTACGTGTAACCAACTAGCTAGCAAGCTAGCAGGCACCTCAATGGATTCTGGCCATGGCCATACGTACGTGTGTAGAGCCTCGACGATCAACACAGGCAACGCGACGCGAGGCTGGCGGGCGGCTGGGGAAGCACGCGCGTAGGGAGGGAAGGAGCGGCGGCCGGCACGGGAGGCGCGCAGACGGCGGCGGCTAGGGAGCGCGGCGGCGGCGGCGGCGGCGCGGAGGAGCGCGGCGGCGGCGGCGGCAGCGGAAGACTAGGGTTAGAACCTAAAACTGATACCATGTAAGATTATGATTGCACGATGTATTGCTCTTCATGCATAGGCACGTATATATGATGTACAAAGGTGGGCCACATACCTCAACTATACAAGGAAACTAGGAGGTGGGCCCAATACACAATATACACATAACACATATACTCAACACAAAGGATGGCGCGGGGCGGACTAGTCCGCGGCCTCCCTCTCGTCGAGCACACCGGCGAGCTCTATGAGGCGTGCCTCGCCGGCAAGCAACGGCGTGTCTCGTTCCCCCAGAAGGCCAAGTACAGAGCTGAGAAGCAGCTCGAACTCGTGCATGGCGACTTGTGCAGTCCCATCACGCCAACGACACTTAGCGACCGGCGTCACTTCCTCCTGCTGGTCGACGATTGCAGCCGCAACATGTGGCTGGTCCTCCTTGGCTCGAAGGACGAGGAGCAGCTGCTCTCAAGCGCTTCCAAGCTGGCGCCGAGGCGGAGGCAGGACGCAAGCTGCGCACCGATCGTGGCGGCGAGTTCACGTCCAACGCCCTCGCCATGCACTTCGCCGACCGTGGCGTCCAGCGCCAATGACGGCGCCCTACACACCACAACATAATGGTGTGGTAGAGCATCGCAACCAGATGCAGTGGCGATGGCACGGAGCATGATGAAGGCCAAGAACATGCCGGCGTTTTTCTGGGGGGAGGCGGTGACCACGTCGGTGTTCGTGCTGAACCGCAGCTTCACCCGCAGCGTCGACGACAAGACTCTATTCGAGGTTTGTTTTGGTAGGAAGCTAGATGTGCACTTTCTTTGTGTGTTTGGATGCATTGCTCATGTGAAAACAACACGACCTCATGTGAAGAAACTGGAAGATCGAAGCACTCCTATGGTGTTCATCGGTTATGAACAGGGCAGCAAGGTCTATCGTGTCTACGACCCTTTGTCGAGGCACGTCCACGTGAGCCGCGACATCGTCTTCGAGGAGGAGGCGAGCTGGGACTGGAGCAAGGAGGCTGCAGATGCGTCGTACGACTCTTTCATCATGCAGTACCCTGTGTACGAGGGGGTAGGGGATATCACTGAAACGGCTGCAAAGCCGGCGGGCAATGACACTGATGTGATAGGCTCTTCGGGGGAGCGAGCCGCATCCCCAGGATCGGTCGTCACGGTCACGGCGAGCGCATTTGGAGGAGGCTCGAGGACGCCTTCTCTGGTCGCCGTGGCGGACGACACTGGCGGGACCCCTGCCGCATCGAGCGGTGGCCCGGTGTTCGTGCCACCGCCGATGCAGCCCCCTGATCTCTTCGACGGCAATGATGACCTGGACGCCCCGCACCTCTACCGCATGATGGATGAGCTCCTTGGTACGCATGAGGGCCTGCCACTGCAACCTGAAGAGGGCCTCGCGGAGGAGGTGCTGCACCTCATGGCCGGCGAGGAGCCCGGAAACTTCGCCGAGGCGACACCACATTAGCAGTGGTGGCGCGCCATGATGGATGAGCTCCAGGCAATCGGCGACAACAACACCTGGACGCTTGTGGACCTCCACCCGGCGAGAAACCCATTGGCTTAAAATGGGTGTACGAACTGAAGAAAGACGCCGCCGGCGCCGGCGTCAAGCACAAGGCTAGGCTAGTGGCAAAGGGGTACGTCCAGCGGCCTGGAGTGGACTTTGAGGAGGTTTTCACGCCGGTTGCACGCCTGGAATCGGTGCGTGTACTCTTGGCCATTGCCGCACACTGGGGTTGGGAAGTGCATCATATGGACGTAAAGTCGGCGTTCTTGAACGGCGTCCTTGAGGAGGTGGTGTATGTGGCACAGCCACCCGGCTTCGCGCGGCGGGGCAAAGAAGAGAAGGTGTAGAAGCTCCAGAAGGCGCTCTATAATCTTCGACAAGCCCCTTGCGCATGGAACTCCAAGCTGGACAGCAGTCTTGTGTCGCTGGGGCTCACTCGGAGCAGGGTAGAGCACGCCATGTACACTCGTGGCGCCGGAGTGTCCTAGCTGCTCGTCGGTGTCTATGTAGATGATCTAGTTATTACCGGAGAAAACTTAGAGGAGCTGCACCGCTTCAAGGAAGAAAAGAAGCGCATGTTTGAGTTGAGTGACCTCGGGCTACTGAGGTACTACCTCGGCCTCAAGGTGCACCAGAGCATGATGTCTACTACACAACTTGTTCTTGTACACTTGTGTTAGGCCTCCAAGCGCAGAGTTTTGTAGGACAGTAGCAAATTTCCCTCAAGTGGATGACCTAAGGTTTATCAATCCGTGGCAGACGTAGGATCAAGATGGTCTCTCCCAAACAACCCTGCAACCAAATAATAAAAAGTATCTTGTGTCCTCAACACACCAAATACAATGGTAAATTGTATAGGTGCACTAGTTCGGCGAAGAGATGGTGATACAAGCGTAATAATGATAGTAGATATTGATTTTTGTAATAGGAACAATAAAAAAAGCAAGGTAGCAATCAATAAAATGGAGCACAAACAGTATTGCAGTGCTTGAAAATGAGGCCTAGGGTCCATACTTTTGCTAGTGCAATCTCTCAACAATGTTAATATAATTGGATCATATAACCATCCCTCAACGTGCGATGAAGTATCACTCCAAAGTTCTTATCTAGCGGAGAACACAAGAAGAAGTTGTTTGTAGGGTACGAAACCACCTCAAAGCTATTATTTACGATCAATCTATCCTAGAGTTCGTACTAAAATAACACCAAGCTATTCTTTCTGATCGATATATTCAAGAGTTCGTACTAATATAACAACATATGATACACATCAACCAACTCCAATGTCACCTAGATACTCTAATGTCACTGCGAATATCCGTGAGTTGACTATACGATATGGATCAAACAATTTCAGATTAATAATACTCAATCCAATACAAAGAACCTCAAACAGTGCCCCATGATTTCTATCGAAGAAACAAAGACGAGAACGTGCATCAACCCCTATGCATATATTACCCCAATGTCACCTCTGGAATCCACGAGTTGAGTGCCAAAACACATATCAAATGAATCAATATGATACCCCATTGTCACCACGGGTATTCATAGCAAGACATACATTAAGTGTTCTCAAATCCATAAAAGTATTCAATCCGACAAAATGAAATCTCAAAGGGAAAACTCAATTCACAACAAGATAGAGAGGGGCAAACACCATATGATCCAACTGTTAACAAAGCCCGCGATACATCAAGATCGTGACATCTCAAGAACACGAGAGAGAGAGAGAGAGAGAGAGAGAGAGAGATTAAACACATAGCTACTGGTACAAACCCTCAGCCCCGAGGGTGGACTACTCCTTCCTCATCATGGTGGCCGTCGGGATGATGAAGATGGCCACCGGTGATGATTTCCCCCTCCTATGGAGTGCCGGAATGGGGTCTAGATTTGTTTTTCATGGCTACAGAGGCTTGCGGCGACGTAACTTCTGATCTAGGGTTATTTTTGGGGGTTCTGAAATATTTGGGAATTTAGAGGGCGAAGAGGCGGTGCAGGAGGCCACCAAGGTGGGCACAACCCACCAGGGCGTGCCTGGGCCCCCAGGTGCTCCCAGGTGGATTGTGCCCCCTTTGGGGCACCCCTCTGGTATGTCTTTGGCCCAAGTTGTGTCTTCTGGTCCATAAAATTCTCCAAAAAGTTTCACTGCCTTTGGACTCCGTTTGGTATTGATTTTTTGCCACGTGTAAAACAAGCAAAAAATAGCAACTGGCACTGGGCACTATGTTAATATGTTAGTCGCAAAAATTGATATAAAGTTGCTGTAAAATGATTGTAAAACATCCAAGAATGATAATATAACAGCATAAATACTTCATAAATTATAGAAACATTGGAGACGTACCAGCATCCCCAAGCTTAATTCCTACTTGTCCTCGAGTAGGTAAATGATAAAAGAAATAATTTATGAAGTATGAATGCTAGCAATGTGCACAAGTTTGATCAATGATAATTTCAATCACTTTTCCTAGCATCATAACAACAACTCTTTGTCATAAAACTCATCATGACAAAGTAGCAACCAATTCACATGTTAAGGTTCAAACAATGAATTCTCTTGAAACTCAACAACCTATATTCTTAGTCACCAAACAATTGCAATTCAACTTATTTGACAGAGTCTAAGTAAGAGCTCCACATACTCATCATCATATAGTCTTCCATGATTGCTACTACTCAAAGCATATTCTTACAACAAATGGCATCCATCGAACACAGAGAAAGATAGGGGCTTAATGTTTCGCCTCCCAACTCATTTATCATAGAGATAATTGTCAACAATAATAAATCATGATCAAATATATTTGACTGGTCATATGTGCCTAGATCTTTCCCCACCACATGATGCTTGCCAACTAGAGAATAGTTGAGGTTGGAATGATATTTCATACTATTAACTCTTTGCATAAAAGTAAATACTGAATACTAAAAGATAGGCCCTTCGCAGAGGGAAGCAGAGGTTGTCATGAGCTTTCTATTTTTGGATGCCCAAACTCTTAATGCAAAGGAACGCCACGTTATATTGCCCCTTATGATAGCAACCTTTATTATGTAGTCCGTCGCTTTTATTACTTTGCCATCACAAGTTCGTGCAACGCCCAATTTTCCCTTACAATAAAAGATCAAACATATTTATGAGCAATTTTTATTGCTTTATGCACTGATCACAACTTACTTGAAGGATCTTACTCAATCCATAGGTAGGTATGGTGGACTCTCATGGTAAGAAACTGGGTTTAAGGGTTTTTGGATGCACAAGTAGTATCTCTACTTAGTACGAATTTTTGGCTAGCAAAAGATCCTAGGGAAACACCACATGTTGGAGGATCCATAACAATATAACTTCTATGCAAATATACACAACCATAACTCATTACGTTGTCTTCCTTGTCCAACTTCAACTAATTTGCTCAAGTTTGAAAATAATTAATGGGTATTCACAATCATAGAAGATGTCCAAGATAATATATTTGAGTGTGAAAGTTCTCTTGCTTAACTAATCATTCATGAATTGCTTGTATGACCAATATTGTGATTGTCAAGCTTCAAAGTATTTCACTTTCTAAACACAATGTGAAGCTACTAATAGGCATGATATGAACATATAATTTCAACTGCATTATATTCAATTCATTCAATAATTTACTCATATGATATAAGTGAAGCACAAGAGTAAATGACAAACTACTCCAGAAAGATATAAGTGAAGATGAAGCGAGTAGTTATATAAATGGGTAGCTATTTGAGGACTCTCTTTTATTTAGAAAACTTTCAGATCTAAGTATTTTATTAAAACAGCAAGCAAAAGAAAATAAAATGGCATTCCAACAATAGCACACATCATGTGAAAAAGTAAAAACTTAGGCTCAACCGAGGCTAACCGATAATTGTTGATGAAGGAAGGTGGGGTGCCTACTGGGGCATCCCCAAGCTTAGATGCTTGAGACTTTTTTAAATGTTATCTTGGGATGCCTTGGGAATCCCCAAGCTTGAGCTTTTGTGTCTCCTTAATTCCTCTCATATCATGGTTTCCCTAAATCTTAAAAACTTCATCCACATAAAACTCTACAAGAACTCATGAGATAAGTTAGTATAAATCAATGCAAAACCTTATCATTCTCTAATGTAGCAAATCACTAAAATTATTATTTAACATTTCATACTAAATGTCGTTGCATATTTAATACTCCTATCCTCAAATAGAATCATTAAACAAGCAAACATGTGCAAACAATGCAAACATAACAGCAATCTGCGAAAACAGGACAGGCTGTAAAGAATGCAAGAAGATCCATACTTCTTTAACTCCAAAAATTCTAAAAAGTTACCAAACTGTAGAAAATTTATCATATCTTTTTGTGCAAAAAGTTTCAACAGCGATAAACTTTCTGTTTTGAAACAGCAACATGTAGACTAGCAAAATAAGCATGGTAAAGGCTATCATTGCCACTTTTATTGAAATAAAAGATGAAAAATATTATTCTAAATAACAGAAAGCAAACCCTAACAAAATAAAATGACACTCTAAGAAAAACACAAACATGTGATGAATGAAAAATAGCTCCAAGTGAGATTACCGATAATGTTGGAGACGAAAGAGAGGATGCCTTGCGGGGCATCTCCAAGCTTAGTTGCTTGGATCTTCCTTGAATATTACCTTGGGGTGCCTTGGGCATCCCCAAGCTTAGGTCCTTATTCTCCTCACATCGATATCTCACCCAAAACTTGAATACTTCAATCACACAAAACTTAACGGAAATTCGTGGGATGGGTTAGTATGATAAAGAGCAAACCATTCACTTTGGTACTGTCAAAGACAAGCTTCATAACTGTTCTCACACAATTCCTACTGTACTTATCATTTCCAATGTTTATATTGAGTAATATAAGCCATAGAAACTAGGAAACAAGCAAACTATGCATTGAAAATAGAATCTGTCAAAAACTGAACAGTCTGTAATGATCTGGACAACTACCATACTTCTGCTACTACAAAAATTCTGAAAAATTAGGACAATGTAGGGAATTTGTATATCTATCACCTGTAAAAATTTCAGATCAAAAGCACGTCAGTGAATTTCCAAAATTCCTGGACTGAGCACAAAAGTTTCTATTTTTGCACAGAATCAAATCAACTATCATCCACACTATCCCAAAGGCTTTACTTGGCACTTTTTTGAAACAAAAGCTATAAAACATGATTACTAAAGTAGCTTAATCATGTGAACACACAAAAAACAGTAGGTAAAAGTGTTTGTTTGTCTTCCAACAAGCACTTTTCTTTAATGCCTTTTAGCTAGGCATGATGATTTCAATGATGCTCACATAAAAGTAAAGAATTGAAACACAACGGGAGCATCGTGAAGAATATGACTATCACATTTAAGTCTAACCCACTTCCTATGCATAGGGATCTTGTGAGCAAACAATTTAGGGGAGAAAGAATCAACTAGCATTGGAAGGCAAAACAACCATAACTTCAAAACTTTTAACATAAAGAGAGGAAACATGATATTATTGCAATTCCTACAAGCAAAAGTTCCTGCCTCATAATAATTTTCAGTAGCATCATGAATTGATTCAACAATATAACGGTCACATAGAGCAATCTTTTCATGATCCACAAGCATAGAATTTTTATTACTCCCCACATAAACAAATTTCTTTTCATCCATAATAGTGGTGGGAGCAAACTCAACAAAATAACTATCATGAGATTGAAAATTAAAATCATGATGACAAGTTTCATGGTTATCATTATTCAATATAGCATACATGTCATCATCATAATCATCATAAATAGGAGGCATGCAATCATCATAATAAATATTCTCATCAAAACTTGGGGGACTAAAAATATCATCTTCATCAAACATAGCATCCCCAAGCTTATTGGTTTGCATATCATTAGCATCATGGATATTGAAAGAATTCATACTAGCAACATTGCAATCATGCTCATCAAGCAAAGATTTTATGCCAAACATTTTATTGAATTCTTCTTCTATCAATTAGCACAATTTTCCTTTCCATCATTTTCAAGAAAGAGATAAAGACGAATAATATGAGGCAACCTCAATTCCATTTTTTTGTAGTTTTATTTTTATAAACCAAACTAGTGATAAAACAACAAACTAAAAGATTCAACTGCAAGATCTAAAGATATACCTACATGCACTCACCTCCCCGGCAACGCTGCCAGAAGAGAGCTTGATGTCTACTACACAACTTGTTCTTGTAGACTCGTGTTGGGCCTCCAAGCGCAGAGTTTTGTAGAACAGTAGATAATTTCCCTCAAGTGGATGACCTAAGGTTTATCAATCCGTGGGAGGCATAGGATGAAGATGGTCACTCTCAAACAACCCTGCAACCAAATAATAAAAAGTCTCTTGTGTCCCCAACACACCAAATACAATGGTAAATTATATAGGTGCACTAGTTCGGCGAAGAGATGGTGATACAAGCGTAGTAATGATAGTAGATATTATTTTTGTAATAGGAACAATAAAAAACAGCAAGGTAGCAATCGATAAAACGGAGAACAAACCGTATTGCAATGCTTGAAATGAGGCCTAGGGTCCGTACTTTCGCTACTGCAATCTCTCAATAATGCTAATATAATTGGATCATATAACCATCCCTCAACGTGCGGTGAAGAATCACTACAAAGATCTTATCTAGCGGAGAACTTAAGAAGAAATTGTTTGTAGGGCATTGTCGGTGTCAAAACCGGCGGATCTCGGGTAGGGGGTCCCGAACTGTGCGTCTAGGCGGATGGTAACAGGAGACAAGGGACACGATGTTTTTACCCAGGTTCGGGCCCTCTCGATGGAGGTAAAACCCTACTCCTGTTTGATTGATATTGATGATATGGGTAGTACAAGAGTGGATCTACCACGAGATCAAGGAGGCTAAACCCGAGAAGCTAGCCTATGGTATGATTGTTGTATATCTATCGACTAGCCTGGCCTCGGTTTATATAATGCACCAGAGGCCTAAGATAACAAGAGTCCTAGCCGAATACGCCGGTGGGGGAGGAGTCCTAGTCTTGATCGCCAAGTCTTGCGAAATCTTCCTTGTATGCGGCAGCTGTCCGGACTGGCCCATGAGTATACGGCCATGGGGGTCCTCGGCCCAATCTAACAGATCGGAAGATGACGTGGTGAGTACCCCCTAGTCCAGGACACCGTCAGTAGCCCCCTGAACCGGTGTTCAAGTTTAGGGACGCTCCTTGATTCTTCCGAACCATTCTTCATCTTCAGTCGTCGGTCTTGAAAACTGGTTCAACAAATCTTCTCATCTTCGATCTTGAGGATCGCCGAAATGCATTCGACGAGTTTACACGTCGGGTATCCAAGGAGCCCCTTTAAGTTTCCAGCCTTTATCAATGCCTTGTTAATTTTATTCCACACCTCGGGTTTGAATTTGTTCCCGGGCGGCAGCGTCCTCTTGCGTCCGAGCTCCAACGCCGGACTGCATTCGAGGTATGTTTTGCAGCCGAGCACCAACGCCGGACCGCTTCCCAGATCTAACGCCAGAATGTATCCGAGCTCCAATGCCGGACTATGTATCCGAGCTCCAACGCCAGACCGTACCCGAGCTCCAACGCCGGACTATGTATCCGAGCTCCAACGCCGGACTATATCCAAGATGTCATAGATCATCTTGGTCCAAAAAAGTTGAAGGAGTTTAGCCAAGCTTAATGCCAGAAATGCCCTCTAAGGAGCCAGCCACTTGCAACCGAGCTGTACGCCGAACTGCTTCCGAGGTGGTTCAGCACCTCAGTCATGGGCCGATTTTTGGTCAATCTTTTTTATTGATGCAATTTATTCTCTGACGAGATATATAGCCAGTAGCCCTCAAGGTGTGTATAGGTCTAAAACCTGAGATGCACCTGAAGGATGACATAAGACTGCTGATCCTAGTAGCCGTTGAGACTCAGGTTGATTTGCAAAATCGGCCTGAGGATCAAGTCCTAACTCAGCAGAATACTTCGGGACACAAAAAGCGGCGTGCTTAGTCCTCAAGACTCAGGTTGGGTGTGGCCGACCAACCTGAGGATCAAAATCTCCTCGGAGACTGTATTACACTTAAAATTTTCTGCATTGGACAAGCAATGCAGTAGCCCCCGAGACACTGGTCGGGTGGCAACACCAAATCAGTGGATCGATGTGCCCCTTTAATATTTGTAAATAATAAGCCCGAAGCCTAGTAGCCCCCGAGCCTTAATGCGGGCACGGGTGGCCGAATGAAGGATTGATATCCATAGTAAAATCACAAATTATGTGTAATGACTCTATGTATCCAAGTACTTTACGTCATTAATGCTCGGATCCGCATTGTACAAACTTTGTTGACCGACCATCGGCTTTCACCTCCCCGGCCAATAGCCGAGGAGTGTTTGTCCTACTTTATAAAGCCTTTATGAGAGCAAAGATGTACAACAAACAAGGCAATATAGCCATACGGTTTTATAAACAAAGGTACGCAGAGAGATATGTTATATTACTGTTTAACAGAAGAAATGTCTTCCAAAGAAAATAGTCCCGCTATCGGTTCCTTTCTTTGGGTTGTCATGCTAAGCATGATCATGAAACCTCAGCTCCAATGTCAGAGCAAAATATCGAGGATTTAGTTTGGGAGGCCAATTAATAGCCTCCGGTAGTGTTTGGTGACAGTCAAGGTCAAGCCGTAAACACTTCGGCCATTGTTATGAATGGCCTGTCATTTAACACCGTCATTGGATCGCTGAATAGTTTCCGCTTATTGTGACAGTCAGTTTTCGGCTTTCTCCACTGAGGTGCTTAACCATGTGAGCTGGAAGCACAATCGCAGTGGTTCTCCCTTTGCACACCTAGCCGAACAAAGCGGAATGTAGGAGGCAAGCGCAGGAGCCGGGCAACCCAACTATTGACCGAAGACACAATTCAAAACCGATGCATATATAGCAATATCCGAGAATGTTATTGCCGAATCTCTAAAGGTGTCCGGTGTTGCACTGCGAGACTTGTGCTGAAAACACACAAATAGTTTAAAAGTGCCAAAAGCTTGTAAAACCAAAAAACGTCAGTAAAAACATGACGTCTGAACAAGATCAAGTGTTCGGTGCCAATCCGAAAATTGGACTTTAGAAAGAAAAAAAAAGTGCTTCTGCCGTGCTTTAACATGACACATCCTATCTCAAGACTTCAAGCGGGTCAGCCTATGGCTTCAGTTTCCCATCCCGAAGGCGGAGTACTTCTCATTAGGCCAGTTTAGCAAACTAAACTCTAGCGGTTTTGAGAGAGAAATTAGCCTCCCCGGCTAGTGACCGCACACTCGTGTCGAAAAAAGGAGTGATAAATAATAATAAAAACTTTGCAACGACTAAGAAGAAAAACACTTATTATAAAACGGCTCAAATAAACATAAGAGCCCCCAAGTGACTTGGGTAAAAGAATGATTGTATGTACCGAAGTACTTATATCATATCTATGTTCACCCGAACTTTATACGCGTCTTAACCGACCGTCGGCTTCTCCCTTTTCGGCAAGGGCCGAAAAGTGTTATGTACTCCACCTGTCGAGAATATCGACGGTGTTTCTGATAACCAGGCAATCAGGCCATAAGGCTGTAACAGACAAAGCGCGCTCAAGGAACTTATGCTATATTACGAACAAAGTGTAAGAAGCATCTTCGAAGAAAATAGTACCCCCACCGATACCTTTCTTCGGTGCTCATTATTACTATGAGACTTGTGCAATAGATTTTTTGTACTCATGAGTTCCGTTGTGTGCCGACCATGATTGAAAACAATAAGAGCGCTAGCTTTCGCCTTCACCCAGTCTGAGGTCAGAGCTCGGAGGACCCGGTCGTGACAATCACAGAGGTGCTCCCTTTACTCCCTAGCCGAACAATCGGGAACGTAGGGGTAAGCACAGGAGCCAGGCAACCCAGCTTGCAAATCGCTTAAGTCAATATGGTGCATATTATGGCGTAATACACGAACAAGGAATGAAGCCGTACAAGTATAATCATATGCAAGAGGAAAAAACTTCATGGAGGAAGCCCCCAAGTAAACGGGGTATTTGAATTTGCGCGTCACAAACAAAGTTTGGACAAGGAAAATTTTTACAAGCAACTTTTTTCCAAAAAAGTATAATGCTTGGTCGAGCCGAACACAAGTTAAAAATTTAAAACTTTGAGCATGAAGGCAACTTAGCTGGTTAATGTGTTCGGTATTGACGACGCGATCCGAGCTTGATGCGGGACAAGGTTCCATCCCCCAAGCCGGTCCCGAGGTGGCGGAGCAAAGAACTCGGCACTCCGAAGTGGTGACATAGCACGGTCAATGCAGGACGGCAGAGTGATGCCGAAGTCCCCGACATTGGGGTAATGAAGTGTTGACGAAGCCCCCCGTTCAGCCGAGGTGACGCCAAAGGATATAGTCCGGCTGGATCATTTTCCTATGCACAAAAAATAGTGCAAACCGGAGATAATAGTAATAATAATAAAAAAATTGTTGCATAATAAATAATTTATGCAAAGTGAGTAATAAAATAAATATGGCCTGGCGCCGAAGTCAATGTCGATGCAGGGCGGCGGCGTGATGCGGTAAAGGCATGGCAAGGCCTGAATTCACAGGTCGGTTCGAGTTCCGGATGCGGCATTCGCCGGACTATGTACGGAAACTGACCGAACCACCATGCGACCATCGTTAATGCGGCCACCATTTGATAGACCTGCGTACATATGATGGACAAACCAGAGTAATAATTCGTTGAGAAAAATGAACCCAAACAAGCAAAAAATACTAGGATTAATAGCACCTGGCTTATTTGTTTCCCAAAATTGGGACTCGATCCGCACACCTATCGCCTGATGGGAGATAAAGCAACGGCATGGCGATGCTGTCAAAGGTTGGCTCGCCGAGGCAAAGCCCTCGGTCCAGCTAACGTGATGGAGCTGGTCGGCCAGCGACGCCGAATTCTCCGGAGTAGGTTGATGAAGAGATGATGAAGCCCCCGGTCCAGCTAACGTGATGAAGCCTCGGTGTCAGCCGATGAGTCGAAGTAGGTCGGCGTGATGGACACTAGCTTGAAAAAGCAACAGTGCGGCCCTGCCGATGCAGGTCATGATGCCGGCTTGATGAAGTAACCGTGCGGTGATGCAGGTGTGCCCGCTCCGTGTAATCCGTGGGGCGGCGATGTTGGTGATGATTTATCCTTCACGATGCCGGACTTTTGTTCAGCTTGCCGAGATGATGATCCGAAGAAGTTGAGCGCGGCTCAACAAAGTGACGACGTGTCTAGCGCAGGTCGGCAGCCGTGGAGCAATATTGCCGGACTGGTCTGACACCAGCATGATGTTGAAGATCATGTTCAAAAGTTTTTAAGGTTAGCGGGATGTGTTCGGAAACAAAACACGATACCCCATACAAAACTTCCTTCAAAAAGGATGTCCGAATTCCCGTTCATAGAAAAGACGAACTCGGGTCGGATTCGTTTTTGCGCAGAAAACATATCCGAAAAGTGATGCACTAATCGGAAGGTTCCCGGAGTTTGGACGGTCGGATCGAGCTGAAATTTTGGTTAGTGGTAGATATAGGAATTCCGCATCCGATCAACGGTTGAATCTTCCAAAGGAAGTCCGAGCTAGAAGCTGGACACCACGCCCTAAACTCGTCCAGATTCTCGTCCAGATTTGAGAGGGCTCCGGTATATCGTGGATTGCCAGAGATTCCTCCATCGGAACTCGACGAAATTTTCCAGGGTTGTTGTAGACTCAATTCCGCACTATTCCACCGAAGCAATCGTTGAACCGACGCTCGGGGAGGCGGTGACGGCGGATACAAGTTCGCTCTCTAGAGAAACAGCACGGCCAGCCAGGGGCAATGTTGACGTTGAGCCCCCGGGCTCCTTGGATGATTCCTCCATGATCTTGATAGAGATCGGAGTTGATGTTGATGAAGGACCTCATCCGAACATGACGATCGTTGGTAGGGCGCGGTCCTTGGTCGAACCTAGGGGACCAGTCGAGCTGGTGACGAAGATGCCGAAGTCGCAGTTGATCTGCAGGCGAGCCATCGACCTTTTGCCGAACACACAGCGGAACTCTCAATGAAAGCACCAATGTCGGTGTCAAAACTGGCGGATCTCGGGTAGGGGGTCCCGAACTGTGCGTCTAGGTGGATGGTAACAGGAGACAAGGGACACAATGTTTTTACCCAGGTTCGGGCCCTCTCGATGGAGGTAAACCCTACTCCTGTTTGATTGATATTGATGATATGGGTAGTACAAGAGTGGATCTACCACGAGATCAAGGAGGCTAAACCCTAGAAGCTAGCCTATGGTATGGTTGTTGTATATCTATCGACTAGCCTGGCCTCAGTTCATATAATGCACTAGAGGCCTAAGATAACAAGAGTCCTAGCCGAATACGCCGGTGGGGGAGGAGTCCTTGTCTTGATCGCCAAGTCTTGCGAAATCTTCCTTGTATGCGGCAGCTGTCCGGACTGGCCCATGAGTATACGGCCATGGGGGTCCTCTGCCCAATCTAACAGATCGGAGATGACGTGGTGAGTACACCGTAGTCCAAGACACCATCAGGCACGAAACCACCTCAAAGCTATTCTTTCCGATCAATCCATCCTAGAGTTCATACTAAAATAACACCAAGCTATTCTTTCCGATCGATCTATCCGAGAGTTCGTACTAAAATAACACCATATTAGACACATCAACCAACTCTAGTGTCACCTAGATACTCCAATGTCACCGCGAGTATCCCTGAGTTGACTATACGATATGCATCAAACAATTTCAGCTTCATAATACTCAACCCAACACAAAGAACCTCAAACAGTGCCCCAAGATTTCTACCGAAGAAACAAAGACGAGAACGTGCATCAAACCACTATGCATAGATTACCCCAATGTCCGCTCGGGAATCCGCGAATTGATTGCCAAAACACATATCAAGTGAATCAATATGATACCCCATTGTCACCACGGGTATTCATAGCAAGACATACATCAAGTGTTCTCAAATCCACAGAAGTATTCAATCTGACAAAATGAAATCTCAAAGGGAAAACTCAATTCACAACAAGATAGAGAGGGGAAAACACCATATGATCCAACTATATTAGCAAAGCCCGCGATACATCAAGATTGTGACATCTCAAGAACATGAGAGAGAGAGAGATTAAACACATAGCTACTAGTACAAAACCTCAGCGCCGAGGGTAGACTACTCCCTCCTCATCATGGTGTCGGCCGGGATGATGAAGATGGCCACCGGTTTTGATTTCCCCCTCCGGTGGAGTGCCCGAACAGTGTCTAGATTGGTTTTTCGTGGCTACAGAGGCTCGCGGCGGCGGAACTTCTCATCTAGGGTTATTTTGGGGGGTCCTGGAATATTTGGGAATTTATAGGGCGAAGAGGCGGTACGGGAGGCCACTAATGTGGGGACAACCCACCAGGGCGCGCCCAGGTGGGTTGTGCCCCCCTGGGGCACCCCTCTGGTACTTCTTTGGCCCAAGTTGTGTCTTCTGCTATTTTAAGTGTAATACAGTCTCCGAAGAGATTTTGATCCTCAGGTTGGTTGGCCGCACCCAACCTGAGTCTTGAGGACTGAGCACGCCGCTTTCTGTGTCCCGAAGTATTCTGCCAAGTTAGGACTTGATCCTCAGGCCGATTTTGCAAATCAACCTGAGTCTCAGCGGCTACTGGGATCAGCGGTCTTATGTCATCCTTCAGGTGCATCTCAGGTTTTAGACCTATACACACCTTGAGGGCTACTGGCTATATATCTCGTCAGAGAATAAATTGCATCAATAAAAAATATTGACCAAAAATCAGCCCATGACCGAGGTGCTGAACCACCTCGGAAGCAGTTCGGCATATAGCTCGGATGCAAGTGGCTGGCTCCTTAGAGAGCATTTCTGGCATTAAGCTCGGCTAAACTCCTTCAACTTTTTTGGACCAAGATGATCTATGACATCTTGGATATAGTCCGGCGTTGGAGCTCGGATACATAGTCCGGCGTTGGAGCTTGGGTACGGTCCGGCGTTGGAGCTCGGATACATAGTCCGGCGTTGGAGCTCGGATACATTCCGGCGTTAGAGCTGGGAAGCGGTCCGGCGTTGGTGCTCGGCTGTAAAACATACCTCGAATGCGGTCCGGCGTTGGAGCTCGGACGCAAGAGGATGCTGCCACCCGGGAACAACTTCAAACCCGACGTGTGGCATAAAAATAACAAGGCATTGATAAAGGCCGGAAACTTAAAGGGGCTCCTCGGATACCCGACGTGTAAACTCGTCGAATGCATTTCAGCGATCCTCAAGATCGAAGATGAGAAGATTTGTTGAACCGGTTTTCAAGACCGACGACTGAAGATGAAGAACGGTTCGGAAGAATCGAGGAGCGTCCCTAAACTTGAAGACCGGTTCAGGGGGCTACTGATGGTGTCCTGGACTAGGGGGTACTCACCACGTCATCTCCCGATCTGTTAAATTGGGCCGAGGACCCCCATGGCCGTATACTCATGGGCCAGTCCGAACAGCTGCCGCATACAAGGAAGATTTCGCAAGACTTGGCGATCAAGACAAGGACTCCTCCCCCACCGGCGTATTCGGCTAGGACTCTTGTTATCTTAGGCCTCTGGTGCATTATATAAACTGAGGCCAGGCTAGTCGATAGATATACAACAATCATACCATAGGCTA
Source organism: Triticum timopheevii (assembly GCA_963921465.1). Taxonomy (NCBI): domain Eukaryota; kingdom Viridiplantae; phylum Streptophyta; class Magnoliopsida; order Poales; family Poaceae; genus Triticum; species Triticum timopheevii. The sequence continues at coordinate 13,132,297 of OY997272.1, read as the reverse complement.
GCTTCTAAGGTTTAGCCTTCTTGATCTCGTGGTAGATCCACTCTTGTACTACCCATATCATCAATATCAATCAAGCAGGAGTAGGATTTTACCTCCATCGAGAGGGCCCGAACCTGGGTAAAAACATCGTGTCCCTTATCTCCTGTTACCATCCGACTAGACGCACAGTTCGGGACCCCCTACCCAAGATCCGCCGATTTTGACACCGACAGAGACTCTGTGCTTTTCTGGTCTGATCATTGGGAGATTGGCCAATCTTGCATCCCTCTGCAAGAAAGGTTTCCAAGACTTTTTTCCTTTTGCCTTCAGAAGAGCCTTTCTGTTATGGAAGTGATACAGGCAGGAAATTTGCAGCAAATGTTTTCTTTGCCTTTGTCTGAACTGGCTTTTAGGGAGTTCAATCAGCTTGCAACCTTGTTGTCTGGTAGACATTTGGACAATGATTGTAATGATATGTGGACTTGAAGACATGGAAAAAGGTGAGTATTCGGGAAAGAAGTACTATGAGTTTGTCCACCAGCCTGTCATTGCCGATCCCATACTCAGCTGGGTTTGGAAGAGCTGCTGTACAATGACAACTAAAACGTTTGCATGGTTGATCATTATGGATAGAGTTAACACCAAGGATATGATTCAGCGAAGACACTGGAAAATTAATGATGGACCTAGTTGTGTCCTCTGCCCAACTGGAGTAATTGAGGATAGGAATCACCTATTCTTCCAGTGCAACTCCAGTATGAGGATCTGGAATTACCTGCAAGTGTCCTGGTTGAATAACAATGATATGGTGCAAATTGCCATACATGCAAGGAAGGAATTTGATAAACCATTTTTTGTAGAGGTGGTTTTTCTTGCTTGGTGGAATATCTAGAAAGTGAGAAATGACAAGGCTTTCAGACATGTCCATCCAACTTTTAGGCAGTGGAGAAATGGGTTTATTCATGATATTACTCTACTCTCACACAGGATCAAGGCTAGATACAAGGATGATCTGCTCAAATGGATTGATTTTCTGCCTCCTTGAAGATCCACACCCTTTGTAATTTTTATCTTTCTTAGTTTGTAGCTTTGTACTTTCCTAGAGTACTGTATAGTTTTTCTCTTTATTTTGTTCCCCCTCTTGAGGAACTTTGTTATTATTTCTTGCTCTTTATTAATAAAATGCTATGGGGTGTAAGCCCTGCAGTCTTCAAGGTCAAAAAAACAATTATGCATGCTCAAGACTTTTACATTCTTTAGAAAGATCACAAATTATATGGAATATCCTAGGAAACGAAGTATTGAAAATATGCCTATAAGGAAGGAAATTCAGTAAAGGCAAGTTGTTTGTCACTTTATGTACTAACACAAATTTAGGAGAATAATTTTCCCAACCTGGCTCGTGCGACAAATTTTATATATCCTTCAGATGAATAATTCGTAACCCAACCACTTGGTGATAGATAAACATCACATAACATTTTGACAAAAATTAGGACCATCTCTTCCTGAGAGGGCTCTCGTGTAAATTTGTGAGGCCTACAATGTAGCACAAAATAAATAGTCCATGTTGAAAATGATTAGAGAAATCATTCTTCCTCGTGCGTGGGTGTGCAGTGATTTTCCATGATGGGGAACATAGTGGATGGCGGCCACGGCGGGGCGGCGAGGGAGGGAACCTTGTGGCCGGCGCCCAGCGATCTGTTGGTTAGAGACGATGCCTAACTGGAGCTCTAGGGACTGGAGTGCTATGGGCCTTTTGGTTGACCCTTGGCCCGGTCTGGAGCTGATGGATCAAGCAATGTGGAGCCTGCAGCCCCGGCCCAATGGCTCCGCCTCGCGCTTGAGCGATCCACCTCACGACATCCAGCTCGAGGGCTCCGTCGGGCTCCACCATGTCTTACTCGGGGGATCTTTCGTCCGGCTCAAGGGTTATGCTGCAGGAAATATGCCCTAGAGGCAATAATAAAGTTATTATTTATTTCCTTATTTCATGATAAATGTTTATTATTCATGCTAGAATTGTATTAACCGGAAACATGATACATGTGTGAATACATAGACAAACATAGTGTCACTAGTATGCCTCTACTTGACTAGCTCGTTGAATCAAAGATGGTTAAGTTTCCTAGCCATAGACATGAGTTGTCATTTGATTAACGGGATCACATCATTAGGAGAATGATGTGATTGACTTGACCCAATCCGTTAGCCTAGCACTTGATCGTTTAGTATGTTGCTATTGCTTTCTTCATGACTTATACATGTTCCTGTAACTATGAGATTATGCAACTCCCGTTTGCCGGAGGAACACTTTGGGTGCTACCAAATGTCACAACATAACTGGGTGATTATAAAGGAGTACTACAGTCTCCAAAGGTACATGTTGGGTTGGCATATTTCGAGATTAGGTTTTGTCACTCCGATTGTCAGAGAGGTATCTCTGGGCCCTCTCGGTAATGCACATCACTATAAGCCTTGCAAGCAATGTAGCTAATGAGTTAGTTACGGAATGATGCATTACGTAACGACTAAAGAGACTTGCCAGTAATGAGATTGAACTAGGTATTGGATACCGACGATCGAATCTCGGGCAAGTAACATACCGATGACAAAGGGAACAACGTATGTTGTTATGCGGTTTGACCGATAAAGATCTTCGTAGAATATGTAGGAGCCAATATGGGAATCCAGGTTCCGCTATTGGTTATTGACCGAGAATAGTTCTAGGTCATGTCTACATAGTTCTCGAACCCGTAGGGTCCGCACGCTTAAGGTTTCGATGACAGTTTTATTATGAGTTTATGAGTTTTGATGTACCGAAGGAGTTCGGAGTCCCGGATGAGATCGGGGACATGACGAGGAGTCTCGAAATGGTCGAGACGTAAAGATCGATATATTGGACGACTATATTCGGAGTTCGGAAAGGTTCCGAGTGATTCAGGTATTTTTCGGAGTATCGGAGAGTTACGGGAATTCGCCGGGGAGTATATGGGCCTTATTGGGCCATACGGGAATAGAGAAGAGAGGATGAAAGGAAGGAGGCGCGCAGCCCCCCTCTGGTCCGAATTGGACAAGGGGTGCGGCCCCCTTTTCCTTCCTCCTCTCCCCCTCTTTCCCCCTTCTCCTACTCCAACAAGGAAGGAGGGAGTCCTACTCCCAGTGGGAGTAGGACTCCCCTTGGTGCGCCTCCTCCTAGGCCAGCCGCACCCTCCCCCTTGCTCCTTTATATACGGGGGCAGGGGGCACCCCATGACACACAAGTTGATCTACAGATCGTTCCTTAGCCGTGTGCGGTGCCCCCCTCCACCATATTACACCTCGGTCATATCGTCGCGGAGTTTAGGCGAAGCCCTGCGCCGGTAGAACATCATCATCGTCACCACGCCGTCGTGCTAACAGAACTCATCCCCGACACCCTGCTGGATCGGAGTCCGGGGATCGTCATCGAGCTGAACGTGTGCTGAACTCGGAGGTGCCGTACGTTCGGTACTTGGATCGGTCGGATCGTGAAGACGTACGACTACATCAACCGTGTTGTCATAACGCTTCCGCTTACGGTCTACGAGGGTACGTGGACAACACTCTCCCCTCTCGTTGCTATGCCATCACCATGATCTTGCGTGTGCGTAGGAATTTTTTTGAAATTACTACGTTCCCCAACAGTAGTATCGGAGCCAGGTTTTATGCGTTGATGTTATATGCACGAGTAGAACACAAGTGAGTTGTGGGCGATACAAGTCATACTGCTTACCAGCATGTCATACTTTGGTTCGGCGGTATTGTTGGATGAAGCGGCCTGGACCGACATTACGCGTACGCTTACGCGAGACTGGTTTTACCGCCGTGCTTTGCACACAAGTGACTAGCGGGTGTCAGTTTCTCCAACTTTAGTTGAACCGAGTGTGGCTACGCCCGGTCCTTGCGAAGGTTAAAACAGCACCAACTTGACGAACTATCGTTGTGGTTTTGATGCGTAGGTAAGAACAGTTCTTGCTCAGCCCGTAGCAGCCACGTAAAATTTGCAACAACAAAGTAGAGGACGTCTAACTTGTTTTTGCAGGGCATGTTGTGATGTGATATGGTCAAGACGTGATGAGATATAAGTTGTTGTATGAGATGATCATGTTTTGTTGAAGTTATCGGCAACTGGCAGAAGCCCTATGGTTGTCTCTCTATTGCATAAGATGCAAGTGCCAAATAATTGCTTTACTTTATCGCTATGCGATACCAATAGTTGCAAGAGCAATAGTTGGCGAGACGACCATGTGACGACACATTGATATAGATCAAGATGATGAAGATCATGGTGTCGTGCCGATGACGATAGAGATCATGACAGTACTTTGGAGATGGAGATCAAAGGCGCAAGATGATCATGGCCATATCATGTCACATATTTTGATTGCATATGATGTTTATCTGTTATACATCTTATTCTATTTTGTTTGACGGTAGCATTTTAAGATGATCTCTCACTAATTATCAAGAAGTGTTCTCCCTGAGTATGCACCATTGCCAAAGTTCGTCGTGCCTAGACACCACGTGATGATCGGGTGTGATAAGCTCTACGTCCATCTACAACGGGTGCAAGCCAGTTTTGCACACGCGGAATACTCAGGTTAAACTTGATGAGCCTAGCATATGCAGATATGGCCTCGGAACACGGAGACCGAAAGGTCGAGCGTGAATCATATAGTAGATATGATCAACATAGTGATGTTCACCATTGAAAACTACTCCATCTCACGTGATGATCGGTTATGGTTTAGTTGATTTGGATCACGTGATCACTTAGATGACTAGAGAGATGTCTGTCTAAGTGGGAGTTCTTAAGTAATATGATTAATTGAACTTAAATTTATCATGAACTTAGTCCTGGTAGTATTTTGCAAATTATGTTGATCAATAGCTCGAGTTGTTGCTTTCATATGTTTATTTTGATATGTTCCTAGAGAAAATTGTGTTGAAAAATGTTAGTAGCAATGATGCGGATTGGATCCGTGATCTGAGGTTTATCCTCATTGCTGCACAGAAGAATTATGTCCTTAATGCACCGCTAGGTGACAGACCTATTGCAGGAGCAGATGCAGACGTTATGAACGTTTGGCTAGCTCAATATGATGACTACTTGATAGTTTAGTGCACCATGCTTAACGGCTTAGAATCGGGACTTCAAAGACGTTTTGAACGTCATGGACCATATGAGATGTTCCAGGAGTTGAAGTTAATATTTTAAGAAAATAGCCGAGTTGAGAGATATGAAGTCTCCAACAAGTTCTATGGCTAAAAGATGGAGGAGAATCGCTCAACTAGTGAGCATGTGCTCAGATTGTTTGGGTACTTCAATCGCTTGAATCAAGTGGGAGTTAATCTTCCAGATAAGATAGTGATTGATAGAATTCTCTAGTCACCATCACTAAGTTACTAGAACTTTGTGATGAACTATAGTATGCAAGGGATGACGAAAACGATTCCCAAGCTCTTCGTGATGTTGAAATCAACGAAGGTAGAAATCAAGCAAGAGCATCAAGTGTTGATGCTTGACAAGACCACTAGTTTCAAGAAAAAGGCAAAGGGAAAGAAAGGGAAACTTCATGTAGAATGGCAAACAAGTTGTCACTCTCATGAAGAAGACCAAAGCTGGACCATAGTCTGAAACTGAGTGCTTACACTGCAAAGGAAATGGTCACCGGAAGCGGAAATGCCCTGAATATTTGGTGGATAAGAAGGATGGCAAATTGAACAAGGATATATTTGATATACAGGTTATTGATGTGTGCCTTACTAGTGTTTATAGTAGCCCCTGAGTATTTGATACTTGTTCGGTTGCTGTGATTAGTAACTCGAAATAGGAGTTACAGAATAAACAGAGACTAGTTGAAGGGGAAGTGATGATGAGTGTTAGAAGTAGTTCCAAGATTGATATGATCATCATCGCACGCTCCCTATACTTTTGGGATTAGTGTTAAACCTAAATAAATGTTATTTGGCATTTGTGTTGAGCATGAATATGATTTGATCATGTTTATTGCAATATGGTTATTCATTTAAAATCAGAGAATAATTGTTGTTCTGTTTACATGAATAAAACCTTCAATGGTCATACACCCAATGAAAATAGTTCGTTGGATCTCGATCGTAGTGATACACATATTCATAATATTGATGCCAAAAGATGCAAAGTTAATAATGATAGTGCAACTTATTTGTGGCACTGCCGTTTGGGTCATATCGGTGTAAAGCGCATGAAGAAACTCCATAAAGATGGATTTTTGGAATCACTTGGTTATGAATCATTTGATACTTGCGAACCGTGCCTTTTGGGCAAGATGACTAAAATTCCGTTCTTCGGAACAATTGAACGAGCTAGTGACTTGTTGGACATAATACATACTGATGTATGCAGACCAATGAGTATGAAGGCTCGTGGCAAGTATCGTTATTTTCTAACCTTCACAGATGATTTGAGCGGATATGGGTATATCTACTTGATGAAACATAAGTCTGAAATAGTTGAAAGGTTCAAAGAATTTCAGAGTGAAGTGGAAAAATCATCATAACAAGAAAATAAAATTTCTGCGATCTGATCGTGGAGACGAATATTTGAGTTACGAGTTTGGTCTTCAATTAGAACAATGTGGAATAGTTTCACAGCTCACGCCACCTGGAACACCACAACGTTATGGTGTGTCTGAACACCGTAACTGCACTTTATTGGATATGGTGCGATCTATGATGTTTCTTACTGATTACCACTATTGTTTTTGGGTTATGCATTAGAGACAGCTGCATTCACATTAAAAGGGCACCATCTAAATCCGTTGATACGACAACATATGAACTGTGGTTTAGCAAGAAACCCAAGTTGTCGTTTCTTAAAGTTTGGGGCTGCGATGATTATGTGAAAAAAGTTTCATCCTGATAAGCTCAAAACCCAAATCGGAGAAGTGCGTCTTCATAGAATACCCAAAGGTAACCATTGGGTACTCCTTCTATCACAGATCCGAAGGCAAGATATTCGTTGCTAAAAATGGATCCTTTCTAGAGAAGGAGTTTCTCTCGAAAGAAGTGAGTGGGAAGAAATTAGAACTTGATGAGGTAAATGTACCTGCTCCCTTATTGGAAAGTAGTTCATCACAAGAACCGGTTCCTGTGACAACTACACCAATTAGTGAGGAAGCTAATGATATTGATCATGAAACTTCAGATCAAGTTTCTACTGAACCTCGTAGGTCTACCAGAGTAAGATCCGCACCAGAGTGGTACGGTAATCCTATTCTGAAAGTCATGTTACTTGACCATGACGAACCTACGAACTATGAAGAAGCGATGATGAGCCCAGATTCCGCAAAATGGCTGGAGGCCATGAAATCTGAGATAGGATCCATGTATGAGAACAAAGTGTGGACTTTGGTGGACTTGCCCGATGATCGGCAAACCATAAGAAATAAATGGATCTTCAAGAGGAAGACGGACGTTGATAGTAGTGTTACTATCTACAAAGCTCGACTTGTCGAAAAAGGTTTTTCGACAAGTTCAAGATGTTGAATACAATGAGATTTTCTCACTCGTATCGATGCTTAAGTCTGTCCAAATCATGTTAGCAATTGCCACATTTTATGAAATGTGGCAAATGGATGTCAAAACTGCATTCCTTAATGGATTTATTAAAGAAGAGTTGTATATGATGCAACCAGAAGGTTTTGTCAATCCTAAAGATGCTAACAAAAGTGTGCAAGCTCCAGCAATCCATCAATGGACTGGTGCAAGCATCTCGGAGTTGGAATATACGCTTTGATGAGTTGATCAAAGCATATGGTTTTATACAGACTTTTGGAAAGGCCTGTATTTACAAGAAAGTGAGGGGAGCACTACAACATTTCTGATAAGTATATGTGAATGACATATTGTTGATCGGAAATAATGTAGAATTATTCTGCAAAGCATAAAGGAGTGTTTGACAGGAGTTTTTCAAAGAAAGACCTCGGTGAAGCTGCTTACATATTGAGCATCAAGATCTATAAAGATAGATCGAGACGCTTGATAAATTTTTTCAATAAGTACATGCCTTGACAAAGATTTTGAAGTAGTTCAAAATGAACAGTCAAAGAATGAGTTTTTGCCTGTGTTACAAGGTGTGAAATTGAGTAAGACACAAAGCCCGACCACGGCAGAAAATAGAAAAGAGAATGAAAGTCATTCCCTATGCCTCAGTCATAGGTTCTATAAAGTATGCTATGATATGTACTAGACCTATTGTATACCTTGCTCTAAATTTGGCAAGGGAGTACAATAGTGATCTAGGAGTAGATCACTGGACATTGGTCAAGAATATCCTTAGTGAGGACTAAGGAAATATTTCTCGATTATGGAGGTGATAAAAGATCCCGTCGTAAAGAGTTACATCGGTGCAAACTTTTACACCGATCCAGATGACTCTAAGTCTCAATCTGGATACATATTAAAAGTGGGAGCAATTAGCTAGAGTAGCTCCGTATAGAGCATTGTAGACATAGAATATTTGCAAAATACATACGGCTCTGAATGTGACAGACCCGTTGACTAAGCTTCTCTCACGAGCAAACCATGATCACACCTTAGTACTCTTTGGGTGTTAATCACATAAGCGATGTGAACTAGATTATTCACTCTAGTAAACCCTTTGGGTGTTGGTCACATGACGATGTGAACTATGGGTGTTAATCATATACAGATATGAATATTGGTGTTAAATCACATGGTGATGTGAACTAGATTATTGACTCTAGTGCAAGTGGGAGACTGCAGGAAATATGCCCTAGAGGCAATAATAAAGTTATTATTTATTTCCTTATTTCATGATAAATGTTTATTATTCATGCTAGAATTGTATTAACCGGAAACATAATACATGTGTGAATACATAGACAAACATAGTGTCACTAGTATGCCTCTACTTGACTAGCTCGTTGAATCAAAGATGGTTAAGTTTCCTAGCCATAGACATGAGTTGTCATTTGATTAACGGGATCACATCATTAGGAGAATGATGTGATTGACTTGACCCATTCCGTTAGCCTAGCACTTGATCGTTTAGTATGTTGCTATTGCTTTCTTCATGACTTATACATGTTCCTGTAACTATGAGATTATGCAACTCCCGTTTGCCGGAGGAACACTTTGGGTGCTACCAAACGTCACAATGTAACTGGGTGATTATAAAAGAGTACTACAGGTGTCTCCAAAGGTACATGTTTGGTTGGCGTATTTAGAGATTAGGTTTTGTCACTCCGATTGTCGGAGAGGTATCTCTGGGCCCTCTTGGTAATGCACATCACTATAAGCCTTGCAAGCAATGTAGCTAATGAGTTAGTTACGGAATGATGCATTACGTAACGAGTAAAGAGACTTGCTAGTAACGAGATTGAACTAGGTATTGGATACCGACGATCGAATCTCGGGCAAGTAACATACCGATGACAAAGGGAACAACGTATGTCGTTATGCGGTTTGACCGATAAAGATCTTCGTAGATTATGTAGGAGCCAATATGGGCATCCAGGTTCCGCTATTGGTTATTGACCGAGAATAGTTCTAGGTCATGCCTACATAGTTCTCGAACCTATAGGGTCCGCAAGCTTAAGGTTTCGATGACAGTTTTATTATGAGTTTATGAGTTTTGATGTACCGAAGGAGTTCGGAGTCCCGGATGAGATCGGGGACATGACGAGGAGTCTCGAAATGGTCGAGATGTAAAGATCGATATATTGGACGACTATATTCGGAGTTCGGAAAGGTTCCGAGTGATTCGGGTATTTTTCGGAGTACCGGAGAGTTACGGGAATTCGCCGGGGAGTATATGGGCCTTATTGGGCCATACGGGAATAGAGAAGAGAGGATGAAAGGAAGGAGGCGCGCAGCCCCCCTCTGGTCCGAATTGGACAAGGGGTGCGGCCCCCTTTTCCTTCCTCCTCTCCCCCTCTTTCCCCCTTCTCCTACTCCAACAAGGAAGGAGGGAGTCCTACTCCCGGTGGGAGTAGGACTCCCCTTGGTGCGCCTCCTCCTAGGCCGGCCGCACCCTCCCCCTTGCTCCTTTATATACGGGGGCAGGGGGCACACCATGACACACAAGTTGATCTACGAATTGTTCCTTAGCCGTGTGCGGTGCCCCCCTCCATCATATTACACCTCGGTCATATCGTCGCGGAGTTTAGGCGAAGCCCTGCGCCGGTAGAACATCATCATCGTCACCACGCCGTCGTGCTGACAGAACTCATCCCCGACACCCTGCTGGATCGGAGTCCCGGGATCGTCATCGAGCTGAACGTGTGCTGAACTCGGAGGTGCCGTACGTTCGGTACTTGGATCGGTCGGATCGTGAAGACGTACGACTACATCAACCGCGTTGTCATAACGCTTCCGCTTACGGTCTACGAGGGTACGTGGACAACACTCTCCCCTCTCGTTGCTATGCCATCACCATGATCTTGCGTGTGCGTAGGAATTTTTTTGAAATTACTACGTTCCCCAACATATGCCAGTATCCACCTTGCTGCATCCACCTCGAGGGCTTCGTCTCACTACCTTCAGCTTAGGGGCTTCACCTAGCTACGCCCAGTTCAAGCGGCTACCATCCATCATAAGACTCTCGGCCTGACTCCGCAAGTCAACAGAGGATAGGGGGTGTACTAATCATGCCCCCCATTATCTACAAAGGACGGGGAAAATGAAGAAGTCAACAAAGACCCTCGGAGTGACTCCATGAGTCGGACGAAGCAGACTAGAGTAGGCCCACCAGGCCAAACATCAGCCCAAACCTACTACCCGGGGAGCGGCCTGCTCGGGGCGCATCGTTTACTCTGAGTACTAGACATGTACTTTCGACATCATCTACTTGGGGTACAAGCCATGTGAACTGACCCGGACTCATGTAACCCTACCCCTCTCCTACCTATATAAGGGGAGGTAGGGGGCCCCCGAGAGGGTCAAATTCACTATGCTTAACGCAAATCTCTCAGGCAAGACAACCATAAATTCCAGTCATACATGCAGTAGCATATTACCTCATGTCAAGAGCCCCCTATGATTACTTTTGCTAGAAATCTCACCGATAGGTAGTGAGGAAGTCTTCTTACAAGGCAGATCGAGAGATAACACGACAATAGAAATTGCACTGAAAATGGACAAGTCCGCAAAAAACGACATGACTACACTGCCGAGCATGAGCATAGGAGGGCCTGGCACAATGACATGCCACAAACTAAGGTCACCTAAGTGAAGGAAATATGCCCTAGAGGCAATAATAAAGTTATTATTTATTTCCTTATTTCATGATAAATGTTTATTATTAATGCTAGAATTGTATTAACCGGAAACATAATACATGTGTGAATACATAGACAAACATAGTGTCACTAGTATGCCTCTACTTGACTAGCTGGTTGATCAAAGATGGTTGTGTTTCCTAGCCATAGACATGAGTTGTCATTTGATTAATGGGATCACATCATTAGGAGAATGATGTGATTGACTTGACCCATTCTATTAGCTAGCACTTGATCGTTTAGTATGTTGCTATTGCTTTCTTCATGACTTATACATGTTCCTATGACTATGAGATTATGCAACTCCCGTTTACCGGAGGAACACTTTGTGTGCTACCAAACGTCACAACGTAACTGGGTGATTATAAAGGAGCTCTACAGGTGTCTCCGAAGGTACATGTTGGGTTGGCGTATTTCGAGATTAGGTTTTGTCACTCCGATTGTCGGAGAGGTATCTCTGGGCCCTCTCGGTAATGCACATCACTATAAGACTTGCAAGCAATGTAGCTAATGAGTTAGTTACGGAATGATGCATTACGTAACGAGTAAAAAGACTTGCCGGAACGAGATTGAACTAAGTATTGAGATATCGACGATCGAATCTCGGGCAAGTAACATACCGATGACAAAGGGAACAACGTATGTTGTTATGCGGTTTGACCGATAAAGATCTTCGTAGAATATGTAGGAGCCAATATGAGCATCCAGGTTCCGCTATTGGTTATTGACCCGAAATGGTTCTCGGTCATGTCTACATAGTTCTCGAACCCGTAGGGTCCGCACGCTTAAGGTTTCGATGACAGTTATATTATGAGTTTATGAGTTTTGATGTACCGAAGGAGTTCGGAGTCCTGGATGAGATCGGGGACATGACGAGGAGTCTCGAAATGGTCGAGACGTAAAGATCAATATATTGGACGACTATATTCGGCTTCGGAAAGGTTCCGAGTGATTCAGGTATTTTTCGGAGTACCGGAGAGTTACGGGAATTCGCCGGGGAGTATATGGGCCTTATTGGGCCAGACGGGAATAGAGGAGAGAGGCCAAAAGGAAGGAGGCCTGCACCCCCCTCTGGTCCAAATTGGACAAGGGGTGCAGCCCCCTTTTCCTTTTCCCTCTCCTCCTCTTTCCTTCTCTCCTACTCCAACAAGGAAAGGAGGAGTCCTACTCCCGGTGGGAGTACGACTCCCCCCTTGGCGCGCCCTCCTCTTGGTCAGCCGCCTCCCCCCCCCCCCCCCTCCCCCCCCTTGCTCCTTTATATACGGGGGCAGGGGGCACCCTATAGACAACAATTGATCTCTTGATCTCTTAGCCGTGTGCGGTGTCCCCCTCCACCATAGTCCTCGATAATATTGTAGCGGTGCTGAGGCGAAGCCCTGCGACGGTAGAACATCAAGATCGTCACCACGCCGTCGTGCTGACGGAACTCTTCCCCGACATTCTGCTGGATCGGAGTCCGGGGATCGTCATCGAGCTGAACGTGTGCTAGAACTCGGAGGTGCCGTAGTTTCGGTGCTTGATCGGTCGGGCCGTGTAGACGTACGACTACATCAACCGCATTGTTCTAAAGCTTCCGCTTTCGGTCTACGAGGTTACGTGGACAACACTCTCCCTCTCGTTGCTATGCATCACCATGATCTTGTGTGTGCATAGGAAATTTTTTGAAATTACTACGTTTCCCAAAGTGGCATCCGAGCCAGGTTTTATGCGTAGATGTTATATGCAAGAGTAGAATACAAGTGATTTGTGGACGATATAAGTCATACTGCTTACCAGCATGTCAGACTTTGGTTCGGCGGTATTGTTGGATGAAGCGGCCCGGACCGACATTACGCGTACGCTTACGCGAGACTGGTTCTACCGACGTGCTTTGCACATAGGTGGCTGGCGGGTGTCTGTTTCTCCAACTTTAGTTGAACCGAGTGTGGCTACGCCCGGTCCTTGCGAAGGTTAAAACAGCACTAACTTGACGAACTATCATTGTGGTTTTGATGCGTAGGTAAGAACGGTTCTTGCTCAACCCGTAGCAGCCACGTAAAATTTGCAACAACAAAGTAGAGGACGTCTAACTTGTTTTTGCAGGGCATGTTGTGATGTGATATGGTCAAGACGTGATGAGATATAACTTGTTGTATGAGATGATCATGTTTTGTTGAAGTTCTCGGCAACTGGCAGAAGCCTTATGGTTGTCTCTTTATTGCATAAGATGCAAGCGCCAAATAATTGCTTTACTTTATCGCTATGTGATAGCAATAGTTGCAAGAGCAATAGTTGGCGAGACGACCATGTGACGACACATTGATATAGATCAAGATGATGGAGATCATGGTGTCATGCCGGTGACGATGGAGATCATGACAATGCTTTGGAGATGAAGATCAAAGGCACAAGATGATGATGGCCATATCATGTCACATATTTTTGATTGCATATGATGTTTATATTTTATACATCTTATTTTGCTTAGTTTGACAGTAGCATTTTAAGATGATCTCTCACTAATTATCAAGAAGTGTTCTCCCTGAGTATGCACCGTTGCGGAAGTTCTTCGTGCTGAGACACCACGTGATGATCGGGTGTGATAGGCTCTACGTTCAAATACAACGGGTGCAAAACAGTTGCACACGCGGAATACTCAGGTTAAACTTGACGAGCCTAGCATATACAGATATGGCCTCGGAACACGGAGACCGAAAGGTCGAACGTGAATCATAAAGTAGATATGATCAACATAGTGATGTTCACCATTGAAAACTACTCCATCTCACATGATGATCGGACATGGTTTAGTTGATTTGGATCACGTGATCACTTAGATGACTAGAGAGATGTCTGTCTAAGTGGGAGTTCTTAAGTAATATGATTAATTGAACTTAGTCCTAGTAGTATTTTGCAAATTATGTTGTAGATCAATAGCTCGCGTTGTTGCTTTCATATGCTTATTTTGATATGTTCCTAGAGAAAACTGTGTTTTAAGATGTTAGTAGCAATGATGCGGATTGGATCCATGATCTGAGGTTTATCCTCATTACTGCACAGAAGAATTGTGTCCTTGATGCACCGCTAGGTGACAAACCTATTGCAGGAGCAGATCCAGACGTTATGAACGTTTAGCTAGCTCAAAATGATGACTACTTGATAGTTTAGTGCACCATGCTTAAACGGCTTAGAATCGGGACTTCAAAGATGCTTTGAACGTCATGGACCATATGAGATGTTCCAGGAGTTGAAGTTAATATTTCTAGCAAATACTTGAGTTGAGAGATATGAAGTCTCCAACAAGTTCTATAGCTAAAAAATGGAGGAGAATCGCTCAACTAGTGAGCATGTGCTCAGATTGTCTGGGTACTTCAATCGCTTGAATCAAGTGGGAGTTAATCTTCCAGATAAGATAGTGATTGACAGAATTCTCTAGTCACCATCACTAAGTTACTAGAACTTCGTGATGAACTATAGTATGCAAGGGATGACGAAAACGATTCCCGAGCTCTTCGTGACGTTGAAATCGACGAAGGTAGAAATCAAGAAAGAGCATCAAGTGTTGATGATTGACAAGACCACTAGTTTCAAGAAAAGGGCAAAGGGAAAGAAAGGGAAACTTCACGTAGAATGGCAAACAAGTTGTCACTCCCGTGAAGAAGACCAAAGCTGGACCAAAGCCTGAAACTGAGTGCTTACACTGCAAAGGAAATGGTCACTGGAAGCGGAAATGCCCTGAATATTTGGTGGATAAGAAGGATGGCAAAAGTGAACAAGGGTATATTTGATATACAGGTTATTGATGTGTGCCTTACTAGTGTTTATAGTAGTCCCTGAGTATTTGATACTTGTTCGGTTGCTAAGATTAGTAACTCGAAACAGGAGTTACAGAATAAACAGAGACTAGTTGAAGGGGAAGTGACGATGAGTGTTGGAAGTAGTTCAAAGATTGATATGATCATCATCACACACTCCCTATACTTTCGGGATTAGTGTTAACCTAAATAAATGTTATTTGGCGTTTGCGTTGAGCATGAATATGATTTGATCATGTTTATTGCAATACGGTTATTCAATTAAAATCAAAGAATAATTGTTGTTTTGTACATGAATAAAACCTTCAAATGGTCATACACCCAATGAAAATAGTTTGTTGGATCTCGATCGTAGTGATACACATATTCATAATATTGATGCCAAAAGATGCAAGGTTAATAATGATAGTGCAACTTATTTGTGGCACTGCCGTTTGGGTCATATCGGTGTAAAGCGCATGAAGAAACTCCATAAAGATGGATTTTCGGAATCACTTGGTTATGAATCATTTGATGCTTGCAAACCGTGCCTTTTGGGCAAGATGACTAAAACTCCGTTCTCCGAAACAATGGAACAAGCTACTCACTTGTTGGAATAATACATACCGATGTATGCGGTCCAATGAGTGTTGATGCTCGTGGCGGGGTATCATTATTTTCTGACCTTCACAGATGATTTGAGCAGATATGCGTATATCTACTTAATGAAGCACAAGTCTGAAACATTTGAAAAGTTCAAAGAATTTCAGAGTGAAGTGGAGAATCATCGTAACAAGAAAATAAAAGTTTCTACAATCTGATCATAGAGAAGAATATTTGAGTTACGAGTTTTGCCTTCATTTTTAACAATGTGGAATAGTTTCACAGCTCATGCCACATGGAACACCACAGCGTAATTATGTGTTCGAACGTCGTAACCGCACTTTATTGGATATGGTGTGATCTATGATGTATCTTACTGATTTACCACTATCGTTTTGGGGTTATGCATTAGAGATAGCTGCATTCACTTTAAATAGGGCACCATCTAAATCCGTTGAGACAACACCGTATGAACTATGGTTTAGCAGTAAACCTAAGCTATCGTTTCTTAAAGTTTGGAGTTGCGATGCTTATGTGAAAAAGGTTTCAACCTGATAAGCTCGAACCCAAATCGGAGAAGTGAGTCTTCATAGAATACCCAAAGGAAACTGTTGGGTACACCTTCTATCACAGATCTGGAGGCAAAACATTCGTTGCTAAGAATGGATCCTTTCTAGAGAAGGATTTTCTCTCGAAAGAAGTGAGTGGGAGGAAAGTAGAGCTTGATAAGGTAATTTGTACCGTCTCCCGAATTGGAAAGTAGTTCATCATAGAAATCAGTTCAGGTGATTCCTACACCAATTAGTGAGGAAGCTAATGATGATGATCATGAAACTTCAGATCAAGTTACTACAAAACCTCGTAGGTCTTCCAAAGTACAGTCCGCACCAGAGTGGTACGGTAATCCTGTTCTGGAAGTCATGTTACTAGACCATGATGAACCTACGAACTATGAGGAAGTGATGATGAGCCCAGATTCCGCGAAATGGCTTGAGGCCATGAAATCTGAGATGGGATCCATGTATGAGAACAAAGTGTGGACTTTGGTGGAGTTGCCCAATGATCGGCAAGCCATATTGTATAAATGGATCTTCAAGAGGAAGACAGATGCTGATAGTAGTGTTACTATCTACAAAGCTCGACTTGTCACAAAAAAGGTTTTTGACAAGTTCAAGGTGTTGACTACAATGAGATTTTCTCAACTATAGCGATGCTTAAGTCTGTCCGAATCATGTTAGCAATTGCCACATTTTATGAAATCTGGCAAATGGATGTCAAAACTGCATTCATTAATGGTTTTCTTAAAAAAGAGTTGTATATGATGCAACCAGAAGGTTTTGTCAATCCTAAAGGTGCTAACAAAATGTGCAAGCTCCAGCGATCCATCTATGGACTGGTGCAAGCATCTCAGAGTTGGAATATACGCTTTGATAAGTTGATCAAAGCATATAGTTTTAGACAGACTTGCAGTGAAGCCTGTATTTATAATAAAGTGAGTGGGAGCACTACCGCCTTTCTGATAAATATATGTGAGTAACATATTGTTGATCAGAAATGATGTAGAATTTTTCTGGAAAGCATAAAGGAGTATTTGAATGGAGTTCTTTAAAAGAAAGACCTCAGTAAAGCTACTTACATATTGAGCATCAAAATCTATTGAGATAGATCAAGACGCTTGATAAGTTTTTCCAATAAGTACATACCTTGTCAAGATTTTGAAGTAGTTCAAAATGGAACAGTGAAAAAAGAGTTCTTGCCTGTGTTGCAAAGGTGTGAAATTGAGTAAGACTCAAATCCCGACCACGACAGAAAATAGAAAAGAGAATGAAAGTCATTCCCTATGCCTCAATCATAGGTTATATAAAGTATGCTATGCTATGTACCAGACCTATTGTATACCTTGCTCTGTATTTGGCAAAGGAGTACAATAGTGATCTAGGAGTAGATCACTGGACAATGGTCAAGAATATCCTTAGTAAGGACTAAGGAAATATTTCTCGATTATGGAGGTGATAAAAAAAGCCCATCGTAAAGTGTTACATAGGTGCAAGCTTTTACACCGATCCAGATGACTCTAAGTCTCAATCTAGATACATATTGAAAGTGGGAGCAATTAGCTAGAGTAGCTCCGTACAGAGCATTGTAGACATAGAATATTTGCAAAATACATACGGCTCTGAATGTGATAGACCCGTTGACTAAACTTCTCTCACGAGCAAGACATGATCACATCTTAGTACTCTTTGGGTGTTAATCACATTGCAATGTGAACTAGATTATTGACTCTAGCAAACCGTTTGGGTGTTGGTCACATGACGATGTCAACTATGGGTGTTAATCATATACAGATATGAATATTGGTGCTAAATCACATGGCGATGTGAACTAGATTATTGACTCTAGTGCAAGTGGGAGACTGAAGGAAATATGACCTAGAGGCAATAATAAAGTTATTATTTATTTCCTTATTTCATGATAAATATTTATTATTCATGCTAGAATTGTATTAACCGGAAACATAATACATGTGTGAATACATAGACAAACATAGTGTCACTAGTATGCCTCTACTTGACTAGCTCGTTGATCAAAGATGGTTGTGTTTCCTAGCCATAGACATGAGTTGTCATTTGATTAACGTGATCACATCATTAGGAGAATGATGTGATTGACTTGACCCATTCCGTTAGCTAGCACTTGATCATTTAGTATGTTGCTATTGCTTTCTTCATTACTTATACATGTTCCTATGACTATGAGATTATGCAACTCCCATTTACTAGAGGAACACTTTGTGTGCTACCAAACGTCACAACGTAACTGGGTGATTATAAAGGAGCTCTATAGGTGTCTCCGAAGGTACATGTTGGGTTGGCGTATTTCGAGATTAGGTTTTGTCACTCCGATTGTCGGAGAGGTATCTCTGGGCCCTCTCGGTAATGCACATCACTATAAGACTTGCAAGCAATGTAGCTAATGAGTTAGTTACAGAATGATGCATTACGTAACGAGTAAAGAGACTTGCCGGTAACGATATTGAACTAAGTATTGAGATATCAACGATCGAATCTCGGGCAAGTAACATGCCGATGACAAAGGGAACAACTATGTTGTTATGCGGTTTGACCGATAAAGATCTTCGTAGAATATGTAGGAGCCAATATGAGCATCCAGGTTCCGCTATTGGTTATTGACCCGAAATGGTTCTCGGTCATGTCTACATAGTTCTCGAACCTGTAGGGTCCGCACGCTTAAGGTTTCGATGACAGTTATATTATGAGTTTATGAGTTTTGATGTACCGAAGGAGTTCGGAGTCCCAGATGAGATCGGGGACATGACGAGGAGTCTCGAAATGGTTGAGACGTAAAGATCGATATATTGGACGACTATATTCGGACTTCAGAAAGGTTCCGAGTTATTCGGGTATTTTTCGAAGTACCGGAGAGTTACGGGAATTCGCCGGGGAGTATATGGGCCTTATTGGGCCATACGGGAATAGAGGAGAGAGGCCAAAAGGAAGGAGGCCTGCGCCCCCCTCTGGTCCGAATTGGACAAGGGGTGCAGCCCCCTTTTCCTTTTCCCTCTCCTCCTCTTTCCTTCTCTCCTACTCCAACAAGGAAAGGAGGAGTCCTACTCCCGGTGGGAGTAGGACTCCCCCCTTGGCGCGCCCTCCTCTTGGTCGGCCGCCTCCCCCCCCCCCCTTGCTCCTTTATATACGGGGGCAGGGGGCACCCTATAGACAACAATTGATCTCTTGATCTCTTAGCCGTGTGCGGTGTCCCCCTCCACCATAGTCCTCGATAATATTGTAGCGGTGCTGAGGCGAAGCCCTGCGACGGTAGAACATCAAGATCGTCACCACGCCGTCGTGCTGACGGAACTCTTCCCCGACATTTTGCTGGATTGGAGTCTGGGGATCGTCATCGAGCTGAACGTGTGCTAGAACTCGGAGGTGCCGTAGTTTCGGTGCTTGATCGGTCGGGCCGTGTAGACGTACGACTACATCAACCGCGTTGTTCTAACGCTTCCGCTTTCGGTCTACGAGGGTACGTGGACAACACTCTCCCCTCTCGTTGCTATGCATCACCATGATCTTGTGTGTGCGTAGGAAATTTTTTGAAATTACTACGTTCCCCAACACTAAGCTCCACGACGCCCCCACGAGTGCCAATTCCCTCTTGAGGACTTCACTGCGGTTCTCCTCTCTGAGCCTGGGCTTGAGGTAAAAATCCATGTCCATGTCTTCACACACGGCATACCCTCCTGGTTGTTGGCGCCAAATGCGGAGCTTTCACTCGGTAGATCACGTGTGCCACTACAAGGCACATGAGTCATCGAGCCCACCCTAAAGGAAGGTCTGCCATGGTGGAAGTCCAGACCTTCAGAATTAGATCTGGGTGCCACCACTAGAACCACATTCCTCACTAGAGCCAATCAAATAGTCCGTCACCCAAGGATGTTGCTCCGACATCCTTCTTGATGCCATAACGCGCATATGCTACCCACTGGAGGGAAGAAAGCACATCCAAACATACCCACCTCATCAAAGATGGCACCTCCAGATCTTGACAGGGGCTCCTCTAGCCGCCTAGCAGCCTCAACAACGGGCGTGCTAGCCCTTGCCATTGATGGTTGCCTTGCTGCATATCAGAATCCTATGCACTCGCGAAGAGAGGATGAATGGAACCAAGGCCTGCAGCCGCCGTCGGATGCACGAGCTTCGACGGCAGTGTACTCTGTCAAGCGCAAGGAGGGAAGAGGGAAAAGGGGTGGTAGCAGGGCTAGGCACCACCCATGTCGCCCATGGAGGTGACCCAGGGGTCCAAAGGTTCGATGGGAGATTGATATACACTGCGGCCACATGGATCATGTGGCAAGCTATCTCAAAGAGAAACAAATAAGTGCAAAGTCATTTTTACCGGTTCCGGTAGGTGCCAGTAATCCAGCGTCCATCCGCGCATCAAGATGGGTAAGGATAACATGCTGGAATCACCTATTTTTGCCATACCAAAGTGAATATCGACGCAATACAAACATGGGACCCATAATCAACTAAATATCCTGCACGGCTCCACCATATTCTCTCTCTTCCTCATTCTCTCTCCCGTTAGTTTCAGCTCTCTCTCTCTCCCTCTCTCTATCTATCTATCTCTCTCTCTCCCTCTCTCTCTCTCTCTCTCCCGTTAGCTTCGAAAGAGATTTTGATGACATGTGAAATAGATTTTACCTTCTGATAAATATGTCCACTTGCTTATGAAATTTGGAAATGTGTTACTGATTTCACTCATTTTGGAAGTTAAATTACTCAAACTCAATGTGAAATATGACTTTCGCGCGCGCGACATGCATTATTTTATGAAATATGTCAAATTGCTAGTGAAATATTTCACTTCCCCCTTGAATCTTTTGAAATATGTGGAATTTTTTGTTTAAAATATTGAAATAGGACTTTTGAGAAATTGAAGTCGCTATTCTGAAACAACTGTAATCTTTTTTGGCAGCTCGAAATAGATTTTTTTTTTTTTGAAATAATTGAAATAGGTACTCTAAGAGAACACAAATGGGTTATCAAAATGTGTGAAAATGATAGCATTGATAAAGATGTTAGTGAAACTAAAATCGAATTTTGGAATGTTTGAAATAATTGGAATATGTCCTTTGAAATTGGTTTTGGAATTATTCGAAACCAGTTTCTTTGAAATGATGGAAATTATTATTTTCAAATATATACACTCAGTTCTTCAAATAATTGTATAGTTTTCAAAAAATAACTGAAAAGGTAATATATGAAATCTCTAATGAGTGAAACAAATATTTTCTGGAAATGATTGAAATATAATTTTTCAAATAGTTGAATTAAACTTCGGAAAGAACTACAATCAATTTCTTTAAAAAAGGAGTGAAATTACTTCTGAAATAATTTTCCTGTAGTATTTGAGGAATTGAAATCGATTTTGTGAAATTAGTTTTCGAAGATTTGAAATCGATTTTATGAAATGTGTGAAAATAGTTTTTTAAATAATTGAATTTTTTATCTGGAAGACTTCAAATAAAATTTTGAAATTTGTGTTCTCTTATAAGAATTGAAATAAGTTTATTCAAATGTATGAACTTAGGTTTAAAATAGTTGAAATATGGTATTTCAAGGACTTGAGATCGCCTTTGAAATTACTAGAATCATTTTTTTTGCAAATAATTGAAATTAGTTTTTTTATTTATGAAATTATGTTTTTGAAATAATTGAAATTGGTTCTTTAACGGAACTGGACTCAATTTTTAGTGAAATATTTTAAATCTTTTTCTTAACCAACTGAAATTTTGCAATAATTCAAATATTGTTTTTTGAACTGGCACGGATACTTATTGTTGATATAGATTTTTTTTAACATTTCAAAATGCTTAATTGCATTTTATTAGGTGTAATAAATATTTAGCAAATGGCTAAGCACATCGGCTAAAACGAAAATTGTTTCAACATGCGGAATGCTGCAATGCTGGCTCAAAACGTGTCAGGTTGTATGGCGTGGTGGGACCTGGGGCTGACCAGAAATACGAAAGAACTTAGCTGGCAACATTTTATTGGTAGGTACTTCACTGGTAGCTACCAGAACCAATAAATTTACTTGTTCGACAAAAGAAGCTTCACTTGTGATAGCTTTTGCTAACACCGTACTCTACTGGCTCGTTTCTTGACCATGTTGTCACTTGTCAGTTCCACTAATGGATGTCATATTATAA
This sequence comes from Triticum timopheevii, assembly GCA_963921465.1. Taxonomy (NCBI): domain Eukaryota; kingdom Viridiplantae; phylum Streptophyta; class Magnoliopsida; order Poales; family Poaceae; genus Triticum; species Triticum timopheevii. Next base: position 13,109,897 of record OY997272.1, on the reverse strand, counting down.
AAAACAATTCAACTGCGTTTTTACTTAAATCCACATAGTTAAACCAAATCTCGAGTTACCTGGTGTGTGTAGACCTTCTCAAAGAGCAAATTAAAATTACCCTCGACTTGTACCATTAGTTTGAATTTGGCTTTACATCAATACTCGATAGCTTTATCTACTTATTCAAACTATTATCAAGACGATTCATTTAGGTTTCCTACTCCCTCTGTTCCAAAATACTTATTATGTTTTTAGCTTAAGAGCTAAAACAACGACAAGTATTTTGGAATGGAGGGACTACATATTATCAGTCGCTTGGTGATCAGCATAATTATCTCACATAACATCAGGAATTTTTAGTGATATACATAATGGTACCAAGAAAATGCATGGACGGAGTTAGCATTTTGCGATGACCCGCAAAAAACATAAAAGGGTTTCTCAGTTTGTAATGATTCGCATAGGTGGATTGGTTAAGTGCTCGACTAACATACAATTTTGGGTGCAGCGATGACTACACTTTGTCTAGCCTACTACCCTCCCCTCTGTAGCTTTGCTACCACTAGCACCCCCTTAAAATGGGCAGTTGTTGACAAATTGTAAATACCTCTACTTGTATAAGTTACATATTTGTACAAGATATGATGATGTAGCCTGGTCTGATTCATCTTTCATAGGTTGAGAATCGTAGGAGGGAAGACGGTAGGTGTGTGCTAGATGAGTTGTTTCCATGTCTCGTCGAGAATAATCTCATTAACCTTAAGGTGGAACTCACATACCACTAAGGTTCTTGATTCCCTGGATTTTGAGCTTTGGTCTCTCTAGGGTTGGGTTCGGGCTATGCATGGGAGGATCATATTAAACATTGGGTGTCCCATTTGGTGAAGGAACACAATGAGGAAGCCAAGTGCAAACAGAAGGCACTCATGCCAAGTGGCTTGTAGCAGGCTGCAATCAAGGCGGCCCTGGTAGAAGAACTATAGACCCTAACCCCTTGGCCATCACACTCTATTTTGATACAAGTGATGGAGGGTGCGTAAAGTGTATAGCATGCCAAAAATGAACGATATTTAACTTTTCATATCTATCCATTACAGATGATCTGGCCTTTTATATTTCGTGCACTGAAGGATAAGACAATTCCTATTTTCCACCTATGCCGCTAGTTAGGACCAAACGGCGGCTTCCACTAAGCGCACACATGGTATCGGGCCGGCATAATTTTGCTTTGTTTAGGTGTGTGTTTTCATTGGTTATTTATTGCCTGGTTATTCTTTTCATTTTTTGTAATTTCTTTCTTTTTCTTTCTGGTATTTTCTTATCTTGTTTTCCATTTTCACTTCTTAAATTCATGAACATCTTCAAATATTTTCTAAATCATCGATATTTTTAATTCCTGTTTTTTAAATTCTATTACATTTTTTAGTTCATTATGTTTTTAAAATTCATGAAAAGATTAAAATACATGTTTTTAAATTTCTCACATATTTTTTGAATTCTAGAATGTTTGGAATTTGATTTTTATATATCATTGATGTTTTTAATATTCCAAACCTTTTAAATTCTTGAAAATTTCTTAAATCCGTGAACATTTTTAGAAATTGTGAACAAGTTTCTTTTTCACGAATATTTTTTAAAATTACTTTCAAATTCATGTACATTCATGAATCACTTTTCAAATTCATCTAACTTAATTTAATTCACTAATCATTTCTGAATTCAAAAAACAAATTAGGAAGCATTTAAATTTTTCTTATCCATGAACATTTTTTAAAGAAAAAATATTTTACCAAATCATGAATGATTTTAAAATCATGATTTTTCCAAATTAACGGAAATTGTTTTCAAATTTATGAACAATTTTTATATTTGTTTATATGATTTTAATTCAAGAACATTCCGTCATTCAAATTTTTTTTGTGAAATCCCTGATTTTTTAAATAGAAATTATAAAGTATTTAATATTAAACTAGCTGAATAAAAAAAGACTGGAAAAGGACTCGAGAAAAAACATCAATTCTAGTGGATAATGGGCCAGTCAACTTACTATTCAAACGCCTGCTAGCTATTGTTTTTTTCTTTTGAGCGGCGGCAGTGCGGCTTCACTGAAACTTGGCACCCGATGCCCCATGTTTTCGGTTTTTAATACTTTTTCCCTTGTATTATCCAAAACTCATTGTATGTTTATATACAAAAATGTTCATTGTACATTTATGGAAATGTTCGCCCTATATTAAGGAAATGTTGAACATATTTTGAACAAATATTCATTGTGTACTTTAAAATTGGTCAGTGTATATAAAAATTATTTAATGTCTATTTAACTATTGTTAAGCATATATCGCAACAATTTTCATTGTGTACTATAAAGTTGTTCGGCAAATATCACAAAAATGTGCATTATGCATCAAAATATTGTACAATGTATAGATAAAAAATGTTCAACATGTATTATAATATTGATCAGCATATATGAAAAAAATGTTTAGTATCTATTATAAAAATTGTTCATTGTTTATTACAAGGTTATTCAATATATATTTAAAAAAATCACATATGTCGTCATGTTTCAGACATTCAAAAAAATGTACATACCATTTAAAATTACTTTTCATGGGTTCCAAAAATGTCTTGATAACATATAAAAATATACAATAGAAATAAAATGTTTGCATACGGGAAAATCGTTTCATATCAATAAAGAATGTACTAGGCATTTTCAAGAAAAATCCCGATGATTCAGCAATAAATGTTTGTGACATTTTAAAAAGTATTTATACAATGTAAAACAAATGTCCCCGTAGGTAAACAAACATTTCCTAACATTAAACTAATGTACAATGAGTATTGTTCAAAAAATTGTTACTGTGTATTCGAAAAAGTGTTCATTGTTAACAAAAAAGTACAGCATATATATATATTTGAAAATGCCCAAAGTGTATCATAAACATGTTTCACGCATGCTCTAAAACTTTACATTGTATACTGAGAGAAAAGAATACATGTTTGGAAAAAAGGAAAACCAATAAAAATCAACAAAGAAATAAAAACAAAAGCAAACAAAACGAAGTAAAGGAAAAAAACTAGAAAGAAACAAAGAAGCCAAAGCAAAATAAAAAAACCAATGAAAACTGATGAAAAACAACTAACAAGCTAAAAGACAAAATAAAAACATAGAAAACTGGACCTGGATGAACTTGCAGCACACAGCGAACGATGCCTTCTTATTGGCCAGCACTATATGAATTGCTACGGGCGATACTATTGGGCGTTTTCAGCGCTATTTAGCCATACCAAGCCTCAAGCATGCCATTTCATGGGCCGGCCCAATAATGCGAGTAGCGCTCTGCCACAAAATTGATTGTTCGTTTGGTTCATCGGTCAATAGTTGACTAGTTGACCGCTCAAACATTGATGTTTGAAAAATTCAAAAATTGAAAAAATGTGAACTCAATAATCTTCACGAATTTTGAAAAGAAATTCACGACTTTGGCAAAAAAGATCATCGATTTTGACAAAAGTTCAACGAGTTTGAAAAACAGTTCAACAATTTTCTAAAGAAAATCACAAAAGTTTTAGAATGCCTATCGTATTTGAAAAAAATCATCAAATTCAAAAAAACTTGCGCTCGCGTCAGGCGCGGAGGCCACAAACCACTACCCCGCTATTTCTATTCTACCTCGTTATATAGGACAAAAGTTTGCTATCACCCGGTGGTAGTTAGTAGTTACCACCACTTAATTTTTGTATGTCGTATGCAATATCTACCAAATCTGATAGTATGTGCGTAGTATGTAGTATATAAAAATGTTTAGCTAATATATATACATTACTTTAGGTAGTACTCCCTCCGTCCGGAAATAATTGTCATCAAAATGGATAAAAGGGGATGTATCTAGATGTATTTTAGTTCTAGATACATCTCTTTTTATTCATTTTGATGACAAGTATTTTCGGACGGAGGGAGTATGTATTGTATTTTGACTATATTCCTTTTTACATAGAAATATATACATATTTCACACATAAAAACCATGGGCCAACTTGTAATTTTTTTTCATGTAACTCAATTTTAATTATTTTTTATATGGTATATCAACATAATTAGAATGATAAAGTAGTATATATACCACATGATAGTATATAGGACATGTGGAGTAACTATCCCCCGGGTGGTAGGTTGAATTTTCCAAAAAAAACACTTTATATAAAATATTTTGTATAATATTTACCAAAGCATTTTGAATGTGTTAAATGTGTATAGAGAAAATGTTTCTCATGTATACAAAAAATATGCAATGTGTATGAAAAATCGTAATCACATAATTAAAGTAATTGTTAATCAAGCATATTAAAAATCTTGATCAAATATTTGAAAAATGTTAGTCAAGCATTTGTAATATTTTAAATGTATATAGAGAAAATGTTTGACATGTATATGAAAAATATATACAAAACAAAAATAATGTTTATGAAAAATTGTTGATCATTGTGTTTAAAAATGTTAAATGTTTATAAGGAGAATTTTTCTCATATGCGAAAACAAGATACAAAGCATAAAAATGTTTATGAAAAATGTTGATTGCATATTTGAAAAAATGTTAATCGAGCATTTGAAAAATATGTTAATCAAGTCTTTGAAATGTTAATCAAGCATTTAAAAATATTAATCAAGCACTTAAATATTTAATAGTGTATAGAAAAAAATGTCATGTATACGAAAAATTTGTACAATATAGATATAATGTGAATGAAGAAAATGTTGATCAAGTTTCTAAACAATCCAAAATATGTATTAAAAATGTTCCTGGAGTACAAAAATATTTTATATTGTGTCTAGCAATTAATTTATTGCCATTAAAAATATATTCACAGCGTATTGAACAATGTTGATCGAATAACCATTTTTGAGCCAAGACTCATCTGCACTTAGTTAAGAATAAAATTTAAAAATATTTCCAAAAAATCTGAAAAAAATTGCATGGTAGACGATTTAATGCGTGAGGTCAGCTCCTAACTGCAGATCATTTGGACGTATGGCCAGGTCTCAACAAAAAACACAAATTGGGTCAAAACAGTAGATGAATAGTAAACTATTTGACAGAACCCAAATTTGTTTTGTTTTATTTTGCCGAAAGCTACTCGGTTGTCCAAATGAGATTAAATTAGGAGCGAACCTCACGCCCCTAAGCATCTTCCATGCCAAACAAAATCAGTTTTTTAAAATATTTCTAGTACATTTTTTTAATTTACTGTTCACCGGGGGAGCAGATGAGCCCGCGAGCCAAAATGCCTTACTCAATGTTGATCATGGATTTAGAAAATGTTAACCTGTATATGCAAATTAAACGTGTATATAAAAATCTATTCAATATATACCAAAAAATATACAATGTGTATGAAAAATATTAATACAAAAATTATTGTTCAAAAATGATTTTTTGCAGAAAGGACCGTAGAGTTGTATCGACAAAACAGTGGTACAAAGCACCCCCAACATACAAGGAAATTGCACGCTGGTACCTAGGGAACCAACCCACCCTCCAACCACCACGGGTTGCCACCGCTCCCTCTAGAGCCAGCGTGACATTGGAAAACTGTAGCCTGAATAAATGCAGACAGGGAGTCTCCAACCTCAGTCCTGGAAGACCTGCACGGCGGAAGGAGAGGTAGCTCGGCCATCGCTTGACCACATCGACGACAACACAACTATGCAATCCTCGGGAAACACCTGTATAGGCAACGGAGATGGCTAGCATGAGCCGCCAGCACCACACTGCACCTCCCCCAGTACCATCAAAGAAAGGCCAGCACTCTACACACAAAGTACGCTCTGCAAACCTCCCCACTCTGCACACAATCTATATCCAAGCCCCCTATCGCATTGCACAAGACGGAGGTCGGGGAGCAGGGGTACGCCGAGTTCCTGCATATGCCAAAGCGTCGAGATATGTGATGTCTATTCGCAACTTTATTCTTGTAGACTCGTGTTGGGCCTCCAACCGCAGAGTTTTGTAGGACAGTAGCAATTTTTTCTCAAGTGGATAACCTAAGGTTTATCAATCCGTGGGAGGCGTAGGATGAAGATGGTCTCTCTCAAACAACCCTGCAACCAAATAACAAAAAGTCTCTTGTGTCCCCAACACACCAAATGCAATGGCAAATTGTATATGTGCACTAGTTCGGCGAAGAGATGGTGACACAATTGTAGTAATGATAGTAGATATTGATTTTTGAAATAGTAACAATAAAAAAAGCAAGGTAACAAGTAACAAAAGTGAGCACAAATGGTATTGCAATGCGCCTAGGGTCCGTACTTTCGGTAGTGCAATCTCTCAACAATGCTAATATAATTGGATCACATAACAATCCCTCAACGTGCAATGAAGAATCACTTCAAAGTTCTTATCTAGCGGAGAATATAAGAAGAAATTATTTGTAGGGTACGAAACCACCTCAAAGTTATTCTTTCCGATCGATCTATTCAAGAGTTCGTACTAAAATAACACCAAGTTATCCTTTCAGATCGATCTATCCAAGAGTTCGTACTAAAATAACATCATATGATATGCATCAACCAACTCTAATGTCACCTAGATACTCCAATGTCACCACAAGTATCCATGAGTTAATTATACGATATGCATCAAACAATTTCAGATTGATAATACTCAATCCAACACGAAGAACCTCAAAGAGTGCCCAAAGATTTCTAGCGAAGAAAGTAGGAAGACAACATGCATCAACCCCTATGCATAGATTACCCCAATGTCACCTCGGGAATCCGCGAGTTGAGTGCCAAAACTATATCAAGTCAATCAATATAATACCCCATTGTCACCATGGGTATTGATAGCAAGACATACATCGAGTGCTCTCAAATCCTTAAAAGTATTCATTCCGATAATAATGAAATCTCAAAGGCAAAACTCAATTCATCACAACAAGATAGAGAGGGGAAAACACCATATGATCCAACTATATTAACAACACTCACGATACATCAAGATCATGCCAAATCAAGAAAACAAGAGAGAGAGAGAGAGAGAGAGAGGGTGGACTACTCCCTCCTCATCATGGTGGCCATAGGGATGATGAAGATGGCCTCTAGTGATGATTTTCCCCTCCGGCGGGGTGCCAGAACGGGCTCCCGATTGGATTTTCGTGGTTACAGAAGTTTGCGACGGCGGAACTTCTGATCTAGGGTTATTTCCGGGGCTTTCTATATATATATAGGATTTTTCAGTGTTGGAATCACGCGAAGATGGCCACGAGGTGCCCACCACCCACCAGGCCAAGCCAGGCCCCCCTGGCGCGCCCAAGTGGGTTGTGGGGCCCTCGTGGCTCTTCTGGCCCTCCCACGAAGCTTCTAGTGCCTATTTTCTTCCAAAAAAATCATCAAAAAGTTTCGCTGGATTTGGAGAACTTTGATTTCTGCACAAAAAACAACATCACGGTAGTTCTGCTGAAAACAGCGTCAACCCATGTTAGTTTCATTTAAATTATATAAAATTGCACCCCAAGCCATATAAAATTGTTGTAAACATGGCATGAATACTTCATAAATTATAGATACGTTGGAGACGTATTAATATGTGTTAATGAGAAAGGCTTAGCCAGAACCTTGAAACAGTCACTACTAGAAAAAGGACCTAATACGAGACACATTAGTGTCGGTTTGGTTTTGAGCCGGCACTAATGTGTCCATTAGTGCCGGTTCCAACGGCTAGCCGGCCGTTCTCATTAGTACCGGTTCGTGGCGAACCTTTAGTACCGGTTCGTGCCACGAACCGGTACTAAAGAGGGTGGTGGCAGGGTGTTGTCAGTCTGGGGCCCGTCCAGCACCTTTAGTACCGGTTCGTGGCACGAACCGGTACTAAAGGTCGACGTACATAAACCCTTCGTCCACCCGAGCCACTCTGTTCTTCCCCTTTCCCCTCACTTCTCCTCTGTTCTTCCCCTCTCTTCCTCGAGCTCCTCACAAATTTTGCCCAAAATTTGTCAAGATTTGAAGGCCCCCATCCATTCAAATGATCACAAAGGTTAGCAACTTTGTCCTTTCAGCTCTCATTGCTAGATTAGCTCTTGCAATGCTTTGTATAGTGATTAATTTGGGAGGAATTATATTTGCTAGTATTTGATTTATATGCAATTTGAGGTCAAAAATAACACTTAGTTTACATATGTAGGTGTGGTTTACTTAGTGCCTTCTAAATCTCCGTCGTAACCACCGTCGATCGCCCGCACCGTCCCGTCACCGGCACCACCTTGTGGTGAGGCTCTTGTTCATGAATGTTTTACATTACCAAATTGATGTTTGTGTGATTTGGATATATAGTTACTCGTATAATTATCTTACCCGTATGTTGTTTGTTATACATAGTGCCATGGTTTTGATATCCGTCCCCGTCGGCCCTCGTCCTTGTTATGATTCGGATGTGGTACATTCTCTTTTAAAACTAGTTATTGCATTTCGTGTTTATGAAAAATTATGCCCATCAAGTTGACATAGATATTTTTATCTAGGAGGTACGTGAACAGGAAATTCCAACCGACCCTATTGTCGAGAGGTTAAATCTAGTTGAAAGAGAAAACGAGTATTTGAAAGAAAAATTGAAGAGAATTGAGGGGGAGAAGATGGAATTGGAGTTGCATGTTGCCGATGTCGTCGATGATCACAAGATCAAGATGGAGAAAATGAGGTTGAAGATTAGAAAGATTAGCAAATATGCCATTGATAGTGTGGCTTGGTATCATTATGCTGTTGGATCAATTGTTACCTTAGTTACGATCTTCATCGCATTTGTTGTTGCATTTAAATTCTTTAGCTAGAGAGTTATTTGTATGTTGCATTTAATTAAGTGATGTATATGAACTTTATGTATGAGCTTTATGTATGAACTTGTATTAATTTGGTCTATTCGGTGTTGTGTAATGAAGATGAGCCGACAATGGATGTATGATGACCGATGCTCTTCTGAGTTCATTAATGGCGTGCATACTTTTCTGCGGGCCGCTGAGGCAAACAAGCGGGCGGATGGTTTTATGCCTTGCCCATGTGATGGCTGTAAGAATGGTCACAGTTAATCTACAGAAAAAACCATTCACGTCCACCTATTTAAGTCCGGTTTCATGCCCCACTATAATGTTTGGACCAAGCACGGAGAAATAGGGGTTATGATGGAAGACAATGAAGAAGAAGAGGACGACGACAGCTATCCTGGCCATGGGTTACCTGAATACGATGATACAACAATGGGGGAAGAAGCTAAGCCGGCAATGCGGGAAGAAGCTGAAGAAGAGGCATCAGATGAGCCCGCTGATGATCTAGGTCGGGCCATTGTCGATGCAAAGAGAAACTGCGCAAGTGATCTGTAGAGGACGAAGTTGCAGCGCATGTTAGAGGATCACAAGAAATTGTTGGACCCGAATTGCGAAGCTGACAAAAAAAAGTTGGGCACCACACTTGAATTGCTGCAATGGAAGGCAGAGAATGGTGTATCTGACAAGGGATTTGGAAAGTTGCTGGTAATGATAAAGATTATGCTTCCAAAGGACAACGAATTGCCCGAGAGTACGTATGAAGCAAAGAAGGTTGTCTGCCCTCTAGGGTTAGAGGTGCAAAAGATACATGCATGCCCTAATGACTGCATCCTCTACCGCGGTGAGTACGAGGATTTGAACGCTTGCCCGGTATGCGGTGCATTACGTTATAAGATCAGTCGCGATGACCCTGGTGATGTCGAGGGCGAGCGCCCCAGGAAGAAGATTCCTGCCAAGGTGATGTGGTATGCTCCTATAATACCACGGTTGAAACGTTTGTTCCAAAACAAAGAGCATGCGAAGGCGATGCGGTGGCACGCAGAAGACCGTAAGAAAGACGGAAAGTTGAGAGTACCCGCTGACGGTTCGCAGTGGAGAAAAATCGAAAGAAAGTACTGGGAGGAGTTTGCAGGTGACCCAAGAAACGTATGGTTTGGTCTAAGCGCAGATGGCATTAATCCTTTTGGGGAGCAGAGCAGCAACCATAGCACGTGGCCTGTGACTCTATGTTTGTATAACCTTCCTCCTTGGTTGTGCATGAAGCGGAAGTTCATTATGATGCCAGTGCTCATCCAAGGCCCTAAGCAACCCGGCAATGACATTGATGTGTACCTAAGGCCATTAGTTGAAGAACTATTACAGCTGTGGAATGGAACAGGTGTACGTGCGTGGGATGAGCACGGACAGGAAGAATTTGACCTAAAGGCGTTGCTATTCGTGACCATCAATGATTGGCCTGCTTTTAGTAACCTTTCAGGACAGACAAACAAGGGATACCGCGGATGCACGCACTGTTTGGATGATACCGATAGTATATATTTGGATAGTTGTAGGAAGAATGTGTACCTGGGACATCATCGATTTCTTCCGACAAGGCATCTCGTAAGAAAGAAAGGCAAGCATTTCAAAGGTGAGGCGGATCACTGGACGAAGCCTCGCCACCGTACTGGTGCTGATGTACATGATATGGTAAAGGATTTGGAGGTAATCTTTGGAAAGGGTCCTGGCGGAAAACCTGTTCCGAAGGACGCTGACGGATGCGCACCCATGTGGAAGAAGAAATCTATATTTTGGGACCTGCCATATTGGAAAGACCTAGAGGTCCGCTCCGCAATCGACGTGATGCACGTGACGAAGAATCTTTGTGTGACCCTGCTTGGCTTTTTGGGCGTGTATGGGAAGACAAAAGATACACCAGAGGCACGGGAGGACCAGCAACGTATGCACGGAAAAGACGGCATACATCAGGGTCAGGCCAGCTACGCTCTTACCAAAGAAGAGAAGAAAATCTTCTTCGAATGCCTGCTCAGCATGAAGGTACCGTCTGGCTTCTCGTCGAATATAAAGGAAATAATAAATATGGCAGAGAAAAAGTTCCAGAACATAAAGTCTCATGACTGCCACGTGATTATGACGCAACTCCTTCCGGTTGCATTGAGGGGGCTTCTACCGGAAAACGTTCGATTAGCCATTGTGAAGCTATTGTTGGGGAACGTAGTAATTTCAAAAAAAATTCCTACGCACACGCAAGATCATGGTGATGCATAGCAACGAGAGGGTAGAGTGTGTCCACGTACCCTCGTAGACCGAAAGTGGAAGCATTAGAACAACGTGATTGATGTAGTCGTACGTCTTCACGGCCCGACCGATCAAGCACCGAAACTACGGCACCTCCGAGTTCTAGCACACATTCAGCTCGATGACGTCCCTCGAACTCCGATCCAGCCGAGTGTCAAGGGAGAGTTCCGTCAGCACGACGGCGTGGTGACGATCTTGATGTTCTACCATCGCAGGGCTTCGCCTAAGCACCACTACGATATTATCGAGGTGGACTATGGTGGAGGGGGGCACCGCACACGGCTAAGAGATCCAAGGGATCAATTGTTGTTGTGCCTAGAGGTGCCCCCTGCCCCCGTATATAAATGATCAAGGGGGAGGGGTTAGCCGGCCAGGAGGAGGCGCGCCAAGGAGGAGTCCTACTCCCACCGGGAGTAGGATTCCTCCCCTTCCAAGTAGTAGGAGTAGGAGTCAAGGAAAGGGGGAAGAGAAGAGAAGGAAGGAGGGGGCGCAGCCCCTCCCCCTAGTCCAATTCGGACTAGGCCTTGGGGGGGCGCCCAACCTCTCCTGTCTCTTTCCCTTAAAGCCCAATAAGGCTCATATACTCCCCGGCGAATTCCCGTAACTCTCCGGTACTCCGATAAATACCCGAATCACTCGGAACCTTTCCGAAGTCCGAATATAGTCGTCCAATATATCGACCTTTACGTCTCGACCATTTCGAGACTCCTCGTCATGTCCCCAATCTCATCCGGGACTCCGAACTCCTTCGGTACATCAAAACTCATAAACTCATAATAAAACTGTCATTGAAACCTTCAGCGTGCGGACCCTACGGGTTCGAGAACAATGTAGACATGACCGAAACACGTTTCCGGTCAATAACCAATAGCGGAACCTGGATGCTCATATTGGCTCCCGCATATTCTACGAAGATCTTTATCGGTCAAACCGCATAACAACATACGTTGTTCCCTTTGTCATCGGTATGTTACTTGCCCGAGATTCGATCGTCGGTATCCAATACCTAGTTCAATCTCGTTACCGGCAAGTCTTTTTACTCGTTCCGTAATACATCATCTCACAACTAACTCATTAGTTGCAATGCTTGCAAGGCTTAAGTGATGTGCATTACCGAGAGGGCCCAGAGATACCTCTTCGACAATCGGAGTGACAAAACATAATCTCGAAATACGCCAACCCCACATGTACCTTCGGAGACACCTGTAGAGCTCCTTTATAATCACCCAGTTACGTTGTGACGTTTGGTAGCACACAAAGTGTTCCTCCGGTAAACGGGAGTTGCATAATCTCATAGTTACAGGAACAAGTATAAGTCATGAAGAAAGCAATAGCAACATACTAAACGATCAAGTGCTAGGCTAACAGAATGGGTCAAGTCAATCACATCATTCTCCTAATGATGTGACCCCGTTAATCAAATGACAACTCTTTTGTCCATGGCTAGGAAACTTAACCATCTTTGATTCACGAGCTAGTCAAGTAGAGGCATACTAGTGACACTCTGTTTGTCTATGTATTCACACATGTATTATGTTTCCGGTTAATACAATTCTAGCATGAATAATAAACATTTATCATGATATAAGGAAATAAATAATAACTTTATTATTGCCTCTAGGGCATATTTCCTTCAGCTATGTGCATTCCTCAATGCAATCTCTCAGAAGGTAATCGATCCAGAAATCATACCAAGGTTACAGAATGATTTGGTGCAATGTCTTGTCAGTTTCGAGTTGGTGTTCCCACCATCCTTCTTCAACATCATGACGCACGTCCTAGTTCACCTTTGCGAAGAGATTAACATTTTGGGTCCTGTATTTCTACACAATATGTTCCCCTTTGAAAGGTTCATGGGAGTCTTGAAGGAATATGTTCATAACCGTGCTAGGCCAGAAGGAAGCATCTCGAAGGGCCATGAAAATGAGGAGGTCATTGAGTTTTGTATTAACTTCATTCCTGACCTTAAGCCGATTGGTGTTCCTGAATCGCGACATAAGAGCAGACTGGAAGGAAAAGACACGCTAGGAGGGCATCAAATAATATGTATGGACGGGCATTCTCTCACTGAAGCACACTACACAGTTCTACAGAATTCCGCCTTGGTGGCTCCGTATATGGAGGAACACAAGAATTTTCTACAGTCCAAACACCCGGAGAGTCTGACGACTGGATTACACGCGAACAAACGAGGACTTTCGCCGGTTGGTTGCAGAAACGTGCCCTGAATGATGGCGATATTCAAAATGACCTGTACTCGTTGTCCCAGTTACCATCTTCGAATATAATGACTTTCAAAGGGTACCAGATAAATGGGAATACATTTTACACGATCGCCCAAGATAAGAAGAGCACCAACCAAAACAGTGGTGTCCGCTTTGATGCAACAACCAACACGGGAAAGGAAACATATTATGGTTACATAGAGAACATATGGGAACTTAACTATGGATCAGGTGATTTGAAGGTTCCTTTGTTTCGGTGCAAATGGGTCAATATGACACGAGGCGGGGTAACGGAAGACCCGCAGTACGGAATGACAACAGTGGATCTCAACAATCTTGCGTATGCAGACGAACCATTCGTCCTAGCCAATGATGTGGCGCAGGTTTTTTATGTGAAAGACATGTCTACCAGGCCGAGAAAAAGAAAAGATAAGGAAGCGAATGGATCATACGACGAGCCAAAGCGCCACATAGTTCTTTCAGGAAAAAGAAACATCGTGGGAGTGGATGACAAGACAGACATGTCAGAAGATTATGAAAAGTTTGATGAAATTGCTCCATTCACAGTGAATATTGACCCGAGCATCCAGTTAAATGATGAAGATTTTCCATGGCTACAGCGCAAAGGGACACACGCGAAGAAAAAGTTTCACACCCAAAGATCTGGGATGTGATCGGCTTCACTATCATCACTTTATTCTGTATTTCACACCCAGGAGGGAATGTCTATAATAGTTAGGGTAGTTATGTGTTTTGGCATTTGAAACGTGAAGAAATTTTATGTGCAAACAAATTCTTTTCATGCATTTACTGATTTTTTTTCCAGCTAAATGACCCTGAAATTGAAAAGCATTTCAAATGAACTCAGAAAAGGTTGAAAGTTGGCATGGTATCATAATTTCATACAAATAGCATGTGCAAGAAAGTAGAGAGGGTTACGGCAAAAACTGGATCCACTTCGTGTACAAAATGGACAATCTCTTTCGAAGTATCAGGATTTCCGACGAAAACTGAACTATTACAAAGGCATTTCATTTTTTAAATAACCTAAGCATTATCAAATTGAATATAATGAAAAAACACACTAATATTAAACATAAGAAAAAAGAATCACTGAAAAAACTTTTTTCAAAGTTAAGTTATTCACAAACTAGTGATTCACACAAATTTCAAATAATTCAAAATTTAAACTATTCAAATTTGAAAACTACCGGCACTAACAGAAAGTTTGTAATTTTTTGTACCTAAAGCAAAAATATTCACAAAGAAACTCTAAATACAGCAAAAAAAACAACTCAAAAATAAATAAAACAAAAATAAATAAAGCGAAAAAAATAAGAAAATAAAAAAGCCCGCCTACTGGGCCAAAGCGGCCTGCATACGACTAGGAACACAACCTTTTGTTGGGCCAGGATGCAGGCCCGCAAAGGCCCAGTAGGCCCACTGGACAGTAGAGGACAGGTAGGCCCAGTAGGCCTCCTTAGGAGAGGAGCTCGAGAGAGCTACCGCACTGGGGCTTATAAACTAGTGTGGTAGCCTCTCGGCTAGCGAGGTGGGACTAAACTTGCGCATCGCCTGGAGCCAGTGCACCCCCTTTAGTACCGGGTGGTGTCTCCAACCGGTACTATAGACCCCCCCCCCCTTTAATACCGGTTGGAGCCACCACCCGGTACTAAAGGGGGTGCGCTTCCCGCCGCTTGGCCTGGCCAAAACAGACCTTTAGTACCGGTTGGTGGCTCCAACCGGTACTAAAGGTCCATCCTATATATACAACACTTGAAAAAAAATTCAGTCTCCCTCTGTTCTTCCCTCTGTTTCCTCCCTCCGTCGCGCCGCCCTGCCCCGATCGTCGCCGCCCCCGCCTTCGTCGCCGACCCCGGCCGTCCCCGCCCCTCGTCGCCGCCCCCGTCGACGTCGCCGCCCCGGCCGTCCCCGTCCCCGTCGTCCCCGTCGTCCCCGTCGCCGCGCCCCGCCCCGTCCCGTCGCCCCGGCCGCCCCGCCCCGTCGTCGCCGCCCCATCCCGTCGCCCCGTCGTTGCCGCCCCGTCGTCGCCTCGCCGGTGAGCTCGCCCCGGCTGCCATGTCCACACACACACACAAACACACACTACACACACACACACACACACACACACTACGCACACACACACACACACACACATTAGTTTGTTTGTTATAAATTTTTCTATTTTTTAGTTATAGAAATGTTAGAAATTATTCTGTTTTTTAGTTATATAAATATTAGAAATGTTAGTTATATAGAAATGTTATACATGTTTTCTGTTTTTTAGTTATAGAAATATTTATAGAAATGTTAGCAATTTTTCTGTTTTTTAGTTATATAAATATTAGAATTGTTATGGAAATGTTAGTTATATAATCAGGAAATTTTAGAATTAGTTTTAGTTAGATGAATTAGATTAATGTCAAATTGTTAGAATTTGCATGTATATAGAATTTTAGTTATCACAATCCAATCATTTAAAAAATGTTACTTTTTGTGGGCATATAGTATTTGTTCTCGATGATATGCCCGGCCCGCATCCTCGCCGTCGACCCGTTCGCGACGACGTCCTGCTTCAGGGGACCCGTGTCCGGGACTGGGCTCCGCCGGGCTGGCACTGGGAGGTGCTACCTGGAGGGGCACGCCGCTTGGTGAGGAACCCGACCTCGGGTCCCGTCATCGACCCTGATCTTCTTTGGTGGCGTTCGCGTGGGCCACATTCGGTGCAGAGGCAGCCGGCCCTGCCGGAGGTGGTGCGTCGCCGTGTCAGGGAGGAAGATGAGCACGTCCATCGCTACATGGCTGCTATGGACGACGTCAGGTTCTCCACTACTTGGCGGGTTCTTTGGGCAGATGACCAGAGATATGATCCTGTGATGGTTCCTTCTCTTTGGGTGTGCACCGCCTGCGCCCCAGGAACCGCGAGTGGCGCCCTAGATTCTTCTGTAGTACTCGATCTTTATTAGGTACCTAGCCAGTGATGTATTCAATATGTAATATTCGAGACGATGTATTCGAGATTATATATATTAAGACGATGATGTATCCGAGATTATATATTCGAGACGATGTATTCGAGATTCAGTTTTTCCTTATTGATTAATTGCATCCATGCATTGTAATTTGAATACTAAATTGTTTTATATTTCTTTTGTATTAGTAAAATAAAAGCTATGGCGGACAATACCGGCAGAGAGAGAGAAGAGGAATTGTTCGACATCATACGCAGCCCTCACAGGCTAGATGATCTGAATGAAGCAGATGACGGCTCCCAATATCTGAACAATACCGGAGAGGGTGATGAAAAGATATTCGATCTCGACGACCGAGCTGATGAAGTCATGAACTATGATTATGATTATGATGACACAGACAATGTTTGTGGTGACACAGACAATGCTGATCTTCAAATAACAAAGACTACCGGCAAGGTATATTTACATAAGCATGACTCATGGTGATCATCACATGTTTTTTTTATTGAAGATATATTAACGAATCGATCTTTCTTCTTTCAGCCCACCGGATCGAGCAAATCTGCTTCTACAGATAGCAAGACAAAGCGAGGCCCGGGCAGATTGTTGAAGGATGGTGTAAAGTACCACATCGAATCCATCAAACCTAGTGGCTAACCCCTCACGCCTAAGAACATTGCGAACAAGTGGACTCGTCAGTGCGGAGTTCTTGTGAAGGACAAACTCCCGATCTCCATTCAAGAATGGAAAGAGCCAAAGACTAAACGTCCAGATGTTACTTGGGTCGACAACAGAGCCAAAAAAGACCTTGTGAAATCTCTGATGGAACATTTCACCCTACCAGATCATTTCACTGAAGCAGATGTGGAGAAAGTCAAGGCCGCTGCTCTTAAGAAGATGGCAATTGCATTCAACACCCACAAGAAAACTGTATGGGCCAACTACCTCGCTAATGAAAGGAAGACTCCAGATTTCAAGGGAACACTGGAGAAGCAAAGAGAGCACTGGGACGATTTCATGACCTTCAAGGATTCAGAAGTATCTAAGGAACGGTCGATGAAAAACAAGGCAAATGCCGCGAGAAAGACGTAGTTCCATAGGCTGGGTGCAGGTGGCTACGCGGTGGGATTGACTAAGTGGGATAAGTCTGAGCAAGAGATGGAGGATGCAGGGGTCATTCCGGTTACCCGGCATTGGCCCCCCAGGTGCAAAACTTGGTTCTATGCGCATGGGGGAGCGTTGGACCCGAAGACAGGCGAAGTTTCGCGGAAAGCAAGTCCAAAAGGAGCCGAACAAAAGATAATTGACGCAATAGATGAAGCTCAAAGGGCGGTGTTCATGCCCAACAGAGAGAACGACGAGCTTACGCGCGCCCTGGGAAATCCTGAACACCCGGGAAGAACATGAGGCAAGGGCGTTATTCCCTGGTATGAGGGCTTTTTAGAATGGAACGAGGACTACAGGAGCCGTGCAAGAAGGAAGATGGAGGAGGAGAAGAAAAGGAAGCGGGAGGAGCAGAGGAAGCAGGACGCAGAACGCCTTCAAGGCCTAGAAGCAAGGCACGCGGACCTGGCACTCAAATTCCAGCAGCAGCAACAGCAGATCGACTCACTTAGCCAGGAAAGGGGGTCTCAGCAGCAGCAGCAGCAAGCGGATGATCGTCCAGCATTGGATAGCACCGTCCCATCCATGCCGAGAAGCAGCGTTGGTTCTGCCCCAGGCGACACACTGCTGGATACATACCCTGTGAATGAAGAACATATCCATGAAGGTCGCGGACAGCGTTGCTTTTCCAGTTACCCCCGAAGCAACCTACCATTGCATCCCGATTCCAAAGGGCTATGCTCGTGTCATGGTTGATGAAGTGGTGGACCCATATTCGGGGCTAACGCTTGACATTCCTGGAGGTGAAGACGAGCGCACATTGGGAGAGGCCATACATCGTATCATCCTATGGAGAAAGGATTGCATCATCTTTCGAAGTCCACCGACACCGCGTCGTCTGCCGACTCCTCCTCGAAGTCCGCCACCGAGTCAGCAGACTCCCGCTCCTCCAAGTCCGCGAACGTGTGAGCCGACTCCTCCTTGAAGTCTGCCACCTCCTCCAAGTCCCCGAACGCGTGAGCTGACTCCTCCGGTTTCAAGCCCGGCACAGCGTCATGCCACTTCTCCGGTTTCAAGTCTGGCACCGTGTCAGGCCACACCTCCTGCTTCAAGTCCGGCACATCGTCAGGCCACTTCTCCTGGTCCAACTCCACGTCAGCCGTCTCCGCCGTCTCAGCAATCGCAGAAGAGACATCCCGCAGCTTTGGTGCGTAGCGGCATGAGTCGAGGTAGTTCAGGAAGTACAGGCGGAGGCAAGCGATATAAATATGGTCCAAGCCTCGCTCCTCTTCCTCAGAGGCCTTACGACATGACTAAGGAGCAAAACACAGCCATAGTGCAAGCCCAATTGGACGCCCATTTTGGACTGAAACCTGCACCGCCGCCAAAGGAGAAAGTGCCTGAGAAAGTAATTGACCACTTCATTCGTATGGCTAGAGAACCAGCTCCCAAGCCTGTTGACTCGGACTATGAGCGCCAAATCAGGAAGGCACATCGAGCACGACTACAGAAGAAAGCGCGCTTAAGCTCGATCCAACAAGCAGCTGGCAAAAAATGTGGGAAAACCGTTCCCCAGTTGGGAGAACAGGCGGCGCAAGCGATCCCCCCGCTTGTTGTGCCAACAACACATAGAGGAGTAGTACGCGCGCCAAATATTATTGTGGGCAAACCGTTAGCGTTCCCCAGCATGGCGATGTGGTAATAACAGAGGATCATATAATGCAGGCTCAAATGCTCAATATCTCTGTTGGACAACTCCTCGAAATCGAGCCCATGCCTACGCTTAAAGAATCGGAAATAGCATGGCAATATGTCCGGGGCAAACCTTTGGTCCATCCAGACAAGGTCAAGGACCTCCCAACGAGAATGTATCAATTCCATCAATGGTACATGAACATTACCAAGATTTCCAATCGAGAGTCCCTCATGGTGAATGTCAAGCATGAGCATTATTACCATGAGAAAGCTCTGACCATTGAGTATCCAGAACTATTTCAGTTATACAATCAAGACGCACTCGACAAGTCTATCGTCAGTTGCTATTGTCTGTAAGTGATTTCTTTCTGTAATTTAAGTCTCAAGCTAGTTATGTAGTGATAATTTTGATCAATCATTACATGTAATTATCCTCACTATATTCTTTTTCTGTGGTATTATATGCAGGATGAAGATGTATGAAATGAAAAAAGCTGGACGCTATGGCGTTGGGTTCATTGACCCAAATACCATTAATCAGGACATATGGGAGATTGAACATTGTCAAGCTGCTGTAGAGGAAAGCATGCTAGAGTTCTTAAAGCGCCTCAATACCAATGAAGATATACTACTTCCTTACAACTTCCCGTGAGTCACACTGTCTTGTACTACAAATTCTGTTTTTGCTTACTAGCTAGCTAGATGTTAATAATTAAGTGTATACGGTTTACGGTAGTTGATTAATTTTATGCACATGCCTGCTTAATTAAGACATGCAAACGTGTACGTATGTAGTTGGCACTGGGTCTTGTTAGACATTAAAGTTGAGGAAGGAAAAGTTGAATTACTGGACTCACTAACTAAAGAAGATAAAGACTACACCATTGTGAAGGGGATAGTCTATTAACTATATCTCAGCCTATTAATTATTAGTTCGTCATTTCCTGATATGAACTATTTAATAACCCCTTTATTAATTTTCTTTGCCGATGGGTAGGGCATGGGCAAAGTTCATCAAGGTGACTCCAGGCACGCGGCCAAAAAAGTTGTTTTGGCATCGACCCTTGGTAAGTAATTAAGTAGTACTAGCTAGCTAACCTCTCTTTAATTCTTGTTTCAATATCATTAATTAATTATCATGCTTGATTAATCATTATCTGATTCAATTCCATTCTCGTAAAGGCCCTGAGGCAGACGCCGGGGAATAATCTGTGTGCATTCTACGTTTGCGAGAACATTTGCATGATGACATGTGAAAGGAGCAGATCTGATAGTCAGGACTGGGTACGTTTCTCAGAACACTATTCACACCATTATCGATATCTAGTCACACAACTAACACACATGCATATTGATCTCCTTCTTAACAGTTCAGATCGGTGCGGGATAAGCTCCTACCATCGGACCACATACAAGCACTTCAAGAGGAAATAGCCGGAGTTTTGCTCGACCAGGTCATAGATCCCAAAGGAGAATACTATTACCCGCTATTGCCCCAATGAACCACTTGTCATCGTGCTCCGGAGGCACCAGAGGCAACATATGTAGGAGAAATTGTATATGTATATACATGTATATGTGTGAATAATTAATGGTGTTGTTTTGTGAGACATTCAATGATATATATATATATATATATATATATATATATATATATATATATATATATATATATATATATATATAGAAACTCTATTAATAACCCAGGGTGAAGAATAAGTAATTCCTCACCCTGGTCGTTTGATCGAGCCACGTCTTGCGTCCAGCCAAGCCCGCCGATGGAAAACAAGTGCACTGTCCCTTGCTATAAGATTACCACAGTGTCGAGGTATTTTTACCTTTCATGAGTTATTACTCGAAACCAGCCCATCTCACCGTCCCCTAAAGAAAAATCTCCCGTCTTTTCCTAATCTACCGCGGACGGTTTTTATTTTATACCGGGGGGCGTGCTGCTCGGCGGCGTGGTCTTGACGATGGCGTGGTCGCTGGGGCAATTGGGCGGCGTCTGCCTAGGTCTTGGGTGGCGCTGTTGCTGGTGATCGCGGCGGCGCTCCAGTGCATGGGTTGGTATGTGACTGCATCTCCGCTGTTTGGATTGAAGTTTGGTTGGGTGTGAGTGCACGGGAGGAGGTGAGCTACCCCAAATCTAGCGATTTCCGTTCTAAAATTCCAATTATCTCCCACTTACGTTTCCCTTCGTCATTCTCTTTCCAAACTGTTTTTTGTGAATCTGAGCGTTCCGATCTGCTCGCTCCGGTGCCCCTCGAGGTCCCAATTTGACTACAAGCCGGTGGATGGTTCTCCCGATGATGGAATTGAAGGGGCCCCAATGGATAAGGACGTGACAGGCAAGCGGGAGGCCACCACTACCAGCGTCCTCAAGCTCTACCACTAATCATTTATCTAGCACACATCACCACCTGGGTTATGTGGGTATGTCCTAAAAATATGTAGTCAACCTTGCCAGCTCAAATAATTTTTATTTGCTTCATTCCCCAATCTGGTTCGTAGCAGACATACGGTTAGTAGAAACTTGCCTCCTGGTTGTGGAATTTTTGGTCGATTCATTGGCTGCTTCATATTGTTAAACCATGGAATAATTTCTGATCCTTCGTGGACTGAATTGTTGGATTCTTTTCCCCCTTCCTGTCGTGCATACATCACCATCTGTTTCTGAAACCAAGTCATATTTGCCGGATTTCTAATTTTCAGAGATTGCAGATAGTTATTTCAAGTTTAAAAGTTGGTTGTAATTTTGGTTCATCAGTTGTATCATATGCAAATACACATCTATGATTCATGAAAGTTTTTGTTCTGTCAATCAGGGTCATACTCCCTGCAGCTAGTAGCTGCTCTAAAGATTGTTGTAATGTTACTATTTAATACTTAATAATGATTGTGGAGGTGCTGCTAACATTTCCTACTGCTACAACAACAGAGGTAAAAAATTATGTGTGGGCTTCAATGATGTAATTGATTTCTATTTACAACGCGTTAGTGTTTCCTATCATCTAGCTTCGGATTTAAAGTAAATATATATACTTCCTGTTGGAGTTGAAGTAAGTATCTCACGTTTGAGCTGCTTGTGTGCCATTTTTTTTACCTGGGCCCTTATTTTAATCAGCTGTAGTTAATGGCAACAAGCACCCACGACGCCCCTATTTTATTTACCTGGGCCACTAATATAATTTCAGCTCTATTTGGTCTTTGGAAATGGTATATCTGGAAATAAAGAACTATGCATGTCATTCTATCATTCTGTAAATTAGTCAATTCTGTAGTTTCTTTCTTTTCCTCAGTGATATGCCAATATGTTTCAGCTCAGCGCATGGAGTAATTAGATGGTCCTTCTCCTGTGATTTACTAGATTGTCAGCAATGATTCAAAGGTCAGTTCCTTTAGACATAGATGTGGAATAAAGCATCAACCTATTTAATAATGTATCCATCCATCTAGCAACAGGTAGCGTAACAATCATAAATAGATACTGACCCAGACAAAGAAACCCACTAAAGAGATGGCAATAGTCTTGGTGAGCGCTCTGAATCTACAAATTCCTTGATCCATTTTTTTTGAGAAAACGCAAAAGACTTTTACATCTCATTGCATTGAAAAGAAGAAGTTTGGTACAATCCTCCTAGGAGGCGAGTTTACAAGATGAGTACAGGCACACTAGTGGACATCCCAAGTCTGAGGCAGGATGGCACGGAGTCCTAAAGCACCTGCTCTGCCCGTCGGTTACTTCCCTGATCGCTAGGATTTTGATCCATTTTTACATTATGCAAGCATAACAGAAGAGATAAAATGTAGACACTTTTAGGCACATACCCCAAATATGCCTGACATTAGATCCAGATCAGTAAATTAACAGTATGCCAACTACACTTGGCATTTCAAACAAAAAAAAATGTAGACATAAAATGGGAGCATAGTAGCCAGACACTTTGAACTTCAAATATCATAAAATCCTATATAAAAAGGTAAATTTCTGACTGATGCTTGCACAATTTCTGTTATCTTCTAGTTTAATTCTCTGTATGTATATGCTAGTATGTATAAGTAAAAATATGCATGTGTTTGTTTTCCTCAGGGAAGAGCATTCCTCTATTTATTTTATCATCTAATTTAATTCTCTTTATGTATACATGTTATAAGTAAAAATCTGCATGCGTGCTTTTCTCTAGCAAAGAGCATTGTTCTATTTATCTCGGACCATCATGTCTCATTCACTGGGTTGTTGGTAAGAATATATCCATGTTTTAATGTTTTTCTGACTACAGTCTATAGTTGTAAAATCTGTCATTAAGCTTCAGTAGTTCACTCTTGCAAGCTTCTTTCAAGTGCGGTCGCCTGAGATTACCCCATTGGCTTTGACTAATACTTCCAATTAATTGTTAGGTTGCTTATCCTGAAGTTCATGATCCTGCATGCGAGCAAAGGATGTGATAAGCGCAGTTTTGTCTCTGTAGTTTTGTAGACTTCATTCATCATGACGATTTTATGGAGTCTGAACAATGTGTAGCTGCAATGGAGGTTCCAGGAAGACTAAAAGATGCTAGGCATCAACAATTTTGAGGTCGTTTTAGCAAGACCTGATGTTTCAGTGCATATAGCGCAGTGTAACATATCAAGTCAGTTTGTTTCTGTAATTATACAGCCTTGTCCATATGTTTTACCCCAACCATCAGTATTTTGCATGATGCCCTAGGTAATTTGTGTTCAGAAATTTACATTGTGTATCTGCATACTTGGCTGGCAATATCATTACGTGACAGCCTCTGGACACATTCCTATAGAATCTTAATTCTCAAAAAAGAAACCCTATAACCTTAAGGAGCTATTTCATTCCTTAAAAGTATACTTTTGTTGCAGGGCCAGTATATTGGAAATCAGGGGCAGAGCTCAGCCACCTGCTCCATCTACTCGCACGAACAACAAATTTTGCACACATGTGCGCAACTGTATTTGCTTTCGTACCAATAACTGGAAAGATAATATTATTCTCCTTGATTTCACCGACAATTGCAGCATATGACGCCAATATAAATTGTCCTGCCAGTTCTTTAACAAAATTAGGAGTCAGGTTCCAAAACAATTATCTGAAACTTACCTTTTCTGACCATCCTCACCTTAACTTTACATCACACCCGCCTTGCGAGCAGGAGAGGTTACACGGCTCCGTTTCGTATTTTTGCCTCACAAGCGTTTTGTTTCTATGGTGGATGTGGCACCCACTCCAGTGTAATTTTACCTCAGAAAACATTTGTTTCTTATGATGGTTGTGGTGTGGTGTAATTTTACCTCAGAAAGTTTTTGTCTCTTACGGTGGTTGTGGCGTGGTGTGTGTGGCTCGTACAGGGTGGCTGGGGTGAGGAATAAGAATTCCTCACCCAGGGTGGCGAATAGCGCGACCCTATATATATATATATATATATATATATATATATATATATATATATATATATATATATATATATATATATATGCGGTTCTACGTATGAGAAAATCTATTTATATATATGCATAACGTGTACAATTTGTAGTATCGTGAAATAACAGCAAACAAAAAAAATTGAATGGAAAATAAATCAACCCCCCCCCCCCCCACCAATATTTAGTACCGGTTGGTGTTACCAACCGGTACTAATGCCCTACGCGCACCCCGGGCCTGGCTCGTGCCACATGGTGGCACTTTAGCGCCGGTTCGTGACGAACCGGTACTAAAGGGGGGGGGGGGGGGGGCCTTTAGTGCCGGTTGGCAAACCGGCACTAAAGCCCGGTTCTGCACTAGTGAGGTATGATACCGGCACATATCAGCCTGATGTGATGTACCTGAATTCATTGAATCAAGGGACCCTAAATCCACCAGCCTGCCATCACCTCAGCGGTGAAAACCGCACCTTTGATGCCTATACTCGCCAGATCGACGGATCCAGGAGTCCACGACACCGGAAAGCTCGTTGACTCCTCCACATGCGACATCGCCGAAATGGGGAGAGAGCTCCAGCAAACTTATTCCTGCCGCAACACCGTGACTACCACCTCCGCAATGCCGCCAAGAACACATACCCAAGTATCAACACGCAGAACCATAGATCCGAGGCTCCCCCACTCTCCCATCACCGGAGTGACGGCTGACAGATGCGGGGAATGACGGTGCCTCCTTTTCGCGTCTCCTAAACTGTAACTGGCCCCCCTCGTCTTTTCCTTTTGTTAAGTTGATGGTATAGTTCAATAATTTTAAACATGTATATAAAATTTCTCTATTACATGCACAAAAAATGTAGAATGGGTACTAAAAAACGTTGGCTTATGTTGAAAAAAAAAAAGAAACCTTGACGAAAGAAAATGGAAACCAAAGAAAACCAAAACAAAAGAATCAAATTAATAAAAACCGAGAAACAAACAAGAAAAATAAAAGAAACCCAAGAAGGAAACAAAGAAAAGAACAGAAAGAAAAGAAAAAACCAAAATAGTAGAAAGAACAAAAGAAAATATAAAAATAAAAGAAAATGGAAAAAATAAAAGAGAAACAAAATATCCAAAGAAACCTTGAAGAAAGAAAAATACGAAAGAAAAAATGTAAAGGAATGAAAAAAATACATTACATATTTTTTATTTTGTCAATCATGCATTTGAAAAATGTTTAATGTGTATAGAAAAAATATTTCTAATGTATTTGAAAAAAGTGTACATAAAAGGTAAAATGTGTTTGTAAAAATTTAAACATAAAAAATATAAATTTTCGAAAATTTTATTCATCTATTTCTGAAATGTAAAACGTCTATATAAAAAAAATCATCTATACAAAAATGTATATAGTATGTATGAAAAAGTAAAAATAAAAATTATATGTTTAAATAAATGTTAATATTGTATCTGGAAGAAGTTAAACATGCACATATAAAATTTAAGTATGAATTATGAATATGAAGTGTATCTTATGTATAATAAATATGTATGATGTGTACGTAGAAAACTAGACAACAAAACATATAATTGAAAAAATGTTGATCGTGGATATAAAAATGTAAACATGTATTAAAAATGTTTATGATGTATACAAAAATGTATAATATGTATGAAAACAATAGAATCGAAACATTTATTTAAACATTGTGAATCATGTATTTCAAAATGTTAAATATTTATCATAAAATGTTTTTACATATAGAAATATAGAATGAAAAACAAAAACCAAGGAACAAATCAATCAAAGAAACCCAATAAAAACTGAAAAGGAAACAAAGAAAACAAAAAATAAAACAAAAGAAACAAGTGCAAAACAATGGAAAACAGTGAAAACCGAGAAAGAAAAACGGATGAAAGCAAAAACGAAACAAAAAGACCGAAAATATAACTTATAGAAAAGGAAAAGAAAATAAAACCAGTGAAAAAATAAATGGAAAACGTAAAAAAATTGAATGAACACTTGGGCCAACAGATTTTTTTTCTGAGACATACTTGAGCGAGTAGATGGACGGACGAACGACCGGGTACAGCGTTATTAGGCCGGTCCATACACTGCACACTGCGTGGAAGCTAGGCGCCGGGAACTACCATCACGCTATAAGTGGGATATATAGCTCCCGCGATAATAATTGCCGCCCAAATAGTCATGTCTTCGCTGAAGCGAGCCTCAAATTTGGTCGGCCCACGTACGGATACACGTGATGTTTACATTAGCTGTTGCTTCCATCGCTGTTTTCATCGGCCTTTCTTTTCGCTTTTGGTGTTTGTTTTTTTGCTTCCGGTTTTTTCACTTTTGTCCGGTTTTTAGGTGGTTTTGTTTTGGTTTTTTTTTTGTTTGGTTCCTTTTTCCTTTAGTTTTTTTTTACATATCTGTCTTATCTGTTTAATTTCCTCCTTTTTGTGCGTATTATATAAAAATGTTGACCGTATATATGAAAAAGATCGCCATGCATTACATAAATGTTCATTGTGTATTACAAAAATGTTCATCGTGTATCTCAAAGATGTTCAACGTACTTTACAAAATGTCCACTTTGTATTTTGAATTTTTTTATTGGCGAATTAGGAAATTATACAACGTATGCTACAAAATATTCTTTGCCATAATTTTATAAAATTTTCAAAACAAAAATCAAGCAAAAAAAGGGGGCGGTGCTACAGTGAACTGAATGCTACGGTCTCTCTAAATTATTAGTACTTTTTAAGTTGAACTACAAATGGGTCGGCCAGTTGCACGTCCCTGTGCGAAGCCACAACTTCTTGATGCACACGGCGTCCTATAGGAACTCTCCTAGCTGACTGACGCGTGGCTGGCGCACCACGTCTTGGGCTGCCAGCCATACAAACAACGAGTGAATGAGTGCTCTAGTCATGAAAACTATGCTCCTTGCAGGAGCAGGTTTTCCCCCTCATTTTTTCTTGTTTCATCGTTCCTTTATTTATTTTCTTTTTTCTCTTTTTTTGCGGAGAATTTATTTTAGTTTTTTCACACAGTTTTCTGATCTTTTAGCCCACCGGATCTATATTTTTTGTTTTGCTTTTTCTCTATGTTTGTTTCCTATGCAGAGGTGTCATATGTGCTTCACGTGGAAGTACGAGTGTGCTTCATGCATAGGCACAATTGGTTGGAAGTATACTCCCTCTGGTTCTTTTTACTCCGCATATAAGATTTGTACAAAGTCAAACATTGTAAATTTTGGTATATTTATATAAAAAAACATAAACATCTGCAAGACAAAAATTATACAACATGAAGATTAAATTCATGACGCATCTAATTGTATTAATTTTGTATTGTCAATGTTTTTTTCTCTATAAAGTTGATCTAACTCTATGAAGTTTGGTTTCAGACAAATCCTATATGCAGTGTAAAAATGACCAGAGGGAGTACATATTAGTGCACGTTGGGAGAACAAGTAGGGGAGCATAGCTTAGTGCTAGTTGGAATGAAAGGTTAGTTCACATTTGGAACACATGTTGGTACAAGCTACGAGCATAGATTTACTGAAGATAAGTTCATCGAAACCTATCAACATGTAATCAATTTCAAAGATCTCGATGCCAAGAACGTGATGGTGAAAATGATTTGTGATTTGAGCACACGATTCAAGAGATATTTCATTTTTAGAAGATGAGTCTAAAACAATACAAATTACCCATTCCTTTGTGCATGAGAAAAAATACACCAAAACTCACAAGCTGTGACAAGTGGCGTGCATACAGTGCACTACTTGCCAGCATCATAAAAGATGAGGATAACCTTTCCAAGGGTACCCTTCAAAATAGTGATTTCGCTTTGAACAATAGTACATGGTCTGCAGATTGTTGTTGCACTAATTTCACGATAAACTTAGAGTTTGAACAGCAGTAGAAGGTCAGCAGATTATAGAAGATAGTTATAGCAACTTGCAGGTAAACTAAAAGCGGTTCTAGATTGTACTACTAAACATAAAGGCTGCACTAAGAGTTGTTCTAGATTGCACTAATTATAAGTTAGTTGCATCACATGTATTTATCGGTTTACATGTATACATCATGACACTACATGAAAAATAAATAAAGGCGAGTATGAAACATACTCGTCGAAGCCTAAATACACTTTGCTTGGAGTAAGTTGAGTGTTATACTTGGCTTATGTCCCTCGGCTTCAGTGGCGGATCCAGGATTTTTCACTTGGGTGTTCAATTTTTTTCGCATGTACAATATCTAAAATGTTCACGTAGCTACTAAGAACTTTTTTCCCATCATATTGATAGTATCGTACAGAAATAACAAAAACGAAGATTATTTACTACACAATCATACAATATGTCATGGCCAAAAACAAGGCATGGTGTCATTATCCTTGTAGAAAAATTATTGAGCAGAAAATGTAACAAAAACCATATTTCAAGTAGGGATCCTTTACTTGCAGCCACTTGGGTCGTGTGGGATAGACTGTCAAAACTTATGGTTGTTGGACTATACGAATTAACATGTGTTTATTGCACAAACTACACCACATTCAATACATGTACGTAGTATACATCATATATAATGAAAAGTCTTGCTAAAATAATTGGGTGTACATCTGTACACCCATGCCCCCACATGGATCCGCCCCTGCTCGGCTTCATTTGGACCAGCTTATGTTGTGTAAGCCTAGTGTCATTTCACGTCTACTCGGCTTACATATAAGCCGAGGCTAAACAAGTGGCACTCGGCAAAATAAAGCGATATGACGGTTGGCCGAGGCAGGCGGAGGTGCTAGGTGGGGCCCACCAGTAAACTGAGTGCATATTTAAGTTCAGTGCTACTGTGAACTCACGACTTATAATAAACCGTGTTGATGTTAATTAGCCGACGGACCCTCACGGCTTACTTATTGTGCAATGCAGCTTCCACCAGACGCTAACATATAAGTCGAGACTCAGTGATTGCACTCGGCTTATACTAAACACGGCAGTACTATTTTGGGCCTGATGTGTGTAAGCAGAGTGTTGTACTCGGCTTATGACAAATCTAGGCGGTGTCATTTGGTCATCGGCCTATAAGACGAGGCTAACACTTGGCTTAGAGGTTGCAAATACTCGGCTTACAGCCTATATTGCTTTTTTTGTTTGTTTGAACAGTCTTCCAATTCATTTCAAACAACAAGAAACCTCTCTCTCCACATGAGGCCCATCAGAAGGTACAAATCCCATGGGAAGCACCTAATTTTTCCTTCAAAATGATAGGTAGGGTCTGCTTTTTAATTAGACTAGTTTCAAAGTAAATTTTTCTATTTCGCTAAAATGTACATGTAGTGCCAATGGACATACTACAAAATAATTATCTCACTAACATGTACATGGAGTGGCATTGGACATAGTACAAAAGAATTGAGCTACAAATTACTATCACTAATCAAACACTAGCCCACTTGTAAACCTCAATCCAACGCATACGAAAGTGTGAAGGTCATGGGTTTGAATCTTGCATGCTCAATTTTTTCTATTTATATATTCTTTACTAACCCGTCCAAGACTTTTGGTGACATTGAAAACCAACACTGAATATGCACATGTCTTGCAGCACTGGAAACCGTCGTCTAAAATTAGACCAAACTGTCACCTAAGATGCCCGAGGGGCTGCCCTGGGCGAGCATTAATTTGTGATGGCTACCATCATCTATAATGATCTTAGGTCACGGTTTTTCCCCGTCACGAAGGTTTTGTTACAAATGATGACATTTTCTTAGTGTATTAAGTTATACCCTCTTTGTTTCAAAATGTAAGGTGTATTATGTTTCAAAATTAAACTTCTCTAAAAAAACCTATTAATTTTTTCTTTACCAACCCTTGCAAGATTTTCAGTGACACTGAAAACCGTCACAGAATATGCACATGTCTTGTGACACTGAAATCGTAACCTAAGATGCTCGGAGAGCTACCCCGGGAAAGCATAAGTTTGTGATGGTTACCGTCATTGAAAATGATCTTAGCTGACGGTTCTTTACCCGTCATGAGGGTTTTCGTCACACATGATCATGCATTTTGTATTGCATTAAGTTATATTCCCTTTGTTTCAAAGTATCAGGTGCATTAATTTTTTCAAAAATTCAAACTTCTCTAAATTTGCTTGCATGCTATGTCTCTCTTACTGCGAGACCTACCATCTCTTTGCGTGCGTGATATGTCTCTCTTACTGTGAGACCTACCGTCTCCTCATCACAGGCCGACTGGGTAGGGTAGCCCCAAATATGAGCAAGGTTATCTAAGCGATTTCTTGTTTCTGGTTTATGTTATTGGCGGTTTAATCTAGTTTTCCGGTGGTTTTTTTCTTTCCCCCTTTTCCTTTTTCTTGAGTTTTCTATTTTCTGTTTGTTTTTCCTTCATTCTTATTCTTTTATATTTCCCTTTTTCCAAATTAATAAAATATGTATTTCTTCCAGTTTTAGTGTAGGGACATTTTTAAATATGTCATGAACATTTCTCAAAACTGCACAAACAATTTTTTTTGTATTTCATGATCATTCTTTTAACGAATGAAACATTTTTAAAATATGTTGATGCTTTCTCTAATACATGTTAAATATTTTTTAATTAGGCAAAACACTTCTCATATACACGTTGAACATTTTCCAATTACATCTTGAGCTCTTTCAAAATAAAGGATTGAACATTTTACATTTGTTTCACGATCATGGTTTGAAACATGTGAGTATTGTTATGTGTTACAACCATTTTTTCAAAAGGTTTGAACAACTTTTTATATGTAATGAACATTTTGAACATTTTAATATGTAATGCACAATTTTTTAATGGTACCAACTTTTTTGAAACATTGCCCGAACAATGCATGCTTTTTTTTAAATGTCATGAACAATGGTTTATACGTATGAACAATTTTTAAAGTTACGAACCTTTTTCTTCATGTCGCGGACAATTTTCTTAAAATTGCACTAACTATTTATTTTCTCATTTTACTAAGGTTTTTAGCGTCTTGTGAACATGTTTCAAACAAAGTTAATTTTTTTTCATATAGTACACAAAATAGGTGGTGTTAGATTTGCATTCGAAAAACATTTTTGTATACTTATGATTTTGTAATCATTGACTAGATATTGTTTATTTTTTGCGAGGATTGACTAGATAGTGCTGACAATGTTACAATCAAAATGTGATTGGCAACAATATCACACTTTTGAATGACCTGTCCAGATTCATTTTTATTTATTTGTTCGCCAAACCTGAATGGCAATGCCGGAAGAGGAATGGAACACAATATTGGAACATCTGCGGTTGGGAAGGAGAAAGTGAAAAGCGAGATGTTCGGCTAGGGTTAGATGCGGCCAAGGAGTGTTTTATATGGCAGCTGTAGCTTAAGATATTTCATACCTCCCAGCGAAAAAAAGAAGATATATCTCCATACCTAGTGTGCCTCCGACCGGACAGGCCTCTTGGAGCCCAAGCCTGGCCCGGTTATTGCTTTGGACTGCAGATTGCGGGCCAATCTAGGCATGGGTTTTTTCGGCCGGGTTGCCCATGCCCAGGGTATAATAAAAAAAACCTAAAAATCCCTCAAAAAAACCTTATATTGTCTAAAAATCACTCATTGTCTAAAATAACCTTAAAAATCCCTCAAAAAAATCTTCACCTAAAAAAAAGAGACATTCTGCATGCAAGGAAAGGTGACCGCTCTTCAGCAGAATTATACGAGGGCATCTAGCGACCGACGCGGTGCATGCGCTCGTTCGTACGGCGATCTGCTGCACTCTGCCCACTGGCGCAAGGGAGAAAGAAAGCGGCCCCGCCCCTCGCTTTTATTATTATTTTGCGGATAGTTTAGTGGACCGGACCACCACCGGACGTGGATGGGGCCGCGCGCTAGCCAGCAAGCCCACTTGGAATCCGCCCTGCCGCGCTCGTGGTGGTCCTTCCCCCCGGGTCCCTGCCGCGGCCGCACGTGTCGAGCGAGGGTTCGCCGTCCGTACGCGCCCCCACGCGCCCCGCCGTACGGACGCTCCCCGCCGGCAATCGCCGGTCGACACGTGGAGAAGAGAAAGCGGGCGTCCCCGTCGCGGGTGACCGGCCCGGTGGCCCCTTGGGCGCCGCGAATGGGTGGACGCAGGTTTCCCGATCTGGGGTGGAGTAAACTACCGGACGACTGCTGATGGACGGATGCTCGTCGGAGAGCGACGGCAGAGGCGGACGACGCATGCATTCTTTTTTTATGAGAATACTACGATATGCCTGTCTTTTGAGGAGGCTGCAGTGTGTGTGCACATGAACTGAACTGAACTGGTTATTATTAATACAGTAGTGCAGCCTGATTCTTTTGAGGCGTCTTGCTTCAGTTCAGCTGCATGCATGCGTCCCTCCAAAGGGTGGGCCAGACGAGTAAATCAACGCCGGAAGTAATAAATCCATTTCAAAAAAAAAAAAACACTGGAAGTGAATCTCATTTCTATTTCTGTGGTGAGCATGCAATGGTTAGAGTGATGGCCTCCTTGTTTAAGTTTGTTGTGTTAGGGTATTCCTACTTTTTCTAACTTCTTTTGACGGATTTTTCTTAAACACGCCACAATCAAAGTTGTTCACATGCGAGTTCGCAAAAAAAAAAAAAGTTGTTCACCTGCACAAGCATACGCTCACCACAACGCACGCACGCTCTACCCCTATGGGCATCTTGAGATTGAAGAAATCATCATAGGCGCCTCGTAGTCGACCGAAATGTCTCCTCCACTGAATGGACATCGCCAAGAAGTAGGAATAAATATATAAATAAACGAGCACCAATGTCAAGTCTAGGATTCAAATTCTGATGGGCCGAGGATATCACTATCCTTCTAACCCAAACCACAGGTTGGTTCGCTTTGAGGGATTATTAGAGCATCTAAAGCCGAACTTGGCAAATCTGACCCCTCAAACGTCCGCGGACGCGCACAGGGGCCTTCGCGGACATTGACCGCCCAAGCCTCAAATTTGCCTTCTCACGGCCGGACACCTCAATTACCATACCTCAAATCCATACAAACTCATCCAACTACATCGATGCATTACACACATCGTCCGGCTACTACATCACTAAACGTGCCATTAGACTACCAAAAATTGGCATGTTTGGTTGTGGTGGAGAAGATCATCCACAACAGCCCTTGCCCGTCCCGGTGCCCTTGCCGTCCTTGTCGCGGAATTACCGATCAAGACGTTGTAGGGATCGACCCAGATCTGCTCGTCATTGAAGTTGTCCTCGTTGTCGCTATCCTCCTCCTCCTCCTTCGATGGCAGTCCGGCCATGGCATGGACCGCCCGATTCTGCTCTCGGGCGAGGCGCGCGTGTTCCTCCCCTGTCGCTTTTTCCCAATGCAGACGCGAATGGCTTCCTCCTCTGCGGCATCCCGCGCCGCCGCCATGTCTGCAACAACTCGGGCCTTGGCTGCCCTTGTCACTCCGGTCCCGATAGGGCTTATACTCCACCCGACCGAAGACGGGGAAGGAGAGATTTGAAGGTTGTCGGGGCCAGCCCCAGACGATCCGAGCGCCTGTTGAGCCGATGCTATGGAGTCGCGCTGGCCAGATCCTGTTGTCGGCCGGACGCTGCCCTACCGAGAACGGCCATTGCCTCCTCCAACCCGCACGGGATGACACCCCAGTCGACGGATCCGGACTGGTCGGAATCTGATCCGTTGCCCGCCATCCCGGATATCGTCGGAGGTGAGTTTAGGTGGCGAAGGAGAGTGGGGGGGGGGGGTGGAGTGAAGTGGGTAGGGTTTGATCCGGCGACCGGATGAGGAGGAATATAAGTGGGGTCAGGTGAGCCAGCGTGGGCCGAGTCCGATGTGGCGGACACACCCAGGAGCCCCGTATCAGCCCCATATTTGGGATGGATATGAGGGGTACCGGTCAGTCCGTACGTTTGAGGCACCTGTCTGGATCAAAAATTCGTGACCGGGTCGTCCGCTCGAACGTTTGAGGCGGGTTTGAGGCGTCCGGCTGTAGATACTCTTACTACTAACTCTTTTTTCTACAATCAATGGATTCGGACTTTCAGGACACATGCAAATGTTGTAGCGCAGCCAGGGAGGTCTGTCACACCACCAGTTTGGAGTATTCTATGGAAACTTCAAATCCCACGTAAAGTTCAAATTTTCTGCTGGTGGGCACTACATGGAATCCTACCTTTAAAATCCATTCTTACTAACAGGCACGTTGGCATACAGGCTGCTTGCCCCATATGCCACAATGTGGCCGAAGATGTGAGGCACCTGTTGTTTGATTGTTCCCATGCTACGGAGATGTGGACTCGGCTTGGAATCCTGGATATCATCAATGAAGCAAAAAGGATTGATAGATCGGGGTCAATCATACTAGAACACATCCTGGTCGGCCCACCGAGACAAGTGCCCGCCAAACCGAACTTGGATGTGAAACAGATCATAGCGGTGGGGGGATGGTACCTGTGGTGGATCAGACGTCAGTACACTCATAATGGTAATCCTCCACCAGCGTTCAAGTGGCCTATATCGGTTCTTGCTATATCTAATAACTTCGATCAGGCAAATGCGAAGAGAACTGGTTCAGTGCAAGAAAGATGGGAGAAGCCGGAGCCTAGATTTGTCAAACTAAATGTTGATGCAGCTTTTTATGTCGATGAAGGAGTAGGAGCTACTGCTGCGGTTATCAGAGATGCAAATGGATCGTTTCTTGCAGCCCAATGTATCTTTATCCCCGTGGCATCAAGTGTGGTCACGACGGAGGCACTGGCAATGCGGGATGGACTGAGATTTGCAAACTCTTTAGGTTTCCCGCGAGTAGAGGCGGAATCCGATTGTTTAACAGTGTTTGACTCTTGCGGTGGCCAAGCAACATGGTGGGATGAAGCTACTGCTATCTTCGCGGAGTGTGTTGATGTTTCGACTCTGATTGGGAAGGTCAAGTTTAAGCATTGTCCTCGTAATGCAAATAAAGCGGCTCATGTGCTAGCTAAACATAGTTATTGTAATAAACTCTCTAGATTTTGGACGGATGAGCCTCCGGGCTGTCTGGTCTCAGACCTTGTGGACGATGTAATTCCTTTTTAAAGCAATAAAGCTAGCCATGATGGTCTTCCCTAAAAAAAACTCTTTTTTCTACAAAGTCTTCTGGTCTATCACAATTTTAGTAACCTATAAGGGGATAGACGAACTTGCCTAACTGAAGTACGCTAGGCTCCAATAAAATCGGCAATCGGAAAAGCATCCACGGAATATTTTTTTGACATCCAGAGCATCCACAAACAGTATTAGTTTGTTGAGATTAATATAGTATTATTTTAGTACGTAATGTGTGTACAACCGGGTGACCTATGCATCATGTTGGCGCTTGGCGTCCATGCATAGACAATTTCGTTTTCTATATAGTACGGCATTAGTTTAGTCACATGCCTTTGCATGCATACCTTGCTACAACGGGAAATATTGATTGGCCCAAGCTTGTACTATGGGTGTGTTTGGTTGCCTGGGTAGCTTCACACTGCATCGCATGGAGGATCCGGGCCGAGTCTGGCCTGGCTAGGCTGATGCAAAGATAGATCGAGATGCATGTTTGGTGGACTGTAGGGTATATGTGCACCTGCGATGCTGTATACAAGAGATATTGTTTGGTAGAATGCATTAGAACTTAATTCCATGGACATAGAAAACAAGCAAAACAAATCTGAACCTGCTGCTACTTCTTGCGTGTTTCATGGACAAAGAGAGGAAGTGCAGCTCGCGACGTGCAGGTGCTTCCCTCACCTCTCCCTTCTTCATCTTGCTGGGTGGCGGGCGGCGTGGCGAGCTCCGGCGAAGTCCGCAGGCTTGCGTGTGCGCGGTGATGGCATAGTCCGGTGGCGGCGGAACCCGGCGAGCGAAGCATGGAGGCGAGGCCACGACATGGGCTTGGAGGAGCGCCGGCAGATTCGATCTCTGGCGAGGGAGTTCACACCCGTGGCGGACAGACGGCACCGGCGGAGGTGTGGGTTGCTGTCCTCGATTGGATCTGAAGTGTGTGTGTGTGTGTGTGTGTGTGTGTGTGTGTGTGAGAGAGAGAGAGAGAGAGAGAGAGGAAAGGGGATGCATGCGCGAGCCTGGCTGCGGGATACGCCCGATTCTCGCGTTCCCCTCAGCCTGGCTGAGAGGGCCTATTTTGCATCCGATGGGCCAGCCTAAGAACGCCGTGCGGGATACCAAACACGTTGGATTTTGCATGCCGGCTGCGATACAGGTGCGACGCACCCATCCAAACACGCCCTATATGTATATGCATACCTAGGGTACGGTTATATTATATGTCACTCATCTGTCCCAAAATATAAGACGTTTTGGCTGCGAAAACATCTTATATTCTGGGACAGTGGTAGTAACTCTTTACACTAATAGAAAATGTTTTTTCAATTAAATTTATGTGTGTATGTGTTCATAGTGTAGTACGTTATTAATTTTTTCGGCTTTCTCCTTGCTCTAGCGCACCCAAAGAAACACAGGGCGCTACATAGTTAGATTTTGTTCTATCCTCGCAATGCGGCTAATCATTCCATGGAAAATATAACGGATGAGCTTGCAAAGGTGAGCCTTACATCGCGGCCTAGCTTTGTACCACTCGTTTGACCATGATGGCCTGCATATATGGGCAGACCCCTAGCTAGGGCCTAAGACCGGGATGTGAGGCCCAAATCCTTTGTTGATGTAGCTATAGTGTGTTACAGTAACGGAAGGCGGACCAGGGCCTACTGCCGGCCTTGAGTTGCCTCTGCCTATGTGCGCACCAATGCAAAGATAACCTGGCTTGACGTTTATGGCATGACCCTCGTTAAGCTTGTGCCAGAAGTCACACGGGAGCACAATTCACTATCATATTCTTAAATAGATTGACAGAAGAAATAACCCTCAGATAGCTAAAGAAGAGCCACTATCAACATACCTTGCTGAATAGTTTGGTTGGGTCCAACAACCGGGGTAGGCCAGGTACAGATGTGGGCAGTAGCGTAGCTAGGATATCGGCACACCTCGGGCCAGCTTCAGGGCACCGTGGCTACAGAGTGTGCTAGAGTACACACTGTAGCAATAAACAAGCCTGGGTTTTACCCTCATGCCCCGGGCCAAGGCCAATGGCCTGGGGCCTGTCTATGCCCCTGGATGTGGGTCGCTCGGGCTGGCTTAATAAAGCGGGCTCTTCCTCTACGAAAACAACTATCTATTTGGGTTGGTTGGGCCACAACTCGTGGTATAACTAGTAACTGGCCCAACCTTTCTGGCCCTGCTTGTGAAAAAACGAAAAGCAGAGAATAAGTAATCAGTTGAGAAAAAAAATGCCTGTGCCGAATCTTGGGAATAGTTTTCACTCTCAAGTTATCAGGACCACGCGAATCTTAAAAAATAACACATACCCGGCGTGATATTCCCGCAACCACTGAGATGCACATATGCGCGCTTCTACGCTCATCAGCGTCTCTCTGTTGCAACCGACTTTTATATCGCTCTCTCCGTGGTCGCCCTTCGCGGCGCCCATCGGTCATGTCAGACATTGATTAGGAACGCACAATAACCGAATCCAACCTTCCCTAAATAAACTCAACCTGATCTTTCTTTTTAAGAATATACGCCCTCCGTCCCATGGTGTAGGACATTTTTTGACGCACATTATAGGACGATGATACGCATGCTTGTGGGTATTCGAGAAAATAAATAAAATAAAACCGTATTAAGCAATTCCCATGGTGGCAGCAGTTTCCACTTTGGTGGAACCCAATGAGGCAGCAGCTGGGCTGCTGGGGTGGGGAAAAGCAAGAGCAGGAGGAGGAAGAGTCAAGAGCGATGGTGTGGCCAATCGGGAGGGAGGGAATCAATCGGCGGGATGCCATTCCATGTGGATGGAGGAGTGGTGTTGGTACGTGGAGGTGCCATCCGGCCCAACCAGGCGTTGCCATTTGTGGGGCCTTCCCCGTCCTCGGAACCTTTCCTTTCTGAGTAACAAAATCCCCCTCCCCCTTTTGCCTCCCCGGAAAACCACATCCGTCTCCTCCCTCCCTCCCTCCCTCCCTCCACCAGATTAAGCCTGGGGCGCGCCCCGCTCGCTCCTCCGAGATCCGTCCGTCCCTCCTTCTAGATCGATCCATGGCGCCGTCGTCGCCGGCGGCGGCGGTGGCGGCCGAGGGAGGCGAGCAGCAGATCGTGGCGGCGGCGGCGGCGGCGGCGGCGGCCAAGAAGGGCGGCGGGAAGAGGGGCCGGCGCGAGATGCGGCGGATCGAGGACGCCACCAGCCGGCAGGTGACCTTCTCCAAGCGCCGGAGCGGGCTGCTCAAGAAGGCCTTCGAGCTGGGCGTCCTCTGCGACGCCGAGGTCGCCCTCATCGTCTTCTCCCCCCGCGGCCGCCTCTACGAGTACGCCTCCGCGCCAGAGTACGTCCGCTCCTTAACCCTAGCCCTAGATCGGCTCCCTTTCCCCCCGCCTCCCGCTTGATTTCCGCCTCTAGATTTAATCCTTTGTTATACTCATCACAAGGGCACTGTCCGTACACATGAAATACATGTGCCCACTGCCACTCCATCCCTCAAGAACTTCCACAGTTCTTTTCCTTCGAGTTAGATCGTTTACATGTATGCCGGCAGGCCAGATCGGCGGCCGATCTTGGATAATTAAGCCACTGTTCTAGGGTTAGGCAAGAAAATTAAAAACCGGAAATAATTACAACACATTTCTATCACATGGTATATACTCAAACGATTAATTACAGATTCCATGCTGTTTTTAGCAGTTTTTCCAGACATGTCCACCTCTGCGCATTGTTTCTTTGCTGGAAAAGTCACTCGCGCTGGCCAGCACCGCCGTGTCTTGATTTTCTTCCCAATCTAGTAATCGATCTCGTTATGACTCCAACAACCATAAAAAATGGGGAAATCTTGGGAAGTCACCCTCAGCCAGCTATGAACTGTTTGTGAGCACATCAAACAAATACTACATCATAGGACAACACAGCTTGTTTCGTAGCACAGAATAAGAATAATTTCCCCTTAATTAGTACTTCCTCCGTTCGAAATTACTCGTCGAAGAAATGAATGTATCTAGACGTATTTTAGTTGTAGGTGCATCCATTTTTATGACAAGTAATTCCGAACGGAGGGAGTAGTACATAGTACCATTGGATATATTTTTGCCAGCATGATCCTCGCCTGCTTTTGGTACCTGGACACGTTGGTTCGTACAAGAGCTGGCTCAGCGCCCATGAGTTAAGCTTGCTGTGTGGTACGAACGGACTATATATCTTGAACTGGCTGCTTCGCTTTAATGCACATACATGTAAATGCGCCTGTACTTTGCCTGCAAACCCACCAACTATCATACCGAGGTGCAAATGCGTTGCTGCTGACAGTGCGCGTCAGCGATGTGCATCTGACTTGCATCTGCGGCCTATATATACCCCATACTTTACTAACCAGATAGTACATGAAATACAGTGAACATCTACAGTAGTTTCTGCCCCATTTTTGGGTAAAACTAATTAGCAGCTGTGGGGATATGCATGTTATGTGTGTGTGGAATGAATGACCAACATGTTTTCTTTCTTTTTGCCTGATGAGAGAGATCCCAGCCCTTAACACTAATTAAGGTAATGGTTCCGTAATAACAATGCTGCGAGACTGATTTTGATCGGAACTGAAAAACCTCTAGTTGCACGTGAATTGTCGTGCATATGGCCATTTTTTCCACCAGTGACATGTGCATCTTATTGTTTGTGTGGCAGTTCATTTGATATGTTTTTCTACTTAAAATGCAACAAGGTGCTTTTTTCTTTTTGATAGAACTCTCCATGTTAAATCCGCTTCCCTTCTGGAATAATTCTCAAGATGAAGGCCACTGTTGCTAAAGTAACGTCATGTTGTTGTTACACTGTCGAAATGTAACTAGAAACCTCAGTACACACCTTATATTTTCAGTGCAACCTGCAGGGCGTACAAGCCTCCAACCTAACATGGTGTATAGGCACATGTTTATGTACCATCGCTTAAAATAAATATATATTCTCCATAAAGGAAAATCATGATCGATCTGGTTTTTTTGTGTTGTTTCATTCCTCATACCAGCACAAAAGCTTTATGTACTAATTGCATCATCCACTCCTATACTTTGTGTTATCAATTGAATTTACAAAGTTTCTGCATGACATGCTTACTGTGGTTTTTGAAAAATAATAATACCAAGCATATGTGGGCTATGAACTTTCACGTAGTTGCTCTACATGGTGCAGGATGAACAGGAAATCAATATGTATCTTTCAGTCTAGTAAGATCCTAATTATCTCTGTAGTTTTTTTTAAAGTTTGTTAGGATCTTGGCCGTAGGCCACAACTTAGGTAGAGGACTGGGACTGGGGGGCGATGGATCAGGTTGGCCCCTCCGAAGCATCGCCACTAGACAACCTCCTTGTGTAGAGTCGTGTTATAGAGGTGTAGGGGCTCGACGTATTACGTATTAGTGTATTACAACTTTCTGTCCCTTTCGCTCTATTTCTCCCACAATTTGGTATTATGCACCTTCCTCCCCCACAATTTGGTATTATGCACCTTCCTTCCCTGCAATTTCTACCATCGCCAACAAAGGTAGTACATGAACAAAAACAACACAATGATGTTTTTTTAATAAGTTCAGTTGCCTTGATGGAGTGTGACCTTTTCCTATATTAGGAACACCTCGGGTGGGGTTGGACAATTGCAGGCCGTAACGTGGTCCACATAACGCTCTCTCAACCTCCCGACTGACTTCGGCCCGAGTCGTAACACGACTCCTCCAGACTCAACTCGAGAGCGTCTCGGGAGCTATACATAGATTCAAGAGCTCTAGCACCCTCCCCTTGAGTGTATTCTTTTTTTTTTGCAAAAAGGATTCAAATTTAGTATAAAGTTCAACAGAAGTATAAAACACCTCAAACATAATAAAAATTACATTGAGGTCCCTAGATCTCCAAACGACCACTACAGCCACCAGAAAGAGCCGCTGACGTGTCGCTGTCGCTGCTCCCCTACCGGAGCCAGCTTGACCTTGTTGATGACAACCGGAAAGTCTTCATGCACGTGCCACTAAGGAACACCGCCCTGGCGCCGTAGTCGTCGTCGTTGAACAATTGAATAGATCTGAAGCACCTGATACCGAATTTCCCCACACGATGATAAACCCTAACCTCACCGCCCCAACGAGGCGGCCGAAATCTACGTCGAAGCTCCGTCAACTATGTCCAGACGGAAAAACTCGAGGAGGATGAGAGCCCGGAAGAAAAAGTCGAAGAGGAAGCAACAGACCCTGAGCGCCGCACCTGCAAGGAAATAAAGTCCTAACCTAAACTACTAGCCGGAGCGGAGGCACCGAGATTTCCCTTCGCGCCACCGACCGTCGGAGCGACATAAAGAGGGAAGGCGCATCCACGTGCTCATGACGAAGTCTGGAGGGGAGATTTTGTCGTACTCGCCAAGGGATCATGAGACACACACAACTGAGCAGACCTCTCTGGCTAGATAAGATGGAGCATCCTCATGGTAGCCCTAGCCCTGGCAAAGATGATATCTTGCCATCCTTTGGCCACCACTTCTCCCCTTCAACGACATGATGGAATACTGCCCCATAGCTTCTTATATGGAGTTCCCACCTACATTGGCATGGTTGACTCCCCAACATGTCTTAAACATTGCTCTTTCTTCTTTGCCAAGAAGAGCAACTTAGAAGCTAAGAAGGTGGGGATAGCTTCATTCCATTGGGTGGGTGACAGCCAACACAGTACAACAAATACAAGGATGCTTCAGGCCATTCACCATGGCACCAATTCATCAAGTTTGTTAACGGTACCGAATTTGGTCGAATGTGTCTCAGTAACACCCTTGTCAAACTCATCTCCCTCAAGGGCACCAAAACTCATCTCCCTCAAGGGCACCAGCATGGTGGTAGTTTGGTTGTCTTCAACAAGCACTTCAATGACCTACTTGGCCGGGCGATTTGCCTACCAACTAACCCAACAGGTGGTGATTTACACCACCAACCACCAGGAACCGCTTAAGATCAAAGTAAAGGTAGGGCGCCTGAATTCTCACCCGAGGGCGATGTGTTGGGCACAACCAGCTCTAGAGATGACCGATGACCGTGGACACAAGCCATTTACCTGGGCCTTATGATGCATACCTTCTAGGATCGAGCAAGAAATAGTGAATCAGTTATACCCCTCAATATTTCTCCCCTTGCATGAGTTGTGTAACAACCCCTTAACCAGCTGGAGTGGCACCACAAAGTTCAGTTATCCACCCCCTCCCCTTCTCCTAGTCTACTCCCACAAATTAGCCACCATTTGATGTAAACCTATTATTATGCTTGTTATCACATTATATTTATTAGGTTCTTGGACTTAAATTGCAACCACTAGACATTTTTTGTATTCAGTATCATTTTTTTCCTTTTTGAGGAGTATTTGAAGATTAAACTAAAAGTAGTAGCTTTCATTAATTTATTTGTGTTCATTAGTAAAATTGGTATCTCTCAGTGCTCACTATTATGTACCTAAAAAAACATACAAGGGAAAAAGTTAAATCCTTGGAAGAGAGTAGTGTGGCTAATTTTTGAAAGTACCCACAAATGTTTTAGGCCATTTACATGTAATC
Organism: Triticum timopheevii; assembly: GCA_963921465.1. Classification (NCBI taxonomy): domain Eukaryota; kingdom Viridiplantae; phylum Streptophyta; class Magnoliopsida; order Poales; family Poaceae; genus Triticum; species Triticum timopheevii. The sequence goes on along the minus strand of OY997272.1, from coordinate 13,066,703 downwards.
ATCAAATCTAACTGGTTTCTCAGTATTTTCTCCGCCTCTTGATTTAATTGTCCTCTTATATATTCTATCTCATGATCTTGAATTTTGTTAAATAGAAAATATTAATTTAGAATTTCTAAAGTATCATGAGGTCATGGGTTCAAGTCTTGGAAACAGCCTCTTACAGAAATGTAGGGAAAGGCTGCGTACTATAGACCCAAAGTGGTCGGACCCTTCCCTGGACCCTGCGCAAGCGGGAGCTACATGCACCAGGTTGCCCTTTTTTTTTCTAAAGTAGTGTGATGAATGCGATTAATGGATATTAAACACAACATAGGCAACCCTAAGCTGAAAACAAATATACATATGGCTGAAATATCCCTTCCATACAAATTAGCATCTGATCCACCAACCCTAAGCTGTGTACTCGAGGAAGTGAGTTTCGCGGACATGAATTAGGTTCCTATTATACTGTAGTGCTTTATTATTGTTTTCCTTTAATAACAGGTATATGACCTACAAGAACACTCGCTGCCAGAATTTAGAATTCCACCGAAATATTGGTTGGTACTAAAGTATTTTGTTTCTTGAACTTCACGCTAAGTTCAGATAGGTTCTAAAAATTCTGCTTTTAATAATATTATGACAATTGGATTATATTTTTCAAAAAGAATTCTCAAATTCCAATCTCTTCGGTGAGCATCAAAAAAATTATTTATTCACAATATTAAACCTTGACCATTTAATTATACTCACAGACGTTGCACATACAACTTAATTAATTGATTGTTTTTGTTTGTTAACATTTGAAAATTCTCAGTTTGCAGAAAACGATTGATCGCTACCTGAATCACACAAAAGGGACATCTGCCAATGAGAAAACTGTTGAGCAACCAGCTGCTGGCGTTCAGGTGCAACTCCCTACCTTTCTAATACTTACAGCAATTAATCTAGATGCTATATTACATATATTTGGCTCACTATATATGCTGTGTATGTGATGTATCGTGTATGTATACGGTTGCAGATGTGTAGATCTGAAGCTACCGCCTTGAAGCACAAGATAGACGCAATTGAGGCATACCAGAGGTGACAACGGTGACTTGCCTGCTGAATCATCAACTATTCTTAGTACTTACACGTGAAAACAAGAATATATATATATGTAATCCAATCGATCCTGGGAAATAAATTACTAAATTGTACACGATATGAATGCACATGCAGGAAGCTATCTGGAGAAGGATTGGGGTCCTGTTCGGCCCATGAGCTGCAAGAGCTGGAGCTGCAGCTGGAGAAGAGCCTAAGCTGCATCCGGCAAAAGAAGGCAAGCTAGCAGAGCAGAATACCCTAATTCGGCTCTCCTTTTCTTTTCTACCTGAATAATTACACAATGTATAACAGTATTTATCGATCTAGTTTCTCAAAATTCTGGGCTGAATCGCTGATGATAACACCTTTTGTTTCACTTTCAAAGAGCAGCAACAGAAAATGCTGGATAAAATCTTGGAGCTGAAGGAGAAGGTATGCGTCAACATGTTCATCTGCCGTTAATTAATGCTAACATTATATATGTGGAGAACTTGTCACCTGTATAGCTAGCTAGCTAGCTAGCTAGTTATTAGCAGAATCATAAAAGGGTCTACGAAAATTAGCATGGTCAAGATAAGTGCGTACGTGACATGATGGTTATGTATGTGTACTAATACAGGAGAGAAAGCTGTTGACGGAGAACTCGGTGCTCCGCGAGGAGTACAAGGCGCTGCCTCTGCTAGAGCTGGCCACTGCTGCTGCTGCTGAAAGATCGCCTGACGGCGCTGGAGCTGAAGAAGCTGAGGAGGACGAGCGGCGGCAGCATTACATGGAAGTGGAGACCGAGCTGGTCATTGGAAGGCCCGGGTCGTCTAGCTAGCAGCAGTAGAAAATTGATTGATTAAATCTGCTCAATCGATCAGTCAGTCGATGAAGATCGATGCAAAAATCGATCAAATATGTTTGTCCATATATAAAATCAGTTTAATTAGGTCGGTGTGAGACTGGAGGATAGCGATGCAAAAAATAATTGACAGGCTGCATGCAGCATGCGTGCAGTGCAGGTCTTATAAAAAAAATTGGTCGCGAGATCGATCTGCATGCATGTGCTTTTGTTTTTCCATATCCAAATTAATTTAACCGATATAACTATGTGAAAGTTGAGCTGAATCCTGTATGTGTTGGTGGAGAGTTGTTGCAATGCCCTATCTATGGACCATGAATGCCGGATACAGTTTAAGATGTTAGAAAATAATTAATGTTGCAAAATGAAGCAGCATACCGAACAGTTTTTGTGGATCTTAGCTTATAAAGCCTCCAGGGCTAGCCCATCTAGTATGTTGAGCATTAATTTTGCGGATCGTCATCATGGGTGCGTCTTAGGTCTCGCTTATTGCGAAATCGACGACAGCATCACCTCAAGCACCTTCCTAAATAGACTGGCCCAGCACAGGGATGAGCGATAGGTCACTACGCTTGCTAGCGTGCTACCGCAAAAGCTAAATCTCGCCTACTGCAAGACATCCACCGGCCTCGCCTACAGCGTTCGACCCTGATGGACCGGCTGAATAGTGTGGTTTAGGAAGCTTCTACCTACAGTACCGGCTTTGGGAATGATCAGATCAGTTTATTATTTTCTCATTTTTTCCGTGTTTTTCTCTACTAGTCTGTATTTGTTTTCTTTCCGTTCTTATTTTTCAAATTTCATGTTTCTTATTTATGCAAACTTTTAAATTTTTCACGAAAACCTTTTTCAGAATATTAGAAAATACTTTTAATTGTGCGGACATTTTTTTTAAATGCCACGATTTTTGATGAATTGTATGAACATGTTTTCAAAACTGTGATAACAAATTGTTACATTCAGCAAACATATTTATAAGACGCAGTTCACAAACAAAAATATAAGTAAGAAACAACTCAAGCCTCTCGCTGGAAAGAGAAAAAAAATACATTGAAAGATCCCTACTGGGTTGGGCCACTACAGGCTGCCTTTGAGGTCACCTATCCTCCCGTGTTGCTAGAAGCCAGACATAGTGGCGCTTATCGACTACAGTGCGTATCCTGTTCTGCAGGTTTTTCCTTTTTTATTTCTTTTATTTATATTTCTTATTTACACAACCAAACTACACATTTACATTCGTAACTGCAACAATACTTGGACAAAGGAAAGGACCAAGTCACGAGCGAAGATTCTTTTTGTGGATGATTTTGACCGACCGTCGACAGATATGTGCCTCTAAACCGCGTCGGTTTGGCCAATTTGGGAGATCTCATTCCACTTGTGTGGGTTGCCCTATCGCCATGTTCATTCATCGCAAATATAACATTAAACAAAAAAACAGGAGCAGAGTTAGCCTACACGGGAAAAAAGAGAGGTGTAGGGCCATAGTGCGATCTTGTTTTTCAGAAAACTATGAAATGCCTATATCAATACAGTGTGTGCCCGAATTTACTAATTTATACTCACCATGTTCCTATTTTTTCCAAATAATTGTTTCTTTCCCAAGTCAAACTTATTTACATTTGATGACCGAGTTTTAAAAAAAGTACGGGATATGACGGTCACGCATGCAGACATGCAGTGGACGCACGTTGATAAATAGAGCATACTCATGAAGCGGACATGAAGTGGAATGCACCCAGTTTTTTTGTTCATTTTTTCCTTTCTGTTTTGTTTTCCTTCTTTAATATAATTCATGATTTTAAAAAGTTCCAAATTTCCCAAAAAAACTAGGAAGTTTAAAAAAGTTCAAGAAATCATAAATGTTCGTGCATCCAAAAACCATTTATGATTTCAAAAAAATGTTCGTACATTAAAAAATTCATGATTTTTTCAAAAGTATTTAGAAAAAACAAAAATAATTGTGAATGACAAACATAGTTCATCAAACGTTCATTAATTTTGAAAAATGTTAATGTATTTCAAAAAAAATTGCCAAACAAAAAAAACATGAATTTAAGAAATTTTCCCAAAGTTTAAAATATTCGTTGATTCAATTTTTTTCACAATTTCCCAAAAAACATTTGCGACATAAAAAAATGTTCAGAGTTTCATAAAAAATGTTCACAAAGATGTTTGCAAAATTAAAAAGGAAAAAGGAAAGAAAAAACCAAAATGTTAAAAAAGAGAATGGAAAAAGAAGCAAATACGAACATGAGAAAATGCAGAAAATAGTGAAAGGAAAAAAATCCGGTCTAGGAAGGTTCTATAACTTCCCAAAACAGGGAAAGGGTTTACTTGGGTTGGCCCAAAATGTGTACGCAGCGGGAGTGCGCGCGCTGGGGGTGGATGGGGGTGGGTGGGGGTGGGGTGGGGGGGGGGGGGGGGGCTGGAGTGACCGACGCACCGACCACCATTCTAGCACCCGTCTCACTGCATTCTGCATGCCCGTTTAGGTCGCCACTTCCTTTGGTTCATGCGCGCTTGTCCTTTGGTTTTTCTGGTTCACACACTTCTTGTTTTTTGTTGATTTTCTTTCTTTGGTTTTTCTCTGGCCACGAATTCGACGGGGCTTATAAAATTAAAGGATACCTACATGTGTATCCATTGAGCAGTATCTTCACACCGTGGCTTGCTGGTACTCTTTTTATGCCACTAAAAGAGGGGCTCTACTCACTCATAACCACCGCCTTCCAAAGGTTACTCCACCTTCTCGGATGCTTACAAGTGGTGCACTGCATGTGCGTCACTTTTCGCGACCCGAGAGTTTCTCTTTTTTTTTAGATAATTTTAAAAAATGGTTTATTTGTTTAGTCGTGCATCCAATCACGAACCGTTTTTACGGTTGTATTTCTCGTGTCGGTTTTATCCCTCCAAAACCTAAGGAAATCAGGCAAAAACCTAAAAGCACAAAGAAACCAAAATAATCCTGTAAAACCCAAAAAAAAAGTGTACAGATGGGATCGTTAGCATGCAACGTGGTCACGTTTTTTTTTTTGAGTAAACACGTGGTGACGGTTGGGCGCACCGCTTGGTGCAAACTCATGCCAAAAAAGTGACATTTGCTGAAGCCCTTCAAGATGTACCTGTTAATTAGTTGCCCGACTCCTATTTGACGCCCCTTGCGCCGATTATAGTGTATTTCACAAACCGGCGCACACCTCCTCGGTCCTGGGCTTAGCCCATTAGATTTTTCTTCTTATTTATTTTAACCTTCAAAAATAAGCGCGTGAAGTGGGATTCAAACTCTTTACCACTTGATGTACTTACAAACCGATGTAACCTACTAGGAAGGTAAACTTGATGTGCCCAGTTACTTTTTCTTCTTCTTGTTGTTACGTGTCTTCTCTGTCTGGTTCTCTTTGGTTTTATTCTTTGTTTTCTTTTTCTATTTGTTTAGACTCACTAATTTCTTAAATTCGTGATTTTCTTTTTCAGATTCATGAACATTTTCTTAAATGCCTGAACTTTTTCTATATTGTAGAACTTTTTTAATTCCACGGATCACTTTCATATTTGTGAACTTTTTTTTGTCGAATTCATCAACTTCTTTCAGGTTCGTGAACTTTTTTAGAAAATCGATGATTTTTTTCTTTTTTTTGTTAAATTCGTCAATTTTCGTTTTTAAAAATATTGAACTTGTTTCACTTTCATGATTTTTTTCAGATTATTTTTTTCGAAGATCCTGCGAACTTTCTCAAATCTGTAAACTTTTTCAAACTTGTGGTCAATTTGCAAATTCATGATTTTTTTCTCAAAAATGATAAAGGTGGGAAAACGCTATGTGCCCAGCCTCTCAGAAGCGCTCCTGGGGTGGGCCGGGCCGTGCAATGTTGCCCGTCGACCATCCCAAACGAACCAGCATGTCCACCCCAAAGATAAGAGCATTTCTAGTCGTTGGAGCCCCTAAGAATACCACCGGACCTAAAAAGCTGATGCCAAATGCTTCCTTCATTCGGCGAAATAGAAGTGCACGAGGAGGGCATCTTCCCAGCTACACCCCACCCCAACCAAAAGTTTGCGAAGTAAATGACTAAGTTGGCCAAGAAAAAAGGAATGTGGGGAGACGCGATCCACTGAAACTTCCGCCGGTGCCCCCCAGCGCGCTGCGTTTCGCCTGGGTTTGTTTGCCGGCGTTATTTTGGCGTCGTGGGGGCGTGGCCGGCCCGTTTTTTCGGCAGAAAGCGTCATCCGGGCCTGAAAAGATGTCTGAGGGGGTGGGGCGGGGCGGGTGGAGATGCTCTAAGGGGGAAAACCGCAGACTTGAAATGGGAGCGTACGGCAGTAGCTTTGCGGATAATAGCATGGTACAAGTGATGTTATTCAGGGCTACTAATAGCATGGTACAAGTAGCTTTGCGGATAAGATAAGGTGGAGGATGGCACCCCTTCCTTCCTCCTCATCCTGTGGACTGTGGACAGACCATCATCATCATCGTCGTCAATAATGCAGTTGGAAAAGAAAAGACTGTACATGCAATTGCAGCTAGCATTTGCACGCCCAAGTGCCTGGCACACACGCAAAGACAAGGGGCAAAGCGATGGGGAAAAGCAGACCAAAGGCCAAAGGCGGCACTCATCACGCAGGCAAATCGGTTGGATCCGGCGGTGGTCTGGCTTTGCAGCATGCAGGGGCACCCACCGTGCGGGGAAATAGCGAGCTGAGGGGGCCCCGCGGGGCAGCCTGGAGAAGAAGACCCGTATGCTCTCTCTGCTGGGTGCGCGTACCGATTCCTTCCCATCGCCCGCCACCCCTGCCCGCCAGCGCGTCTCCGCGTTGGAGCTCGTTGCGCCCGGCCTGCCCCCCGTGCTCGCCTTGTCACGCGCCCGGTCGCTCCCGCTCTCAAGCTTCTGGCCGCGCTCGGTCACTCTAGCCCCGCTGCTTCCTACTCGAGCTGTACGGACGCTTGCTTCCCCGGCGGAACCAGTTGCAGAGGCAGCAAATAGATCCGCCGCATGTCGGGTGTATCCGTCGTCCTCGCGTGTCAGCCGCATATCCGCTGGGCGGACGAGCGATCTAAACGGACAATATCCATGTCCGTCTAGGTCCGAGCGTTGGAGTTGCTCCTAGGGCCCGGCCTCTTGGAGGCATTCCCTTGACCGGGCCGTGCAAGGATGTCTGTCGACCATCCCAAACGAACCAGCATGTCCACCCCAAAAAGTGAAGAAGAAGAAAAAAGACCGTCCCTGAAGTGGAACTTGTACGACAGAAGGCGGCCATCCATAAGAGCAACTCCAATGAGGCGATCCATTTTGTCTGACAGAAAAGACGGCCCAACGCGCCGACCTAAACAAATGCGCGTCCGTTTTTCGTCCGCCTGCTGACCCATTCCCGGTCTATTTTTGAGCCGGAATTGCGTCGGCGCGGACACAAGACGGACAAGCGTGCTCGCCCTCTCTCCTTCCTGGCCCGCTGGTCGGTGGCACCATGGCCTCTCCCCATCCAACAGCACACCCTGGCCCGGCTTCTTCGTCGCTGACGCCGCCGGCCATTTTTTCCGATAGAAAAAGGATACATACATAGTTCTAGCATAGACAGATAAAAGAAAAAGGTCAACTACTCGTCGTTTCCGACTCGGTAATGTCCTCCTCCGAAGTCTGAATGTAGGCGTCATCAAACCGCTCGTCCTCGGAGTCCCAGGACGACGCTTCTCCTAGCTTCATGTGCAATTGAGCGGCCTGCTTCCGCGCACGCTTGTCCTTTCGATAGCCGGCTCGCTCCGTCCTCCTTGCCTCCCTCTCCATCCTCCTTTGCTTGTAGAACCGGCGCTCGTTGACGATGTCCTGCGGGAAGCGTTCGCGCCACACCGCCATGGCTTCCACGTCCATCTCGGCGATGGCGAGGCGACGCTGCAGCCTCCGGTTGTCACGACGATCCTCGTCGGTGAAAAGCCGCGGGAGAGGCGCGAGATCCTGCGCCCGCTGGCTCGTCGACACGTCCGGAAAATTCATCTCCCGACTAGGCCGCTGGAGGCGCCACGCCGCCTCCTCTGCGGTGTTGAAGGTGCCGAGAATGAGGTGTTTCTCGGCAAACCAGATCTTGAAGGAGAAGGCGCCGGAGCGGCGCTCGCGGGCTCTGCGAAAATCCAAAGCGCCCATACGGCGGGTCGACATGGTGGCGCAGAGGCGGCGAGGCTAGTGAGAGGGGGCGAGACGAGTGGGCGGCGGACAAAGTGTGGAGGGAGTGCATTTTTAATAACGCGCCGGCCGTGGCGCGCCAAAACCAGCGCGCGCTAGGCCGATTGGATAAAAGGCGATCAAAAGCGCCGTCCGTGTTGGTCGGCGCGTCGGAGTTGTTCTAAGGGAGGTAGCAGCATTATTGCGCCACGAGTGATGTTATTGAGGGCTAGTAATAGGAATACTAGCTTTGCGGATAAGATGAGGTAGGCGATGGCACTTCTCACTCCTTTTTCCTCATCCTATGGACGGACGGACAGACCGTCGTCATCATCATCATCGTCGCCGGCAATAATGCAGTTGGAAAAGAAAAGACTGTGCTACATGCAGCCAGCAACAGCAATAGCAACGGCAATGGCACGCCCAAGTGGCTAGCAAAGCGAAGGCGCAAAGCAGAGGGGCGGCAAAGGCGGCACTCATCACGCATGCAGGCAGGTCGGTTGGATCCGGCGGTCTCGCTTTGCAGCATGCAGGGGCACCCACCGTGCGGGGAAATATCGAGCGAGGAGGGCCCCGCGTGTCATCTGCGCGCCGGCACCGCGGGCCCGCGCGGCAGCCTGGAGAAGAAGACCCGCCTGCCCTCTGCCGGGTGCGCGTAGCGATTCCTCCCACCGCGTGCGTCCGTGCGTGCCTTCCTTCCCGTCGCCGCCACCCCTACCCGCGTCGCACGTGCCACCGCTCGCTATCGCTATCGGTAGGGGAAGGAAGGAAGGAAGGAGGCAGGAAAGAGAGAGGAGGAGAAATTCCCCAACCTCTCTCTCTTTCTCCGTATGTTGTGTTGAGTTCCACTTGACTCGCTCTCCGCAGATCAAATCCGCCTCGAATTCCCCGATCCAGCAGCGCGGCCAGCCATCCACATCCACATCCCCGCCACAGACGACCCTTCTCCTCTGCTCCCATCCTTCCTTCGTCCCCCCCGCCCGCCCAGCGCCAGATCCCTCCGTCTCCCCGGGCGCAACCCACCTTCCAGACCCAGCGGTACCCCATCACCACCCCCGCCTTCCTGCCAGGTAACCGCCCCTCGCCCCTCCCCCTCCCTCCGCTCCAACCCGGATCTGGATGTTCCTCTTCTTCGCGCGAATCAGGCCGCTCCGACGCCCAATTCGTGTGAAGAGCGGGCCGCCACGCGTTCGATTAGGGGCGTGTGCTGGGGAATTGGCGGTTGGTGCCCTGAATCGCGCGCAGAGGCACGGGCCCGCGCATAGGTTATGTCGACGATTCGGTCGAATTGGTGTACCCGGTCGTGCCCTGACGAGGAATCGGGGTTTGTTCCCGCCCCGGAGTTTGCGCGCGTGCCGCCGTGCTAGATCGCGCGAGAGCCCGGGGGATCCGTCTGCTTGCTCGGGTCTGGCCGTCAAGGAATTCGGCTAGTACCTTTTGCTGCCCGAGATCTCGCCTCGCCTCACCCTTGGCTCTCGCGGCGCAGCATGCGGTGGATTGAATTATGTGACGGTGCTCCTGCTCTATCCTTCTAGTAGCGAGGTTATTCGGGTGATTTATTTGGGTCGATATGTTAGAGGTCCTCGGCCATGATGCAACCGAACAGCACATCGTTAGATCGTCTGGGTACCCTTTCCAGGGAAATTTACTTCTGCCGTTGAGATACTGCCCGAATTGATGGCAAGTTGAGTAGTAAGACTGCACCAATTTAAACTCCAAGCCTCTGTATTTATCTCTCATATGCTTCTGCCAAGCATTTAAGCTCCATGCAGTGAATTCTGTGATGCTCGTGCTCCCTTCTTCTAGTGAGGTTAACATTTCGCTAATTTATTGGGTGGATATGCTAGATCCTGGGCCATGATGTAGAGTAGTACTAGTAGCACAACATTTGGCTCTACCTTTTTACGGAAATTTTGCTACTGCCGTTTAGATACACCCGAATTCATGGCAATTTGAGTTGAACTCTGCAATTTATTCAGATCGGTCCATGGATCGGCCACTTTACTTGGCATGATCACAAAGATCGGACCATTTCTCTTCTTCTACAAAAAGATACCAAAGCCCATATCGACACTCCAAGCCTCTGTCATCTGTATTCATTTCTGGTCTGGTTCTGCCAGGCTTCACCCAAGAAATGAGATCTTGTATGTGTCTCTTTGGAGAGCAGCACAAACTTGAGAATTCAAATCCTTAGAACTGGGTGTGCCAATTGGGAATTTGTTCATGGGGATAATTTTTGCCGCCTTGCTCACTGATTGCCATTATAATTCAAATACTGAAACTCTGTCGCGATATCATTTTTCGTACATGATGTGTTAAAAATGTTTGGTTTATTCTGTATTGTAACATCATTATTGCATTGCCTGAAATCACGAAAGGGTCTATTCTTCTTCTTCACCATCTATATCTGTTCATTTTCCAAAAGCTGACTACTGTTTCTTACCTGAAGCTTCTTCTTCTATTGTTGCAGTAGTAGATCCCTTATGAGCTGGTTGGCTGCGGTTTCACTTCAGTTTGGGGGCTACTAAGATGGGTCAGCAGCTGGGCAGAGACAAGATTGGATCAAACTTAACAGCTGATGACATAGCAAGCGCCTTCTACTTCTCGCTCCTGCTCTCCCCTGTTGTCTCCTTCTGGGATTGCATCTTCCGCAAGATAAGATACTCCTTCAGACCTGAGTGGGTGTAGCATTCCGCGCCAAATGCTTCAGCACTAGTTGGTCCGGGAGTAAATCGGCGGGCCCGTAGGAAGAAAGCATCTAGACAGGAGTCCAATAACTATGAACTTTGCAGATTTTGGTTTTCCGTAATTATAACTGGTAGAGGAGTTTAGCTGAGAGATAGTAGTAGTCAACAGAAAGCAGTCACAGTGGTCATGGAGAAGGCTGCGGGTAATCAGGCAGGGAAAGTCTTGAAGAAGGGAAAGAAGAAGCAGGCGAAGGATGAGCTGGACCGCCAGAAGCAGGCTGAGAAGAAGCGGCGTCGGCTGGAGAAAGCGCTCGCAAACTCTGCTGCCATCATCTCAGAGCTGGAGAAGAAGAAGCAGAAGAAGAAAGAGGAGCAGGAAAGGCTGGACGAGGAAGGCGCTTCGATAGCCGAAGCAGTCGCTCTTCATGTTCTCATAGGTGAGGACTCCGATGAATCCCGCCATCTGGTGCTGAACAAGCACAGAAGATGCAACGACTGGGACCCCTCGGCTGGTTTGGACTTCACTCTGGACACGCAAGGCGCAGCCGATATCTACTCCCCTGGTGGACTCATGTGCGCCAATCAAGCTTATGCTTCCAGGGGTAGGTGGATCGACTGGGGCAACGCGCATCCGCTGCCAACCTGGGGGGAAGTGAGGGACCTGAAGGCGTCCTACTACCAAGGAACGTTCCACCAGTCAACAGTCGCCTGCCCGGGCTTCATGGCTGCCCAGGCCGTCTCGTCGCTGCAGATCCGAGAAGACTCATCCTCTCCAGGCCAGGGAGTCGCCGCCGCGACCGTCGTTAATAGGATGCTCGGCGGCACCAACAGGCTCAACCTTTACAGGGAGATATGAAAAAGGAAGATATATACAACCAACCTCGGTCGTCATAGTGGTTTTGTACATAATAGTCACCGAAGGTGTGCTGACTATTTTGCCTGCGTGCAGCTGTTCCAGCTATCAGGAGAATCTGATGGCGCAACTTGTTTCGCCCTTTTGTTTTCGTCGGTCGGTGTAATAGGATATTTTGCGTCTGTTATTGTCGGTATTGTAATGAAACAAATATGATTTCGATTCTCTTGCTGCTAGCTGGGTTTTCTCTCGAAAGTCTATATATAGTTCTTATTGCGTTTCCTCGCAAAATAAAAATGTGCCTGTGGAATGGAAACTTTTTGCATTTCTGCCTTAGTTCATTAGTGCATTATAGTTTATGGCTCATCTCTCCACATCATCTGTGTTGAGCATTGTTCCCAAGAGTATTTTGTTGTGCTGATACACCAAGGAAAGATTCGGCTGCCAAATTAAATCCCAGAAGGGAACATGGATGCATCTGTGTATTATAAACTGCTGAGTTATGTACAGGTAAGAACTAGACCCATAAGACTACCCACAGTGGGAGTAACATTGGTAGTAACATCACACATATCTAGATAAAATAGATGATGTGGCAAACAATAAATGAAGAAAGAGAGGCATGTGGTAACATAGCTAGTTACTACTAGTATGAGTAACATCACGCACCGGGCCTCTCCATAGTTAGAATGCTCACAACCAAGGTCAGGCCTTATTCACAAAATTATCGAAATGAAGGAATAGGAAAAAACACAAAAATATAGTGTCATGTCCACTTGTATACTATAGGATTACAAATCTGCATTAATTTGGATTAAGAGTGTTTGGTATTAGAAGAAAAACAGAAAAAAAAATACTCCAAAATAGAGTAACATGATTTTTTTTTTCATGCAAAAATTTCGATCTATTCATCATACAGTACAAAGACATCAGAAGTAAGAAAAATTACACCCGTATTTATAGACCATCTAGCGACGACTACAATCACTGAAGTTAGCCAAAGGCGCACCGCCGTCATCGCCCCTCCTTCACCATAGTCGGACAAATCTTTTATTATAATAAACAGTTGGGAAGTCGTCGTGCTAAGGGCCCGGAGGACCAGTGCATCAGAACAGCAACCGCCGCCGATGAAGAAAAGCGTAGATCAAAATAGAGTACAAATGAATCCCATGAATTTTTTTTCCGAATGATTCCAATCCTTCGAATGGAACAACCATCACAGAAAAAAAAACTGTAAGGACTCAAATCCCCTAAAAATTCTATGTAATTCGTTTGAATCAAGGATCCTTAGCCTTAACCTGCCAAACAAGTTTTTGATTTTCTGAGAACAGCCTGCCAAGCAAGTACATCCATGTGTATTTTTATTTTATTTATTTTTGTTGAGGGAAATATGGCCATGTGTATGGCTTTCTTATACTACCTTTTTTTAGGGGAATCCTTTTTTTTTTTAGAAAATCGTTCTAGGGAAAGGCTTTGTTGAACTGGAGCGGTGCGGGTTGAGCAAGGAGGAGATGGGCTGGATGGGCCGAGAAGAACGAAACGGACTCAGCCGTCAGCCCATTAGTTCAAGACCTACCGAGGCCCGGACTCTCTAGGTTTCCACCACGGCCGCCTCCTTTCCTCTGCCCGTGCAACCCCGCCGTCCTCTGCTTCGCTGCGCCGCCTCGCCGGAGCTCCGCCGCCCCGACCTCGCCTCCTCCGCCGTAAGTCCCCTCCGCCCCTCCTCCTTCCCCGCGTCTTCTTCATCGACGCAACCCAGAAAACAGTCGTGTCGACCAGCCCCGCGTCTTCTTCCCGATGCAACCCGCCGGAGATGAGCTGCCCAACTCCTTGGTATTCCAAGGATACATTGCCAAATTGCCAGTGAAAAAAGTGTTCCTTTTCTTCATCATTTACTTAAATACCTAATGACATTGCTGTAAATTAGTCTGCTATATGCCATAGTTGTCTCTCCTAGAAGTTCTTTTTGTCAGAATAGTGTAGCTGAACAAATCGGTGAAAAATCACCCATCTTTAATGGTTATTAGTCTGGATTGAACACCCATCTTTAAGAACACAATCTTATGATTCATGCTCAGCCACAGTTGCTACATTGTGTTCATTTGATGACCTGTCTGTCATCTTCAACGGCAGGGAGCTACATTGGCGTTTGATTGATCAACATGGGGTTGAGGGACAAGGCCAGGACCGGCGAGGGGAAGGATTTCCCGGTGCCTGTTAATCAGGCAGGGAGTAAAGTCTTGAAGAAGGGGAAGAAGAAACAGGAGCCGGACCGCCAGAAGCAGGCTGAGAAGAAGCGGCGCCGGCTGGAGAAAGCGCTCGCAAACTCTGCCACCATCATTTCACAGCTGGGAAAGAGGAAGCAGAATAATAATAAAGAGGAACAGGAAAGGCCGGACGAGGAGGAAGTCGCTTTGAAGCAGAAAGATGAACCGGACCGCCCGAAGAAGGCAGGAAAGAGGCGGCGTCTGCTGGAGAAAGCGCTCGCAAACTCCGCTGCCATCATTTCACAGCTGGGAAAGAGGAAGCAGAATAATAAGAAAGAGGAGCAGGAAATGCCGGACGAGGAGGAAGTTGCTCCGAAGATGAAAGATGATCCGGACCGCCAGAGGCAGGCTGAGAAGAAGCGGCGCCGGCTGGAGAAATTGCTCGCAAACTCTGCCGCCATCGTTTCAGAGCTGGAAAAGAAGAAGCAGAAGAGGAAAGAGGAACAGGAAATGCTGGACGAGGAAGTCGCTTCGATAGCCGATGCGGTAGCCCTTCATGTTCGCATTGGTGAGGACTCCGGTGAATCCCGCCGTCTGGTGCTGAAGGGGCACAGAAGGTGCAGCGACTGGGACCGCGATGCTGGTTTCAACCTCTACATGGAGATGTGAAGAAGAAGATGTATACAACCTAGCTCGTTGTCATAGTGTTTCTGTACATAGTCACTGAAGGTGTGCAGACTATTTTGCCTGGGTGCAGCCTGTTCCTGCTATCAGATGAGAAGAATATGATCTGATAGGTCAACTTGTTTCACCCTTTTGTTATCGTCGGTCGGTGTAATAGGATATTTTGCGTCTGTTATCGTCGGTATTGTGATGGAACATGTATGGTCTCGATTCTCTTGCTGCTAGCTGAGTTTTTTCTCGAAAGTCTATATATAGTTCTTCTTTTTGTGTTTCCTCTCAAAATAAAAAAAAGGTGCTTGTGGAATGAACAACTTTTTTGTGTTCTTGCCTTCGTTCAGCAATGCACTTATTCATGCCTCGTCGCTCCACATCATCTGTATTATGAACTGCAGAGTTATGTACAGGTAAGAACTAGAACCAGAACAGATTCTGCCGTGCTGAAAACTTCTTGACAACTCATTTTCACATTGCTGCGCATTATAGATGGATCGGGGGTGACCCAACAGATCCGTACGTGAACAAGGTTTAGCCCTTCTTTGATTTGCATGATTCTCAAAATGCACAAATAGAAAAAACACAAGAATATAGTGTCGTGTCCTCTTGTATCATATAGAATTACAAAACTACACCCTGCAAAAAAAAAGAATTAAAAAACTACATAATTTTGAATGTAAGAGTGTTTGATATTAGAAGAAAAACAGAAAAAAAAACTCCAAAATAGAGTAACATGAATTCTACCAAAGAGGTTTACGGGGATGAAATGTTTTCTCCAAAAGAGGGTACACATGAATCCTATGAAAAAAAAGAACACCGAGGATTCCAATCTTGCAAATAGAACAACCATCATTGCAAAAATTCGTAAGGATTGAAATCCTCAAAAAAAATCCTAAATAATTCGTTTGAATCAAAGTAGCCTTAGCCTGCCAAGCAAGTTTTTGCTTTTCTGAGAGCATCCTGGTAAGCAATTAATTACAACCATGTGTATTTTTTGAGACAAATTACAGCCATGTGTATGGCTTTGTTTTTTTTATTTTGAGAAAATGTGTATGGCTTTGTTAGGAGGAGATGGGCTGGATGGGCCGAGAAGAACGAAACGGACCCTTGGTAGCCGTCAGCCCATTAGTTGAAGACCTAAGTCGAGCCGCACGCCCCCTTGGCCCGGACCCTCTAGGTTTCCGCCGCCGCCGCCTCCCCTCTACTCCTCGCTATCGGCCACGCTCCGTCTCTTTTCCTCTGCCCCGCAACTCCGCCGTCCTCCCCGCCGCCTCGCCGGACCTCCGCCACCCCGACCTCGCCTCCTCCTCCGTAAGCTCCCTCTGCCCCTCCTTCCTCCCCCGCGTCTTCTTCATTGACGCAACCAGAAGAGGAACATAGAGGTTTGATTACCGAAATTCTTCAATTACAGGGAGCTGCATAGAGGTTTGATTGAGCGAGCGAGATGGGGTTGAGGGACAAGAAGAGGAACCAGAGGCGGGTGCTCTCACGCCGCTCGGCCGGCCCCAAGACCGGCGAGGGCAAGGATTTCCTGGTGCGTGCGTGCGCGCTTGCTTGCCTCTGAACCGAATCGAACCCAACCGAAAGAAACACACACCCACACATCCGTTTTGTTCCTGTCCCTGATGTTGTGCTGTGATTGGTTGGTGCAGCCGCTGGAGGGGAAAGAGCACAGGATCCGGGAGAAGAAGCAGCCCGAGGAGCCGGAGAGCACGGCCACCGTCCTCTACATCGGCCACATCCCCCACGGTTTCTACGAGGACCAGATGCAAGGTCTGTCTGTCTCCCTCGGTAGAGCCTAGAGAAAGCGCGGCGGCTGCGACAAGGTGTCTGGTCCTAATATCCGTCTCTGTTGGTTTGGTTGTTCTTGCAGGTTTCTTTCAGCAGTTTGGGGCTGTTAAGAGGGTCAGGGTTGCCCGGAACCGCAAGGTATCCTATGCTGCGTCACAAGGTGTTTGATATTTGTCTGTGTGTCTTCTGCAACCATCTCACTTGCTGTTTGGTGATGTGTTTAGACAGGGAAGTCCAAGCACTATGGATTCATTGAGTTTGAGAACCCTGAGGTAAGCACACGCATTTTGGATATATCACGGCACACTGTATGTTTGTTGTCTGCTTACAAATTCCTGGCATGTTGTTGGTATATCAGGTGGCGAAGATTGTGGCTGATGAGATGAATAACTACCTGCTGTTTGAGCACACTCTGCAGATTGCGCCTGTCCCGCCGGAGAAAGTTCATGCCAAATTGTAATCACTGCAACTATGCTGGTTATTCTGTTTATTTTCGCTTTTTGATATTGAAAGCATAGCCTTCATCTTCTGTTTAGGACTACACATCAACTACCAGTAAATGAAGTATATATTATATATTCCTGGGAAAATGCTGTGTACTCTTTGTTTCTGTCATAGTATACTGTTTACAGTGATATGCTTTCCTTATAGGTTACAGACACTCAGTTAATATTACCAGGATATTTGTTTCCACTGCATTGCACAGCTGGTTTATGCCTGTTCATAGAAAGAAAATATTGATGCAAGCTCTGCTTATTAGGGTAATTCAGAGTGGTGTTAATATTTGCTGACTGCGTTACGCAAACTGTGTAAGCCATGTTGGAAATATATATATGAATAGCTATAATGAGTGATATGGGAATGTCAAAAACAAAATTATAAACCAAGAATTCACTATGATGATAAAAACATGCAATAATGGAAGATTTGTGAGTCAAGGGTTTGTGAGAGTAATATGAATCGGTATATATGCCACTGCATCAGTAAGTGCACCACTGAAGCTTGGTGGTAATCTCTTGTAAGAACTTGCAAGGTTATTGTCTTAGATCTCCTTCGCGTGCCTTTATTTATTCTTGAATCCTTGTTTTTTTTTGTGTACTTTATGAACACGGAGGTTGTAGTAATTCTTGCATCACTACAGTTTTGTTTTCCTGTAATTTGTAACATATAGCTGTGCATAGTCACTGTTTCTTGCGTTTTGATTCCACATCTTGTATCGCTTCTAGATGGAAAGGTGTGCGGAAGGGATTTATACCAGTTGACCGAGTAGCAATTGAACGGAGGCGGCTTAGTAAGGTAATCTGTTGCTAACTACAACCGGAACGTGAAATTTTGCACTGTAGATTAATAAGCTGTTGTTTTACCAGGATAAAACAGTGGAAGAGCACAAGAAGATGCTCGAAGGAATTGTAAAGCGGGATGAGAAGCGCCGCAAAAGAATCAAGGCTGCTGGTATCGATTACGAGTGTCCTGCCCTTGTAAGTAACACTTGATGCTGTTCATTGATTTAATAAATTGGTCTTACGTAACCAGATATGAATTAGTTCAGCAATTTGCCTGCACATTTCAACCTTCTTATTTACCTGGAGCAAAAGGCACACAATTGTGGTGTTCTAGAGCCAATTTTGCCATGTGTTACTTTGTAGGTCGTTGATAATCATAGTAGTGCTTATTTATTCTTATCTACATTCGCCTACTGGTTTCAAATAATTTATGCAATAGCACCAGTGTTCATCCCAGGCTTTTCTTAATAATATTTTGTGCTGTGCTTTAATTGTTTTTTTTCGTTTCATGCCATATGCGGCTGGTACTATGTGGAGATAGGTTGTAAAGGATAAACAGTTCATGATTGATCAGTATATTAGCTTTTGCTTTTTGCCTGTCTTAATTTTGCTAAATGACGACGTTTCTTTTTTTCTGATTGTATGCTGTGTGTGAGGTGATGACAAGAAATTTCCCTGGCTGCTAATGTCTTTCATGGTTATACAGATCGGAAGCGTTCAGCCTTCAGCTAAGAAGATCAAGTTTGATGAGGATTAGCTATAGAGAAGGCAGATGGATCTTTATCCGGTGGGAGCGACGGGACTCTGCTGAGTTAACCTGTCTGGTCTATTTTAGTTGGGGATGAGAAGGCGGTTTCGTACTTTGGTTTTGTATCTGTGTTTGGTCGATGTTATGTAAGTTGAATGATGACTGGTTTATGTTGGTGAAGAAGCATCAAGCTGTGGTGGAAAATTAACGAACTTGCTATCTTTCCTGCTCCCTGATTTACATCCTTAAGCTGTCACTGCAGATCCACCATATAATTAGTGTTAATTGGTCTCCAAGGTTTAATGCTTTCTCAAGGAAAAGATATGCTTTTCTAGATTTTGGATTTGTTGCTACTTACTTTAACTATTAGCTACTTCAGCGATCATTTCTTAGATTAATTTGTGTTTCAACATTTACACCTTGTAGATACTTTTTGGGGGATGCATGCTGGAGCCTCAATATGATCAGGCTGCTTGCACGCACGCACGAATGTGGTGGTTAATAAGATTTTGTCATTTGCTACGCCACTCAAGATATATACCAATGTACATAGTTTTCGCTTCTTTTCTGTATTTCCTTTTTCCGTGAAGGGATACATGCCAATGTTGATTACTAAAACTTTTTGGTCGACTCTGCAATGCCCCCTCCTAAATCTTAGAATCCTAATGCTCAAACCGAAACTGCTAACAACTACAAAAGGATAAGTTGCATTGGAATCGAGAAAGTTCCGTTCATAATTGCGGTCCCAAAATAAACGAGTTGTTAGTTGTAGAATATTTGAAGGAGGATGGGATTCAACTCAGGGAAAGGAACAATGCAGGTTTGATTCCCGCTACCCGCTCCATTCTGGAAAAGCTCTCTTTTTACAATAAAACGCGAACCGCGTGGAGCCCATAGGACCGTTATAGTTACGGACGCGGTTCACCGGGGCTTCGGTCGCCAGCTTCCCTGTCATCAGTTCACCAGCCCCCGGGCCCCTCTTTCTTTTCTCTTCCAGCCCCCGGACGGGCTACTATAGGCCAAACTAAAGAAGTCAACGAGGTTAATCAACCGATGCAAGTTGCATGTGTTGACGTGGTTGCGGTTAGCATGCAGGGCCATTGATTATCCCCCGAATGATCATCAGATTATTACTATAGCTAGCACATTCCATTCTTCAAGTATCTACTTGGCCTCCTTGACAGTTCCTCACCACCAACATGCTATTAAGATATCCCCGCAAGAAACCACACGATATCGAGATAAGAAGAGCGAATAGTCTAGCCCTATAAATAACCAGGCGGAAGCTTTCACTAGGAACCCACATCATCTTGAGCTCTCAGAATGGCAGACACAAAACTAGTAGCTCTCGATTTTATTGCCCTCTTGAGCATTGGATTAGCCAATGCTTCAATGAGTAGGGAGATCCATGGGGAGGGAGGCTCCAACTCTAGCTTTGAAGGAAAGGCGATGGAGAGGGAGGGGGTGGTGGAGAAGTGAGTGGTGTCGACTCATGTTCTGGGACTGGAACTCGATCTGGCCAGAGTGAAGCAGTGGTGTACATGCAAGCACTGGAGGTGGAGGGGGTGGCAGTAGCCAATATGGTGGTAATGGATCCGGTGTCGGCTCAGGCTCCAGTCAGTATAGTGTAGGAGGGGGTGGATATGGTGAACTTGGTGTATCTCTTCTAGCTCTGGTAGTACCATTGATGGCGATGGTGGAGGATTATGAAAAGCATTTTTCAGTTGCTTCCAGTCCCATGAGTAAGAATTATACAATAACCCGAACCATGCCAATGCATTTTCCTCCAAATATAAAGGGAACAACTTCTTCTTTACTTCTCTCTTTGTCAAGCTTGAAAACTCAATAAGACCACATAATTCTTTCATAAATAACAAGTGCATATCAAGATGAACAATTCCATCTCCCGCATAATGGTTAATTTTCACTTGTTCAAGAATGCTAACATGTATTTCAAAACAAATATTTTTATTAGGTGGAATTTCCTTCCTAACCACTTGTGCACGTGGGGAGGTCACCCCAAACAAGCATATTAAAGGATTAGCTTCCATAATAGCAGACGAAAACAAAAAACAACATGTACGATAAAAGTTGTCCTTACCAAATTCCACTTACCAAGAGCGCTCTACACTCCCTGGCAACAGTGTTAGAAAAGAGTCTTGATGACCCAAAAATATAGGGGATCAATCGTAGTCCTTTCGATAAGTAAGAGTGTCTAACCCAATGAGGAGCAGAAAGAATTGACAATCATCAATTTTCAGCAATGTTTCACTATAAATGATGTAAAGATGGTTTTGATAGATAGTCTGACAACAAGATAAATGAAAGATCCTTCACCAATAATTCTCCTATGCATCAACTAGGATGTGTAATCAACACACACTAGTACTCATAGGTACCAATATGAGGTTTGATACAAAGATTAAACACAAGAGAAGAACTATGGTTTGAAGATGAGATGGTACTGGTGAAGATGTTGATGAAGATGGCAATCCCCACGATGATTGGAGTGTTGGTGATGATGAATGCTTCGATCCCCCCTCCCCTCCCCCTGCAGAGGGAAGTTTCCCCCATAGAATCGCTCCACTGGAGAGCAATAGTCCTCCGCCTCGCAGATGGCGGCGGAAAGTATCGAGGGTTTTCTATGTTTTTTTCTAGAGCAAACTAGAATTTATAGTCAAATGATGTCGGGAGGAGAGCCACAACGGCCCCACATGGCCACATGGCGTCTAGGGGGTAGGCCGTGCTACCAGGCCGTGTGGGGGTCTGGTGGGTCCCCTATGGTACTTCTTCGCTCCATAAATCCTCATATATTCCAAAATAATTCCTCAAAAATCCACGTTGCATTTGGAGCTCCGGAAAATTGCCTTTTCTTGTGTTGCATTTTAGGTCCAGATTCCCAGTTGTCCAACAATTCCCCTCTCTTTGTATTCCTTATACTTTAAGAGAGAAAAGACATTAGAATTTCATCATAGTGTTAACTATATCATTGAAATAGATTAAATTATAGCAGGAAATAATGATGCAAAATGGGCGTATCAATAATATGTTGCGTTCGTACTTCTGCAGTACAATGTTTTGTCTGATTAAAATGGGTAGGTACCTAATCTATCTATACATATACTAATCAGAGACTCCCTGAAAATTCCCATGTTAATCAAAAATTACAACCCGTTAATTTGGTGTAACCGAGTTATTACAGTGTAGATCTTCGGATATATTATTAGAACAAGAGAAAAATAATGGTGGAGACTTGATTTAATGTTGTACTAATAAAGTTATAATATGTAGATCAAAAGCACAGAAAACCATAGGTTAGATCCTCCTTTCGACTGTCACTCCCACCGCCATCTCCGCCGCCCTTCTTGTTGCTCGAAGAAGCATACATCGAGGAGCTCTGTCCAGCTACACCTCTTCGGGCCATGTTGCTTTTGCGCGATACACTTGCCTCCGCAACTACGGTGGCACTAATGTGGGGAGGACGGGGCGCAGAAGGGGTTGGTATTGAGTAGCATAGTAGTGGCTGGGGCTGCAGGTCAGCGGGGTGGTTTTGACGGCTGGAGTAGGTGGCGAAGAAGTTGTCTTTGTGGGGCTTCGGGGCAGCGACAGTTGGAGATGTAGGGCGCCGGTGGGAAGGGTTGTGGCAGCGGCGCCCTTCCTACAGTTCTTTGCGGTATAGCTGAATTAGAGGAGCACATGAGGAGGAGTGATGTGCTGGGATGGGTTCATCTTCTTTTTCTGTTTTTGATGAGTATGCTGGGACAGGGGCATCTTTATCCGAATAAAAATACAGGAGGTCAAGTGGCTGCAGGGACATCTATCGATATATGCGAGAGTTGATTTGACAATTGTCAAAGTGTGGAAATTGCAGTGAGATTTTTCATTTATGAACGTATGGAAATTGTAATGAATTTTTCTAAATCGCCATAATTGGAGTGGCATTTATCCAATTAACCCCAGCTAAGGTCAATTGTCATAGTCTAGAAATCTCTACCAAGTAACTCCATCGATTAGAACACCCTACTAAGTCTTTTTTAGATATTTAATTCTACGTACAAATGCGTAAGTTTCATATATTAAGGAGTATGTTGTATTTTTGGTATAAGATTTAAGGCATAATTCATTATATTGAAAGTTTTTCTTAACATTTCAGACTTAAATAATTGTGGCGCAATATAATATTGGTTTAGCACAAGAAAATAGATTAAAAATAAAAATATTTAAATTGTGGAAATATGTATGGTCATATATTGATTTTAGTTATAAATGAGAATATTTCTTAAGATAAATATCTCACTTATTCTCTCAATTAACAAGCATGCAATTAGTGAAGTTGGGATACTAAGAAGTAAAAATGTTTAGTATAAATGGTAGTAAAATTTACTTATAAAAGAGAAGTATGATGGAAGGTGTGTTTCATGAATTCATTTGACACACACTCTTTCATATGTGGTTGTGGTTGCAGATAAAAGATGTATTTGTTTGCAGGCCACTTCTTTTTAACCGTTTCATGTCCTTTCTCCATTGTTATGTCTTTATTCCTTTTTGACCATTGCATTAATATTTTCTTACCAATCTTTTTATTTTATTTTAGCATAAAGAGTATTTTAATTTCTGTCTAGACCATATTAGTGCTAATTATCGAAGTTTTTAGGTGAAGTTAGGGACCAAGGAAATGAAGGTGTGTTTATTTTGCTATTTAAGGTAACTATTGTCTTATTTCTTGGAAATAACAATTTTTATTTTAGAAAATTATGTGTAGCACTTCTCTATGACAAACAAATGAGGTGATGAAAAAGATTAAATACTTGATGGAAGGAAGAAATCCTGAATCACCCACACCACGAGTGATTCCCTTGGATTTGGACAACAAATATAAAGAGATGAATGGACATCACCCAAGTGGTGGATTGGCTTAATTAATCGGATAATATAAGATTAAGGAATACCAAATGACGTTAGTTGTTTATTTATAATTGTTGTGTTGTTTTAAGTTCTTGATAACCTACTTGCTGTTAATACTACCTAGCTTCCGCTTTCCTATCATATGAATACAAATTTAGTAGATGTTTCCTTTTCACATATGTGAAAAAACATGCATGATGGAAAGTACAATACAATATATTATTTCGGTCCATGGGATTAATTATTTGTTTATTTATACTATTTGTGTTGTTTTCAGTTCCTCATTACCTACTTGCTATTAATATTACCTAACTTTTGCTTTCATTGTCATATGCATGTGGATTTAATAAAAAATCACATGTAAAATACCATGCATGATGTGAAGCACAATATATCATTCCATCATTTCAACTTTAAATTGTCCACACGATGCATTTATGTATATTGTTGAAGTGTAGATCTTCACTCTACAATAGGAGTAATATTCCTTGTTCATTGATATAGATGTTGTTCATGTTGTTGGGATCGTATATGCCTGAACGATGTGTTGCAGGTCTTGGCGGTTCACATATTCTCGGGTTCCTGTGCCGCGACCAGCGTGATGATCTTCTTGATGAACAATGTGAACTTATGCATCGTGTACTGGCTGCTGCCCTGCATAAGTTGCCATGTGCTCTGGACACACTTGTTAGGTTTTAGTTATGGCCATGCATCCTTCACCATTACATAGATTGTCTGTTTGATAGCCCATCTCTGTTTAGATCATGTGGATTCCTGATGCATTACGATTGATGATACATATCCAACGTATCTACTTTTCCAAACAATTTTACTTTTGTTTTGACCTCTAATTTGCATGATTTAACTGAAACTAACCCGGACTGACGTTGTTTTTAGCAGAACTACCTTGTTGTTGTTTTTGTGCACAAATAAAAAGTTCTGGAAATTGGACGAAACTTAACGAAGATTTATTTTGGAATAAATGAAAAATACTGGAGTAGAAGTGCCAGAGGGGGGCCACCCCGGGTCCACAAGCCTGGGAGGCTGATGACCCACAAGTATAGGGGATCTATCGTAGTCCTTTCGATAAGTAAGAGTGTAGAACCCAACAAGGAGCAGAAGGAAATGACAAGCGGTTTTCAGTAAGGTATTCTCTGCAAGCACTGAAATTGTAGGTAACAGATAGTTTTGTGATAAGATAATTTGTAACGGGTAACAAGCAAAGAAAGTAAATAAGGTGCAACAAGGTGGCCCAATCCTTTTTGTGGCAAAGGACAAGCCTGGACAATTTCTTATAATGAGAAAAGCGCTCTCGAGGACACATGGGAATTATCGTCAAGCTAGTTTTCATCACGCTCATATGATTCGCGTTTTGTACTTTGATAATTTGATATGTGGGTGGACCGGTGCTTGGATACTGCCATTTCTTGGAGAAGCATCCCACTTATGATTAACCCCTATTGCAAGCATCCGCAACTACAAAAGAAGTATTAAGGTAAACCTAACCATAGCATGAAGCTAGTGGATCCAAATCAGCCCCTTACGAAGCAACACATAAACTAGGGTTTAAGCTTCTGTCACTCTAGCAACACATCATCTACTTATTACTTCCCAATGCCTTCCTCTAGGCCCAAATAATGGTGAAGTGTCATGTAGTCGACGTTCACATAACATAGAGGAGAGACAACATACATCTCATCAAAATATCGAACGAATACCATATTCACATGACTACTGATAGCAAGACTTCACCCATGTCCTCAGGAACAAACGTAACTACTCACAAAGCATATTCATGTTCATGATCAGAGGAGTATTGATATGCATTAAGGATCTGAACATATGATCTTCCACCAAGTAAACCAATTAGCATCAACTACAAGGAGTAATCAACACTACTAGCAACCCACAGGTACCAATTTGTGGTTTTGATACAAGATTGGATACAAGAGATGAACTAGGGTTTTGAGAGGAGATGGTGCTGGTGAAGATGTTGATGGAGATTGACCCCCTCCCGATGAGAGGATCGTTGGTGATGACGATGGTGATGATTTCCCCCTCCCGGAGGGAAGTTTCCCCGGCAGGACATCTCCGCCGGAGCCCTATATTGGTTCCGCCAAGGCTCCGCCTTGTGGCGACAGAGTTTCATCCCGTAAGCTTGCTTATGATTTTTTCCAGGGTAAGAGGCTTCATATAGCAGAAGATGGGCACCGGAGAGCCAACAGGGGGCCCAGGAGACAGGGGGCGCGCCCAGTAGGGGGGGGGGGGGGGGGGCTCCCCCACCCTCTTGGCCAGGGTGTTGGCCCTCTGGTATTTTCTTCGCTCAATAATTCTTATTAATTCCAAAAGTGACATCCGTGGAGTTTCAGGATTTTTGGAGCTGTGCAGAATAGGTTTCCAATATTTGCTCCTTTTCCGGCCAGAATCCCAGCTGCCGGCATTCTCCCTCTTCATGATAAACCTTGTAAAATAAGAGAGAATAGCCATAAGTATTGTGACATAACGTGTAATACAAACCATAATGCTATAAATATTGATATAAAAGCATGATGCAAAATGGACGTATCAACTCCCCCAAGCTTAGACCTCGCTTGTCCTCAAGCGAAACCCGATATCGAAAAATATGTCCACATGTTTAGAGATAGAGGTGTCGATAAAAATAAAATACGGACATGAGAGCATCATGATCATTCTTATAACAGCAACATATAAGGAATTTATCATATGATTTCTTATGATCAAGTAACAATCTATTCACAATGTCAAGTATGGTTCAGAAACTTCATTGAGAACTAGCAAACTATAATCTCAGTCATTGAAGCAATTGCAATTTATCATAACATCCGAAAGAGTCAAGAATAGAGCTTTTCAGCAAGTCCACATACTCAACTATCATATAGTCTTCTACAATTGCTAACACTCACGCAATACTTATGGTTATGGAGTTTTAATCGGACACTGAGAAAGATAGGGGCATATAGTGTTGCCTCCCAACGTATTGACCTTTGGGTGATGTCAACAATAATAGTTCATGCTAACTTACATCCAATTGGATATATGTATCATGATCTTTCCAACATGAGGTGCTTGCCAAAGGATAAAATTAAAGAGGGAAAGGTGAAGATCACCTTGACTCTTGCATAAAGTAAAAGATAGGCCCTTCGCAGAGGGAAGCAGAGGTTGTCATATGCTTTTGGGGTTGGATGCACAAAATCTTAATGCAAAAGAAAGTCACTTTATATTGCCACTTGTGATATGAACCTTTATTATGCAGTCCGTCGCTTTTATTACTTCCATATCACACGATCGTATAAAGCTTATTTTCTCCGCACTAATAAGTCATACATAATTAGAGAGCAATTTTTATTGCTTGCAACACGACAACTTACTTGAAGGATCTTACTCAATCCATAGGTAGGTATGGTGGACTCTCATGGCAAAACTGGGTTTAAGGATATTTGGAAGCACAAGTAGTATCTCTACTTGGTGCAAGGAATTTTTGGCTAGCATGAGGTGGAAAGGCAAGCTCAACATGTTGGAATGATCCATGACAATATACTTTAACTGAGATGTGAGAAAACATAAACCATTACGTTGTCTTCCTTGTCCACATCAACTCTTTAGCATGTCATACTTTAATGAGTGCTCACAATTATAAAAGATGTCCAAGATAGTGTATTTATATGTGAGAACCTCTCTTTCTTTATTACTTCCTATTAATTGCAACGATGACCAAAACTATGTTTGCCAACTCTCAACAACTTTTAAGCCTCATAATCTTTATATGTGAAGTCATTAATATCCATAAGATCAATATGAACTCTTTTATTCTTTTTATTCTTTCTATTTTCTCAAGATCATAGCAAGATAGAAATGACTCAACACTAATCTTTATTATATAGCTCACGGACTCGATTACATATAGGAATCACAAAGCAAAACTCAAAACTAAATCATACCAAAACTTTATTCTGCTAGATCAAGATATTACTAAATGGATCGAACTAAGTAAAACGGTAAAGATAGGAGTGTGATGGTGATACGGTACCGGGGCACCTCCCCCAAGCTTGGCAGTTGCCAAGGGGAGTGCCCATACCCATGTGATTATGTCCTCGGAGGTGGTGAAGAAGGAGTTGTTGATGATGTAGGCTTGTCGTCCATCTTCCAAGGCATAGGCTCACCATCATAGAAGGATGATCGGTCTCCGGGATCCTCAAATCTGTAGCCAAACTCATCCTCTTGAATCTATATTCATAGTCACAGTTTTGGTTTTGCAGGTCATAGATCTGGGCCTGGAGGTGCTCGATTTTCTCATGAAGCTTGAAGATGGTATCCCCAATGTTCTTGGCGTCTAGCTTGTGGTTGTTGGTGAATTCCGCGATCATCATCTGGTTGGCATTGAGTCCACGCTCCACCATCCCTTGGCACTTGAAAACTTGTTGCTCCATAGCTTCGAGCTTTGTCTCCACGCTTCCGGTACGCCTTGGTCCCTCCACATTGCGGATGTGCAGCACCCCCTCACGCATCTCAATGGTTTGAGGGTGTTGCAGCACCTTCACGAGATAGGGGTTGATAACCCTCTATAAAACTTGTCCTTGGGAGCACTTGGAGACGTCATGGTGCTCTAGATCTGTCAGAAAAACAGCTCGAAATGAAAACAAAGGATATTTGCATGATACGATGGTCAAAACCTTCGGGAGATTATATAATGAATTTTTACCGACCAAAAGAAGTAACGTGTAAGAAAACGGAGTCCGGGAGGCACACGATGTGCCCACGAGACAGGGGGCGCGCCTAGTAAGGGTGGGCGCGCCCTCTACCCTCATGGAGGCCTCATGTCTTCCCTAGATTACTTATTGCTTTCCAAAATTCTTAAATATTCCAAAACGGAGAAAACTTGCCATTAGAATTGTTTTGGAGTCGGTTTACTTACCGTACCACATACCTATTCCTTTTCGGAGTCTGAAACGTTCTGGAGAGTGTCCCTTATGTATTCCTCCGGGGTTACGGTCTCAATAATATTAGTTTCAACATTGATAGGACTACCTGAGATATAATGTTTGATTCTTTGACCGTTCACCACCCTCAGACTTGTGACTTCGAAGTTGTTGATTTTTATGGCACCAGAACGTTAGACCTCCTCGATAACGTAAGGACCTTCCCATTTAGAGAGAAGTTTTCCTGCAAAAAATCTTAAACAAGAGTTGAATAGCAACACATAATCACCTACGTTAAACTCACGCTTTTGTATTTTTTTGTCATGCCATCTTTTAACTTTTTCTTTGAACAACTTGGCATTCTCATAGGCTTGGGTTCTCCATTCCTCAAGTGAGCAATATCAAATAACCTCTTCTCACCAGCAAGTTTGAAGTCATAGTTGAGCTCTTTAATAGTCCAATATGCTTTATGTTCAAGTTCGAGAGGTAAGTGACATGCTTTTCCATAAACCATCTTATACGGAGACATACCCATAGGATTTTGTATGCAGTTCTATAGGCCCATAATGCATCGTCAAGTTTCTTGGACCAATTCTTCCTAGATTTATTAGCAGTCTTTTGCAAATTAACTTGAGCTCTCTATTACTCAACTCTATTTGACCACTAGACTGTGGGTGGTAAGGAGATGCAATTCTATAATTAACATCATACTTAGCAAGAATTTTATGAAAAGCACCATGAATAAAATGTGAACCACCATCAGTCATAAGATATCTAGGGACTCCAAACCTTGGAAAAATAACTTCTTTAAGCATCTTAATAGAGGTGTTATGATCAGCACTACTAGTTGGAATAGCTTCTACCCACTTAGTAACGTAATCAACAGCAACTAAAATATGTGTGTATCCATTAGAGGCAGGAAAAGGTCCCATATAACCAAAGCCCCAAACATCAAATGGTTTAATAACAAGAGAATAATTCATAGGCATTTCTTGACGTCTACTAATATTACCAATTCTTTGACATTCATCACAAGACAATACAAACTTACGAGCATCTTTGAAGAGAGTAGGCCAATAAAAACCGGATTGCAATACCTTATGTGCAGTTCTATCTCCAGCGTGGTGTCCTCCATATGGTTCGGAGTGACACTTGCGTAGGATATGTTCCTGTTCATGCTTAGGTACACAACGTCTAATAACATCATCTACTCCTTCTTTATAAAGGTGTGGGTCATCCCAGAAGTAATGTCTTAAATCATAAAAGAACTTTTTCTTTTGCTGGTATGTGAAACTAGGTGGTATAAATTTAGCAATAATGTAATTAGCATAATCAGCATACCATGGAGCAGTACGAGAATCATTAATGATTGCTAATTGTTCATCAGGAAAGCTATCATCAATAGGTAGTGGGTCATCAAGAACATTCTCTAACCTAGACAAGTTGTCTGCAACGGGGTTCTCAGCTCCCTTTCTATCACTAATATGCAAATAAAATTCTTGGAGCAAGAGAACCCATCTAATAAGTCTAGGCTTAGCATCTTTCTTTTCCATAAGATATTTAATAGCAGCATGATCAGTGTGAATAGTAACTTTAGAATCAACAATGTAAGGTCTGAACTTATCACAAGTAAATACAACTGCTAAGAATTCTTTTTCAGTAGTAGCATAATTTCTCTGGGCAGTATCAAGAGTTTTACTAGCATACTGGATAACATTTAATTTCTTATCAACTCTTTGCCCTATAACAACACCTACCGCGTAATCACTAGTATCACACATAATTTCAAAGGGTAAATCCCAATCAGGTGGCTGAACAATAGGTGCAGTGATCAAAGCTTTCTTAAGTATTTCAAATGCTTCTACACAATCATCATCAAAGACAAAAGGAATATCTTTTTGCAGTAAATTAGTCAGAGGCCTAGAGATTTTAGAAAAGTCTTTAATGAACCTTCTATAAAAACCGGCATGACCAAGGAAACTTCTTATACCTTTTATGTCCTTGGGACATGGCATCTTTTGAATAGCATCAACTTTAGCTTTATCAACTTCAATACCTCTCTCAGAAATCTTATTCCCCAAGACAATGCCTTCATTAACCATAAAGTGGCACTTTTCCCAATTCAAGACGAGACTAGTGTCTTCACATCTCTGCAAAACTCGATCAAGGTTTCTCAAGCAATCATCAAAAGAGGATTCATAAACGGAGAAGTCATCCATGAATACCTCACAAATCTTTTCACAAAAGTCAGAGAATATAGCCATCATACATCTTTGAAAGGTAGCAGGTGCATTACATAAACCAAAAGGCATACGTCTATAAGCAAAAGTACCGAAAGGGCAAGTAAAAGTAGTTTTTGATTGATCCTCCGCTGACACAGGTATTTGAGAGAAACCAGAATAACCATCTAGAAAGCAGAAATGTGTGTGTTTGGATAGTCTTTCTAGCATTTGATCAATAAAAGGTAAAGGGTAATGATCTTTCTTAGTAGCTTTATTTAATTTACGGAAATCAATTACCATCCTATAACCCGTAATAATTCTTTGCGGGATCAATTCATCTTTATCATTAGGAACGACAGTAATACCTCCCTTCTTAGGAACGCAATGGACAGGGCGTACCCAATCACTATTAGCAACGGGATATATTATAACTCCCTCAAGGAGCTTTAGTATCTCCTTTCTTACCACTTCTTTCATCTTAGGATTTAACCGTCGTTGAGGATCTCTAACTAGTTTGGCATCTTTCTCCAATATTAGCGTGCTACCGCAAAAGCTAAATCTCGCCTACTGCAAGACATCCACCGGCCTCGCCTACAGCGTTCGACCCTGATGGACCGGCTGAATAGTGTGGTTTAGGAAGCTTCTACCTACAGTACCGGCTTTGGGAATGATCAGATCAGTTTATTATTTTCTCATTTTTTCCGTGTTTTTCTCTACTAGTCTGTATTTGTTTTCTTTCCGTTCTTATTTTTCAAATTTCATGTTTCTTATTTATGCAAACTTTTAAATTTTTCACGAAAACCTTTTTCAGAATATTAGAAAATACTTTTAATTGTGCGGACATTTTTTTTAAATGCCACGATTTTTGATGAATTGTATGAACATGTTTTCAAAACTGTGATAACAAATTGTTACATTCAGCAAACATATTTATAAGACGCAGTTCACAAACAAAAATATAAGTAAGAAACAACTCAAGCCTCTCGCTGGAAAGAGAAAAAAAATACATTGAAAGATCCCTACTGGGTTGGGCCACTACAGGCTGCCTTTGAGGTCACCTATCCTCCCGTGTTGCTAGAAGCCAGACATAGTGGCGCTTATCGACTACAGTGCGTATCCTGTTCTGCAGGTTTTTCCTTTTTTATTTCTTTTATTTATATTTCTTATTTACACAACCAAACTACACATTTACATTCGTAACTGCAACAATACTTGGACAAAGGAAAGGACCAAGTCACGAGCGAAGATTCTTTTTGTGGATGATTTTGACCGACCGTCGACAGATATGTGCCTCTAAACCGCGTCGGTTTGGCCAATTTGGGAGATCTCATTCCACTTGTGTGGGTTGCCCTATCGCCATGTTCATTCATCGCAAATATAACATTAAACAAAAAAACAGGAGCAGAGTTAGCCTACACGGGAAAAAAGAGAGGTGTAGGGCCATAGTGCGATCTTGTTTTTCAGAAAACTATGAAATGCCTATATCAATACAGTGTGTGCCCGAATTTACTAATTTATACTCACCATGTTCCTATTTTTTCCAAATAATTGTTTCTTTCCCAAGTCAAACTTATTTACATTTGATGACCGAGTTTTAAAAAAAGTACGGGATATGACGGTCACGCATGCAGACATGCAGTGGACGCACGTTGATAAATAGAGCATACTCATGAAGCGGACATGAAGTGGAATGCACCCAGTTTTTTTGTTCATTTTTTCCTTTCTGTTTTGTTTTCCTTCTTTAATATAATTCATGATTTTAAAAAGTTCCAAATTTCCCAAAAAAACTAGGAAGTTTAAAAAAGTTCAAGAAATCATAAATGTTCGTGCATCCAAAAACCATTTATGATTTCAAAAAAATGTTCGTACATTAAAAAATTCATGATTTTTTCAAAAGTATTTAGAAAAAACAAAAATAATTGTGAATGACAAACATAGTTCATCAAACGTTCATTAATTTTGAAAAATGTTAATGTATTTCAAAAAAAATTGCCAAACAAAAAAAACATGAATTTAAGAAATTTTCCCAAAGTTTAAAATATTCGTTGATTCAATTTTTTTCACAATTTCCCAAAAAACATTTGCGACATAAAAAAATGTTCAGAGTTTCATAAAAAATGTTCACAAAGATGTTTGCAAAATTAAAAAGGAAAAAGGAAAGAAAAAACCAAAATGTTAAAAAAGAGAATGGAAAAAGAAGCAAATACGAACATGAGAAAATGCAGAAAATAGTGAAAGGAAAAAAATCCGGTCTAGGAAGGTTCTATAACTTCCCAAAACAGGGAAAGGGTTTACTTGGGTTGGCCCAAAATGTGTACGCAGCGGGAGTGCGCGCGCTGGGGGTGGATGGGGGTGGGTGGGGGTGGGGTGGGGGGGGGGGGGGGCTGGAGTGACCGACGCACCGACCACCATTCTAGCACCCGTCTCACTGCATTCTGCATGCCCGTTTAGGTCGCCACTTCCTTTGGTTCATGCGCGCTTGTCCTTTGGTTTTTCTGGTTCACACACTTCTTGTTTTTTGTTGATTTTCTTTCTTTGGTTTTTCTCTGGCCACGAATTCGACGGGGCTTATAAAATTAAAGGATACCTACATGTGTATCCATTGAGCAGTATCTTCACACCGTGGCTTGCTGGTACTCTTTTTATGCCACTAAAAGAGGGGCTCTACTCACTCATAACCACCGCCTTCCAAAGGTTACTCCACCTTCTCGGATGCTTACAAGTGGTGCACTGCATGTGCGTCACTTTTCGCGACCCGAGAGTTTCTCTTTTTTTTTAGATAATTTTAAAAAATGGTTTATTTGTTTAGTCGTGCATCCAATCACGAACCGTTTTTACGGTTGTATTTCTCGTGTCGGTTTTATCCCTCCAAAACCTAAGGAAATCAGGCAAAAACCTAAAAGCACAAAGAAACCAAAATAATCCTGTAAAACCCAAAAAAAAAGTGTACAGATGGGATCGTTAGCATGCAACGTGGTCACGTTTTTTTTTTTGAGTAAACACGTGGTGACGGTTGGGCGCACCGCTTGGTGCAAACTCATGCCAAAAAAGTGACATTTGCTGAAGCCCTTCAAGATGTACCTGTTAATTAGTTGCCCGACTCCTATTTGACGCCCCTTGCGCCGATTATAGTGTATTTCACAAACCGGCGCACACCTCCTCGGTCCTGGGCTTAGCCCATTAGATTTTTCTTCTTATTTATTTTAACCTTCAAAAATAAGCGCGTGAAGTGGGATTCAAACTCTTTACCACTTGATGTACTTACAAACCGATGTAACCTACTAGGAAGGTAAACTTGATGTGCCCAGTTACTTTTTCTTCTTCTTGTTGTTACGTGTCTTCTCTGTCTGGTTCTCTTTGGTTTTATTCTTTGTTTTCTTTTTCTATTTGTTTAGACTCACTAATTTCTTAAATTCGTGATTTTCTTTTTCAGATTCATGAACATTTTCTTAAATGCCTGAACTTTTTCTATATTGTAGAACTTTTTTAATTCCACGGATCACTTTCATATTTGTGAACTTTTTTTTGTCGAATTCATCAACTTCTTTCAGGTTCGTGAACTTTTTTAGAAAATCGATGATTTTTTTCTTTTTTTTGTTAAATTCGTCAATTTTCGTTTTTAAAAATATTGAACTTGTTTCACTTTCATGATTTTTTTCAGATTATTTTTTTCGAAGATCCTGCGAACTTTCTCAAATCTGTAAACTTTTTCAAACTTGTGGTCAATTTGCAAATTCATGATTTTTTTCTCAAAAATGATAAAGGTGGGAAAACGCTATGTGCCCAGCCTCTCAGAAGCGCTCCTGGGGTGGGCCGGGCCGTGCAATGTTGCCCGTCGACCATCCCAAACGAACCAGCATGTCCACCCCAAAGATAAGAGCATTTCTAGTCGTTGGAGCCCCTAAGAATACCACCGGACCTAAAAAGCTGATGCCAAATGCTTCCTTCATTCGGCGAAATAGAAGTGCACGAGGAGGGCATCTTCCCAGCTACACCCCACCCCAACCAAAAGTTTGCGAAGTAAATGACTAAGTTGGCCAAGAAAAAAGGAATGTGGGGAGACGCGATCCACTGAAACTTCCGCCGGTGCCCCCCAGCGCGCTGCGTTTCGCCTGGGTTTGTTTGCCGGCGTTATTTTGGCGTCGTGGGGGCGTGGCCGGCCCGTTTTTTCGGCAGAAAGCGTCATCCGGGCCTGAAAAGATGTCTGAGGGGGTGGGGCGGGGCGGGTGGAGATGCTCTAAGGGGGAAAACCGCAGACTTGAAATGGGAGCGTACGGCAGTAGCTTTGCGGATAATAGCATGGTACAAGTGATGTTATTCAGGGCTACTAATAGCATGGTACAAGTAGCTTTGCGGATAAGATAAGGTGGAGGATGGCACCCCTTCCTTCCTCCTCATCCTGTGGACTGTGGACAGACCATCATCATCATCGTCGTCAATAATGCAGTTGGAAAAGAAAAGACTGTACATGCAATTGCAGCTAGCATTTGCACGCCCAAGTGCCTGGCACACACGCAAAGACAAGGGGCAAAGCGATGGGGAAAAGCAGACCAAAGGCCAAAGGCGGCACTCATCACGCAGGCAAATCGGTTGGATCCGGCGGTGGTCTGGCTTTGCAGCATGCAGGGGCACCCACCGTGCGGGGAAATAGCGAGCTGAGGGGGCCCCGCGGGGCAGCCTGGAGAAGAAGACCCGTATGCTCTCTCTGCTGGGTGCGCGTACCGATTCCTTCCCATCGCCCGCCACCCCTGCCCGCCAGCGCGTCTCCGCGTTGGAGCTCGTTGCGCCCGGCCTGCCCCCCGTGCTCGCCTTGTCACGCGCCCGGTCGCTCCCGCTCTCAAGCTTCTGGCCGCGCTCGGTCACTCTAGCCCCGCTGCTTCCTACTCGAGCTGTACGGACGCTTGCTTCCCCGGCGGAACCAGTTGCAGAGGCAGCAAATAGATCCGCCGCATGTCGGGTGTATCCGTCGTCCTCGCGTGTCAGCCGCATATCCGCTGGGCGGACGAGCGATCTAAACGGACAATATCCATGTCCGTCTAGGTCCGAGCGTTGGAGTTGCTCCTAGGGCCCGGCCTCTTGGAGGCATTCCCTTGACCGGGCCGTGCAAGGATGTCTGTCGACCATCCCAAACGAACCAGCATGTCCACCCCAAAAAGTGAAGAAGAAGAAAAAAGACCGTCCCTGAAGTGGAACTTGTACGACAGAAGGCGGCCATCCATAAGAGCAACTCCAATGAGGCGATCCATTTTGTCTGACAGAAAAGACGGCCCAACGCGCCGACCTAAACAAATGCGCGTCCGTTTTTCGTCCGCCTGCTGACCCATTCCCGGTCTATTTTTGAGCCGGAATTGCGTCGGCGCGGACACAAGACGGACAAGCGTGCTCGCCCTCTCTCCTTCCTGGCCCGCTGGTCGGTGGCACCATGGCCTCTCCCCATCCAACAGCACACCCTGGCCCGGCTTCTTCGTCGCTGACGCCGCCGGCCATTTTTTCCGATAGAAAAAGGATACATACATAGTTCTAGCATAGACAGATAAAAGAAAAAGGTCAACTACTCGTCGTTTCCGACTCGGTAATGTCCTCCTCCGAAGTCTGAATGTAGGCGTCATCAAACCGCTCGTCCTCGGAGTCCCAGGACGACGCTTCTCCTAGCTTCATGTGCAATTGAGCGGCCTGCTTCCGCGCACGCTTGTCCTTTCGATAGCCGGCTCGCTCCGTCCTCCTTGCCTCCCTCTCCATCCTCCTTTGCTTGTAGAACCGGCGCTCGTTGACGATGTCCTGCGGGAAGCGTTCGCGCCACACCGCCATGGCTTCCACGTCCATCTCGGCGATGGCGAGGCGACGCTGCAGCCTCCGGTTGTCACGACGATCCTCGTCGGTGAAAAGCCGCGGGAGAGGCGCGAGATCCTGCGCCCGCTGGCTCGTCGACACGTCCGGAAAATTCATCTCCCGACTAGGCCGCTGGAGGCGCCACGCCGCCTCCTCTGCGGTGTTGAAGGTGCCGAGAATGAGGTGTTTCTCGGCAAACCAGATCTTGAAGGAGAAGGCGCCGGAGCGGCGCTCGCGGGCTCTGCGAAAATCCAAAGCGCCCATACGGCGGGTCGACATGGTGGCGCAGAGGCGGCGAGGCTAGTGAGAGGGGGCGAGACGAGTGGGCGGCGGACAAAGTGTGGAGGGAGTGCATTTTTAATAACGCGCCGGCCGTGGCGCGCCAAAACCAGCGCGCGCTAGGCCGATTGGATAAAAGGCGATCAAAAGCGCCGTCCGTGTTGGTCGGCGCGTCGGAGTTGTTCTAAGGGAGGTAGCAGCATTATTGCGCCACGAGTGATGTTATTGAGGGCTAGTAATAGGAATACTAGCTTTGCGGATAAGATGAGGTAGGCGATGGCACTTCTCACTCCTTTTTCCTCATCCTATGGACGGACGGACAGACCGTCGTCATCATCATCATCGTCGCCGGCAATAATGCAGTTGGAAAAGAAAAGACTGTGCTACATGCAGCCAGCAACAGCAATAGCAACGGCAATGGCACGCCCAAGTGGCTAGCAAAGCGAAGGCGCAAAGCAGAGGGGCGGCAAAGGCGGCACTCATCACGCATGCAGGCAGGTCGGTTGGATCCGGCGGTCTCGCTTTGCAGCATGCAGGGGCACCCACCGTGCGGGGAAATATCGAGCGAGGAGGGCCCCGCGTGTCATCTGCGCGCCGGCACCGCGGGCCCGCGCGGCAGCCTGGAGAAGAAGACCCGCCTGCCCTCTGCCGGGTGCGCGTAGCGATTCCTCCCACCGCGTGCGTCCGTGCGTGCCTTCCTTCCCGTCGCCGCCACCCCTACCCGCGTCGCACGTGCCACCGCTCGCTATCGCTATCGGTAGGGGAAGGAAGGAAGGAAGGAGGCAGGAAAGAGAGAGGAGGAGAAATTCCCCAACCTCTCTCTCTTTCTCCGTATGTTGTGTTGAGTTCCACTTGACTCGCTCTCCGCAGATCAAATCCGCCTCGAATTCCCCGATCCAGCAGCGCGGCCAGCCATCCACATCCACATCCCCGCCACAGACGACCCTTCTCCTCTGCTCCCATCCTTCCTTCGTCCCCCCCGCCCGCCCAGCGCCAGATCCCTCCGTCTCCCCGGGCGCAACCCACCTTCCAGACCCAGCGGTACCCCATCACCACCCCCGCCTTCCTGCCAGGTAACCGCCCCTCGCCCCTCCCCCTCCCTCCGCTCCAACCCGGATCTGGATGTTCCTCTTCTTCGCGCGAATCAGGCCGCTCCGACGCCCAATTCGTGTGAAGAGCGGGCCGCCACGCGTTCGATTAGGGGCGTGTGCTGGGGAATTGGCGGTTGGTGCCCTGAATCGCGCGCAGAGGCACGGGCCCGCGCATAGGTTATGTCGACGATTCGGTCGAATTGGTGTACCCGGTCGTGCCCTGACGAGGAATCGGGGTTTGTTCCCGCCCCGGAGTTTGCGCGCGTGCCGCCGTGCTAGATCGCGCGAGAGCCCGGGGGATCCGTCTGCTTGCTCGGGTCTGGCCGTCAAGGAATTCGGCTAGTACCTTTTGCTGCCCGAGATCTCGCCTCGCCTCACCCTTGGCTCTCGCGGCGCAGCATGCGGTGGATTGAATTATGTGACGGTGCTCCTGCTCTATCCTTCTAGTAGCGAGGTTATTCGGGTGATTTATTTGGGTCGATATGTTAGAGGTCCTCGGCCATGATGCAACCGAACAGCACATCGTTAGATCGTCTGGGTACCCTTTCCAGGGAAATTTACTTCTGCCGTTGAGATACTGCCCGAATTGATGGCAAGTTGAGTAGTAAGACTGCACCAATTTAAACTCCAAGCCTCTGTATTTATCTCTCATATGCTTCTGCCAAGCATTTAAGCTCCATGCAGTGAATTCTGTGATGCTCGTGCTCCCTTCTTCTAGTGAGGTTAACATTTCGCTAATTTATTGGGTGGATATGCTAGATCCTGGGCCATGATGTAGAGTAGTACTAGTAGCACAACATTTGGCTCTACCTTTTTACGGAAATTTTGCTACTGCCGTTTAGATACACCCGAATTCATGGCAATTTGAGTTGAACTCTGCAATTTATTCAGATCGGTCCATGGATCGGCCACTTTACTTGGCATGATCACAAAGATCGGACCATTTCTCTTCTTCTACAAAAAGATACCAAAGCCCATATCGACACTCCAAGCCTCTGTCATCTGTATTCATTTCTGGTCTGGTTCTGCCAGGCTTCACCCAAGAAATGAGATCTTGTATGTGTCTCTTTGGAGAGCAGCACAAACTTGAGAATTCAAATCCTTAGAACTGGGTGTGCCAATTGGGAATTTGTTCATGGGGATAATTTTTGCCGCCTTGCTCACTGATTGCCATTATAATTCAAATACTGAAACTCTGTCGCGATATCATTTTTCGTACATGATGTGTTAAAAATGTTTGGTTTATTCTGTATTGTAACATCATTATTGCATTGCCTGAAATCACGAAAGGGTCTATTCTTCTTCTTCACCATCTATATCTGTTCATTTTCCAAAAGCTGACTACTGTTTCTTACCTGAAGCTTCTTCTTCTATTGTTGCAGTAGTAGATCCCTTATGAGCTGGTTGGCTGCGGTTTCACTTCAGTTTGGGGGCTACTAAGATGGGTCAGCAGCTGGGCAGAGACAAGATTGGATCAAACTTAACAGCTGA
The DNA here is from genome assembly GCA_963921465.1 of Triticum timopheevii. NCBI lineage: Eukaryota > Viridiplantae > Streptophyta > Magnoliopsida > Poales > Poaceae > Triticum > Triticum timopheevii. The sequence continues at coordinate 13,027,632 of OY997272.1, read as the reverse complement.
TGACATAGCAAGCGCCTTCTACTTCTCGCTCCTGCTCTCCCCTGTTGTCTCCTTCTGGGATTGCATCTTCCGCAAGATAAGATACTCCTTCAGACCTGAGTGGGTGTAGCATTCCGCGCCAAATGCTTCAGCACTAGTTGGTCCGGGAGTAAATCGGCGGGCCCGTAGGAAGAAAGCATCTAGACAGGAGTCCAATAACTATGAACTTTGCAGATTTTGGTTTTCCGTAATTATAACTGGTAGAGGAGTTTAGCTGAGAGATAGTAGTAGTCAACAGAAAGCAGTCACAGTGGTCATGGAGAAGGCTGCGGGTAATCAGGCAGGGAAAGTCTTGAAGAAGGGAAAGAAGAAGCAGGCGAAGGATGAGCTGGACCGCCAGAAGCAGGCTGAGAAGAAGCGGCGTCGGCTGGAGAAAGCGCTCGCAAACTCTGCTGCCATCATCTCAGAGCTGGAGAAGAAGAAGCAGAAGAAGAAAGAGGAGCAGGAAAGGCTGGACGAGGAAGGCGCTTCGATAGCCGAAGCAGTCGCTCTTCATGTTCTCATAGGTGAGGACTCCGATGAATCCCGCCATCTGGTGCTGAACAAGCACAGAAGATGCAACGACTGGGACCCCTCGGCTGGTTTGGACTTCACTCTGGACACGCAAGGCGCAGCCGATATCTACTCCCCTGGTGGACTCATGTGCGCCAATCAAGCTTATGCTTCCAGGGGTAGGTGGATCGACTGGGGCAACGCGCATCCGCTGCCAACCTGGGGGGAAGTGAGGGACCTGAAGGCGTCCTACTACCAAGGAACGTTCCACCAGTCAACAGTCGCCTGCCCGGGCTTCATGGCTGCCCAGGCCGTCTCGTCGCTGCAGATCCGAGAAGACTCATCCTCTCCAGGCCAGGGAGTCGCCGCCGCGACCGTCGTTAATAGGATGCTCGGCGGCACCAACAGGCTCAACCTTTACAGGGAGATATGAAAAAGGAAGATATATACAACCAACCTCGGTCGTCATAGTGGTTTTGTACATAATAGTCACCGAAGGTGTGCTGACTATTTTGCCTGCGTGCAGCTGTTCCAGCTATCAGGAGAATCTGATGGCGCAACTTGTTTCGCCCTTTTGTTTTCGTCGGTCGGTGTAATAGGATATTTTGCGTCTGTTATTGTCGGTATTGTAATGAAACAAATATGATTTCGATTCTCTTGCTGCTAGCTGGGTTTTCTCTCGAAAGTCTATATATAGTTCTTATTGCGTTTCCTCGCAAAATAAAAATGTGCCTGTGGAATGGAAACTTTTTGCATTTCTGCCTTAGTTCATTAGTGCATTATAGTTTATGGCTCATCTCTCCACATCATCTGTGTTGAGCATTGTTCCCAAGAGTATTTTGTTGTGCTGATACACCAAGGAAAGATTCGGCTGCCAAATTAAATCCCAGAAGGGAACATGGATGCATCTGTGTATTATAAACTGCTGAGTTATGTACAGGTAAGAACTAGACCCATAAGACTACCCACAGTGGGAGTAACATTGGTAGTAACATCACACATATCTAGATAAAATAGATGATGTGGCAAACAATAAATGAAGAAAGAGAGGCATGTGGTAACATAGCTAGTTACTACTAGTATGAGTAACATCACGCACCGGGCCTCTCCATAGTTAGAATGCTCACAACCAAGGTCAGGCCTTATTCACAAAATTATCGAAATGAAGGAATAGGAAAAAACACAAAAATATAGTGTCATGTCCACTTGTATACTATAGGATTACAAATCTGCATTAATTTGGATTAAGAGTGTTTGGTATTAGAAGAAAAACAGAAAAAAAAATACTCCAAAATAGAGTAACATGATTTTTTTTTTCATGCAAAAATTTCGATCTATTCATCATACAGTACAAAGACATCAGAAGTAAGAAAAATTACACCCGTATTTATAGACCATCTAGCGACGACTACAATCACTGAAGTTAGCCAAAGGCGCACCGCCGTCATCGCCCCTCCTTCACCATAGTCGGACAAATCTTTTATTATAATAAACAGTTGGGAAGTCGTCGTGCTAAGGGCCCGGAGGACCAGTGCATCAGAACAGCAACCGCCGCCGATGAAGAAAAGCGTAGATCAAAATAGAGTACAAATGAATCCCATGAATTTTTTTTCCGAATGATTCCAATCCTTCGAATGGAACAACCATCACAGAAAAAAAAACTGTAAGGACTCAAATCCCCTAAAAATTCTATGTAATTCGTTTGAATCAAGGATCCTTAGCCTTAACCTGCCAAACAAGTTTTTGATTTTCTGAGAACAGCCTGCCAAGCAAGTACATCCATGTGTATTTTTATTTTATTTATTTTTGTTGAGGGAAATATGGCCATGTGTATGGCTTTCTTATACTACCTTTTTTTAGGGGAATCCTTTTTTTTTTTAGAAAATCGTTCTAGGGAAAGGCTTTGTTGAACTGGAGCGGTGCGGGTTGAGCAAGGAGGAGATGGGCTGGATGGGCCGAGAAGAACGAAACGGACTCAGCCGTCAGCCCATTAGTTCAAGACCTACCGAGGCCCGGACTCTCTAGGTTTCCACCACGGCCGCCTCCTTTCCTCTGCCCGTGCAACCCCGCCGTCCTCTGCTTCGCTGCGCCGCCTCGCCGGAGCTCCGCCGCCCCGACCTCGCCTCCTCCGCCGTAAGTCCCCTCCGCCCCTCCTCCTTCCCCGCGTCTTCTTCATCGACGCAACCCAGAAAACAGTCGTGTCGACCAGCCCCGCGTCTTCTTCCCGATGCAACCCGCCGGAGATGAGCTGCCCAACTCCTTGGTATTCCAAGGATACATTGCCAAATTGCCAGTGAAAAAAGTGTTCCTTTTCTTCATCATTTACTTAAATACCTAATGACATTGCTGTAAATTAGTCTGCTATATGCCATAGTTGTCTCTCCTAGAAGTTCTTTTTGTCAGAATAGTGTAGCTGAACAAATCGGTGAAAAATCACCCATCTTTAATGGTTATTAGTCTGGATTGAACACCCATCTTTAAGAACACAATCTTATGATTCATGCTCAGCCACAGTTGCTACATTGTGTTCATTTGATGACCTGTCTGTCATCTTCAACGGCAGGGAGCTACATTGGCGTTTGATTGATCAACATGGGGTTGAGGGACAAGGCCAGGACCGGCGAGGGGAAGGATTTCCCGGTGCCTGTTAATCAGGCAGGGAGTAAAGTCTTGAAGAAGGGGAAGAAGAAACAGGAGCCGGACCGCCAGAAGCAGGCTGAGAAGAAGCGGCGCCGGCTGGAGAAAGCGCTCGCAAACTCTGCCACCATCATTTCACAGCTGGGAAAGAGGAAGCAGAATAATAATAAAGAGGAACAGGAAAGGCCGGACGAGGAGGAAGTCGCTTTGAAGCAGAAAGATGAACCGGACCGCCCGAAGAAGGCAGGAAAGAGGCGGCGTCTGCTGGAGAAAGCGCTCGCAAACTCCGCTGCCATCATTTCACAGCTGGGAAAGAGGAAGCAGAATAATAAGAAAGAGGAGCAGGAAATGCCGGACGAGGAGGAAGTTGCTCCGAAGATGAAAGATGATCCGGACCGCCAGAGGCAGGCTGAGAAGAAGCGGCGCCGGCTGGAGAAATTGCTCGCAAACTCTGCCGCCATCGTTTCAGAGCTGGAAAAGAAGAAGCAGAAGAGGAAAGAGGAACAGGAAATGCTGGACGAGGAAGTCGCTTCGATAGCCGATGCGGTAGCCCTTCATGTTCGCATTGGTGAGGACTCCGGTGAATCCCGCCGTCTGGTGCTGAAGGGGCACAGAAGGTGCAGCGACTGGGACCGCGATGCTGGTTTCAACCTCTACATGGAGATGTGAAGAAGAAGATGTATACAACCTAGCTCGTTGTCATAGTGTTTCTGTACATAGTCACTGAAGGTGTGCAGACTATTTTGCCTGGGTGCAGCCTGTTCCTGCTATCAGATGAGAAGAATATGATCTGATAGGTCAACTTGTTTCACCCTTTTGTTATCGTCGGTCGGTGTAATAGGATATTTTGCGTCTGTTATCGTCGGTATTGTGATGGAACATGTATGGTCTCGATTCTCTTGCTGCTAGCTGAGTTTTTTCTCGAAAGTCTATATATAGTTCTTCTTTTTGTGTTTCCTCTCAAAATAAAAAAAAGGTGCTTGTGGAATGAACAACTTTTTTGTGTTCTTGCCTTCGTTCAGCAATGCACTTATTCATGCCTCGTCGCTCCACATCATCTGTATTATGAACTGCAGAGTTATGTACAGGTAAGAACTAGAACCAGAACAGATTCTGCCGTGCTGAAAACTTCTTGACAACTCATTTTCACATTGCTGCGCATTATAGATGGATCGGGGGTGACCCAACAGATCCGTACGTGAACAAGGTTTAGCCCTTCTTTGATTTGCATGATTCTCAAAATGCACAAATAGAAAAAACACAAGAATATAGTGTCGTGTCCTCTTGTATCATATAGAATTACAAAACTACACCCTGCAAAAAAAAAGAATTAAAAAACTACATAATTTTGAATGTAAGAGTGTTTGATATTAGAAGAAAAACAGAAAAAAAAACTCCAAAATAGAGTAACATGAATTCTACCAAAGAGGTTTACGGGGATGAAATGTTTTCTCCAAAAGAGGGTACACATGAATCCTATGAAAAAAAAGAACACCGAGGATTCCAATCTTGCAAATAGAACAACCATCATTGCAAAAATTCGTAAGGATTGAAATCCTCAAAAAAAATCCTAAATAATTCGTTTGAATCAAAGTAGCCTTAGCCTGCCAAGCAAGTTTTTGCTTTTCTGAGAGCATCCTGGTAAGCAATTAATTACAACCATGTGTATTTTTTGAGACAAATTACAGCCATGTGTATGGCTTTGTTTTTTTTATTTTGAGAAAATGTGTATGGCTTTGTTAGGAGGAGATGGGCTGGATGGGCCGAGAAGAACGAAACGGACCCTTGGTAGCCGTCAGCCCATTAGTTGAAGACCTAAGTCGAGCCGCACGCCCCCTTGGCCCGGACCCTCTAGGTTTCCGCCGCCGCCGCCTCCCCTCTACTCCTCGCTATCGGCCACGCTCCGTCTCTTTTCCTCTGCCCCGCAACTCCGCCGTCCTCCCCGCCGCCTCGCCGGACCTCCGCCACCCCGACCTCGCCTCCTCCTCCGTAAGCTCCCTCTGCCCCTCCTTCCTCCCCCGCGTCTTCTTCATTGACGCAACCAGAAGAGGAACATAGAGGTTTGATTACCGAAATTCTTCAATTACAGGGAGCTGCATAGAGGTTTGATTGAGCGAGCGAGATGGGGTTGAGGGACAAGAAGAGGAACCAGAGGCGGGTGCTCTCACGCCGCTCGGCCGGCCCCAAGACCGGCGAGGGCAAGGATTTCCTGGTGCGTGCGTGCGCGCTTGCTTGCCTCTGAACCGAATCGAACCCAACCGAAAGAAACACACACCCACACATCCGTTTTGTTCCTGTCCCTGATGTTGTGCTGTGATTGGTTGGTGCAGCCGCTGGAGGGGAAAGAGCACAGGATCCGGGAGAAGAAGCAGCCCGAGGAGCCGGAGAGCACGGCCACCGTCCTCTACATCGGCCACATCCCCCACGGTTTCTACGAGGACCAGATGCAAGGTCTGTCTGTCTCCCTCGGTAGAGCCTAGAGAAAGCGCGGCGGCTGCGACAAGGTGTCTGGTCCTAATATCCGTCTCTGTTGGTTTGGTTGTTCTTGCAGGTTTCTTTCAGCAGTTTGGGGCTGTTAAGAGGGTCAGGGTTGCCCGGAACCGCAAGGTATCCTATGCTGCGTCACAAGGTGTTTGATATTTGTCTGTGTGTCTTCTGCAACCATCTCACTTGCTGTTTGGTGATGTGTTTAGACAGGGAAGTCCAAGCACTATGGATTCATTGAGTTTGAGAACCCTGAGGTAAGCACACGCATTTTGGATATATCACGGCACACTGTATGTTTGTTGTCTGCTTACAAATTCCTGGCATGTTGTTGGTATATCAGGTGGCGAAGATTGTGGCTGATGAGATGAATAACTACCTGCTGTTTGAGCACACTCTGCAGATTGCGCCTGTCCCGCCGGAGAAAGTTCATGCCAAATTGTAATCACTGCAACTATGCTGGTTATTCTGTTTATTTTCGCTTTTTGATATTGAAAGCATAGCCTTCATCTTCTGTTTAGGACTACACATCAACTACCAGTAAATGAAGTATATATTATATATTCCTGGGAAAATGCTGTGTACTCTTTGTTTCTGTCATAGTATACTGTTTACAGTGATATGCTTTCCTTATAGGTTACAGACACTCAGTTAATATTACCAGGATATTTGTTTCCACTGCATTGCACAGCTGGTTTATGCCTGTTCATAGAAAGAAAATATTGATGCAAGCTCTGCTTATTAGGGTAATTCAGAGTGGTGTTAATATTTGCTGACTGCGTTACGCAAACTGTGTAAGCCATGTTGGAAATATATATATGAATAGCTATAATGAGTGATATGGGAATGTCAAAAACAAAATTATAAACCAAGAATTCACTATGATGATAAAAACATGCAATAATGGAAGATTTGTGAGTCAAGGGTTTGTGAGAGTAATATGAATCGGTATATATGCCACTGCATCAGTAAGTGCACCACTGAAGCTTGGTGGTAATCTCTTGTAAGAACTTGCAAGGTTATTGTCTTAGATCTCCTTCGCGTGCCTTTATTTATTCTTGAATCCTTGTTTTTTTTTGTGTACTTTATGAACACGGAGGTTGTAGTAATTCTTGCATCACTACAGTTTTGTTTTCCTGTAATTTGTAACATATAGCTGTGCATAGTCACTGTTTCTTGCGTTTTGATTCCACATCTTGTATCGCTTCTAGATGGAAAGGTGTGCGGAAGGGATTTATACCAGTTGACCGAGTAGCAATTGAACGGAGGCGGCTTAGTAAGGTAATCTGTTGCTAACTACAACCGGAACGTGAAATTTTGCACTGTAGATTAATAAGCTGTTGTTTTACCAGGATAAAACAGTGGAAGAGCACAAGAAGATGCTCGAAGGAATTGTAAAGCGGGATGAGAAGCGCCGCAAAAGAATCAAGGCTGCTGGTATCGATTACGAGTGTCCTGCCCTTGTAAGTAACACTTGATGCTGTTCATTGATTTAATAAATTGGTCTTACGTAACCAGATATGAATTAGTTCAGCAATTTGCCTGCACATTTCAACCTTCTTATTTACCTGGAGCAAAAGGCACACAATTGTGGTGTTCTAGAGCCAATTTTGCCATGTGTTACTTTGTAGGTCGTTGATAATCATAGTAGTGCTTATTTATTCTTATCTACATTCGCCTACTGGTTTCAAATAATTTATGCAATAGCACCAGTGTTCATCCCAGGCTTTTCTTAATAATATTTTGTGCTGTGCTTTAATTGTTTTTTTTCGTTTCATGCCATATGCGGCTGGTACTATGTGGAGATAGGTTGTAAAGGATAAACAGTTCATGATTGATCAGTATATTAGCTTTTGCTTTTTGCCTGTCTTAATTTTGCTAAATGACGACGTTTCTTTTTTTCTGATTGTATGCTGTGTGTGAGGTGATGACAAGAAATTTCCCTGGCTGCTAATGTCTTTCATGGTTATACAGATCGGAAGCGTTCAGCCTTCAGCTAAGAAGATCAAGTTTGATGAGGATTAGCTATAGAGAAGGCAGATGGATCTTTATCCGGTGGGAGCGACGGGACTCTGCTGAGTTAACCTGTCTGGTCTATTTTAGTTGGGGATGAGAAGGCGGTTTCGTACTTTGGTTTTGTATCTGTGTTTGGTCGATGTTATGTAAGTTGAATGATGACTGGTTTATGTTGGTGAAGAAGCATCAAGCTGTGGTGGAAAATTAACGAACTTGCTATCTTTCCTGCTCCCTGATTTACATCCTTAAGCTGTCACTGCAGATCCACCATATAATTAGTGTTAATTGGTCTCCAAGGTTTAATGCTTTCTCAAGGAAAAGATATGCTTTTCTAGATTTTGGATTTGTTGCTACTTACTTTAACTATTAGCTACTTCAGCGATCATTTCTTAGATTAATTTGTGTTTCAACATTTACACCTTGTAGATACTTTTTGGGGGATGCATGCTGGAGCCTCAATATGATCAGGCTGCTTGCACGCACGCACGAATGTGGTGGTTAATAAGATTTTGTCATTTGCTACGCCACTCAAGATATATACCAATGTACATAGTTTTCGCTTCTTTTCTGTATTTCCTTTTTCCGTGAAGGGATACATGCCAATGTTGATTACTAAAACTTTTTGGTCGACTCTGCAATGCCCCCTCCTAAATCTTAGAATCCTAATGCTCAAACCGAAACTGCTAACAACTACAAAAGGATAAGTTGCATTGGAATCGAGAAAGTTCCGTTCATAATTGCGGTCCCAAAATAAACGAGTTGTTAGTTGTAGAATATTTGAAGGAGGATGGGATTCAACTCAGGGAAAGGAACAATGCAGGTTTGATTCCCGCTACCCGCTCCATTCTGGAAAAGCTCTCTTTTTACAATAAAACGCGAACCGCGTGGAGCCCATAGGACCGTTATAGTTACGGACGCGGTTCACCGGGGCTTCGGTCGCCAGCTTCCCTGTCATCAGTTCACCAGCCCCCGGGCCCCTCTTTCTTTTCTCTTCCAGCCCCCGGACGGGCTACTATAGGCCAAACTAAAGAAGTCAACGAGGTTAATCAACCGATGCAAGTTGCATGTGTTGACGTGGTTGCGGTTAGCATGCAGGGCCATTGATTATCCCCCGAATGATCATCAGATTATTACTATAGCTAGCACATTCCATTCTTCAAGTATCTACTTGGCCTCCTTGACAGTTCCTCACCACCAACATGCTATTAAGATATCCCCGCAAGAAACCACACGATATCGAGATAAGAAGAGCGAATAGTCTAGCCCTATAAATAACCAGGCGGAAGCTTTCACTAGGAACCCACATCATCTTGAGCTCTCAGAATGGCAGACACAAAACTAGTAGCTCTCGATTTTATTGCCCTCTTGAGCATTGGATTAGCCAATGCTTCAATGAGTAGGGAGATCCATGGGGAGGGAGGCTCCAACTCTAGCTTTGAAGGAAAGGCGATGGAGAGGGAGGGGGTGGTGGAGAAGTGAGTGGTGTCGACTCATGTTCTGGGACTGGAACTCGATCTGGCCAGAGTGAAGCAGTGGTGTACATGCAAGCACTGGAGGTGGAGGGGGTGGCAGTAGCCAATATGGTGGTAATGGATCCGGTGTCGGCTCAGGCTCCAGTCAGTATAGTGTAGGAGGGGGTGGATATGGTGAACTTGGTGTATCTCTTCTAGCTCTGGTAGTACCATTGATGGCGATGGTGGAGGATTATGAAAAGCATTTTTCAGTTGCTTCCAGTCCCATGAGTAAGAATTATACAATAACCCGAACCATGCCAATGCATTTTCCTCCAAATATAAAGGGAACAACTTCTTCTTTACTTCTCTCTTTGTCAAGCTTGAAAACTCAATAAGACCACATAATTCTTTCATAAATAACAAGTGCATATCAAGATGAACAATTCCATCTCCCGCATAATGGTTAATTTTCACTTGTTCAAGAATGCTAACATGTATTTCAAAACAAATATTTTTATTAGGTGGAATTTCCTTCCTAACCACTTGTGCACGTGGGGAGGTCACCCCAAACAAGCATATTAAAGGATTAGCTTCCATAATAGCAGACGAAAACAAAAAACAACATGTACGATAAAAGTTGTCCTTACCAAATTCCACTTACCAAGAGCGCTCTACACTCCCTGGCAACAGTGTTAGAAAAGAGTCTTGATGACCCAAAAATATAGGGGATCAATCGTAGTCCTTTCGATAAGTAAGAGTGTCTAACCCAATGAGGAGCAGAAAGAATTGACAATCATCAATTTTCAGCAATGTTTCACTATAAATGATGTAAAGATGGTTTTGATAGATAGTCTGACAACAAGATAAATGAAAGATCCTTCACCAATAATTCTCCTATGCATCAACTAGGATGTGTAATCAACACACACTAGTACTCATAGGTACCAATATGAGGTTTGATACAAAGATTAAACACAAGAGAAGAACTATGGTTTGAAGATGAGATGGTACTGGTGAAGATGTTGATGAAGATGGCAATCCCCACGATGATTGGAGTGTTGGTGATGATGAATGCTTCGATCCCCCCTCCCCTCCCCCTGCAGAGGGAAGTTTCCCCCATAGAATCGCTCCACTGGAGAGCAATAGTCCTCCGCCTCGCAGATGGCGGCGGAAAGTATCGAGGGTTTTCTATGTTTTTTTCTAGAGCAAACTAGAATTTATAGTCAAATGATGTCGGGAGGAGAGCCACAACGGCCCCACATGGCCACATGGCGTCTAGGGGGTAGGCCGTGCTACCAGGCCGTGTGGGGGTCTGGTGGGTCCCCTATGGTACTTCTTCGCTCCATAAATCCTCATATATTCCAAAATAATTCCTCAAAAATCCACGTTGCATTTGGAGCTCCGGAAAATTGCCTTTTCTTGTGTTGCATTTTAGGTCCAGATTCCCAGTTGTCCAACAATTCCCCTCTCTTTGTATTCCTTATACTTTAAGAGAGAAAAGACATTAGAATTTCATCATAGTGTTAACTATATCATTGAAATAGATTAAATTATAGCAGGAAATAATGATGCAAAATGGGCGTATCAATAATATGTTGCGTTCGTACTTCTGCAGTACAATGTTTTGTCTGATTAAAATGGGTAGGTACCTAATCTATCTATACATATACTAATCAGAGACTCCCTGAAAATTCCCATGTTAATCAAAAATTACAACCCGTTAATTTGGTGTAACCGAGTTATTACAGTGTAGATCTTCGGATATATTATTAGAACAAGAGAAAAATAATGGTGGAGACTTGATTTAATGTTGTACTAATAAAGTTATAATATGTAGATCAAAAGCACAGAAAACCATAGGTTAGATCCTCCTTTCGACTGTCACTCCCACCGCCATCTCCGCCGCCCTTCTTGTTGCTCGAAGAAGCATACATCGAGGAGCTCTGTCCAGCTACACCTCTTCGGGCCATGTTGCTTTTGCGCGATACACTTGCCTCCGCAACTACGGTGGCACTAATGTGGGGAGGACGGGGCGCAGAAGGGGTTGGTATTGAGTAGCATAGTAGTGGCTGGGGCTGCAGGTCAGCGGGGTGGTTTTGACGGCTGGAGTAGGTGGCGAAGAAGTTGTCTTTGTGGGGCTTCGGGGCAGCGACAGTTGGAGATGTAGGGCGCCGGTGGGAAGGGTTGTGGCAGCGGCGCCCTTCCTACAGTTCTTTGCGGTATAGCTGAATTAGAGGAGCACATGAGGAGGAGTGATGTGCTGGGATGGGTTCATCTTCTTTTTCTGTTTTTGATGAGTATGCTGGGACAGGGGCATCTTTATCCGAATAAAAATACAGGAGGTCAAGTGGCTGCAGGGACATCTATCGATATATGCGAGAGTTGATTTGACAATTGTCAAAGTGTGGAAATTGCAGTGAGATTTTTCATTTATGAACGTATGGAAATTGTAATGAATTTTTCTAAATCGCCATAATTGGAGTGGCATTTATCCAATTAACCCCAGCTAAGGTCAATTGTCATAGTCTAGAAATCTCTACCAAGTAACTCCATCGATTAGAACACCCTACTAAGTCTTTTTTAGATATTTAATTCTACGTACAAATGCGTAAGTTTCATATATTAAGGAGTATGTTGTATTTTTGGTATAAGATTTAAGGCATAATTCATTATATTGAAAGTTTTTCTTAACATTTCAGACTTAAATAATTGTGGCGCAATATAATATTGGTTTAGCACAAGAAAATAGATTAAAAATAAAAATATTTAAATTGTGGAAATATGTATGGTCATATATTGATTTTAGTTATAAATGAGAATATTTCTTAAGATAAATATCTCACTTATTCTCTCAATTAACAAGCATGCAATTAGTGAAGTTGGGATACTAAGAAGTAAAAATGTTTAGTATAAATGGTAGTAAAATTTACTTATAAAAGAGAAGTATGATGGAAGGTGTGTTTCATGAATTCATTTGACACACACTCTTTCATATGTGGTTGTGGTTGCAGATAAAAGATGTATTTGTTTGCAGGCCACTTCTTTTTAACCGTTTCATGTCCTTTCTCCATTGTTATGTCTTTATTCCTTTTTGACCATTGCATTAATATTTTCTTACCAATCTTTTTATTTTATTTTAGCATAAAGAGTATTTTAATTTCTGTCTAGACCATATTAGTGCTAATTATCGAAGTTTTTAGGTGAAGTTAGGGACCAAGGAAATGAAGGTGTGTTTATTTTGCTATTTAAGGTAACTATTGTCTTATTTCTTGGAAATAACAATTTTTATTTTAGAAAATTATGTGTAGCACTTCTCTATGACAAACAAATGAGGTGATGAAAAAGATTAAATACTTGATGGAAGGAAGAAATCCTGAATCACCCACACCACGAGTGATTCCCTTGGATTTGGACAACAAATATAAAGAGATGAATGGACATCACCCAAGTGGTGGATTGGCTTAATTAATCGGATAATATAAGATTAAGGAATACCAAATGACGTTAGTTGTTTATTTATAATTGTTGTGTTGTTTTAAGTTCTTGATAACCTACTTGCTGTTAATACTACCTAGCTTCCGCTTTCCTATCATATGAATACAAATTTAGTAGATGTTTCCTTTTCACATATGTGAAAAAACATGCATGATGGAAAGTACAATACAATATATTATTTCGGTCCATGGGATTAATTATTTGTTTATTTATACTATTTGTGTTGTTTTCAGTTCCTCATTACCTACTTGCTATTAATATTACCTAACTTTTGCTTTCATTGTCATATGCATGTGGATTTAATAAAAAATCACATGTAAAATACCATGCATGATGTGAAGCACAATATATCATTCCATCATTTCAACTTTAAATTGTCCACACGATGCATTTATGTATATTGTTGAAGTGTAGATCTTCACTCTACAATAGGAGTAATATTCCTTGTTCATTGATATAGATGTTGTTCATGTTGTTGGGATCGTATATGCCTGAACGATGTGTTGCAGGTCTTGGCGGTTCACATATTCTCGGGTTCCTGTGCCGCGACCAGCGTGATGATCTTCTTGATGAACAATGTGAACTTATGCATCGTGTACTGGCTGCTGCCCTGCATAAGTTGCCATGTGCTCTGGACACACTTGTTAGGTTTTAGTTATGGCCATGCATCCTTCACCATTACATAGATTGTCTGTTTGATAGCCCATCTCTGTTTAGATCATGTGGATTCCTGATGCATTACGATTGATGATACATATCCAACGTATCTACTTTTCCAAACAATTTTACTTTTGTTTTGACCTCTAATTTGCATGATTTAACTGAAACTAACCCGGACTGACGTTGTTTTTAGCAGAACTACCTTGTTGTTGTTTTTGTGCACAAATAAAAAGTTCTGGAAATTGGACGAAACTTAACGAAGATTTATTTTGGAATAAATGAAAAATACTGGAGTAGAAGTGCCAGAGGGGGGCCACCCCGGGTCCACAAGCCTGGGAGGCTGATGACCCACAAGTATAGGGGATCTATCGTAGTCCTTTCGATAAGTAAGAGTGTAGAACCCAACAAGGAGCAGAAGGAAATGACAAGCGGTTTTCAGTAAGGTATTCTCTGCAAGCACTGAAATTGTAGGTAACAGATAGTTTTGTGATAAGATAATTTGTAACGGGTAACAAGCAAAGAAAGTAAATAAGGTGCAACAAGGTGGCCCAATCCTTTTTGTGGCAAAGGACAAGCCTGGACAATTTCTTATAATGAGAAAAGCGCTCTCGAGGACACATGGGAATTATCGTCAAGCTAGTTTTCATCACGCTCATATGATTCGCGTTTTGTACTTTGATAATTTGATATGTGGGTGGACCGGTGCTTGGATACTGCCATTTCTTGGAGAAGCATCCCACTTATGATTAACCCCTATTGCAAGCATCCGCAACTACAAAAGAAGTATTAAGGTAAACCTAACCATAGCATGAAGCTAGTGGATCCAAATCAGCCCCTTACGAAGCAACACATAAACTAGGGTTTAAGCTTCTGTCACTCTAGCAACACATCATCTACTTATTACTTCCCAATGCCTTCCTCTAGGCCCAAATAATGGTGAAGTGTCATGTAGTCGACGTTCACATAACATAGAGGAGAGACAACATACATCTCATCAAAATATCGAACGAATACCATATTCACATGACTACTGATAGCAAGACTTCACCCATGTCCTCAGGAACAAACGTAACTACTCACAAAGCATATTCATGTTCATGATCAGAGGAGTATTGATATGCATTAAGGATCTGAACATATGATCTTCCACCAAGTAAACCAATTAGCATCAACTACAAGGAGTAATCAACACTACTAGCAACCCACAGGTACCAATTTGTGGTTTTGATACAAGATTGGATACAAGAGATGAACTAGGGTTTTGAGAGGAGATGGTGCTGGTGAAGATGTTGATGGAGATTGACCCCCTCCCGATGAGAGGATCGTTGGTGATGACGATGGTGATGATTTCCCCCTCCCGGAGGGAAGTTTCCCCGGCAGGACATCTCCGCCGGAGCCCTATATTGGTTCCGCCAAGGCTCCGCCTTGTGGCGACAGAGTTTCATCCCGTAAGCTTGCTTATGATTTTTTCCAGGGTAAGAGGCTTCATATAGCAGAAGATGGGCACCGGAGAGCCAACAGGGGGCCCAGGAGACAGGGGGCGCGCCCAGTAGGGGGGGGGGGGGGGGGGCTCCCCCACCCTCTTGGCCAGGGTGTTGGCCCTCTGGTATTTTCTTCGCTCAATAATTCTTATTAATTCCAAAAGTGACATCCGTGGAGTTTCAGGATTTTTGGAGCTGTGCAGAATAGGTTTCCAATATTTGCTCCTTTTCCGGCCAGAATCCCAGCTGCCGGCATTCTCCCTCTTCATGATAAACCTTGTAAAATAAGAGAGAATAGCCATAAGTATTGTGACATAACGTGTAATACAAACCATAATGCTATAAATATTGATATAAAAGCATGATGCAAAATGGACGTATCAACTCCCCCAAGCTTAGACCTCGCTTGTCCTCAAGCGAAACCCGATATCGAAAAATATGTCCACATGTTTAGAGATAGAGGTGTCGATAAAAATAAAATACGGACATGAGAGCATCATGATCATTCTTATAACAGCAACATATAAGGAATTTATCATATGATTTCTTATGATCAAGTAACAATCTATTCACAATGTCAAGTATGGTTCAGAAACTTCATTGAGAACTAGCAAACTATAATCTCAGTCATTGAAGCAATTGCAATTTATCATAACATCCGAAAGAGTCAAGAATAGAGCTTTTCAGCAAGTCCACATACTCAACTATCATATAGTCTTCTACAATTGCTAACACTCACGCAATACTTATGGTTATGGAGTTTTAATCGGACACTGAGAAAGATAGGGGCATATAGTGTTGCCTCCCAACGTATTGACCTTTGGGTGATGTCAACAATAATAGTTCATGCTAACTTACATCCAATTGGATATATGTATCATGATCTTTCCAACATGAGGTGCTTGCCAAAGGATAAAATTAAAGAGGGAAAGGTGAAGATCACCTTGACTCTTGCATAAAGTAAAAGATAGGCCCTTCGCAGAGGGAAGCAGAGGTTGTCATATGCTTTTGGGGTTGGATGCACAAAATCTTAATGCAAAAGAAAGTCACTTTATATTGCCACTTGTGATATGAACCTTTATTATGCAGTCCGTCGCTTTTATTACTTCCATATCACACGATCGTATAAAGCTTATTTTCTCCGCACTAATAAGTCATACATAATTAGAGAGCAATTTTTATTGCTTGCAACACGACAACTTACTTGAAGGATCTTACTCAATCCATAGGTAGGTATGGTGGACTCTCATGGCAAAACTGGGTTTAAGGATATTTGGAAGCACAAGTAGTATCTCTACTTGGTGCAAGGAATTTTTGGCTAGCATGAGGTGGAAAGGCAAGCTCAACATGTTGGAATGATCCATGACAATATACTTTAACTGAGATGTGAGAAAACATAAACCATTACGTTGTCTTCCTTGTCCACATCAACTCTTTAGCATGTCATACTTTAATGAGTGCTCACAATTATAAAAGATGTCCAAGATAGTGTATTTATATGTGAGAACCTCTCTTTCTTTATTACTTCCTATTAATTGCAACGATGACCAAAACTATGTTTGCCAACTCTCAACAACTTTTAAGCCTCATAATCTTTATATGTGAAGTCATTAATATCCATAAGATCAATATGAACTCTTTTATTCTTTTTATTCTTTCTATTTTCTCAAGATCATAGCAAGATAGAAATGACTCAACACTAATCTTTATTATATAGCTCACGGACTCGATTACATATAGGAATCACAAAGCAAAACTCAAAACTAAATCATACCAAAACTTTATTCTGCTAGATCAAGATATTACTAAATGGATCGAACTAAGTAAAACGGTAAAGATAGGAGTGTGATGGTGATACGGTACCGGGGCACCTCCCCCAAGCTTGGCAGTTGCCAAGGGGAGTGCCCATACCCATGTGATTATGTCCTCGGAGGTGGTGAAGAAGGAGTTGTTGATGATGTAGGCTTGTCGTCCATCTTCCAAGGCATAGGCTCACCATCATAGAAGGATGATCGGTCTCCGGGATCCTCAAATCTGTAGCCAAACTCATCCTCTTGAATCTATATTCATAGTCACAGTTTTGGTTTTGCAGGTCATAGATCTGGGCCTGGAGGTGCTCGATTTTCTCATGAAGCTTGAAGATGGTATCCCCAATGTTCTTGGCGTCTAGCTTGTGGTTGTTGGTGAATTCCGCGATCATCATCTGGTTGGCATTGAGTCCACGCTCCACCATCCCTTGGCACTTGAAAACTTGTTGCTCCATAGCTTCGAGCTTTGTCTCCACGCTTCCGGTACGCCTTGGTCCCTCCACATTGCGGATGTGCAGCACCCCCTCACGCATCTCAATGGTTTGAGGGTGTTGCAGCACCTTCACGAGATAGGGGTTGATAACCCTCTATAAAACTTGTCCTTGGGAGCACTTGGAGACGTCATGGTGCTCTAGATCTGTCAGAAAAACAGCTCGAAATGAAAACAAAGGATATTTGCATGATACGATGGTCAAAACCTTCGGGAGATTATATAATGAATTTTTACCGACCAAAAGAAGTAACGTGTAAGAAAACGGAGTCCGGGAGGCACACGATGTGCCCACGAGACAGGGGGCGCGCCTAGTAAGGGTGGGCGCGCCCTCTACCCTCATGGAGGCCTCATGTCTTCCCTAGATTACTTATTGCTTTCCAAAATTCTTAAATATTCCAAAACGGAGAAAACTTGCCATTAGAATTGTTTTGGAGTCGGTTTACTTACCGTACCACATACCTATTCCTTTTCGGAGTCTGAAACGTTCTGGAGAGTGTCCCTTATGTATTCCTCCGGGGTTACGGTCTCAATAATATTAGTTTCAACATTGATAGGACTACCTGAGATATAATGTTTGATTCTTTGACCGTTCACCACCCTCAGACTTGTGACTTCGAAGTTGTTGATTTTTATGGCACCAGAACGTTAGACCTCCTCGATAACGTAAGGACCTTCCCATTTAGAGAGAAGTTTTCCTGCAAAAAATCTTAAACAAGAGTTGAATAGCAACACATAATCACCTACGTTAAACTCACGCTTTTGTATTTTTTTGTCATGCCATCTTTTAACTTTTTCTTTGAACAACTTGGCATTCTCATAGGCTTGGGTTCTCCATTCCTCAAGTGAGCAATATCAAATAACCTCTTCTCACCAGCAAGTTTGAAGTCATAGTTGAGCTCTTTAATAGTCCAATATGCTTTATGTTCAAGTTCGAGAGGTAAGTGACATGCTTTTCCATAAACCATCTTATACGGAGACATACCCATAGGATTTTGTATGCAGTTCTATAGGCCCATAATGCATCGTCAAGTTTCTTGGACCAATTCTTCCTAGATTTATTAGCAGTCTTTTGCAAATTAACTTGAGCTCTCTATTACTCAACTCTATTTGACCACTAGACTGTGGGTGGTAAGGAGATGCAATTCTATAATTAACATCATACTTAGCAAGAATTTTATGAAAAGCACCATGAATAAAATGTGAACCACCATCAGTCATAAGATATCTAGGGACTCCAAACCTTGGAAAAATAACTTCTTTAAGCATCTTAATAGAGGTGTTATGATCAGCACTACTAGTTGGAATAGCTTCTACCCACTTAGTAACGTAATCAACAGCAACTAAAATATGTGTGTATCCATTAGAGGCAGGAAAAGGTCCCATATAACCAAAGCCCCAAACATCAAATGGTTTAATAACAAGAGAATAATTCATAGGCATTTCTTGACGTCTACTAATATTACCAATTCTTTGACATTCATCACAAGACAATACAAACTTACGAGCATCTTTGAAGAGAGTAGGCCAATAAAAACCGGATTGCAATACCTTATGTGCAGTTCTATCTCCAGCGTGGTGTCCTCCATATGGTTCGGAGTGACACTTGCGTAGGATATGTTCCTGTTCATGCTTAGGTACACAACGTCTAATAACATCATCTACTCCTTCTTTATAAAGGTGTGGGTCATCCCAGAAGTAATGTCTTAAATCATAAAAGAACTTTTTCTTTTGCTGGTATGTGAAACTAGGTGGTATAAATTTAGCAATAATGTAATTAGCATAATCAGCATACCATGGAGCAGTACGAGAATCATTAATGATTGCTAATTGTTCATCAGGAAAGCTATCATCAATAGGTAGTGGGTCATCAAGAACATTCTCTAACCTAGACAAGTTGTCTGCAACGGGGTTCTCAGCTCCCTTTCTATCACTAATATGCAAATAAAATTCTTGGAGCAAGAGAACCCATCTAATAAGTCTAGGCTTAGCATCTTTCTTTTCCATAAGATATTTAATAGCAGCATGATCAGTGTGAATAGTAACTTTAGAATCAACAATGTAAGGTCTGAACTTATCACAAGTAAATACAACTGCTAAGAATTCTTTTTCAGTAGTAGCATAATTTCTCTGGGCAGTATCAAGAGTTTTACTAGCATACTGGATAACATTTAATTTCTTATCAACTCTTTGCCCTATAACAACACCTACCGCGTAATCACTAGTATCACACATAATTTCAAAGGGTAAATCCCAATCAGGTGGCTGAACAATAGGTGCAGTGATCAAAGCTTTCTTAAGTATTTCAAATGCTTCTACACAATCATCATCAAAGACAAAAGGAATATCTTTTTGCAGTAAATTAGTCAGAGGCCTAGAGATTTTAGAAAAGTCTTTAATGAACCTTCTATAAAAACCGGCATGACCAAGGAAACTTCTTATACCTTTTATGTCCTTGGGACATGGCATCTTTTGAATAGCATCAACTTTAGCTTTATCAACTTCAATACCTCTCTCAGAAATCTTATTCCCCAAGACAATGCCTTCATTAACCATAAAGTGGCACTTTTCCCAATTCAAGACGAGACTAGTGTCTTCACATCTCTGCAAAACTCGATCAAGGTTTCTCAAGCAATCATCAAAAGAGGATTCATAAACGGAGAAGTCATCCATGAATACCTCACAAATCTTTTCACAAAAGTCAGAGAATATAGCCATCATACATCTTTGAAAGGTAGCAGGTGCATTACATAAACCAAAAGGCATACGTCTATAAGCAAAAGTACCGAAAGGGCAAGTAAAAGTAGTTTTTGATTGATCCTCCGCTGACACAGGTATTTGAGAGAAACCAGAATAACCATCTAGAAAGCAGAAATGTGTGTGTTTGGATAGTCTTTCTAGCATTTGATCAATAAAAGGTAAAGGGTAATGATCTTTCTTAGTAGCTTTATTTAATTTACGGAAATCAATTACCATCCTATAACCCGTAATAATTCTTTGCGGGATCAATTCATCTTTATCATTAGGAACGACAGTAATACCTCCCTTCTTAGGAACGCAATGGACAGGGCGTACCCAATCACTATTAGCAACGGGATATATTATAACTCCCTCAAGGAGCTTTAGTATCTCCTTTCTTACCACTTCTTTCATCTTAGGATTTAACCGTCGTTGAGGATCTCTAACTAGTTTGGCATCTTTCTCCAATATTATTTTGTGTTGGCATAGAGTGGGACTAATGCCCTTACACTACTAGGGAAAAGCCTATACACAGAATCTTACCAGCAGCGTGCTTTAAAATAAGGCACTGCTGCTACGTAGCAGTAGCGCGCGCAGGATTAACTCGCTGCTGAAATAAATATAGCAGTAGCGCGCCCGCTCTAAGACGCGCTACTGATATAATTCCCACGAGGCCGCCGCGAGGCTAGTTCTAGCAGTAGCGCGTTATCACAAAGAGCGCTACTGCTACGTAGCATAGTAGCAGCGCATTTCACGAAGAAGCGCTACTGCTAAGACAAAAATTTAGTCTCACCTCGCTCCGTGAAGAGAGTTTCTACCACCTTAAATATGTTACTTCTCAAACTTTGACAAGCACTTGGTATTCATTGAATTCTATGTGTAGAATTTGTGGCCACAATATGAGTCTTCACCGGTTCCTAAACCGGTGAGGATTCATATTGACAAATCAGATTGTACACAAAAAGATCGTTGACGATCAATGTATTTTTGATACATTGAAGTCTATTTTTACATGCTGACACATAGCAGTAGCGCTTTCTTTGTGGAAGGCGCTGCTGCTAGGTAGTTTAGCAGTAGCGTCTTTCTCTATAGCGTGCTACTGCTAAGCCATTCCATCTCCCACCCCCCTCTCCTCTATCCGATCCACTCACACTCACACACTCACTGGATCTCCCCCTCAACCCCCACGCCGGTCCTGCCCCGTCGCGCCTCCTCCCTCCGCGCCGCCGTCACCTCCTCCTCCTTGCTGGACTCGGTACCGGCCTCCTCCTCCATCCTCCCTCCACTCGCCGCTGGCCGGCCCCTCCTCGCTCCGCCTTCCTCCTCTGTCCTCCCTCCACTGGCCGCCAGCCGGCCCCTCCTAGCTCCGCCTTCCTTCTCCGTCCTACTCTCTTCTCCCTCCTCGAGTCGCCCCTCCTTCTCCCTCCTCCCTGCTACATTTTGATTTAGTAGGCTAGTTCATATGCAACATTTTGATTTAGTTGATATGATTTAGTTGATTTAGTAGGCTAGTTGATTTAGTTGATTTAGAACATTTTGATTTAGTTGATTTAGTAGGCTAGTTGATTTAGTTGATTTAGTATGCACCATTTTATTGTTATTTTTTCTATACATGGATAGGTAGATGCTTTTTTTTTGTAATAAGTTATTTTTTGGCAAAATGTAGGTGGTACCTTGTCATCTAATATGTTACTAGATCTTAGGACTATAATTGTCCATCAAATTGCTTCTCGTGGAAGAACCAAAAATATCACATGCTACTGTTTTTCTTTCCTGTGAAGTGGATCGTTAATCCTTTGCTCATATTGCTTCAGGAAAAATGGTGCCACCACCACCACCACTATGTCGACTGTGCAAGTCAAGGTGCGCCAGCAGCCTTGCAACTGGCAAGCTGTTCGGCATCTACTTCCAGCCGAGTTTTCGTCATGCGGTGGTAAGTATTTAGATGAAATGTAATAAATATTTATATTTAGTGTTGGCATTACTGCATTGTGTCATTTTGCTTATTTTACACAGATCGTCCCATGCAATGTGAGGTTGAAATTCAACAAGCTGACAGGAGACACTGTGACATTTGAGGCTCCTGGGGGGACGTACACTATGGAGGTCGAGAAAGGACGCAATATGTCGCAGATTGGAGGAGATGGATGGGTCTTACCCGTTTTCTCGCCCGCATGCGTCTTACTGGTGGTGAGTTGATCAGCTTCTCCTTCAGAGCAGAAAGACCCAAGCTGGCTGTCATTTATCTCAACCTGGTGGAAGATGATGAAGATGACGAAGATGATGAAGATGATGAATATGATGAAGATAATGAGGACCCACTCGATGAAGATGATGAGGACCCACTTCATGAAGCCATCGTAGCTCAAAGAACGAGGCTGAGCAAGGAGGAGGTGTCCAACCTGTGGGACATAATTCCGCCACGTGCTGACTTTGTCGGGGTGCCATTCGTGACCCGCCTGACAAGTACCATGGTTGATCGACATGATATGGTATGTTATACTAACAAATGCAAATTATCCGATGAAATACTTAGTGTACAGTCCAATGATATGGTATGTTGTGTGGAATCTAGTTGATGATATGTTTTAGTGTAGAGTTCGATCACATGCTTATTAGTGTAGAATCTAAGGAACTATTAATAGTGTAGATAATCCATATGTACTTATTTGCGAGGCTATTTATTAATTGATATGTTTTTCTTATTCAAAAATTGGCAAAGAGCTTATCTGCGAGTTATGGTATCGAGCCTGATGAAGAAGGCTCAGCTGGACTACGCCTTACTGCAAGGGGCTTCGTCACAACCTGTACTTACCGCGTGGACACGGATGGTCGCACACACTTAAACTCGGTTGGGTGGAAGAAATTCCTCGATGGCAAGAATCTTCGTGTTGGACAGGCCATCCTAATTACTATCAGGAACACCAACCACCCAGACTTGAGGATGATGATTGTCTTTGATATCATCTAGAACTACATATGTGTGTGTGTGTGGCTATATCATCTAGAACTACATATGATGATCATCATCGATATCATCTAGAACTACATATGATGATCGTCGTCGATATCATCTAGAACTACATATGATGATCACCGTCGATATGACGTTGTACTGCTTGAGGATGCATGTTGACTATGCATGAAATTGTTATCTAGTACTACCTTCATTCCAAATTACTCGTCGTGGTTTGAACTAAAACCACGACGAGTAATTTGGAACAAAGGGAGTACTACCTAGTACTTATAATGGTTTATGAATTTGATATCTAGTAGTAGTACCTAGTATCTGAAAGGGAAAGAGGGAAAGGGGTACGGGGGAAAATGATGAAAGATATAGCAGTAGCGAGGGACAACGAAATCACTACAGCTAACTAATAGTAGCGCGTTCCGCAAAAGCGCTGCTGATATCATCAACAGTAGTAGCGCGGGTGCGGACCGCGCTACTACTATAAGTTAGCTGTAGCGCCTTATTTGTAGCGTCTCTACCCTAGTATATCCAATAGCCGCACGATGCTTCTTTAGAGTTTTCAATAATCTTTCCTCTTCTTGCTCTGAAAGGTTAGCACTAATAATAACAAGATATATCTTCTTTTCATCAAGATAAGCATATTTAAGATTATCAGGTAATGGTTTGAGCTCAAACACGGGATCACCCTTGGGTGGAGGGGGATCCCCTAGGATTTCAACAGGTAAGTTGTGTTTCAGAATAGGACCCTATTGAAGGAATTCTTCATCTATTTCCCTTCTTTCATTCATAAACATATCATTTTCATAGTCTAGCAAATATTGTTCTAACGGATCAGTAGGAGGCATGGCAATAGAAGCAAGACCAATAATTTCATCCTTACTAGGCAATTCTTTATCACGGGGTTGTCTACGAAACTTAGCAAAATTAAACTCAGGAGACATATCCCCTAAGCCAATTGTAACAACATCCTTTTTGCAATCAATCCTAGCATTAACGATGTTCAAGAAGGGTCTGCCAAATATAATGGGACAAAAGTCATCTTGTGGGGAACCAAGAACAAGAAAATCAGCAGGATATTTAACTTTCCCACACAAGACTTCAACATCTCTAATAATCCCAACTGGTGAAATAGTATCTCTATTGGCAAGCTTAATAGTAACATCAATACCTTCTAACTCAGCGGGTGCAATATCATGCATAATTTCATTATATAAGGAAATAGGTATTGCACTAGCACTAGCACCCATATCACATAAGCCATGATAACAATGATCTCCTATTTTAACAGAAATAACAGGCATGCCTACAACAGGTCTATGTATCTTAGCATCTGGTCTAGCAATATTAGCAGCCTGTTCACAGAAGTAAATAACACGCCCATCTATATTATCATCCAAGAGATCTTTAACCATAGCAATACTAGGTTCAACTTTAATTTGCTCAGGAGGTGTATATGTTCAAGTATTACTCTTACGAACAACAATTGAAGCTTTAGCATGATCCTTTATCCTAACAGGAAAAGGTGGTTTCTCAACTTAAGTAGTAGGAACAATAGGATCATTATAAGTGATAGTCTTTTCTTCAACTGTAATATGTGCAACTACCTTTACTTCAGTGCGAGGATTATATTTAAACCACTTCTCCTTAGGGAGATCAAGTGAGTAGCAAAAGATTCACAAAAAGCAGCTACTATCTCAGAGTCAAGTCCATATTTAGCGCTAAATCCACGAAAAGCATTGGTATCCATAAAAGATTTAACACAATCAAACATAGGTGTCATACCTGACTACTTACCATCGCCGGAACCCCAATCTTCAGAGTTGCGTTTAATTCTTTCCAATAAATCCCACTTGAATTCAGTAATCTTCAGCATATAAGAACCAGCACAGGAAGTATCGAGCATGGTGCGATCATTGTGAGAAAGCCGAGCATAAATTTTTTGAATAATCATTTCTCTTGAGAGCTCATGATTGGGGCATGAATATAACATTGACTTAAGCCTCCCCCAAGCTTGAGCGATACTCTCTCCTTCGTGAGGCCAAAAATTATATATGTAATTATGATCACGATGAACAAGATGCATAGGATAGAACTTTTGGTGAAATCCAACTTCAATCATTTATAATTCCAAGATCCCGTATCATCACATATCCTATACCATGTCAATGCATCTCCCTTCAAAGATAAAAGGAAGACCTTCCTTTGGACAACATCATCGGCAATACCTGCAAGCTTAAATAATCCACAAACTTTATCCACAAAGATAAGGTGTAAATCGGGATGCAATGTTCCATCTCCTGCAAAGGGATTAGCTAGCAGTTTCTCTATCATACCAGAAGGAATCTCAAAGTAAACATTTTTAGTAGATTTAGTAGGTTGAGGAGCAACTCTTTGCTCTACTGGTCGGGGTGAAGATACCCCAAACAAGCCCCTCAAAGGATTAGTTTCCATAGCAACAAGTGACAGAAAATTTCAGCACACTATATAAATGTTTCCTTACCAAGTTCCACTCACCAAAGGCGCTTCACTCCCCGGCAACGGCGCTAGAAAAGAGTCTTGATGACCACAAGTATAGGGGATCTATCGTAGTCCTTTCGGTAAGTAAGAGTGTCGAATCCAATGAGGAGCAGAAGGAAATGACAAGCGGTTTTCAGTAAGGTATTCTCTGCAAGCACTGAAATTGTAGATAACAGATAGTTTTGTGATAAGATAATTTGTAATGGGTAACAAGCAAAGAAAGTAAATAAGGTGCAGCAAGGTGGCCCAATCCTTTTTGTAGTAAAGGACAAGCCTGGACAATTTCTTATAATGAGAAAAGCGCTCCCGAGGACACATGGGAATTATCGTCAAGCTAGTTTTCATCACGCTCATATGATTCACGTTCGGTACTTTGATAATTTGATATGTGGGTGGACCGGTGCTTGGCTACTGCCATTTCTTGGAGAAGCATCCCACTTATGATTAACCCCTATTGCAAGCATCCGCAACTACAAAAGAAGTATTAAGGTAAACCTAACCATAGCATGAAACTAGTGGATCCAAATCAGCCCCTTACGAAGCAACGCATAAACTAGTGTTTAAGCTTCTGTCACTCTAGCAACCCATCATCTGCTTATTACTTCCCAATGCCTTCCTCTAGGCCCAAATAACAGTGAAGTGTCATGTAGTCGACGTTCACATAACACCACTAGAGGAGAGACAACATACATCTCATCAAAATATCGAACGCATACCAAATTCACATGACTACTGGTAGCAAGACTTCACCGATGTCCTCAGGAACAAACGTAACTACTCACAAAGCATATTCATGTTCATGATCAGAGGAGTATTAATATGCATGAAGGATCTGAACATATGATCTTCCACCAAGTAAACCAATTAGCATCAACTACAAGGAGTAATCAACACTACTAGCAACCCACAGGTACCAATTTATGGTTTTGATACAAGATTGGATACAAGAGATGAACTAGGGTTTTGAGAGGAGATGGTGCTGGTGAAGATGTTGATGGAGATTGACCCCCTCCCGATGAGAGGATCGTTGGTGATGACGATGGTGATGATTTCCCCCTCCCGGAGGGAAGTTTCCCCGGTAGAACAGCTCCGCCGGAGCCCTAGATTGGTTCCGCCTCGTGGCGGAGGAGTTTCGTCCCGTAAGCTTGCTTATGATTTTTTCCAGGGTAAGAGGCTTCATATAGCAGAAGATGGGCACCAGAGGGCCAACATGGGGCCCAGGAGACAGGGGGGCGCACCAAGTAGGGGGGGGGGGGGGGGCGCCCAGTAGGGGGGGGGGGGGGCGCCCCACCATCCTGGCCAGGGTGTGGGACCCCTCTGGTTTTTTCTTCGCTCAATAATTCTTATTAATTCCAAAAGTGACATTCATGGAGTTTCAGGATTTTTGGAGCTATGTAGAATAGGTTTCCAATATTTGCTCCTTTTCCGGCCAGAATCCCAGCTGCCGGCATTCTCCCTCTTCATGATAAACCTTGTAAAATAAGAGAGAATAGCCATAAGTATTGTGACATAACGTGTAATAACAACCCATAATGCAATAAATATTGATATAAAAGCATGATGCAAAATGGACGTATCAGAGGCGCGCCTACCCACCAGGGCACGCCGAGCAGGCTTGTGGGTCCCCTGGACCCCTTCCTGATCTAATTCTTTCGCTCCATCTCCCCGAGAAAAAAAATCAGAAAGTTCCCTTGCGTTTTATGATACAGAGCCGCCGCCAACTCCCGTTCTTCATCGGAATCCCTGACTTGGAGTCCCTTCGTGACTCCGGAGGGAGGGATTTGCCATCGTCGTCATCACCAACCCTTCTCAGTCAACAATTTCATAATACTCACAATCATATGTGAGTAATCCCCTTGTAGGCATACTGGAGGTAGATGGAGATGGATGAGATTTCATATGCAATAATGTCAATTTGTTAGGACAACATAGTGGATATTAGGGATTAAGCCGTAACAAATTGACATGATTTGTTCTTAGATTGATGTTGGTATGACTTTATTATGCTTAATGCTTGTCACTAGGGCCCGAGAGCCATGATTTCAGATCTGAACATGCACTAGTAGAAAAAGGGTCAAACGTGCAGCACATTAGTGCCGGTTTGTATTAGAGCCGGCACTAATGTATACATTAGTGCCGGTTCGAACGGATTTGCATTAATGCCGGTTCGTGTTGAACCTTTAGTACCGGTTCGTGGCACGAACCGGTACTAAAGGGGTGGTGGTAGGCTGGCGTCAGGCCGGGGCCCCACGATCACCTTTAGTACCGGTTCGTGGCACGAATCGGTACTAAAGGTTAGACCTTTAGTACCGGTTCGTGCCACAAACCGGTACTAAAGGGGTCTGACCTATAGTGCCGGTTCGTGCCACAAACCGGCACTATAGGGCAATTTTCGCATCCGATGGGAAAATGTAAAACGGCTATAACTTTTGCATACGATGTCGGAAAAAAACGTATAATATATCAAAAAATTTAGCAGGAAAATCCGCATCCGATGGAGACAGCCTACGGCCTATTTGGAATTATTTAGAATCCTCAAATTCCAAAAGGAAAAAATTATTTCAATTTTTTGAATTTTGGTCAAATAATTTCAGTTTTTTTTTAAAAAATTGGTTAAATCTGGTCAAACTACTTATTCAAGAAGTATTAATGTTACTACATAATTATTCAAGAATATTAGTGTTACTAAATAATTATTTCAATATTTTGAGTTTTGGTCAAATCTGGTCAAACTATGGTCAAACTGGGTCAAGCTATGGTCAAACTTATTCAAGAAATATTAGCGTTACTAAATAATTACTGTTTTTAGAATAATAGTTTCAAACTCAAACGGTGAAATGTGTGACTTCCTGCTCAAGCTAAACTCCTGAGGGTTAATAGGATTAACATCTTACTATTGTCAGGAAAACAACAAGTGCAGACTCGGAAACGAAGGAGAATAGAATCCGAAAGTTAAGCGTGCTCGGGCTAGAGTAGTGAGAGGGATGGGTGACCGGTCGGGAAGTTAGATGATTTGGAATGAGTGATCCACACTTGAGCAATTGAGGGAGGTGATTAGAGACTAAATCATCAAATAATTCAGAAAAATTAAAAATCGAAAAAAAATCAATTTTTTTTCCAAAATTTTCAAAAAATAAATAAAAAAAAACCTTTAGTGCCGGTTGGTAACACGAACCGGTACTAAAGGTCCCCCATACCGGGGCGCGAGCTCACGCTACGTGGTGGCACTTTAGCGCCGGTTCGTGCCGAACCGATACTAAAGGGGGGGGGGGGGGGGCTTTAGTGACCACCTTTTAGTGCCGGTTATGGAACCGGCACTAAAGGCCCTTACGAACCGGCGCTAAAGCTCCGTTTTCTACTAGTGATGTTATGCTTTCATGAATATATTTGTGTTCTTAATCTTACCTGCAAGTTGTATGCACTTGTTATCGTTCTGAACCTTAGACCCCCAAGGTGACACTGATTGGGACATCGACGAGGATGCCTTTAACTTGAGGAGCTCATCTATCATCATGTGTTAATGCTTTGTTCTGGTTCTCTATTAAAAGGAACGCCTTAATTACCCTTAGTTTCCATTAGGACCCCGCTGCCACGGGAGGGTAGGACAAAAAATATCATTCAAGTTATTACCGTGAGCACATATGACTATATACGGACTACATGCCTACATATGATTGATGAATTGGAGCTATTGTGTATCGCTCTAGGTTGTGACAGTTGCATATTGAATTTCAAACGGTTACCATCGCTACTCCATGCCTACCCTTTATTGTATTGCCTTTGCTAAAGTTACCGCTACAACTGTTCTGCAAACTTGTTACTATTGCTGCTGCTACCGTTACTTTATCACTATTGCTATGACTGCTATCATATTACCGTGATACTAATAATTTGCTGCTAGAAAAGTTATCTCTCAGGTGTTATTGAATTGATAGCTCAACTGTTAAGGCTTATAAATATTTTTTGGCTCCTCTTGTGTCGAATCAATAAATTTGGGTGAAATACTACCCTCAAAGACTGTCGCGATCCCCTATACTTGTGGATCATCAATTGACCGTACCTGAAAGATGCTCTGGTTACTTGTGTGCCATTTCTTTGTTCATTCTCATTTTGTCAAAGGTTGAGTTGATGCTCAATTCTGAATACAAGTCCTTTGTAATGTATATTCAGTTTGGCATGTCAGTGTTAAACTACGGTTGAAACGGTTATGTATTGGATTTAAATCCACGATTACGTATCGAGTTTAAATCGGTTTCAGTTCAAATCACACTGGGTTCAGTTTTGGGGTAGAGTGTGCGTGTGTGCGTTCATAGGGGTGAGTGTATGCGCGTGTATATGAGCGCTTGCGTCTGTACTGATGTTAAAATATATATATTTTTTGAATACGCCGCTACTCACCTGATTATTATTTTCACGCCGCCTCGCTTTTCATCGGACGACCCACAACAACCTACTATAGGATAGTTTTTTTTTGGCAACATCATCCTTGTTGTAAATCCCTTCGAACGCAACTGTGGTATATTGTAGACCGACCAGGGGAGGGCAGGCCCATTGCCGGCGTGAGGTGGCTCCATGGCCAGCCGTGGTAGGAAGCCGAGCTGCGATGGTTTCGGAGATCTGCAAATGAGAGAGGAAGGTGAGAGAGAAAGAGTGAGAGGAGAAGAAGAACTATGGGTCCATATACGCTCTGCGGATTCTCTCTCGCCCCCGTCGCTCCCGCGAGCGGCGGCTGGCGAGCGCCCCTCTCCTCGCCCCCCCGACCCCATACTCGTTGTGATCTCCTCGCCGCCGCCACAAGGCGCCGCCGGGCGAAGCCTGGCCCGCGCCGGCGGCGGCGGGGATTCCTTCCCACCTCGCTCGGCGGTGGCGGCGCGGGATGCACCGGCGGGCAGGGGCGTTGTGCTATGTGCGGGGCGCAGCGGCGGGACTACGCGGGGCGGTGCTGGTGGCGCAGGCTCGTGTCGGGGCCGCGGAGGCTGCTCGACGGCCGGCTCAAGGCGCGACGGCGGTTCGCCAGATCTGGCGTCGTGAAGTGCGGGCTGCGCATGGAGCACTGGATTGGTGGCAGCGGCCACTGATGGGGAGCGCGCCTCCTACCCTTCGGCGGGTGGCAGGCTCGGATGCTGCAGTGTGCCGTGTCTGGCCGCGTGGGCGGCGGGCCGGCGGCGGGCGTGGAGCTGGTTCCAGGGGATCCCCGTTTGCCCCTTGGAGCCGATCTGAAGATGGTGTTCCCTCCCCCTCGCTTCTCATCTTGCCCTCCAGTCCTAGATGCCGGCGACCTCCTTTTGCTGGATCTGGTGGCTGGTGGTGCCAGGAGCTCTGGTTCGGGGTAACCCCTTGGCCGGCGGCGGCGGCCACGGTGTCAGCGACGCTCCGGGCGTCGTCCCCTCTCTTGTAGGTGGCATCGAGATCCTGCTCCTGCACTCCACCAACATACCCCGGGTGAAAGCCCAAAATCTTTGGATTTGGGCGGTGACGGCGCACCGGCGTCGTTGTTCTTCTTGAGAGCATCTCCAACGGCCGCGCGAAACGACGCGCGCGCGCGGTAAACGCAGCCTTTAGCGCGCGCGGGGCGTTTTGCCGCGCTCCAAAGGCGGCGGGAAAATCACGCGCGCGAAAAAACGCCAGCTCGCACGCCATATTTTGCGCACCGCTTCCGGCGCGCCTATAAAATGCGGCGCGCGCCACGCGCCTCTCTCGCACCTCCTCTTCTCCTCTTCCTCTTTCTGCCACGCGCCGCTCCAGCGCCCCGCCACCGACGCGCCTCCGCCGCTCCAGCGCCCCGCCACCGACGTGCCTCCGCCGCAGCGCCCCGCCACCGACGCGCCGCCGCCGCTCCAGCGCCCCGCCACCGCCGCGCCGTCATGCCGCCGCCCCGCCGAGGAGCGTCCGGCTACCGCGGCGTCCGCCTGCGCCCCAACGGCGTCTACACCGCGGAGATACGCTCCGACGAACTCCGGCTCGGCCTCGGCACGAACGGGACGGCGCGCCAGGCCGCCCGCGCGTACGACGCGGCGGCGTGGCGCCTAGGCCGGCCGCGCGGCCAGATGAACTTTCAAGATGTGTACACGCTCCAGCAAGCTCTCGACCTCGCCCCTCTGCCTCGTCTGCACACAACGGAAGACCGTGCGGAGCACGCCGAGCGGCAACGCCGCCTCCTCGTCGCCCAGGAGGACGAGCGGGTCATGGCGGAGTGGCGCCAGCGCCACCCGGAGGACATCGCCTACGAGCAGGCCTACTGGGCAAGGCGCCGCGCGGAGGACACGCAAAGGCGCCGCGAGAAGCGGTTGGAAAAGCGTCAGCGGAAGGCATTGGCGAATGCGCAGTCCGACATCATTGCAGCAGGTGGGCAGTCGTTCTTCACGCCGGACGATGATCGGTGGCTGGACATCTGGCTAGACACCTCGGACGACACCGCCGAGGATGATAGCGATGGTAGCGACTTAGAGTAGTTTCTATCTAGTTGCGCCGTAGTTTATCTATGCTTTCGAACTATCTATCTAGTTGCACCGATGTAAAATACCTTTGTATCGTTTTTTATTTATGCAATCTATCTAGTTTTTATTTTATGTATGCGTTCGAAAATTAAAAAAATATTTTGTGCGCGCTGCATTTTTGCGCGCTGCTGGAGCGGCGCGCGCGCTGCATTTTAGCGCGGTTGCTGGAGCGGGCGCAGCGCGCCGCGCCAAACCAGGCGCAGCGCGCGCTAACAGGTTTTTTGTGCGCGTCGCTATAGCGCGGCTGTTGGAGATGCTCTGAAGACGCCGCCTTGGGATGGTGGAGGTGATGGCTGGGGCTGCGACGTTGGTGCTGGGTCGTCAGTGTTCTTCAGTGGTGTTCCCGCTCGGCGGCTTGCAGTGGGCGTCATGTTTCCTTCCAGCGATGGTGGTGTGGTCTGGGTTGCAGCTCTGCGAGGGGTGGTTGCCATGCTTGTGTCTTCTCCTTGGCAACCGGCTTGACCTGCTCATGAGTGCTCAGGGGTGAGCGGCTCTGCCAGCCGACGGCGTAGCGTCCTCCGATCCGGGACGAGAAGGCAGGGTGCTTCTTTGGCGGTGAAGGGCGGTTCAGCAGTGTTGACCTCATGGGAGTTGACGGAGTGTGTTCTTCTTCCAGAGTTGTGTTGCTTCCTTGGCCTCATCTCATCATGGCAGGAGCTGGAGCTCGCTGAAGGCTTCGATGCTCAAGCTTGCTTGGTGCATTCGAATCTTGTTAGTCGTTCCATAGTGTCTTGTATCTTTGCCATTTTGTTCTTTGTTTTTGTTTTTTCGGTTGTACGCTGGATGCTTGCTTGGTGGTTGCTTTATATATAAAACGGGGAAGAACTATAAGGGTGCGTGGGGTGATGCTCCGGCGAGCTCGCCGGCCGGCGCGACGGGCGGCGGAGGTTGATGGCGCTCGGGACGGGAGCTCGGTGTGGATGTGCTTACAATTGGCAGGGACGATGGCGACAGAGGTCCCCAACAACGGCCGCCTCCTGGTCTTAGATCCACGAGCGGAGATTCTTTCTGCAACGAAGGTGCTTTCTACAACAAAGGTCCTATTGCAATTGCAATTGCGACGAGGGAAATAGAGAATATGAACACGTACAGACCATTGACATGGTGAACATCATAGATCAGATCCAAATCAGTCTCTTTCAAAAATCAATCCGCCGACTCGTGTAGCATGCCCCTTATATTTCACACGGTTCTCAAATCTTCTTTGTTTTGCCCCTTATACGCTTCACACGGTTCTCAAATCTTATGTGTTCCAATTTTTTTTTTCTTTGTTTGCCTTGCAAATTGAGTCGGAATCGAACAGTCAAATCCAAGCCCTAAATTTCCCCATCGCCCAGCCCCAATAACACCACCGCGCCCAAACCCTCAAGCCACCAAGCCATGGCCAGGCCGCCGCTCTGAGCCTTCGAGGACGAGCCGTGCGCGTTTGAGAGGAGAAGGAGTTGCATCCGCGGAGGACGGCTGGCCGGCTGGGTCATCACTGCTCCTGCCGTGCAAGAAAGGAAGGAAGTCTCGAAGGTGAGAAGGAAAATCTCATCTTGTTCTCGGTGCTTTTCTCGTGTTACGCCTGTTAATTCCATACTGTTCTCGATCGCGCCGCCCGCCGCCACCGTGCAATCCAACCGGAACCCCCACCTTCATTCCCTGCTCGGACGGTGTGATGGCGCTGGTGCCGAACCCAAGCCAACCGGGCCTCCGGATCTACGAGCCGAGTTTCTCCTACTGGTACCCTTCGCTGGAGCAAGACTCCGAGTCCAGATCTCATCTGCTGCACAAGATCGGCGCCTTCTACCGCAAGGCGCGGAAGCGGCTCCCGTGCCGCCGGCCGCAGGGCCTCTGCGTCGGCCTCCTCGACCCGGTCTCCAACATCGTCATCAACAGTCTCATCTCCTCCTGCAAGCGCAAGCGCGACGCTGGATCCAGTTGCTGCAATGGTGTGCAAGACGACCTAGAGCGTCGCTCGCTTGACGCCCTGGTGGCGTTCCTCACCCGCTTGTTCCCCAACCTACCCGAGTGCCTGGCCGTGCATTACCTGCGCCTCGCCGACGCCGACGCCCTAGTCGCCGCCCGCGTCATCGTGGCGCACCATGGCATGAAGAGGTTTGATGACTTGGAGCCAGCCGTCCTGGACATGGCCCCCATCAAGTGTGCCGCACTGGCTGTCGGGTACCCCGACCCCGACCGCCTCGTCCATGCCTGGCGCAACATCTCCGGCCGCATTGACGACACTCTGCACCTCCTCGCCATGTTGCACAAACCATCGTCCGACCGCTCCCATGGCACTAGCAAGCTCGCCAGGATGCTTAAGACACCACCATCCCACCGCTCCTGCATCATTAGCAAGCTCACCAGGATGCTTAACAACGGACCATCGCCCGGCTGTGAAAAAGACATATGGTGGGCATGGCGGCTCGCGGCTTCTCGTCGCAGTCGTCCCAGCAGCGACCCGTACCTGCACACCGGCTTGCTCAGCCGGACACTCCAGGACGCCATCCACGGTTTTTACCTCCAGGCCCTCGCCCGGTTGCCAGCAGGCTCTAGCTTCCACCGCAGCCTGCTCAAGGCCGGCTACTGCTACGGCCCTCTTGATCCCATCTCAAACATCATCGTCAACACCATCTGGTATGACACTGCATTCCCACCTACCATGAAACTCGAGCTGGACCTGGATGTGATCGGCACGCAGGGTCTCCACCGGGTGGAGAACCGCTCCTTGTATGGCCTGGCCTCCTTCCTCTGCACACGCTATCATCGTTTCGATTTCCATCAAGCTCTGCAATGCCTGGTCCAGGCAGATGCCAACCTTGTGCTCGCCGATCCCAACCTTGATCCTTCCACTCGCTCTGCCCCATCCTTTGGAATGGGGGGAACTGTGCTGATGAGGTGCCGACCAGCTTCTCCCCCCCCTTTGCAATGTTGTTGAAGCTCAAGGCCCCCCGGACACCAGTCTAGAGGAAGCCTTCTTGGCCGCCGCGACTGCAGCCTCTCACCCCAACCCGGACGCCCAAGTAAAGCTTCTTACTTCATGTAAGGCGATGTTAGAATCTGCCTTGCCTCTGCTGCAGCATGGCTCCGACAAGCTCTCTTATCAAGATGTTAAGCGGCTTGCCATGTTGCTGTGTCCCGAATCTGCCCATGACTGCGAGAGGGCATTTCTCCCACTCC
This sequence comes from Triticum timopheevii, assembly GCA_963921465.1. Lineage (NCBI taxonomy): Eukaryota > Viridiplantae > Streptophyta > Magnoliopsida > Poales > Poaceae > Triticum > Triticum timopheevii. Next base: position 12,992,687 of record OY997272.1, on the reverse strand, counting down.
CCCTCACGGTTTACCCCCGTGTAAAGCTAGCAGGCATGTATACAAGAATCTCCAAGAAGGTCAATGCTCTGCTGAATGCATATGCTCAGATGCCAAATGGGGTAGGTTCTGATGTGCTTGTTGTTGGTTATTGCTAACATTTCTCATCTACTGGTATATGCTCACTAAATGTCGAATTGCAGGATCCGAAATTCGAGCTTCATACGATTTGTGGTTTGAATGACCGTGTCTGCGGCCCTACTTCCTTTCCTCCTAAGTATGGCCACTCTCATGTCAATTTCGTGGCTACTCCCAAAAGCCCTTGTGGTGGTGCTGCGGCATTGTTTTTTGCTGAAATTAGCAACAATGACCAAGACAACGAGTCCTTCTGTTGCCATGTTGCTCTGCCTCCGGCATGTGCTGGTATGCTATAACCAAACCATATGCCAATATTTTTTTCCCATGTCCTATTAGGTATATCTTGCTGTAAATGTTATATGCAAAGTCCGAAGCACCATGATGCATCTTTACCATAGCTTACCATTTGACTGTTTTATTATTCCGTCAGCCTAAACCCTCTTATCCAGAGTAAAAAATAAAAAGGAGGTCATTCAAGAAAAAGAAGTGTCGAGGATAAACATAATTGAATGCCTTTACTTGAATATCTACATGTTTATAGGTTTGTTAACTCAAACGTTTTGATCAAGCAGCCTGCCATAGTGATCAACATGTAGCTGGATGATCCCTTCATCACCGTGCTCATTTCCTCATTCAACAAAATAAAAATAATGGTTTAGAAGCAGCTTTGTCGGCCATCCATGCATCGTTTCTGTAAAAACCATAAAATAAATAAATAAATAATAATAACGATAATTTCAACGGCGTTGCCCAAACATCAAATTTTTTTTTTACAATAAATACCATTTAGCTTTGCAAAACAATTCTTCTCCAAAGCTTCATACATTTTACAAATTTACAATTGAATCCTTGTCTCATTTTCTTACACACAAAGTAAATGCCAACTAATGGCCATCCAAGCAAATTACACTTGTCCCTAGTACAGCCCACAAGAGTCACAAGTGGAGGCATGCATGCAAGCCTAACCACGCATGCATGCCAGATGTAATACCTCCCCAAACCGACATTGCAACTCACCCCACTATAAATAGGAGCCATCTCTTTCACTGTGGACCATTCTACCTCACACACACACATACGCTGGAGTACCCCCACCACTTGCCTTTTCACCTTCTGCCACACTGCTATCCTTCACTGCGGTGAAGCCCTTTGGGTTGCATGCGCCACCAGGTACTAATCAAGTACCTTGTTGTGTTAGCCCTTCTTGCTTGACTTCTGTCTATCTTCACCTCGGTTCGAATCAATCCATGAGCATCTATTCACCTTGATCTATTTACTTTGCTGTAAAAAGAACAAAATGTTTGTGTAAACACCCAAGTTAGTCAAAACTAATTAGATCAATTTGCAAAAGCTTGTAAAAGTTTCTGTGAAGGACATCTACGGCTTGTACTAGGTCTAACATGCCAAGAATCAAATCCTAAGTACTAGTATCTTGCTAAGACATGCATGTGTGTATCCAAAAGATCAATCTTCCTGTGTATGCTATCTTGTTCTAATTATTAATCCCTGCCAATCTGTAGCAAACACTGAGAGATTGATGTTTATAATCTACTCACAAGTAATTATTATTTTTGGAGTTTCACTGCCACTGTTTACTTCTATATGGTGTTCAAGGATGAGTAGCACTAGTTAGGAACAACATTTAGATCTAATCAGTAGCAATACCATGACCACACCATAAATTAAATCTTGATTAATTTCATGGCCTTGAGATAAACAAAGAGAAAGAAGGCAATATGGCTGAGAGGGGAATAGTAGGGCCTGAGATAAAATGAACAATATATGCACACCCACGTTCACATATAGCAGGCACTTGTTGTGAAATTTGGAGCACTTAATGGAGAAGGAATTAGGATTAGTACTTACCAGCAGTAGCAGTAGGATGTGGCTAGTCCACACCGTTAGCAGCAGAGCCATGGCGACCGAGCAGCGCCGGTGAAGCCGCACACGCCCGACGCCCATGGCTGCACGCCTCGTGCGTGTGGCTGCGCTGGCGGAGGATGTAGGCATGGAGACGTTGTTGCCGCTGCAGCCGGTGGCAAGCCCACCGGACCTGGATCAGGCGGCGCTAGGATTGAGTGGTGGCGACGTTTTTGGCGGCGGCAGATCAAATAAATAGGGGGAAATGGTAGAGGGAGACGAGGGGAATCTGTAGGTGTCCGCCGTGTCGCCGGAGATGCCCGGACGGGGCAGATCGAGGCGACGGCGGCCGTGCTCTGTTCTTGGGGAAGAGAGAGAGGTGAGCGGGCTGGTTCTGTTCGTGGGACAGCAGAGAAGATGAGTAGTCTTTTTGATAGACTCGGGCTGGGGCTCAACCCGCGTAGTACTAGTAGTACAGTACTAGGCTACTGTTCTTTTTACTTATCATTTTTTTTACCATTCTCTGGACTGGATGACATACGTGCATGCTACTCTGTTTTGGATGGCTTAATGCATTTTATCTCTTAATGGAACACTAGAACGTATCACCACTTAGTTAATTACATGTGGCTTGCTCAATATGGCCGTGTTGCTGGATGTTAGATTTTTAGTTAGGAAGATAAATAATAATATAAACATGTTCCTGAAATAATTACCAGGAGTCGATCTCGGACCCGTAGGAGCCACGTCTGGTGGTTCCGAGTTGATCGAAGCACTATCCGGCAAGTCGTCATCTCCTTGACCATGTCTTGATAAATGTTTTCCGGGCTATGGGTCATTTCTAAAATTTTGCATAAGAATTAAAAATAAATATTTTTCATAAATAAAATGAGATTTGGATCAGGTGGATCCACTGATTTGGCAATTGGATCAGATCAGGTGAAGTATATGTATTAAGTAGTTGTGACCCGGGCAGGGTTACATTATAAAAAAATATTTGGTGGGTAGGGGAGCTCATGTTGGTGAAGGCAACCCGGGTAGGGTTGGCTTGGATGGCGGGCTCCTCTACATAGGGTATCACATTAGGACACAACCAACTGGCGCTTACTTCAAAAGCGGCGCAAACCGTACTGACCATAGACCTGGAATGGGACAGGCTGAACCGACTACCCATGCCAAGTAGCTGCCTCTGCATGTGTGAGAAGGTGGCTGTAGCCGGGTAGGTACAGTCACCCTAGGGCGGGACCGCCGGTCAGGGGTCTCGACCCGCGGGCCTTTAGTAAGGCAAGGTGGAAAAGCAGAGGTAGTGTACGGGCTGGTTAAAGGTTTTGGTTCCTTGGTCTAGTCGTGCGCACAGGTAGCGCATGGACGACTTGGACCAAGTGATGCTATGGGCAAAGCAGTACACCTCTGATCAGAGTAAATGTGATATCACTCCCAGTTTTCGGGTTTGGAAGTGCGTCGTGTGGGTTTTCCTCTAACACAGGATGTAAGATCCCACGTCGCTCTGTCGCCAGTAGATTTTATAAATAAAATTTGGTTTCCAACAAAAAGGGTTAAGGGAAAATATTTTTACCTACAAAGTATTTTTGAGCTAATGGCTCGCTGGTTGTAGCCATAGCCGATAAAGTTTTCCTCTTTAAAGAATCATGCATCCACTTTTCCCGGCGACTTGCGGAGTACGTATTTTATACGTACTCAGCTGCACTTATGTTGTTTTTCAGAACAAGAGAGTTATGAGAACTCTGAGGCGATAGAGAATGGTACTTATGATGAGTCTGGTCATCTCAATGACTTCGGTTATTCTGAAGTGGAGTATGTTTATGACGAAGTCGACAATCAAGGCTATGAAGAGTAGATGCCCTCCATGGTTGGTCTAGAAGGCTCGTAACTACAAGTAGATGACGATCTATCGTCATGGTCGCTTAGGCTTAGTCGACACTTGAGGTTTCAATGTAATAAAAGCTTGCCTACTCATGGCAGCTGCACCGTCTTGTACATGATACTGTTCTCCTTAACTGATTCTGGCGCAACTCTGAAGTGACGGCTTCCGTTACGCCTGACTCTATCGGACGTAACGGGGCGTCACAGAAGAGGTGGTATCAGAGCCCCGTTAAGGAAACAGTCATGTACTTAGTTAGAGACCGTCCGAGCCCTAGGAAAGATAGGTTCGCTCCTTACCAAAAATAAAATAAGAGTTTTCAAAATAAATATAACTCAAGTCAAGTGAAGATTAAATAATTTAGACCACACAATTGTGCATGAAAAATGTTTTTACTTTTACTATCCTTGGTAAAATTAATTTTGCACTGTGTTATAACTAACTAAATTCTTAAATTGCTTAATGTAGGATGACGAGTGGTAGGATGTTTGGTACGGGTGCTGAGTATGGTGGTTTTGCTCTGTTCTTGGTTGAGCTTCTTGGTCTTCTGGGTGTGTTGATTGCACCATACTACACAGTGTTTCACGACCCGTGTTCCACGGGGTACTTAGTCACGGTGCACATTCCTGAGAGCTTAGATGTCCCTTCTAGGTTCAGTGTTGCACGTTACGACTTTGTTTCGGCACTTCAGGGTGCGGCACGGGATGCCGCTTTACACCTTTTCCACGCCTATCACCCTCTCCTTGAGTACGTGGGAAGAGGTGAGTGGCCTCATCAGTTAGAGGAGGCAGGGAGTTCGTCTGCACCTCCGCCCACTGTCGCTCCTTCGCCTTTTGCGCCCACTTCCGCTTTCCCTCCACTTCCACCACGTCATCCTGTCTTACCTCCCACATTTTTACCACCACCAGCTTCGACTGCCGCTCGTCCACCTCTTTACCCGACAGTCCCACCCGCTCGTGCAGACCACCCAGCTCCTAGAGTTATCAGGGGTTCCTCCTCTCGTGCAGTATCGCGTCCCTCCACATCGTACGAGCGTCCACCTGCACCTCAGCTTGTTCAGGACCTATTAGATCAGGTTGACACTCTTCAGAGGCGCTGTTCCGAGCTTGAGCGGGCGAACAGCGAGATGTCCACTGCGTTGAGGGACTACACCCGTCCGGGTATGGCCCTCAACCCTCTTCAGATCAACAGCTCACCTTCCGCCTCTCCAGGCCGGGTAGGATACCCGATTGACCAGGAGTCTCTTGTCGCCGACGAGCCTTCCTCTCAGGTTGCTCCTACTCTGAGTTCCGTTGTAGTTCCACCACCTCCAGAGCACACTCCCCACACTCCACCAGGTTCTCCAGCTACTGACCCTGCTCCACCTTCTCCCGATGGCACCCCCGACTTTTCAGTGATTGGCGTCACTTACTCAGAGCTTCTAGCACTCGACTCCCGCCAGGTGTCTTCTCAGCCCCCGGAGTACCTTCATGTCGCTTCCGACGTCACACCCTCTGAGCACACTCCTTCTGAGTACCCGCTTAGCACCATCAGCGTACCCGAGTCTGATGCTGCTGCACCGAGTGTGTCTCTGCCTGCACCGACTTCTGCCCTCGACCCCGACTTGCTCCTCACCGTTTCACCTAGTCCTCTTGTCAGGGAGGATTGACTTGCTACCAGTAGTAGTAGTAGTTAGTATTCTGGCAAGGTTGTAGCATCGTGCTAGATAGCTACTCCTCCCAGAGTTAGTTCCGCCACTTATTAGATGTTTAGGCAGATGCATGGAGGCTGTCCTTTTGGATCTTGTACATATCTGGAAAGGTCTTGTAGCCGTAGCTACCCTTCCAGAGTTTGCACAGCCGTAGTTAGTCAGACTAGTTCCGACGGACAGATAGGTCGGCAGGTATACTTTTGTTCCAGGCACACATGTAGATAGCCGTGGTAGCCTGATGATGCACGACATAGAGTCATATGTGGTGTTGCTACTGTGTTATGTGATGTATCCATGTGGGCTGGTGGACTTATGGATGTACTGATATTCTATTACTAGATGATCTCGTGTGATGCATATGCCATGCCTCCATATTCATTTTAAATTCTGGTTCTTTTTATGCTCCTTGCTCTGAATGATGGAATACTGTATGTGATGTTGTTGCCACATTGTTGCCAATGCCTCATAATGGCGTCTGATGTATGGTAGATTTCTTTCTGGTGATCTCTTCATTCAAGTACATGCCTTGGTACATCACGTGTTGGGCTAGTATATATATTATGTGCTGATGTTGCTACCCTTTTCCTAGCACTTCATGAGTTCAACTGATGTATGTCAGACACTTGATGATTGCATGCTTTTAATCCAGTACGTGAAGAACTTGTGTGTGCATGTGCATGTGCAAGTGGCTCTATTTTTGACTTGTGATTAATCTCTTGCCTCTGCCATGATAAAAAAATCACTTTGTTTCACTGCTTTTATTCTTCGGCCAACAACAAGTCAAAAAAAAAAATCGCAAAATTTTGTAGTATGCCGCTGTTAAGTGCATTGTTTAAATTGATGCTCCAAAACAAGAAGCGTGAAGTGTACTGTTTGAGCTAAAATCTCACCTCTAATCAAATAAATAAAATATTTTCACATGTAGTAGCTATCGTTATAACCTATGCCTTGCCCACCAGATCGGTAGCGATGGCATCTGGTAGTCAGTCGTTCGAAGACAATGGGAACCCATCAGATTTAGCACCTGAGTCGCTAAGGAACATGGCAGATTTGCCGTCTAGAGTGACGTTACCTCCACCTCCACCATTAACCCATCATGCCCCAGGATCCGATCAACTTTCTCTAATGTATCAATGGATGGAGCAGTCTCGTCGAGACTCTCTAGAACACCAGAATAAATTCATGGAGCAGATGTTCGGTATGATGAGAGGCCAACTGACTAAAAACCCAGAACAAGGTGTCACGATTGGAGACTTCCAAAAGACTAGACCACCAACCTTTTCAACCGCCACAGATCCATTAGCTGCAGATGATTGGTTGATGGACATAGAGCTGAAACTTAACACTGTGGGATGCACGGACCAAGAAAAAGTTCGGTATGCGTCCCATCAGTTAATTGGTCCTGCTGCCACATGGTGGAGAAATGTCCAAATTATCATACCCGAAAACCACATAGTTACTTGGGACGAATTTAAGAGGAGATTTCGAGATAACTATGTCCCGCAAAGTGCGATGGAAATAAAGAGGAAGGAATTCCTGAACCTCAAGCAAGGGTCTAAGACCATCGCAGAGTACCTAGATGAGTTTAACTCACTATCCCGCTATGCACCAGAGGACACAAACACTGAGACCAAGAAGGTGTACCGGTTCATAGAAGGATTGAACCCATCCATACAACTTATTATAGCTCCTATAAAAATAACTGAGTTCCGGGTGCTAGTAGACCGAGTCATTACAATCGAGAACCGGCAAATCGCCGTAGAGGAAGAGCGCAGGAAGAAAGCTAGGATGGACCCAAGGTTTGCCGTGAAAAGTGGAAATCGTCCTGTTGGCCTAGTCCGCGTGCCAATGGTCGGGCCCGTCCGTCCTCCTTTCCGTCAAGCTCCTAGACCACCTTTTATGCCTCCGAGAGCCCCTATCAAATGTCACGTGTGCAGTGGACCACACTTGGCTCGAGATTGCCCAAAGGCGAGTGTTGTTTGTTTTGGTTGTGGGCAAAAGGGACACTACAAAAACCAGTGCCCAAGCAAGAGTCAACCACAATCTGGTACAAATGGAGCTGTCCCACCTCAAAATAAGCGGCAGGCTAATTCAGCCCAAGTACACGGGAATGCGTCTACTGCCAACCGCGGGCGTGGTCGTGGCGGTCTCACACGTGGACCATTCCGCCTGGCACATATGGATGTGGCACAAGTGGAGTCGGCTTCAGACATAGTGACGGGTAACCTACTAATCCCTCCTGGAGTAGGACTAGTATTGTTTGACCCAGGAGCAACACATTCTTTCATATCGCAACGCTTTGTTGAGACGCATAATCTGGACCGGACCCCCCTAGCCAAACCCATAAAAGTAGATTCACCCGGAGGCCCAATAATTGTTGAGCATGTCTGCCACAACCGTCCTATTTGCATTGAGGGCATAACCTTTAATGCTAGCCTATTTGTCATTAGCCTAAGAGGGTTAGATGTTATTCTTGGAATGGACTGGTTAGCGAGTCATGGAGCAAGAATGGATTGTGCAGAAAAATCCATATCCTTGAGAAGCCCAGAAAATAAACGGATAACCTTTAATAGTAGAAGAACTCGAGCGAAATCAAACCCAGCCTCAGTAGCCACTTTGGACAAAAAGGAGGCTAAGGATGTACCCGTGGTACAAGAATTTTTGGACGTATTTCCGGAAGAATTGCCCGGGATGCCACCAGACAGGGAGATAGAGTTCACTATTGATATCATCCCAGGTACGGCACCCATATCAAAACGAGCATACCGTATGTCCGCGGAAGAACTAAAGGAATTAAGAAAACAATTGGATGAACTAGAAGAAAAGGGGTTTATTCGACCAAGTGTGTCACCTTGGGCAGCACCAGTCTTATTCGTTAAGAAAAAGGACGGAAGTATGAGGCTATGTGTGGATTATCGAGCCTTGAATGAGGCGACCATTAAGAATAAGTACCCACTACCCCGGATAGATGATCTATTTGACCAATTGAAAGGAGCCACTGTATTCTCAAAAATAGATCTCAGGTCAGGGTACCACCAACTAAAAGTAAAGGAATAAGATATACCTAAGACTGCTTTCATAACCCGATATGGTCACCATGAATTCATGGTTGTTCCCTTCGGGCTCACAAATGCACCAGCAGTTTTCATGAACCTGATGAACCTAGTCCTCATGCCCTATCTAGACAAGTTTGTGGTAGTGTTCATTGATGATATCCTCATATACTCTCGAAGTATTGAGGAACATGCTGAACACCTCCGGATAGTACTACAGACCTTGAGGGAAAAACAACTCTATGCCAAATTCAAAAAGTGTGAATTTTGGCTAGAAGAAGTGTCCTTCTTAGGACACATTGTATCAGGGAAAGGGATAGCCGTAGATCCTACTAAAGTGGATGCAGTGTTGGCATGGAAATCCCCAACCAACGTAACAGAGATTCGTAGCTTCCTTGGTTTAGCTGGATATTATCGAAGGTTCATAGAAGGCTTCTCCCAGAAAGCAGCCCCTATGACCAAATTACTAAGGAAGGGAGTTCCATTTGACTGGAATGACAAGTGTGAGCAAAGTTTTCAGGAGTTAAAGAAACGGCTCACAACCGCTCCGGTATTGGCTCTACCCGAACCAGGCAAAGCATTCACAGTATATTGTGATGCCTCTAGAGTTGGTTTGGGATGTGTGTTAATGCAAGATGGGAGAGCCATAGCCTATGCCTCTCGCCAGTTAAAGCCCCATGAACAAAACTACCCCACCCATGACCTCGAGTTAGCTGCCGTTGTATTTGCGTTGAAGATGTGGAGGCACTACCTTTATGGAAACCATTGTGAACTATACACGGACCATAAAAGCCTCAAGTATATCTTCACTCAAAAGGAATTGAATATGAGACAAAGACGATGGTTAGAACTCATTAAGGATTATGACCTTAGTGTCAACTACCACCCATGAAAAGCTAATGTGGTGGCAGATGCCCTTAGCCGAAAAACCTCATGCAATCATGTCAAGATGCCAACCTACGATAAGCATCTGATACATGAGCTGGAGATGATGGGAATTGAATTCATACATAAACCGGTTGAGAAAATCCTAGCCACATTAGCAATCAGACCCAATTTGTTGGACGAAATCAAGGAAAAACAAACCAAAGATGAGTTTATTTGTGAGGAAAAGCGCAGAATACAAGATGGTCAACCATCAGAATTCCGAATAGCGGAAGACGGATCACTTTGGTATAAAACCCGAGTATGTGTGCCAAATATCTTGGATATTAAGCAGATAATACTCCAGGAGGCACACAACACTCCGTACACCATACACCCTGGTAGCACAAAAATGTACCGAGATGTCAAGGGTACATTTTGGTGGAGAAATATGAAAAGAGAAATTGCTCAGTATGTGGACGAGTGTGACACTTGTAAGAGAGTCAAGGCAGAACACCAGCGACCACCAGGCTTATTGCAACCTCTCCAAATTCCACAATGGAAATGGGAGGAAATACACATGGACTTTATCACCGGACTGCCCAAAACAAGAAAACGTGAGGAGATCATATGGGTGATAGTTGACCGACTCACTAAATCTGCACATTTTATCCCTTTAGCCCCGGGTTGTTCCAGAGAAAAATTGGCTGAGCTATATATCCACAGGATAGTAGCTCTACATGGGACACCTTCTAGAATAGTATCAGATCGTGGATCTTTGTTTACATCCAAGTTCTGGGAAAAATTACAAGAAGCATTAGGAACAAAATTGGATTTTAGTACCGCTTACCACCCCCAGACTAGCGGTCAAGTCGAGAGGGTGAATCAAATCATAGAGGACATGCTAAGGGCTTGTGTGCTAGATTTTGGTGACTCATGGAGCAAGCACTTGCCCTTAGCAGAGTTTGCTTATAACAATAGCTACCAAGCTAGTATTGGTATGTCCCCATTTGAGGCCTTATACGGTCGAAGATGCCGAACTCCAATATGTTGGGTGGAAACCGGAGAAAAGAAACTCTTAGCACCCGACTTGGTCCAAGAGACCGAGGAAAAAGTTCGCATAATTAGAGAGCGGCTCAAGACGGCGCAAAGCCGGCAAAAGAGTTATGCAGACAAGAGACGACGTGATATACAATATCAACCCGGAGACTTTGTTTATTTAAAAGTATCACCAATTAAAGGTGTCAAGCGCTTTGGAGTACAAGGAAAACTAAGTCCGCGATATATTGGTCCCTATCGGATCTTAAAAAGAAGAGGGACGGTGGCGTACAAATTAGAATTGCCAACACACCTACAAGGGGTTCATGACGTATTTCATGTTTCCCAATTACGCAAGAGCGTAAAGCCACCATTTGAGAGAGTCTCGGAGGAAGAATTAAACCTCCGAAAGGATCTAACGTATGAGGAGCATCCTAGTCGTATTCTGGACACCGAGGAAAAGAAACTCAGGAGTAAAACAATTAAATATTGCAAGGTGCAATGGGGAAATCATCCAGTGCGAGAAGCGACTTGGGAAAAAGAGGACGACCTCCGAGAAAAATATCCTTACCTTTTCAAGGTGCAACTTAAATTTCGAGGACGAAATTTTCTTTAAGGGGGGAGGGATGTAAAAACCATAAAATAAATAAATAAATAATAATAACGATAATTTCAACGGCGTTGCCCAAACATCAATTTTTTTTACAATAAATACCATTTAGCTTTGCAAAACAATTCTTCTCCAAAGCTTCATACATTTTACAAATTTACAATTGAATCCTTGTCTCATTTTCTTACACACAAAGTAAATGCCAACTAATGGCCATCCAAGCAAATTACACTTGTCCCTAGTACAGCCCACAAGAGTCACAAGTGGAGGCATGCATGCAAGCCTAACCACGCATGCATGCCAGATGTAATACCTCTCCAAACCGACATTGCAACTCACCCCACTATAAATAGGAGCCATCTCTTTCACTGTGGACCATTCTACCTCACACACACACATACGCTGGAGTACCCCCACCACTTGCCTTTTCACCTTCTGCCACACTGCTGTCCTTCACTGCGGTGAAGCCCTTTGGGTTGCATGCGCCACCAGGTACTAATCAAGTACCTTGTTGTGTTAGCCCTTCTTGCTTGACTTCTGTCTATCTTCACCTCGGTTCGAATCAATCCATGAGCATCTATTCACCTTGATCTATTTACTTTGCTGTAAAAAGAACAAAATGTTTGTGTAAACACCCAAGTTAGTCAAAACTAATTAGATCAATTTGCAAAAGCTTGTAAAAGTTTCTGTGAAGGACATCTACGGCTTGTACTAGGTCTAACATGCCAAGAATCAAATCCTAAGTACTAGTAACTTGCTAAGACATGCATGTGTGTATCCAAAAGATCAATCTTCCTGTGTATGCTATCTTGTTCTAATTATTAATCCCTGCCAATCTGTAGCAAACACTGAGAGATTGATGTTTATAATCTACTCACAAGTAATTATTATTTTTGGAGTTTCACTGCCACTGTTTACTTCTATATGGTGTTCAAGGATGAGTAGCACTAGTTAGGAACAGCATTTAGATCTAATCAGTAGCAATACCATGACCACACCATAAATTAAATCTTGATTAATTTCATGGCCTTGAGATAAACAAAGAGAAAGAAGGCAATATGGCTGAGAGGGGAATAGTAGGGCCTGAGATAAAATGAACAATATATGCACACCCACGTTCACATATAGCAGGCACTTGTTGTGAAATTTGGAGCACTTAATGGAGAAGGAATTAGGATTAGTACTTACCAGCAGTAGCAGTAGGATGTGGCTAGTCCACACCGTTAGCAGCAGAGCCATGGCGACCGAGCAGCGCCGGTGAAGCCGCACACGCCCGACGCCCATGGCTGCACGCCTCGTGCGTGTGGCTGCGCTGGCGGAGGATGTAGGCATGGAGACGTTGTTGCCGCTGCAGCCGGTGGCAAGCCCACCGGACCTGGATCAGGCGGCGCTAGGATTGAGTGGTGGCGACGTTTTTGGCGGCGGCAGATCAAATAAATAGGGGGAAATGGTAGAGGGAGACGAGGGGAATCTGTAGGTGTCCGCCGTGTCGCCGGAGATGCCCGGACGGGGCAGATCGAGGCGACGGCGGCCGTGCTCTGTTCTTGGGGAAGAGAGAGAGGTGAGCGGGCTGGTTCTGTTCGTGGGACAGCAGAGAAGATGAGTAGTCTTTTTGATAGACTCGGGCTGGGGCTCAACCCGCGTAGTACTAGTAGTACAGTACTAGGCTACTGTTCTTTTTACTTATCATTTTTTTTACCATTCTCTGGACTGGATGACATACGTGCATGCTACTCTGTTTTGGATGGCTTAATGCATTTTATCTCTTAATGGAACACTAGAACGTATCACCACTTAGTTAATTACATGTGGCTTGCTCAATATGGCCGTGTTGCTGGATGTTAGATTTTTAGTTAGGAAGATAAATAATAATATAAACATGTTCCTGAAATAATTACCAGGAGTCGATCTCGGACCCGTAGGAGCCACGTCTGGTGGTTCCGAGTTGATCGAAGCACTATCCGGCAAGTCGTCATCTCCTTGACCATGTCTTGATAAATGTTTTCCGGGCTATGGGTCATTTCTAAAATTTTGCATAAGAATTAAAAATAAATATTTTTCATAAATAAAATGAGATTTGGATCAGGTGGATCCACTGATTTGGCAATTGGATCAGATCAGGTGAAGTATATGTATTAAGTAGTTGTGACCCGGGCAGGGTTACATTATAAAAAAATATTTGGTGGGTAGGGGAGCTCATGTTGGTGAAGGCAACCCGGGTAGGGTTGGCTTGGATGGCGGGCTCCTCTACATAGGGTATCACATTAGGACACAACCAACTGGCGCTTACTTCAAAAGCGGCGCAAACCGTACTGACCATAGACCTGGAATGGGACAGGCTGAACCGACTACCCATGCCAAGTAGCTGCCTCTGCATGGGTGAGAAGGTGGCTGTAGCCGGGTAGGTACAGTCACCCTAGGGCGGGACCGCCGGTCAGGGGTCTCGACCCGCGGGCCTTTAGTAAGGCAAGGTGGAAAAGCAGAGGTAGTGTACGGGCTGGTTAAAGGTTTTGGTTCCTTGGTCTAGTCGTGCGCACAGGTAGCGCATGGACGACTTGGACCAAGTGATGCTATGGGCAAAGCAGTACACCTCTGATCAGAGTAAATGTGATATCACTCCCAGCTTCCGGGTTTGGAAGTGCGTCGTGTGGGTTTTCCTCTAACACAGGATGTAAGATCCCACGTCGCTCTGTCGCCAGTAGATTTTATAAATAAAATTTGGTTTCCAACAAAAAGGGTTAAGGGAAAATATTTTTACCTACAAAGTATTTTTGAGCTAATGGCTCGCTGGTTGTAGCCATAGCCGATAAAGTTTTCCTTTTTAAAGAATCATGCATCCACTTTTCCCGGCGACTTGCGGAGTACGTATTTTATACGTACTCAGCTGCACTTATGTTGTTTTTCAGAACAAGAGAGTTATGAGAACTCTGAGGCGATAGAGAATGGTACTTATGATGAGTCTGGTCATCTCAATGACTTCGGTTATTCTGAAGTGGAGTATGTTTATGACGAAGTCGACAATCAAGGCTATGAAGAGTAGATGCCCTCCATGGTTGGTCTAGAAGGCTCGTAACTACAAGTAGATGACGATCTATCGTCATGGTCGCTTAGGCTTAGTCGACACTTGAGGTTTCAATGTAATAAAAGCTTGCCTACTCATGGCAGCTGCACCGTCTTGTACATGATACTGTTCTCCTTAACTGATTCTGGCGCAACTCTGAAGTGACGGCTTCCGTTACGCCTGACTCTATCGGACGTAACGGGGCGTCACAGTTTCTATAGGCATTACGTATGGTTTCTGTCAACATTCTAAGGCTCCATGTTTGGCAAAGCTTGAAAACTGCATAGCATTTCATTTTTGATATTTTTCTATGCACATGTAGTTTATGATGTAACCTTCAATATTAATTATCTCATGTGTTGGCAGCACAAATTCGGTGTCTTTACTGTGAGTACATTGGGACTAGAATTGTGCATCCAGTCGGGATAGACTTCCATGGGCGTGAGTTGGAGTTTGAGAATATGGCCTGCGGAAAAGACCCCCGTAATGGTGACTATGTTCCTCCATGGAGGGCACCATACTACAGCAACTCGCAAATCATCAACAATAGGCGCGGCTTCGCAGAGAATGTTTATGGCAGAGAGAAAGAAGATAGCCTCTATGATGACTTGGATGAGCACAAGAGTGTGGATCTGGGGTCCATGAGTATTCGACAAATATTTTTAGAAATCTAGAGTTCGGTCAAAGCTACACAAGACTGAGTATTATGTGTAGTTCTGTGACTATGCAAAACAAGTCAAGTTTATGTTGTCTTAGAGGTAGGATAGTGCTCGTGAAATCTAACAGATGGTTATTGTACTAGTATTACAATATTCATATGGTATTTGAAAGATTTGTGTTAGTGATGCTATTTGAGTGTGGAAACTGCAGTATATATAATCTAAACTATGTAACTGCTTCAGTTGGCAGACGGTGCTGCATCTTTGTTGTTGAATTTGGTCGTGCTCCAGTTTCTGTTATTGCTCTAATGCTGGGGATATCGGATGGTACTACAGAATTGGTCATGACTTGATGTCAACCCTGTCCCTCATTAGCAATCCTTCAATTTATTTATCTGCAGTTGCGGGGGCTTGAAATGTTTCATCTTGTTTTTTGATTAGTGAGCTTTGAGCACATGATTGTTGCGAATGGCTGCCTAAAATAGCTACATTTTCTCTAGTTTGTAGGGTAAACTCGTTTTGAAGATGTATTTGAAACGAAATCTACCTGCCAGCATTGCCAACCTTTCCACCGGAACAAGGTTGGTGCCGTCGATCCGGTCACTTGCGGCACTCTAGGCACAAAGCTGGAAAGAGCATCAGTCAGTCTCCCTCTAGATCCAAAGCACTCTGCATCGCGCTCCTCCTACTCGCGTGCCGCTGCTCCGTTAGTTGCAGCCGCTCATCGGAGCTCTTCACCGGCGCTGGAAGGGATGCCGTGCTGCTATGGCTGCCACCACGTGCCCTGCTCCGGCCTGTCGCCAACGCTTCCACCTCTGCTTCGCGCGGTGAGGCCACGCTCTGCTCCTCACCCGTGCCCACTGCCTCCTCCCCAGATGCAAAGCTGCTGCCTACTGCATCTTCCTGCCAGGAGTCGCCAGTTGCCTGCCGGCCGGCGCGTGCTGGCCCTTCGTTGGTGGCTGCCGCCCCACGCTAGCTGCTCGTGCGTGCTGGGCTAGCCTTAGGCCGTGTCTCGGTCATCCTCGGGTGCTGCATGGTGGTGGGTGCATGAGCGTACGCTGCCCCCCGATCTGCCAATCTTCCTCACAGATCTGCTCGTTTGGGGGTGCCCCTTTCCCCAGGCTGCCGGATTTCTCTACGTCCGGGTAGTCTAGGTTTGGGTCTCGAGGTGTTGGAGCGTGTGTGGAGGCCTGGAGAAATCCGCGCCAGCGGCCGCCGGCTGGCAGCGGCGATGCCTGCGGGCGCCGCGTCCCACCATGGTGGCGCTGATCTGCCTCCACCTTCGTGTTAGAGTTGGGGATGGGGAGAAATATCGACCGGTTCATCTGGCCATGGCTGCGGCTGCGCTCTCACGCTGCTCGTCCATGTTGATTGCGCGGTTTGCATCCCTTCATGTTCATATGGTGAACTTTTCTGCACTCTGTGTGACCTCTCCATTTTGCTTCAATCCACTCATCTCCGCCCGTCCTCCCCATACCGTCGCGAACATTGCCTCCTTATCAAGCCCTTCGCCACCATCCAACCTCCGCTGCCCATCATTCAGTGTGTCATCCATGTTGGTGTGTTCTTCTTCATGTGTTTTCTCTTCGGCTGTCTTTGCGTGGTCTTCGTCCTGTTGCTGTGCATGCTCAAGACCCTCCCATGGTTACCGTTGTGCTGCGGCGAGCTTTTGGCTCTTGGTATTGTCTCGGTTCACCTTTGCTCAATGACGACGCAATGATGCCTCCCCAAACCGCTAACCGTCTCGAGCGCCCGTGGTGGATCACCCAGTCAAAGTCCGTGTTTAGGTTTGGCACTCGTTGATTGTGGATGATTCTCTGTTGTGCCGTGGGGCTCGGTACGCAAGTCGATGTGGCGTGTTAGGTTGTTTGTAGAGTCTTGGTATTGTGATCCCTCGACAACACCCCACATCTACTTGTTTCTCTTGTGGTGTTGGTCTTTCTACCTGCTAGCTAGTTCATGCCTTCTCCTAGGCGTCAATTCTTTTTTTCTTTTCTTCTATAACCTTGTTACCTGTATGGTTTTCGGCCTGGTCGCCCTCATAAACGGGGTCAACTTGTTTAGGTTTTCGATGCGGTTTTCCTTATAAACTGGATCAGTCAAAGCTTAAGGGGCGACTCTTGGCTTTGGCAGCCTTTTGAGAAATATATTCAGGCGGGGATACTTTCCACGAAGTCTACTACCGCGACATCGAGAGCTACCCTGTCCAGCCCGACGCTGAGCCAGGGCGCCTCCGTACGCTTCTACCCGACATGCCACCCGAGGACGGTGAGCCGGTGGACGTGATACTGGAGGACGTACGGCGGCACATCGTCCCAGGATTGACACACTGGCAAAACCCAAACTTCTTCGCCTATTTCCCGATGAACACGAGCACGGCCGGGTTCGCGGGCCAGATGCTCTCCACCGGTCTCAATGTTGTACCGTTCATGTGGGCTGCATCACCGGCTGCAACCGAGCTCGAGGGCGTCGTGGTGGACTGGATGGCCAGGCTGGTGGGCCTCCCGAAACGCTTCCTCTTCTCTGGTGGTGGCGGCGGCGTGCTGCACGGGAGCACCTGCGAAGCCGTGGTGTGCACGCTCGCGGCCGCGCGCGATCGCGTGCTTAGCAGCCTGGGCCATGAAGCCATCCTGAGGCTGGTGGTCTATGCGTCGGACCAGAGCCACTCCACCTTCCAGAAGGGCGCGAGGATCGTAGGAATTCCGCCGGCCAACTTCCGCGTCATCCCAACGTCGGCGGCGTCAGCCTACGGACTCACCGCCGACAGTGTCCGTAATACGGTGAAGGCTGACGTGGCCAGCGGTCTCGTGCCGTTGTACTTGTGCGCAACCGACGGCACGACAGGGATGGGCGCGGTAGACCCGGTGCGCGATCTCGGGGAGGTGGCGCGACGGTATGGCATGTGGCTACACGTCGACGCCGCCTACGCCGGTAGCGCACTGATCTGCCCCGAGTTCAAGGACTACATCGACGGCGCTGAGCTGGCGGACTCCGTGAGCATGAATCCGCACAAGTGGTTCCTCACCAACATGAACTGTTGTTGCCTGTGGGTGGTGAGCCCAGCCTTGCTGACCTCCGCGCTGTCTAGCAACCAGGAATACCTCAACAACGTCGGCCGGGAAGGTGCAGCAGAGGTTGTCGACTACAAGGACTGGCAGATTGCATTGTCACGCCCTTTCCGCGCCATGAAGCTGTGGGTGGTCTTGCGCCGTTACGGCGCGGCGGGCATGCGGGCGTACATACGGAGGCATGTCGACATGGCCACGTGGTTTGAACGGATGGTGGACGCCGATGAGCGGTTCGAGGTGGTCGTGCCGAGGAGATTCTCCCTCGTCACATTCCGCCTCCGCCCAAGGCAAGAAGGCCACGACGACATGGAGATGGAGGCCTTGAACCGCAAGCTACTCGTGGCCATCAATGCTAGCGGGCGCGCCTTCATGACACACTTTATGGTGGAAAACAAGTTTGTAATCCGTATGGCCGTGGGCGCGGCCATGACGGAGATGCGGCACATCCGGGACGCGTGGGAGCTTGTCCAGGACAAGGCGAAAGAAGTTCTGGCCACTCCGTAGCAGTGATGAGAAGCGCGCGCTCGAACATATTGAATAAAATTGGAACAAATAGCCAACAATAAATATATTTAAAATTGGCATAAATATATGAATCGTGGACAAAAAGTGGGTATGTAGATGGACATTTACAGATGGATGGAATGATTTCTAAATTATATTGTTTGATGTGCACATGAATCTTTAGATTCATATTAGTTGTGTATTAAATGCATT
This sequence comes from Triticum timopheevii, assembly GCA_963921465.1. Lineage (NCBI taxonomy): Eukaryota > Viridiplantae > Streptophyta > Magnoliopsida > Poales > Poaceae > Triticum > Triticum timopheevii. The sequence goes on along the minus strand of OY997272.1, from coordinate 12,974,068 downwards.
TTTTGTTTATCCACTTTGGATTGCTTACCACATATGCCACATGATAATAAACGTCTCCTTCGGTTGAATGAATGTATGTATGTAGCACATCCCTAGAGTTACTAAGCTCCCACGAAATCAAGCCTCCTGGTAAATCGCGGCTAGCGAGGGATTCATCAGCGGACGGTTGTGCCGCTGTCCCGTGGCCCCCAATCGTCTGTAGTTGGTTTACTTCTGTCGTACTCCCTCCGTCCGGAAACACTTGTCATTGAAATGGATGTATTTAGATGTATTTTAGTTCTAGATACATTCATTTTGATGACAAGTAATTCCGGACGGAGGGAGTACCTATCCCACGAATACCGACCCAAACCCCTCACGGCTGCACGTAGTCTTCTTTTTTTTTTCTCGAAAAATATTCTTCGTGTGCCTGGGACTCCACCCGCTGCTCGCCCAGCCCCGGCAGCCACCGACCATCTCCTCCACCGCCGCACCTCCCTGCCACTACCCCAATCTAGATCCGAGCCGAGCAACCTTCGGATCTTTCTTTTACCAACGAACCCTGCGTTCTGGTGTGTCGAGGCTGGTGAGAGAGGGGCAACCTTCAGATCCATCCCGTGGCACCTCCTTGCCTCATCTCCCATGACCCCTCCCTCACGGAGGAGAGATTGCGGCTGAGGGGAGGCATAGCTTGAACGGGGTTCGTGGATGAGGAAGGGGCCTCGACGGCGCAGAGCTGGTGACGAAGGAGCAAGTCCGTAACGGTTTAGCTCGCGGCGGAGGAGAGGGCGCGGTGGCGGCGGAGGAGGCTGGGGATCCCGGACGAGGTCGGGACGGGTCCTGGTGGTTGCGGTGGCCGGAGGGCGGTGCACATCGTGGCCCTTCCAGGTACCCTCTAATTTCACGGACAATTCCTCTTGACGTGAGGGAAAACCTTCATCTACAGTTAATTATTTTCTTCTTTATAGACTTCATGTTTTCCTTGGATTTTGTCTAGATGTCTTGGGAGTACATATAATGGTGTGGGTAAATAGTTGGTTTTTGGACTTCATGTTGTATTGCATGATCCCACGGAATGAGATTCATTTTGGTGGTCATTTGTATTCAACGAATGTTACTGATACAATTTTGTGACTGTTTTGGACTGTAAGCAACCACTGGATGTTAAAGGGAAGTACCAATCAGGCTTGTGCCTCTTCTCTACGTGTATGCTCGGGATGCCTCTTCTGTACTTGTATGCTCGGGTTATTTACTAATTGTATATGTGCTTGACCTTCCTGATGGTCCATTGCCAGGCATAGAAAGGCTACAATTTTGAATTTTTGTCAAGTATTGTGATCTTAGCTTCTTGGAAAGACTGAGTTTCCACTTATCTAATGTGCCAAATGATCTCCAGCTAACTTTTGTATATTGATTGATACACCTCTCAGTTAATAAGTAAATATCCTGTTGGCCACAAGACTGAGCTTCCTATTTTTGTATATCCTTAACTGAATGCATCCTTATGTTATATCATGTTCGTTCTAAAATGCAACAGTATTGGTAGAGTGCTCAATCAAATTCCTCTGCTGGCTGGGTTATGTTCTTGATACTAACATGGATAGACTTTTAAGTGCATAGGTACTCACTTAATTTCTACTGAGCTATAATGGCCAAAAACAGTAGCTACAGATCCTTAATTCAAGCACTACAATTTAAGCCGAGGGGAACAAGTAGTATATATGATCTATTTACTCACATGTATGTGTTGAGATTGTGGTTGAGATGGCAATTCTGCCGTGCAGCAAGAACATCCCCTTCATCCTCATCTACTTGCACAGCTACGACGTTGACTCGATCGGACTCGGCATCGGTGTGCCCCCGACATCTATAGTGTGTTTGATAATGTGATGCTAACGTCGAATTTTGTTTCTTCGTTCGCAGGTGGCGGAGGGGGCTTTGAGATCTCCAAGTTGGAGAAGAGGAAGTGTCCTTTGATGCTGCAGCCAAGGGAAATGACACCAGGTGATTTGTTCTTCTCTGTCATGGATTTTGTATTTTTTTTGAGGAGTCGATCACTTGTGTGTGTGAAGAATTGAGTACACGCGGATTGGTAGGATTGAAAGAGACTGCACTGAGCTAATAATGCATTTTTTGTTTAATAGCTGGAGTATAATTCCATTCAGCTGGCAATTATCCATGTAGTCCTGTAAGCTATTGCCTATATGACTTAAGGTGTGGTGCATCTATTAATCATTATTATGATAATTAAGATTAACACAAGTTATTCAGGCATATTTGTGAATCTCAACTAAGATAAGCTTATTTGCAAAGTATATGCAAATACTCACTCTGTAAACAAATAAAAGACGTTTTATGTATGATATTTGCAGAGGGAGTAGTTTACAGAGGAAGCAGTATATATCAAGAGAACATCTATTGGTATGATATTTGCAGCACTTAAGTTATTATGGTTCTTTCAGTTCCAACTAAGATAAGCTTATTTGCAAAGTATGTGCAAACACTCCCTCTGTAAACAAATAAAAGACGTTTTAGGTATGATATTTGCAGAGGGAGTAGTTTACAGAGGAAGCAGTATATATCAAGAGAACATTTATTGGTATGATATTTGCAACACTTAAGTTATTATGGTTCTTTCAGTTCCAAAGAACACAAATATTTACTTGAGATAGTTTGCATGTGTAGCAATGTAGTTGTATATAGAGCATGCGAGTAAGAAACGGAGTAAGTCACAATTATGAACCAAAGGTCCTATTTAATTGGTCCAGGTTTGCTTTTTCATTGTTTTTATTTCTTTAATGTATATGTGGAGGTATAACAGTTTCTTAGAAAGTGCTTGCCTGTTCTCTGTACACACCTTGAGTGGGCTCTAATTAACCCCCAGTATGGCGTAAAATTAAGTGGTTAATAAGAATCTCCTGTGAATTTGTATTGACTATATCATTTATCTTTCATGAAATTGCATCTGTTCTGTTCATGAAAGAGATTAACCATTCGTGGGTCGTCCATGGTTTCAGGGACATATATATATACATATATATATATATATATATATATATATATATATATATATATATATATATATATATATATGTGTATAATGTTTTATTGTGCAGTATACCATTTTAGCACGCACTTTGTTGGGCCGAATGATTTGACTCTATCGTGAAGGCAAATATTTGATATGTTTTCATCACGAGAATAAGCTGGAGGGAATATTATGAGTTGGCTTAAATAGAGCATATCTTGCCAGTGGCTAATGATATTATTGTTGTATACACATTGTACATTGGTTATAGTGCATATCTTGATAAATTAACAAATACATATCACATACTTCCAGTTGTTCTGTTTTTATCATTTGCATTAGCTAAACCCACCAAAAATTTGTGTGAGAAGACTAGGAATATGGAATTTGCTCCTGATGACGTATGGATCACACTGCTGGTAAGATTCTATTTATAAGGTTTTCCCTAGTAGTGTAGTCTCCCTCAAGATCCAAAGGACTCTGCACCACACTCCTCCTACTCGCGTGCTGCTGCTCCGTTAGTTGCAGCCGCTCATCGGAGCTCTTCACCGGCGCTGGGGTGGGATCCAGTGCTGTCGTGGCTGCCACCACGTGCCCTGCTCGGGCCTGTCGCCAAGGCTTCCACCTCTGCTTCGCGCGGTGAGGCCACACTCTGCTCCTCACCCGTGCCCACTGCCTCCTCCCCAGATGCAAAGCTGCCGCCTCCCGCATCTTCCTGCCAGGAGCCGCCAGTTGCCCGCTGGCCGGCGTGTGCTGGTCCTCCGTCGGTGGCTGCCACCTCACACCGCTCGTGCGGGCTGGGCTAGCCTTAGGCCGTGTCTCGGTCATCCTCAGGTGCTGCATGGTGGTGGGTGCGTGAGGGTGCCCCTTTCCCCGCGCTGCCAGATTTCTCTATGTCCGGGTACACTACACCAGGACACTCAAAGCAGCGTCAAACAATCTGTCCGCATAGGTCACCTAAGGCGACACATTTAGTGTCGGCGAAGAACTTCGCCGACGGAAAGGAGCTGTAGCCTGTAGTCCTGCCGAGAAAGGTTTTTACCGACAACTAAATATATGCCGACAGACATTATGACACAATAGGTGAGGTCTACGCCGACAGACATTTCTACACCGACAGACATTGTTATACCGACAGTTCATCTGACAATGTGGTAGTCCGATAGATATTGCGACGTCCATAGCTATTCCGACAGTTCGTCTGACACGGAGTTATGCCAACAGACTGTGTGACACCCAATATGTATGCCGACACACTTGTTGCCAGGGTACTACATTTCAGCACACATGGAAATGCACCATGTATTAATACAAAATCAACTTCATATTATTCAATTCATGTGAAGTACACGATATATAATATTCAACTCATCACAAGATAGCATTGGTCAATGCAGTCATTCAATATATATAGAAGATCCATTAATTTTCTTCACTCAAGTTATCTACAACCATTTAGGAAATACACAAGTCTGACATATAGGATGTGGCCTGTTACAAAATATGATGACCAAGTTCCTAAGAAACCAATTGTTCTTTCACTTGACTACTACAAAATACTACATCCGTCCCAAAATAACTGTCTCAACTTTGTACTAGCTCTAGTACAAAGTCGCACTAAGCTTTAGACACTTATTTGGGGGGGGGGGGGGGAGGGGGTAGTATGGAAGGGGCCAAGCCTTTGATCACCAAGTCAACATCAACTTCCATATGACCAAAATGTGTCGACCATGTTATGCACAAAAGTGATCAGCAGAACATCATATTGAAGGAAATATGCCCTAGAGGCAATAATAAAGTTATTATTTATTTCCTCATGTCATGATAAATGTTTATTATTCATGCTAGAATTGTATTAACCGGAAACATGATACATGTGTGAATACATAGACAAAACTATAGTCACTAGTATGCCTCTACTTGAGTAGCTCATTAATCAAAGATGGTTATGTTTCCTAACCATAGACATGTGTTGTCATTTGATTAGTGGGATCACATCATTAGAAGAATGATGTGATTGACATGACCCATTCCGTTAGCCTAGCACTCGATCGTTTAGTATACTGCTATTGCTTTCTTCATGACTTATACATGTTCCTGTAACTATGAGAATTATGCAACTCCCGTTTACCGGAGGAACACTTTGGGTACTACCAAACGTCAAAACGTAACTGGGTGATTATAAAGGAGTACTACAGGTGTCTCCGAAGGTACATGTTGAGTTGGCGTATTTCGAGATTAGGTTTTGTCACTCCGATCGTCGAAGAGGTATCTCTGGGTCCTCTCGGTAATGCACATCATTATAAGCCTTGCAAGCAATGTGACTAATGAGTTTGTTACATGATGATGCATTACAGAACGAGTAAAGAGACTTGCTAGTAATGAGATTGAACTAGGTATTGGATACCGATGATCAGATCTCGGGCAAGTAACATACCGATGACAAAGGGAACAACGTATGTTGTTATGCGGTTTGACCGATAAAGATCTTTGTAGAATATGTAGGAACCAATATGGGCATCCAGGCCCCGCTATTGGTTATTGACCGAGAATGGTTCTAGGTCATGTCTACATAGTTCTCGAACCCGTAGGGTCCGCACGCTTAACGTTATGATGACAGTTTTATTATGAGTTTACAAGTTTTGATGTACGGAAGTTTGTTCGGAGTCCTGGATGTGATCACGGACATGACGAGGAGTCTCGAAATGGTCGAGACATAAAGATTGATATATTGGACGACTATATTCGGACACTGGAAGTGTTCCGGGTGATTTCGGAGAAAACCGGAGTGCCGGAGGGGTTACCGGAACCCCCCGGGGAAGTATTGGGCCTTAGTGGGCCTGAGGGGAGAGAGAGGGCAGCAGCCCAGGAGGTGGCGCGCCCCCTCCCAAGGGGAGTCCGAATTGGACTAGGGGAGGGGGGCGCGGCCCCTCTTTCCCTCTCCCTCTCCCCCTCTTTCCTTCCCCCTTCCTCCTTCCTAGTTGGGCTAGGAAAGGGGAGTCCTACTCCCACTAGGAGGACTCCCCCCTCCTTGGCGCGCCCCAAGGGCCGGCCGGCCTCCCCCCTTGCTCCTTTATATACGGGGGCGGGGGGCACCCCACAGATACACAAGTTGATCTACGGATCATTCCTTAGCCGTGTGCGGTGCCCCCCTCCACCATATTCCACCTCGGTCATATCGTCGCGGAGTTTAGACGAAGCCCTGAGCCGGTAGAACATCATCATCGTCACCACGCCGTCGTGCTGACGGAACTCATCTCTGGAGCTTTGCTGGATCGGAGGCCGGAGATCGTCATCGAGCTGAACGTGTGCTGAACTCGGAGGCCTCGTACGTTCGGTGCTTGGATCGGTCGGATCGTGAAGATGTACGACTACATCAACCGCGTTGTGCTAACGCTTCCGCTTACGGTCTACGAGGGTACGTGGACGAACACTCTCCCCTCTCGTTGCTATGCCATCACCATGATCTTGCGTGTGCGTAGGAATTTTTTTGAAATTACTACGTTCCCTAACAGTGGCATCCGAGCCTAGGTTTTATGCGTTGATGTTATATGCACGAGTTGAACACAAGTGAGTTGTGGGCGATACAAGTCATACTGCATACCAGCATGTCATACTTTGGTTCGGCGGTATTGTGAGATGAAGCGGCCCGGACCGACATTACGCGTACGCTTACGCGAGACGATGGTGATCACGACGATGCTTCGGAGATGGAGATCACAAGCACAAGATGATGATGGCCATATCATATCACTTATATTGATTGCATGTGATGTTTATCCTTTATGCATCTTATCTTGCTTTGATTGACGGTAGCATTTTAAGATGATCTCTCACTAAAATTATCAAGAAGTGTTCTCCCTGAGTATGCACCGTTGCCAAAGTTCGTCGTGCCCAGACACCACGTGATGATCGGGTGTGATAAGCTCTACGTCCATCTACAACGGGTGCAAGCCAGTTTTGCAGACGCGGAATACTCAGGTTAAACTTGACGAGCCTAGCATATGCAGATATGGCCTCGGAATACGGAGACCGAAAGGTCAAGCGTGAATCATATAGTAGATATGATCAACATAGTGATGTTCACCATTGAAAGCTACTCCATCTCACGTGATGATCGGTTATAGTTTAGTTGATTTGGATCACGTGATCACTTAGATGACTAGAGAGATGTCTGTCTAAGTGGGAGTTCTTAAGTAATATGATTAATTGAACTTAAATTTATCATGAACTTAGTACCTGATAGTATTTTGCTTGTCCATGTTTGTTTGTAGATAGATGGCTCGTGCTGTTGTTCCGTTGAATTTTAATGCGTTCCTTGAGAAAGCAAAGTTGAAAGATGATGGTAGCAATTACACGGACTGGGTCTGTAACCTGAGGATTATCCTCATTACTGCACAGAAAAGTTACATCCTGGAAGCACCGCTGGGTGCCAGGCCTGCTGCTGATGCAACTGACGACGTTAAGAACGTATGACAGAGCAAAGCTGATGACTACTCTATAGTTCAGTGTGCCATGCTTTACGGCTTAGAACCGGGTCTTCAACGACGTTTTGAACGTCATGGAGCATATGAGATGTTCCAGGAGTTGAAGTTAATATTTCAAGCAAATACCCGGATTGAGAGATATGAAGTCTCCAATAAGTTCTATAGCTGCAAGATGGAGGAAAATAGTTCTGTCAGTGAACACATGCTCAAAATGTCTGGGTATAATAATCACTTGATTCAACTTGGAGTTAATCTTCCCGATGATAGTGTCATTGACAGAATTCTCCAATCACTGCCACCAAGCAACAAGAGCTTTGTGATGAACTATAATATGCAAGGGATGAACAAGACTATTCCCGAGCTCTTCACAATGCTAAAAGCTGCGGAGGTAGAAATCAAGAAGGAGCATCAAGTGTTGATGGTCAACAAGACCACTAGTTTCAAGAAAAAGGGCAAAGGAAAGAAGAAGGGGAACTTCAAAAAGAACGGCAAGCAAGTTGCTGCTCAAGAGAAGAAACCCAAGTCTGGACCTAAGCCTGAAACTGAGTGCTTCTTCTGCAAGCAGACTGGTCACTGGAAGCGGAACTGCCCCAAGTATTTGGCAGATAAGAAGGATGGCAAAGTGAACAAAGGTATATGTGATATACATGTTATTGATGTGTACCTAACTAGAGCTCGTAGTAGCACCTGGGTATTTGATACTGGTTCTGTTGCTAATATTTGCAACTTGAAACAGGGACTACGGAATAAGCGAGCACTAGCCAAGGACGAGGTGACGATGCGCGTGGGAAACGGTTCCAAAGTCGATGTGATCGCGGTCGGCACGCTACCTCTACATCTACCTTCGGGATTAGTTTTAGACCTGAATAATTGTTATTTGGTGCCAGCGTTGAGCATGAACATTATATCTGGATCTTGTTTTATGCGAGACGGTTATTCATTTAAATCAGAGAATAATGGTTGTTCTATTTATATGAGTAATATCTTTTATGGTCATGCACCCTTGAAGAGTGGTCTATTTTTATTGAATCTCGATAGTAGTGATACACATATTCATAGTGTTGAAACCAAAAGATGCAGAGTTGACAACGATAGTGCAACTTATTTGTGGCACTGCCGTTTGGGTCATATCGGGGTAAAGCGCATGAAGAAACTCCATACTGATGGGCTTTTGGAATCACTTGATTATGAATCACTTGGTACTTGCGAACCGTGCCTTATGGGCAAGATGACTAAAACGCCGTTCTCCGGAACTATGGAGCGAGCAACTGATTTGTTGGAAATCATACATATTGATGTGTGTGGTCCAATGAATGTTGAGGCTCGTGGCGGGTATCGTTATTTTCTCACCTTCACAGATGATTTGAGCAGATATGGGTATATCTACTTAATGAAACACAAGTCTGAAACATTTGAAAAGTTCAAAGAATTTCAGAGTGAAGTGGAAAATCATCGTAACAAGAAAATAAAGTTTCTGCGATCTGATCGTGGAGGAGAATAGTTGAGTTACGAGTTTGGTCTACACTTGAAACAATGTGGAATAGTTTCGCAACTCACGCCACCTGGAACACCACAACGAAATGGTGTGTCCGAACGTCGTAATCGTACTTTACTAGATATGGTGCGATCTATGATGTCTCTTACTGATTTATCGCTATCGTTTTGGGGTTATGCTTTAGAGACGGCCGCATTCACGTTAAATAGGGCACCATCAAAATCCGTTGAGACGACGCCTTATGAACTGTGGTTTGGCAAGAAACCAAAGTTGTCGTTTATTAAAGTTTGGGGCTGTGATGCTTATGTGAAGAAACTTCAACCAGATAAGCTCGAACCCAAATCGGAGAAATGTGTTTTCATAGGATACTCAAAAGAGACTGTTGGGTACACCTTCTATCACAGATCCGAAGGCAAGACATTCGTTGCTAAGAATGGATCCTTTCTAGAGAAGGAGTTTCTCTCGAAAGAAGTGAGTGGGAGGAAAGTAGAACTTGATGAGATAACTGTATCTACTCCCTTATTGGAAAGTAGTTCATCAAAAGAACCGGTTCCTGTGACAACTACACCAATCAGTGAGGAAGTTAATGATATTGATAATGAAACTTCAGATCAAGTTTCTACTGAACCTCGTAGGTCTACCAGAGTAAGATCCGCACCAGAGTGGTACGGTAATCCTATTCTGGAAGTCATGTTACTTGACCATGATGAACCTACGAACTATGAGGAAGCGATGATGAGCCCAGATTCCGCAAAATGGCTAGAGGCCATGAAATCTGAGATGGGATCCATGTATGAAAACAAAGTATGGACTTTGGTTGACTTGCCCAATGATCGGCAAGCCATTGAGAATAAATGGATCTTTAAGAAGAAGACTGACGCTGATGGTAATGTAACTGTCTATAAAGCTCGACTTGTTGCGAAAGGTTTTCGACAAGTTCAAGGGGTTGACTACGATGAGACTTTCTCACCCGTAGCGATGCTTAAGTCTGTCCGAATCATGTTAGCTATTGCTGCATTTCATGATTATGAAATTTGGCAAATGGATGTCAAAACTGCATTCTTGAATGGATTTCTCGAAGAAGAGTTGTATATGATGCAGCCAGAAGGTTTGTTGATCCAAAAGGTGCTAACAAAGTGTGCAAGCTTCAGCGATCCATTTATGGACTGGTGCAAGCCTCTCGGAGTTGGAATTAATGCTTTGATAGTGTGATCAAAGCATATGGTTTTATACAGACTTTTGGAGAAGCCTGTATTTACAAGAAAGTGAGTGGGAGCTCTGTAGCATTTCTGACTTTATATGTAGATGACATATTATTAATCAGAAATGATATAGAATTTCTGGATAGCATAAAGGGATACTTGAATAAAAGTTTTTCAATGAAAGACCTCGGTGAAGCTGCTTACATATTGGGCATCAAGATCTATAGAGATAGATCAAGACGCTTAATAGGACTTTCACAAAGCACATACCTTGACAAAATTTTGAAAAAGTTCAAAATGGATCAGGCAAAGAAAGGATTCTTGCCTGTGCTACAAGGTGTGAAGTTGAGTCAAACTCAATGCCCGACCACAGCAGAAGATAGAGAGCAAATGAAAGATGTTCCCTATGCTTCAGCCATAGGCTCTATCATGTATGCAATGCTATGTACCAGACCTGACGTATGCTTAGCAATAAGCTTGGCAGGAAGGTACCAAAGTAATCCAGGAGTGGGTCACTGGACAGCGGTCAAGAACATCCTGAAATACCTGAAAAGGACTAAGGATATGTTTCTTGTATATGGAGGTGACAAAGAGCTAGTCGTAAATGGTTACGTCGATGCAAGCTTTGACACTGATCTGGACGATTCTAAATCGCAAATCGGATACGTGTTTTATTAAACGGTGGAGCTGTAAGTTGGTGCAGTTCTAAACAAAGCGTCGTGGAAGGATCTACATGTGAAGCAGAGTACATAGCTGCTTCTGAAGCAGCAAATGAAGGAGTCTGGATGAAGGAGTTCATTTCCGATCTAGGTGTCATACCTAGTGCATCGGGACCAATGAAGATCTTCTGTGACAATACTGGTGCAATTGCCTTGGCAAAGGAATCCAAATTTCACAAGAGGACCAAGCACATCAAGAGACGCTTCAATTCCATTCGGGACCAAGTCCAAGTGGGAGACATAGAGATTTGCAAGATACATACGGATCTGAATGTTGCAGACCCATTGACTAAGCCTCTCTCACGAGCAAAACATGATCAACACCAAGACTCCATGGGTGTTAGAATCATTACCATGTAATCTAGATTATTGACTCTAGTGCAAGTGGGAGACTGAAGGAAATATGCCCTAGAGGCAATAATAAAGTTATTATTTATTTCCTCATATCATGATAAATGTTTATTATTCATGCTAGAATTGTATTAACCGGAAACATGATACATGTGTGAATACATAGACAAAACTATAGTCACTAGTATGCCTCTACTTGACTAGCTCATTAATCAAAGATGGTTATGTTTCCTAACCATAGACATGTGTTGTCATTTGATTAGTGGGATCACATCATTAGAAGAATGATGTGATTCACATGACCCATTCCGTTAGCCTAGCACTTGATCATTTAGTATACTGCTATTGCTTTCTTCATGACTTATACATGTTCCTGTAACTATGAGAATTATGCAACTCCCGTTTACCGGAGGAACACTTTGGGTACTACCAAACATCACAACGTAACTGGGTGATTATAAAGGAGTACTACAGGTGTCCCCGAAGGTACATGTTGAGTTGGCGTATTTCGAGATTAGGTTTTGTCACTCCGATCGTCGGAGAGGTATCTCTGGGCCCTCTCGGTAATGCACATCATTATAAGCCTTGCAGGCAATGTGACTAATGAGTTGGTTACATGATGATGCATTACAGAACGAGTAAAGAGACTTGCCAGTAACGAGATTGAACTAGGTATTGGATACCGACGATCAGATCTCAGGCAAGTAACATACCGATGACAAAGGGAACAACGTATGTTGTTATGCGGTTTGACCGATAAAGATCTTCGTAGAATATGTAGGAACCAATATGGGCATCCAGGTCCTGCTATTGGTTATTGACCGAGAATGGTTCTAGGTCATGTCTACATAGTTCTCGAACCCGTAGGGTCCGCACGCTTAACGTTACGATGACAGTTTTATTATGAGTTTACAAGTTTTGACATACCGAAGTTTGTTCGGAGTCCCGGATGTGATCACGGACATGACGAGGAGTCTCGAAATGGTCGAGACATAAAGATTGATATATTGGACGACTATATTCGGACACCGGAAGTGTTCCGGGTGATTTCGGAGAAAACCGGAGTACCGGAGGGGTTACCGGAACCCCCCGGGGAAGTATTGGGCCTTAGTGGGCCTGAGGGGAGAGAGATGGCAGCAGCCTAGGAGGTGGCGCGCCCCCTCCCAAGGGGAGTCTGAATTGGACTAGGGGAGGGGGGCGCGGCCCCTCTTTCCCTCTCCCTCTCCCCTTCTTTCCTTCCCCCTTCCTCCTTCCTAGTTGGGCTAGGAAAGGGGAGTCCTACTCCCACTAGGAGGACTCCCCCCTCCTTGGCGCGCCCCAAGGGCCGGCCGGCCTCCCCCCTTGCTCCTTTATATACGGGGGCGGGGGGCACCCCACAGATACACAAGTTGATCTACGGATCGTTCCTTAGCCGTGTGCGGTGCCCCCCTCCACCATATTCCACCTCGGTCATATCGTGGCAGAGTTTAGACGAAGCCCTGCGCCGGTAGAACATCATCATCGTCACCACGCCGTCGTGCTGACGGAACTCATCTCCAGAGCTTTGCTGGATCGGAGGCCGGAGATCGTCATCGAGCTGAACGTGTGCTGAACTCGGAGGCCCCGTACGTTCGGTGCTAGGATCGGTCGGATCGTGAAGACGTACGACTACATCAACCGTGTTGTGCTAACGCTTCCGCTTACGGTCTACGAGGGTACGTGGACGAACACTCTCCCCTCTCGTTGCTATGCCATCACCATGATCTTGCGTGTGCGTAGGAAATTTTTTGAAATTACTACGTTCCCCAACACATATATCATCTTGTGGGCTTACTTTCTGCCATTTGACCCTGAAAAAGAACTCATATGTTTGAGAATCATAGAAATACAATTTTTTTTTCAAATTTGTGAGTTGTCTACAATGAGTAGTTGCTAGGATTATCTGCACATAACTCTAGAAAAAATCATGCCTACATTTACTACGTGTTCTTGATTCATCTGTAGTCCATTTAAGTACTAAATGCTCTCAGTTCATCTATCTACAGGCCACTAAACTATTCAGACCGAGCATAAATATTCACAGACCTAGTATTAATATTCACATCCATTAGTATAAGCAAGAACAATAGATTCTTAGTGATTGTGATCACCAACAGACTGAGAGTACAGCATGCCATTTTGCCCTCATTATCCTTTATTCCAAGGAAATATCATTTGATTTTTTTCCTTTTCTAGTACAACTATGTGGCTATCGTAACATGTAACTTCAAAAATTCATGTTAATAAATTCTGGATGTGTGAATATTGCCTAACAAGAGCAAAAATCATCGCCTCATACATGGCAGCTAGGTAAATTAAACAGTGATAGATGGTTGCGTTCAATAGAAAATTAGAGGGGTCGATCCCACTTGCATACCATATACGTTTCTACCCTTCTGCTTGCTAATATCCTAGGTACAAAGCAGCCAAGCAAACATCAACTTCCATATGACAAAATGTGTCAACCATGTTCTGAACAAGAGCGATCACGAGAACATCTTGCATCAACTTCTGAATTTGCTACTTTTTACCATGTCCCTGCAAAAGAACTAATATGTTTCAGCCATCTTAGAAATAGTAGAATTTTTCAAATCTGTGAGTTGTCTTTGAGTCCAAAGGTCTAAGAAACAGAAGATGTACAACATATTGGCTTGGTTAAAAGGAAAGTAAACAAATACTTGATTGCACGGCCTCTCCAATAAAACCTATGCATGTCTTTTTTCTGCACTATAAGAACTGAAATATAAAGCATATAAGGAGGCATTTCTTCTCTACTAAGAGATCTAAAGAATAAAGATTGCTTCTCGTCGCAGTCGTCCCAGCAGCGACCCGTACCTGCACACCGGCTTGCTCAGCCGGACACTCCAGGACGCCATCCACGGTTTTTACCTCCAGGCCCTCGCCCGGTTGCCAGCAGGCTCTAGCTTCCACCGCAGCCTGCTCAAGGCCGGCTACTGCTACGGCCCTCTTGATCCCATCTCAAACATCATCGTCAACACCATCTGGTATGACACTGCATTCCCACCTACCATGAAACTCGAGCTGGACCTGGATGTGATCGGCATGCAGGGTCTCCACCGGGTGGAGAACCGCTCCTTGTATGGCCTGGCCTCCTTCCTCTGCACACGCTATCATCGTTTCGATTTCCATCAAGCTCTGCAATGCCTGGTCCAGGCAGATGCCAACCTTGTGCTCGCCGATCCCAACCTTGATCCTTCCACTCGCTCTGCCCCATCCTTTGGAATGGGGGGAACTGTGCTGATGAGGTGCCGACCAGCTTCTCCCCCCCCTTTGCAATGTTGTTGAAGCTCAAGGCCCCCCGGACACCAGTCTAGAGGAAGCCTTCTTGGCCGCCGCGACTGCAGCCTCTCACCCCAACCCGGACGCCCAAGTAAAGCTTCTTACTTCATGTAAGGCGATGTTAGAATCTGCCTTGCCTCTGCTGCAGCATGGCTCCGACAAGCTCTCTTATCAAGATGTTAAGCGGCTTGCCATGTTGCTGTGTCCCGAATCTGCCCATGACTGCGAGAGGGCATTTCTCCCACTCCCCCTCACGGTTTACCCCCGTGTAAAGCTAGCAGGCATGTATACAAGAATCTCCAAGAAGGTCAATGCTCTGCTGAATGCATATGCTCAGATGCCAAATGGGGTAGGTTCTGATGTGCTTGTTGTTGGTTATTGCTAACATTTCTCATCTACTGGTATATGCTCACTAAATGTCGAATTGCAGGATCCGAAATTCGAGCTTCATACGATTTGTGGTTTGAATGACCGTGTCTGCGGCCCTACTTCCTTTCCTCCTAAGTATGGCCACTCTCATGTCAATTTCGTGGCTACTCCCAAAAGCCCTTGTGGTGGTGCTGCGGCATTGTTTTTTGCTGAAATTAGCAACAATGACCAAGACAACGAGTCCTTCTGTTGCCATGTTGCTCTGCCTCCGGCATGTGCTGGTATGCTATAACCAAACCATATGCCAATATTTTTTTCCCATGTCCTATTAGGTATATCTTGCTGTAAATGTTATATGCAAAGTCCGAAGCACCATGATGCATCTTTACCATAGCTTACCATTTGACTGTTTTATTATTCCGTCAGCCTAAACCCTCTTATCCAGAGTAAAAAATAAAAAGGAGGTCATTCAAGAAAAAGAAGTGTCGAGGATAAACATAATTGAATGCCTTTACTTGAATATCTACATGTTTATAGGTTTGTTAACTCAAACGTTTTGATCAAGCAGCCTGCCATAGTGATCAACATGTAGCTGGATGATCCCTTCATCACCGTGCTCATTTCCTCATTCAACAAAATAAAAATAATGGTTTAGAAGCAGCTTTGTCGGCCATCCATGCATCGTTTCTGTAAAAACCATAAAATAAATAAATAAATAATAATAACGATAATTTCAACGGCGTTGCCCAAACATCAAATTTTTTTTTTACAATAAATACCATTTAGCTTTGCAAAACAATTCTTCTCCAAAGCTTCATACATTTTACAAATTTACAATTGAATCCTTGTCTCATTTTCTTACACACAAAGTAAATGCCAACTAATGGCCATCCAAGCAAATTACACTTGTCCCTAGTACAGCCCACAAGAGTCACAAGTGGAGGCATGCATGCAAGCCTAACCACGCATGCATGCCAGATGTAATACCTCCCCAAACCGACATTGCAACTCACCCCACTATAAATAGGAGCCATCTCTTTCACTGTGGACCATTCTACCTCACACACACACATACGCTGGAGTACCCCCACCACTTGCCTTTTCACCTTCTGCCACACTGCTATCCTTCACTGCGGTGAAGCCCTTTGGGTTGCATGCGCCACCAGGTACTAATCAAGTACCTTGTTGTGTTAGCCCTTCTTGCTTGACTTCTGTCTATCTTCACCTCGGTTCGAATCAATCCATGAGCATCTATTCACCTTGATCTATTTACTTTGCTGTAAAAAGAACAAAATGTTTGTGTAAACACCCAAGTTAGTCAAAACTAATTAGATCAATTTGCAAAAGCTTGTAAAAGTTTCTGTGAAGGACATCTACGGCTTGTACTAGGTCTAACATGCCAAGAATCAAATCCTAAGTACTAGTATCTTGCTAAGACATGCATGTGTGTATCCAAAAGATCAATCTTCCTGTGTATGCTATCTTGTTCTAATTATTAATCCCTGCCAATCTGTAGCAAACACTGAGAGATTGATGTTTATAATCTACTCACAAGTAATTATTATTTTTGGAGTTTCACTGCCACTGTTTACTTCTATATGGTGTTCAAGGATGAGTAGCACTAGTTAGGAACAACATTTAGATCTAATCAGTAGCAATACCATGACCACACCATAAATTAAATCTTGATTAATTTCATGGCCTTGAGATAAACAAAGAGAAAGAAGGCAATATGGCTGAGAGGGGAATAGTAGGGCCTGAGATAAAATGAACAATATATGCACACCCACGTTCACATATAGCAGGCACTTGTTGTGAAATTTGGAGCACTTAATGGAGAAGGAATTAGGATTAGTACTTACCAGCAGTAGCAGTAGGATGTGGCTAGTCCACACCGTTAGCAGCAGAGCCATGGCGACCGAGCAGCGCCGGTGAAGCCGCACACGCCCGACGCCCATGGCTGCACGCCTCGTGCGTGTGGCTGCGCTGGCGGAGGATGTAGGCATGGAGACGTTGTTGCCGCTGCAGCCGGTGGCAAGCCCACCGGACCTGGATCAGGCGGCGCTAGGATTGAGTGGTGGCGACGTTTTTGGCGGCGGCAGATCAAATAAATAGGGGGAAATGGTAGAGGGAGACGAGGGGAATCTGTAGGTGTCCGCCGTGTCGCCGGAGATGCCCGGACGGGGCAGATCGAGGCGACGGCGGCCGTGCTCTGTTCTTGGGGAAGAGAGAGAGGTGAGCGGGCTGGTTCTGTTCGTGGGACAGCAGAGAAGATGAGTAGTCTTTTTGATAGACTCGGGCTGGGGCTCAACCCGCGTAGTACTAGTAGTACAGTACTAGGCTACTGTTCTTTTTACTTATCATTTTTTTTACCATTCTCTGGACTGGATGACATACGTGCATGCTACTCTGTTTTGGATGGCTTAATGCATTTTATCTCTTAATGGAACACTAGAACGTATCACCACTTAGTTAATTACATGTGGCTTGCTCAATATGGCCGTGTTGCTGGATGTTAGATTTTTAGTTAGGAAGATAAATAATAATATAAACATGTTCCTGAAATAATTACCAGGAGTCGATCTCGGACCCGTAGGAGCCACGTCTGGTGGTTCCGAGTTGATCGAAGCACTATCCGGCAAGTCGTCATCTCCTTGACCATGTCTTGATAAATGTTTTCCGGGCTATGGGTCATTTCTAAAATTTTGCATAAGAATTAAAAATAAATATTTTTCATAAATAAAATGAGATTTGGATCAGGTGGATCCACTGATTTGGCAATTGGATCAGATCAGGTGAAGTATATGTATTAAGTAGTTGTGACCCGGGCAGGGTTACATTATAAAAAAATATTTGGTGGGTAGGGGAGCTCATGTTGGTGAAGGCAACCCGGGTAGGGTTGGCTTGGATGGCGGGCTCCTCTACATAGGGTATCACATTAGGACACAACCAACTGGCGCTTACTTCAAAAGCGGCGCAAACCGTACTGACCATAGACCTGGAATGGGACAGGCTGAACCGACTACCCATGCCAAGTAGCTGCCTCTGCATGTGTGAGAAGGTGGCTGTAGCCGGGTAGGTACAGTCACCCTAGGGCGGGACCGCCGGTCAGGGGTCTCGACCCGCGGGCCTTTAGTAAGGCAAGGTGGAAAAGCAGAGGTAGTGTACGGGCTGGTTAAAGGTTTTGGTTCCTTGGTCTAGTCGTGCGCACAGGTAGCGCATGGACGACTTGGACCAAGTGATGCTATGGGCAAAGCAGTACACCTCTGATCAGAGTAAATGTGATATCACTCCCAGTTTTCGGGTTTGGAAGTGCGTCGTGTGGGTTTTCCTCTAACACAGGATGTAAGATCCCACGTCGCTCTGTCGCCAGTAGATTTTATAAATAAAATTTGGTTTCCAACAAAAAGGGTTAAGGGAAAATATTTTTACCTACAAAGTATTTTTGAGCTAATGGCTCGCTGGTTGTAGCCATAGCCGATAAAGTTTTCCTCTTTAAAGAATCATGCATCCACTTTTCCCGGCGACTTGCGGAGTACGTATTTTATACGTACTCAGCTGCACTTATGTTGTTTTTCAGAACAAGAGAGTTATGAGAACTCTGAGGCGATAGAGAATGGTACTTATGATGAGTCTGGTCATCTCAATGACTTCGGTTATTCTGAAGTGGAGTATGTTTATGACGAAGTCGACAATCAAGGCTATGAAGAGTAGATGCCCTCCATGGTTGGTCTAGAAGGCTCGTAACTACAAGTAGATGACGATCTATCGTCATGGTCGCTTAGGCTTAGTCGACACTTGAGGTTTCAATGTAATAAAAGCTTGCCTACTCATGGCAGCTGCACCGTCTTGTACATGATACTGTTCTCCTTAACTGATTCTGGCGCAACTCTGAAGTGACGGCTTCCGTTACGCCTGACTCTATCGGACGTAACGGGGCGTCACAGAAGAGGTGGTATCAGAGCCCCGTTAAGGAAACAGTCATGTACTTAGTTAGAGACCGTCCGAGCCCTAGGAAAGATAGGTTCGCTCCTTACCAAAAATAAAATAAGAGTTTTCAAAATAAATATAACTCAAGTCAAGTGAAGATTAAATAATTTAGACCACACAATTGTGCATGAAAAATGTTTTTACTTTTACTATCCTTGGTAAAATTAATTTTGCACTGTGTTATAACTAACTAAATTCTTAAATTGCTTAATGTAGGATGACGAGTGGTAGGATGTTTGGTACGGGTGCTGAGTATGGTGGTTTTGCTCTGTTCTTGGTTGAGCTTCTTGGTCTTCTGGGTGTGTTGATTGCACCATACTACACAGTGTTTCACGACCCGTGTTCCACGGGGTACTTAGTCACGGTGCACATTCCTGAGAGCTTAGATGTCCCTTCTAGGTTCAGTGTTGCACGTTACGACTTTGTTTCGGCACTTCAGGGTGCGGCACGGGATGCCGCTTTACACCTTTTCCACGCCTATCACCCTCTCCTTGAGTACGTGGGAAGAGGTGAGTGGCCTCATCAGTTAGAGGAGGCAGGGAGTTCGTCTGCACCTCCGCCCACTGTCGCTCCTTCGCCTTTTGCGCCCACTTCCGCTTTCCCTCCACTTCCACCACGTCATCCTGTCTTACCTCCCACATTTTTACCACCACCAGCTTCGACTGCCGCTCGTCCACCTCTTTACCCGACAGTCCCACCCGCTCGTGCAGACCACCCAGCTCCTAGAGTTATCAGGGGTTCCTCCTCTCGTGCAGTATCGCGTCCCTCCACATCGTACGAGCGTCCACCTGCACCTCAGCTTGTTCAGGACCTATTAGATCAGGTTGACACTCTTCAGAGGCGCTGTTCCGAGCTTGAGCGGGCGAACAGCGAGATGTCCACTGCGTTGAGGGACTACACCCGTCCGGGTATGGCCCTCAACCCTCTTCAGATCAACAGCTCACCTTCCGCCTCTCCAGGCCGGGTAGGATACCCGATTGACCAGGAGTCTCTTGTCGCCGACGAGCCTTCCTCTCAGGTTGCTCCTACTCTGAGTTCCGTTGTAGTTCCACCACCTCCAGAGCACACTCCCCACACTCCACCAGGTTCTCCAGCTACTGACCCTGCTCCACCTTCTCCCGATGGCACCCCCGACTTTTCAGTGATTGGCGTCACTTACTCAGAGCTTCTAGCACTCGACTCCCGCCAGGTGTCTTCTCAGCCCCCGGAGTACCTTCATGTCGCTTCCGACGTCACACCCTCTGAGCACACTCCTTCTGAGTACCCGCTTAGCACCATCAGCGTACCCGAGTCTGATGCTGCTGCACCGAGTGTGTCTCTGCCTGCACCGACTTCTGCCCTCGACCCCGACTTGCTCCTCACCGTTTCACCTAGTCCTCTTGTCAGGGAGGATTGACTTGCTACCAGTAGTAGTAGTAGTTAGTATTCTGGCAAGGTTGTAGCATCGTGCTAGATAGCTACTCCTCCCAGAGTTAGTTCCGCCACTTATTAGATGTTTAGGCAGATGCATGGAGGCTGTCCTTTTGGATCTTGTACATATCTGGAAAGGTCTTGTAGCCGTAGCTACCCTTCCAGAGTTTGCACAGCCGTAGTTAGTCAGACTAGTTCCGACGGACAGATAGGTCGGCAGGTATACTTTTGTTCCAGGTACACATGTAGATAGCCGTGGTAGCCTGATGATGCACGACATAGAGTCATATGTGGTGTTGCTACTGTGTTATGTGATGTATCCATGTGGGCTGGTGGACTTATGGATGTACTGATATTCTATTACTAGATGATCTCGTGTGATGCATATGCCATGCCTCCATATTCATTTTAAATTCTGGTTCTTTTTATGCTCCTTGCTCTGAATGATGGAATACTGTATGTGATGTTGTTGCCACATTGTTGCCAATGCCTCATAATGGCGTCTGATGTATGGTAGATTTCTTTCTGGTGATCTCTTCATTCAAGTACATGCCTTGGTACATCACGTGTTGGGCTAGTATATATATTATGTGCTGATGTTGCTACCCTTTTCCTAGCACTTCATGAGTTCAACTGATGTATGTCAGACACTTGATGATTGCATGCTTTTAATCCAGTACGTGAAGAACTTGTGTGTGCATGTGCATGTGCAAGTGGCTCTATTTTTGACTTGTGATTAATCTCTTGCCTCTGCCATGATAAAAAAATCACTTTGTTTCACTGCTTTTATTCTTCGGCCAACAACAAGTCAAAAAAAAAATCGCAAAATTTTGTAGTATGCCGCTGTTAAGTGCATTGTTTAAATTGATGCTCCAAAACAAGAAGCGTGAAGTGTACTGTTTGAGCTAAAATCTCACCTCTAATCAAATAAATAAAATATTTTCACATGTAGTAGCTATCGTTATAACCTATGCCTTGCCCACCAGATCGGTAGCGATGGCATCTGGTAGTCAGTCGTTCGAAGACAATGGGAACCCATCAGATTTAGCACCTGAGTCGCTAAGGAACATGGCAGATTTGCCGTCTAGAGTGACGTTACCTCCACCTCCACCATTAACCCATCATGCCCCAGGATCCGATCAACTTTCTCTAATGTATCAATGGATGGAGCAGTCTCGTCGAGACTCTCTAGAACACCAGAATAAATTCATGGAGCAGATGTTCGGTATGATGAGAGGCCAACTGACTAAAAACCCAGAACAAGGTGTCACGATTGGAGACTTCCAAAAGACTAGACCACCAACCTTTTCAACCGCCACAGATCCATTAGCTGCAGATGATTGGTTGATGGACATAGAGCTGAAACTTAACACTGTGGGATGCACGGACCAAGAAAAAGTTCGGTATGCGTCCCATCAGTTAATTGGTCCTGCTGCCACATGGTGGAGAAATGTCCAAATTATCATACCCGAAAACCACATAGTTACTTGGGACGAATTTAAGAGGAGATTTCGAGATAACTATGTCCCGCAAAGTGCGATGGAAATAAAGAGGAAGGAATTCCTGAACCTCAAGCAAGGGTCTAAGACCATCGCAGAGTACCTAGATGAGTTTAACTCACTATCCCGCTATGCACCAGAGGACACAAACACTGAGACCAAGAAGGTGTACCGGTTCATAGAAGGATTGAACCCATCCATACAACTTATTATAGCTCCTATAAAAATAACTGAGTTCCGGGTGCTAGTAGACCGAGTCATTACAATCAAGAACCGGCAAATCGCCGTAGAGGAAGAGCGCAGGAAGAAAGCTAGGATGGACCCAAGGTTTGCCGTGAAAAGTGGAAATCGTCCTGTTGGCCTAGTCCGCGTGCCAATGGTCGGGCCCGTCCGTCCTCCTTTCCGTCAAGCTCCTAGACCACCTTTTATGCCTCCGAGAGCCCCTATCAAATGTCACGTGTGCAGTGGACCACACTTGGCTCGAGATTGCCCAAAGGCGAGTGTTGTTTGTTTTGGTTGTGGGCAAAAGGGACACTACAAAAACCAGTGCCCAAGCAAGAGTCAACCACAATCTGGTACAAATGGAGCTGTCCCACCTCAAAATAAGCGGCAGGCTAATTCAGCCCAAGTACACGGGAATGCGTCTACTGCCAACCGCGGGCGTGGTCGTGGCGGTCTCACACGTGGACCATTCCGCCTGGCACATATGGATGTGGCACAAGTGGAGTCGGCTTCAGACATAGTGACGGGTAACCTACTAATCCCTCCTGGAGTAGGACTAGTATTGTTTGACCCAGGAGCAACACATTCTTTCATATCGCAACGCTTTGTTGAGACGCATAATCTGGACCGGACCCCCCTAGCCAAACCCATAAAAGTAGATTCACCCGGAGGCCCAATAATTGTTGAGCATGTCTGCCACAACCGTCCTATTTGCATTGAGGGCATAACCTTTAATGCTAGCCTATTTGTCATTAGCCTAAGAGGGTTAGATGTTATTCTTGGAATGGACTGGTTAGCGAGTCATGGAGCAAGAATGGATTGTGCAGAAAAATCCATATCCTTGAGAAGCCCAGAAAATAAACGGATAACCTTTAATAGTAGAAGAACTCGAGCGAAATCAAACCCAGCCTCAGTAGCCACTTTGGACAAAAAGGAGGCTAAGGATGTACCCGTGGTACAAGAATTTTTGGACGTATTTCCGGAAGAATTGCCCGGGATGCCACCAGACAGGGAGATAGAGTTCACTATTGATATCATCCCAGGTACGGCACCCATATCAAAACGAGCATACCGTATGTCCGCGGAAGAACTAAAGGAATTAAGAAAACAATTGGATGAACTAGAAGAAAAGGGGTTTATTCGACCAAGTGTGTCACCTTGGGCAGCACCAGTCTTATTCGTTAAGAAAAAGGACGGAAGTATGAGGCTATGTGTGGATTATCGAGCCTTGAATGAGGCGACCATTAAGAATAAGTACCCACTACCCCGGATAGATGATCTATTTGACCAATTGAAAGGAGCCACTGTATTCTCAAAAATAGATCTCAGGTCAGGGTACCACCAACTAAAAGTAAAGGAATAAGATATACCTAAGACTGCTTTCATAACCCGATATGGTCACCATGAATTCATGGTTGTTCCCTTCGGGCTCACAAATGCACCAGCAGTTTTCATGAACCTGATGAACCTAGTCCTCATGCCCTATCTAGACAAGTTTGTGGTAGTGTTCATTGATGATATCCTCATATACTCTCGAAGTATTGAGGAACATGCTGAACACCTCCGGATAGTACTACAGACCTTGAGGGAAAAACAACTCTATGCCAAATTCAAAAAGTGTGAATTTTGGCTAGAAGAAGTGTCCTTCTTAGGACACATTGTATCAGGGAAAGGGATAGCCGTAGATCCTACTAAAGTGGATGCAGTGTTGGCATGGAAATCCCCAACCAACGTAACAGAGATTCGTAGCTTCCTTGGTTTAGCTGGATATTATCGAAGGTTCATAGAAGGCTTCTCCCAGAAAGCAGCCCCTATGACCAAATTACTAAGGAAGGGAGTTCCATTTGACTGGAATGACAAGTGTGAGCAAAGTTTTCAGGAGTTAAAGAAACGGCTCACAACCGCTCCGGTATTGGCTCTACCCGAACCAGGCAAAGCATTCACAGTATATTGTGATGCCTCTAGAGTTGGTTTGGGATGTGTGTTAATGCAAGATGGGAGAGCCATAGCCTATGCCTCTCGCCAGTTAAAGCCCCATGAACAAAACTACCCCACCCATGACCTCGAGTTAGCTGCCGTTGTATTTGCGTTGAAGATGTGGAGGCACTACCTTTATGGAAACCATTGTGAACTATACACGGACCATAAAAGCCTCAAGTATATCTTCACTCAAAAGGAATTGAATATGAGACAAAGACGATGGTTAGAACTCATTAAGGATTATGACCTTAGTGTCAACTACCACCCATGAAAAGCTAATGTGGTGGCAGATGCCCTTAGCCGAAAAACCTCATGCAATCATGTCAAGATGCCAACCTACGATAAGCATCTGATACATGAGCTGGAGATGATGGGAATTGAATTCATACATAAACCGGTTGAGAAAATCCTAGCCACATTAGCAATCAGACCCAATTTGTTGGACGAAATCAAGGAAAAACAAACCAAAGATGAGTTTATTTGTGAGGAAAAGCGCAGAATACAAGATGGTCAACCATCAGAATTCCGAATAGCGGAAGACGGATCACTTTGGTATAAAACCCGAGTATGTGTGCCAAATATCTTGGATATTAAGCAGATAATACTCCAGGAGGCACACAACACTCCGTACACCATACACCCTGGTAGCACAAAAATGTACCGAGATGTCAAGGGTACATTTTGGTGGAGAAATATGAAAAGAGAAATTGCTCAGTATGTGGACGAGTGTGACACTTGTAAGAGAGTCAAGGCAGAACACCAGCGACCACCAGGCTTATTGCAACCTCTCCAAATTCCACAATGGAAATGGGAGGAAATACACATGGACTTTATCACCGGACTGCCCAAAACAAGAAAACGTGAGGAGATCATATGGGTGATAGTTGACCGACTCACTAAATCTGCACATTTTATCCCTTTAGCCCCGGGTTGTTCCAGAGAAAAATTGGCTGAGCTATATATCCACAGGATAGTAGCTCTACATGGGACACCTTCTAGAATAGTATCAGATCGTGGATCTTTGTTTACATCCAAGTTCTGGGAAAAATTACAAGAAGCATTAGGAACAAAATTGGATTTTAGTACCGCTTACCACCCCCAGACTAGCGGTCAAGTCGAGAGGGTGAATCAAATCATAGAGGACATGCTAAGGGCTTGTGTGCTAGATTTTGGTGACTCATGGAGCAAGCACTTGCCCTTAGCAGAGTTTGCTTATAACAATAGCTACCAAGCTAGTATTGGTATGTCCCCATTTGAGGCCTTATACGGTCGAAGATGCCGAACTCCAATATGTTGGGTGGAAACCGGAGAAAAGAAACTCTTAGCACCCGACTTGGTCCAAGAGACCGAGGAAAAAGTTCGCATAATTAGAGAGCGGCTCAAGACGGCGCAAAGCCGGCAAAAGAGTTATGCAGACAAGAGACGACGTGATATACAATATCAACCCGGAGACTTTGTTTATTTAAAAGTATCACCAATTAAAGGTGTCAAGCGCTTTGGAGTACAAGGAAAACTAAGTCCGCGATATATTGGTCCCTATCGGATCTTAAAAAGAAGAGGGACGGTGGCGTACAAATTAGAATTGCCAACACACCTACAAGGGGTTCATGACGTATTTCATGTTTCCCAATTACGCAAGAGCGTAAAGCCACCATTTGAGAGAGTCTCGGAGGAAGAATTAAACCTCCGAAAGGATCTAACGTATGAGGAGCATCCTAGTCGTATTCTGGACACCGAGGAAAAGAAACTCAGGAGTAAAACAATTAAATATTGCAAGGTGCAATGGGGAAATCATCCAGTGCGAGAAGCGACTTGGGAAAAAGAGGACGACCTCCGAGAAAAATATCCTTACCTTTTCAAGGTGCAACTTAAATTTCGAGGACGAAATTTTCTTTAAGGGGGGAGGGATGTAAAAACCATAAAATAAATAAATAAATAATAATAACGATAATTTCAACGGCGTTGCCCAAACATCAATTTTTTTTACAATAAATACCATTTAGCTTTGCAAAACAATTCTTCTCCAAAGCTTCATACATTTTACAAATTTACAATTGAATCCTTGTCTCATTTTCTTACACACAAAGTAAATGCCAACTAATGGCCATCCAAGCAAATTACACTTGTCCCTAGTACAGCCCACAAGAGTCACAAGTGGAGGCATGCATGCAAGCCTAACCACGCATGCATGCCAGATGTAATACCTCTCCAAACCGACATTGCAACTCACCCCACTATAAATAGGAGCCATCTCTTTCACTGTGGACCATTCTACCTCACACACACACATACGCTGGAGTACCCCCACCACTTGCCTTTTCACCTTCTGCCACACTGCTGTCCTTCACTGCGGTGAAGCCCTTTGGGTTGCATGCGCCACCAGGTACTAATCAAGTACCTTGTTGTGTTAGCCCTTCTTGCTTGACTTCTGTCTATCTTCACCTCGGTTCGAATCAATCCATGAGCATCTATTCACCTTGATCTATTTACTTTGCTGTAAAAAGAACAAAATGTTTGTGTAAACACCCAAGTTAGTCAAAACTAATTAGATCAATTTGCAAAAGCTTGTAAAAGTTTCTGTGAAGGACATCTACGGCTTGTACTAGGTCTAACATGCCAAGAATCAAATCCTAAGTACTAGTAACTTGCTAAGACATGCATGTGTGTATCCAAAAGATCAATCTTCCTGTGTATGCTATCTTGTTCTAATTATTAATCCCTGCCAATCTGTAGCAAACACTGAGAGATTGATGTTTATAATCTACTCACAAGTAGTTATTATTTTTGGAGTTTCACTGCCACTGTTTACTTCTATATGGTGTTCAAGGATGAGTAGCACTAGTTAGGAACAGCATTTAGATCTAATCAGTAGCAATACCATGACCACACCATAAATTAAATCTTGATTAATTTCATGGCCTTGAGATAAACAAAGAGAAAGAAGGCAATATGGCTGAGAGGGGAATAGTAGGGCCTGAGATAAAATGAACAATATATGCACACCCACGTTCACATATAGCAGGCACTTGTTGTGAAATTTGGAGCACTTAATGGAGAAGGAATTAGGATTAGTACTTACCAGCAGTAGCAGTAGGATGTGGCTAGTCCACACCGTTAGCAGCAGAGCCATGGCGACCGAGCAGCGCCGGTGAAGCCGCACACGCCCGACGCCCATGGCTGCACGCCTCGTGCGTGTGGCTGCGCTGGCGGAGGATGTAGGCATGGAGACGTTGTTGCCGCTGCAGCCGGTGGCAAGCCCACCGGACCTGGATCAGGCGGCGCTAGGATTGAGTGGTGGCGACGTTTTTGGCGGCGGCAGATCAAATAAATAGGGGGAAATGGTAGAGGGAGACGAGGGGAATCTGTAGGTGTCCGCCGTGTCGCCGGAGATGCCCGGACGGGGCAGATCGAGGCGACGGCGGCCGTGCTCTGTTCTTGGGGAAGAGAGAGAGGTGAGCGGGCTGGTTCTGTTCGTGGGACAGCAGAGAAGATGAGTAGTCTTTTTGATAGACTCGGGCTGGGGCTCAACCCGCGTAGTACTAGTAGTACAGTACTAGGCTACTGTTCTTTTTACTTATCATTTTTTTTACCATTCTCTGGACTGGATGACATACGTGCATGCTACTCTGTTTTGGATGGCTTAATGCATTTTATCTCTCAATGGAACACTAGAACGTATCACCACTTAGTTAATTACATGTGGCTTGCTCAATATGGCCGTGTTGCTGGATGTTAGATTTTTAGTTAGGAAGATAAATAATAATATAAACATGTTCCTGAAATAATTACCAGGAGTCGATCTCGGACCCGTAGGAGCCACGTCTGGTGGTTCCGAGTTGATCGAAGCACTATCCGGCAAGTCGTCATCTCCTTGACCATGTCTTGATAAATGTTTTCCGGGCTATGGGTCATTTCTAAAATTTTGCATAAGAATTAAAAATAAATATTTTTCATAAATAAAATGAGATTTGGATCAGGTGGATCCACTGATTTGGCAATTGGATCAGATCAGGTGAAGTATATGTATTAAGTAGTTGTGACCCGGGCAGGGTTACATTATAAAAAAATATTTGGTGGGTAGGGGAGCTCATGTTGGTGAAGGCAACCCGGGTAGGGTTGGCTTGGATGGCGGGCTCCTCTACATAGGGTATCACATTAGGACACAACCAACTGGCGCTTACTTCAAAAGCGGCGCAAACCGTACTGACCATAGACCTGGAATGGGACAGGCTGAACCGACTACCCATGCCAAGTAGCTGCCTCTGCATGGGTGAGAAGGTGGCTGTAGCCGGGTAGGTACAGTCACCCTAGGGCGGGACCGCCGGTCAGGGGTCTCGACCCGCGGGCCTTTAGTAAGGCAAGGTGGAAAAGCAGAGGTAGTGTACGGGCTGGTTAAAGGTTTTGGTTCCTTGGTCTAGTCGTGCGCACAGGTAGCGCATGGACGACTTGGACCAAGTGATGCTATGGGCAAAGCAGTACACCTCTGATCAGAGTAAATGTGATATCACTCCCAGCTTCCGGGTTTGGAAGTGCGTCGTGTGGGTTTTCCTCTAACACAGGATGTAAGATCCCACGTCGCTCTGTCGCCAGTAGATTTTATAAATAAAATTTGGTTTCCAACAAAAAGGGTTAAGGGAAAATATTTTTACCTACAAAGTATTTTTGAGCTAATGGCTCGCTGGTTGTAGCCATAGCCGATAAAGTTTTCCTCTTTAAAGAATCATGCATCCACTTTTCCCGGCGACTTGCGGAGTACGTATTTTATACGTACTCAGCTGCACTTATGTTGTTTTTCAGAACAAGAGAGTTATGAGAACTCTGAGGCGATAGAGAATGGTACTTATGATGAGTCTGGTCATCTCAATGACTTCGGTTATTCTGAAGTGGAGTATGTTTATGACGAAGTCGACAATCAAGGCTATGAAGAGTAGATGCCCTCCATGGTTGGTCTAGAAGGCTCGTAACTACAAGTAGATGACGATCTATCGTCATGGTCGCTTAGGCTTAGTCGACACTTGAGGTTTCAATGTAATAAAAGCTTGCCTACTCATGGCAGCTGCACCGTCTTGTACATGATACTGTTCTCCTTAACTGATTCTGGCGCAACTCTGAAGTGACGGCTTCCGTTACGCCTGACTCTATCGGACGTAACGGGGCGTCACAGTTTCTATAGGCATTACGTATGGTTTCTGTCAACATTCTAAGGCTCCATGTTTGGCAAAGCTTGAAAACTGCATAGCATTTCATTTTTGATATTTTTCTATGCACATGTAGTTTATGATGTAACCTTCAATATTAATTATCTCATGTGTTGGCAGCACAAATTCGGTGTCTTTACTGTGAGTACATTGGGACTAGAATTGTGCATCCAGTCGGGATAGACTTCCATGGGCGTGAGTTGGAGTTTGAGAATATGGCCTGCGGAAAAGACCCCCGTAATGGTGACTATGTTCCTCCATGGAGGGCACCATACTACAGCAACTCGCAAATCATCAACAATAGGCGCGGCTTCGCAGAGAATGTTTATGGCAGAGAGAAAGAAGATAGCCTCTATGATGACTTGGATGAGCACAAGAGTGTGGATCTGGGGTCCATGAGTATTCGACAAATATTTTTAGAAATCTAGAGTTCGGTCAAAGCTACACAAGACTGAGTATTATGTGTAGTTCTGTGACTATGCAAAACAAGTCAAGTTTATGTTGTCTTAGAGGTAGGATAGTGCTCGTGAAATCTAACAGATGGTTATTGTACTAGTATTACAATATTCATATGGTATTTGAAAGATTTGTGTTAGTGATGCTATTTGAGTGTGGAAACTGCAGTATATATAATCTAAACTATGTAACTGCTTCAGTTGGCAGACGGTGCTGCATCTTTGTTGTTGAATTTGGTCGTGCTCCAGTTTCTGTTATTGCTCTAATGCTGGGGATATCGGATGGTACTACAGAATTGGTCATGACTTGATGTCAACCCTGTCCCTCATTAGCAATCCTTCAATTTATTTATCTGCAGTTGCGGGGGCTTGAAATGTTTCATCTTGTTTTTTGATTAGTGAGCTTTGAGCACATGATTGTTGCGAATGGCTGCCTAAAATAGCTACATTTTCTCTAGTTTGTAGGGTAAACTCGTTTTGAAGATGTATTTGAAACGAAATCTACCTGCCAGCATTGCCAACCTTTCCACCGGAACAAGGTTGGTGCCGTCGATCCGGTCACTTGCGGCACTCTAGGCACAAAGCTGGAAAGAGCATCAGTCAGTCTCCCTCTAGATCCAAAGCACTCTGCATCGCGCTCCTCCTACTCGCGTGCCGCTGCTCCGTTAGTTGCAGCCGCTCATCGGAGCTCTTCACCGGCGCTGGAAGGGATGCCGTGCTGCTATGGCTGCCACCACGTGCCCTGCTCCGGCCTGTCGCCAACGCTTCCACCTCTGCTTCGCGCGGTGAGGCCACGCTCTGCTCCTCACCCGTGCCCACTGCCTCCTCCCCAGATGCAAAGCTGCTGCCTACTGCATCTTCCTGCCAGGAGTCGCCAGTTGCCTGCCGGCCGGCGCGTGCTGGCCCTTCGTTGGTGGCTGCCGCCCCACGCTAGCTGCTCGTGCGTGCTGGGCTAGCCTTAGGCCGTGTCTCGGTCATCCTCGGGTGCTGCATGGTGGTGGGTGCATGAGCGTACGCTGCCCCCCGATCTGCCAATCTTCCTCACAGATCTGCTCGTTTGGGGGTGCCCCTTTCCCCAGGCTGCCGGATTTCTCTACGTCCGGGTAGTCTAGGTTTGGGTCTCGAGGTGTTGGAGCGTGTGTGGAGGCCTGGAGAAATCCGCGCCAGCGGCCGCCGGCTGGCAGCGGCGATGCCTGCGGGCGCCGCGTCCCACCATGGTGGCGCTGATCTGCCTCCACCTTCGTGTTAGAGTTGGGGATGGGGAGAAATATCGACCGGTTCATCTGGCCATGGCTGCGGCTGCGCTCTCACGCTGCTCGTCCATGTTGATTGCGCGGTTTGCATCCCTTCATGTTCATATGGTGAACTTTTCTGCACTCTGTGTGACCTCTCCATTTTGCTTCAATCCACTCATCTCCGCCCGTCCTCCCCATACCGTCGCGAACATTGCCTCCTTATCAAGCCCTTCGCCACCATCCAACCTCCGCTGCCCATCATTCAGTGTGTCATCCATGTTGGTGTGTTCTTCTTCATGTGTTTTCTCTTCGGCTGTCTTTGCGTGGTCTTCGTCCTGTTGCTGTGCATGCTCAAGACCCTCCCATGGTTACCGTTGTGCTGCGGCGAGCTTTTGGCTCTTGGTATTGTCTCGGTTCACCTTTGCTCAATGACGACGCAATGATGCCTCCCCAAACCGCTAACCGTCTCGAGCGCCCGTGGTGGATCACCCAGTCAAAGTCCGTGTTTAGGTTTGGCACTCGTTGATTGTGGATGATTCTCTGTTGTGCCGTGGGGCTCGGTACGCAAGTCGATGTGGCGTGTTAGGTTGTTTGTAGAGTCTTGGTATTGTGATCCCTCGACAACACCCCACATCTACTTGTTTCTCTTGTGGTGTTGGTCTTTCTACCTGCTAGCTAGTTCATGCCTTCTCCTAGGCGTCAATTCTTTTTTTCTTTTCTTCTATAACCTTGTTACCTGTATGGTTTTCGGCCTGGTCGCCCTCATAAACGGGGTCAACTTGTTTAGGTTTTCGATGCGGTTTTCCTTATAAACTGGATCAGTCAAAGCTTAAGGGGCGACTCTTGGCTTTGGCAGCCTTTTGAGAAATATATTCAGGCGGGGATACTTTCCACGAAGTCTACTACCGCGACATCGAGAGCTACCCTGTCCAGCCCGACGCTGAGCCAGGGCGCCTCCGTACGCTTCTACCCGACATGCCACCCGAGGACGGTGAGCCGGTGGACGTGATACTGGAGGACGTACGGCGGCACATCGTCCCAGGATTGACACACTGGCAAAACCCAAACTTCTTCGCCTATTTCCCGATGAACACGAGCACGGCCGGGTTCGCGGGCCAGATGCTCTCCACCGGTCTCAATGTTGTACCGTTCATGTGGGCTGCATCACCGGCTGCAACCGAGCTCGAGGGCGTCGTGGTGGACTGGATGGCCAGGCTGGTGGGCCTCCCGAAACGCTTCCTCTTCTCTGGTGGTGGCGGCGGCGTGCTGCACGGGAGCACCTGCGAAGCCGTGGTGTGCACGCTCGCGGCCGCGCGCGATCGCGTGCTTAGCAGCCTGGGCCATGAAGCCATCCTGAGGCTGGTGGTCTATGCGTCGGACCAGAGCCACTCCACCTTCCAGAAGGGCGCGAGGATCGTAGGAATTCCGCCGGCCAACTTCCGCGTCATCCCAACGTCGGCGGCGTCAGCCTACGGACTCACCGCCGACAGTGTCCGTAATGCGGTGAAGGCTGACGTGGCCAGCGGTCTCGTGCCGTTGTACTTGTGCGCAACCGACGGCACGACAGGGATGGGCGCGGTAGACCCGGTGCGCGATCTCGGGGAGGTGGCGCGACGGTATGGCATGTGGCTACACGTCGACGCCGCCTACGCCGGTAGCGCACTGATCTGCCCCGAGTTCAAGGACTACATCGACGGCGCTGAGCTGGCGGACTCCGTGAGCATGAATCCGCACAAGTGGTTCCTCACCAACATGAACTGTTGTTGCCTGTGGGTGGTGAGCCCAGCCTTGCTGACCTCCGCGCTGTCTAGCAACCAGGAATACCTCAACAACGTCGGCCGGGAAGGTGCAGCAGAGGTTGTCGACTACAAGGACTGGCAGATTGCATTGTCACGCCCTTTCCGCGCCATGAAGCTGTGGGTGGTCTTGCGCCGTTACGGCGCGGCGGGCATGCGGGCGTACATACGGAGGCATGTCGACATGGCCACGTGGTTTGAACGGATGGTGGACGCCGATGAGCGGTTCGAGGTGGTCGTGCCGAGGAGATTCTCCCTCGTCACATTCCGCCTCCGCCCAAGGCAAGAAGGCCACGACGACATGGAGATGGAGGCCTTGAACCGCAAGCTACTCGTGGCCATCAATGCTAGCGGGCGCGCCTTCATGACACACTTTATGGTGGAAAACAAGTTTGTAATCCGTATGGCCGTGGGCGCGGCCATGACGGAGATGCGGCACATCCGGGACGCGTGGGAGCTTGTCCAGGACAAGGCGAAAGAAGTTCTGGCCACTCCGTAGCAGTGATGAGAAGCGCGCGCTCGAACATATTGAATAAAATTGGAACAAATAGCCAACAATAAATATATTTAAAATTGGCATAAATATATGAATCGTGGACAAAAAGTGGGTATGTAGATGGACATTTACAGATGGATGGAATGATTTCTAAATTATATTGTTTGATGTGCACATGAATCTTTAGATTCATATTAGTTGTGTATTAAATGCATTTTTTGTTTATCCACTTTGGATTGCTTACCACATATGCCACATGATAATAAACGTCTCCTTCGGTTGAATGAATGTATGTATGTAGCACATCCCTAGAGTTACTAAGCTCCCACGAAATCAAGCCTCCTGGTAAATCGCGGCTAGCGAGGGATTCATCAGCGGACGGTTGTGCCGCTGTCCCGTGGCCCCCAATCGTCTGTAGTTGGTTTACTTCTGTCGTACTCCCTCCGTCCGGAAACACTTGTCATTGAAATGGATGTATTTAGATGTATTTTAGTTCTAGATACATTCATTTTGATGACAAGTAATTCCGGACGGAGGGAGTACCTATCCCACGAATACCGACCCAAACCCCTCACGGCTGCACGTAGTCTTCTTTTTTTTTTCTCGAAAAATATTCTTCGTGTGCCTGGGACTCCACCCGCTGCTCGCCCAGCCCCGGCAGCCACCGACCATCTCCTCCACCGCCGCACCTCCCTGCCACTACCCCAATCTAGATCCGAGCCGAGCAACCTTCGGATCTTTCTTTTACCAACGAACCCTGCGTTCTGGTGTGTCGAGGCTGGTGAGAGAGGGGCAACCTTCAGATCCATCCCGTGGCACCTCCTTGCCTCATCTCCCATGACCCCTCCCTCACGGAGGAGAGATTGCGGCTGAGGGGAGGCATAGCTTGAACGGGGTTCGTGGATGAGGAAGGGGCCTCGACGGCGCAGAGCTGGTGACGAAGGAGCAAGTCCGTAACGGTTTAGCTCGCGGCGGAGGAGAGGGCGCGGTGGCGGCGGAGGAGGCTGGGGATCCCGGACGAGGTCGGGACGGGTCCTGGTGGTTGCGGTGGCCGGAGGGCGGTGCACATCGTGGCCCTTCCAGGTACCCTCTAATTTCACGGACAATTCCTCTTGACGTGAGGGAAAACCTTCATCTACAGTTAATTATTTTCTTCTTTATAGACTTCATGTTTTCCTTGGATTTTGTCTAGATGTCTTGGGAGTACATATAATGGTGTGGGTAAATAGTTGGTTTTTGGACTTCATGTTGTATTGCATGATCCCACGGAATGAGATTCATTTTGGTGGTCATTTGTATTCAACGAATGTTACTGATACAATTTTGTGACTGTTTTGGACTGTAAGCAACCACTGGATGTTAAAGGGAAGTACCAATCAGGCTTGTGCCTCTTCTCTACGTGTATGCTCGGGATGCCTCTTCTGTACTTGTATGCTCGGGTTATTTACTAATTGTATATGTGCTTGACCTTCCTGATGGTCCATTGCCAGGCATAGAAAGGCTACAATTTTGAATTTTTGTCAAGTATTGTGATCTTAGCTTCTTGGAAAGACTGAGTTTCCACTTATCTAATGTGCCAAATGATCTCCAGCTAACTTTTGTATATTGATTGATACACCTCTCAGTTAATAAGTAAATATCCTGTTGGCCACAAGACTGAGCTTCCTATTTTTGTATATCCTTAACTGAATGCATCCTTATGTTATATCATGTTCGTTCTAAAATGCAACAGTATTGGTAGAGTGCTCAATCAAATTCCTCTGCTGGCTGGGTTATGTTCTTGATACTAACATGGATAGACTTTTAAGTGCATAGGTACTCACTTAATTTCTACTGAGCTATAATGGCCAAAAACAGTAGCTACAGATCCTTAATTCAAGCACTACAATTTAAGCCGAGGGGAACAAGTAGTATATATGATCTATTTACTCACATGTATGTGTTGAGATTGTGGTTGAGATGGCAATTCTGCCGTGCAGCAAGAACATCCCCTTCATCCTCATCTACTTGCACAGCTACGACGTTGACTCGATCGGACTCGGCATCGGTGTGCCCCCGACATCTATAGTGTGTTTGATAATGTGATGCTAACGTCGAATTTTGTTTCTTCGTTCGCAGGTGGCGGAGGGGGCTTTGAGATCTCCAAGTTGGAGAAGAGGAAGTGTCCTTTGATGCTGCAGCCAAGGGAAATGACACCAGGTGATTTGTTCTTCTCTGTCATGGATTTTGTATTTTTTTTGAGGAGTCGATCACTTGTGTGTGTGAAGAATTGAGTACACGCGGATTGGTAGGATTGAAAGAGACTGCACTGAGCTAATAATGCATTTTTTGTTTAATAGCTGGAGTATAATTCCATTCAGCTGGCAATTATCCATGTAGTCCTGTAAGCTATTGCCTATATGACTTAAGGTGTGGTGCATCTATTAATCATTATTATGATAATTAAGATTAACACAAGTTATTCAGGCATATTTGTGAATCTCAACTAAGATAAGCTTATTTGCAAAGTATATGCAAATACTCACTCTGTAAACAAATAAAAGACGTTTTATGTATGATATTTGCAGAGGGAGTAGTTTACAGAGGAAGCAGTATATATCAAGAGAACATCTATTGGTATGATATTTGCAGCACTTAAGTTATTATGGTTCTTTCAGTTCCAACTAAGATAAGCTTATTTGCAAAGTATGTGCAAACACTCCCTCTGTAAACAAATAAAAGACGTTTTAGGTATGATATTTGCAGAGGGAGTAGTTTACAGAGGAAGCAGTATATATCAAGAGAACATTTATTGGTATGATATTTGCAACACTTAAGTTATTATGGTTCTTTCAGTTCCAAAGAACACAAATATTTACTTGAGATAGTTTGCATGTGTAGCAATGTAGTTGTATATAGAGCATGCGAGTAAGAAACGGAGTAAGTCACAATTATGAACCAAAGGTCCTATTTAATTGGTCCAGGTTTGCTTTTTCATTGTTTTTATTTCTTTAATGTATATGTGGAGGTATAACAGTTTCTTAGAAAGTGCTTGCCTGTTCTCTGTACACACCTTGAGTGGGCTCTAATTAACCCCCAGTATGGCGTAAAATTAAGTGGTTAATAAGAATCTCCTGTGAATTTGTATTGACTATATCATTTATCTTTCATGAAATTGCATCTGTTCTGTTCATGAAAGAGATTAACCATTCGTGGGTCGTCCATGGTTTCAGGGACATATATATATATATATATATATATATATATATATATATATATATATATGTGTATAATGTTTTATTGTGCAGTATACCATTTTAGCACGCACTTTGTTGGGCCGAATGATTTGACTCTATCGTGAAGGCAAATATTTGATATGTTTTCATCACGAGAATAAGCTGGAGGGAATATTATGAGTTGGCTTAAATAGAGCATATCTTGCCAGTGGCTAATGATATTATTGTTGTATACACATTGTACATTGGTTATAGTGCATATCTTGATAAATTAACAAATACATATCACATACTTCCAGTTGTTCTGTTTTTATCATTTGCATTAGCTAAACCCACCAAAAATTTGTGTGAGAAGACTAGGAATATGGAATTTGCTCCTGATGACGTATGGATCACACTGCTGGTAAGATTCTATTTATAAGGTTTTCCCTAGTAGTGTAGTCTCCCTCAAGATCCAAAGGACTCTGCACCACACTCCTCCTACTCGCGTGCTGCTGCTCCGTTAGTTGCAGCCGCTCATCGGAGCTCTTCACCGGCGCTGGGGTGGGATCCAGTGCTGTCGTGGCTGCCACCACGTGCCCTGCTCGGGCCTGTCGCCAAGGCTTCCACCTCTGCTTCGCGCGGTGAGGCCACACTCTGCTCCTCACCCGTGCCCACTGCCTCCTCCCCAGATGCAAAGCTGCCGCCTCCCGCATCTTCCTGCCAGGAGCCGCCAGTTGCCCGCTGGCCGGCGTGTGCTGGTCCTCCGTCGGTGGCTGCCACCTCACACCGCTCGTGCGGGCTGGGCTAGCCTTAGGCCGTG
The DNA here is from genome assembly GCA_963921465.1 of Triticum timopheevii. Lineage (NCBI taxonomy): Eukaryota > Viridiplantae > Streptophyta > Magnoliopsida > Poales > Poaceae > Triticum > Triticum timopheevii. Next base: position 12,936,822 of record OY997272.1, on the reverse strand, counting down.
TCTCGGTCATCCTCAGGTGCTGCATGGTGGTGGGTGCGTGAGGGTGCCCCTTTCCCCGCGCTGCCAGATTTCTCTATGTCCGGGTACACTACACCAGGACACTCAAAGCAGCGTCAAACAATCTGTCCGCATAGGTCACCTAAGGCGACACATTTAGTGTCGGCGAAGAACTTCGCCGACGGAAAGGAGCTGTAGCCTGTAGTCCTGCCGAGAAAGGTTTTTACCGACAACTAAATATATGCCGACAGACATTATGACACAATAGGTGAGGTCTACGCCGACAGACATTTCTACACCGACAGACATTGTTATACCGACAGTTCATCTGACAATGTGGTAGTCCGATAGATATTGCGACGTCCATAGCTATTCCGACAGTTCGTCTGACACGGAGTTATGCCAACAGACTGTGTGACACCCAATATGTATGCCGACACACTTGTTGCCAGGGTACTACATTTCAGCACACATGGAAATGCACCATGTATTAATACAAAATCAACTTCATATTATTCAATTCATGTGAAGTACACGATATATAATATTCAACTCATCACAAGATAGCATTGGTCAATGCAGTCATTCAATATATATAGAAGATCCATTAATTTTCTTCACTCAAGTTATCTACAACCATTTAGGAAATACACAAGTCTGACATATAGGATGTGGCCTGTTACAAAATATGATGACCAAGTTCCTAAGAAACCAATTGTTCTTTCACTTGACTACTACAAAATACTACATCCGTCCCAAAATAACTGTCTCAACTTTGTACTAGCTCTAGTACAAAGTCGCACTAAGCTTTAGACACTTATTTGGGGGGGGGAGGGGGTAGTATGGAAGGGGCCAAGCCTTTGATCACCAAGTCAACATCAACTTCCATATGACCAAAATGTGTCGACCATGTTATGCACAAAAGTGATCAGCAGAACATCATATTGAAGGAAATATGCCCTAGAGGCAATAATAAAGTTATTATTTATTTCCTCATGTCATGATAAATGTTTATTATTCATGCTAGAATTGTATTAACCGGAAACATGATACATGTGTGAATACATAGACAAAACTATAGTCACTAGTATGCCTCTACTTGAGTAGCTCATTAATCAAAGATGGTTATGTTTCCTAACCATAGACATGTGTTGTCATTTGATTAGTGGGATCACATCATTAGAAGAATGATGTGATTGACATGACCCATTCCGTTAGCCTAGCACTCGATCGTTTAGTATACTGCTATTGCTTTCTTCATGACTTATACATGTTCCTGTAACTATGAGAATTATGCAACTCCCGTTTACCGGAGGAACACTTTGGGTACTACCAAACGTCAAAACGTAACTGGGTGATTATAAAGGAGTACTACAGGTGTCTCCGAAGGTACATGTTGAGTTGGCGTATTTCGAGATTAGGTTTTGTCACTCCGATCGTCGAAGAGGTATCTCTGGGTCCTCTCGGTAATGCACATCATTATAAGCCTTGCAAGCAATGTGACTAATGAGTTTGTTACATGATGATGCATTACAGAACGAGTAAAGAGACTTGCTAGTAATGAGATTGAACTAGGTATTGGATACCGATGATCAGATCTCGGGCAAGTAACATACCGATGACAAAGGGAACAACGTATGTTGTTATGCGGTTTGACCGATAAAGATCTTTGTAGAATATGTAGGAACCAATATGGGCATCCAGGCCCCGCTATTGGTTATTGACCGAGAATGGTTCTAGGTCATGTCTACATAGTTCTCGAACCCGTAGGGTCCGCACGCTTAACGTTATGATGACAGTTTTATTATGAGTTTACAAGTTTTGATGTACGGAAGTTTGTTCGGAGTCCTGGATGTGATCACGGACATGACGAGGAGTCTCGAAATGGTCGAGACATAAAGATTGATATATTGGACGACTATATTCGGACACTGGAAGTGTTCCGGGTGATTTCGGAGAAAACCGGAGTGCCGGAGGGGTTACCGGAACCCCCCGGGGAAGTATTGGGCCTTAGTGGGCCTGAGGGGAGAGAGAGGGCAGCAGCCCAGGAGGTGGCGCGCCCCCTCCCAAGGGGAGTCCGAATTGGACTAGGGGAGGGGGGCGCGGCCCCTCTTTCCCTCTCCCTCTCCCCCTCTTTCCTTCCCCCTTCCTCCTTCCTAGTTGGGCTAGGAAAGGGGAGTCCTACTCCCACTAGGAGGACTCCCCCCTCCTTGGCGCGCCCCAAGGGCCGGCCGGCCTCCCCCCTTGCTCCTTTATATACGGGGGCGGGGGGCACCCCACAGATACACAAGTTGATCTACGGATCATTCCTTAGCCGTGTGCGGTGCCCCCCTCCACCATATTCCACCTCGGTCATATCGTCGCGGAGTTTAGACGAAGCCCTGAGCCGGTAGAACATCATCATCGTCACCACGCCGTCGTGCTGACGGAACTCATCTCTGGAGCTTTGCTGGATCGGAGGCCGGAGATCGTCATCGAGCTGAACGTGTGCTGAACTCAGAGGCCTCGTACGTTCGGTGCTTGGATCGGTCGGATCGTGAAGATGTACGACTACATCAACCGCGTTGTGCTAACGCTTCCGCTTACGGTCTACGAGGGTACGTGGACGAACACTCTCCCCTCTCGTTGCTATGCCATCACCATGATCTTGCGTGTGCGTAGGAATTTTTTTGAAATTACTACGTTCCCTAACAGTGGCATCCGAGCCTAGGTTTTATGCGTTGATGTTATATGCACGAGTTGAACACAAGTGAGTTGTGGGCGATACAAGTCATACTGCATACCAGCATGTCATACTTTGGTTCGGCGGTATTGTGAGATGAAGCGGCCCGGACCGACATTACGCGTACGCTTACGCGAGACGATGGTGATCACGACGATGCTTCGGAGATGGAGATCACAAGCACAAGATGATGATGGCCATATCATATCACTTATATTGATTGCATGTGATGTTTATCCTTTATGCATCTTATCTTGCTTTGATTGACGGTAGCATTTTAAGATGATCTCTCACTAAAATTATCAAGAAGTGTTCTCCCTGAGTATGCACCGTTGCCAAAGTTCGTCGTGCCCAGACACCACGTGATGATCGGGTGTGATAAGCTCTACGTCCATCTACAACGGGTGCAAGCCAGTTTTGCAGACGCGGAATACTCAGGTTAAACTTGACGAGCCTAGCATATGCAGATATGGCCTCGGAATACGGAGACCGAAAGGTCAAGCGTGAATCATATAGTAGATATGATCAACATAGTGATGTTCACCATTGAAAGCTACTCCATCTCACGTGATGATCGGTTATAGTTTAGTTGATTTGGATCACGTGATCACTTAGATGACTAGAGAGATGTCTGTCTAAGTGGGAGTTCTTAAGTAATATGATTAATTGAACTTAAATTTATCATGAACTTAGTACCTGATAGTATTTTGCTTGTCCATGTTTGTTTGTAGATAGATGGCTCGTGCTGTTGTTCCGTTGAATTTTAATGCGTTCCTTGAGAAAGCAAAGTTGAAAGATGATGGTAGCAATTACACGGACTGGGTCTGTAACCTGAGGATTATCCTCATTACTGCACAGAAAAGTTACATCCTGGAAGCACCGCTGGGTGCCAGGCCTGCTGCTGATGCAACTGACGACGTTAAGAACGTATGACAGAGCAAAGCTGATGACTACTCTATAGTTCAGTGTGCCATGCTTTACGGCTTAGAACCGGGTCTTCAACGACGTTTTGAACGTCATGGAGCATATGAGATGTTCCAGGAGTTGAAGTTAATATTTCAAGCAAATACCCGGATTGAGAGATATGAAGTCTCCAATAAGTTCTATAGCTGCAAGATGGAGGAAAATAGTTCTGTCAGTGAACACATGCTCAAAATGTCTGGGTATAATAATCACTTGATTCAACTTGGAGTTAATCTTCCCGATGATAGTGTCATTGACAGAATTCTCCAATCACTGCCACCAAGCAACAAGAGCTTTGTGATGAACTATAATATGCAAGGGATGAACAAGACTATTCCCGAGCTCTTCACAATGCTAAAAGCTGCGGAGGTAGAAATCAAGAAGGAGCATCAAGTGTTGATGGTCAACAAGACCACTAGTTTCAAGAAAAAGGGCAAAGGAAAGAAGAAGGGGAACTTCAAAAAGAACGGCAAGCAAGTTGCTGCTCAAGAGAAGAAACCCAAGTCTGGACCTAAGCCTGAAACTGAGTGCTTCTTCTGCAAGCAGACTGGTCACTGGAAGCGGAACTGCCCCAAGTATTTGGCAGATAAGAAGGATGGCAAAGTGAACAAAGGTATATGTGATATACATGTTATTGATGTGTACCTAACTAGAGCTCGTAGTAGCACCTGGGTATTTGATACTGGTTCTGTTGCTAATATTTGCAACTTGAAACAGGGACTACGGAATAAGCGAGCACTAGCCAAGGACGAGGTGACGATGCGCGTGGGAAACGGTTCCAAAGTCGATGTGATCGCGGTCGGCACGCTACCTCTACATCTACCTTCGGGATTAGTTTTAGACCTGAATAATTGTTATTTGGTGCCAGCGTTGAGCATGAACATTATATCTGGATCTTGTTTTATGCGAGACGGTTATTCATTTAAATCAGAGAATAATGGTTGTTCTATTTATATGAGTAATATCTTTTATGGTCATGCACCCTTGAAGAGTGGTCTATTTTTATTGAATCTCGATAGTAGTGATACACATATTCATAGTGTTGAAACCAAAAGATGCAGAGTTGACAACGATAGTGCAACTTATTTGTGGCACTGCCGTTTGGGTCATATCGGGGTAAAGCGCATGAAGAAACTCCATACTGATGGGCTTTTGGAATCACTTGATTATGAATCACTTGGTACTTGCGAACCGTGCCTTATGGGCAAGATGACTAAAACGCCGTTCTCCGGAACTATGGAGCGAGCAACTGATTTGTTGGAAATCATACATACTGATGTGTGTGGTCCAATGAATGTTGAGGCTCGTGGCGGGTATCGTTATTTTCTCACCTTCACAGATGATTTGAGCAGATATGGGTATATCTACTTAATGAAACACAAGTCTGAAACATTTGAAAAGTTCAAAGAATTTCAGAGTGAAGTGGAAAATCATCGTAACAAGAAAATAAAGTTTCTGCGATCTGATCGTGGAGGAGAATAGTTGAGTTACGAGTTTGGTCTACACTTGAAACAATGTGGAATAGTTTCGCAACTCACGCCACCTGGAACACCACAACGAAATGGTGTGTCCGAACGTCGTAATCGTACTTTACTAGATATGGTGCGATCTATGATGTCTCTTACTGATTTATCGCTATCGTTTTGGGGTTATGCTTTAGAGACGGCCGCATTCACGTTAAATAGGGCACCATCAAAATCCGTTGAGACGACGCCTTATGAACTGTGGTTTGGCAAGAAACCAAAGTTGTCGTTTATTAAAGTTTGGGGCTGTGATGCTTATGTGAAGAAACTTCAACCAGATAAGCTCGAACCCAAATCGGAGAAATGTGTTTTCATAGGATACTCAAAAGAGACTGTTGGGTACACCTTCTATCACAGATCCGAAGGCAAGACATTCGTTGCTAAGAATGGATCCTTTCTAGAGAAGGAGTTTCTCTCGAAAGAAGTGAGTGGGAGGAAAGTAGAACTTGATGAGATAACTGTATCTACTCCCTTATTGGAAAGTAGTTCATCAAAAGAACCGGTTCCTGTGACAACTACACCAATCAGTGAGGAAGTTAATGATATTGATAATGAAACTTCAGATCAAGTTTCTACTGAACCTCGTAGGTCTACCAGAGTAAGATCCGCACCAGAGTGGTACGGTAATCCTATTCTGGAAGTCATGTTACTTGACCATGATGAACCTACGAACTATGAGGAAGCGATGATGAGCCCAGATTCCGCAAAATGGCTAGAGGCCATGAAATCTGAGATGGGATCCATGTATGAAAACAAAGTATGGACTTTGGTTGACTTGCCCAATGATCGGCAAGCCATTGAGAATAAATGGATCTTTAAGAAGAAGACTGACGCTGATGGTAATGTAACTGTCTATAAAGCTCGACTTGTTGCGAAAGGTTTTCGACAAGTTCAAGGGGTTGACTACGATGAGACTTTCTCACCCGTAGCGATGCTTAAGTCTGTCCGAATCATGTTAGCTATTGCTGCATTTCATGATTATGAAATTTGGCAAATGGATGTCAAAACTGCATTCTTGAATGGATTTCTCGAAGAAGAGTTGTATATGATGCAGCCAGAAGGTTTGTTGATCCAAAAGGTGCTAACAAAGTGTGCAAGCTTCAGCGATCCATTTATGGACTGGTGCAAGCCTCTCGGAGTTGGAATTAATGCTTTGATAGTGTGATCAAAGCATATGGTTTTATACAGACTTTTGGAGAAGCCTGTATTTACAAGAAAGTGAGTGGGAGCTCTGTAGCATTTCTGACTTTATATGTAGATGACATATTATTAATCAGAAATGATATAGAATTTCTGGATAGCATAAAGGGATACTTGAATAAAAGTTTTTCAATGAAAGACCTCGGTGAAGCTGCTTACATATTGGGCATCAAGATCTATAGAGATAGATCAAGACGCTTAATAGGACTTTCACAAAGCACATACCTTGACAAAATTTTGAAAAAGTTCAAAATGGATCAGGCAAAGAAAGGATTCTTGCCTGTGCTACAAGGTGTGAAGTTGAGTCAAACTCAATGCCCGACCACAGCAGAAGATAGAGAGCAAATGAAAGATGTTCCCTATGCTTCAGCCATAGGCTCTATCATGTATGCAATGCTATGTACCAGACCTGACGTATGCTTAGCAATAAGCTTGGCAGGAAGGTACCAAAGTAATCCAGGAGTGGGTCACTGGACAGCGGTCAAGAACATCCTGAAATACCTGAAAAGGACTAAGGATATGTTTCTCGTATATGGAGGTGACAAAGAGCTAGTCGTAAATGGTTACGTCGATGCAAGCTTTGACACTGATCTGGACGATTCTAAATCGCAAATCGGATACGTGTTTTATTAAACGGTGGAGCTGTAAGTTGGTGCAGTTCTAAACAAAGCGTCGTGGAAGGATCTACATGTGAAGCAGAGTACATAGCTGCTTCTGAAGCAGCAAATGAAGGAGTTTGGATGAAGGAGTTCATTTCCGATCTAGGTGTCATACCTAGTGCATCGGGACCAATGAAGATCTTCTGTGACAATACTGGTGCAATTGCCTTGGCAAAGGAATCCAAATTTCACAAGAGGACCAAGCACATCAAGAGACGCTTCAATTCCATTCGGGACCAAGTCCAAGTGGGAGACATAGAGATTTGCAAGATACATACGGATCTGAATGTTGCAGACCCATTGACTAAGCCTCTCTCACGAGCAAAACATGATCAACACCAAGACTCCATGGGTGTTAGAATCATTACCATGTAATCTAGATTATTGACTCTAGTGCAAGTGGGAGACTGAAGGAAATATGCCCTAGAGGCAATAATAAAGTTATTATTTATTTCCTCATATCATGATAAATGTTTATTATTCATGCTAGAATTGTATTAACCGGAAACATGATACATGTGTGAATACATAGACAAAACTATAGTCACTAGTATGCCTCTACTTGACTAGCTCATTAATCAAAGATGGTTATGTTTCCTAACCATAGACATGTGTTGTCATTTGATTAGTGGGATCACATCATTAGAAGAATGATGTGATTCACATGACCCATTCCGTTAGCCTAGCACTTGATCATTTAGTATACTGCTATTGCTTTCTTCATGACTTATACATGTTCCTGTAACTATGAGAATTATGCAACTCCCGTTTACCGGAGGAACACTTTGGGTACTACCAAACATCACAACGTAACTGGGTGATTATAAAGGAGTACTACAGGTGTCCCCGAAGGTACATGTTGAGTTGGCGTATTTCGAGATTAGGTTTTGTCACTCCGATCGTCGGAGAGGTATCTCTGGGCCCTCTCGGTAATGCACATCATTATAAGCCTTGCAGGCAATGTGACTAATGAGTTGGTTACATGATGATGCATTACAGAACGAGTAAAGAGACTTGCCAGTAACGAGATTGAACTAGGTATTGGATACCGACGATCAGATCTCAGGCAAGTAACATACCGATGACAAAGGGAACAACGTATGTTGTTATGCGGTTTGACCGATAAAGATCTTCGTAGAATATGTGGGAACCAATATGGGCATCCAGGTCCTGCTATTGGTTATTGACCGAGAATGGTTCTAGGTCATGTCTACATAGTTCTCGAACCCGTAGGGTCCGCACGCTTAACGTTACGATGACAGTTTTATTATGAGTTTACAAGTTTTGACATACCGAAGTTTGTTCGGAGTCCCGGATGTGATCACGGACATGACGAGGAGTCTCGAAATGGTCGAGACATAAAGATTGATATATTGGACGACTATATTCGGACACCGGAAGTGTTCCGGGTGATTTCGGAGAAAACCGGAGTACCGGAGGGGTTACCGGAACCCCCCGGGGAAGTATTGGGCCTTAGTGGGCCTGAGGGGAGAGAGATGGCAGCAGCCTAGGAGGTGGCGCGCCCCCTCCCAAGGGGAGTCTGAATTGGACTAGGGGAGGGGGGCGCGGCCCCTCTTTCCCTCTCCCTCTCCCCTTCTTTCCTTCCCCCTTCCTCCTTCCTAGTTGGGCTAGGAAAGGGGAGTCCTACTCCCACTAGGAGGAGGACTCCCCCCTCCTTGGCGCGCCCCAAGGGCCGGCCGGCCTCCCCCCTTGCTCCTTTATATACGGGGGCGGGGGGGGGGGGGGGGGGCACCCCACAGATACACAAGTTGATCTACGGATCGTTCCTTAGCCGTGTGCGGTGCCCCCCTCCACCATATTCCACCTCGGTCATATCGTGGCAGAGTTTAGACGAAGCCCTGCGCCGGTAGAACATCATCATCGTCACCACGCCGTCGTGCTGACGGAACTCATCTCCAGAGCTTTGCTGGATCGGAGGCCGGAGATCGTCATCGAGCTGAACGTGTGCTGAACTCGGAGGCCCCGTACGTTCGGTGCTAGGATCGGTCGGATCGTGAAGACGTACGACTACATCAACCGTGTTGTGCTAACGCTTCCGCTTACGGTCTACGAGGGTACGTGGACGAACACTCTCCCCTCTCGTTGCTATGCCATCACCATGATCTTGCGTGTGCGTAGGAAATTTTTTGAAATTACTACGTTCCCCAACACATATATCATCTTGTGGGCTTACTTTCTGCCATTTGACCCTGAAAAAGAACTCATATGTTTGAGAATCATAGAAATACAATTTTTTTTTCAAATTTCTGAGTTGTCTACAATGAGTAGTTGCTAGGATTATCTGCACATAACTCTAGAAAAAATCATGCCTACATTTACTACGTGTTCTTGATTCATCTGTAGTCCATTTAAGTACTAAATGCTCTCAGTTCATCTATCTACAGGCCACTAAACTATTCAGACCGAGCATAAATATTCACAGACCTAGTATTAATATTCACATCCATTAGTATAAGCAAGAACAATAGATTCTTAGTGATTGTGATCACCAACAGACTGAGAGTACAGCATGCCATTTTGCCCTCATTATCCTTTATTCCAAGGAAATATCATTTGATTTTTTTCCTTTTCTAGTACAACTATGTGGCTATCGTAACATGTAACTTCAAAAATTCATGTTAATAAATTCTGGATGTGTGAATATTGCCTAACAAGAGCAAAAATCATCGCCTCATACATGGCAGCTAGGTAAATTAAACAGTGATAGATGGTTGCGTTCAATAGAAAATTAGAGGGGTCGATCCCACTTGCATACCATATACGTTTCTACCCTTCTGCTTGCTAATATCCTAGGTACAAAGCAGCCAAGCAAACATCAACTTCCATATGACAAAATGTGTCAACCATGTTCTGAACAAGAGCGATCACGAGAACATCTTGCATCAACTTCTGAATTTGCTACTTTTTACCATGTCCCTGCAAAAGAACTAATATGTTTCAGCCATCTTAGAAATAGTAGAATTTTTCAAATCTGTGAGTTGTCTTTGAGTCCAAAGGTCTAAGAAACAGAAGATGTACAACATATTGGCTTGGTTAAAAGGAAAGTAAACAAATACTTGATTGCACGGCCTCTCCAATAAAACCTATGCATGTCTTTTTTCTGCACTATAAGAACTGAAATATAAAGCATATAAGGAGGCATTTCTTCTCTACTAAGAGATCTAAAGAATAAAGCCAATAATCTCAGAAAAGATTGTACGCCCTCTGTAAAGAAATATAAGATCTTAGATTACTAAAGTAGTGATCTAAAAGGTCTTATATTTCTTTACAGAGGGAGTAATTATGCAACAGTTTGGTTAAAAAGATAACCTCATTGGAACATAAACCAAAGTCAGGATATCGCCTATCATATCACAAAATGGATTCCTATAAAAATGTCTGAACTCACTAATAACCAAAGTCTAGGATCCATGTACCATCTTTTAGAATGAGGCTGATGAGTTGTAGGAATAGAGTATACAAGTTACAAAAAAAATACTGCATACAGTATACAGAAAACAAGCACAACTTTTTTTTACACTCAACTTCTCAGTGTAAAGATCAGTAAAATGTGAAGGCTTAGTAGTGTGAACAATACTTGGAACCCTTTAAAAAAAATAAAGACACTTTCAGTTCAATAGTAAGTTTGTGTCTACATGTAAAACTGTGTCAAATCCTTATCTTGGAACTAGTTTGAGGCATGGAATCAAAGCTCCAAAACATAACTTTTAGCTGAATATTAAACAGATAGCAATACTCTAACAATAGAAAGAGAAATCGAATCATGCAGGGGAGTTGGATGTGTTTTACCCTTGAACACTAGTTGTAGCATCATGCCACCAGTCTACAACACAAATCTCCGAGATTCACCTTTCCTGACACATACAGATGGACACCAAAAGCTTGTCTTCCTTGTAATGATGCCAAGACCCTGGGACGAAACGCAAAATGAGGCTCTAACATTACAAAAATATAGCTAATACAACTAAAGTATACTTTCACTTAATTCCATATCTTGATTATTTGTTATTTCGTAAAATTTATAAATATATAAATTATGAAATTTAAAGTACTGAAGGTACTGCTAAAACAATAAACTAACATCGTGTTCTACTGAAAAGCATCAGTGCATGAATTCTAGGCTTATCAAGATATGAGAACAAAAGAATGATGAACCTTGAAACTTGGATGGACAACTATCTTTGAAATCTTTTATGAGCAACTATCCTCAAAATAGTTCTATCCGAAACAATCAAAGAAATGCATTGATAGGAGCGGAGTAGGAAGTACAGGAAGTTGTGCTACGCTTCGGTGCTGTCGTACATCAGGGATGATCCTGGTAAGCTGGGCCTTTTTCATCCTGATACATAACAGCGATTTGGGGGCCCCTAGAATTGGGGGTCCGGGGTGGTTGCCCACTTTGGCCCCCCTTCTCGACGGTCCTGAATGATGCACAACCAGAAATACTTTGGAATCACCAAAAAAATAGACTTATAGTAATCTCTTGCAATGCAAATCCATGGATTATGCTGACAATAGTAAAATGAGTTAACTATTGAGTAGAAAGAATTTTCTAAACTTCAGAAGAAACGACAACAAGATGAACATTAACAATTCTAATGGAAATGAAAACCCAATTCCTAGTTTTAACTTGGGCCATGTGTGGTCATGTGAATGTTTTCATTCATTCAGCAATGCTAAAAGAAAGACAAATATGTAAACATGCATGTTTTTATATTAGGAAGCTACACATATTTCAGTTATACACAATGCAGACCATACATTCTCGACTATACCTCGCTTTCTTCCCCCAAAACTGAATCATTCAAATAATCTCCAACTGGTAAAATTGGAAATGTTGAGATTAAAAATCAAAATGCAGAGCAAGGCATTAGATTGCAGACATTAACAATGAAAACATCGTACAATATACAACACTTGCTTGGTGGAGGAGCTCACCTAGAGCTTAGGCCCTCTGCCCATCATCTAGGCAGAGGAGATGCATCGTGACACCGCTCTGTATAAAATGTATGGTGATAAGCAAAGGGAAGGCCCAAGGAGCGAGGACAAGAGGAGAGCACAGGCAAGGGATCAGACCTGCTGCAAATTCCTGCACAAAAGGCAACCCTCTACTCAGTATTTGTAGATGCAGGTTCTGATCAAAGTTATACACAAACCATATGAGACCATCAGTTTCAGCTTACTCAAATTATGAAAAATGACTGAATAATATCTCACACACACACACACACATATATATATATGTAATTATTTATTAGTCAGATCTACCGATTGAACAAAAATGGGAGCATGTTGTTTCACTTAAATATATTGATAGACACGTTTGTTTTGTGTGCTCAGTAGGCAAAAGGACAGGCAACATACATGTCCCTTGAAGCAACAATGCCAATGATCTGTTCTGAAATCGACGACAGCTGAGATAAGGTTCCTGAAATTGATGATATGGTATGAAATTAGCTTGAGTAATAGACAGCCACACCATAGCCGAAATTATCAGCAAGCAAAAGCCACATTTCAGTTTTGAAGTAAGCAGACAAAATCCATGAATAAATATGACTGTTTAGACATAAACTTGTTCAGCCTAGATAGATCTAATGGGCAATCATACTTTTGGATGGAAAAATGAAAAGAATCTTACCTGCAAAAACCAAATTTGGAAACAGGGTAGGACAGAGAGGGTGGGCAAGACGTTGCCGGTGGTGGAAGAGGGACAACAGAGAGTCTCCTAAGTTGCAGCCTGTGGGGTGGCCCCTCAGACCGGGCAGTACGTCCCCTCGGAGGCCGTGGGGGCGGGAGGCAGGTTGTGGCCAGAGGCCGTCGCGGCGCGAGGTAGGTCGTGGTCTGGGGAGGTGGCGGCTCGAGGCAGGTCGTAGTCTGGGAGGTGGCGTCGCGAGGCAGATCACGGCCGAAGGACACGGCGGCGCGAGCAAATCAACTGGCAGGTTAGGGGCGATGCCAGTGAACCAGCGGGCGACGGCTGCCGCTAGGTTAGCGGACAGCCGGGCGACACCTCAGGCTGCGGAAGAGCAGCTGGACGGGAGCTTCGGGAGGCGTCACCGGGGGTGGGAGGGGCAGTGGCGCGACCATATCGGCCAAGAGGACGGTGGTGGTGCCTGGTGGTGGTGGTGGCGGCGGGGGGGATTTTTGTTAGGTTTGCGTGTGGCGTGAGAGGTCGACAATGGGTTTGGGTTGTTGGGGAGGGACTTACAAAATATCTGGATTTTGGGCCTCGCCCGCGCAGGGCTCTTGCCGCTTGATACTTTGGATGTTGGCGCGGGGATAGAAATTGATGGGCCAGGTCTAAGAAATGCCGACACTCTTTCTGTCGAGGCGAACTGCCGACACATAATGTATCGGTATAGATGGTATATGCCGACACATTTTATGTCGGTGGTCATTCAGCCATTGCCGACACATAATGTGTCAAAAGCCTGCATAACACTGATAATCGGTGTGTCGGCATAGTTTGAGACAAAAATAGTGTCGGCCTTGTGTACTTATGCCAACAGATGCATGTTGCTAGTGTGGTGTCGTGGTGTAGTGGTAGTCTGGGTTTGGGTCTCGAGGTGTTGGAGCGTGTGTGGAGACCTGGAGAAATCCGTGCCAGCGGCCGTCGGCTGGCAGCGGCGATGCGTGCGAGCGCCGCGTCCCACCATGGTGGCGCTGTTCTTCCTCCTCCTTCGTGTTAGACTTGGGGATGGGGAGAAATATCTACCCGCTCGTCTGGCCATGGCTGCGGCAGCGCACTCACGCCGCTCCTCCATGTTGATTGCGCGGTTTGCGTCCCTTCATGTCCATATGGTGAACTTTTCTACACTATGTGACCTCTCCATTTTGCTTCAATCCACTCATCTTCACCTGTCCTCCCCATACCGTCGCCAACATTGCCTCCTCATCGAGCCCTTCGCCACCATCCAACTGCCACTGCCCATAATTTAGTGTGTCATCCATGTTGGTGCGTTCTTCTTCATGTGTTTTCTCTTCGGGTGTCTTTGTGTGGTCTTCGTCCTGTTGCTGTGCATACTCAAGACCCTCCCATCGTTACCGTTGTGCTGCGGCGAGCTTCGGGCTCTTGGTATTGTCTCGGTTCACCTTTGCTCAATGAGGACGCAATGATGCCTCCCCAACCTGCTAACTGTCTCAACCGCCCGTGGCAGATCTCGCAGTCTAAGTCCTTGATAAGGTTTGGCATTCGTTGATTGTGGATGATTCTCTGTTGTGTCGTGGGGCCCGGTACGCACGCTGGTGTGGCGTGTTAGGTTGTTTGTAGAGTCTTGGTATTGTGATCCCTCGACAACACCCCACAACTACTTGTGTCTGTCGTGGTGTTGGTCTTTCTACCTGCTAGCTAGTTCATGCCTTCTCCTAGGCATAAATTCTTTTTTTCTGTACGGTTTTCGGCCCGGTCTCCCTCATAAACGGGGTCAACTTGTTTAGGTTTTCGATGTGGTTTCCCTTATAAACTGGATCAGTCAAAGCTTAAGGGGCGACTCTTGGCTTTGGCAGCCTTTTGAGAAATATATTCAGGTGGGGGTACACTCCCCCCGGTGACCGTTCAAAAAATAATTGATGTATGTAATGTGCTAATAATTAACTCCTTCAGTTAGTAGTTTGTAGCAGCTTTGTTTTTCTTTTGAGTTGGACGTGCATCACCTGCAGAAATTTGGTGGTATTATTCGATTTTCTACGTGTTTATCCATTGCCACAAGTTTAACAGACTAGCCCGCTACAACTCACGCCCACGTCGGCCTCCCGCTAGGGCGGCTTGGGTGAAAACCCTAGCCGCCGCCGCCGGGCACGTCCATCCTTCCCCTTCCATCCGCCACCGCTAGAAGAGGTCGCCGGGCAAAGCCCTAGGCGGCTGATGGCGGCGGAGGAGGCTATCTTCCCTCCCGCGCCAGATCAGGTGAGGCGGGTCACCCATAGCGCCGGGGCACTCTCCCCCGGTCTGCGTCTCGGTGGCGCGGCGGCGCGTTAGGTGACGGCGCAAGGCGGCGGCGTGGTGTTGGGCGGGGAGGCGGAGCTACGGCTCCGGGGAAGATCTGGTGGCCCCGGCCGTTCGATTGGCTCGCGAGCATGGCTGCCTTGGTCGCGGTGGCCGGCGGCTTGGCCTGTCAGCGGCGGCTGGATCCCGGGGCGGCGGCCCTGGAAGGTGGCGGCGGGTGAAGCTCGGGCTTCCCACAACGGCATGGCGTGCTGTTGTCCCTATCCAAGGCAGATCTGCATTGCCGATCTCGTGGTTTTGCCGCAGATTGGTTCATATCAGAGACGGTGATGAGCGTGCGTGATCGATCTCGGCGGCTCTCTCGGTTTGGCGAGGTGGAGTAGGAGTCCTCCTCCAAGGCTCCAGTGGTGGCGCATTCAGGCAGTGGCCGGTGTGCCAGGGCTCCTACGGTGGCACTGCTGTTGCGGTTGGTCACCGAATCTAAGCGACTTGATCTGGGGCTTTGAAGGCGGTCGAGACAGTGCACAGGTTGTCGGGTGGATGTCTTGGGACAGATCCGAGTGAAAACTTGGTCTTCGGTTGTTGGCCGGAGCTGGTGATGACGATGCCCTTATCATCGTTTCCTTCATGAAGGCATCATCGAGGTACAAATCCCAAACCCACCCAATACCTCCGGGGGAAACCCTAGATTAGTTGATCGGATGACGGCGGCATTCATGTGTCATTACCCCCTTGGGGGAGGCATTCTTGGAGATGCACTCGGGCTCGAGGGACCAGCAGATGGCTTTTTCGGTGGAGCGGTGTTTCTTTGTACATATTCATGGCAGCAGCTCTTGGCGGCATGAAGCAGCGGAGGCTTGGCGTCAGATGTGTGGTGATGGACACGTGCAGGAGGTCGACGCTGTTTGGCGTGGTGGTGGCGTCGGCGGCAGCTAGACCGGGCAAGGTCGATGCAGCAGTACAACTCTAAAGATGGATTGGTGGCAGGTGGCTGCGGCGGCCTCATACCCGGCAGGTGTCCTGGTTGAGGAGCACGCCGGACTGGTGGGTGCCCATACCCGGCAGGCGTCCTGGTTGGGACCTCAGGTCTTAGATGTTACATTTGGCTGCGAGGTCTGTTTGGTATTAGGCCCAGACTATCAGCGCCCCTTCATCAACTGGATAGGAGTAGCGATAGTTGTTGCTTTGACGGTGGCTTTGGTCTCACTGTTGTACGACTTTGTAATGTCTTGTGTTAATAATTAATAATATGGTCGTATGCATCGTCCAGATGCAGAGGCCGGGGTATTCCTCCTTTTCTAAAAAGCCAAGTTTAACAGACCCAGTTTCCGTTGTCGTTCTAGCTGTTTTGTTCTTGCCTGCTAATAATTATAATTTGTTTGAGATGTCTAACTCGGGGGCAATCTTTGGCGCACAGCTCATGTAATTATGCTGTTTCATTCGTACCAGCTGCTCTCTGCCAAGCAAAATTGAATGGTAGCAGAAGCAAAATTGTTCTTGTTTGACGAAGTTTTCATGCAACCCTTGAGTTAATTGCACGGAACCACTACATTTGTGGCATCTTTTGCGAAAAAGAGAGTTTTCTATATTTTTTGATTGCACCGCACAAACATAATCTTTTTGCAAATCACATTGATCGGTCACTTTGCACGTTTGGATTGGTTTTGATGCTGAAACTGAAATGTATGGCCCACTTTCAGGCAATGACATGACAGAGAAATCGCGATTTGTGGCCCACTATGCATGTTGTCTGCCGGAGTCAATGACGAAGGCGACGACACAACAAAGTCCTTTAGCTCCTCCTCTGGAGCTCGGCGGCGACAAAGGTCCATTCAGTCCTCCTCTCATAGCCGCTCTGCCTCCTCCCACATAGGCTGCTACTCCCGACCATGGCGGACACCATGGTGGTGTTGAGCGCATGGGACCTACGCGTGCGGGTGAGTGTGCTATACTCCCTCTAGCACGTCATGGCGAGCCACCTCAGTGGCCAGGACGAGCTGGGGCGCATGGGGGTATTGTCTATCTTTTTTTTTCCGATGAAAAAGGAGTTTTATTCCAAATTGATAGAGTTACAGTCGTGAGGCAAAAGATCCTCGATACATGGTGGTCCTAGATGCATCCACACAGCCGTGGTACACTCTACGCGACTATAATTAGCCAAACAGTCAGCGACTCTATTTTGATCCCTATTTAATTTCTGGGGAATAAACTCCCTATCCCTCATCAACGCCTTAATTTCACCTACGAGATGTCCATAGGCAGAATGAATCAATCCATCTCTTGTCAAACTCGATAAAGCCACACTAGAATCAGATTGAACAATCACCGGACAATTGGAGTGTTGTATAGCAAGTGCCATCCCTTGCATAAGCGCATGTATCTCCACTTCTAGTGCATCATTGCAATTGAAAATATACCGGTATGCTGCAAAAATAACTGACCCATCATGTCGCTGAAGAATCATCCCTATGGCTGCGGCGCCAGAATCAACTGAAAAAGATCCATCAACTGATAGAGCAAAAGAGTCTGTAGTAGGAGGTGGCCAGGGCTTAGGAGCAGGATTAATTCTCACTTCGGCCAAAGCCCAATCAGCAACCGGCATTTGCCCTTTGAGTATTTCCTCAGTGCTCAACTTCTTGGCATCACAAATAGAATTCATATAGCTCACTAAAAAGTCAACAGTAATATCCACTGGAGGAACCTCTTTATCATGAGCAAGATCATTACGTAATTGCCATATACGCCAAATGAGCATTAGTACTCGATCCCTCTCTGCCTCGTTGCAGTTAAGCAATAAATTAAGCAACCATTCCTGCCCACTGTTAACAAAGAGATGATCGTGGGGGAGAGACCAAACACGCCTCATCCCTCCCAAATACTACGTGCATGGCTGCATGCACCTAGTGCATGGTAGCTGTCCTCATCGGTTATACCACAGAGTGGACAAGTTCCACGCCGCGTCAAGTGCCTATATTGCATGCAAGTTGTAGTCGCTAATGCACCCGTCGCCGCACGCCAAGCCATGTGCTTCATACGTAGAGGAACATTTGAACGCCATATAATATTCCAAACAGATCGATTTCCTTCAGGATTAGCACTGGAAGATCCACCAGAAAACTGGTCATCATGCTCGTCGGTCGCCAAGTGATACACACTTTTCACTGTAAACTGGCCATTCTTCTCCGGGTGCCAGGCGAAGAAGTCCTGCCGTCGACTAGGTGAGGTTCGAATCTATAGAATTTCCCTCCATGTACGAATCAAAGATCCATCTCCAACGCGACAAATGATTCCTTTTTTAACAAGCTCTAAACCATGTTCAATTCCCTTCCATACAGCTGAAGAATTTCCTGAAAATACTGTATCCAACAAATTACCATTGGGATAATATTTCGAACGTAATAAGCGAGCACATAAGCTATCTGGAGAATCAAGGAGTCGCCAAGCCTGCTTCACAAGCAGTGCTTGATTAAAAGCTCACATGTCCTGGAAGCCCAAACCACCTTTGGACTTTGGTAATCTCATTTTATCCCAACTCAACCATGCCATCTTCCGTTTTCCTTTATCCACTCCCCACCAATATTGCCGCATTAACCGTGTAAGATCATCAAGTACTGGGGTATTGTCTATCCTTGACCTGGGGCCTCAGTGCTGCACCTTGACTCCACTTGGATGTTGTGCATCACGCTGGGGCTCATGCACGCGCATGATGCTGGAGGAGAGCTACATAAGGCTCGGCTTTGGCCGGAGGTGGCAACGGGAAAGAGCTACAAAAGTTTGTAAAAAGATGAAGCAAGTGCAAAGGAAGAACAACGTGGTGTATGTCGAAAGCTAAAAGCGGGTATTGTATTTCCTTTTATTTCTTGATTCAATGTCGTTGTTGTTGGAGTTGTGGGTACAGATCGACACATCTGTAGTTGGCCCGCCAAGCTTTTATGAGAAAAATGACACATAATACATAGGAGACCCAAGAATATAAATGAAACATAGTACAAAACTCAAAAACCGGCATGGACCAAGAGGTTATATGGAGGTCTAGATATCGGTGAGGGATAGGTATGCAAATTTGAAACCTTTAGGATACCCTCCAACTCTTCTTAGTTTAACTAAATGAACTAAAGTTTCCGAACTGAGACCAATTTTGAAAAGTTGATTCATTTGATTGAACTAAGGAGGGTCAGAGGGTACCCTCAAGGTTCTCAATTTGCACCCGTTGTGAGGAGCTCCCTAGCATTTCACCTACCACTGACAATATTGTTGATCAAATAATTGGTATAAATTGCTGTCGAAAGTGCCATCCAACAAACTGTTCATGCCCGGACATATAACCAATACATAACCGTTTTTAATGTTTTGATTCCAGGATGTCGGCATTTTTAATTAATACCAATGAATTCTCTGGGTTAGCAGATTGTTCACGTGGGAACATAAGGTACTTCCTATTCCTATATAAGGGATTGCCAATCCACCAGTTATAGCAGCAACATATGTGGATAGTACACACGGGACACGCTTACTGCCATTGCAAAGGCGTACGCCATGGGAAGCACAGCAGCTGACCGAAAATCCACTGGCGTGCTCGTCCACGCCTGCTCACGGTATCTCCGAGCGTTGTTTCGCGATGGGATCTGGATTTGTCGCCGTAGTTAAGGCGTATACGCGGGATAGTTAATGTGTACGGATGGGACGCAGTCGTGATGCTCGTTAGGCTAGGATGGACGGACGTCGAGGTACAGTACGTCGTGGCCACATGGAGGGAGTATTCTCACATGCATAGTTGGTCAGTCCGAGCGCAGACCAGCAATCAAGCAAGCATTAGGAAAGGTGGCAATACTTAGGGCACCGAATGGGAAGTCTGTTTTTTTTGCTTCCATTTTTGAATGAAATACAAATGAACACCACAATTGACAAAGCTGACATAACATCGCAAGTATTTTTTGAGAACACAAACATATTTTGAAAGCAGACCAAAATTTAATGTGCGAACAATTTTTCTAAACACGAACATATGTGAAACATATACATTTTTGTGACAAAATGGGAACGCATTTTGAAACCTGAACAAAATTTTAAAGTGGGAACAAATTTTCAGAACTCGATAATTTTTAAACATAAACTTTTTCTGATAAAATGGAAACAAATTTTGAAACCTGAGCAAAATCTTAAAGTGCGAAGAAATTTTCAGAACTTGATTTTTCTAAACATAGACCTTTTTTTTAAATGGGAACAAATTTTGAGACCTGAACAAAATGTTAAAGTGCGAACACTTTCTGAAAATCTTAAGAATGGGAACAAATTTGAAATTTTGTTCGCACTTTAAAATTTTGTTTAGGTTTCAAACTTGTTCGTCTAAAATTTCTTGTTTTTTAGAAGTGTTAGCACTTTAAAAATGTTCAGGGATTTAAAAAATAATTCATGTTTTCAATTTTTTTTGTTTTTCACAAAATGTTCATAATTCCTAAAATTGTTCATATTTTTGAAAAAAAAAGTTTGCAATTTTAAAATGTGTTTTTTTTCACTTTATGAATATTCGGATTTCAAAATTGTTGACAAATCAAGAAAATGTTTTGAAACATTTAAATATTATTTTCACAATGCTTGCCAAGCTTGTTCTATTTTTTTAACCTACCATTAGTCACATTTTCAGCTAATACCTTCTCACCAAGCTTGTTTTTAGATATTCCATTTTCCACAACCTTTCGGCATTCGACGCCGTGATACTACAAGCAATACAATGCTTGCCTTTCCACGGGCCATAAATATTAGTACTATTTTTACATGTCATCCTTTTTGGCAGCGTGGCCGAATCATACTTTGCTGGTTGCACCATGCATGCTTGGACTCTGTACTATCACACTTGCGTTAGCTGACTGTAATGATCCAAAGAGTTAAAAGTCAAGACGCTGAGAAATGACCAAAGAGCTAAAGTCATGGTGACTGAGCCACACGTTTCAATCAGAGTAGTGCAGATCGGATTAAACCGTCCGCGTCCTGTACAGTGGGAACATGTGCACACTGTGCTGTGACGACATCGTCATATCAAACGGCGCCTGGGCGTTTACCACTGTTTCACTGTACGTAGCCCACTGCTACGCTCTACGCTCGCATTCAATGCACCGCACCACACGTCCTTGTTCGATTCGCATGCCTAGCGGGAGCAGGCGAGCTCGTGAGCTACATCGCCGCACTCAGCAGCTGACGTGCTATTACCACTGGACGCCTCGACGTTCACCGCCGAGTCCCGCGCGGTGGTCGACTTCCTTGAAGTCTACTACCGCGACATCGAGAGCTACCCTGTCTGGCCCGACGCTGAGCCAGGGCGCCTCCGTACGTTTCTACCCGACATGCCACCCGAGGATGGTGAGCCGGTGGACGTGATACTGGAGGACGTACGGCGGCACATCGTCCCAGGATTGACACACTGGCAAAATCCAAACTTCTTCGCCTATTTCCCGATGAACACGAGCACGGCCGGGTTCGCGGGCCAGATGCTCCCACCGGTCTCAATGTTGTACCGTTCATGTGGGTGTCAATACGCAGCGCATATCACGGCCGCTCATCCAGACATGCAGTCCAATCAACAGGGCCCACTGTGATGTCAGCCATGCATGTATTCCACTAGCACATGATTTTCTACCTTGTGTATATCCAGCAGTATTCATTCGATGTGACCACATGCGGGACCATGGGCTATAGATTCGTTTTGTCACTAGCTCCTATGCATCGCATGCTGCCTTTTCCCTCCGGTGCTCGCCTACAGGTGGCAGGCCAACCCCACAAGCTTATCTGCTATGCACATTACCACGGGATGAGCAAATTTTTTGTGAAACTACTCGTAGTTTTTAGTTATATGATGTAGTCTGGTCAACTTTCGGTTTTTTTTTAAAGCTGGTCAACTTTCGTTAACATACCATAAAGTTCTTCAGATAAAAAAGGTAAAGTACATAACATATAATGTTTTGTTTTTTGCGAAAGATATAAAGTTCTTCAGGATGTGGACTTTGTAGTAACACATGGATGCTTTGTTAGGCTGTGAATGAATGTATAGCTAGAAACAATAAGGATTCTGATCACAAAGGGAAAAAAGAAACGAGGAAGAGTTAGACCCAGATTGTCATCGCGTCCAGTATCTCATAAAGTACAGTAGTTTGTAACGACAAAGTTCTTTGATCAGCTGTCCGTTGTGTTCTAGTATCCATGCAGATGTCTCCCACGGCCACCCTACCACCATACCACCCTTGTATCATCTCATATTAAATTGTAAAGCGTATTTGTGACTGATGTGCATCTCGTCCATCCCGTGGTGTATTGGTCAGTGCCTATATGCACCATCACTGTGCATGTCATAGACAGTACAGTGCTTCAAAATTAAAATGTTGCTGGATGCCTCTAAGTATGCTTGGTCGTTCAAATTAGCATTATTTTTTTGCAAAATCAAATTTAAAATTATTTTTTGAAAACGAGCACACTCAATTCATATCGGGCTCTTTCCGCAAAAGAAAAAAAATTCATATCGGGCTGATCATAAAATTAAAACATTTTTCTGAAAACGTTCTATGTGCGACACAACCAAATTCTTGAACCCATACTCAAGTCGAAAAAAATGCATCAATAATGTTCTCTGTATGACAACACCGAACACTGGAATTTATTTAAAACAGTGTGTCCATGACTAAACTTGCTGAAGTCATTTCGTTTCGGGGACTTAAGATTGGGGCACATTTAAACAAAACTTGTTATAGGATTACGAACATGTTCGTAAATTCCACAAAAACAACATGCCAACCCCTCGATCCGAAGGAATGCCGAGGACAAATCGTATAGAATCAGCTTGTAATATCGTACACGTCGCATCCCAGAAATAGGCATACTATCTAATTCATCATAAAACAATCTAACTTTGCATACCTCAATTGGTGCATTTATATATAGGCTTACAAACCATGACCCAAGGATAAAGATCTCGGACTCACTCACGAATAATAAGTATATCTAAAACACAGTTAAAAATTTAACTGAAGTAAACCGATCTCGGCACATCTTTCAATGTAGTGACCCAACCCCAAAATGGCCAAGTCTCTGTGTATCTGTACCATCCCAAGATCATATTGGCACACATAGTACATCGATAAAAATTCATAGCTGATTTATTACACAAATCTCATATAGAGTCTTTATTACATCAGAATAAATTCAGCCGAAGGCCAACTAATGTGGAAGCATGGACGAAAAGCGAGTCCATCCAACTCCAAAGGGCAATCACCGAGCGTGGATCGCAGCCTCACTCCTGGTCGGAATAATTCTCTGCAACATAAGACGTTGCAGCTGTGTAGGTCAGCATTTTGAATATGCCAGCAAGTCATTGAGGGAAAAAATAAAATGCTATCTCTATATGCAATTTTGGTTCTGGGGCTCTAAGTTTAAGTGTTTGCGAAAAACATTTTTTTCCCTACAACAAAAGGACTTGCTTGCAATTTACTACAAAATATTTGTTATTATTGAGGTGGTCCCGCCAACGTCTCATACCCGAAATCATTAATAACCCAACAATTAATTAATTATGATTGGTGTCCAGAGTTCTGTATAAATCCAATTCCAGAGGCTCAGATGTCTGTAACCAGGGACACGACTAATTGATTAGATTTCCACTCTGTAGAGTCTTGTGCACTTTACCCGCAAGAATCGTTCTCTCATTTATGTCCTCGCACTGCATGCAGACATACGATCCTGGTCATGTATATCTTGGCTAACTTAGCACTGGTATATGTGGTCTTCACAAGAATGAAATGAGCTACCTTGGTCAAGCAATCAACCACTACCCAGATGGAAGCATAACCTGAACGAGTCCTGGGTAATCCTGTGATAAAATCCATCCCAAGTTTTTAGCATTTCCACTCGGGAATCAGCAAAGTTGAAGTAACCTTGCTGTTTCTGATGTTCTACCTTTGCTCGCTGACAAACATCACATACTCCTACATACTCGGCAATATCCTTCTTCATATCTGCCCACCAGCAAGTTTCCTTCAAGTCCAGATACATCTTGGTGATCCTAGGTGTATGGAGTACGGTGAATCATGGGCCTCCTGAAAGTGCAAGTAATCCCCGGGTGGTCCGAGATGAGTTCGGCGGAAACCTAACCCTAAGTTTTTTTTGCATCATCTATTCTAATGGAATTTTTCGGTGGATAGAATTATATCATTAGTGGAAATAAATTAGGCAATGAAATTTGTGCAAAAATCGGAGTTAAGGAAAGCACAAAGGGGTCAAATCTGTACCCTAACTTAGCAACGGATTTGCTACGGCGGCAACAGCGTTGAGAATCCCGTTGACGGTGACGGAGACCAGCGGCATGAGGCACTGGTGACGACGGCGATGATCCGGAGACCAAGGGGGCGACAGAGCTGGGAGGCGCGATTGAGTGGTTTGGCGGAATTTCCAAATTTTCAACCCGCGGTATATATACCCAGTCACTCTCGGTGGGACCGACATGATCAACTCGGTGGGACCGATGTGCTAGGGCTAGGGCAAAACCTCATCTCGGTGAGACCGATTGCATGAACTCGGTGAGAGCGATTTCAGTAATGAGCAAATAGAGAGTTGGTCAGGCAAACTCGGTGGGACCGATTGCTCATTTCGGTGAGACCGAAACGTTACAAAGGGAAACAGAGAGTTTGCAATGCGAACTCGGTGGGACCGATCGCTCATTTCGGTGAAACCGAAACATTAGGAAGGGAAACAAAGAGTTTGCAATGCCATCTCGGTGAGCCCGAGATCCGTATGGTGAGACCAAATTTTCTAGGGTTTCTGGCAGTGGTTATGTCAACTGAACTCGGTGGCGTCAGATAGATCAAATCGGTGGCGCCGAGTTTGACTTTGGGTTTTTGACATATGTGGAGATGAGAAAGTGGTTGAGGGTTTTGGAGCAATATCACTAAGCAATTTGAGCAAGTAGACCATTAAGCAACCACTCATCCCATTTTAATAGTATTGGCTTTCCTATGGACTTAATGTGATGTTGGATCACTAAAATGAAAATGAAGAGTCTTGAGCTTTTGCCAATCTTTGTCCTTAGCATTTTGAGGGGTCCACATCTCTACTCCATGCCATGCCAATCATTGAACTTTCTGAAATATTTAACTTGAATGGATATTGGTTCAATGAGCTATATGTTGTTATGAATTACGAAAACCACCCGGGGATTAGTTGCACTTTCACCTCCTGAAGTATTAACTTACTGATCTCTGGCTTATTGGGTACATAGATGCGATCCTCAAACCATATGGTTCCTTGTTCATCCTCACGAAAACCCTTAGACTGAATATCTAGGGCGGCAACAAATCCTCTCGGAACTATCTCCAACCGGAGATCTCTGAGATCATCACATAAGTCATGCGGTAATCCTCCTGCTATGAGGGTGTTCACATAGCACGGCTCATTGCATCTGCTACAACATTTGCTTTCCCTAGGTGATAGTGTAATCTCATGTCATAATCCTTGATCAACTTCTCCTCTGCCTGAGGTTCAACTCCTTCTGCGTGAAAATATATTTCAAGCTCTTATGATCCGTGTAAACATCACAACTGTTTTCGACAAGGAAATGTCTCCAGGTCTTGAGCACGTGCACTACGGCTGCTAACTCCAAATCATGTGTGGCATAATTCATCTCGTGAGGCCGTAGCTATCTGGAGGTATAAATTACAACCGTTCCTTCCTGCATGAGCACACCTTCGAGTCCTTGACGAGAAGCGTCACAATATACCTAGTAATCCTTGCGTACATTCGACAAAATTAGCATTGGGGCTGTAACCAAACGTTTCTTCATCTCCTGAAAACTAGCTTCACAATCCTCGGTCCAATTGTACTTAGTTTCCTCCTTCAACAACTCAGTCATGGGCTTAGCAATCTTGGATAACTTCTAAACTAGACCTTCGATAATAACCTGCAAGTCCTTGACTAAGGTGGACGACTTCCATTTGGTGACTGCTTCAGCCTTGGTGGGGTCGCCTGCTATTCCTTCTCCTGAAATAACATGTCTGAGGAATCTGACTTCCTTCAACCGAAATTCACATTTGTTGAACTTGGCATATGACTGATGTTCCCGGAGTTTCTCCGAAAGTAGACGCAAGTGTTCCTTCTGTTCTTCCTCGCTCTTGGAGAAAACCAATATGTCGTCGATGAACGCCATGACAAACTTGTCTAGATATTCGATAAATACCTTGTTCATCATACTCATAAAATATCAGTGGCATTAGTCAATCCAAATGACATGAACGTATACTCATATAGATCGTACCTTGTGGTGAAAGCTTTTGGGTATATCATGTTCATGAATATTCAACTAATCATACCCTAATCGATGATCGGTCTTGGAGAATACTCTGGCTCCAACCAGCTGATCAAACAAATCATTAATCATCTGCAGAGGGCACTTTACGGTCACTTCGTTCAATGAACGACAATCCAGAACCATCCTCAAGGATTTATCCTTCTTCTCCACCAACAGAACTGGGGCTCCCCAAGGTGACGAGCTTGGGCGAATATATCCTTTCTCCAATAGCTCATTAATCTGCTTCTTGATTTCTTCCAAATCATTGGGGGGCATCCGACAAGGTCTCTTGGATATTGGGGCTTTGCATGGTAATAATCAATTTCTCTGTCCTGTGGCATTGCTGGCAATTCCTCTAGGAATACATCGGGAAAATCTTGCACTACTGGCACTTCCTCCTGAACAACTCCCGTGAGTGAATTTACTCGAGTATTCTTAGGTATGTGCATGGATACATACTTGATCCTCTTCTGCTCTGGGATGGTGAGCAAATTATCTTGCGGGCACAGTCAATGTTCCCTTCATACTTTGTCAACCAATCCATGCCTAGAATTACGCCCAATCCCTGTGACTCCAATACAATGAGGCCTACGGGAAACTCAGGTTTTCCGATGCTGAGGTTCAAGTGATAACCTAAGCCCGCCGTTATCTCACCTCCTAGGGAACTGACCTGAAGAGGGATCCTAAGGGTTCTAGTTGGGCAACCCATACTTTTCTACAACTACCCTTGATATGAATGAATGTGATGCACCAGAATCAAAAAGTACCAATATTGGACGTGAATTTAACTAGAACTTACCAATAACTGTCTCTGCCTGATCGTAAACCTCCTCCACATCAATGTGGTTCACATGAGCACGGATAAAAGGATTGGGCTTCTTGGTTGCTGAGTTTCCATTGCCGTTGTCGCTTCCATTTCCCTGCTTGGCCTCCGGACAATCGGTGGCATAATGTCTCGTCTTCTTGCACTTGAAGCAGGTGATATGACTCAGATCTTTCTAAGACGGAGCCAGACGGTGCTGACTACCGTTGCCTCCATTGCCCGTCTTGGAGTTGCCGTGGTTGTGACGGTTGTTCCCATTTCCTCCATGGGTGTGGTGAGTGTGTCCTCCTGATTCAGTGTTTCCCGAGTATGGGGTGTAGCGGGGCTTCTGCTGAGCTCCAGAGCTGTACTTCCCATGTGCATACTTCTTCTTACGATTATCTATCTGCTGCTGCTTGCCTTCAAAAATGATGGCCTTGTCTACCAGCTCCTGGTAGTTGTTTCCGATCGGTCTCTCAAGTGCGAAACGTGTATGAACAAAGTATTCATCATAAGAGATAAAAATTTTGGTAAGTCCTCCGTGTCCTATATCTTAAGTGCGCCGCACGCTTGAGCAAACTTCTTAAATTATTACGGATGACGGTAAAGTTCTACCCGATCAATCTCTCAAGTTTGCATCGGGCATGAATAAAGTTTTCATCCTAAGAGATAAAAATCTGATAAGTCCATCGTGCCTTATACCTTAAGTGCGGCACACGATTGAGCAAAGTTCTTCAATTGTTATGAGGACGGTAAAGTTCTTCGGGATCGTTCTCTCAAGAGTATAGCATGGGCTTCAACAATGATTTCATCATAAGATATAAAATTTTGATAAGTCCTTCATGCCTTATAGCTTAAGTGCGCTGCAAAGTTCTTAAATTTTTATCAATTACTGTAAAGCTCTTCCGTATCGATCTCTCAAGTGCGCAGCATGCATGTACTAAGTTTTCATCCTGAGAGATAAAAATCTAATAAGTCCATCGTGCCTTATACCTTAAGTGCGCCACACGCTTGAGCAAAGTTCTAAAATTGTTATGGATGACGGTACAGTTCTTGCAGATCATTCCCTCAAGTGTACAACACGTGCATGGATAATGATTTCACGTAAGAGATAAAATTTTGATAAGTCCTTCGTGCCTTATAGCTTAAGTGCGCCACACGCTTCAGCAAAGTTCTTAAATTTTTATCAATGAGTGTAAAGTTCTTTCGGATCGACACCTCAAGTGCGCAGCGCGCATGAACAAAGTTTTTATCCTAAGAGATAAAGTTTTATATGTCATTCTTTTCCAATACATTAAGTGCGCCATACGCTTGAGCGAAGTTCTTTCGGATCGATCTCTAAAGTGTGCAACATGCATGAACAAAGTTTTATCATAAGAGATATAATTTTGATAAGTCTTTCGTGCCCTATACCTTTTGTGCGCCAGATGCTTGAGCAAAGTTCTTAAAATGTTATGGATGACCGTAAAGTTCTTCTGGATCGATCTCTCAAGAGTGCAGCGTGCATGAACAAAGTTATATTCATAAGAGATAGAATTTTGATAAGTTCTTCGTGCCCTATACCTTAAGTGTGCCACGCGCTTGAGAAAAGTTCTTAAATTGTTATGGATGATGGTAAAGTTCTACCAGATTGATCTCTCAAGTGTGCAACGTGCATGAATAAAGTTTTCATCATAAGAGATAAAAAGTTTATAATCCCTTCGTGCCCTATGCATGAAGTGTGCCACGCACTTGAGCAAAGTTCTTAAATTGCTATGGATGACGATAAACTTCTTTTGAATCGATCTCTCAAGAGCGAAGCGTGCATAAACAAAGGTTTCATCCTAAGAGATAAAATTTTCATAAATCCTTCGTGCCCTATACCTTAAGTACACCACACGATTGAGCAAAGTTCTTACATTGTGATGGATGACAGTAAAGTTCTTCCCTATCGATCTCTGAAGTGTGCAACGTGTATTAAGAAAGTTTTCATCATAAGTGATAAAATTTTGATAATTCATTCATGCCCTATACCTTAAGTGTGCCACACGCTTGAGCAAAGTTCTTAAATTATTATGGATGATTGTAAAGTTCTTCCGGATCAATCTCTCAAGTTTGCAGCGGGCATGAACAAGGTTTTCATCCTATGAGATAAAAATCTGATATGTCCATCGTGCTTTACACCTTAAGTGTGCCACACGCTTGAGCAAAGATCTTAAATTGTTATGGATGACGATAAAGTTCTTCTGGATCGTTCTCTCAAGTACGCAGCGTGTGCATGTACATATATTTCATCATAAGAGATAATATTTTGATAAGTCCTTCGTGCCTTATAGCTTAAGTGCGCCACACGTTTGAGCAAAGTTCTTAAATAGTTATCAATGAGTGTAAAGTTCTTTCAGATCGATCTCCCAAGTGCGCAACGTGCATGAACAAAGTTTTATCCTAAGCGATAAAAAATTGATAAGTCATTCGTTCCCTATACATTAAGTGCGCCATACGCTTGAGCAAAGTTCTTTCGAATCGATCTATGAAGTGCGTGATGACCCACAAGTGTAGGGGATCTATCGTAGTCCTTTCGATAAGTAAGAGTGTCGAACCCAACGAGGAGGAGAAGGAAATGATAAGCGGTTTTCAGTAAGGTTTTCTCTGCAAGCACTGAAATTGTAGGTGATAGATAGTTTTGTGATAAGATAAATTGTAACGAGTAACAAGTAAATAAAGTAAATAAAGTGCAGCAAGGTGGCCCAATCCTTTATGTAGCACATGATAAGCCTGGACAATTTCTTATAATGAGAAAGGAGCTCCCGAGGACACATGGGAATTATCGTCAAGCTAGTTTTCATCACGTTCATATGATTCGCGTTTCGTACTTTGATAATTCGATATGTGGGTGGACCGGCGCTTGGGTACTGCCCTTACTTGGACAAGCATCCCACTTATGATTAGCCAATATTGCAAGCGTCCGCAACTACAAAAGAAGTATTAAGGTAAACCTAACCACAACATTAAACATATGGATCCAAATCACGCCCTAACGAAGCAACACATAAACTAGGGTTTAAGCTTCTATCACTGTAGCAACCCATCATCTACTTATTACTTTCCCATGCCTTCCTCTAGGCCCAAATAATGGTGAAGTGTCATGTAGTCGATGTTCACATAACACCACTAGAGGAAAAGACAACATACATCTCATCAAAATATCAAACGAATACCAAATTCACATGACTACTAATAGCAAGACTTCACACATGTCCTCAGGAACAAACGTAGCTACTCACAAAGCATATTCATGTTCATAATCAGAGGAGTAATAATATGCATAAAGGATCTGAACATATGATCTTCCACCAAGTAAATCAATTAGCATCATCTACAAGGAGTAATCAACACTACTAGGAACCCACAGGTACCAATTTGTGGTTTGGATACAAGATTGGATACAAGAGATGAACTAGGGTTTTGAGAGGAGATGGTGCTGGTGAAGATGTTGATGGAGATTGACCCCCTCCCGATGAGAGGATCGTTGGTGATGACGATGGTGATGATTTCCCCCTCCCGGAGGGAAGTGTCCCCGGCAGAACAGCTCCGCCGGAGCCCTAGATTGGTTCCGCCAAGGTTCCGCCTCGTGGCGGCGGAGTTTCGTTCCGTAAGCTTGCCCACGATTTTTTCCAGGGTGAAAGCCCTCATATAGCAGAAGATGGGCATCGGGGGGCCACCAGGGGCCCCAGGAGATAGGGGGCGCACCCAGTAGGGGTGGGCACGCCCCCACCCTCCTGGCCAGGGTGTAGGCGCCCTGATGTATTTCTTCCGCTCAATAATTCTTATTAATTTCAAAAACATGTTTTGTGAAGTTTCAGGATTTTTGGAGCAGTGCAGAATAGGTTTCCAATGTTTGCTCCTTTTCCAGCCAGAATTTTAGCTGCCGGCATTCCCCCTCTTCATGGTAAACCTTGTAAAATAAGAGAGAATAGCCATAAGTATTGAGATATAATGTGTAATAACAGCCCATAATGCAATAAATATTGATATAAAAGCATGATGCAAAATGGACGTATCAGTGCGCAACATGCATGAACAAAGTTTTATCATAAGAGATATAATTTTGTTAAGTTTTGTCCACCACATGCTTGAGCAAAGTTCTTAAATTTTTATGGATGACTGTAAAATTCTTCTGGATCGATCTCTCAAGTGCGAAGCATCCATGAACAAAATTTCTTCATAAGAGATAGAATTTTGATAAGTCTTCGTGCCCTATACCTTAAGTGTGCCACACGCTTGAGAAAAGTTCTTAAATTGTTATTGACGATGGTAAAGTTCTACCAGATCGATCTCTCAAGTATTCAACGTGCATGCATAAAGTTTTCATCATAAGAGATGAAAAGTTTATAAGCCCTTCGTGCCCTATACCTGAAGTGCGCTATGCGCTTGAGCAAAGTTCTTAAATTGTTATGGATGATGGTAAACTTCTTTCGGACGGATTTATCAAGTGTGAAGCATGCATAAACAAAGTTTTCATCTTAAGAGACCAAATTTTCATAAGTCCTTCGTGCCCTCTACCTTAAGTACGCCACACGCTTGAGCAAAGTTCTTACATTGTGATGGATGGTGGTAAAGTTCTTCCCTATCGATCTCTCAAGCGTGCAACGTGTATGAACAAAGTTTTCATCATAAGAGATTAATTTTTTGTAAGTCATTCGTGCCTTATACCTTAAGTGTGCCACACGCTTGAGCAAAGTTCTTAAATTATTATGGATCATGTGAACTAGATTATTGACTCTAGTGCAAGTGGGAGACTGAAGGAAATATGCCCTAGAGGCAATAATAAAGTTATTATTTATTTCCTTATTTCATGATAAATGTTTATTATTCATGCTAGAATTTTATTAACCGGAAACTTGATACATGTGTGAATACATAGACAAACAGAGTGTCACTAGAATGCCTCTACTTGAATAGCTCGTTGAATCAAAGATGGTTAAGTTTCCTAGCCATAGACATGAGTTGTCATTTGATTAACGGGATCACATCATTACAGAATGATGTGATTGACTTGACCCATTCCGTTAGCTTAACACTTGATCATTTAGTATGTTGCTATTGCTTTCTTCATGACTTATACATGTTCCTATGACTATGAGATTATGCAATTCCTGTTTACCGGAGGAACACTTTGTGTGCTACCAAACGTCACAACGTAACTGGGTGATTATAGAGGAGCTCTACAGGTGTCTCCGAAGGTACATGTTGAGTTGGCGTATTTCGAGATTAGGGTTTGTCACTCCGATTGTCGATGAGGTATCTCTGGGCCCTCTCGGTAATGCACATCACTATAAGCCCTGCAAGCAATGTAGCTAATGAGTTAGTTACTGTATGATGCATTACATAACGAGTAAAGAGACTTGCCGGTAACGAGATTGAACTAGGTATTGAGATACCGACGATCGAATCTCGGGCAAGTAACATACCGATGACAAAGGGAACAACGTATGTTGTTATGTTGTTTGACCTATAAAGATCTTCGTGGAATATGTGGGAGCCAATATGAGCATCCAGGTTCTGCTATTGGTTATTGACCGGAGACGTGTCTCGGTCATGTCTACATTGTTCTCGAACCCGTAGGGTCCGAATGCTTAAAGTTAGAAGACAGTTATATTATGAGTTCATGTGTTTTGATGTACCGAAGATAGTTCGGAGTCCCGGATGTGATCATGGACATGACGAGGAGTCTCGAAATGGTCGAGACATGAAGATTGATATATTGGACGACTATATTCGGACACCGGAATGGTTCCGGGGGTTATCGGATATATACCGGAGTACCAGGGGTTTACCGGAACCCCCCAGGGGGTTAATGGGCCTCATGGGCCCAAAGTGGAGAAGAGGAGGGGCGGCCAGGGCAGGCCGCGCGCTGATACGTCTCCAACGTATCTATAATTTTTGATTGTTTCATGCTATTATATTACC
Source organism: Triticum timopheevii (assembly GCA_963921465.1). NCBI lineage: Eukaryota > Viridiplantae > Streptophyta > Magnoliopsida > Poales > Poaceae > Triticum > Triticum timopheevii. Next base: position 12,903,718 of record OY997272.1, on the reverse strand, counting down.
CCTTTTGGGTGTTTATGGACATTATTTTACACATTTATATCATTTTGGGACTAACCTACTAACCGGAGGCCCAGCCCGTATTGCTATTTTTTTGCCTATTTCAGTATTTCGAAGAAAAGAAATATCAAACGGAGTCCAAACGGAATGAAACCTTCGGGAGCGTGATTTTTTGGAACGAACGTGATCCAGAGGACTTGGAGTGCAAGTCAAGAAGCAACCGAGGTGGCCACGAGATGGTAGGGCGCGCCCCCTGTCTCGTGGGCCCCTCGGGCGGCCACCGACGTACTTCTTCCTCCTATATAAGCCTACGTACCACGGAAATATCCAGGGAGCCAACCAAACACAATTTCCACCACCGTAACCTTCTGTATCCGCGAGATCCCATCTTGGAGCCTTCGCCGGCGCTCCGCCGGAGGGGGAATCGACCACAGAGGGCTTCTACATCAACACCATAGCCCCTCCGATGAGTTGTGAGTAGTTTACCACAGACCTTCGGGTCCATAGTTATTAGCTAGATGGCTTCTTCTCTCTTTTTGGATCTCAATACAATGTTCTCCCCCTCTCTTGAGGAGATCTATTCGATGTAAACTCTTTTTGCGGTGTGTTTGTCGAGATCCGATGAATTGTGGGTTTATGATCAAGTTTATCTATGTGAAATATTTGAATCTCCTCTGAATTCTTTTATGTATGATTGAGTTATCTTTGCAAGTCTCTTCGAATTATCAGTTTAGTTTGGCCTACTAGATTGATCTTTCTTGCCATGGGAGAAGTGTTTAGCTTTGGGTTCAATCTTGCGGTGTCCTTACCCAGTGACAGAAAGGGTTGCAAGGCACGTATTGTATCGTTGCCATCGAGGATAAAAAGACGGGGTTTATATCATATTGCATGAGTTTATCCCTCTACATCATGTCATCTTGCTTAAGGCATTACTCTGTTCTTATGAACTTAATACTCTAGATGCAAGCAGGAGTCGGTCGATGTGTGGAGTAATAGTAGTAGATGCAGGCAGGAGTCGGTCTACTTGTCACGGACGTGATGCCTATATACATGATCATGCCTAGATAATCTCATAATTATTTGCTTTTCTATCAATTACTCGACAGTAATTTTGCACCCACCGTAATACTTATGCTATCTTGAGAGAAGCCACTAGTGAAACCTATGGCCCCCGGGTCTATCTCTTATCATATTTGCTTCCAATCTACTTTTATTTGCATCTTTACTTTTTGCATCTATATTATAAAATACCAAAAATATATTTATCTTATCATACTATCTCTATTAGATCTCACTTTTGCAAGTGGCCGTGAAGGGATTGACAACCCCTTTATTGCGTTGGTTGCGTGTTCTTTGTTTGTTTGTGTAGGTGCGTGGGACTTTTGAGGAGCCTCCTACTGGATTGATACCTTGGTTCTCAAAAACCGAGGGAAATATTTACGCTACTATTGCTGCATCACCCTTTCCTCTTCAAGGAAAACCAATGCAAGCGCAAGATGTAGCACGCGCCCCCTCCCCCTCTAGTCCGAATAGGACAAGGAGGGGGGGCGGCGCCCCCCTTTCCTTCCTCCTCTCTATCCCTTCCTTCCCCCTCTCCTACTTGGACAAGGAAAGGAGGGAGTCCTACTCCCGGTGGGAGTAGGAATCCTCCTGGCGCGCCCCCTCCTAGCCGACCGCCCCTCCCCCTTGCTCTTTCATATACGAGGGCAGGGGGCACCTCTAGACAGAACAACAATTGATCCTTGAGATCTATTAGCTGTGTGCGGTGCCCCCCTCCACGATATACCACCTCGATAATACCTTAGCGGTGCTTAGGCGAAGCCCTGCGTCGGTAGAACATCATCATCTTCAGCACACCGTCGTGCTGACGGAACTCTCCCTCGACACTCGGCTGGATCGGAGTTCGAGGGACGTCATCGAGCTGAACGTGTGCTGAACTTGGAGGTGCCGTGCTTTCGGTGCTCGATCGGTCGGATCGTGAAGACGTACGACTACATCAACCGCGTTGTGCTAACGCTTCCGTTTTCGGTCTACGAGGGTACGTGGACAATACTCTCCCCTCTCGTTGCTATGCATCAGCATGATCTTGCGTGTGCGTAGGAAATTTTTGAAATTACTACGTTCCCCAACAATTACCTGAGATATATTGTTTGATTCTTTGACTGTTCACCACCCTCGGACTTGTTCCTTTGAAGTTGTTGATTTTTATGGCACCATAATGATAGACCTCCTCGATAACGTAAGGACCTTCCCAATTAGAGAGAAGTTTTCCTGCAAAAAATCTTAAATGAGAGTTGGATAGCAACACATAATCACCTACGTTAAACTCACGCTTTTGTATTCTTTTGTCATGCCATCTTTTAACTTTTTCTTTGAACAGCTTGGCATTCCCATAGGCTTGGGTTCTCCATTCCTCAAGTGAGCTAATATCAAATAACCTCTTCTCACCGGCAAGTTTGAAGTCATAGTTGAGCTCTTTAATAGCCCAATATGCTTTATGTTCAAGTTCGAGAGGTAAGTGACATGCTTTTCCATAAACCATCTTATACGTAGACATACCCATAGGATTTTTGTATGCAGTTCTATAGTCCCATAATGCATCATCAAGTTTCTTGGACCAATTCTTCCTAGATCTATTAACAGTCTTTTGCAAAATTAACTTGAGCTCTCTATTACTCAACTCTACTTGACCACTAGACTGTGGGTGATAAGGAGATGCAATTCTATAATTAACATCATACTTAGTAAGCATTTTACGAAAAGCACCATGAATAAAATGTGAACCACCATCAGTCATAAGATATCTAGGGACTCCAAACCTTGGAAAAATTAACTTTTTTAAGCATCTTAATAGAGGTGTTATGATCATCACTAGTAGTTGGAATAGCTTCTACCCACTTAGTAACGTAATCAACAGCAACTAAAATATGTGTGTATCCATTAGAGGCAGGAAAAAGTCCCATATAATCAAAGCCCCAAACATCAAATGGTTCAATAACAAGAGAATAATTCATAGGCATTTCTTGACGTGTACTAATATTACCAATTCTTTGACATTCATCACAAGACAAGACAAACTTACGAGCATCTTTGAAGAGAGTAGGCCAATAAAAACCGGATTGCAATACCTTATGTGCAGTTCTATCTCCAGCATGGTGTCCTCCATATGGTCGGAGTGACACTTGCATAGGATCTGTTCCTGTTCATGCTCAGGTACACAACGTCTAATAACACCATCTACTCCTTCTTTATAAAGGTGTGGGTTATCCCAGAAGTAATGTCTTAAATCATAAAAGAACTCTTTCTTTTGCTGGTATGTGAAACTAGGTGGTATAAATTTAGCAAAAATGTAATTAGCATAGTCAGCATACCATGGAGTAGTATGAGAAGCATTCACGACCGCTAATTGTTCATCAGGAAAGCAATCATCAATAGGTAGTGGGTCATCAAGAACATTCTCTAACCTAGACAAGTTGTCTGCAACGGGGTTCTCAGCTCCCTTTCTTTCAATAATATGCAAATCAAATTCTTGGAGCAAGAGAATCCATCTAATAAGTCTAGGCTTAGCATCTTTATTTTCCATAAGATATTTAATAGCAGCATGATCAGTGTGAATAGTAACTTTAGAGTCAACAATGTAAGGTCTGAACTTATCACAAGCAAATACAACTGCTAAGAATTCTTTTTCAGTGGTAGCATAATTTCTCTGAGCAGTATCAAGAGTTTTACTAGCATACTGGATAACATTTAATTTCTTATCAACTCTTTGCCCTAGAAGAGCACCTACAGCATAATCACTAGCATCACACATAATTTCAAAGGGTAAATCCCAATCAGGTGGCTGAACAATAGGTGCAGTGATCAAAGCTTTCTTAAGTATTTCAAATGCTTCTACACAATCATCATCAAAGACAAAAGGAATATCTTTTTGCAATAAATTAGTCAGAGGCCTAGAGATTTTAGAAAAGTCCTTAATGAACCTCCTATAAAAACCGGCATGACCAAGGAAACTTCTTATACCTTTTATGTCCTTGGGACATGTCATCTTTTCAATAGCATCAACTTTAGCTTTATCAACTTCAATACCTCTCTCAGAAATCTTATGCCCCAAGACAATGCCTTCATTAACCATAAAGGGGCGCTTTTCCCAATTCAAGACGAGACTAGTGTCTTCACATCTCTGCTAAACTCGATCAAGGTTGCTCAAGCAATCATCAATAGAGGATCCATAAATGGAGAAGTCATCCATGAATACCTCACAAATCTTTTCAAAAAAGTCAGAGAATATAGCCATCATACATCTTTGAAAGGTAGCAGGTGCATTACATAAACCAAAAGGCATACGTCTATAAGCAAAAGTACCGAAAAGGCAACTAAAAGTAGTTTTTGATTGATCCTCCGCTGACACAGGTATTTCAGAGAAACCAGAATAACAATCTAGAAAGCAGAAATGTGTGTGTTTGGATAGTCTTTCTAGCATTTGATCAATAAAAGGTAAAGGGCAATGATCTTTCTTAGTAGCTTTATTTAATTTACGGAAATCAATTACCATCCAATAACCTGTCATAATTCTTTGCGGGGTCAATTCATCTTTATCATTAGGAACGACAGTAATACCTCCCTTCTTAGGAACGCAATGGACAGGGCATACCCAATCACTATCAGCAATGAGATATATTATACCTACCTCAAGGAGCTTTAGTATCTCCTTTCTTACCACTTCTTTCATCTTAGAATTTAACCGTCGTTGAGGATCTCTAACTGGTTTGGCATCTTTCTCCAATTTTATTTTGTGTTGGCATAGAGTGGGACTAATGCCCTTAAGATCATCCAGAGTATATCCAATAGCCGCACGGTGCTTCTTCAGAGTTTTCAATAATCTTTCCTCTTCTTGCTCTGAAAGGTTAGCACTAATAATAACAGGATATATCTTATTTTCATCAAGATAAGCATATTTAAGATTATCAGGTAATGGTTTGAGCTCAAACACGGGATCACCCTTGGGTGGAGGGGGATCCCCTAGGATTTCAACAGGTAAGTTGTATTTCAGAATAAGACCCTGTTGAAGGAATACTTCATCTATTTCCCTTCTTTCATTCATAAACATATCGTTTTCATGGTCTAGCAAATATTGTTCTAACGGATCAGTAGGAGGTACGACAATAGAAGCAAGACCAATAATTTCATCCTTACTAGGCAATTCTTTATCACGGGGTTGTCTATGAAACTTAGCAGAATTAAACTCAGGAGACATATCCCCTAAGCCAATTGTAGCAACATCCTTTTTCCAATCAATCCTAGCATTAACGGTGCTCAAGAAGGGTCTGCCAAATATAATGGGACAAAAGTCATCTTGTGGGGAACCAAGAACAAGAAAATCAGCAGGATATTTAACTTTCCCACACAAGACTTTAACATCTCTAACAATCCCAACTGGTGAAATAGTATCTCTATTGGCAAGCTTAATAGTAACATCAATACCTTCTAACTCAGCGGGTGCAATATCATGCATAATTTCATTATATAAGGAAATAGGTATTGCACTAACACTAGCACCCATATCACATAAGCCATGATAACAATGATCTCCTATTTTAACAGAAATAACAGGCATGCCTACAACAGGTCTATGTCTCTTAGCATCTGGTCTAGCAATATTAGCAGCCTGTTCACAGAAGTAAATAACATGCCCATCTATATTATCATCCAAGAGATCTTTAACCATAGCAATACTAGGTTCAACTTTAATTTTCTCAGGAGGTGTATATGTTCTAGTATTACTCTTACGAACAACAGTTGAAGCTTTAGCATGATCCTTTATCCTAACAAGGAAATGTGGTTTCTCAACATAAGTAGTAGGAACAATAGGATCATTATAAGTGATAGTCTTTTCTTCAACTGTAATAGGTGCAACTACCTTTACTTCAGTAGGGGATTATATTTAAACCAATTCTCCTTAGGGAGATCAATGTGAGTAGCAAAAGATTCACAAAAAGCAGCTACTATCTCAGAGTCAAGTCCATATTTAGTGCTAAATCCACGAAAAGCATCGGTATCCATAAAAGATTTAACAAAATCAAACTTAGGTGTCATACCTGACTCCTTACCATCATCGGAACCCCAATCTTCAGAGTTGCGTTTAATTCTTTCCAATAAATCCCACTTGAATTCAGTAGTCTTCAGCATATAAGAACCAGCACAGGAAGTATCGAGCATGGTGCGATCATTGAGAGAAAGCCGAGCATAAATTTTTTGAATAATCATTTCTCTTGAGAGCTCATGATTGGGGCATGAATATAACATTGACTTAAGCCTCCCCCAAGCTTGAGCGATACTCTCTCCTTCGCGAGGCCAGAAATTATATATGTAATTACGATCACGATGAACAAGATGCAAAGGATAGAACTTCTGGTGAAATTCCAGCTTCAATCGTTTATAATTCCAAGATCCCGTATCATCACATAGCCTATACCATGTCAATGCATCTCCCTTCAAAAATAAAGGGAAGACCTTCCTTTTGACAACATCATCGGGAATACCTGCAAGTTTAAATAATCCACAAACTTCATCCACAAAGATAAGGTGTAAATCGGGATGCAATGTTCCATCTCCTGGAAAGGGATTAGCTAGCAGTTTCTCTATCATACCCGAAGGAATCTCAAAGTAAACATTTTCAGTAGATTCAGTAGGTTGAGGAGCAACTCTTTGCTCTACTGGCCGGGGCGAAGATACCCCAAACAAGCCCCTCAAAGGATTAGTTTCCATAGCAACAAGTGACAGAAAATTTTAGCACACTATATAAATGTTTCCTTACCAAGTTCCACTCACCAAAGGAGCTTCACTCCCTGGCAACGGTGCCAGAAAAGAGTCTTGATGACCCACAATTATAGGGGATCTATCATAGTCCTTTTGATAAGTAAGAGTGTCGAACCCAACGACGAGCAGAAGGAAATGACAAGCGGTTTTCAGTAAGGTATTCTTTGCAAGCACTGAAATTGTAGGTAACAGATAGTTTTGTGATAAGATAATTTGTAACGGGTAACAAGCAAAGAAAGTAAATAAGGTGCAGCAAGGTGGCCCAATCCTTTTCGTAGCAAAGGACAAGCCTGGACAATTTGTTATAATGAGAAAAGCGCTCCCGAGGCCACATGTGAATTATCGTCAAGCTAGTTTTCATCACGCTCATATGATTCGCGTTCGGTACTTTGATAATTTGATATGTGGGTGGACCGGTGCTTGGGTACTGCCCTTTCTTGGACAAGCATCCCACTTATGATTAACCCCTATTGCAAGCATCCGCAACTACAAAAGAAGTATTAAGGTAAACCTAACCATAGCATGAAATAGTGGATCCAAATCAGCCCCTTACGAAGCAATGCATAAACTAGGGTTTAAGCTTCTGTCACTCTAGCAACCCATCATCTACTTATTACTTCCCAATGCCTTCCTCTAGGCCCAAATAATGGTGAAGTGTCATGTAGTCGACGTTCACATAACACCACTAGGAGAGACAACATACATCTCATCAAAATATCGAACGAATACCAAATTCACATGACTACTGATAGCAAGACTTCACCATGTCCTCAGGAACAAACGTAACTAATCACAAAGCATATTCATGTTCATGATCAGTGGAGTATTAATATGCATTAAGGATCTGAACATATGATCTTTCACCAAGTAAACCAATTAGCATCAACTACAAGGAGTAATCAACACTACTAGCAACCCACAGGTACCAATTTGTGGTTTTGATACAAGATTGGAATACAAGAGATGAACTAGGGTTTTGAGAGGATATGGTGTTGGTGAAGATGTCGATGGATATTGACCCCCTTCCGATGAGAGGATCGTTGGTGATGACGATGGTGATGATTTCCCCCTCCCGGAGGGAAGTTTCCCCAGCAGAACAGCTCCACCGGAGCCTTAGATTGGTTCCGCCTCGTGGCGGCGGAGTTTCGTTCCGTAACCTTGCTTATGATTTTCTCCAGGGCAAGAGGCTTCATATAGCAGAATATGGGCATCGGAGGGCCAACGGGGGCCCGGGAAACAGGGGGCGCACCCAGTAGGGGGGGGGGGGGCGCCCCCACCCTCCTGGCCAGGGTGTGGGCCCCCTCTGGTATTTTCTTCGCTCAATAATTCTTATTAATTCCAAAAGTGACATCCGTGGAGTTTCAGGATTTTTGGAGCTGTGCAGAATAGGTTTCCAATATTTGCTCCTTTTCCGGCCAGAATCCCAGTTGCCGGCATTCTCCCTCTTCATGATAAATCTTGTAAAATAAGAGAGAATAGCCATAAGTATTGTGACATAACGTGTAATAACAACCCATAATGCAATAAATATTGATATAAAAGCATGATGCAAAATGGACGTATCAGAGGCGCGCCTACCCACCAGGGCACGCCGAGCAGGCTTGTGGGTCCCCTGGACCCCTTCCTGATCTAATTCTAGCGCTCCTTCTCCCCGAGAAAAAAATCAGAAAGTTCCCTTGCGTTTTATGATACAGAGCCGCCACCAACTCCCGTTCTTCATCGAAAGTCCTGACTTGGAGTCCCTTCGTGGCTCCGGAGGGAGGGATTCGCCATCGTCGTCATCACCAACCCTTCTCTATCAACAATTTCATGATGCTCACAATCATATGCGAGTAATCCCCTTGTAGGCATACTGGAGGTAGATGGAGATGGATGAAATTTCATATGCAATAATGTCCATTTGTTAGGACAACATAGTGGATATTAGGGATTAAGCCGTAACAAATTGACATGATTTGTTCTTAGATTGATGTTGGTATGACTTTGTTATGCTTAATGCTTGTCACTAGGGGCCGAGAGCCATGATTTCAGATCTGAACATGTTATGCTTTCATGAATATATTTGTGTTCTTAATCTTACTTGCAAGTTGTATGCACTTGTTATCGTTCTGAACCTTAGACCCCCAAGGTGACACTGATTGGGACATCGACGAGGATGCCTTTAACTTGAGGAGCTCATCTATCATCATGTGTTAATGCTTTGTTCTGGTTCTCTAAAAGGAACGCCTTAATTACCCTCGGTTTCCATTAGGACCCCGCTGCCACGGGAGGGTAGGACAAAAAATATCATTCATGTTCTTACCGTGAGCACATATGACTATATACGGAATACATGCCTACATATGATTGATGAATTGGAGCTATTGTGTATCGCTCTAGGTTGTGACAGTTGCATATTGAATTTCATCCGGTTACCATCGCTACTCCATGCCTACCCTTTATTGTATTGTCTTTGCTAAAGTTACCACTACAACTGTTCTGCAAACTTGTTAGTATTGCTGCTGCTACCGTTACTTTATCACTATTGCTATGACTGCTATCATATTACCGTGATACTAATAATTTGCTGCTAGAAAAGTTATCTCTCAGGTGTTGTTGAATTGACAGCTCAACTGTTAAGGCTTATAAATATTTTTTGGCTCCTCTTGTGTCGAATCAATAAATTAGGGTGAAATACTACCCTCAAAGACTGTCACGGTCCCCTATACTTGTGGGTCATCAATTGACCGTACCTGAAATATGCTCTGGTTACTTGTGTGCCATTTCTTTGTTAATTCTCATTTTGTCAAAGATTGAGTTGATGCTCAATTCTGAATACAAGTCCTTTGTAATGTATATTCAGTTTGGCATTTCAGTGTTAAACTACGGTTGAAATGGTTATGTATTGGATTTAAATCCACGATTACGTATTGAGTTTAAATCGGTTTCAGTTCAAATCACACTGGGTTCAGTTTTGGTTGGGTTGAAAATAATATTAAATGGGTCCAGTTGGGGTTGGGCTGAGAGAGACATGTGTATGTGCATGGTTGACGTATTGTTCAGTTTTGAAACCATTCTCAAATTTAAATACTGTGCGCTGTTGCTTTGAAAATCTGGTCTGATATCATCTCCAATTTTAAAATCAGCTTTTCCTTATTTATCTTTTATACTTTCTTGTTTCTCTTCATTCACATTGGACAGGGATGTATATCTAGCATGAAACAACATTAACCCATCCCATCAATGAAACCATAAGAGGACAATCATATAGACTATAAACTCTGAGAGTGTAAGACAGATCAATTAAAACTAAACTTCAATCTACATATGAGATCTTTAGCTCATCTAAGAATGTTGACCGGACGAATACCTGAGAAAGATATATATTATCTTAGTATTTTTTCTACCAATGCCGCTCATATTAGAAGGACTAACTTTTTAGTGCAAAATTTGTAAGCATAATTGGTCTCATTGCTTGTCATAATTATGCGTGCCGATGGAGTGTAATGATGACAGAATAAAATAATATGGAATTTTGAGATATCAAAATCATAGTAATCCTTCTCATCCCCCCCCCCCCCCCCCCCCAAAGGATAGATTGGCTCCATGACCTAACACATTGACACTATCGCGCTTATGCGATTTGGTGTTTTCACAGACACCATTTTTTTTTGGTTCACCTAGTCCAAAATTTTGGGAAAAACAATATTGTTGTAGTACTGTTAAAATTCCGATGTCATATTTTTAACCATGGCAAATCAAACATTTTTCATGTCAAATTATGTTGTCATGAGGATGACAATTTTGCGCATAGGTTGCATTAAATGCCGACCAAACAATTGTAGCATAGCTCGCTCCTGCATATTGCCCATTAAGTGTTAATGATAACCATTGAGTGCGGCCGTGTATATATGGAGATCTTTTTTGTAGGATCATATATGATGATTTGTACGCAACAGCTGGTGGTGATATATGTGTTGGACATCCAAATGCCCTTTTCATTACTTTTTGGGAAATTAGAGCTAATAAAGTTTATTTTTCGAAGCGAACCAACCTGTGGTTGGATGGTTATAAGGACCGTGGTATCCCCAGCCCACCAGGGTTCAAATCATGGTGCTCGCATTTATTCCTGAAGATGATATGCCGGGTTCAAGTCATGGTGCTCGCATTTATTCCTGAAGATGATATGCCGGCTCAGTCTTTCGGAGGTGCTCATAGGGGTAGAGTGTGCGTGTGTGCGTTCATAGGAGTGAGTGTATGCACGTGTATATGAGCGCTTGTGTCTGTACTGATGTTAAAAAAAGTATATTTTTCGAATATGCCTCTACTCACCTGATTATTATTTTGACGCCGCCTCTATGGCCGTTAGATCCGCTTTTCATCGGACGACCCACAACAACCTACCATAGGATAGCTTTCTTTTTTTACAACATCGTCCTTTTGTAAATCCCTTCGAACGCAACTAGGGGTATGTTGTAGACCGACCAGGGGAGGGTAGGACCGTTGCCGGCGTGAGGTGGCTCCATGGCCAGGCGTGGTAGGAAGCCGAGCTCGGATGGTTTCGGAGATCTGCAGATTAGAGAGGAAGGTGAGAGAGAAGGAGTGAGAGAAGAACTAGAAGGGTGTGTGGGGTGATGCTCCGGCGAGCTCGACGGGCGGGAGCTCGGTGTGGATGTGCTTACCTTTGGCAGGGACGATGGCGACAGAGGTCCCCAACAACGGCCGCCTCCTGGTCTTAGATCCAAGAGCGGAGATTCTTTCTGCGACGAAGGTCCTCTTGTTGCAACAAGGGTCTTTTTATCGGCGACAGACACGGCCATGAGTCAACGACGGATACCGTAGCAATTACGATATTGATGGCCACAAGCCGAAGGTGCTTTCTACAACAAACAAAGGTCCTACAACAAACAAAGCCGAGGGAAACAGACGACCAATGACATGGTGAACATCATAGATCAGAACGCTTGCGTCCAAATCAGTCTCTTTCAAAAATCAATCCGCCGACTCGTGTAGCATGCCCCTTATATTTCACACGGTTCTCAAATCTTCTTTGTTTTGCCCCTTATACGCTTCACACGGTTCTCAAATCTTATGTGTTCAAAAAAAGAAAAAACTTCTTTGTTTGCCTTGCAACTTGAGTCGGAATCGAACAGTCAATCCAAGCCCTAAATTTCCCCATCGCCCAGCCCCAATAACACCACCGCGCCCAAACCCTCAAGCCACCAAGCCATGGCCAGGCCGCCGCTCTGAGCCTTCGAGGACGAGCCGTGCGCGTTTGAGAGGAGAAGGAGTTGCATCCGCGGAGAAGGACGGCTGGCCGGCTGGGTCATCACTGCTCCTGCCGTGCAAGAAAGGAAGGAAGTCTCGAAGGTGAGAAGGAAAATCTCATCTTGTTCTCGGTGCTTTTCTCGTGTTACGCCTGTTAATTCCATACTGTTCTCGATCGCGCCGCCCGCCGCCACGGTGCAATCCAACCGGAACCCCCACCTTCATTCCCTGCTCGGACGGTGTGCCCGCGGGCGATGGCGCTGGTGCCGAACCCAAGCCAACCGGGCTTCCGGATCTACGAGCCGAGTTTCTCCTACTGGTACCCTTCGCTGGAGCAAGACTCCGAGTCGAGATCTCATCTGCTGCACAAGATCGGCGCCTTCTACCGCAAGGCGCGGAAGCGGCTCCCGCGCCGCCGGCCGCAGGGCCTCTGCGTCGGCCTCCTCGACCCGGTCTCCAACATCGTCATCAACAGTCTCATCTCCTCCTGCAAGCGCAAACGCGACGCTGGATCCAGTTGCTGCAATGGTGTGCAAGACGACCTAGAGCGCCGCTCGCTTGACGCCCTGGTGGCGTTCCTCACCCGCTTGTTCCCCAACCTACCCGAGAGCCTGGCCGTGCATTACCTGCGCCTCGCCGACGCCGACGCCCTAGTCGCCGCCCGCGTCATCGTGGCGCACCATGGCATGAAGAGGTTTGATGACTCGGAGCCAGCCGTCCTGGACATGGCCCCCATCAAGTGTGCCGCACTGGCTGTCGGGTACCCCGACCCCGACCGCCTCGTCCATGCCTGGCGCAACATCTCCGGCCGCATTGACGACACTCGGCACCTCCTCGCCATGTTGCACAAACCATCGTCCGACCGCTCCCATGGCACTAGCAAGCTCGCCAGGATGCTTAAGACACCACCATCCCACCGCTCCTGCATCATTAGCAAGCTCATCAGGATGCTTAACAACGGACCATCGCCCGGCTGTGAAAAAGACATATGGTGGGCATGGCGGCTCGCGGCTTTTTGTCGCAGTCGTCCCTGCAGCGACCCGTACCTGCACACCGGCTTGCTCAGCCGGACACTCCAGGACGCCATCCACGGTTTTTACCTCCAGGCCCTCGCCCGGTTGCCAGCAGGCTCTAGCTTCCACCGCAGCCTGCTCAAGGCCGGCTACTGCTACGGCCCTCTTGATCCCATCTCAAACATCATCGTCAACACCATCTGGTATGACACTGCATTCCCACCTACCATGAAACTCGAGCTGGACCTGGATGTGATCGGCACGCAGGGTCTCCACCGGGTGGAGAACCGCTCCTTGTATGGCCTGGCCTCCTTCCTCTGCACACGCTATCATCGTTTCGATTTCCATCAAGCTCTGCAATGCCTGGTCCAGGCAGATGCCAACCTTGTGCTCGCCGATCCCAACCTTGATCCTTCCACTCGCTCTGCCCCATCCTTTGGAATGGGGGGAACTGTGCTGATGAGGTGCCGACCAGCTTCTCCCCCCCTTTGCAATGTTGTTGAAGCTCAAGGCCCCCCGGACACCAGTCTAGAGGAAGCCTTCTTGGCCGCCGCGACTGCAGCCTCTCACCCCAACCCGGACGCCCAAGTAAAGCTTCTTACTTCATGTAAGGCGATGTTAGAATCTGCCTTGCCTCTGCTGCAGCATGGCTCCGACAAGCTCTCTTATCAAGATGTTAAGCGGCTTGCCATGTTGCTGTGTCCCGAATCTGCCCATGACTGCGAGAGGGCATTTCTCCCACTCCCCCTCACGGTTTACCCCCGTGTAAAGCTACCAGGCATGTATACAAGAATCTCCAAGAAGGTCAATGCTCTGCTGAATGCATATGCTCAGATGCCAAATGGGGTAGGTTCTGATGTGCTTGTTGTTGGTTATTGCTAACGTTTCTCATCTACTGGTATATGCTCACTAAATGTCGAATTGCAGGATCCGAAATTCGAGCTTCATACGATTTGTGGTTTGAATGACCGTGTCTGCGGCCCTACTTCCTTTCCTCCTAAGTATGGCCACTCTCATGTCAATTTCGTGGCTACTCCCAAAAGCCCTTGTGGTGGTGCTGCGGCATTGTTTTTTGCTGAAATTAGCAACAATGACCAAGACAACGAGTCCTTCTGTTGCCATGTTGCTCTGCCTCCGGCATGTGCTGGTATGCTATAACCAAACCATATGCCAATATTTTTTTCCCATGTCCTATTAGGTATATCTTGCTGTAAATGTTATATGCAAAGTCCGAAGCACCATGATGCATCTTTACCATAGCTTACCATTTGACTGTTTTATTATTCCGTCAGCCTAAACCCTCTTATCCAGAGTAAAAAATAAAAAGGAGGTCATTCAAGAAAAAGAAGTGTCGAGGATAAACATAATTGAATGCCTTTACTTGAATATCTACATGTTTATAGGTTTGTTAACTCAAACGTTTTGATCAAGCAGCCTGCCATAGTGATCAACATGTAGCTGGATGATCCCTTCATCACCGTGCTCATTTCCTCATTCAACAAAATAAAAATAATGGTTTAGAAGCAGCTATGTCGGCCATCCATGCATCGTTTCTATAGGCATTACGTATGGTTTCTGTCAACATTCTAAGGCTCCATGTTTGGCAAAGCTTGAAAACTGCATAGCATTTCATTTTTGATATTTTTCTATGCACATGTAGTTTATGATGTAACCTTCAATATTAATTATCTCATGTGTTGGCAGCACAAATTCGGTGTCTTTACTGTGAGTACATTGGGACTAGAATTGTGCATCCAGTCGGGATAGACTTCCATGGGCGTGAGTTGGAGTTTGAGAATATGGCCTGCGGAAAAGACCCCCGTAATGGTGACTATGTTCCTCCATGGAGGGCACCATACTACAGCAACTCGCAAATCATCAACAATAGGCGCGGCTTCGCAGAGAATGTTTATGGCAGAGAGAAAGAAGATAGCCTCTATGATGACTTGGATGAGCACAAGAGTGTGGATCTGGGGTCCATGAGTATTCGACAAATATTTTTAGAAATCTAGAGTTCGGTCAAAGCTACACAAGACTGAGTATTATGTGTAGTTCTGTGACTATGCAGAACAAGTCAAGTTTATGTTGTCTTAGAGGTAGGATAGTGCTCGTGAAATCTAACAGATGGTTATTGTACTAGTATTACAATATTCATATGGTATTTGAAAGATTTGTGTTAGTGATGCTATTTGAGTGTGGAAACTGCAGTATATATAATCTAAACTATGTAACTGCTTCAGTTGGCAGACGGTGCTGCATCTTTGTTGTTGAATTTGGTCGTGCTCCAGTTTCTGTTATTGCTCTAATGCTGGGGATATCGGATGGTACTACAGAATTGGTCATGACTTGATGTCAACCCTGTCCCTCATTAGCAATCCTTCAATTTATTTATCTGCAGTTGCGGGGGCTTGAAATGTTTCATCTTGTTTTTTGATTAGTGAGCTTTGAGCACATGATTGTTGCGAATGGCTGCCTAAAATAGCTACATTTTCTCTAGTTTGTAGGGTAAACTCGTTTTGAAGATGTATTTGAAACGAAATCTACCTGCCAGCATTGCCAACCTTTCCACCGGAACAAGGTTGGTGCCGTCGATCCGGTCACTTGCGGCACTCTAGGCACAAAGCTGGAAAGAGCATCAGTCAGTCTCCCTCTAGATCCAAAGCACTCTGCATCGCGCTCCTCCTACTCGCGTGCCGCTGCTCCGTTAGTTGCAGCCGCTCATCGGAGCTCTTCACCGGCGCTGGAAGGGATGCCGTGCTGCTATGGCTGCCACCACGTGCCCTGCTCCGGCCTGTCGCCAACACTTCCACCTCTGCTTCGCGCGGTGAGGCCACGCTCTGCTCCTCACCCGTGCCCGCTGCCTCCTCCCCAGATGCAAAGCTGCTGCCTCCTGCATCTTCCTGCCAGGAGTCGCCAGTTGCCTGCCGGCCGGCGCGTGCTGGCCCTTCGTTGGTGGCTGCCGCCCCACGCTAGCTGCTCGTGCATGCTGGGCTAGCCTTAGGCCGTGTCTCGGTCATCCTCGGGTGCTGCATGGTGGTGGGTGCATGAGCGTACGCTGCCCTCCGATCTGCCAATCTTCCTCACAGATCTGCTCGTTTGGGGGTGCCCCTTTCCCCAGGCTGCCGGATTTCTCTACGTCCGGGTAGTCTAGGTTTGGGTCTCGAGGTGTTGGAGCGTGTGTGGAGGCCTGGAGAAATCCGTGCCAGCGGCCGCCGGCTGGCAGCGGCGATGCCTGCGGGCGCCGCGTCCCACCATGGTGGCGCTGATCTGCCTCCACCTTCGTGTTAGAGTTGGGGATGGGGAGAAATATCTACCGGTTCATCTGGCCATGGCTGCGGCTGCGCTCTCACGCTGCTCGTCCATGTTGATTGCGCGGTTTGCATCCCTTCATGTTCATATGGTGAACTTTTCTGCACTCTGTGTGACCTCTCCATTTTGCTTCAATCCACTCATCTCCGCCCGTCCTCCCCATACCGTCGCGAACATTGCCTCCTTATCAAGCCCTTCGCCACCATCCAACCTCCGCTGCCCATCATTCAGTGTGTCATCCATGTTGGTGTGTTCTTCTTCATGTGTTTTCTCTTCGGCTGTCTTTGCGTGGTCTTCGTCCTGTTGTTGTGCATGCTCAAGACCCTCCCATGGTTACCGTTGTGCTGCGGCGAGCTTTTGGCTCTTGGTATTGTCTCGGTTCACCTTTGCTCAATGACGACGCAATGATGCCTCCCCAAACCGCTAACCATCTCGAGCGCCCGTGGTGGATCACCCAGTCAAAGTCCGTGTTTAGGTTTGGCACTCGTTGATTGTGGATGATTCTCTGTTGTGCCGTGGGGCTCGGTACGCAAGTCGATGTGGCGTGTTAGGTTGTTTGTAGAGTCTTGGTATTGTGATCCCTCGACAACACCCCACATCTACTTGTTTCTCTTGTGGTGTTGGTCTTTCTACCTGCTAGCTAGTTCATGCCTTCTCCTAGGCGTCAATTCTTTTTTTCTTTTCTTCTATAACCTTGTTACCTGTATGGTTTTCGGCCTGGTCGCCCTCATAAACGGGGTCAACTTGTTTAGGTTTTCGATGCGGTTTTCCTTATAAACTGGATCAGTCAAAGCTTAAGGGGCGACTCTTGGCTTTGGCAGCCTTTTGAGAAATATATTCAGGTGGGGATACTTTCCACGAAGTCTACTACCGCGACATCGAGAGCTACCCTGTCCGGCCCGACGCTGAGCGAGGGCGCCTCCGTACGCTTCTACCCGACATGCCACCCGAGGACGGTGAGCCGGTGGACGTGATACTGGAGGACGTACGGCGGCACATCGTCCCAGGATTGACACACTGGCAAAACCCAAACTTCTTCGCCTATTTCCCGATGAACACGAGCACGGCCGGGTTCCCGGGCCAGATGCTCTCCACCGGTCTCAATGTTGTACCGTTCATGTGGGCTACATCACCGGCTGCAACCGAGCTCGAGGGCGTCGTGGTGGACTGGATGGCCAGGCTGGTGGGCCTCCTGGAACGCTTCCTCTTGTCTGGTGGTGGCGGCGGCGTGCTGCACGGGAGCACCTGCGAAGCCGTGGTGTGCACGCTCGCGGCCGCGCGCGATCGCGTGCTTAGCAGCCTGGGCCATGAAGCCATCCTGAGGCTGGTGGTCTATGCGTCAGACCAGAGCCACTCCACCTTCCAGAAGGGCGCGAGGATCGTAGGAATTCCGCCGGCCAACTTCCGCGTCATCCCAACATCGGCGGCGTCAGCCTACGGACTCACCGCCGACAGTGTCCGTAATGCGGTGAAGGCTGACGTGGCCAGCGGTCTCGTGCCGTTGTACCTGTGCGCAATCGACGGCACGACAGGGATGGGCGCGGTAGACCCGGTGCGCGATCTCGGGGAGGTGGCGCGACGGTATGGCATGTGGCTACACGTCGACGCCGCCTACGCCGGTAGCGCACTGATCTGCCCCGAGTTCAAGGACTACATCGACGGCGCTGAGCTGGCGGACTCCGTGAGCATGAATCCGCACAAGTGGTTCCTCACCAACATGAACTGTTGTTGCCTGTGGGTGGTGAGCCCAGCCTTGCTGACCTCCGCGCTGTCTAGCAACCCAGAATACCTCAACAACGCCGGCCGGGAAGGTGCAGCAGAGGTTGTCGACTACAAGGACTGGCAGATTGCATTGTCACGCCCTTTCCGCGCCATGAAGCTGTGGGTGGTCTTGCGCCGTTACGGCGCGGCGGGCATGCGGGCGTACATACGGAGGCATGTCGACATGGCCACGTGGTTTGAACGGATGGTGGACGCCGATGAGCGGTTCGAGGTGGTCGTGCCGAGGAGATTCTCCCTCGTCACATTCCGCCTCCGCCCAAGGCAAGAAGGCCACGACGACATGGAGATGGAGGCCTTGAACCGCAAGCTACTCGTGGACATCAATGCTAGCGGGCGCGCCTTCATGACACACTTTATGGTGGACAACAAGTTTGTAATCCGTATGGCCGTGGGCGCGACCATGACGGAGATGCGGCACGTCCGGGACGCGTGGGAGCTTGTCCAGGACAAGGCGAAAGAAGTTCTGGCCACTCCGTAGCAGTGATGAGAAGCGCGCGCTCGAATATATTGAATAAAATTGGAACAAATAGCCAACAATAAATATATTTAAAATTGGCATAAATATATGAATCGTGGACAAAAAGTGGGTATGTAGATGGACATTTACAGATGGATGGAATGATTTCTAAATTATATTGTTTGATGTGCACATGAATCTTTAGATTCATATTAGTTGTGTATTAAATGCATTTTTTGTTTATCGACTTTGGATTGCTTACCACATATGCCACATGATAATAAACGTCTCCTTCGGTTGAATGAATGTATGTAGCACATCCCTAGAGTTACTAAGCTCCCACGAAATCAAGCCTCCTGGTAAATCGCGGCTAGCGAGGGATTCATCAGCGGACGGTTGTGCCGCTGTCCCGTGGCCCCCAATCGTCTGTAGTTGGTTTACTTCTGTCGTACTCCCTCCGTCCGGAAACACTTGTCATTGAAATGGATGTATTTAGATGTATTTTAGTTCTAGATACATTCATTTTGATGACAAGTAATTCCGGACGGAGGGAGTACCTATCCCACGAATACCGACCCAAACCCCTCACGGCTGCACGTAGTCTTCTTTTTTTTTTTCTCGAAAAATATTCTTCGTGTGCCTGGGACTCCACCCGCTGCTCGCCTAGCCCCGGCAGCCACCGACCATCTCCTCCACCGCCGCACCTCCCTGCCACTACCCCAATCTAGATCCGAGCCGAGCAACCTTCGGATCTTTCTTTTACCAACGAACCCTGCGTTCTGGTGTGTCGAGGCTGGTGAGAGAGGGGCAACCTTCAGATCCATCCCGTGGCACCTCCTTGCCTCATCTCCCATGACCCCTCCCTCACGGAGGAGAGATTGCGGCTGAGGGGAGGCATAGCTTGAACGGGGTTCGTGGATGAGGAAGGGGCCTCGACGGCGCAGAGCTGGTGACGAAGGAGCAAGTCCGTAACGGTTTAGCTCGCGGCGGAGGAGAGGGCGCGGTGGCGGCGGAGGAGGCTGGGGATCCCGGACGAGGTCGGGACGGGTCCTGGTGGTTGCGGTGGCCGGAGGGCGGTGCACATCGTGGCCCTTCCAGGTACCCTCTAATTTCACGGACAATTCCTCTTGACGTGAGGGAAAACCTTCATCTACAGTTAATTATTTTCTTCTTTATAGACTTCATGTTTTCCTTGGATTTTGTCTAGATGTCTTGGGAGTACATATAATGGTGTGGGTAAATAGTTGGTTTTTGGACTTCATGTTGTATTGCATGATCCCACGGAATGAGATTCATTTTGGTGGTCATTTGTATTCAACGAATGTTACTGATACAATTTTGTGACTGTTTTGGACTGTAAGCAACCACTGGATGTTAAAGGGAAGTACCAATCAGGCTTGTGCCTCTTCTCTACGTGTATGCTCGGGATGCCTCTTCTGTACTTGTATGCTCGGGTTATTTACTAATTGTATATGTGCTTGACCTTCCTGATGGTCCATTGCCAGGCATAGAAAGGCTACAATTTTGAATTTTTGTCAAGTATTGTGATCTTAGCTTCTTGGAAAGACTGAGTTTCCACTTATCTAATGTGCCAAATGATCTCCAGCTAACTTTTGTATATTGATTGATACACCTCTCAGTTAATAAGTAAATATCCTGTTGGCCACAAGACTGAGCTTCCTATTTTTGTATATCCTTAACTGAATGCATCCTTATGTTATATCATGTTCGTTCTAAAATGCAACAGTATTGGTAGAGTGCTCAATCAAATTCCTCTGCTGGCTGGGTTATGTTCTTGATACTAACATGGATAGACTTTTAAGTGCATAGGTACTCACTTAATTTCTACTGAGCTATAATGGCCAAAAACAGTAGCTACAGATCCTTAATTCAAGCACTACAATTTAAGCCGAGGGGAACAAGTAGTATATATGATCTATTTACTCACATGTATGTGTTGAGATTGTGGTTGAGATGGCAATTCTGCCGTGCAGCAAGAACATCCCCTTCATCCTCATCTACTTGCACAGCTACGACGTTGACTCGATCGGACTCGGCATCGGTGTGCCCCCGACATCTATAGTGTGTTTGATAATGTGATGCTAACGTCGAATTTTGTTTCTTCGTTCGCAGGTGGCGGAGGGGGCTTTGAGATCTCCAAGTTGGAGAAGAGGAAGTGTCCTTTGATGCTGCAGCCAAGGGAAATGACACCAGGTGATTTGTTCTTCTCTGTCATGGATTTTGTATTTTTTTTGAGGAGTCGATCACTTGTGTGTGTGAAGAATTGAGTACACGCGGATTGGTAGGATTGAAAGAGACTGCACTGAGCTAATAATGCATTTTTTGTTTAATAGCTGGAGTATAATTCCATTCAGCTGGCAATTATCCATGTAGTCCTGTAAGCTATTGCCTATATGACTTAAGGTGTGGTGCATCTATTAATCATTATTATGATAATTAAGATTAACACAAGTTATTCAGGCATATTTGTGAATCTCAACTAAGATAAGCTTATTTGCAAAGTATATGCAAATACTCACTCTGTAAACAAATAAAAGACGTTTTATGTATGATATTTGCAGAGGGAGTAGTTTACAGAGGAAGCAGTATATATCAAGAGAACATCTATTGGTATGATATTTGCAGCACTTAAGTTATTATGGTTCTTTCAGTTCCAACTAAGATAAGCTTATTTGCAAAGTATGTGCAAACACTCCCTCTGTAAACAAATAAAAGACGTTTTAGGTATGATATTTGCAGAGGGAGTAGTTTACAGAGGAAGCAGTATATATCAAGAGAACATTTATTGGTATGATATTTGCAACACTTAAGTTATTATGGTTCTTTCAGTTCCAAAGAACACAAATATTTACTTGAGATAGTTTGCATGTGTAGCAATGTAGTTGTATATAGAGCATGCGAGTAAGAAACGGAGTAAGTCACAATTATGAACCAAAGGTCCTATTTAATTGGTCCAGGTTTGCTTTTTCATTGTTTTTATTTCTTTAATGTATATGTGGAGGTATAACAGTTTCTTAGAAAGTGCTTGCCTGTTCTCTGTACACACCTTGAGTGGGCTCTAATTAACCCCCAGTATGGCGTAAAATTAAGTGGTTAATAAGAATCTCCTGTGAATTTGTATTGACTATATCATTTATCTTTCATGAAATTGCATCTGTTCTGTTCATGAAAGAGATTAACCATTCGTGGGTCGTCCATGGTTTCAGGGACATATATATATATATATATATATATATATATATATATATATATATATATATATATATATATATATCTGTGTGTGTGTGTGTGTGTGTGTGTGTGTGTATAATGTCTTATTGTGCAGTATACCATTTTAGCACGCACTTTGTTGGGCCGAATGATTTGACTCTATCGTGAAGGCAAATATTTGATATGTTTTCATCACGAGAATAAGCTGGAGGGAATATTATGAGTTGGCTTAAATAGAGCATATCTTGCCAGTGGCTAATGATATTATTGTTGTATACACATTGTACATTGGTTATAGTGCATATCTTGATAAATTAACAAATACATATCACATACTTCCAGTTGTTCTGTTTTTATCATTTGCATTAGCTAAACCCATCAAAAATTTGTGTGAGAAGACTCGGAATATGGAATTTGCTCCTGATGACGTATGGATCACACTGCTGGTAAGATTCTATTTATAAGGTTTTCCCTAGTAGTGTAGTCTCCCTCAAGATCCAAAGGACTCTGCACCACACTCCTCCTACTCGCGTGCCGCTGCTCCGTTAGTTGCAGCCGCTCATCGGAGCTCTTCACCGGCGCTGGGGTGGGATCCAGTGCTGTCGTGGCTGCCACCGCGTGCCCTGCTCGGGCCTGTCGCCAAGGCTTCCACCTCTGCTTCGCGCGGTGAGGCCACACTCTGCTCCTCACCCGTGCCCACTGCCTCCTCCCCAGATGCAAAGCTGCCGCCTCCCGCATCTTCCTGCCAGGAGCCGCCAGTTGCCCGTTGGCCGGCGTGTGCTGGTCCTCCGTCGGTGGCTGCCACCTCACACCGCTCGTGCGGGCTAGGCTAGCCTTAGGCCGTGTCTCGGTCATCCTCAGGTGCTGCATGGTGGTGGGTGCGTGAGGGTGCCCCTTTCCCCGTGCTGCCCTCTCTACGTCCGGGTACACTACACCAGGACACTCAAAGCAGCGTCAAACAATCTGTCCGCATAGGTCACCTAAGGCGACACATTTAGTGTCGGCGAAGAACTTTGCCGACGGAAAGGAGCTGTAGCCTGTAGTCCTGCCGAGAAAGGTTTTTACCGACAACTAAATATATGCCGACAGACATTATGACACAATAGGTGAGGTCTACGCCGACAGACATTTCTACACCGACAGACATTGTTATACCGACAGTTCATCTGACAATGTGGTAGTCCGATAGATATTGCGACGTCCATAGCTATTCCGACAGTTCGTCTGACACGGAGTTATGCCAACAGACTGTGTGACACCCAATATGTATGCCGACACACTTGTTACCAGGGTACTACATTTCAGCACACATGGAAATGCACCATGTATTAATACAAAATCAACTTCATATTATTCAATTCATGTGAAGTACACGATATATAATATTCAACTCATCACAAGATAGCATTGGTCAATGCAGTCATTCAATATATATAGAAGATCCATTAATTTTCTTCACTCAAGTTATCTACAACCATTTAGGAAATACACAAGTCTGACATATAGGATGTGGCCTGTTACAAAATATGATGACCAAGTTCCTAAGAAACCAATTGTTCTTTCACTTGACTGTCTCAACTGTCTCAACTTTGTACTAGCTCTAGTACAAAATAACTGTCTCAACTTTGTACTAGCTCTAGTACAAAGTCGCACTAAGCTTTAGACACTTATTTGGGGGGGGGGAGGGGGTAGTATGGAAGGGGCCAAGCCTTTGATCACCAAGTCAACATCAACTTCCATATGACCAAAATGTGTCGACCATGTTATGCACAAAAGTGATCAGCAGAACATCATATTGAAGGAAATATGCCCTAGAGGCAATAATAAAGTTATTATTTATTTCCTCATGTCATGATAAATGTTTATTATTCATGCTAGAATTGTATTAACCGAAAACATGATACATGTGAGAGTACATAGACAAAACTATAGTCACTAGTATGCCTCTACTTGAGTAGCTCATTAATCAAAGATGGTTATGTTTCCTAACTATAGACATGTGTTGTCATTTGATTAGTGGGATCACATCATTAGAAGAATGATGTGATTGACATGACCCATTCCGTTAGCCTAGCACTCGATCGTTTAGTATACTGCTATTGCTTTCTTCATGACTTATACATGTTCCTGTAACTATGAGAATTATGCAACTCCCATTTACCGGAGGAACACTTTGGGTACTACCAAACGTCACAACGTAACTGGGTGATTATAAAGGAGTAATACAGGTGTCTCCGAAGGTACATGTTGAGTTGGCGTATTTCGAGATTAGGTTTTGTCACTCCGATCGTCGGAGAGGTATCTCTGGGTCCTCTCGGTAATGCACATCATTATAAGCCTTGCAAGCAATGTGACTAATGAGTTTGTTACATGATGATGCATTACAGAACGAGTAAAGAGACTTGCCAGTAATGAGATTGAACTAGGTATTGGATACCGATGATCAGATCTCGGGCAAGTAACATACCGATGACAAAGGGAACAACGTATGTTGTTATGCGGTTTGAACGATAAAGATCTTCGTAGAATATGTAGGAACCAATATGGGCATCCAGGTCCCGCTATTGGTTATTGACCGAGAATGGTTCTAGGTCATGTCTACATAGTTCTCGAACCCGTAGGGTCCGCACGCTTAACGTTATGATGACAGTTTTATTATGAGTTTACAAGTTTTGATGTACCGAAGTTTGTTCGGAGTCCCGGATGTGATCACAGACATGACGAGGAGTCTCGAAATGGTCGAGACATAAAGATTGATATATTGGATGACTATATTCGGACACCGGAAGTGTTCCGGGTGATTTCGGAGAAAACCGGAGTGCCGGAGGGGTTACCGGAACCCCCCGGGGAAGTATTGGGCCTTAGTGGGCCTGAGGGGAGAGAGAGGGCAGCAGCCCAGGAGGTGGCGCGCCCCCTCCCAAGGGGAGTCCGAATTGGACTAGGGGAGGGGGGCGCGGCCCCTCTTTCCCTCTCCCTCTCCCCCTCTTTCCTTCCCCCTTCCTCCTTCCTAGTTGGGCTAGGAAAGGGGAGTCCTACTCCCACTAGGAGGACTCCCCCCTCCTTGGCGCGCCCCAAGGGCCGGCCGGCCTCCCCCCTTGCTCCTTTATATACGGGGGCGGGGGGCACCCCACAGATACACAAGTTGATCTACGGATCATTCCTTAGCCGTGTGCGGTGCCCCCCTCCACCATATTCCACCTCGGTCATATCATCGCGGAGTTTAGACGAAGCCCTGAGCCGATAGAACATCATCATCGTCACCACGCCGTCGTGCTGACGGAACTCATCTCTGGAGCTTTGCTGGATCGGAGGCCGGAGATCGTCATCGAGCTGAACGTGCGCTGAACTCGGAGGCCTCGTACGTTCGGTGCTTGGATCGGTCGGATCGTGAAGACGTATGACTACATCAACCGCGTTGTGCTAACGCTTCCGCTTACGGTCTATGAGGGTACGTGGACGAACACTCTCCCCTCTCGTTGCTATGCCATCACCATGATCTTGCGTGTGCGTAGGAATTTTTTTGAAATTACTACGTTCCCCAACAGTGGCATCCGAGCCTAGGTTTTATGCGTTGATGTTATATGCACGAGTTGAACACAAGTGAGTTGTGGGCGATACAAGTCATACTGCATACCAGCATGTCATACTTTGGTTCGGCGGTATTGTGAGATGAAGCGGCCCGGACCGACATTTCGCGTACGCTTACGCGAGACGATGGTGATCACGACGATGCTTCGGAGATGGAGATCACAAGCACAAGATGATGATGGCCATATCATATCACTTATATTGATTGCATGTGATGTTTATCCTTTATGCATCTTATCTTGCTTTGATTGACGGTAGCATTTTAAGATGATCTCTCACTAAAATTATCAAGAAGTGTTCTCCCTGAGTATGCACCGTTGCCAAAGTTCGCCGTGCCCAGACACCACGTGATGATCGGGTGTGATAAGCTCTACGTCCATCTACAACGGGTGCAAGACAGTTTTGCAGACGCGGAATACTCAGGTTAAACTTGACGAGCCTAGCATATACAGATATGGCCTCGGAATACGGAGACCGAAAGGTCGAGCGTGAATCATATAGTAGATATGATCAACATAGTGATGTTCACCATTGAAAGCTACTCCATCTCACGTGATGATCGGTTATGGTTTAGTTGATTTGGATCACGTGATCACTTAGATGACTAGAGAGATGTCTGTCTAAGTGTTGAGATTGTGGTTGAGATGGCAATTCTGCCGTGCAGCAAGAACATCCCCTTCATCCTCATCTACTTGCACAGCTACGACGTTGACTCGATCGGACTCGGCATCGGTGTGCCCCCGACATCTATAGTGTGTTTGATAATGTGATGCTAACGTCGAATTTTGTTTCTTCGTTCGCAGGTGGCGGAGGGGGCTTTGAGATCTCCAAGTTGGAGAAGAGGAAGTGTCCTTTGATGCTGCAGCCAAGGGAAATGACACCAGGTGATTTGTTCTTCTCTGTCATGGATTTTGTATTTTTTTTGAGGAGTCGATCACTTGTGTGTGTGAAGAATTGAGTACACGCGGATTGGTAGGATTGAAAGAGACTGCACTGAGCTAATAATGCATTTTTTGTTTAATAGCTGGAGTATAATTCCATTCAGCTGGCAATTATCCATGTAGTCCTGTAAGCTATTGCCTATATGACTTAAGGTGTGGTGCATCTATTAATCATTATTATGATAATTAAGATTAACACAAGTTATTCAGGCATATTTGTGAATCTCAACTAAGATAAGCTTATTTGCAAAGTATATGCAAATACTCACTCTGTAAACAAATAAAAGACGTTTTATGTATGATATTTGCAGAGGGAGTAGTTTACAGAGGAAGCAGTATATATCAAGAGAACATCTATTGGTATGATATTTGCAGCACTTAAGTTATTATGGTTCTTTCAGTTCCAACTAAGATAAGCTTATTTGCAAAGTATGTGCAAACACTCCCTCTGTAAACAAATAAAAGACGTTTTAGGTATGATATTTGCAGAGGGAGTAGTTTACAGAGGAAGCAGTATATATCAAGAGAACATTTATTGGTATGATATTTGCAACACTTAAGTTATTATGGTTCTTTCAGTTCCAAAGAACACAAATATTTACTTGAGATAGTTTGCATGTGTAGCAATGTAGTTGTATATAGAGCATGCGAGTAAGAAACGGAGTAAGTCACAATTATGAACCAAAGGTCCTATTTAATTGGTCCAGGTTTGCTTTTTCATTGTTTTTATTTCTTTAATGTATATGTGGAGGTATAACAGTTTCTTAGAAAGTGCTTGCCTGTTCTCTGTACACACCTTGAGTGGGCTCTAATTAACCCCCAGTATGGCGTAAAATTAAGTGGTTAATAAGAATCTCCTGTGAATTTGTATTGACTATATCATTTATCTTTCATGAAATTGCATCTGTTCTGTTCATGAAAGAGATTAACCATTCGTGGGTCGTCCATGGTTTCAGGGACATATATATATATATATATATATATATATATATATATATATATATATATATATATATATATATATATATATATATATATATATATATATATATATCTGTGTGTGTGTGTGTGTGTGTGTGTGTGTGTGTGTGTGTGTGTATAATGTCTTATTGTGCAGTATACCATTTTAGCACGCACTTTGTTGGGCCGAATGATTTGACTCTATCGTGAAGGCAAATATTTGATATGTTTTCATCACGAGAATAAGCTGGAGGGAATATTATGAGTTGGCTTAAATAGAGCATATCTTGCTAGTGGCTAATGATATTATTGTTGTATACACATTGTACATTGGTTATAGTGCATATCTTGATAAATTAACAAATACATATCACATACTTCCAGTTGTTCTGTTTTTATCATTTGCATTAGCTAAACCCATCAAAAATTTGTGTGAGAAGACTCGGAATATGGAATTTGCTCCTGATGACGTATGGATCACACTGCTGGTAAGATTCTATTTATAAGGTTTTCCCTAGTAGTGTAGTCTCCCTCAAGATCCAAAGGACTCTGCACCACACTCCTCCTACTCGCGTGCCGCTGCTCCGTTAGTTGCAGCCGCTCATCGGAGCTCTTCACCGGCGCTGGGGTGGGATCCAGTGCTGTCGTGGCTGCCACCGCGTGCCCTGCTCGGGCCTGTCGCCAAGGCTTCCACCTCTGCTTCGCGCGGTGAGGCCACACTCTGCTCCTCACCCGTGCCCACTGCCTCCTCCCCAGATGCAAAGCTGCCGCCTCCCGCATCTTCCTGCCAGGAGCCGCCAGTTGCCCGTTGGCCGGCGTGTGCTGGTCCTCCGTCGGTGGCTGCCACCTCACACCGCTCGTGCGGGCTAGGCTAGCCTTAGGCCGTGTCTCGGTCATCCTCAGGTGCTGCATGGTGGTGGGTGCGTGAGGGTGCCCCTTTCCCCGTGCTGCCCTCTCTACGTCCGGGTACACTACACCAGGACACTCAAAGCAGCGTCAAACAATCTGTCCGCATAGGTCACCTAAGGCGACACATTTAGTGTCGGCGAAGAACTTTGCCGACGGAAAGGAGCTGTAGCCTGTAGTCCTGCCGAGAAAGGTTTTTACCGACAACTAAATATATGCCGACAGACATTATGACACAATAGGTGAGGTCTACGCCGACAGACATTTCTACACCGACAGACATTGTTATACCGACAGTTCATCTGACAATGTGGTAGTCCGATAGATATTGCGACGTCCATAGCTATTCCGACAGTTCGTCTGACACGGAGTTATGCCAACAGACTGTGTGACACCCAATATGTATGCCGACACACTTGTTACCAGGGTACTACATTTCAGCACACATGGAAATGCACCATGTATTAATACAAAATCAACTTCATATTATTCAATTCATGTGAAGTACACGATATATAATATTCAACTCATCACAAGATAGCATTGGTCAATGCAGTCATTCAATATATATAGAAGATCCATTAATTTTCTTCACTCAAGTTATCTACAACCATTTAGGAAATACACAAGTCTGACATATAGGATGTGGCCTGTTACAAAATATGATGACCAAGTTCCTAAGAAACCAATTGTTCTTTCACTTGACTGTCTCAACTGTCTCAACTTTGTACTAGCTCTAGTACAAAATAACTGTCTCAACTTTGTACTAGCTCTAGTACAAAGTCGCACTAAGCTTTAGACACTTATTTGGGGGGGGGGGGGGGGGGGGAGGGGGTAGTATGGAAGGGGCCAAGCCTTTGATCACCAAGTCAACATCAACTTCCATATGACCAAAATGTGTCGACCATGTTATGCACAAAAGTGATCAGCAGAACATCATATTGAAGGAAATATGCCCTAGAGGCAATAATAAAGTTATTATTTATTTCCTCATGTCATGATAAATGTTTATTATTCATGCTAGAATTGTATTAACCGAAAACATGATACATGTGAGAGTACATAGACAAAACTATAGTCACTAGTATGCCTCTACTTGAGTAGCTCATTAATCAAAGATGGTTATGTTTCCTAACTATAGACATGTGTTGTCATTTGATTAGTGGGATCACATCATTAGAAGAATGATGTGATTGACATGACCCATTCCGTTAGCCTAGCACTCGATCGTTTAGTATACTGCTATTGCTTTCTTCATGACTTATACATGTTCCTGTAACTATGAGAATTATGCAACTCCCATTTACCGGAGGAACACTTTGGGTACTACCAAACGTCACAACGTAACTGGGTGATTATAAAGGAGTAATACAGGTGTCTCCGAAGGTACATGTTGAGTTGGCGTATTTCGAGATTAGGTTTTGTCACTCCGATCGTCGGAGAGGTATCTCTGGGTCCTCTCGGTAATGCACATCATTATAAGCCTTGCAAGCAATGTGACTAATGAGTTTGTTACATGATGATGCATTACAGAACGAGTAAAGAGACTTGCCAGTAATGAGATTGAACTAGGTATTGGATACCGATGATCAGATCTCGGGCAAGTAACATACCGATGACAAAGGGAACAACGTATGTTGTTATGCGGTTTGAACGATAAAGATCTTCGTAGAATATGTAGGAACCAATATGGGCATCCAGGTCCCGCTATTGGTTATTGACCGAGAATGGTTCTAGGTCATGTCTACATAGTTCTCGAACCCGTAGGGTCCGCACGCTTAACGTTATGATGACAGTTTTATTATGAGTTTACAAGTTTTGATGTACCGAAGTTTGTTCGGAGTCCCGGATGTGATCACAGACATGACGAGGAGTCTCGAAATGGTCGAGACATAAAGATTGATATATTGGACGACTATATTCGGACATCGGAAGTGTTCCGGGTGATTTCGGAGAAAACCGGAGTGCCGGAGGGGTTACCGGAACCCCCCGGGGAAGTATTGGGCCTTAGTGGGCCTGAGGGGAGAGAGAGGGCAGCAGCCCAGGAGGTGGCGCGCCCCCTCCCAAGGGGAGTCCGAATTGGACTAGGGGAGGGGGGCGCGGCCCCTCTTTCCCTCTCCCTCTCCCCCTCTTTCCTTCCCCCTTCCTCCTTCCTAGTTGGGCTAGGAAAGGGGAGTCCTACTCCCACTAGGAGGACTCCCCCCTCCTTGGCGCGCCCCAAGGGCCGGCCGGCCTCCCCCCTTGCTCCTTTATATACGGGGGCGGGGGGCACCCCACAGATACACAAGTTGATCTACGGATCATTCCTTAGCCGTGTGCGGTGCCCCCCTCCACCATATTCCACCTCGGTCATATCGTCGCGGAGTTTAGACGAAGCCCTGAGCCGATAGAACATCATCATCGTCACCACGCCGTCGTGCTGACGGAACTCATCTCTGGAGCTTTGCTGGATCGGAGGCCGGAGATCGTCATCGAGCTGAACGTGCGCTGAACTCGGAGGCCTCGTACGTTCGGTGCTTGGATCGGTCGGATCGTGAAGACGTATGACTACATCAACCGCGTTGTGCTAACGCTTCCGCTTACGGTCTATGAGGGTACGTGGACGAACACTCTCCCCTCTCGTTGCTATGCCATCACCATGATCTTGCGTGTGCGTAGGAATTTTTTTGAAATTACTACGTTCCCCAACAGTGGCATCCGAGCCTAGGTTTTATGCGTTGATGTTATATGCACGAGTTGAACACAAGTGAGTTGTGGGCGATACAAGTCATACTGCATACCAGCATGTCATACTTTGGTTCGGCGGTATTGTGAGATGAAGCGGCCCGGACCGACATTTCGCGTACGCTTACGCGAGACGATGGTGATCACGACGATGCTTCGGAGATGGAGATCACAAGCACAAGATGATGATGGCCATATCATATCACTTATATTGATTGCATGTGATGTTTATCCTTTATGCATCTTATCTTGCTTTGATTGACGGTAGCATTTTAAGATGATCTCTCACTAAAATTATCAAGAAGTGTTCTCCCTGAGTATGCACCGTTGCCAAAGTTCGCCGTGCCCAGACACCACGTGATGATCGGGTGTGATAAGCTCTACGTCCATCTACAACGGGTGCAAGACAGTTTTGCAGACGCGGAATACTCAGGTTTAACTTGACGAGCCTAGCATATACAGATATGGCCTCGGAATACGGAGACCGAAAGGTCGAGCGTGAATCATATAGTAGATATGATCAACATAGTGATGTTCACCATTGAAAGCTACTCCATCTCACGTGATGATCGGTTATGGTTTAGTTGATTTGGATCACGTGATCACTTAGATGACTAGAGAGATGTCTGTCTAAGTGGGAGTTCTTAAGTAATATGATTAATTGAACTTAAATTTATCATGAACTTAGTACCTGCTAGTATTTTGCTTGTCCATGTTTGTTTGTAGATAGATGGCTCGTGTTGTTGTTCCGTTGAATTTTAATGCGTTCCTTGAGAGAGCAAAGTTGAAAGATGATGGTAGCAATTACACGGACTGGGTCCGTAACCTGAGGATTATCCTCATTACTGCACAGAAAAGTTACGTCCTGGAAGCACCGCTGGGTGCCAGGCCTGCTGCTGATGCAACTGACGACGTTAAGAACGTATGACAGAGCAAAGCTGATGACTACTCTATAGTTCAGTGTGCCATGCTTTACGGCTTAGAACCGGGTCTTCAACGACGTTTTGAACGTCATGGAGCATATGAGATGTTCCAGGAGTTGAAGTTAATATTTCAAGCAAATACCCGGATTGAGAGATATGAAGTCTCCAATAAGTTCTATAGCTGCAAGATGGAGGAGAATAGTTCTGTCAGTGAACACATGCTCAAAATGTCTGGGTATAATAATCACTTGATTCAACTTGGAGTTAATCTTCCCGATGATAGTGTCATTGACAGAATTCTCCAATCACTGCCACCAAGCAACAAGAGCTTTGTGATGAACTATAATATGCAAGGGATGAACAAGACTATTCCCGAGCTCTTCACAATGCTAAAAGCTGCGGATGTAGAAATCAAGAAGGAGCATCATGTGTTGATGGTCAACAAGACCACTAGTTTCAAGAAAAAGGGCAAAGGAAAGAAGAAGGGGAACTTCAAAAAGAACGGCAAGCAAGTTGGTGCTCAAGAGAAGAAACCCAAGTCTGGACCTAAGCCTGAAACTGAGTGCTTCTTCTGCAAGCAGACTAGTCACTGGAAGCGGAACTGCCCCAAGTATTTGGCAGATAAGAAGGATGGCAAAGTGAACAAAGGTATATGTGATATACATGTTATTGATGTGTACCTAACTAGAGCTCGTAGTAGCACCTGGGTATTTGATACTGGTTCTGTTGCTAATATTTGCAACTCGAAACAGGGACTACGGAATAAGCGAGCACTGGCCAAGGACGAGGTGACGATGCGCGTGGGAAACGGTTCCAAAGTCGATGTGATCGCGGTCGGCACGCTACCTCTACATCTACCTTCGGGATTAGTTTTAGACCTGAATAATTGTTATTTGGTGCCAGCGTTGAGCATGAACATTATATCTGGATCTTGTTTTATGCGAGACGGTTATTCATTTAAATCAGAGAATAATGGTTGTTCTATTTATATGAGTAATATCTTTTATGGTCATGCACCCTTGAAGAGTGGTCTATTTTTATTGAATCTTGATAGTAGTGATACACATATTCATAGTGTTGAAACCAAAAGATGCAGAGTTGACAACGATAGAGCAACTTATTTGTGGCACTGCCGTTTGGGTCATATCGGTGTAAAGCGCATGAAGAAACTCCATACTGATGGGCTTTTGGAATCACTTGATTATGAATCACTTGGTACTTGCGAACCGTGCCTTATGGGCAAGATGACTAAAACGTCGTTCTCCGGAACTATGGAGCGAGCAACTGATTTGTTGGAAATCATACATACTGATGTTTGTGGTCCAATGAATGCTGAGGCTCGCGGCGGGTATCGTTATTTTCTCACCTTCACAGATGATTTGAGCAGATATGGGTATATCTACTTAATGAAACACAAGTCTGAAACATTTGAAAAGTTCAAAGAATTTCAGAGTGAAGTGGAAAATCATCGTAACAAGAAAATAAAGTTTCTGCGATCTGATCGTGGAGGAGAATAGTTGAGTTACGAGTTTGGTCTACACTTGAAACAATGTGGAATAGTTTCGCAACTCACGCCACCTGGAACACCACAACGAAATGGTGTGTCCGAACGTCGTAATCGTACTTTACTAGATATGGTGCGATCTATGATGTCTCTTACTGATTTATCGCTATTGTTTTGGGGTTATGCTTTAGAGACGGCCGCATTCACGTTAAATAGGGCACCATCAAAATCCGTTGAGACGACGCCTTATGAACTGTGGTTTGGCAAGAAACCAAAGTTGTCGTTTATTAAAGTTTGGGGCTGCGATGCTTATGTGAAGAAACTTCAACCAGATAAGCTCGAACCCAAATCGGAGAAATGTGTTTTCATAGGATACCCAAAAGAGACTGTTGGGTACACCTTCTATCACAGATCCGAAGGCAAGACATTCGTTGCTAAGAATGGATCCTTTCTAGAGAAGGAGTTTCTCTCGAAAGAAGTGAGTGGGAGGAAAGTAGAACTTGATGAGATAACTGTATCTACTCCCTTATTGGAAAGTAGTTCATCACAAGAACCGGTTCCTGTGACAACTACACCAATCAGTGAGGAAGCTAATGATATTGATAATGAAACTTCAGATCAAGTTTCTACTGAACCTCGTATGTCTACCAGAGTAAGATCCGCACCAGAGTGGTACGGTAATCCTATTCTGGAAGTCATGTTACTTGACCATGATGAACCTACGAACTATGAGGAAGCGATGATGAGCCCAGATTCCGCAAAATGGCTAGAGGCCATGAAATCTGAGATGGGATCCATGTATGAAAACAAAGTATGGACTTTGGTTGACTTGCCCGATGATCGGCAAGCCATTGAGAATAAATGGATCTTTAAGAAGAAGACTGACGCTGATGGTAATGTAACTGTCTATAAAGCTCGACTTGTTGCGAAAGGTTTTCGACAAGTTCAAGGGGTTGACTACGATGAGACTTTCTCACCCGTAGCGATGCTTAAGTCTGTCCGAATCATGTTAGCTATTGCTGCATTTCATGATTATGAAATTTGGCAAATGGATGTCAAAACTGCATTCTTGAATGGATTTCTCGAAGAAGAGTTGTATATGATGCAGCCAGAAGGTTTTGTTGATCCAAAAGGTGCTAACAAAGTGTGCAAGCTTCAGCGATCCATTTATGGACTGGTGCAAGCCTCTCGGAGTTGGAATTAACGCTTTGATAGTGTGATCAAAGCATATGGTTTTATACAGACTTTTGGAGAAGCCTGTATTTACAAGAAAGTGAGTGGGAGCTCTGTAGCATTTCTGATTTTATATGTAGATGACATATTATTAATCGGAAATGATATAGAATTTCTGGATAGCATAAAGGGATACTTGAATAAAAGTTTTTCAATGAAAGACCTCGGTGAAGCTGCTTACATATTGGGCATCAAGATCTATAGAGATAGATCAAGACGCTTAATAGGACTTTCACAAAGCACATACCTTGACAAAATTTTGAAAAAGTTCAAAATGGATCAGGCAAAGAAAGGATTCTTGCTGTGCTACAAGGTGTGAAGTTGAGTCAAACTCAATGCCCGACCACAGTAGAAGATAGAGAGCAAATGAAAGATGTTCCCTATGCTTCAGCCATAGGCTCTATCATGTATGCAATGCTATGTACCAGACCTGACGTATGCTTAGCAATAAGCTTGGCAGGAAGGTACCAAAGTAATCCAGGAGTGGGTCACTGGACAGCGGTCAAGAACATCCTGAAATACCTGAAAAGGACTAAGGATATGTTTCTCGTATATGGAGGTGACAAAGAGCTAGTCGTAAATGGTTACGTCGATGCAAGCTTTGACACTGATCTGGACGATTCTAAATCGCAAATCGGATACGTGTTTTATTAAACGGTGGAGCTGTAAGTTGGTGCAGTTCTAAACAAAGCGTCGTGGCAGGATCTACATGTGAAGCAGAGTACATAGCTGCTTCTGAAGCAGCAAATGAAGGAGTCTGGATGAAGGAGTTCATTTCCGATCTAGGTGTCATACCTAGTGCATCGGGACCAATGAAGATCTTCTGTGACAATACTGGTGCAATTGCCTTGGCAAAGGAATCCAGATTTCACAAGAGGACCAAGCACATCAAGAGACGCTTCAATTCCATTCGGGACCAAGTCCAAGTGGGAGACATAGAGATTTGCAAGATACATACGGATCTGAATGTTGCAGACCCATTGACTAAGCCTCTCTCATGAGCAAAACATGATCAACACCAAGACTCCATGGGTGTTAGAATCATTACCATGTAATCCAGATTATTGACTCTAGTGCAAGTGGGAGACTGAAGGAAATATGCCCTAGAGGCAATAATAAAGTTATTATTTATTTCCTCATATCATGATAAATGTTTATTATTCATGCTAGAATTGTATTAACCGGAAACATGATACATGTGTGAATACATAGACAAAACTATAGTCACTAGTATGCCTCTACTTGACTAGCTCATTAATCAAAGATGGTTTGTTTCCTAACCATAGACATGTGTTGTCATTTGATTAGTGGGATCACATCATTAGAAGAATGATGTGATTGACATGACCCATTCCGTTAGCCTAGCACTTGATCATTTAGTATACTGCTATTGCTTTCTTCATGACTTATACATGTTCCTGTAACTATGAGAATTATGCAACTCCCGTTTACCGGAGGAACACTTTGGGTACTACCAAACGTCACAACGTAACTGGGTGATTATGAAGGAGTACTACAGGTGTCTCCGAAGGTACATGTTGAGTTGGCGTATTTCGAGATTAGGTTTTGTCACTCCGATCGTCGGAGAGGTATCTCTGGGCCCTCTCGGTAATGCACATCATTATAAGCCTTGCAGGCAATGTGACTAATGAGTTGGTTACATGATGATGCATTACAGAACGAGTAAAGAGACTTGCCAGTAACGAGATTGAACTAGGTATTGGATACCGACGATCAGATCTCAGGCAAGTAACATACCGATGACAAAGGGAACAACGTATGTTGTTATGCGGTTTGACCGATAAAGATCTTCGTAGAATATGTAGGAACCAATATGGGCATCCAGGTCCCGCTATTGGTTATTGACCGAGAATGGTTCTAGGTCATGTCTACATAGTTCTCGAACCCGTAGGGTCCGCACGCTTAACGTTACGATGACAGTTTTATTATGAGTTTACAAGTTTTGACGTACCGAAGTTTGTTCGGAGTCCCGGATGTGATCACGGACATGACGAGGAGTCTCGAAATGGTCGAGACATAAAGATTGATATATTGGACGACTATATTCGGACACCGGAAGTGTTCCGGGTGATTTCAGAGAAAACCGGAGTACCGGAGGGGTTACCGGAACCCCCCGGGGAAGTATTGGGCCTTAGTGGGCCTGAGGGGAGAGAGATGGCAGCAGCCTAGGAGGTGGCGCGCCCCCTCCCAAGGGGAGTCCGAATTGGACTAGGGGAGGGGGGCGCGGCCCCTCTTTCCCTCTCCCTCTCCCCCTCTTTCCTTCCCCCTTCCTCCTTCCTAGTTGGGCTAGGAAAGGGGAGTCCTACTCCCACTAGGAGGAGGACTCCCCCCTCCTTGGCGCGCCCCAAGGGCCGGCAGGCCTCTCCCCTTGCTCCTTTATATACGGGGGCGGGGGGGGGGGGGGGGGGCACCCCACAGATACACAAGTTGATCTACGGATCGTTCCTTAGCCGTGTGCGGTGCCCCCTTCCACCATATTCCACCTCGGTCATATCGTGGCAGAGTTTAGATGAAGCCCTGCGCCGGTAGAACATCATCATCGTCACCACGCCGTCGTGCTGACGGAACTCATCTCCAGAGCTTTGCTGGATCGGAGGCCGGAGATCGTCATCGAGCTGAACGTGTGCTGAACTCGGAGGCCCCGTACGTTCGGTGCTTGGATCGGTCGGATCGTGAAGACGTACGACTACATCAACCGTGTTGTGCTAACGCTTCCGCTTATGGTCTACGAGGGTACATGGACGAACACTCTCCCCTCTCGTTGCTATGCCATCACCATGATCTTGCGTGTGCGTAGGAATTTTTTTGAAATTACTACGTTCCCCAACACATATATCATCTTGTGGGCTTACTTTCTGCCATTTGACGCTGAAAAAGAACTCATATGTTTGAGAATCATAGAAATATGATTTTTTTTCAAATTTGTGAGTTGTCTACAATGAGTAGTTGCTAGGATTATCTGCACATAACTCTAGAAAAAATCATGCCTACATTTACTACGTGTTCTTGATTCATCTGTAGTCCATTTAAGTACTAAATGCTCTCAGTTCATCTATCTACAGGCCACTAAACTATTCAGACCTAGCATAAATATTCACAGACCTAGTATTAATATTCACATCCATTAGTATAAGCAAGAACAATAGATTCTTAGTGATTGTGATCACCAACAGACTGAGAGTACAACATGCCATTTTTCCCTCATTATCCTTTATTCCAAGGAAATATCATTTGATTTTTTTCCTTTTCTAGTACAACTATGTGGCTATCGTAACATGTAACTTCAAAAATTCATGTTAATAAATTCTGGATGTGTGAATATTGCCTAACAAGAGCAAAAATCATCGCCTCATACATGGCAGCTAGGTAAATTAGACAGTGATAGATGGTTGCGTTCAATAGAAAATTAGAGGGGTCGATCCCACTTGCATACCATATACGTTTCTGCCCTTCTGCTTGCTAATATCCTAGGTACAAAGCAGCCAAGCAAACATCAACTTCCATATGACAAAATGTGTCAACCATGTTCTGAACAAGAGCGATCACGAGAACATCTTGCATCAACTTCTGAATTTGCTACTTTTTACCATGTCCCTGCAAAATAACTAATATGTTTCAGCCATCTTAGAAATAGTAGAATTTTTCAAATCTGTGAGTTGTCTTTGAGTCCAAAGGTCTAAGAAACAGAAGATGTACAACATATTGGCTTGGTTAAAAGGAAAGTAAACAAATACTTGATTGCACGGCCTCTCCAATAAAACCTATGCATGTCTTTTTTCTGCACTATAAGAACTGAAATATAAAGCATATAAGGAGGCATTTCTTCTCTACTAAGAGATCTAAAGAATAAAGCCAATAATCTCAGAAAAGATTGTACGCCCTCTGTAAAGAAATATAAGATCTTAGATTACTAAAGTAGTGATCTAAAAGATCTTATATTTCTTTACAGAGGGAGTAATTATGCAACAGTTTGGTTAAAAAGATTACCTCATTGGAACATAAACCAAAGTCAGGATATCGCCTATCATATCACAAAATGGATTCCTATAAAAATGTCTGAACTCACTAATAACCAAAGTCTAGGATCCATGTACCATCTTTTAGAATGAGGCTGATGAGTTGCAGGAATAGAGTATACAAGTTACAAAAAAAATACAGCATATAGTATACAGAAAACAAGCACAACTTTTTTTTACACTCAACTTCTCAGTGTAAAGATCAGTAAAATGTGAAGGCTTAGTAGTGTGAACAATACTTGGAACCCTTTAAAAAAAAATAAAGACACTTTCAGTTCAACAGTAAGTTTGTGTCTACATGTAAAACTGTGTCGAATCCTTATCTTGGAACTAGTTTGAGGCATGGAATCAAAGCTCCAAAACATAACTTTTAGCTGAATATTAAACAGATAGCAATACTCTAACAATAGAAAGAGAAATCGAATCATGCAGGGGAGTTGGATGTGTTTTACCCTTGAACACTAGTTGTAGCATCATGCCACCAGTCTACAACACAAATCTCCGAGATTCACCTTTCCTGACACATACAGATGGACACCAAAAGCTTGTCTTCCTTGTAATGATGCCAAGACCCTGGGACGAAACGCAAAATGAGGCTCTAACATTACAAAAATATAGCTAATACAACTAAAGTATACTTTCACTTAATTCCATATCTTGATTATTTGTTATTTCGTAAAATTTATAAATACATAAATTATGAAATTTAAAGTACTGATGGTACTGCTAAAACAATAAACGAACATCGTGTTCTACTGAAAAGCATCAGTACATGAATTCTAGGCTTATCAAGATATGAGAACAAAAGAATGATGAACCTTGAAACTTGGATGGACAACTATCTTTGAAATCTTTTATGAGCAACTATCCTCAAAATAGTTCTATCCGAAACAATCAAAGAAATGCATTGATAGGAGCGGAGTAGGAAGTACAGGAAGTTGTGCTACGCTTCGGTGCTGTCGTACATCAGGGATGATCCTGGTAAGCTGGGCCTTTTTCATCCTGATACATAACAGCGATTTGGGGGCCCCTAGAATTGGGGGTCCGGGGTGGTCGCCCACTTTGGCCCCCCTTCTTGACGGCCCTGAATGATGCACAACCAGAAATACATAGGAATCACCAAAAAAATAGACTTTTAGTCATCTCTTGCAATGCAAATCCATGGATTATGCTGACAATAGTAAAATGAGTTAACTATTGAGTAGAAAGAATTTTCTAAACTTCAGAAGAAACGACAACAGGATGAACATTAACAATTCTAATGGAAATGAAAACCCAATTCCTAGTTTTAACTTAGGCCATGTGTGGTCATGTGAATGTTTTCATTCATTCAGCAATGCTAAAAGAAAGACAAATATGTAAACATGCATGTTTTTATATTAGGAAGCTACACATATTTCAGTTATACACAATGCAGACCATACATTCTCGACTATACCTCGCTTTCTTCCCCCAAAACTGAATCATTCAAATAATCTCCAACTGGTAAAATTGGAAATGTTGAGATTAAAAATCAAAATGCAGAGCAAGGCATTAGATTGCAGACATTAACAATGAAAACATTGTACAATATACAACACTTGCTTGGTGGAGGAGCTCACCTAGAGCTTAGGCCCTCTGCCCATCATCTAGGCAGAGGAGATGCATCGTGACACCGCTCTGTATAAAATGTATGGTGATAAGCAAAGGGAAGGCCCAAGGAGCGAGGACAAGAGGAGAGCACAGGCAAGGGATCAGACCTGCTGCAAATTCCTGCACAAAAGGCAACCCTCTACTCAGTATTTGTAGATGCAGGTTCTGATCAAAGTTATACACAAACCATATGAGACCATCAGTTTCAGCTTACTCAAATTATGAAAAATGACTGAATAATATCTCTCACATATATATATATATATATATATATATATATATATATATATATATGTAATTATTTATTAGTCAGATCTACCGATTGAACAAAAATGGGAGCATGTTGTTTCACTTAAATATATTGATAGACACGTTTGTTTTGTGTGCTCAGTAGGCAAAAGGACAGGCAACATACATGTCCCTTGAAGCAACAATGCCAACGATCTGTTCTGAAATCGACGACAGCTGAGATAAGGTTCCTGAAATTGATGATATGGTATGAAATTAGCTTGAGTAATAGACAGCCACACCATAGCCGAAATTATCAGCAAGCAAAAGCCACATGTCAGTTTTGAAGTAAGCAGACAAAATCTATGAATAAATATGACTGTTTGGACATAAACTTGTTCAGCCTAGATAGATCTAATGGGCAATCATACTTTTGGATGGAAAAATGAAAAGAATCTTACCTGCAAAAACCAAATTTGGAAACAGGGTAGGACAGAGAGCGTGGGCAAGACGTTGCCGGTGGTGGAAGAGGGACAACAGAGAGTCTCCTAAGCTGCAGCCTGTTGGGCGGCCCCTCAGACCGGGCAGTACGTCCCCTCGGAGGCCGTGGGGGCGGGGGGCAGGTTGTGGCCAGAGGCCTTCGCGGCGCGAGGTAGGTCGTGGTCTGGGGAGGTGGCGGCTCGAGGCAGGTCGTAGTCTGGGAGGTGGCGTCGCGAGGCAGATCACGGCCGAAGGACACGGCGGCGCGAGCAAATCAACTGGCAGGTTAGGGGCGATGCCAGTGAACCAGCGGGCGACGGCCGCCGCTAGGTTAGCGGACAGCCGGGCGACACCTCAGGCTGCGGAAGAGCAGCTGGACGGGAGCTTCGGGAGGCGTCACTGGGGGTGGGAGGGGCAGTGGCGCGACCATATCGGCCAAGAGGACGGTGGTGGTGCCTGGTGGTGGTGGTGGCGGCGGCGGGGATTTTTGTTAGGTTTGTGTGTGGCGTGAGAGGTCGACAATGGGTTTGGGTTGTTGGGGAGGGACTTACAAAATATCTGGATTTTGGGCCTCGCCCGCGCAGGGCTCTTGCCGCTTGATACTTTGGATGTTGGCGCGGGGATAGAAATTGATGGGCCAGGTCTAAGAAATGCCAACACTCTTTCTGTCGAGGCGAACTGCCGACACATAATGTATCGGTATAGATGGTATATGCCGACACATTTTATGTCGGTGGTCATTTAGCCATTGCCGACACATAATGTGTCAAAAGCCTGCATAACACTGATAATCGGTGTGTCGGCATAGTTTGAGACAAAAATAGTGTCGGCCTTGTGTACTTATGCCAACAGATGCATGTTGCTAGTGTGGTGTCGTGGTGTAGTGGTAGTCTGGGTTTGGGTCTCGAGGTGTTGGAGTGTGTGTGGAGACCTGGAGAAATCCGTGCCAGCGGCCGTCGGCTGGCAGCGGCGATGCGTGCGAGCGCCGCGTCCCACCATGGTGGCGCTATTCTGCCTCCTCCTTCGTGTTAGACTTGGGGATGGGGAGAAATATCTACCCGCTCGTCTGGCCATGGCTGCGGCAGCGCACTCACGCCGCTCCTCCATGTTGATTGCGCGGTTTGCGTCCCTTCATGTCCATATGGTGATCTTTTCTACACTGTGTGACCTCTCCATTTTGCTTCAATCCACTCATCTTCACCTGTCCTCCCCATACCGTCGCCAACATTGCCTCCTCATCGAGCCCTTCGCCACCATCCAACTGCCACTGCCCATAATTTAGTGTGTCATCCATGTTGGTGCGTTCTTCTTCATGTGTTTTCTCTTCGGGTGTCTTTGTGTGGTCTTCGTCCTGTTGCTGTGCATACTCAAGACCCTCCCATCGTTACCGTTGTGCTGCGGCGAGCTTCGGGCTCTTGGTATTGTCTCGGTTCACCTTTGCTCAATGAGGACGCAATGATGCCTCCCCAACCTGCTAACCGTCTCAACCGCCCGTGGCAGATCTCGCAGTCTAAGTCCTTGATAAGGTTTGGCATTCGTTGATTGTGGATGATTCTCTGTTGTGTCGTGGGGCCCGGTACGCACGCTGGTGTGGCGTGTTAGGTTGTTTGTAGAGTCTTGGTATTGTGATCCCTCGACAACACCCCACAACTACTTGTGTCTCTCGTGGTGTTGGTCTTTCTACCTGCTAGCTAGTTCATGCCTTCTCCTAGGCATAAATTCTTTTTTTCTCTTCTTCTGTAACCTTGTTACCTGTACGGTTTTCGGCCCGGTCTCCCTCATAAACGGGGTCAACTTGTTTAGGTTTTCGATGTGGTTTCCCTTATAAACTGGATCAGTCAAAGCTTAAGGGGTGACTCTTGGCTTTGGCAGCCTTTTGAGAAATATATTCAGGTGGGGGTACACTCCCCCCGGTGACCGTTCAAAAAATAATTGATGTATGTAATGTGCTAATAATTAACTCCTTCAGTTAGTAGTTTGTAGCAGCTTTGTTTTTCTTTTGAGTTGGACGTGCATCACCTGCAGAAATTTGGTGGTATTATTCGATTTTCTACGTGTTTATCCATTGCCACAAGTTTAACAGACTAGCCCGCTACAACTCACGCCCACGTCGCCCTCCCGCTAGGGCGGCTTGGGTGAAAACCCTAGCCGCCGCCGCCGGGCACGTCCATCCTTCCCCTTCCATCCGCCACCGCTAGAAGAGGTCGCTGGGCAAAGCCCTAGGCGGCTGATGGCGGCGGAGGAGGCTATCTTCCCTCCCGCGCCAGATCAGGTGAGGCGGGTCACCCATAGTGCCGGGGCACTCTCCCCCGGTCTGCGTCTCGATGGCGCGGCGGCGTGTT
The DNA here is from genome assembly GCA_963921465.1 of Triticum timopheevii. Classification (NCBI taxonomy): domain Eukaryota; kingdom Viridiplantae; phylum Streptophyta; class Magnoliopsida; order Poales; family Poaceae; genus Triticum; species Triticum timopheevii. The sequence goes on along the minus strand of OY997272.1, from coordinate 12,860,368 downwards.
AGGTGACGGCGCAAGGCGGCGGCGTGGTGTTGGGCGGGGAGGCGGAGCTACGGCTCCGAGGAAGATCTGGTGGCCCCGGCCGTTCGATTGGCTCGCGAGCATGGCTGCCTTGGTCGCGGTGGCCGGCGGCTCGGCCTGTCAGCGGCGGCTGGATCCCGGGGCGGCGGCCCTGGAAGGTGGCGGCGGGTGAAGCTCGGGCTTCCCACAACGGCATGGCGTGGTGTTGTCCCTATCCAAGGCAGATCTGCATCGCCGATCTCGTGGTTTTGCCGCAGATTGGTTCAGATCAGAGACGGTGATGAGCGTGCGGGATCGATCTCGGCGGCTCTCTCGGTTTGGCGAGGTGGAGTAGGAGTCCTCCTCCAAGGCTCCAGTGGTGGCGCATTCAGGCAGTGGCCGGTGTGCCAGGGCTCCTACGGTGGCACTGCTGTTGCGGTTGGTCACCGAATCTAAGCGGCTTGATCTGGGGCTTTGAAGGCGGTCGAGACAGTGCACAGGTTGTCGGGTGGATGTCTTGGGACAGATCCGAGTGAAAACTTGGTCTTCGGTTGTTGGCCGGAGCTGGTGATGACGATGCCCTTATCATCGTTTCCTTCATGAAGGCATCATCGAGGTACAAATCCCAAACCCACCCAATACCTCCGGGGGAAACCCTAGATTAGTTGATCGGATGACGGCGGCATTCATGTGTCATTACCCCCTTGGGGGAGGCATTCTTGGAGATGCACTCGGGCTCGAGGGACCAGCAGATGGCTTTTTCGGTGGAGCGGTGTTTCTTTCAACATATTCATGGCAGCAGCTCTTGGCGGCATGAAGCAGCGGAGGCTTGGCGTCAGATGTGTGGTGATGGACACGTGCAGGAGGTCGACGCTGTTTGGCGTCGTGGTGGCGTCGGCGGCAGCTAGACCGGGCAAGGTCGATGCAGCAGTACAACTCTAAAGATGGATTGGTGGCAGGTGGCTGCGGCGGCCTCATACCCGGCAGGTGTCCTGGTTGAGGAGCACGCCGGACTGGTGGGTGCCCATACCCGCAGGCGTCCTGGTTGGGACCTCAGGTCTTAGATGTTACATTTGGCTGCAAGGTCTGTTTGGTATTAGGCCCAGACTATCAGCGCCCCTTCATCAACTGGATAGGAGTAGCGATAGTTGTTGCTTTGACGGTGGCTTTGGTCTAACTGTTGTACGACTTTGTAATGTCTTGTGTTAATAATTAATAATATGGTCGTATGCATCGTCCAGATGCAGAGGCCGGGGTATTCCTCCTTTTCTAAAAAGCCAAGTTTAACAGACCCAGTTTCCGTTATCGTTCTAGCTGTTTTGTTCTTGCCTGCTAATAATTATAATTTGTTTGAGATGTCTAACTCGGGGGCAATCTTTGGCGCACAGCTCATGTAATTATGCTGTTTCATTCGTACCAGCTGCTCTCTGCCAAGCAAAATTGAATGGTAGCAGAAGCAAAATTGTTCTTGTTTGACGAAGTTTTCATGCAACCCTTGAGTTAATTGCACGGAACCACTACATTTGTGGCATCTTTTGCGAAAAAGAGATGTTTCTATATTTTTTGATTGCACCGCACAAACATAATCTTTTTGCAAATCACATTGATCGGTCACTTTGCACATTTGGATTGGTTTTGATGCTGAAACTGACATGTATGGCCCACTTTCAGGCAATGTTGTCTGCCGGAGTCAATGACAAAGGCGACGACACAACAAAGTCCTTTAGCTCCTCCTCTGGAGCTCGGCGGCGACAAAGGTCCATTCAGTCCTCCTCTCATAGCCGCTCTGCCTCCTCCCACATAGGCTGCTACTCCCGACCATGGCAGACACCATGGTGGTGTTGAGCGCATGGGACCTACGCGTGCGGGTGAGTGTGCTATACTCCCTCTAGCACGTCATGGCGAGCCACCTCAGTGGCCAGGACGAGCTGGGGCGCATGGGGGTATTGTCTATCTTTTTTTTTCTGATGAAAAAGGAGTTTTATTCCAAATTGATAGAGTTACAGTCGTGAGGCAAAAGATCCTCGATACATGGTGGTCCTAGATGCATCCACACAGCCGTGGTACACTCTACGCGACTATAATTGGCCAAACAGTCAGCGACTCTATTTTGATCCCTATTTAATTTCTGGGGAATAAACTCCCTATCCCTCATCAACGCCTTAATTTCACATACGAGATGTCCATAGGCAGAATGAATCAATCCATCTCTTGTCAAACTCGATAAAGCCGCACTAGAATCAGATTGAACAATCACCGGACAATTGGAGTGTTGTATAGCAAGTGCCATCCCTTGCATAAGCGCATGTATCTCCACTTCTAGTGCATCATTGCAATTGAAAATATACTGGTATGCTACAAAAATAACTGACCCATCATGTCGCTGAAGAATCATCCCTATGGCTGCGGCGCCAGAATCAACTGAAAAAGATCCATCAACTGATAGAGCAAAAGAGTCTGTAGTAGGAGGTGGCCAAGGCTTAGGAGCAGGATTAATTCTCACTTCGGCCAAAGCCCAATCAGCAACCGGCATTTGCCCTTTGAGTATTTCCTCAGTGCTCAACTTCTTGGCATCACAAATAGAATTCATATAGCTCACTAAAAAGTCAACAGTAATATCGACTGGAGGAACCTCTTTATCATGAGCAAGATCATTACGTAATTGCCATATACGCCAAATGAGCATTAGTACTCGATCCCTCTCTGCCTCGTTGCAGTTAAGCAATAAATTAAGCAACCATTCCTGCCCACTGTTAACAAAGAGATGATCGTGGGGGAGAGACCAAACACGCCTCATCCCTCCCAAATACTACGTGCATGGCTGCATGCACCTAGTGCATGGTAGCTGTCCTCATCGGTTATACCACAGAGTGGACAAGTTCCACGCCGCGTCAAGTGCCTATATTGCATGCAAGTTGTAGTCGCTAATGCACCCGTCGCCGCACGCCAAGCCATGTGCTTCATACGTAGAGGAACATTTGAACGCCATATAATATTCCAAACAGATCGATTTCCTTCAGGATTAGCACTGGAAGATCCACCAGAAAACTGGTCATCATGCTCGTCGGTCGCCAAGTGATACACACTTTTCACTGTAAACTGGCCATTCTTCTCCGGGTGCCAGGCGAAGAAGTCCTGCCGTCGACTAGGTGAGGTTCGAATCTATAGAATTTTCCTCCATGTACGAATCAAAGATCCATCTCCAATGCGACAAATGATTCCTTTTTTAACAAGCTCTAAACCATGTTCAATTTCCTTCCATACAGCTGAAGAATTTCCTGAAAATACTGTATCCAACAAATTACCATTGGGATAATATTTCGAACGTAATAAGCGAGCACATAAGCTATCTGGAGAATCAAGGAGTCGCCAAGCCTGCTTCGCAAGCAGTGCTTGATTAAAAGCTCACATGTCCTGGAAGCCCAAACCACCTTTGGACTTTGGTAATCTCATTTTATCCCAACTCAACCTTGCCATCTTCCGTTTTCCTTTATCCACTCCCCACCAATATTGCCGCATTAACCGTGTAAGATCATCAAGTACTGGGGTATTGTCTATCCTTGACCTGGGGCCTCAGTGCTGCACCTTGACTCCACTTGGATGTTGTGCATCACGCTGGGGCTCATGCACGCGCATGATGCTGGAGGAGAGCTACATAAGGCTCGGCTTTGGCCGGAGGTGGCAACGGGAAAGAGCTACAAAAGTTTGTAAAAAGATGAAGCAAGTGCAAAGGAAGAACAACGTGGTGTATGTCGAAAGCTAAAAGCGGGTATTGTATTTCCTTTTATTTCTTGATTCAATGTCGTTGTTGTTGGGAGTTGTGGGTACAGATCGACACATCTGTAGTTGGCCCGCCAAGCTTTTATGAGAAAAATGACACATAATACATAGGAGACCCAAGAATATAAATGAAACATAGTACAAAACTCAAAAACCGGCATGGACCAAGAGGTTATATGGAGGTCTAAATATCGGTGAGGGATAGGTATGCAAATTTGAAACCTTTAGGATACCCTCCAACTCTTCTTAGTTTAACTAAATGAACTAAAGTTTCCGAACTGAGACCAATTTTGAAAAGTTGATTCATTTGATTGAACTAAGGAGGGTTAGAGGGTACCCTCAAGGTTCTAAATTTGCACCCGTTGTGAGGAGCTCCCTAGCATTTCACCTACCACTGACAATATTGTTGATCAAATAATTGGTATAAATTGCTGTCGAAAGTGCCATCCAACCAACTGTTCATGCCCGGACATATAACCAATACATAACCGTTTTTAATGTTTTGATTCCAGGATGTCGGCATTTTTAATTAATACCAATGAATTCTCTGGGTTAGCAGATTGTTCACGTGGGAACATAAGGTACTTCCTATTCCTATATAAGGCATTGCCAATCCACCAGTTATAGCAGCCACATATGTGGATAGTACACACGCGACACGCCCACTGCCATTGCAAAGGCGTACGCCATGGGGAGCGCAGCAGCTGACGCGCTGTTACCACTGGACGCCTCGACGTTCGCCGCCGAGTCCCGCGCGGTGGTCGACTTCCTCGAAGTCTACTACCGCGACATCGAGAGCTACCCTGTCCGGCCCGACGCTGAGCCAGGGCGCCTCCGTACGCTTCTACCCGACATGCCACCCGAGGACGGTGAGCCGGTGGACGTGATACTGGAGGACGTACGGCGGCACATCGTCCCAGGATTGACACACTGGCAAAACCCAAACTTCTTCGCCTATTTCCCGATGAACACGAGCACGGCCGGGTTCACGGGCCAGATGCTCTCCACCGGTCTCAATGTTGTACCGTTCATGTGGGCTGCATCACCGGCTGCAACCGAGCTCGAGGGCGTCGTGGTGGACTGGATGGCCAGGCTGGTGGGCCTCCCGGAACACTTCCTCTTCTTTGGTGGTGGCGGCGGCGTGCTGCACGGGAGCACCTGCGAAGCCGTGGTGTGCACGCTCGCGGCCGCGCGCGATCGCGTGCTTAGCAGCCTGGGCCATGAAGCCATCCTGAGGCTGGTGGTCTATGCGTCGGACCAGAGCCACTCCACCTTCCAGAAGGGCGCGAGGATCGCAGGAATTCCACCGGCCAACTTCCGCGTCATCCCAACGTCGGCGGCGTCAGCCTACGGACTCACCGCCGACAGTGTCCGTAATGCGGTGAAGGCTGACGTGGCCAGCGGTCTCGTGCCGCTGTACTTGTGCGCAACCGTCGGCACGACAGGGATGGGCGCGGTAGACCCGGTGCGCGATCTCGGGGAGGTGGCGCGACGGTACGGCATGTGGCTACACGTCGACGCCGCCTACGCCGGTAGCGCACTGATCTGCCCCGAGTTCAAGGACTACATCGACGGCGCTGAGCTGGCGGACTCCGTGAGCATGAATCCGCACAAGTGGTTCCTCACCAACATGAACTGTTGTTGCCTGTGGGTGGTGAGCCCAGCCTTGCTGACCTCCGCGCTGTCTAGCAACCGGGAATACCTCAACAACGTCGGCCGGGAAGGTGCAGCAGAGATTGTCGACTACAAGGACTGGCAGATTGCATTGTCACGCCCTTTCCGCGCCATGAAGCTGTGGGTGGTCTTGCGCCGTTACGGCGCGGCGGGAATGCGGGCGTACATACGGAGGCATGTCGACATGGCCACGTGCTTTGAACGGATGGTGGACGCCGATGAGCGGTTCGAGGTGGTCGTGCCGAGGAGATTCTCCCTCATCACATTCCGCCTCGGCCCAAGGCAAGAAGGCCACGACGACATGGAGATGGAGGCCTTGAACCGCAAGCTACTCGTGGCCATCAATGCTAGCGGGCGCGCCTTCATGACACACTTTATGGTGGACAACAAGTTTGTAATCCGTATGGCCGTGGGCGCGGCCATGACGGAGATGCGGCACGTCCGGGACGCGTGGGAGCTTGTCCAGGACAAGGCGAAAGAAGTTCTGGCCACTCCGTAGCAGTGATGAGAAGCGCGCGCTCGAATATATTGAATAAAATTGGAACAAATAGCCAACAATAAATATATTTAAAATTGGCATAAATATATGAATCGTGGACAAAAAGTGGGTATGTAGATGGACATTTACAGATGGATGGAATGATTTCTAAATTATATTGTTTGATGTGCACATGAATCTTTAGATTCATATTAGTTGTGTATTAAATGCATTTTTTGTTTATCCACTTTGGATTGCTTACCACATATGCCACATGATAATAAACGTCTCCTTCGGTTGAATGAATGTATGTAGCACATCCCTAGAGTTACTAAGCTCCCACGAAATCAAGCCTCCTGGTAAATCGCGGCTAGCGAGGGATTCATCAGCGGACGGTTGTGCCGCTGTCCCGTGGCCCCCAATCGTCTGTAGTTGGTTTACTTCTGTCGTACTCCCTCCGTCCGGAAACACTTGTCATTGAAATGGATGTATTTAGATGTATTTTAGTTCTAGATACATTCATTTTGATGACAAGTAATTCCGGATGGAGGGAGTACCTATCCCACGAATACCGACCCAAACCCCTCACGGCTGCACGTAGTCTTCTTTTTTTTTTTCTCGAAAAATATTCTTCGTGTGCCTGGGACTCCACCCGCTGCTCGCCCAGCCCCGGCAGCCACCGACCATCTCCTCCACCGCCGCACCTCCCTGCCACTACCCCAATCTAGATCCGAGCCGAGCAACCTTCGGATCTTTCTTTTACCAACGAACCCTGCGTTCTGGTGTGTCGAGGCTGGTGAGAGAGGGGCAACCTTCAGATCCATCCCGTGGCACCTCCTTGCCTCATCTCCCATGACCCCTCCCTCACGGAGGAGAGATTGCGGCTGAGGGGAGGCATAGCTTGAACGGGGTTCGTGGATGAGGAAGGGGCCTCGACGGCGCAGAGCTGGTGACGAAGGAGCAAGTCCGTAACGGTGTAGCTCGCGGCGGAGGAGAGGGCGCGGTGGCGGCGGAGGAGGCTGGGGATCCCGGACGAGGTCGGGACGGGTCCTGGTGGTTGCGGTGGCCGGAGGGCGGTGCACATCGTGGCCCTTCCAGGTATCCTCTAATTTCACGGACAATTCCTCTTGACGTGAGGGAAAACCTTCATCTACAGTTAATTATTTTCTTCTTTATAGACTTCATGTTTTTCTTGGATTTTGTCTAGATGTCTTGGGAGTACATATAATGGTGTGGGTAAATAGTTGGTTTTTGGACTTCATGTTGTATTGCATGATCCCACGGAATGAGATTCATTTTGGTGGTCATTTGTATTCAACGAATGTTACTGATACAATTTTGTGACTGTTTTGGACTGTAAGCAACCACTGGATGTTAAAGGGAAGTACCAATCAGGCTTGTGCCTCTTCTCTACGTGTATGCTCGGGATGCCTCTTCTGTACGTGTATGCTCGGGTTATTTACTAATTGTATATGTGCTAGACCTTCCTGATGGTCCATTGCCAGGCATAGAAAGGCTACAATTTTGAATTTTTGTCAAGTATTGTGATCTTAGCTTCTTGGAAAGACTTACTTTCCACTTATCTAATGTGCCAAATGATCTCCAGCTAACTTTTGTATATTGATTGATACACCTCTCAGTTAATAAGTAAATATCCTGTTGGCCACAAGACTGAGCTTCCTATTTTTGTATATCCTTAACTGAATGCATCCTTATGTTATATCATGTTCGTTCTAAAATGCAACAGTATTGGTAGAGTGCTCAATCAAATTCCTCTGTTGGCTGGGTTATGTTCTTGATACTAACATGGATAGACTTTTAAGTGCATAGGTACTCACTTAATTTCTACTGAGCTATAATGGCCAAAAACAGTAGCTATAGATCCTTAATTCAAGCACTAAAATTTAAGCCGAGGGGAACAAGTACTATATATGATCTATTTACTCACATGTATGTGTTGAGATTGTGGTTGAGATGGCAATTCTGCCGTGCAGCAAGAACATCCCCTTCATCCTCATCTACTTGCACAGCTACGACGTTGACTCGATCGGACTCGGCGTCGGTGTGCCCCCGACATCTATAGTGTGTTCGATAATGTGATGCTAACGTCGAATTTTGTTTCTTCGTTCGCAGGCGGCGGAGGGGGCTTTGAGATCTCCAAGTTGGAGAAGAGGAAGTGTCCTCTGATGCTGCAGCCAAGGGAAATGACACCAGGTGATTTGTTCTTCTCTGTCATGGATTTTGTATTTTTTTTGAGGAGTCGATCACTTGTGTGTGTGAAAAATTGAGTACACGCGGATTGGTAGGATTGAAAGAGTCTGCACTGAGCTAATAATGCATTTTTTGTTTAATAGCTGGAGTATAATTCCATTCAGCTGGCAATTATCCATGTAGTACTGTAAGCTATTGCCTATATGACTTAAGGTGTGGTGCATCTATTAATCATTATTATGATTATTAAGATTAACACAAGTTATTCAGACATATTTGTGAATCTCAACTAAGATAAGCTTATTTGCAAAGTATATGCAAATACTCACTCTGTAAACAAATAAAAGACGTTTTATGTATGATATTTGCAGAGGGAGTAGTTTACCGAGGGAGCAGTATATATCAAGAGAACATCTATTGGTATGATATTTGCAGCACTTAAGTTATTATGGTTCTTTCAGTTCCAAAGAACACAAATATTTACTTGAGATAATTTGCATGTGTAGCAATGTAGTTGTATATAGAGCATGCGAGTAAGAAACGGAGTAAGTCACAATTATGAACCAAAGGTCCTATTTAATTGGTCCAGGTTTGCTTTTTCATTGTTTTTATTTCTTTGATGTATATGTGGAGGTATAACAGTTCTTAGAAAGTGCTTGCCTGTTCTCTGTACACACCTTGAGTGGGCTCTAATTAACCCCCAGTATGGCGTAAAATTAAGTGGTTAATAAGAATCTCCTGTGAATTTGTATTGACTATATCATTTATCTTTCATGAAATTGCATCTGTTCTGTTCATGAAAGAGATTAACCATTCGTGGGTCGTCCACGGTTCCAGGGACATATATATATGTGTATAATGTCTTATTGTGCAGTGTACCATTTTAGCACGCACTTTGTTGGGCCGAATGTTTTAACTCTATCGTGAAGGCAAATATTTGATATGTTTTCATCACGAGAATAAGCTGGAGGGAATATTATGAGTGGGCTTAAATAGAGCATATCTTGCGAGTGGCTAATGATATTATTGTTGTATACACATTGTACATTGGTTATAGTGCATATCTTGATAAATTAACAAATACATATCACATACTTTCAGTTGTTCTGTTTTTATCAATTGCATTAGCTAAACCCACCAAAAATTTGTGTGAGAAGACTAGGAATATGGAATTTGCTCCTGATGACGTATGGATCACACTGCTGGAAAGATTCTATTTATAAGGTTTTCCCTAGTAGTGTAGTCTCCCTCAAGATCCAAAGCACTCTGCACCACACTCCTCCTACTCGCGTGCCGCTGCTCCGTTAGTTGCAGCCGCTCATCGGAGCTCTTCACCGGTGTTGGGGTGGGATCCAGTGCTGTCGTGGCTGCCACCGCGTGCCCTGCTCGGGCCTGTCGCCAGGGCTTCCACCTCTGCTTCGCGCGGTGAGGCCACACTCTGCTCCTCACCCGTGCCCACTGCCTCCTCCCCAGATGCAAAGCTGCCGCCTCCCGCATCTTCCTGCCAGGAGCCGCCAGTTGCCCGCTGGCCGGCGTGTGCTGGTCCTCCGTCGGTGGCTGCCACCCCACACCGCTCGTGCGGGCTGGGCTAGCCTTAGGCCGTGTCTCGGTCATCCTCGGGTGCTGCATGGTGGTGGGTGCGTGAGCATACGCTGCCCTCCGATCTGCCAATCTTCATCACAGATCTGCTCGTTTGAGGGTGCCCCTTTCCCCGGGCTGCCAGATTTCTCTACGTCCGGGTACACTACACCACGACACTCAAAGCAGCGTCAAACAATCTGTCGGCATAGGTCACCTAAGGTGACACATTTAGTGCCGGCGAAGAACTTTGCCGATGGAAAGGAGCTGTCGCCTGTAGTCCTGCCGAGAAAGGTTTTTACCGACAAATAAATATATGCCGACAGACATTATGACACAATAGGTGAGGTCTACGCCGACAGACATTTCTACACTGACAGACATTGTTATACCGACAGTTCATCTGACAATGTGGTATTCCGACAGATATTGCGACATCCATAGCTATTCCGACAGTTCGTCTGACACGGAGTTATGCCAACAGACTGTGTGACACCCAATACGTATGCCGACACACTTGTTGCCAGGGTACTACATTTCAGCACACATGGAAATGCACCATGTATTAATACAAAATTAACTTCATATTATTCAATTCATGTGAAGTACACGATATATAATATTCAACTCATCACAAGATAGCATTGGTCAATGCAGTCATTCATTATATATAGAAGATCCATTAATTTTCTTCACTCAAGTTATCTACAACCATTTAGGAAATACACAAGTCTGACATATAGGATGTGGCCTGTTACAAAATATGATGACCAAGTTCCTAAGAAACCAATTGTTCTTTCACTTGACTACTACAAAATACTACATCCGTCCCAAAATAACTGTCTCAACTTTGTACTAGCTCTAGTACAAAGTCGCACTAAGCTTTAGACACTTATTTTGGGGGAGTGAGTGGGGGGAGGGGGTAGTATGGAAGGGGCCAAGCCTTTGATCACCAAGTCAACATCAACTTCCATATGACCAAAATGTGTCGACCATGTTATGCACAAAAGTGATCAGCAGAACATCATATATCATCTTATGGGCTTACTTTCTGCCATTTGACCCTGAAAAAGAACTCATATGTTTGAGAATCATAGAAATACGATTTTTTTTCAAATTTGTGAGTTGTCTACAATGAGTAGTTGCTAGGATTATCTGCACATAACTCTAGAAAAAATCATGCCTACATTTACTACGTGTTCTTGATTCATCTGTAGTCCATTTAAGTACTAAATGCTCGCAGTTCATCTATCTACAGGCCACTAAACTATTCAGACCTAGCATAAATATTCACAAACCTAGTATTAATATTCACATCCATTAGTATAAGCAAGAACAATAGATTCTTAGTGATTGTGATCACCAACAGGCTGAGTGTACAGCATGCCATTTTGCCCTCATTATCCTTTATTCCAAGGAAATATCATTTGATTTTTTTCCTTTTCTAGTACAACTATGTGGCTATCGTAACATGTAACTTCAAAAATTCATGTTAATAAATTCTGGATGTGTGAATATTGCCTAACAAGAGCAAAAATCATCGCCTCATACATGGCAGCTAGGTAAATTAGACAGTGATAGATGGTTGCCTTCAATAGAAAATTAGAGGGGTCGATCCCACTTGCATACCATATACGTTTCTGCCCTTCTGCTTGATAATATCCTAGGTACAAAGCAGCCAAGCAAACATCAACTTCCATATGACAAAATGTGTCAACCATGTTCTGAACAAGAGCGATCACGAGAACATCTTGCATCAACTTCTGAATTTGCTACTTTTTACCATGTCCCTGCAAAAGAACTAATATGTTTCAGCCATCTTAGAAATAGTACTCCCTCCATTCCAAAATAATTGTCTTTCTAGCCATCTCAAATGGACTACAACATACGGATGTATGTAGACATGTTTTAGAGTGTAGATTCACTCATTTTGCTCCGTATGTAGTCACTTGTTGAAATCTCTAGAAAGACAATTATTTAGGAACGGAGGGACTAGAATTTTTCAAATTTGTGAGTTGTCTTTGAGTCCAAAGGTCTAAGAAACAGAAGATGTACAACATATTGGCTTGGTTAAAAGGAAAGTAAACAAATACTTGATTGCACGGCCTCTCCAATAAAAACTATGCATGTCTTTTTTCTGCACTATAAGAACTGAAATATAAAGCATATAAGGAGGCATTTCTTCTCTACTAAGAGATCTAAAGAATAAAGCCAATAATCTCAGAAAAGATTGTACGCCCTCTGTAAAGAAATATAAGATCTTAGATTACTAAAGTAGTGATCTAAAAGATCTTATATTTCTTTACAGAGGGAGTAATTATGCAACAGTTTGGTTAAAAAGATAACCTCATTGGAACATAAACCAAAGTCAGGATATCGCCTATCATATCACAAAATGGATTCCTATAAAAATGTCTGAACTCACTAATAACCAAAGTCTAGGATCCATGTACCATCTTTTAGAATGAGGCTGATGAGTTGCAGGAATAGAGTATACAAGTTACAAAAAAAATACAGCATACAGTATACAGAAAACAAGCACAACTTTTTTTTACACTCAACTTCTCAGTGTAAAGATCTGTAAAATGTGAAGGCTTAGTAGTGTGAACAATACTTGGAACCCTTTAAAAAAAATAAAGACACTTTCAGTTCAACAGTAAGTTTGTGTCTACATGTAAAACTGTGTCAAATCCTTATCTTGGAACTAGTTTGAGGCATGGAATCAAAGCTCCAAAACATAACTTTTAGCTGAATATTAAACAGATAGCAATACTCTAACAATAGAAAGAGAAATCGAATCATGCAGGGGAGTTGGATGTGTTTTACCCTTGAACACTAGTTGTAGCATCATGCCACCAGTCTACAACACAAATCTCCGAGATTCACCTTTCCTGACACATACAGATGGACACCAAAAGCTTGTCTTCCTTGTAATGATGCCAAGACCCTGGGACGAAACGCAAAATGAGGCTCTAACATTACAAAAATATAGCTAATACAACAAAAGTATACTTTCACTTAATTCCATATCTTGATTATTTGTTATTTCGTAAAATTTATAAATACATAAATTATGAAATTTAAAGTACTGAAGGTACTGCTAAAACAATAAACTAACATCATGTTCTACTGAAAAGCATCAGTACATGAATTCTAGGCTTATCAAGATATGAGAACAAAAGAATGATGAACCTTGAAACTTGGATGGACAACTATCTTTGAAATCTTTTATGAGCAACTATCCTCAAAATAGTTCTATCCGAAACAATCAAAGAAATGCATTGATAGGAGCGGAGTAGGAAGTACAGGAAGTTGTGCTACGCTTCGGTGCTGTCGTACATCAGGGATGATCCTGGTAAGCTGGGCCTTTTTCATCCTGATACATAACAGCGATTTGGGGGCCCCTAGAATTGGGGGTCCGGGGTGGTCGCCCACTTTGGCCCCCCTTCTTGACGGCCCTGAATGATGCACAACCAGAAATACATAGGAATCACCAAAAAAAATAGACTTTTAGTCATCTCTTGCAATGCAAATCCATGGATTATGCTGACAATAGTAAAATGAGTTAACTATTGAGTAGAAAGAATTTTCTAAACTTCAGAAGAAACGACAACAGGATGAACATTAACAATTCTAATGGAAATGAAAACCCAATTCCTAGTTTTAACTTTGGGCCATGTGTGGTCATGTGAATGTTTTCATTCATTCAGCAATGCTAAAAGAAAGACAAATATGTAAACATGCATGTTTTTATATTAGGAAGCTACACATATTTCAGTTATACACAATGCAGACCATACATTCTCGACTATACCTCGCTTTCTTCCCCCAAAACTGAATCATTCAAATAATCTCCAACTGGTAAAATTGGAAATGTTGAGATTAAAAATTAAAATGCAGAGCAAGGCATTAGATTGCAGACATTAACAATGAAAACATCGTACAATATACAACACTTGCTTGGTGGAGGAGCTCACCTAGAGCTTAGGCCCTCTGCCCATCATCTAGGCAGAGGAGATGCATCGTGACACCGCTCTGTATAAAATGTATGGTGATAAGCAAAGGGAAGGCCCAAGGAGCGAGGTCAAGAGGAGAGCGCAGGCAAGGGATCGGACCTGCTGCAAATTCCTGCACAAAAGGCAACCCTCTACTCAGTATTTGTAGATGCAGGTTCTGATCAAAGTTAATACACAAACCATCTGAGACCATCAGTTTCAGCTTACTCAAATTACGAAAAATGACTGAATAATATCTCACACAAATATATATGTAATTATTTATTAGTCAGATCTACCGATTGACCAAAAATGGGAGCATGTTGTTTCACTTAAATATATTGATAGACACGTTTGTTTTGTGTGCTCAATAGGCAAAAGGACAGGCAACATACATGTCCCTTGAAGCAACAATGCCAACGATCTGTTCTGAAATCGACAACAGCTGAGATAAGGTTCCTGAAATTGATGATATGGTATGAAATCAGCTTGAGTAATAGACAGCCACACCATAGCCGAAATTATCAGCAAGCAAAAGCCACATTTCAGTTTTGACGTAAGCAGACAAAATCTATGAATAAATATGAAAGTTTAGACATAAACTTGTTCAGCCTAGATAGATCTAATGGGCAATCATACTTTTGGATGGAAAAATGAAAAGAATCTTACCTGCAAAAACCAAATTTGGAAACAGGGTAGGATAGAGAGGGTGGGGAAGATGTTGCCGGTGGTGGAAGAGGGACAACGGAGAGTCTCCTAAGCTGCAGCCTGTGGGGCGGCCCCTCAGACCGGGCAGTACGTCCCCTCGGAGGCCGTGGGGGCGGGAGGCAGGTTGTGGCCAGAGGCCGTCGCGGCGCTAGGTAGGTCGTGGTCTGGGGAGGTGCCGGCTCGAGACAGGTCGTAGTCTGGGAGGTGGCGTCGCGAGGCAGATCACGGCCGGAGGACACGGTGGCGCGAGCAAATCAACTAGCAGGTTAGGGGCGATGCCAGTGAACCAGCGGGCGACGGTCGCCGCTAGGTTAGCGGACAGCCGGGTGGCACCTCAGGCTGCGGAAGAGCAGCTGGACGGGAGCTTCGGGAGGCGTCACCGGGGGTGGGAGGGGCAGTGGCGCGACCATATCGGCCAAGAGGACGGTGGTGGTGCCTGGTGGTGGTGGTGGCGGCGGCGGCGGGGATTTTTGTTAGGTTTGTGTGTGGCGTGAGAGGTCGACAATGGGTTTGGGTTGTTGGGGAGGGACTTACAAAATATCTGGATTTTGTGCCTCGCCCGCGCAGGGCTCTTGACGCTTGATACTTTGGATGTTGGCGCGGGGATAGAAATTGAGGGGCCAGGTCTAAGAAATGCCGACACTCTTTCTGTCGAGGCGAACTGTCGACACATAATGTATCGGTATAGATGGTATATGCCGACACATTTTATGTCAGTGGTCATTCAGCCATTGCCGACACATAATGTGTGAAAAAGCCTGCATAACACTGATAATCGGTGTGTCGGCATAGTTTGAGACAAAAAGAGTGTCGGCCTTGTGTACTTATGCCAACAGATGCATGTTGCTAGTGTGGTGTCGTGGTGTAGTGGTAGTCCGAGTTTGGGTCTCGAGGTGTTGGAGCGTGTGTGGAGACCTGGAGAAATCCGCGCTAGCGACCGCCGGCTGGCAGCGGCGATGTGTGCGAGCACCGCGTCCCACCATGGTGGCGCTATTCTGCCTCCTCCTTCGTGTTAGACTTGGGGATGGGGAGAAATATCTACCCGCTCGTCTGGCCATGGCTGCGGCAGCGCTCTCACGCCGCTCCTCCATGTTGATTGCGCGGTTTGCATCCCATCATGTCCATATGGTGAACTTTTCTACACTCTGTGTGACCTCTCCATTTTGCTTCAATCCACTCATCTCCACCTGTCCTCCCCATACCGTCGCCAACATTGCCTCCTCATCGAGCCCTTCGCTACCATCCAACTGCCACTGCCCATAATTTAGTGTGTCATCCATGTTGGTGCGTTCTTCTTTATGTGTTTTCTCTTCGGGTGTCTTTGTGTGGTCTTCGTCCTGTTGCTGTGCATACTCAAGACCCTCCCATCGTTACTGTTATGCTGCGGCGAGCTTTGGGCTCTTGGTATTGTCTCGGTTCACCTTTGCTCAATGACGACGCAATGATGCCTCCCCAACCTGCTAACCGTCTCAACCGCCCGTGGCAGATCTCGCAGTCCAAGTCCTTATTAAGGCTTGGCATTCGTTGATTGTGGATGATTCTCTGTTGTGTCGTGGGGCTTGGTACGCACGCTGGTGTGGCGTGTTAGGTTGTTTGTAGAGTCTTGGTATTCTGATCCCTCGACAACACCCCACAACTACTTGTGTCTCTCGTGGTGTTGGTCTTTCTACCTACGAGCTAGTTCATGCCTTCTCCTAGGCATAAATTCTTTTTTTCTCTTCTTTTGTAACCTTGTTACCTGTACGGTTTTCGGCCCATTCTCCCTCATAAACGGGGTCAACTTGTTTAGGTTTTCGATGTGGTTGCCCTTATAAACTGGATCAGTCAAAGCTTAAGGGGCGACTCTTGGCTTTGGCAGCCTTTCGAGAAATATATTCAGGTGGGGGTACTCTCCCCCCGGTGACCGTTCAAAAAAATGATGTATGTAATGTGCTAATAATTAACTCCTTCAGTTAGTAGTTTGTAGCATCTTTGTTTTTCTATTGAGTTGGTCGTGCATCACCTGCAAAAATTTGGTGGTATTATTCGATTTGCTATGTGTTTATCCATTGCCACAAGTTTAACAGACTGGCCCGCTAAGGTCGGCTTGGGTGAAAACCCTAGTCGCCGCCGCCGGGCACGTCCATCCTTCCCCTCCCATCCGCCACCGCTAGAAGAGGTCGCCGGGCAAAGCCCTAGGCGGCTGATGGTGGCGGAGGAGGCTATCTTCCCTCCCGCGCCAGATCAGGTGCGGGTCACCCATAGCGCCGGGGCACTCTCCCCCGGTCTGCGTCTCGGTGGCGCGGCGGCGTGTTAGGCGACGGCGCAAGGCGGCGGCGTGGTGCTGGGCGGGGAGGCGGAGCTGCGGCTCTAGGGAAGATCTGGTGGCGCCGGCCGTTCGATGCGCTCGCGAGCATGGCTGCCTTGGTCGCGGTGGCCGGCGGCTCGGCCTGTTAGTGGCGGCGGCCCTGGAAGGTGGCGGCGGGTGAAGCTCGGGCTTCCCACGACGACATGGCATGGTGTTGTCCCTATCCAAGGCAGATCTGCATCGCCGATCTCGTGGTTTTGCCGCAGATTGGTTCAGATCAGAGACGGTGATGAGCGTGCGTGATCGATCTCGGCGGCTCTCTCGGTTTGGCGAGGTGGAGTGGGAGTCCTCCTCCCAGGCTCCAGTGGTGGCGCATTCAGGCAGTGGCCGGTGTGCCAGGGCTCCTACAGTGGCACTGCTGTTGCGGTTGGTCACCGGATCTAAGCGGCTTGATCTGGGGCTTTGAAGGCGGTCGAGACAGTGCACAGGTTGTCGGGTGGATGTCTTGGGACAGATCCGAGTGAAAACTTGGTCTTCGGTTGTTGGCCGGAGCCGGTGATGACGATGACCTTATCATCGTTTCCTTCATGAAGGCATCATCAAGGTACAAATCCCAAACCCACCCAATACCTCCGGGGGAAACCCTAGATTAGTTGATCGGATGACGGCGGCATTCATGTGTCATTACCCCCTTGGGGGCGGCATTCTTGGAGATGCACTCGGGCTCGAGGGACCAGCGGATGGCTTTTTCGGTGGAGCGGTGTCTTTTTCTACATATTCATGGCAGCAGCTCTTGGCGGCATGAAGCAGCGGAGGCTTGGCGTCAGATGTGTGGTGATGGACACGCGCAGGAGGTCGACGCTGTTTGGCGTCGTGGTGGCGTCGGCGGCAGCTAGACCGGGCAAGGTCGATGCAGCAGTACAACTCTAAAGATGGATTGGTGGCAGGTGGCTGCGGCGGCCTCATACCCGGCAGATGTCCTGGTTGAGGAGCACGCCGGACTGGTGGGTGCCCATACCCGGCAGGCGTCCTGGTTGGGACCTCAGGTCTTAGATGTTACGTTTGGCTACGAGGTCTGTTTGGTATTAGGCCCAGACTATCAGCGCCCCTTCATCAACTGGATAGGAATAGCGATAGTTGTTGCTTTGACGGTGGCTTTGGTCTTACTGTTGTACGACTTTGTAATGTCTTGTGTTAATAATTAACAATATGATCGTATGCATCGTCCAGATGCAGAGATCGGGGGTATTCCTCCTTCTCTAAAAAAACAAGTTTAACAGACCCAGTTTCCGTTGTCGTTCTAGCTGTTTTGTTCTTGCCTGCTAATAATTATAATTTGTTTGAGATCTCTAACTCGGGGGCAATTTTTGGCGCACAGCTCATTTAATTATGCTGTTTCATTCGTACCAGCTGCTCTCTGCCAAGCAAAATTGAATGGTAGTACAAGCAAAATTGTTCTTGTTTGATGAAGTTTTCATGCAACCCTTGAGTTAATTGCACGGAACCACTACATTTGTGGCTTCATTTGCGAAAAAGAGAGTTTTCTATTTTTTTAGATTGCACCGCACAAACATAATCTTTTTGCAAATCACACTGATCGGTCACTTTGCACGTTTGGATTGGTTTTGATGCTGAAACTGACATGTATGGCCCACTTTCAGGCAATGACATGATAGAGAAATGGCGATTTGTGGCCCACTATGCATGTTGTCTGCCGGAGTCAATGACGAAGGCGACGACACAACAAAGTCCTTTAGCTCCTCCTCTGGAGCTCGGCGGCGACAAAGGTCCATTCAGTCCTCCTCTCATAGCCGCTCTGCCTCCTCCCACATAGGCTGCTACTCCCGACCATGGCGGACACCATGGTGGCGTTGAGCGCATGGGACCTACGCGTGCCGGTGAGTGTGCTATACTCCCTCTAGCACGTCATGGCGAGCCACCTCAGTGGCCAGGATGAGCTGGGGCGCATGGGGGTATTGTCTATCTTCTTTTTTTTCCGATGAAAAAGGAGTTTTATTCCAAATTGATAGAGTTACAGTCGTGAGGCAAAAGATCCTCGATACATGGTGGTCCTAGATGCATCCACACAGCCGTGGTACACTGTACGCGACTATAATTAGCCAAACGGTCAGCGACTCTATTTTGATCCCTATTTCATTTCTGGGGAATAAACTCCCTATCCCTCATCAACGCCTTAATTTCACCTACGAGATGTCCATAGGCAGAATGAATCAATCCATCTCTTGTCAAACTCGATAAAGCCACACTAGAATCAGATTGAACAATCACCGGACAATTGGAGTGTTGTATAGCAAGTGCCATCCCTTGCATAAGCGCATGTATCTCCACTTCTAGTGCATCATTGATATTGAAAATATACCGGTATAATGAAAAAATAACTGACCCATCATGTCGCTGAAGAATCATCCCTATGGCTGCGGCGCCAGAATCAACTGAAAAAGATCCATCAACTGATAGAGCAAAAGAGTCTGTAGTAGGAGGTGGCCAAGGCTTAGGAGCAGGATTAATTCTCACTTCGGCCAAAGCCCAATCAGCAACCGGCATTTGCCCTTTGAGTATTTCCTCAGTGCTCAACTTCTTGGCATCACAAATAGAATTCATATAGCTCACTAAAAAGTCAACAGTAATATCCACTGGAGGAACCTCTTTATCATGAGCAAGATCATTACGTGATTGCCATATACGCCAAATGAGCATTAGTACTGGATCCCTCTCTGCCTCGTTGCAGTTAAGCAATAAATTAAGCAGCCATTCCTGCCCACTGTTAACAAAGAGATGATCGTGGGGGAGAGACCAAACACGCCTCATGCCCTCCCAAATACTACGTGCATGGCTGCATGCACCTAGTGCATGGTAGCTGTCCTCATCGGTTATGCCACAGAGTGGACAAGTTCCACGCCGCGTCAAGTGCCTATATTGCATGCAAGTTGTAGTCGCTAATGCACCCGTCACCGCATGCCAAGCCATGTGCTTCATACGTCGAGGAACATTTGAACACCATATAATATTCCAAACAGATCGATTTCCTTCAGGATTAGCACTGGAAGATCCACCAGAAAACTGGTCATCATGCTCAGCCGTCGCTAAGTGATACGCACTTTTCACTGTAAACTGGTCATTCTTCTCCGGGTGCCAGGCGAAGAAGTCCTGCCGTCGACTAGGTGAGGTTCGAATCTATAGAATTTCCCAGACGTCCATCGGCCAGAAATGGTTATTCAAACGTTGCACCAACCAAGCACAATTTTCATCAAGGAAATCAGCCACCCGATTAGAACGACAGTTACCTTTGGGTGTGACCCGTCGGAGATTATGGCCCCGTGGGATCCAAGGGTCCCTCCATGTACAAATCAAAGATCCATCTCCAACGCGACAAATGATTCCTTTTTTAACAAGCTCTAAACCATGTTCAATTCCCTTCCATACAGTTGAAGAATTTCCTGAAAATATTGTATCCAAAAAATTACCATTGGGATAATATTTCGAACGTAATAAGCGAGCACATAAGCTATCTGGAGAATCAAGGAGTCGCCAAGCCTGCTTCGCAAGCAGTGCTTGATTAAAAGCTCACATGTCCTGGAAGCCCAAACCACCTTTGGACTTTGGTAATCTCATTTTATCCCAACTCAACCATGCCATCTTCCGTTTTCCTTTATCCACTCCCCACCAATATTGCCGCATTAACCGTGTAAGATCATCAAGTACTAGGGTATTGTCTATCCTTGACCTGGGGCCTCAGTGCTGCACCTTGACTCCACTTGGATGTTGTGCATCACGCTGGGGCTCATGCACGCGCATGATGCTGGAGGAGAGCTACATAAGGCTCAGCTTTGGCCGGAGGTGGCAACGGGAAAGTGCTACAAAAGTTTGTAAAAAGATGAAGCAAGTGCAAAGGAAGAACAACGTGGTGTATGTCGAAAGCTAAAAGCGGGTATTGTATTTCCTTTTATTTCTTGATTCAATGTCGTTGTTGTTGGGAGTTGTGGGTACAGATCGACACATCTGTAGTTGGCCCACCAAGCTTTTATGAGAAAAATGACACATAATACATAGGAGACCCAAGAATATAAATGAAACATAGTACAAAACTCAAAAACCGGCATGGACCAAGAGGTTATATGGAGGTCTAAATATCGGTGAGGGATAGGTATGCAAATTTGAAACCTTTAGGATACCCTCCAACTCTTCTTAGTTTAACTAAATGAACTAAAGTTTCCGGATGAGACCAATTTTGAAAAGTTGATTCATTTGATTGAACTAAGGAGGGTCAGAGGGTACCCTCAAGGTTCTAAATTTGCACCCGTTCTGAGGAGCTCCCTAGCATTTCACCTACCACTGACAATATTGTTGATCAAATAATTGGTATAAATTGCTGTCGAAAGTGCCATCCAACCAACTGTTCATGCCCGGACATATAACCAATACATAACCGTTTTTAATGTTTTGATTCCAGGATGTCGGCATTT
Organism: Triticum timopheevii; assembly: GCA_963921465.1. Lineage (NCBI taxonomy): Eukaryota > Viridiplantae > Streptophyta > Magnoliopsida > Poales > Poaceae > Triticum > Triticum timopheevii. Next base: position 12,839,176 of record OY997272.1, on the reverse strand, counting down.
TTAATTAATACCAATGAATTCTCTGGGTTAGCAGATTGTTCACGTGGGAACATAAGGTACTTCCTATTCCTATATAAGGGATTGCCAATCCACCAGTTATAGCAGCCACATATGTGGATAGTACACACGCGACACGCCCACTGCCATTGCAAAGGCGTACGCCATGGGGAGAGCAGCAGCTGACGCGCTGTTACCACTGGACGCCTCGACGTTCGCCGCCGAGTCCCGCGCGGTGGTCGACTTCCTCGAAGTCTACTACCGCGACATCGAGAGCTACCCTGTCCGGCCCGACGCTGAGCCAGGGCGCCTCCGTACGCTTCTACCCGACATGCCACCCGAGGACGGTGAGCCGGTGGACGTGATACTGGAGGACGTACGGCGGCACATCGTCCCAGGATTGACACACTGGCAAAACCCAAACTTCTTCGCCTATTTCCCGATGAACACGAGCACGGCCGGGTTCGCGGGCCAGATGCTCTCCACCGGTCTCAATGTTGTACCGTTCATGTGGGCTGCATCACCGGCTGCAACCGAGCTCGAGGGCGTCGTGGTGGACTGGATGGCCAGGCTGGTGGGCCTCCCGGAACGCTTCCTCTTCTCTGGTGGTGGCGGCGGCGTGCTGCACGGGAGCACCTGCGAAGCCGTGGTGTGCACGCTCGCGGCCGCGCGCGATCGCGTGCTTAGCAGCCTGGGCCATGAAGCCATCCTGAGGCTGGTGGTCTATGCGTCGGACCAGAGCCACTCCACCTTCCAGAAGGGCGCGAGGATCGTAGGAATTCCGCCGGCCAACTTCCGCGTCATCCCAACGTCGGCGGCGTCAGCCTACGGACTCACCGCCGACAGTGTCCGTAATGCGGTGAAGGCTGACGTGGCCAGCGGTCTCGTGCCGCTGTACCTGTGCGCAACCGTCGGCACGACAGGGATGGGCGCGGTAGACCCGGTGCGCGATCTCGGGGAGGTGGCGCGACGGTACGGCATGTGGCTACACGTCGACGCCGCCTACGCCGGTAGTGCACTGATCTGCCCCGAGTTCAAGGACTACATCGACGGCGCTGAGCTGGCGGACTCCGTGAGCATGAATCCGCACAAGTGGTTCCTCACCAACATGAACTGTTGTTGCCTGTGGGTGGTGAGCCCAGCCTTGCTGACCTCCGCGCTGTCTAGCAACCCCGAATACCTCAACAACGTCGGCCGGGAAGGTGCAGCAGAGATTGTCGACTACAAGGACTGGCAGATTGCATTGTCACGCCCTTTCCGCGCCATGAAGCTGTGGGTGGTCTTGCGCCGTTACGGCGCGGCGGGCATGCGGGCGTACATACGGAGGCATGTCGACATGGCCACGTGGTTTGAACGGATGGTGGACGCCGATGAGCGGTTCGAGGTGGTCGTGCCGAGGAGATTCTCCCTCGTCACATTCCGCCTCCGCCCAAGGCAAGAAGGCCACGACGACATGGAGATGGAGGCCTTGAACCGCAAGCTACTCGTGGCCATCAACGCTAGCGGGCGCGCCTTCATGACACACTTTATGGTGGACAACAAGTTTGTAATCCGTATGGCCGTGGGCGCGGCCATGACGGAGATGCGGCACGTCCGGGACGCGTGGGAGCTTGTCCAGGACAAGGCGAAAGAAGTTCTGGCCACTCCGTAGCAGTGATGAGAAGCGCGCGCTCGAATATATTGAATAAAATTGGAACAAATAGCCAACAATAAATATATTTAAAATTGGCATAAATATATGAATCGTGGACAAAAAGTGGGTATGTAGATGGACATTTACAGATGGATGGAATGATTTCTAAATTATATTGTTTGATGTGCACATGAATCTTTAGATTCATATTAGTTGTGTATTAAATGCATTTTTTGTTTATCGACTTTGGATTGCTTACCACATATGCCACATGATAATAAACGTCTCCTTCGGTTGAATGAATGTATGTAGCACATCCCTAGAGTTACTAAGCTCCCACGAAATCAAGCCTCCTGGTAAATCGCGGCTAGCGAGGGATTCATCAGCGGACGGTTGTGCCGCTGTCCCGTGGCCCCCAATCGTCTGTAGTTGGTTTACTTCTGTCGTACTCCCTCCGTCCGGAAACACTTGTCATTGAAATGGATGTATTTAGATGTATTTTAGTTCTAGATACATTCATTTTGATGACAAGTAATTCCGGACGGAGGGAGTACCTATCCCACGAATACCGACCCAAACCCCTCACGGCTGCACGTAGTCTTCTTTTTTTTTCTCGAAAAATATTCTTCGTGTGCCTGGGACTCCACCCGCTGCTCGCCCAGGCCCGGCAGCCACCGACCATCTCCTCCACCGCCGCACCTCCCTGCCACTACCCAAATCTAGATCCGAGCCGAGCAACCTTCGGATCTTTCTTTTACCAACGAACCCTGCGTTCTGGTGTGTCGAGGCTGGTGAGAGAGGGGCAACCTTCAGATCCATCCCGTGGCACCTCCTTGCCTCATCTCCCATGACCCCTCCCTCACGGAGGAGAGATTGCGGCTGAGGGGAGGCATAGCTTGAACGGGGTTCGTGGATGAGGAAGGGGCCTCGACGGCGCAGAGCTGGTGACGAAGGAGCAAGTCCGTAACGGTGTAGCTCGCGGCGGAGGAGAGGGCGCGGTGGCGGCGGAGGAGGCTGGGGATCCCGGACGAGGTCGGGACGGGTCCTGGTGGTTGCGGTGGCCGGAGGGCGGTGCACATCGTGGCCCTTCCAGGTATCCTCTAATTTCACGGACAATTCCTCTTGACGTGAGGGAAAACCTTCATCTACAGTTAATTATTTTCTTCTTTATAGACTTCATGTTTTCCTTGGATTTTGTCTAGATGTCTTGGGAGTACATATAATGGTGTGGGTAAATAGTTGGTTTTTGGACTTCATGTTGTATTGCATGATCCCACGGAATGAGATTCATTTTGGTGGTCATTTGTATTCAACGAATGTTACTGATACAATTTTGTGACTGTTTTGGACTGTAAGCAACCACTGGATGTTAAAGGGAAGTACCAATCAGGCTTGTGCCTCTTCTCTACGTGTATGCTCGGGATGCCTCTTCTGTACGTGTATGCTCGGGTTATTTACTAATTGTATATGTGCTAGACCTTCCTGATGGTCCATTGCCAGGCATAGAAAGGCTACAATTTTGAATTTTTGTCAAGTATTGTGATCTTAGCTTCTTGGAAAGACTTACTTTCCACTTATCTAATGTGCCAAATGATCTCCAGCTAACTTTTGTATATTGATTGATACACCTCTCAGTTAATAAGTAAATATCCTGTTGGCCACAAGACTGAGCTTCCTATTTTTGTATATCCTTAACTGAATGCATCCTTATGTTATATCATGTTCGTTCTAAAATGCAACAGTATTGGTAGAGTGCTCAATCAAATTCCTCTGCTGGCTGGGTTATGTTCTTGATACTAACATGGATAGACTTTTAAGTGCATAGGTACTCACTTAATTTCTACTGAGCTATAATGGCCAAAAACAGTAGCTATAGATCCTTAATTCAAGCACTAAAATTTAAGCCGAGGGGAACAAGTAGTATATATGATCTATTTACTCACATGTATGTGTTGAGATTGTGGTTGAGATGGCAATTCTGCCGTGCAGCAAGAACATCCCCTTCATCCTCATCTACTTGCACAGCTACGACGTTGACTCGATCGGACTCGGCGTCGGTGTGCCCCCGACATCTATAGTGTGTTTCATAATGTGATGCTAACGTCGAATTTTGTTTCTTCGTTCGCAGGCGGCGGAGGGGGCTTTGAGATCTCCAAGTTGGAGAAGAGGAAGTGTCCTCTGATGCTGCAGCCAAGGGAAATGACACCGGGTGATTTGTTCTTCTCTGTCATGGATTTTGTATTTTTTTTTGAGGAGTCGATCACTTGTGTGTGTGAAAAATTGAGTACACGCAGATTGGTAGGATTGAAAGAGACTGCACTGAGCTAATAATGCATTTTTTGTTTAATAGCTGGAGTATAATTCCATTCAGCTGGCAATTATCCATGTAGTACTGTAAGCTATTGCCTATATGACTTAAGGTGTGGTGCATCTATTAATCATTATTATGATAATTAAGATTAACAGAAGTTATTCAGACATATTTGTGAATCTCAACTAAGATAAGCTTATTTGCAAAGTATATGCAAATACTCACTCTGTAAACAAATAAAAGACGTTTTATGTATGATATTTGCAGAGGGAGTAGTTTACAGAGGGAGCAGTATATATCAAGAGAACATCTATTGGTATGATATTTGCAGCACTTAAGTTATTATGGTTCTTTCAGTTCCAACTAAGATAAGCTTATTTGCAAAGTATAAGCAAACACTCCCTCTGTAAACAAATAAAAGACGTTTTAGGTATGATATTTGCAGAGGGAGTAGTTTACAGAGGAAGCAGTATATATCAAGAGAACATCTATTGGTATGATATTTGCAGCACTTAAGTTATTATGGTTCTTTCAGTTCCAAAGAACACAAATATTTACTTGAGATAATTTGCATTTGTAGCAATGTAGTTGTATATAGAGCATGCGAGTAAGAAACGGAGTAAGTCACAATTATGAACCAAAGGTCCTATTTAATTGGTCCAGGTTTGCTTTTTAATTGTTTTTATTTCTTTAATGTATATGTGGAGGTATAACAGTTCTTAGAAAGTGCTTGCCTGTTCTCTGTACACACCTTGAGTGGGCTCTAATTAACCCCCAGTATGGCGTAAAATTAAGTGGTTAATAAGAATCTCCTGTGAATTTGTATTGACTATATCATTTATCTTTCATGAAATTGCATCTGTTCTGTTCATGAAAGAGATTAACCATTCGTGGGTCGTCCACGGTTTCAGGGACATATATATATGTGTATAATGTCTTATTGTGCAGTGTACCATTTTAGCACGCACTTCGTTGGGCCGAATGTTTTGACTCTATCGTGAAGGCAAATATTTGATATGTTTTCATCACGAGAATAAGCTGGAGGGAATATTATGAGTGGGCTTAAATAGAGCATATCTTGCCAGTGGCTAATGATATTATTGTTGTATACACATTGTACATTGGTTATAGTGCATATCTTGATAAATTAACAAATACATATCACATACTTTGAGTTGTTCTGTTTTTATCAATTGCATTAGCTAAACCCACCAAAAATTTGTGTGAGAAGACTAGGAATATGGAATTTGCTCCTGATGACATATGGATCACACTGCTGGTAAGATTCTATTGATAAGGTTTTCCCTAGTAGTGTAGTCTCCCTCAAGATCCAAAGCACTCTGCACCACACTCCTACTCGCGTGCCGCTGCTCCGTTAGTTGCAGCCGCTCATCGGAGCTCTTCACCGGCGCTGGGGTGGGATCCAGTGCTGTCGTGGCTGCCACCGCGTGCCCTGCTCGGGCCTGTCGCCAAGGCTTCCACCTCTGCTTCGCGCGGTGAGGCCACACTCTACTCCTCACCCGTGCCCACTGCCTCCTCCCCAGATTCAAAGCTGCCGCCTCCCGCATCTTCCTGCCAGGAGCCGCCAGTTGCCCGCTGGCCGGCGTGTGCTGGTCCTTCGTCGGTGGCTGCCACCCCACACCGGTCGTGCGGGCTGGGCTAGCCTTAGGCCGTGTCTCGGTCATCCTCGGGTGCTGCATGGTGGTGGGTGCGTGAGCATACGCTGCCCTCCGATCTACCAATCTTCGTCACAGATCTGCTCGTTTGAGGGTGCCCCTTTCCCCGGGCTGCCAGATTTCTCTACGTCCGGGTACACTACACCACGACACTCAAAGCAGCGTCAAACAATCTGTCGGCATAGGTCACCTAAGGTGACACATTTAGTGTCGGCGAAGAACTTTGCCGACGGAAAGGAGCTGTCGCCTGTAGTCCTGCCGAGAAAGGTTTTTACCGACAAATAAATATATGCCGACAGACATTATGACACAATAGGTGAGGTCTACGCCGATAGACATTTCTACACTGACAGACATTGTTATACCGACAGTTCATCTGACAATGTGGTATTCCGACAGATATTGCGACATCCATAGCTATTCCGACAGTTCGTCTGACGCGGAGTTATGCCAACAGACTGTGTGACACCCAATACGTATGCCGACACACTTGTTGCCAGGGTACTACATTTCAGCACACATGGAAATGCACCATGTATTAATACAAAATTAACTTCATATTATTCAATTCATGTGAAGTACACGATATATAATATTCAACTCATCACAAGATAGCATTGGTCAATGCAGTCATTCATTATATATAGAAGATCCATTAATTTTCTTCACTCAAGTTATCTACAACCATTTAGGAAATACACAAGTCTGACATATAGGATGTGGCCTGTTACAAAATATGATGACCAAGTTCCTAAGAAACCAATTGTTCTTTCACTTGACTACTACAAAATACTACATCCGTCCCAAAATAACTGTCTCAACTTTGTACTAGCTCTAGTACAAAGTCGCACTAAGCTTTAGACACTTATTTTGGGGGAGGGGGTGGGGGGAGGGGGTAGTATGGAAGGGGCCAAGCCTTTGATCACCAAGTCAACATCAACTTCCATATGACCAAAATGTGTCGACCATGTTATGCACAAAAGTAATCAGCAGAACATCATATATCATCTTGTGGGCTTACTTTCTGCCATTTGACCCTGAAAAAGAACTCATATGTTTGAGAATCATAGAAATACGTTTTTTCCTTTCAAATTTGTGAGTTGTCTACAATGAGTAGTTGCTAGGATTATCTGCACATAACTCTAGAAAAAATCATGCCTACATTTACTACGTGTTCTTGATTCATCTGTAGTCCATTTAAGTACTAAATGCTCTCAGTTCATCTATCTACAGGCCACTAAACTATTCAGACCTAGCATAAATATTCACAGACGTAGTATTAATATTCACATCCATTAGTATAAGCAAGAACAATAGATTCTTAGTGATTGTGATCACCAACAGACTGAGAGTACAGCATGCCATTTTGCCCTCATTATCCTTTATTCCAAGGAAATATCATTTGATTTTTTTCCTTTTCTAGTACAACTATGTGGCTATCGTAACATGTAACTTCAAAAATTCATGTTAATAAATTCTGGATGTGTGAATATTGCCTAACAAGAGCAAAAATCATCGCCTCATACATGGCAGCTAGGTAAATTAGACAGTGATAGATGGTTGCCTTCAATAGAAAATTAGAGGGGTCAATCCCACTTGCATACCATATACGTTTCTGCCCTTCTGCTTGCTAATATCCTAGGTACAAAGCAGCCAAGCAAACATCAACTTCCATATGACAAAATGTGTCCACCATGTTCTGAACAAGAGCGATCACGAGAACATCTTGCATCAACTTCTGAATTTGCTACTTTTTACCATGTCCCTGCAAAAGAACTAATATGTTTCAGCCATCTTAGAAATAGTACTCCCTCCGTTCCAAAATAATTGTCTTTCTAGCCATCTCAAATGGACTACAACATACGGATGTATGTAGACATGTTTTAGAGTGTAGATTCACTCATTTTGCTCCATATGTAGTCACTTGTTGAAATCTCTAGAAAGACAATTATTTAGGAACGGAGGGAGTAGAATTTTTCAAATCTGTGAGTTGTCTTTGAGTCCAAAGGTCTAAGAAACAGAAGATGTACAACATATTGGCTTGGTTAGAAGGAAAGTAAACAAATACTTGATTGCACGGCCTCTCCAATAAAAACTATGCATGTCTTTTTTCTGCACTATAAGAACTGAAATATAAAGCATATAAGGAGGCATTTCTTCTGTACTAAGAGATCTAAAGAATAAAGCCAATAATCTCAGAAAAGATTGTACGCCCTCTGTAAAGAAATATAAGATCTTAGATTACTAAAGTAGTGATCTAAAAGATCTTATATTTCTTTACAGAGGGAGTAATTATGCAACAGTTTGGTTAAAAAGATAACCTCATTGGAACATAAACCAAAGTCAGGATATCGCCTATCATATCACAAAATGGATTCCTATAAAAATGTCTGAACTCACTAATAACCAAAGTCTAGGATCCATGTACCATCTTTTAGAATGAGGCTGATGAGTTGCAGGAATAGAGTATACAAGTTACAAAAAAAATACAGCATACAGTATACAGAAAACAAGCACAACTTTTTTTTACACTCAACTTCTCAGTGTAAAGATCAGTAAAATGTGAAGGCTTAGTAGTGTGAACAATACTTGGAACCCTTTAAAAAAAATAAAGACACTTTCAGTTCAACAGTAAGTTTGTGTCTACATGTAAAACTGTGTCAAATCCTTATCTTGGAACTAGTTTGAGGCATGGAATCAAAGCTCCAAAACATAACTTTTAGCTGAATATTAAACAGATAGCAATACTCTAACAATAGAAAGAGAAATCGAATCATGCAGGGGAGTTGGATGTGTTTTACCCTTGAACACTAGTTGTAGCATCATGCCACCAGTCTACAACACAAATCTCCGAGATTCACCTTCCCTGACACATACAGATGGACACCAAAAGCTTGTCTTCCTTGTAATGATGCCAAGACCCTGGGACGAAACGCAAAATGAGGCTCTAACATTACAAAATTATAGCTAATACAACTAAAGTATACTTTCACTTAATTCCATATCTTGATTATTTGTTATTTCGTAAAATTTATAAATACATAAATTATGAAATTTAAAGTACTGAAGGTACTGCTAAAACAATAAACTAACATCGTGTTCTACTGAAAAGCATCAGTACATGAATTCTAGGCTTATCAAGATATGAGAACAAAAGAATGATGAACCTTGAAACTTGGATGGACAACTATCTTTGAAATCTTTTATGAGCAACTATCCTCAAAATAGTTCTATCCGAAACAATCAAAGAAATGCATTGATAGGAGCGGAGTAGGAAGTACAGGAAGTTGTGCTACGCTTCGGTGCTGTCGTACATCAGGGATGATCCTGGTAAGCTGGGCCTTTTTCATCCTGATACATAACAGCAATTTGGGGGCCCCTAGAATTGGGGGTCCGGGGTGGTCGCCCACTTTGGCCCCCCTTCTTGACGGCCCTGAATGATGCACAACCAGAAATACATAGGAATCACCAAAAAAAATAGACTTTTAGTAATCTCTTGCAATGCAAATCCATGGATTATGCTGACTATAGTAAAATGAGTTAACTATTGAGTAGAAAGAATTTTCTAAACTTCAGAAGAAACGACAACAGGATGAACATTAACAATTCTAATGGAAATGAAAACCCAATTCCTAGTTTTAACTTTGGGCCATGTGTGGTCATGTGAATGTTTTCATTCATTCAGCAATGCTAAAAGAAAGACAAATATGTAAACATGCATGTTTTTATATTAGGAAGCTACACATATTTCAGTTATACACAATGCAGACCATACATTCTCGACTATACCTCGCTTTCTTTCCCCAAAACTGAATCATTCAAATAATCTCCAACTGGTAAAATTGGAAATGTTGAGATTAAAAATTAAAATGCAGAGCAAGGCATTAGATTGCAGACATTAACAATGAAAACATCGTACAATATACAACACTTGCTTGGTGGAGGAGCTCACCTAGAGCTTAGGCCCTCTGCCCATCATCTAGGCAGAGGAGATGCATCGTGACACCGCTCTGTATAAAATGTATGGTGATAAGCAAAGGGAAGGCCCAAGGAGCGAGGTCAAGAGGAGAGCGCAGGCAAGGGATCGGACCTGCTGCAAATTCCTGCACAAAAGGCAACCCTCTACTCAGTATTTGTAGATGCAGGTTCTGATCAAAGTTAATACACAAACCATCTAAGACCATCAGTTTCAGCTTACTCAAATTACGAAAAATGACTGAATAATATCTCACACAAATATATATGTAATTATTTATTAGTCAGATCTACCGATTGACCAAAAATGGGAGCATGTTGTTTCACTTAAATATATTGATAGACACGTTTGTTTTGTGTGCTCAATAGGCAAAAGGACAGGCAACATACATGTCCCTTGAAGCAACAATGCCAACGATCTGTTCTGAAATCGACAACAGCTGAGATAAGGTTCCTGAAATTGATGATATGGTATGAAATCAGCTTGAGTAATAGACAGCCACACCATAGCCGAAATTATCAGCAAGCAAAAGCCACATTTCAGTTTTGAAGTAAGCAGACAAAATCTATGAATAAATATGAAAGTTTAGACATAAACTTGTTCAGCCTAGATAGATCTAATGGGCAATCATACTTTTGGATGGAAAAATGAAAAGAATCTTACCTGCAAAAACCAAATTTGGAAACAGGGTAGGATAGAGAGGGTGGGGAAGATGTTGCCGGTGGTGGAAGAGGGACAACGGAGAGTCTCCTAAGCTGCAGCCTGTGGGGCGGCCCCTCAGATCGGGCAGTACGTCCCCTCGGAGGCCGTGGGGGCGGGAGGCAGGTTGTGGCCAGAGGCCGTCGCGGCGCTAGGTAGGTCGTGGTCTGGGGAGGTGGCGGCTCGAGGCAGGTCGTAGTCTGGGAGGTGGCGTCGCGAGGCAGATCACGGCCGGAGGACATTGCGGCGAGAGCAAATCAACTGGCAGGTTAGGGGCGATGCCAGTGAACCAGCGGGTGACGGTCGCCGCTAGGTTAGCGGACAGCCGGGTGGCACCTCAGGCTGCGGAAGAGCAGCTGGACGGGAGCTTCGGGAGGCGTCGCCGGGGGTGGGAGGGGCAGTGGCGCGACCATATCGGCCAAGAGGACGGTGGTGGTGCCTGGTGGTGGTGGTGGCGGCGGCGGCGGGGATTTTTGTTAGGTTTGTGTGTGGCGTGAGAGGTCGACAATGGGTTTGGGTTGTTGGGGAGGGACTTACAAAATATCTGGATTTTGGGCCTCGCCCGCGCAGGGCTCTTGCCGCTTGATACTTTGGATGTTGGCGCGGGGATAGAAATTGAGGGGCCAGGTCTAAGAAATGCCGACACTCTTTCTGTCGAGGCGAACTGTCGACACATAATGTATCGGTATAGATGGTATATGCCGACACATTTTATGTCAGTGGTCATTCAGCCATTGCCGACACATAATGTGTGAAAAAGCCTGCATAACACTGATAATCGGTGTGTCGGCATAGTTTGAGACAAAAAGAGTGTCGGCCTTGTGTACTTATGCCAACAGATGCATGTTGCTAGTGTGGTGTCGTGGTGTAGTGGTAGTCCGAGTTTGGGTCTCGAGGTGTTGGAGCGTGTGTGGAGACCTGGAGAAATCCGCGCTAGCGGCCGCCGGCTGGCAGCGGCGATGTGTGCGAGCACCGCGTCCCACCATGGTGGCGCTATTCTGCCTCCTCCTTCGTGTTAGACTTGGGGATGGGGAGAAATATCTACCCGCTCGTCTGGCCATGGCTGCGGCAGCGCTCTCACGCCGCTCCTCCATGTTGATTGCGCGGTTTGCATCCCATCATGTCCATATGGTGAACTTTTCTACACTCTGTGTGACCTCTCCATTTTGCTTCAATCCACTCATCTCCACCTGTCCTCCCCATACCGTCGCCAACATTGCCTCCTCATCGAGCCCTTCGCTACCATCCAACTGCCACTGCCCATAATTTAGTGTGTCATCCATGTTGGTGCGTTCTTCTTTATGTGTTTTCTCTTCGGGTGTCTTTGTGTGGTCTTCGTCCTGTTGCTGTGCATACCCAAGACCCTCCCATCGTTACTGTTGTGCTGCGGCGAGCTTCGGGCTCTTGGTATTGTCTCGGTTCATCTTTGCTCAATGACGACGCAATGATGCCTCCCCAACCTGCTAACCGTCTCAACCGCCCGTGGCAGATCTCGCAGTCTAAGTCCTTGTTAAGGCTTGGCATTCGTTGATTGTGGATGATTCTCTGTTGTGTCGTGGGGCTTGATACGCACGCTTGTGTGGCGTGTTAGGTTGTTTGTAGAGTCTTGGTATTGTGATCCCTCGACAACACCCCACAACTACTTGTGTCTCTCGTGGTGTTGGTCTTTCTACCTGCTAGCTAGTTCATGCCTTCTCCTAGGCATAAATTCTTTTTTTCTCTTCTTTTGTAAGCTTGTTACCTGTACGGTTTTCGGCCCAGTCTCCCTCATAAACGGGGTCAACTTGTTTAGGTTTTCGATGTGGTTTCCCTTATAAACTGGATCAGTCAAAGCTTAAAGGGCGACTCTTGGCTTTGGCAGCCTTTTGAGAAATATATTCAGGTGGGGGTACTCTCCCCCCGGTGACCGTTCAAAAAAATGATGTATGTAATGTGCTAATAAGTAACTCCTTCAGTTAGTAGTTTGTAGCATCTTTGTTTTTCTTTTGAGTTGGTCGCGCATCACCTGCAGAAATTTGGTGGTATTATTCGATTTGCTACGTGTTTATCCATTGCCACAAGTTTAACAGACTGGCCCGCTAAGGTCGGCTTGGGTGAAAACCCTAGCCGCCGCCGCCGGGCACGTCCATCCTTCCCCTCCCATCCGCCACCGCTAGAAGAGGTCGCCGGGCAAAGCCCTAGGCGGCTGATGGCGGCGGAGGAGGCTATCTTCCCTCCCGCGCCAGATCAGGTGCGGGTCACCCATAGCGCCGGGGCAGTCACCCCCGGTCTGCGTCTCGGTGGCGCGGCGGCGTGTTAGGCGACGGTGCAAGGCGGCGGCGTGGTGCTGGGCGGGGAGGCGGAGCTGCGGCTCCAGGGAAGATCTGGTGGCGCCGGCCGTTCGATGGGCTCGCGAGCATGGCTGCCTTGGGCGCGGTGGCCGGCAGCTCGGCCTGTCAGTGGCGGCTGGATCCCGGGGCGGCGGCCCTGGAAGGTGGCGGCGGGTGAAGCTCGGGCTTCCCACGACGGCATGGCATGGTGTTGTCCCTATCCAAGGCAGATCTGCATCGCCGATCTCGTGGTTTTGCCGCAGATTGGTTCAGATCAGAGACGGTGATGAGCGTGCGTGATCGATCTCGGCGGCTCTCTCGGTTTGGCGAGGTGGAGTGGGAGTCCTCCTCCCAGGCTCCAGTGGTGGCGCATTCAGGCAGTGGCCGGTGTGCCAGGGCTCCTACGGTGGCACTGCTGTTGCGGTTGGTCACCGGATCTAAGCGGCTTGATCTGGGGCTTTGAAGGCGGTCGAGACAGTGCACAGGTTGTCGGGTGGATGTCTTGGGACAGATCCGAGTGAAAACTTGGTCTTCGGTTGTTGGCCGGAGCCGGTGATGACGGTGCCCTTATCATCGTTTCCTTCATGAAGGCATCATCGAGGTACAAATCCCAAACCCACCCAATACCTCCGGGGGAAACCCTAGATTAGTTGATCGGATGACGGCGGCATTCATGTGTCATTACCCCCTTGGGGGCGGCATTCTTGGAGATGCACTCGGGCTCGAGGGACCGGCGGATGGCTTTTTCGGTGGAGCGGTGTCTTTTTCTACATATTCATGGCAGCAGCTCTTGGCGGCATGAAGCAGCGGAGGCTTGGCGTCAGATGTGTGGTGATGGACACGCGCAGGAGGTTGACGCTGTTTGGCGTCGTGGTGGTGTCGGCGGCAGCTAGACCGGGCAAGGTCGATGCAGCAGTACAACTCTAAAGATGGATTGGTGGCAGGTGGCTGCGGCGGCCTCATACCCGGCAGATGTCCTGGTTGAGGAGCACGCCGGACTGGTGGGTGCCCATACCCGGCAGGCGTCCTGGTTGGGACCTCAGGTCTTAGATGTTACGTTTGGCTACGAGGTCTGTTTGGTATTAGGCCCAGACTATCAGCGCCCCTTCATCAACTGGATAGGAATAGCGATAGTTGTTGCTTTGACGGTGGCTTTGGTCTTACTGTTGTACGACTTTGTAATGTCTTGTGTTAATAATTAACAATATGATCGTATGCATCGTCCAGATGCAGAGATCGGGGGTATTCCTCCTTCTCTAAAAAAACAAGTTTAACAGACCCAGTTTCCGTTGTCGTTCTAGCTGTTTTGTTCTTGCCTGCTAATAATTATAATTTGTTTGAGATCTCTAACTCGGGGGCAATTTTTGGCGCACAGCTCATTTAATTATGCTGTTTCATTCGTACCAGCTGCTCTCTGCCAAGCAAAATTGAATGGTAGTACAAGCAAAATTGTTCTTGTTTGATGAAGTTTTCATGCAACCCTTGAGTTAATTGCACGGAACCACTACATTTGTGGCTTCATTTGCGAAAAAGAGAGTTTTCTATTTTTTTAGATTGCACCGCACAAACATAATCTTTTTGCAAATCACACTGATCGGTCACTTTGCACGTTTGGATTGGTTTTGATGCTGAAACTGACATGTATGGCCCACTTTCAGGCAATGACATGACAGAGAAATGGCGATTTGTGGCCCACTATGCATGTTGTCTGCCGGAGTCAATGACGAAGGCGACGACACAACAAAGTCCTTTAGCTCCTCCTCTGGAGCTCGGCGGCGACAAAGGTCCATTCAGTCCTCCTCTCATAGCCGCTCTGCCTCCTCCCACATAGGCTGCTACTCCCGACCATGGCGGACACCATGGTGGCGTTGAGCGCATGGGACCTACGCGTGCCGGTGAGTGTGCTATACTCCCTCTAGCACGTCATGGCGAGCCACCTCAGTGGCCAGGACGAGCTGGGGCGCATGGGGGTATTGTCTATCTTCTTTTTTTTCCGATGAAAAAGGAGTTTTATTCCAAATTGATAGAGTTACAGTCGTGAGGCAAAAGATCCTCGATACATGGTGGTCCTAGATGCATCCACACAGCCGTGGTACACTGTACGCGACTATAATTAGCCAAACGGTCAGCCACTCTATTTTGATCCCTATTTCATTTCCGGGGAATAAACTCCCTATCCCTCATCAACGCCTTAATTTCACCTACGAGATGTCCATAGGCAGAATGAATCAATCCATCTCTTGTCAAACTCGATAAAGCCACACTAGAATCAGATTGAACAATCACCGGACAATTATAGTGTTGTATAGCAAGTGCCATCCCTTGCATAAGCGCATGTATCTCCACTTCTAGTGCATCATTGCTATTGAAAATATACCGGTATGCTGAAAAAATAACTGACCCATCATGTCGCTGAAGAATCATCCCTATGGCTGCGGCGCCAGAATCAACTGAAAAAGATCCATCAACTGATAGAGCAAAAGAGTCTGTAGTAGGAGGTGGCCAAGGCTTAGGAGCAGGATTAATTCTCACTTCGGCCAAAGCCCAATCAGCAACCGGCATTTGCCCTTTGAGTATTTCCTCAGTGCTCAACTTCTTGGCATCACAAATAGAATTCATATAGCTCACTAAAAAGTCAACAGTAATATCCACTGGAGGAACCTCTTTATCATGAGCAAGATCATTACGTGATTGCCATATACGCCAAATGAGCATTAGTACTGGATCCCTCTCTGCCTCGTTGCAGTTAAGCAATAAATTAAGCAGCCATTCCTGCCCACTGTTAACAAAGAGATGATCGTGGGGGGGAGACCAAACACGCCTCATGCCCTCCCAAATACTACGTGCATGGCTGCATGCACCTAGTGCATGGTAGCTGTCCTCATCGGTTATGCCACAGAGTGGACAAGTTCCACGCCGCGTCAAGTGCCTATATTGCATGCAAGTTGTAGTCGCTAATGCACCCGTCACCGCATGCCAAGCCATGTGCTTCATACGTCGAGGAACATTTGAACACCATATAATATTCCAAACAGATCGATTTCCTTCAGGATTAGCACTGGAAGATCCACCAGAAAACTGGTCATCATGCTCAGCCGTCGCTAAGTGATACGCACTTTTCACTGTAAACTGGTCATTCTTCTCCGGGTGCCAGGCGAAGAAGTCCTGCCGTCGACTAGGTGAGGTTCGAATCTATAGAATTTCCCAGACGTCCATCGGCCAGAAATGGTTATTCAAACGTTGCACCAACCAAGCACAATTTTCATCAAGGAAATCAGCCACCCGATTAGAACGACAGTTACCTTTGGGTGTGACCCGTCGGAGATTATGGCCCCGTGGGATCCAAGGGTCCCTCCATGTACAAATCAAAGATCCATCTCCAACGCGACAAATGATTCCTTTTTTAACAAGCTCTAAACCATGTTCAATTCCCTTCCATACAGTTGAAGAATTTCCTGAAAATACTGTATCCAACAAATTACCATTGGGATAATATTTCGAACGTAATAAGCGAGCACATAAGCTATCTGGAGAATCAAGGAGTCGCCAAGCCTGCTTCGCAAGCAGTGCTTGATTAAAAGCTCACATGTCCTGGAAGCCCAAACCACCTTTGGACTTTGGTAATCTCATTTTATCCCAACTCAACCATGCCATCTTCCGTTTTCCTTTATCCACTCCCCACCAATATTGCCGCATTAACCGTGTAAGATCATCAAGTACTAGGGTATTGTCTATCCTTGACCTGGGGCCTCAGTGCTGCACCTTGACTCCACTTGGATGTTGTGCATCACGCTGGGGCTCATGCACGCGCATGATGCTGGAGGAGAGCTACATAAGGCTCAGCTTTGGCCGGAGGTGGCAACGGGAAAGTGCTACAAAAGTTTGTAAAAAGATGAAGCAAGTGCAAAGGAAGAACAACGTGGTGTATGTCGAAAGCTAAAAGCGGGTATTGTATTTCCTTTTATTTCTTGATTCAATGTCGTTGTTGTTGGGAGTTGTGGGTACAGATCGACACATCTGTAGTTGGCCCACCAAGCTTTTATGAGAAAAATGACACATAATACATAGGAGACCCAAGAATATAAATGAAACATAGTACAAAACTCAAAAACCGGCATGGACCAAGAGGTTATATGGAGGTCTAAATATCGGTGAGGGATAGGTATGCAAATTTGAAACCTTTAGGATACCCTCCAACTCTTCTTAGTTTAACTAAATGAACTAAAGTTTCCGAATGAGACCAATTTTGAAAAGTTGATTCATTTGATTGAACTAAGGAGGGTCAGAGGGTACCCTCAAGGTTCTAAATTTGCACCCGTTCTGAGGAGCTCCCTAGCATTTCACCTACCACTGACAATATTGTTGATCAAATAACTGGTATAAATTGCTGTCGAAAGTGCCATCCAACCAACTGTTCATGCCCGGACATATAACCAATACATAACCGTTTTTAATGTTTTGATTCCAGGATGTCGGCATTTTTAATTAATACCAATGAATTCTCTGGGTTAGCAGATTGTTCACGTGGGAACATAAGGTACTTCCTATTCCTATATAAGGGATTGCCAATCCACCAGTTATAGCAGCCACATATGTGGATAGTACACACGCGACACGCCCACTGCCATTGCAAAGGCGTACGCCATGGGGAGAGCAGCAGCTGACGCGCTGTTACCACTGGACGCCTCGACGTTCGCCGCCGAGTCCCGCGCGGTGGTCGACTTCCTCGAAGTCTACTACCGCGACATCGAGAGCTACCCTGTCCGGCCCGACGCTGAGCCAGGGCGCCTCCGTACGCTTCTACCCGACATGCCACCCGAGGACGGTGAGCCGGTGGACGTGATACTGGAGGACGTACGGCGGCACATCGTCCCAGGATTGACACACTGGCAAAACCCAAACTTCTTCGCCTATTTCCCGATGAACACGAGCACGGCCGGGTTCGCGGGCCAGATGCTCTCCACCGGTCTCAATGTTGTACCGTTCATGTGGGCTGCATCACCGGCTGCAACCGAGCTCGAGGGCGTCGTGGTGGACTGGATGGCCAGGCTGGTGGGCCTCCCGGAACGCTTCCTCTTCTCTGGTGGTGGCGGCGGCGTGCTGCACGGGAGCACCTGCGAAGCCGTGGTGTGCACGCTCGCGGCCGCGCGCGATCGCGTGCTTAGCAGCCTGGGCCATGAAGCCATCCTGAGGCTGGTGGTCTATGCGTCGGACCAGAGCCACTCCACCTTCCAGAAGGGCGCGAGGATCGTAGGAATTCCGCCGGCCAACTTCCGCGTCATCCCAACGTCGGCGGCGTCAGCCTACGGACTCACCGCCGACAGTGTCCGTAATGCGGTGAAGGCTGACGTGGCCAGCGGTCTCGTGCCGCTGTACCTGTGCGCAACCGTCGGCACGACAGGGATGGGCGCGGTAGACCCGGTGCGCGATCTCGGGGAGGTGGCGCGACGGTACGGCATGTGGCTACACGTCGACGCCGCCTACGCCGGTAGTGCACTGATCTGCCCCGAGTTCAAGGACTACATCGACGGCGCTGAGCTGGCGGACTCCGTGAGCATGAATCCGCACAAGTGGTTCCTCACCAACATGAACTGTTGTTGCCTGTGGGTGGTGAGCCCAGCCTTGCTGACCTCCGCGCTGTCTAGCAACCCCGAATACCTCAACAACGTCGGCCGGGAAGGTGCAGCAGAGATTGTCGACTACAAGGACTGGCAGATTGCATTGTCACGCCCTTTCCGCGCCATGAAGCTGTGGGTGGTCTTGCGCCGTTACGGCGCGGCGGGCATGCGGGCGTACATACGGAGGCATGTCGACATGGCCACGTGGTTTGAACGGATGGTGGACGCCGATGAGCGGTTCGAGGTGGTCGTGCCGAGGAGATTCTCCCTCGTCACATTCCGCCTCCGCCCAAGGCAAGAAGGCCACGACGACATGGAGATGGAGGCCTTGAACCGCAAGCTACTCGTGGCCATCAACGCTAGCGGGCGCGCCTTCATGACACACTTTATGGTGGACAACAAGTTTGTAATCCGTATGGCCGTGGGCGCGGCCATGACGGAGATGCGGCACGTCCGGGACGCGTGGGAGCTTGTCCAGGACAAGGCGAAAGAAGTTCTGGCCACTCCGTAGCAGTGATGAGAAGCGCGCGCTCGAATATATTGAATAAAATTGGAACAAATAGCCAACAATAAATATATTTAAAATTGGCATAAATATATGAATCGTGGACAAAAAGTGGGTATGTAGATGGACATTTACAGATGGATGGAATGATTTCTAAATTATATTGTTTGATGTGCACATGAATCTTTAGATTCATATTAGTTGTGTATTAAATGCATTTTTTGTTTATCGACTTTGGATTGCTTACCACATATGCCACATGATAATAAACGTCTCCTTCGGTTGAATGAATGTATGTAGCACATCCCTAGAGTTACTAAGCTCCCACGAAATCAAGCCTCCTGGTAAATCGCGGCTAGCGAGGGATTCATCAGCGGACGGTTGTGCCGCTGTCCCGTGGCCCCCAATCGTCTGTAGTTGGTTTACTTCTGTCGTACTCCCTCCGTCCGGAAACACTTGTCATTGAAATGGATGTATTTAGATGTATTTTAGTTCTAGATACATTCATTTTGATGACAAGTAATTCCGGACGGAGGGAGTACCTATCCCACGAATACCGACCCAAACCCCTCACGGCTGCACGTAGTCTTCTTTTTTTTTTCTCGAAAAATATTCTTCGTGTGCCTGGGACTCCACCCGCTGCTCGCCCAGCCCCGGCAGCCACCGACCATCTCCTCCACCGCCGCACCTCCCTGCCACTACCCAAATCTAGATCCGAGCCAAGCAACCTTCGGATCTTTCTTTTACCAACGAACCCTGCGTTCTGGTGTGTCGAGGCTGGTGAGAGAGGGGCAACCTTCAGATCCATCCCGTGGCACCTCCTTGCCTCATCTCCCATGACCCCTCCCTCACGGAGGAGAGATTGCGGCTGAGGGGAGGCATAGCTTGAACGGGGTTCGTGGATGAGGAAGGGGCCTCGACGGCGCAGAGCTGGTGACGAAGGAGCAAGTCCGTAACGGTGTAGCTCGCGGCGGAGGAGAGGGCGCGGTGGCGGCGGAGGAGGCTGGGGATCCCGGACGAGGTCGGGACGGGTCCTGGTGGTTGCGGGTGGCCGGAGGATGGTGCACATCGTGGCCCTTCCAGGTATCCTCTAATTTCACGGACAATTCCTCTTGACGTGAGGGAAAACCTTCATCTACAGTTAATTATTTTCTTCTTTATAGACTTCATGTTTTCCTTGGATTTTGTCTAGATGTCTTGGGAGTACATATAATGGTGTGGGTAAATAGTTGGTTTTTGGACTTCATGTTGTATTGCATGATCCCACGGAATGAGATTCATTTTGGTGGTCATTTGTATTCAACGAATGTTACTGATACAATTTTGTGACTGTTTTGGACTGTAAGCAACCATTGGATGTTAAAGGGAAGTACCAATCAGGCTTGTGCCTCTTCTCTACGTGTATGCTCGGGATGCCTCTTCTGTACGTGTATGCTCGGGTTATTTACTAATTGTATATGTGCTAGACCTTCCTGATGGTCCATTGCCAGGCATAGAAAGGCTACAATTTTGAATTTTTGTCAAGTATTGTGATCTTAGCTTCTTGGAAAGACTTACTTTCCACTTATCTAATGTGCCAAATGATCTCCAGCTAACTTTTGTATATTGATTGATACACCTCTCAGTTAATAAGTAAATATCCTGTTGGCCACAAGACTGAGCTTCCTATTTTTGTATATCCTTAACTGAATGCATCCTTATGTTATATCATGTTCGTTCTAAAATGCAACAGTATTGGTAGAGTGCTCAATCAAATTCCTCTGCTGGCTGGGTTATGTTCTTGATACTAACATGGATAGACTTTTAAGTGCATAGGTACTCACTTAATTTCTACTGAGCTATAATGGCCAAAAACAGTAGCTATAGATCCTTAATTCAAGCACTAAAATTTAAGCCGAGGGGAACAAGTAGTATATATGATCTATTTACTCACATGTATGTGTTGAGATTGTGGTTGAGATGGCAATTCTGCCGTGCAGCAAGAACATCCCCTTCATCCTCATCTACTTGCACAGCTACGACGTTGACTCGATCGGACTCGGCGTCGGTGTGCCCCCGACATCTATAGTGTGTTTCATAATGTGATGCTAACGTCGAATTTTGTTTCTTCGTTCGCAGGCGGCGGAGGGGGCTTTGAGATCTCCAAGTTGGAGAAGAGGAAGTGTCCTCTGATGCTGCAGCCAAGGGAAATGACACCGGGTGATTTGTTCTTCTCTGTCATGGATTTTGTATTTTTTTTTGAGGAGTCGATCACTTGTGTGTGTGAAAAATTGAGTACACGCAGATTGGTAGGATTGAAAGAGACTGCACTGAGCTAATAATGCATTTTTTGTTTAATAGCTGGAGTATAATTCCATTCAGCTGGCAATTATCCATGTAGTACTGTAAGCTATTGCCTATATGACTTAAGGTGTGGTGCATCTATTAATCATTATTATGATAATTAAGATTAACAGAAGTTATTCAGACATATTTGTGAATCTCAACTAAGATAAGCTTATTTGCAAAGTATATGCAAATACTCACTCTGTAAACAAATAAAAGACGTTTTATGTATGATATTTGCAGAGGGAGTAGTTTACAGAGGGAGCAGTATATATCAAGAGAACATCTATTGGTATGATATTTGCAGCACTTAAGTTATTATGGTTCTTTCAGTTCCAACTAAGATAAGCTTATTTGCAAAGTATAAGCAAACACTCCCTCTGTAAACAAATAAAAGACGTTTTAGGTATGATATTTGCAGAGGGAGTAGTTTACAGAAGAAGCAGTATATATCAAGAGAACATCTATTGGTATGATATTTGCAGCACTTAAGTTATTATGGTTCTTTCAGTTCCAAAGAACACAAATATTTACTTGAGATAATTTGCATTTGTAGCAATGTAGTTGTATATAGAGCATGCGAGTAAGAAACGGAGTAAGTCACAATTATGAACCAAAGGTCCTATTTAATTGGTCCAGGTTTGCTTTTTCATTGTTTTTATTTCTTTAATGTATATGTGGAGGTATAACAGTTCTTAGAAAGTGCTTGCCTGTTCTCTGTACACACCTTGAGTGGGCTCTAATTAACCCCCAGTATGGCGTAAAATTAAGTGGTTAATAAGAATCTCCTGTGAATTTGTATTGACTATATCATTTATCTTTCATGAAATTGCATCTGTTCTGTTCATGAAAGAGATTAACCATTCGTGGGTCGTCCACGGTTTCAGGGACATATATATATGTGTATAATGTCTTATTGTGCAGTGTACCATTTTAGCACGCACTTTGTTGGGCCGAATGTTTTGACTCTATCGTGAAGGCAAATATTTGATATGTTTTCATCACGAGAATAAGCTGGAGGGAATATTATGAGTGGGCTTAAATAGAGCATATCTTGCCAGTGGCTAATGATATTATTGTTGTATACACATTGTACATTGGTTATAGTGCATATCTTGATAAATTAACAAATACATATCACATACTTTCAGTTGTTCTGTTTTTATCAATTGCATTAGCTAAACCCACCAAAAATTTGTGCGAGAAGACTAGGAATATGGAATTTGCTCCTGATGACATATGGATCACACTGCTGGTAAGATTCTATTGATAAGGTTTTCCCTAGTAGTGTAGTCTCCCTCATGATCCAAAGCACTCTGCACCACACTCCTCCTACTCGCGTGCCGCTGCTCCGTTAGTTGCAGCCGCTCATCGGAGCTCTTCACCAGCGCTGGGGTGGGATCCAGTGCTGTCGTGGCTGCCACCGCGTGCCCTGCTCGGGCCTGTCGCCAAGGCTTCCACCTCTGCTTCGCGCGGTGAGGCCACACTCTACTCCTCACCCGTGCCCACTGCCTCCTCCCCAGATGCAAAGCTGCCGCCTCCCGCATCTTCCTGCCAGGAGCCGCCAGTTGCCCGCTGGCCGGCGTGTGCTGGTCCTTCGTCGGTGGCTGCCACCCCACACCGGTCGTGCGGGCTGGGCTAGCCTTTGGCCGTGTCTCGGTCATCCTCGGGTGCTGCATGGTGGTGGGTGAGTGAGCATACGCTGCCCTCCGATCTACCAATCTTCGTCACAGATCTGCTCATTTGAGGGTGCCCCTTTCCCCGGGCTGCCAGATTTCTCTACGTCCGGGTACACTACACCACGACACTCAAAGCAGCGTCAAACAATCTGTCGGCATAGGTCACCTAAGGTGACACATTTAGTGTCGGCGAAGAACTTTGCCGACGGAAAGGAGCTGTCGCCTGTAGTCCTGCCGAGAAAGGTTTTTACCGACAAATAAATATATGCCGACAGACATTATGACACAATAGGTGAGGTCTACGCCGATAGACATTTCTACACTGACAGACATTGTTATACCGACAGTTCATCTGACAATGTGGTATTCCGACAGATATTGCGACATCCATAGCTATTCCGACAGTTCGTCTGACGCGGAGTTATGCCAACAGACTGTGTGACACCCAATACGTATGCCGACACACTTGTTGCCAGGGTACTACATTTCAGCACACATGGAAATGCACCATGTATTAATACAAAATTAACTTCATATTATTCAATTCATGTGAAGTACACGATATATAATATTCAACTCATCACAAGATAGCATTGGTCAATGCAGTCATTCATTATATATAGAAGATCCATTAATTTTCTTCACTCAAGTTATCTACAACCATTTAGGAAATACACAAGTCTGACATATAGGATGTGGCCTGTTACAAAATATGATGACCAAGTTCCTAAGAAACCAATTGTTCTTTCACTTGACTACTACAAAATACTACATCCGTCCCAAAATAACTGTCTCAACTTTGTACTAGCTCTAGTACAAAGTCGCACTAAGCTTTAGACACTTATTTTGGGGGAGGGGGTGGGGGGAGGGGGTAGTATGGAAGGGGCCAAGCCTTTGATCACCAAGTCAACATCAACTTCCATATGACCAAAATGTGTCGACCATGTTATGCACAAAAGTAATCAGCAGAACATCATATATCATCTTGTGGGCTTACTTTCTGCCATTTGACCCTGAAAAAGAACTCTTATGTTTGAGAATCATAGAAATACGATTTTTTCTTTCAAATTTGTGAGTTGTCTACAATGAGTAGTTGCTAGGATTATCTGCACATAACTCTAGAAAAAATCATGCCTACATTTACTACGTGTTCTTGATTCATCTGTAGTCCATTTAAGTACTAAATGCTCTCAGTTCATCTATCTACAGGCCACTAAACTATTCAGACCTAGCATAAATATTCACAGACGTAGTATTAATATTCACATCCATTAGTATAAGCAAGAACAATAGATTCTTAGTGATTGTGATCACCAACAGACTGAGAGTACAGCATGCCATTTTGCCCTCATTATCCTTTATTCCAAGGAAATATCATTTGATTTTTTTCCTTTTCTAGTACAACTATGTGGCTATCGTAACATGTAACTTCAAAAATTCATGTTAATAAATTCTGGATGTGTGAATATTGCCTAACAAGAGCAAAAATCATCGCCTCATACATGGCAGCTAGGTAAATTAGACAGTGATAGATGGTTGCCTTCAATAGAAAATTAGAGGGGTCAATCCCACTTGCATACCATATACGTTTCTGCCCTTCTGCTTGCTAATATCCTAGGTACAAAGCAGCCAAGCAAACATCAACTTCCATATGACAAAATGTGTCCACCATGTTCTGAACAAGAGCGATCACGAGAACATCTTGCATCAACTTCTGAATTTGCTACTTTTTACCATGTCCCTGCAAAAGAACTAATATGTTTCAGCCATCTTAGAAATAGTACTCCCTCCGTTCCAAAATAATTGTCTTTCTAGCCATCTCAAATGGACTACAACATACGGATGTATGTAGACATGTTTTAGAGTGTAGATTCACTCATTTTGCTCCATATGTAGTCACTTGTTGAAATCTCTAGAAAGACAATTATTTAGGAACGGAGGGAGTAGAATTTTTCAAATCTGTGAGTTGTCTTTGAGTCCAAAGGTCTAAGAAACAGAAGATGTACAACATATTGGCTTGGTTAGAAGGAAAGTAAACAAATACTTGATTGCACGGCCTCTCCAATAAAAACTATGCATGTCTTTTTTCTGCACTATAAGAACTGAAATATAAAGCATATAAGGAGGCATTTCTTCTGTACTAAGAGATCTAAAGAATAAAGCCAATAATCTCAGAAAAGATTGTACGCCCTCTGTAAAGAAATATAAGATCTTAGATTACTAAAGTAGTGATCTAAAAGATCTTATATTTCTTTACAGAGGGAGTAATTATGCAACAGTTTGGTTAAAAAGATAACCTCATTGGAACATAAACCAAAGTCAGGATATCGCCTATCATATCACAAAATGGATTCCTATAAAAATGTCTGAACTCACTAATAACCAAAGTCTAGGATCCATGTACCATCTTTTAGAATGAGGCTGATGAGTTGCAGGAATAGAGTATACAAGTTACAAAAAAAATACAGCATACAGTATACAGAAAACAAGCACAACTTTTTTTTACACTCAACTTCTCAGTGTAAAGATCAGTAAAATGTGAAGGCTTAGTAGTGTGAACAATACTTGGAACCCTTTAAAAAAAATAAAGACACTTTCAGTTCAACAGTAAGTTTGTGTCTACATGTAAAACTGTGTCAAATCCTTATCTTGGAACTAGTTTGAGGCATGGAATCAAAGCTCCAAAACATAACTTTTAGCTGAATATTAAACAGATAGCAATACTCTAACAATAGAAAGAGAAATCGAATCATGCAGGGGAGTTGGATGTGTTTTACCCTTGAACACTAGTTGTAGCATCATGCCACCAGTCTACAACACAAATCTCCGAGATTCACCTTCCCTGACACATACAGATGGACACCAAAAGCTTGTCTTCCTTGTAATGATGCCAAGACCCTGGGACGAAACGCAAAATGAGGCTCTAACATTACAAAATTATAGCTAATACAACTAAAGTATACTTTCACTTAATTCCATATCTTGATTATTTGTTATTTCGTAAAATTTATAAATACATAAATTATGAAATTTAAAGTACTGATGGTACTGCTAAAACAATAAACTAACATCGTGTTCTACTGAAAAGCATCAGTACATGAATTCTAGGCTTATCAAGATATGACAACAAAAGAATGATGAACCTTGAAACTTGGATGGACAACTATCTTTGAAATCTTTTATGAGCAACTATCCTCAAAATAGTTCTATCCGAAACAATCAAAGAAATGCATTGATAGGAGCGGAGTAGGAAGTACAGGAAGTTGTGCTACGCTTCGGTGCTGTCGTACATCAGGGATGATCCTGGTAAGCTGGGCCTTTTTCATCCTGATACATAACAGCAATTTGGGGGCCCCTAGAATTGGGGGTCCGGGGTGGTCGCCCACTTTGGCCCCCCTTCTTGACGGCCCTGAATGATGCACAACCAGAAATACATAGGAATCACCAAAAAAAAATAGACTTTTAGTAATCTCTTGCAATGCAAATCCATGGATTATGCTGACTATAGTAAAATGAGTTAACTATTGAGTAGAAAGAATTTTCTAAACTTCAGAAGAAACGACAACAGGATGAACATTAACAATTCTAATGGAAATGAAAACCCAATTCCTAGTTTTAACTTTGGGCCATGTGTGGTCATGTGAATGTTTTCATTCATTCAGCAATGCTAAAAGAAAGACAAATATGTAAACATGCATGTTTTTATATTAGGAAGCTACACATATTTCAGTTATACACAATGCAGACCATACATTCTCGACTATACCTCGCTTTCTTTCCCCAAAACTGAATCATTCAAATAATCTCCAACTGGTAAAATTGGAAATGTTGAGATTAAAAATTAAAATGCAGAGCAAGGCATTAGATTGCAGACATTAACAATGAAAACATCGTACAATATACAACACTTGCTTGGTGGAGGAGCTCACCTAGAGCTTAGGCCCTCTGCCCATCATCTAGGCAGAGGAGATGCATCGTGACACCGCTCTGTATAAAATGTATGGTGATAAGCAAAGGGAAGGCCCAAGGAGCGAGGTCAAGAGGAGAGCGCAGGCAAGGGATCGGACCTGCTGCAAATTCCTGCACAAAAGGCAACCCTCTACTCAGTATTTGTAGATGCAGGTTCTGATCAAAGTTAATACACAAACCATCTGAGACCATCAGTTTCAGCTTACTCAAATTACGAAAAATGACTGAATAATATCTCACACAAATATATATGTAATTATTTATTAGTCAGATCTACCGATTGACCAAAAATGGGAGCATGTTGTTTCACTTAAATATATTGATAGACACGTTTGTTTTGTGTGCTCAATAGGCAAAAGGACAGGCAACATACATGTCCCTTGAAGCAACAATGCCAACGATCTGTTCTGAAATCGACAACAGCTGAGATAAGGTTCCTGAAATTGATGATATGGTATGAAATCAGCTTGAGTAATAGACAGCCACACCATAGCCGAAATTATCAGCAAGCAAAAGCCACATTTCAGTTTTGAAGTAAGCAGACAAAATCTATGAATAAATATGAAAGTTTAGACATAAACTTGTTCAGCCTAGATAGATCTAATGGGCAATCATACTTTTGGATGGAAAAATGAAAAGAATCTTACCTGCAAAAACCAAATTTGGAAACAGGGTAGGATAGAGAGGGTGGGGAAGATGTTGCCGGTGGTGGAAGAGGGACAACGGAGAGTCTCCTAAGCTGCAGCCTGTGGGGCGGCCCCTCAGATCGGGCAGTACGTCCCCTCGAAGGCCGTGGGGGCGGGAGGCAGGTTGTGGCCAGAGGCCGTCGCGGCGCTAGGTAGGTCGTGGTCTGGGGAGGTGGCGGCTCGAGGCAGGTCGTAGTCTGGGAGGTGGCGTCGCGAGGCAGATCACGGCCGGAGGACATTGCGGCGAGAGCAAATCAACTGGCAGGTTAGGGGCGATGCCAGTGAACCAGCGGGTGACGGTCGCCGCTAGGTTAGCGGACAGCCGGGTGGCACCTCAGGCTGCGGAAGAGCAGCTGGACGGGAGCTTCGGGAGGCGTCGCCGGGGGTGGGAGGGGCAGTGGCGCGACCATATCGGCCAAGAGGACGGTGGTGGTGCCTGGTGGTGGTGGTGGCGGCGGCGGCCGGGATTTTTGTTAGGTTTGTGTGTGGCGTGAGAGGTCGACAATGGGTTTGGGTTGTTGGGGAGGGACTTACAAAATATCTGGATTTTGGGCCTCGCCCGCGCAGGGCTCTTGCCGCTTGATACTTTGGATGTTGGCGCGGGGATAGAAATTGAGGGGCCAGGTCTAAGAAATGCCGACACTCTTTCTGTCGAGGCGAACTGCCGACAGATAATGTATCGGTATAGATGGTATATGCCGACACATTTTATGTCAGTGGTCATTCAGCCATTGCCGACACATAATGTGTGAAAAAGCCTGCATAACACTGATAATCGGTGTGTCGGCATAGTTTGAGACAAAAAGAGTGTCGGCCTTGTGTACTTATGCCAACAGATGCATGTTGCTAGTGTGGTGTCGTGGTGTAGTGGTAGTCTGAGTTTGGGTCTCGAGGTGTTGGAGCGTGTGTGGAGACCTGGAGAAATCCGCGCCAGCGGCCGCCGGCTGGCAGCGTCGATGTGTGCGAGCACCGCGTCCCACCATGGTGGCGCTATTCTACCTCCTCTTTCGTGTTAGACTTGGGGATGGGGAGAAATATCTACCCGCTCGTCTGGCCATGGCTGCGGCAGCGCTCTCACGCCACTCCTCCATGTTGATTGCGCGGTTTGCATCCCATCATGTCCATATGGTGAACTTTTCTACACTCTGTGTGACCTCTCAATTTTGCTTCAATCCACTCATCTCCACCTGTCCTCCCCATACCGTCGCCAACATTGCCTCCTCATCGAGCCCTTCGCTACCATCCAACTGCCACTGCCCATAATTTAGTGTGTCATCCATGTTGGTGCGTTCTTCTTTATGTGTTTTCTCTTCGGGTGTCTTTGTGTGGTCTTTATGTGCATACCCAAGACCCTCCCATCGTTACTGTTGTGCTGCGGCGAGCTGCGGGCTCTTGGTATTGTCTCGGTTCATCTTTGCTCAATGACGACGCAATGATGCCTCCCCAACCTGCTAACCGTCTCAACCGCCCGTGGCAGATCTCGCAGTCTAAGTCCTTGTTAAGGCTTGGCATTCGTTGATTGTGGATGATTCTCTGTTGTGTCGTGGGGCTTGGTACGCACGCTTGTGTGGCGTGTTAGGTTGTTTGTAGAGTCTTGGTATTGTGATCCCTCGACAACACCCCACAACTACTTGTGTCTCTCGTGGTGTTGGTCTTTCTACCTGCTAGCTAGTTCATGCCTTCTCCTAGGCATAAATTCTTTTTTTCTCTTCTTTTGTAAGCTTGTTACCTGTACGGTTTTCGGCCCAGTCTCCCTCATAAACGGGGTCAACTTGTTTAGGTTTTCGATGTGGTTTCCCTTATAAACTGGATCAGTCAAAGCTTAAAGGGCGACTCTTGGCTTTGGCAGCCTTTTGAGAAATATATTCAGGTGGGGGTACTCTCCCCCAGGTGACCGTTCAAAAAAATGATGTATGTAATGTGCTAATAAGTAACTCCTTCAGTTAGTAGTTTGTAGCATCTTTGTTTTTCTTTTGAGTTGGTCGCGCATCACCTGCAGAAATTTGGTGGTATTATTCGATTTGCTACGTGTTTATCCATTGCCACAAGTTTAACAGACTGGCCCGCTAAGGTCGGCTTGGGTGAAAACCCTAGCCGCCGCCGCCGGGCACGTCCATCCTTCCCCTCCCATCCGCCGGCGCTAGAAGAGGTCGCCGGGCAAAGCCCTAGGCGGCTGATGGCGGCGGAGGAGGCTATCTTCCCTCCCGCGCCAGATCAGGTGCGGGTCACCCATAGCGCCGGGGCACTCACCCCCGGTCTGCGTCTCGGTGGCGCGGCGGCGTGTTAGGCGACGGTGCAAGGCGGCGGCTTGGTGCTGGGCGGGGAGGCGGAGCTGTGGCTCCAGGGAAGATCTGGTGGCGCCGGCCGTTCGATGGGCTCGCGAGCATGGCTGCCTTGGGCGCGGTGGCCGGCGGCTCGGCCTGTCAGTGGCGGCTGGATCCCGGGGCGGCGGCCCTGGAAGGTGGCGGCGGGTGAAGCTCGGGCTTCCCACGACGGCATGGCATGGTGTTGTCCCTATCCAAGGCAGATCTGCATCGCCGATCTCGTGGTTTTGCCGCAGATTGGTTCAGATCAGAGACGGTGATGAGCGTGCGTGATCGATCTCGGCGGCTCTCTCGGTTTGGCGAGGTGGAGTGGGAGTCCTCCTCCCAGGCTCCAGTGGTGGCACATTTAGGCAGTGGCCGGTGTGCCAGGGCTCCTACGGTGGCACTGCTGTTGCGGTTGGTCACCGGATCTAAGCGGCTTGATCTGGGGCTTTGAAGGCGGTCGAGATAGTGCACAGGTTGTCGGGTGGATGTCTTGGGACAGATCCGAGTGAAAACTTGGTCTTCGGTTGTTGGCCGGAGCCGGTGATGACGGTGCCCTTATCATCGTTTCCTTCATGAAGGCATCATCGAGGTACAAATCCCAAACCCACCCAATACCTCCGGGGGAAACCCTAGATTAGTTGATCGGATGACGGCGGCATTCATGTGTCATTACCCCCTTGGGGGCGGCATTCTTGGAGATGCACTCGGGCTCGAGGGACCGGCGGATGGCTTTTTCGGTGGAGCGGTGTTTTTTTTCTACATATTCATGGCAGCAGCTCTTGGCGGCATGAAGCAGCGGAGGCTTGGCATCAGATGTGTGGTGATGGACACGCGCAGGAGGTCGACGCTGTTTGGCGTCGTGGTGGCATCGGCGGCAGCTAGACCGGGCAAGGTCGATGCAGCAGTACAACTCTAAAGATGGATTGGTGGCAGGTGGCTGCGGCGGCCTCATACCCGGCAGATGTCCTGGTTGAGGAGCACGCCGGACTGGTGGGTGCCCATACCCGGCAGGCGTCCTGGTTGGGACCTCAGGTCTTAGATGTTACGTTTGGCTGCGAGGTCTGTTTGGTATTAGGCCCAGACTATCAGCGCACCTTCATCAACTGGATAGGAATAGCGATAGTTGTTGCT
Source organism: Triticum timopheevii (assembly GCA_963921465.1). Lineage (NCBI taxonomy): Eukaryota > Viridiplantae > Streptophyta > Magnoliopsida > Poales > Poaceae > Triticum > Triticum timopheevii. The sequence goes on along the minus strand of OY997272.1, from coordinate 12,808,353 downwards.
TTGACGGTGGCTTTGGTCTTACTGTTGTACGACTTTGTAATGTCTTGTGTTAATAATTAACAATATGGTCGTATGCATCGTCCAAATGCAGAGACCGGGGGTATTCCTCCTTTTCTAACAAAACAAGTTTAACAGACCCAGTTTCCGTTGTCGTTCTAGCTGTTTTGTTCTTGCCTGCTAATAATTATAATTTGTTTGAGATCTCTAACTCGGGGGCAATTTTTGGCGCACAGCTCATTTAATTATGCTGTTTCATTCGTACCAGCTGCTCTCTGCCAAGCAAAATTGAATGGTAGCACAAGCAAAATTGTTCTTGTTTGACGAAGTTTTCATGCAACCCTTGAGTTAATTGCACGGAACCACTACATTTGTGGCTTCATTTTCGAAAAAGAGAGTTTTCTATTTTTTTAGATTGCACCGCACAAACATAATCTTTTTGCAAATCACACTGATCGGTCACTTTGCACGTTTGGATTGGTTTTGATGCTGAAACTGACATGTATGGCCCACTTTCAGGCAATGACATGACAGAGAAATGGCGATTTGTGGCCCACTATGCATGTTGTCTGCCGGAGTCAATGACCAAGGCAACGACACAACAAAGTCCTTTTAGCTCCTCCTCTGGAGCTCGGCGGCGACAAAGGTCCATTCGATCCTCCTCTCATGGCTGCTCTTCCTCCTCCCACATAGGCTGCTACTCCCGACCATGGCGGACACCATGGTGGCGTTGAGCGCATGGGAGCTACGCGTGCCGGTGAGTGTGCTATACTCCCTCTAGCACGTCATGGCGAGCCACATCAGTGGCCAGGACGAGCTGGGGCGCATGGGGGTATTGTCTATCTTTTTTTTCCCGATGAAAAAGGAGTTTTATTCCAAATTGATAGAGTTAAAGTCGTGAGGCAAAAGATCCTCGATACATGGTGGTCCTAGATGCATCCACACAACCGTGGTACACTCTACGCGACTATAGTTAGCCAAACGGTCAGCGACTCTATTTTGATCCCAATTTAATTTCTGGGGAATAAACTCCCTATCCCTCATCAACGCCTTAATTTCACCTATGAGATGTCCATAGGCAGAATGAATCAATCCATCTCTTGTCAAACTCGATAAAGCCACACTAGAATCAGATTGAACAATCACCGGACAATTGGAGTGTTGTATAGCAAGTGCCATCCCTTGCATAAGCGCATGTATCTCCACTTCTAGTGCATCATTGCAATTGAAAATATACCGGTATGCTGCAAAAATAACTGACCCATCAAGTCGCTGAAGAATCATCCCTATGGCTGCGGCGCCAGAATCAACTGAAAAAGATCCATCAACTGATAGAGCAAAAGAGTCTGTAGTAGGAGGTGGCCAAGGCTTAGGAGCAGGATTAATTCTCACTTCGGCCAAAGCCCAATCAGCAACCGGCATTTGCCCTTTGAGTATTTCCTCAGTGCTCAACTTCTTGGCATCATAAATAGAATTCATATAGCTCACTAAAAAGTCAACAGTAATATCCACTGGAGGAACCTCTTTATCATGAGCAAGATCATTACGTAATTGCCATATACGCCAAATGAGCATTAGTACTCGATCCCTCTCTGCCTCGTTGCAGTTAAGCAATAAATTAAGCAACCATTCCTGCCCACTGTTAACAAAGAGATGATCGTGGGGGAGAGACCAAACACGCCTCATGCCCTCCCAAATACTACGTGCATGGCTGCATGCACCTAGTGCATGGTAGCTGTCCTCATCGGTTATACCACAGAGTGGACAAGTTCCACGCCGCATCAAGTGCCTATATTGCATGCAAGTTGTAGTCGCTAATGCACCCGTCGCCGCATGCCAAGCCATGTGCTTCATACGTAGAGGAACATTTGAACACCATATACTATTCCAAACAGATCGATTTCCTTCAGGATTAGCACTGGAAGATCCACCAGAAAACTGGTCATCATGCTCACCCGTCGCTAAGTGATACGCACTTTTCACTGTAAACTGGTCATTCTTCTCCGGGTGCCAGGCGAAGAAGTCCTGCCGTCGACTAGGTGAGGTTCGAATCTATAGAATTTCCCAGACGTCCATCGGCCAGAAATGGTTATTCAAACGTTGCACCAACCAAGCACAATTTTCATCAAGGAAATCAGCCACCCGATTAGAACGACAGTTACCTTTGGGTGTGACCGGTCGGAGATTATGACCCCGTGGGATCCAAGGGTCCCTCCATGTACGAATCAAAGATCCATCTCCAACGCGACAAATGATTCCTTTTTTAACAAGATCTAAACCATGTTGATTAAAAGCTCACATGTCCCGGAAGCCCAAACCACCTTCCATACAGCTGAAGAATTTCCTGAAAATACTGTATCCAACAAATTGCCATTGGGATAATATTTCGAACGTAATAAGCGAGCACATAAGCTATCTGGAGAATCAAGGAGTCGCCAAGCCTGCTTCGCAAGCAGTGCTTGATTAAAAGCTCACATGTCCCGGAAGCCCAAACCACCTTTGGACTCTGGTAATCTCATTTTATCCCAACTCAACCATGCCATCTTCCGTTTTCCTTTATCCACTCCCCACCAATATTGCCGCATTAACCGTGTAAGATCATGAAGTACTGGGGTATTGTCTATCCTTGACCTGGGGCCTCAGTGCTGCACCTTGACTCCACTTGGATGTTGTGCATCACGCTGGGGCTCATGCACGCGCATGATGCTGGAGGAGAGCTACATAAGGCTCGGCTTTGGCCGGAGGTGGCAACGGGAAAGAGCTACAAAAGTTTGTAAAAAGATGAAGCAAGTGCAAAGGAAGAACAACGTGGTGTATGTCGAAAGCTAAAAGCGGGTATTGTATTTCCTTTTATTTCTTGATTCAATGTCGTTGTTGTTGGGAGTTGTGGGTACAGATCGACACATCTGTAGTTGGCCCGCCAAGCTTTTATGAGAAAAATGACACATAATACATAGGAGACCCAAGAATATAAATGAAACATAGTACAAAACTCAAAAACCGGCATGGACCAAGAGGTTATATGGAGGTCTAGATATCGGTGAGGGATAGGTATGCAAATTTGAAACCTTTAGGATACCCTCCAACTCTTCTTAGTTTAACTAAATGAACTAAAGTTTCCGAACTGAGACCAATTTTGAAAAGTTGATTCATTTGATTGAACTAAGGAGGGTCAGAGGGTACCCTCAAGGTTCTCAATTTGCACCCGTTGTGAGGAGCTCCCTAGCATTTCACCTACCACTGACAATATTGTTGATCAAATAATTGGTATAAATTGCTGTCGAAAGTGCCATCCAACCAACTGTTCATGCCCGGACATATAACCAATACATAACCGTTTTTAATGTTTTGATTCCAGGATGTCGGCATTTTTAATTAATACCAATGAATTCTCTGGGTTAGCAGATTGTTCACGTGGGAACATAAGGTACTTCCTATTCCTATATAAGGGATTGCCAATCCACCAGTTATAGCAGCAACATATATGGATAGTACACACGGGACACGCTTACTGCCATTGCAAAGGCGTACGCCATGGGAAGCACAGCAGCTGACCGAAAATCCACTGGCGTGCTCGTCCACGCCTGCTCACGGTATCTCCGAGTGTTGTTTCGCGATGGGATCTGGATTTGTCGCCGTAGTTAAGGCGTATACGCGGGATAGTTAATGTGTACGGATGGGACATAGTCGTGATGCTCGTTAGGCTAGGATGGACGGACGTCGAGGTACAGTACGTCGTGGCCACATGGAGGGAGTATTCTCACATGCATAGTTGGTCAGTCCGAGCGCAGACCAGCAATCAAGCAAGCATTAGGAAAGGTGGCAATACTTAGGGCACCGAATGGGAAGTCTGTTTTTTTTGCTTCCATTTTTGAATGAAATACAAATGAACACCACAATTGACAAAGCTGACATAACATCGCAAGTATTTTTTGAGAACACAAACATATTTTGAAAGCAGACCAAAATTTAATGTGCGAACAATTTTTCTAAACACGAACATATGTGAAACATATACATTTTTGTGACAAAATGGGAATGCATTTTGAAACCTGAACAAAATTTTAAAGTGGGAATAAATTTTCAGAACTCGATAATTTTTAAACATAAACTTTTTCTGATAAAATGGGAACAAATTTTGAAACCTGAGCAAAATCTTAAAGTGCGAAGAAATTTTCAGAACTTGATTTTTCTAAACATAGACCTTTTTTTTAAATGGGAACAAATTTTGAGACCTGAATAAAATGTTAAAGTGCGAACACTTTCTGAAAATCTTAAGAATGGGAACAAATTTGAAATTTTGTTCGCACTTTAAAATTTTGTTTAGGTTTCAAACTTGTTCGTCTAAAATTTCTTGTTTTTTACAAGTGTTAGCACTTTAAAAAATGTTCAGGGATTTAAAAAATAATTCATGTTTTCAATTTTTTTTGTTTTTCACAAAATGTTCATAATTCCTAAAATTGTTCATATTTTTGAAAAAAAAAGTTTGCAATTTTAAAATGTGTTTTTTTTCACTTTATGAATATTCGGATTTCAAAATTGTTGACAAATCAAGAAAATGTTTTGAAACATTTAAATATTATTTTCACAATGCTTGCCAAGCTTGTTCTATTTTTTTAACCTACCATTAGTCACATTTTCAGCTAATACCTTCTCACCAAGCTTGTTTTTAGATATTCCATGTTCCACAACCTTTCGGCATTCGACGCCGTGATACTACAAGCAATACAATGCTTGCCTTTCCACGGGCCATAAATATTAGTACTATTTTTACATGTCATCCTTTTTTGCAGCGTGGCCGAATCATACTTTGCTGGTTGCACCATGCATGCTTGGACTCTGTACTATCACACTTGCGTTAGCTGACTGTAATGATCCAAAGAGTTAAAAGTCAAGACGCTGAGAAATGACCAAAGAGCTAAAGTCATGGTGACTGAGCCACACGTTTCAATCAGAGTAGTGCAGATCGGATTAAACCGTCCGCGTCCTGTACAGTGGGAACATGTGCACACTGTGCTGTGACGACATCGTCATATCAAACGGCGCCTGGGCGTTTACCACTGCTTCACTGTACGTAGCCCACTGCTACGCTCTACGCTCGCATTCAATGCACCGCACCACACGTCCTTGTTCGATTCGCATGCCTAGCGGGAGCAGGCGAGCTCGTGAGCTACATCGCCGCACTCAGCAGCTGACGTGCTATTACCACTGGACGCCTCGACGTTCACCGCCGAGTCCCGCGCGGTGGTCAACTTCCTTGAAGTCTACTACCGCGACATCGAGAGCTACCCTGTCTGGCCCGACGCTGAGCCAGGGCGCCTCCGTACGTTTCTACCCGACATGCCACCCGAGGACGGTGAGCCGGTGGACGTGATACTGGAGGACGTACGGCGGCACATCGTCCCAGGATTGACACACTGGCAAAACCCAAACTTCTTCGCCTATTTCCCGATGAACACGAGCACGGCCGGGTTCGCGGGCCAGATGCTCCCACCGGCTCAATGTTGTACCGTTCATGTGGGTGTCAATACGCAGCGCATATCACGGCCGCTCATCCAGACATGCAGTCCAATCAACAGGGCCCACTGTGATGTCAGCCATGCATGTATTCCACTAGCACATGATTTTCTACCTTGTGTATATCCAGCAGTATTCATTCGATGTGACCACATGCGGGACCATGGGCTATAGATTCGTTTTGTCACTAGCTCCTATGCATCGCATGCTGCCTTTTCCCTCCGGTGCTCGCCTACAGGTGGCAGGCCAACCCCACAAGCTTATCTGCTATGCACATTACCACGGGATGAGCAAATTTTTTGTGAAACTACTCGTAGTTTTTAGTTATATGATGTAGTCTGGTCAACTTTCGGTTTTTTTTTAAAGCTGGTCAACTTTCGTTAACATACCATAAAGTTCTTCAGATAAAAAAGGTAAAGTACATAACATATAATGTTTTGTTTTTTGCGAAAGATATAAAGTTCTTCAGGATGTGGACTTTGTAGTAACACATGGATGCTTTGTTAGGCTGTGAATGAATGTATAGCTAGAAACAATAAGGATTCTGATCACAAAGGGAAAAAAGAAACGAGGAAGAGTTAGACCCAGATTGTCATCGCGTCCAGTATCTCATAAAGTACAGTAGTTTGTAACGACAAAGTTCTTTGATCAGCTGTCCGTTGTGTTCTAGTATCCATGCAGATGTCTCCCACGGCCACCCTACCACCATACCACCCTTGTATCATCTCATATTAAATTGTAAAGCGTATTTGTGACTGATGTGCATATCGTCCATCCCGTGGTGTATTGGACAGTGCCTATATGCACCATCACTGTGCATGTCATAGACAGTACAGTGCTTCAAAATTAAAATGTTGCTGGATGCCTCTAAGTATGCTTGGTCGTTCAAATTAGCATTATTTTTTTGCAAAATCAAATTTAAAATTATTTTTTGAAAACGAGCACACTCAATTCATACCGGGCTCTTTCCGCAAAAGAAAAAAAAATTCATATCGGGCTGATCATAAAATTAAAACATTTTTCTGAAAACGTTCTATGTGCGACACAACCAAATTCTTGAACCCATACTCAAGTCGAAAAAAATGCATCAATAATGTTCTCTGTATGACAACACCGAACACTGGAATTTATTTAAAACAGTGTGTCCATGACTAAACTTGCTGAAGTCATTTCGTTTCGGGGACTTAAGATTGGGGCACATTTAAACAAAACTTGTTATAGGATTACGAACATGTTCGTAAATTCCACAAAAACAACATGCCAACCCCTCGATCCGAAGGAATGACGAGGACAAATCGTATAGAATCAGCTTGTAATATCGTACACGTCGCATCCCAGAAATAGGCATACTATCTAATTCATCATAAAACAATCTAACTTTGCATACCTCAATTGGTGCATTTATATATAGGCTTACAAACCATGACCCAAGGATAAAGATCTCGGACTCACTCACGAATAATAAGTATATCTAAAACACAGTTAAAAATTTAACTGAAGTAAACCGATCTCGGCACATCTTTCAGTGTAGTGACCCAACCCCAAAATGGCCAAGTCTCTGTGTATCTGTACCATCCCAAGATCATATTGGCACACATAGTACATCAATAAAAATTCATAGCTGATTTATTACACAAATCTCATATAGAGTCTTTATTACATCAGAATAAATTCGGCCGAAGGCCAACTAATGTGGAAGCATGGACGAAAAGCGAGTCCATCCAACTCCAAAGGGCAATCACCGAGCGTGGATCGCAGCCTCACTCCTGGTCGGAATAATTCTCTGCAACATAAGACGTTGCAGCTGTGTAGGTCAGCATTTTGAATATGCCAGCAAGTCATTGAGGGAAAAAATAAAATGCTATCTCTATATGCAATTTTGGTTCTGGGGCTCTAAGTTTAAGTTTTTGCGAAAAACATTTTTTTCCCTACAACAAAAGGACTTGCTTGCAATTTACTACAAAATATTTGTTGTTATTGAGGTGGTCCCGCCAACGTCTCATACCCGAAATCATTAATAACCCAACAATTAATTAATTAAGATTGGTGTCCAGAGTTCCGTATAAATCCAATTCCAGAGGCTCAGATGTCTGTAACCAGGGACACGACTAATTGATTAGATTTCCACTATGTAGAGTCTTGTGCACTTTACCCGCAAGAATCGTTCTCTCATTTATGTCCTCGCACTGCATGCAGACACACGATCCTGGTCATGTATATCTTGGCTAACTTAGCACTGGTATATGTGGTCTTCACAAGAATGAAATGAGCTACCTTGGTCAAGCGATCAACCACTACCCAGATGGAAGCATAACCTGAACGAGTCCTGGGTAATCCTGTGATAAAATCCATCCCAAGTTTTTAGCATTTCCACTCGGGAATCAGCAAAGTTGAAGTAACCTTGCTGTTTCTGATGTTCTACCTTTGCTCGCTGACAAACATCACATACTCCTACATACTCGGCAATATCCTTCTTCATATCTGCCCACCAGCAAGTTTCCTTCAAGTCCAGATACATCTTGGTGATCCTAGGTGTATGGAGTATGGTGAATCATGGGCCTCCTGAAAGTGCAAGTAATCCCCGGGTGGTCCGAGATGAGTTCGGCGGAAACCTAACCCTAAGTTTTTTTTGCATCATCTATTCTAATGGAATTTTTCGGTGGATAGAATTATATCATTAGTGGAAATAAATTAGGCAATGAAATTTGTGCAAAAATCGGAGTTAAGGAAAGCACAAAGGGGTCAAATCTGTACCCTAACTTAGCAACGGATTTGCTACGGCGGCAACAGCGTTGAGAATCCCGTTGACGGTGACGGAGACCAGCGGCATGAGGCACTGGTGACGACGGCGATGATCCGGAGACCAAGGGGGCGACAGAGCTGGGAGGCGCGATCGAGTGGTTTGGCGGAATTTTCAAATTTTCAACCCGCGGTATATATACCCAGTCACTCTCGGTGGGACCGACATGATCAACTCGGTGGGACCGATGTGCTAGGGCTAGGGCAAAACCTCATCTCGGTGAGACCGATTGCATGAACTCGGTGAGAGCGATTTCAGTAATGAGCAAATAGAGAGTTGGTCAGGTAAACTCGGTGGGACCGATTGCTCATTTCGGTGAGACCGAAACGTTACAAAGGGAAACAGAGAGTTTGCAATGCGAACTCGGTGGGACCGATCGCTCATTTCGGTGAAACCGAAACATTAGGAAGGGAAACAAAGAGTTTGCAATGCCATCTCGGTGAGCCCGAGATCCGTATGGTGAGACCAAATTTTCTAGGGTTTCTGGCAGTGGTTATGTCAACTGAACTCGGTGGCGTCAGATAGATCAAATCGGTAGGGCCGAGTTTGACTTTGGGTTTTTGACATATGTGGAGATGAGAAAGTGGTTGAGGGTTTTGGAGCAATATCACTAAGCAATTTGAGCAAGTAGACCATTAAGCAACCACTCATCCCATTTTAATAGTATTGGCTTTCCTATGGACTTAATGTGATGTTGGATCACTAAAATGAAAATGAAGAGTCTTGAGCTTTTGCCAATCTTTGTCCTTAGCATTTTGAGGGGTCCACATCTCTACTCCATGCCATGCCAATCATTGAACTTTCTGAAATATTTAACTTGAATGGATATTGGTTCAATGAGCTATATGTTGTTATGAATTACGAAAACCACCCGGGGATTAGTTGCACTTTCACCTCCTGAAGTATTAACTTACTGATCTCTGGCTTATTGGGTACATAGATGCGATCCTCAAACCATATGGTTCCTTGTTCATCCTCACGAAAACCCTTAGACTGAATATCTAGGGCGGCAACAAATCCTCTCGGAACTATCTCCAACCGGAGATCTCTGAGATCATCACATAAGTCATGCGGTAATCCTCCTGCTATGAGGGTGTTCACATAGCACGGCTCATTGCATCTGCTACAACATTTGCTTTCCCTAGGTGATAGTGTAATCTCATGTCATAATCCTTGATCAACTTCTCCTCTGCCTGAGGTTCAACTCCTTCTGCGTGAAAATATATTTCAAGCTCTTATGATCCGTGTAAACATCACAACTGTTTTCGACAAGGAAATGTCTCCAGGTCTTGAGCACGTGCACTACGGCTGCTAACTCCAAATCATGTGTGGCATAATTCATCTCGTGAGGCCGTAGCTATCTGGAGGTATAAATTACAACCGTTCCTTCCTGCATGAGCACACCTTCGAGTCCTTGACGAGAAGCGTCACAATATACCTAGTAATCCTTGCGTACATTCGACAAAATTAGCATTGGGGCTGTAACCAAACGTTTCTTCATCTCCTGAAAACTAGCTTCACAATCCTCGGTCCAATTGTACTTAGTTTCCTCCTTCAACAACTCAGTCATGGGCTTAGCAATCTTGGATAACTTCTAAAATAGACCTTCGATAATAACCTGCAAGTCCTTGACTAAGGTGGACGACTTCCATTTGGTGACTGCTTCAGCCTTGGTGGGGTCGCCTGCTATTCCTTCTCCTGAAATAACATGTCTGAGGAATCTGACTTCCTTCAACCGAAATTCACATTTGTTGAACTTGGCATATGACTGATGTTCCCGGAGTTTCTCCGAAAGTAGACGCAAGTGTTCCTTCTGTTCTTCCTCGCTCTTGGAGAAAACCAATATGTCGTCGATGAACGCCATGACAAACTTGTCCAGATATTCGATAAATACCTTGTTCATCATACTCATAAAATATCAGTGGCATTAGTCAATCCAAATGACATGAACGTATACTCATATAGATCGTACCTTGTGGTGAAAGCTTTTGGGTATATCATGTTCATGAATATTCAACTAATGATACCCTAATCGATGATCGGTCTTGGAGAATACTCTGGCTCCAACCAGCTGATCAAACAAATCATTAATCATCTGCAGAGGGCACTTTACGGTCACTTCGTTCAATGAACGACAATCCAGAACCATCCTCAAGGATTTATCCTTCTTCTCCACCAACAGAACTGGGGCTCCCCAAGGTGACGAGCTTGGGCGAATATATCCTTTCTCCAATAGCTCATTAATCTACTTCTTGATTTCTTCCAAATCATTGGGGGGCATCCGACAAGGTCTCTTGGATATTGAGGCTTTGCATGGTAATAATCAATTTCTCTGTCCTGTGGCATTGCTGGCAATTCCTCTAGGAATACATCGGGAAAATCTTGCACTACTGGCACTTCCTCCTGAACAACTCCCGTGAGTGAATTTACTTGAGTATTCTTAGGTATGTGCATGGATACATACTTGATCCTCTTCTGCTCTGGGATGGTGAGCAAATTATCTTGCGGGCACAGTCAATGTTCCCTTCATACTTTGTCAACCAATCCATGCCTAGAATTACGCCCAATCCCTGTGACTCCAATACAATGAGGCCTACGGGAAACTCAGGTTTTCCGATGCTGAGGTTCAAGTGATAACCTAAGCCCGCCGTTATCTCACCTCCTAGGGAACTGACCTGAAGAGGGATCCTAAGGGTTCTAGTTGGGCAACCCATACTTTTCTACAACTACCCTTGATATGAATGAATGTGATGCACCAGAATAAAAAAGTACCAATATTGGACGTGAATTTAACTAGAACTTACCAATAACTGTCTCTGCCTGATCGTAAACCTCCTCCACATCAATGTGGTTCACATGAGCACGGATAAAAGGATTGGGCTTCTTGGTTGCTGAGTTTCCATTGCCGTTGTCGCTTCCATTTCCCTGCTTGGCCTCCGGACAATCGGTGGCATAATGTCTCGTCTTCTTGCACTTGAAGCAGGTGATATGACTCAGATCTTTCTAAGAAGGAGCCAGACGGTGCTGACTGCCGTTGCCTCCATTGCCCGTCTTGGAGTTGCCGTGGTTGTGACGGTTGTTCCCATTTCCTCCATGGGTGTGGTGAGTGTGTCCTCCTGATTCAGTGTTTCCCGAGTATGGGGTGTAGCGGGGCTTCTGCTGAGCTCCAGAGCTGTACTTCCCATGTGCATACTTCTTCTTACGATTATCTATCTGCTGCTGCTTGCCTTCAAAAATGATGGCCTTGTCTACCAGCTCCTGGTAGTTGTTTCCGATCGGTCTCTCAAGTGCGAAACGTGTATGAACAAAGTATTCATCATAAGAGATAAAAATTTTGGTAAGTCCTCCGTGTCCTATATCTTAAGTGCGCCGCACGGTTGAGCAAACTTCTTAAATTATTACGGATGACGGTAAAGTTCTACCCGATCAATCTCTCAAGTTTGCATCGGGCATGAATAAAGTTTTCATCCTAAGAGATAAAAATCTGATAAGTCCATCGTGCCTTATACCTTAAGTGCGGCACACGATTGAGCAAAGTTCTTCAATTGTTATGAGGACGGTAAAGTTCTTCGGGATCGTTCTCTCAAGAGTATAGCATGGGCTTCAACAATGATTTCATCATAAGATATAAAATTTTGATAAGTCCTTCATGCCTTATAGCTTAAGTGCGCTGCAAAGTTCTTAAATTTTTATCAATTACTGTAAAGCTCTTCCGTATCGATTTCTCAAGTGCGCAGCATGCATGTACTAAGTTTTCATCCTGAGAGATAAAAATCTAATAAGTCCATCCTGCCTTATACCTTAAGTGCGCCACACGCTTGAGCAAAGTTCTAAAATTGTTATGGATGACGGTACAGTTCTTGCAGATCATTCCCTCAAGTGTACAACACGTGCATGGATAATGATTTCACGTAAGAGATAAAATTTTGATAAGTCCTTCGTGCCTTATAGCTTAAGTGCGCCACACGCTTCAGCAAAGTTCTTAAATTTTTATCAATGAGTGTAAAGTTCTTTCGGATCGACACCTCAAGTGCGCAGCGCGCATGAACAAAGTTTTTATCCTAAGAGATAAAGTTTTATATGTCATTCTTTTCCAATACATTAAGTGCGCCATACGCTTGAGCGAAGTTCTTTCGGATCGATCTCTAAAGTGTGCAACATGCATGAACAAAGTTTTATCATAAGAGATATAATTTTGATAAGTCTTTCGTGCCCTATACCTTTTGTGCGCCAGATGCTTGAGCAAAGTTCTTAAATTGTTATGGATGACGGTAAAGTTCTTCTGGATCGATCTCTCAAGAGTGCAGCGTGCATGAACAAAGTTATATTCATAAGAGATAGAATTTTGATAAGTTCTTCGTGCCCTATACCTTAAGTGTGCCACGCGCTTGAGAAAAGTTCTTAAATTGTTATGGATGATGGTAAAGTTCTACCAGATTGATCTCTCAAGTGTGCAACGTGCATGAATAAAGTTTTCATCAAAGAGATAAAATGTTTATAATCCCTTCGTGCCCTATGCATGAAGTGTGCCACGCACTTGAGCAAAGTTCTTAAATTGCTATGGATGACGATAAACTTCTTTTGAATCGATCTCTCAAGAGCGAAGCGTGCATAAACAAAGGTTTCATCCTAAGAGATAAAATTTTCATAAATCCTTCGTGCCCTATACCTTAAGTACACCACACGATTGAGCAAAGTTCTTACATTGTGAGGGATGACAGTAAAGTTCTTCCCTATCGATCTCTGAAGTGTGCAACGTGTATTAAGAAAGTTTTCATCATAAGTGATAAAATTTTGATAATTCATTCATGCCCTATACCTTAAGTGTGCCACACGCTTGAGCAAAGTTCTTAAATTATTATGGATGATTGTAAAGTTCTTCCGGATCAATCTCTCAAGTTTGCAGCGGGCATGAACAAGGTTTTCATCCTAAGAGATAAAAATCTGATATGTCCATCGTGCTTTACACCTTAAGTGTGCCACACGCTTGAGCAAAGATCTTAAATTGTTATGGATGACGATAAAGTTCTTCTGGATCGTTCTCTCAAGTACGCAGCGTGTGCATGTACATATATTTCATCATAAGAGATAATATTTTGATAAGTCCTTCGTGCCTTATAGCTTAAGTGCGCCACACGTTTGAGCAAAGTTCTTAAATAGTTATAAATGAGTGTAAAGTTCTTTCAGATCGATCTCCCAAGTGCGCAACGTGCATGAACAAAGTTTTATCCTAAGCGATAAAAAATTGATAAGTCATTCGTTCCCTATACATTAAGTGCGCCATACGCTTGAGCAAAGTTCTTTCGAATCGATCTATGAAGTGCGTGATGACCCACAAGTGTAGGGGATCTATCGTAGTCCTTTCGATAAGTAAGAGTGTCGAACCCAACGAGGAGGAGAAGGAAATGATAAGCGGTTTTCAGTAAGGTTTTCTCTGCAAGCACTGAAATTGTAGGTGATAGATAGTTTTGTGATAAGATAAATTGTAACGAGTAACAAGTAAATAAAGTAAATAAAGTGCAGCAAGGTGGCCCAATCCTTTATGTAGCACATGATAAGCCTGGACAATTTCTTATAATGAGAAAGGAGCTCCCGAGGACACATGGGAATTATCGTCAAGCTAGTTTTAATCACGTTCATATGATTCGCGTTTCGTACTTTGATAATTCGATATGTGGGTGGACCGGCGCTTAGGTACTGCCCTTACTTGGACAAGCATCCCACTTATGATTAGCCAATATTGCAAGCGTCCGCAACTACAAAAGAAGTATTAAGGTAAACCTAACCACAACATTAAACATATGGATCCAAATCACGCCCTAACGAAGCAACACATAAACTAGGGTTTAAGCTTCTATCACTGTAGCAACCCATCATCTACTTATTACTTTCCCATGCCTTCCTCTAGGCCCAAATAATGGTGAAGTGTCATGTAGTCGATGTTCACATAACACCACTAGAGGAAAAGACAACATACATCTCATCAAAATATCAAACGAATACCAAATTCACATGACTACTAATAGCAAGACTTCACACATGTCCTCAGGAACAAACGTAGCTACTCACAAAGCATATTCATGTTCATAATCAGAGGAGTAATAATATGCATAAAGGATCTGAACATATGATCTTCCACCAAGTAAATCAATTAGCATCATCTACAAGGAGTAATCAACACTACTAGGAACCCACAGGTACCAATTTGTGGTTTGGATACAAGATTGGATACAAGAGATGAACTAGGGTTTTGAGAGGAGATGGTGCTGGTGAAGATGTTGATGGAGATTGACCCCCTCCCGATGAGAGGATCGTTGGTGATGACGATGGTGATGATTTCCCCCTCCCGGAGGGAAGTGTCCCCGGCAGAACAGCTCCGCCGGAGCCCTAGATTGGTTCCGCCAAGGTTCCGCCTCGTGGCGGCGGAGTTTCGTTCCGTAAGCTTGCCCACGATTTTTTCCAGGGTGAAAGCCCTCATATAGCAGAAGATGGGCATCGGGGGGCCACCAGGGGCCCCAGGAGATAGGGGGCGCACCCAGTAGGGGTGGGCACGCCCCCACCCTCCTGGCCAGGGTGTAGGCGCCCTGATGTATTTCTTCCGCTCAATAATTCTATTAATTTCAAAAACATGTTTTGTGAAGTTTCAGGATTTTTGGAGCAGTGCAGAATAGGTTTCCAATGTTTGCTCCTTTTCCAGCCAGAATTTTAGCTGCCGGCATTCCCCCTCTTCATGGTAAACCTTGTAAAATAAGAGAGAATAGCCATAAGTATTGAGATATAATGTGTAATAACAACCCATAATGCAATAAATATTGATATAAAAGCATGATGCAAAATGGACGTATCAGTGCGCAACATGCATGAACAAAGTTTTCTCATAAGAGATATAATTTTGTTAAGTTTTGTCCACCACATGCTTGAGCAAAGTTCTTAAATTTTTATGGATGACTGTAAAATTCTTCTGGATCGATCTCTCAAGTGCGAAGCATCCATGAACAAAATTTCTTCATAAGAGATAGAATTTTGATAAGTCTTCGTGCCCTATACCTTAAGTGTGCCACACGCTTGAGAAAAGTTCTTAAATTGTTATTGACGATGGTAAAGTTCTACCAGATCGATCTCTCAAGTATTCAACGTGCATGCATAAAGTTTTCATCATAAGAGATGAAAAGTTTATAAGCCCTTCGTGCCCTATACCTGAAGTGCGCTATGCGCTTGAGCAAAGTTCTTAAATTGTTATGGATGACGGTAAACTTCTTTCGGACGGATTTATCAAGTGTGAAGCATGCATAAACAAAGTTTTCATCTTAAGAGACAAAATTTTCATAAGTCCTTCGTGCCCTCTACCTTAAGTACGCCACACGCTTGAGCAAAGTTCTTACATTGTGATGGATGGTGGTAAAGTTCTTCCCTATCGATCTCTCAAGCGTGCAACGTGTATGAACAAAGTTTTCGTCATAAGAGATTAATTTTTTGTAAGTCATTCGTGCCCTATACCTTAAGTGTGCCACACGCTTGAGCAAAGTTCTTAAATTATTATGGATCATGTGAACTAGATTATTGACTCTAGTGCAAGTGGGAGACTGAAGGAAATATGCCCTAGAGGCAATAATAAAGTTATTATTTATTTCCTTATTTCATGATAAATGTTTATTATTCATGCTAGAATTGTATTAACCGGAAACTTGATACATGTGTGAATACATAGACAAACAGAGTGTCACTAGAATGCCTCTACTTGAATAGCTCGTTGAATCAAAGATGGTTAAGTTTCCTAGCCATAGACATGAGTTGTCATTTGATTAACGGGATCACATCATTACAGAATGATGTGATTGACTTGACCCATTCCGTTAGCTTAGCACTTGATTTTTTAGTATGTTGCTATTGCTTTCTTCATGACTTATACATGTTCCTATGACTATGAGATTATGCAATTCCTGTTTACCGGAGGAACACTTTGTGTGCTACCAAACATCACAACGTAACTGGAGTGATTATAAAGGAGCTCTACAGGTGTCTCCGAAAGTACATGTTGAGTTGGCGTATTTCGAGATTAGGGTTTGTCACTCCGATTGTCGGAGAGGTATCTCTGGGCCCTCTCGGTAATGCACATCACTATAAGCCCTGCAAGCAATGTAGCTAATGAGTTAGTTTCTGTATGATGCATTACATAACGAGTAAAGAGACTTGCCGGTAACGAGATTGAACTAGGTATTGAGATACCGACGATCGAATCTCGGGCAAGTAACATACCGATGACAAAGGGAACAACGTATGTTGTTATGTTGTTTGACCTATAAAGATCTTCGTAGAATATGTGGGAGCCAATATGAGCATCCAGGTTCTGCTATTGGTTATTGACCGGAGACGTGTCTCAGTCATGTCTACATTGTTCTCGAACCCGTAGGGTCCAAATGCTTAAAGTTAGAAGACAGTTATATTATGAGTTCATGTGTTTTGATGTACCGAAGATAGTTCGGAGTCCCGGATGTGATCACGGACATGACGAGGAGTCTCGAAATGGTCGAGACATGAAGATTGATATATTGGACGACTATATTTGGACACCGGAATGGTTCCGGGGGTTATCGGATATATACCGGAGTACCAGGGGTTTACCGGAACCCCCTAGGGGGTTAATGGGCCTCATGGGCCCAAAGTGGAGAAGAGGAGGGGCGGCCAGGGCAGGCCGCGCGCTGATACGTCTCCAACGTATCTATAATTTTTGATTGTTTCATGCTATTATATTACCCCTTTTGGGTGTTTATGGACATTATTTTACACATTTATATCATTTTGGGACTAACCTACTAACCGGAGGCCCAGCCCGTATTGCTATTTTTTTTTGCCTATTTCAGTATTTCGAAGAAAAGAAATATCAAACGGAGTCCAAACGGAATGAAACCTTCGGGAGCATGATTTTTTGGAACGAACGTGATCCAGAGGACTTGGAGTGCAAGTCAAGAAGCAACCGAGGTGGCCACGAGATGGTAGGGCGCGCCCCCTGTCTCGTGGGCCCCTCGGGCGGCCACCGACGTACTTCTTCCTCCTATATAAGCCTACGTACCACGAAAATATCCAGGGAGCCAACCAAACACAATTTCCACCACCGTAACCTTCTGTATCCGCGAGATCCCATCTTGGAGCCTTCGCCGGCGCTCCGCCGGAGGGGGAATCGACCACAGAGGGCTTCTACATCAACACCATAGCCCCTCCGATGAGTTGTGAGTAGTTTACCACAGACCTTCGGGTCCATAGTTATTAGCTAGATGGCTTCTTCTCTCTTTTTGGATCTCAATACAATGTTCTCCCCCTCTCTTGAGGAGATCTATTCGATGTAAACTCTTTTTGCGGTGTGTTTGTCGAGATCCGATGAATTGTGGGTTTATGATCAAGTTTATCTATGAGAAATATTTGAATCTCCTCTGAATTCTTTTATGTATGATTGAGTTATCTTTGCGAGTCTCTTCGAATTATCAGTTTAGTTTGGCCTACTAGATTGATCTTTCTTGCCATGGGAGAAGTGTTTAGCTTTGGGTTCAATCTTGCGGTGTCCTTACCCAGTGACAGAAAGGGTTGCAAGGCACGTATTGTATCGTTGCCATCGAGGATAAAAAGACGGGGTTTATATCATATTGCATGAGTTTATCCCTCTACATCATGTCATCTTGCTTAAGGCATTACTCTGTTCTTATGAACTTAATACTCTAGATGCAAGCAGGAGTCGGTCGATGTGTGGAGTAATAGTAGTAGATGCAGGCAGGAGTCGGTCTACTTGTCACGGACGTGATGCCTATATACATGATCATGCCTTGATAATCTCATAATTATTCGCTTTTCTATCAATTACTCGACAGTAATTTTGCACCCACCGTAATACTTATGCTATCTTGAGAGAAGCCACTAGTGAAACCTATGGCCCCCGGGTCTATCTCTTATCATATTTGCTTCCAATCTACTTTTATTTGCATCTTTACTTTTTGCATCTATATTATAAAATACCAAAAATATATTTATCTTATCATACTATCTCTATTAGATCTCACTTTTGCAAGTGGCCGTGAAGGGATTGACAACCCCTTTATTGCGTTGGTTGCATGTTCTTTGTTTGTTTGTGTAGGTGCGTGGGACTTTTGAGGAGCCTCCTACTGGATTGATACCTTGGTTCTCAAAAACTGAGGGAAATATTTATGCTACTATTGCTGCATCACCCTTTCCTCTTCAAGGAAAACCAATGCAAGCGCAAGATGTAGCACGCGCCCCCTCCCCCTCTAGTCCGAATAGGACAAGGAGGGGGGGCGGCGCCCCCCTTTCCTTCCTCCTCTCTATCCCTTCCTTCCCCCTCTGCTACTTGGACAAGGAAAGGAGGGAGTCCTACTCCCGGTGGGAGTAGGAATCCTCCTGGCGCGCCCCCTCCTAGCCGGCCGCCCCTCCCCCTTGCTCTTTCATATACGAGGGCAGGGGGCACCTCTAGACAGAACAACAATTGATCCTTGAGATCTATTAGCTGTGTGCGGTGCCCCCCTCCACGATATACCACCTCGATAATACCTTAGCGGTGCTTAGGCGAAGCCCTGCGTCGGTAGAACATCATCATCTTCAGCACACCGTCATGCTGACGGAACTCTCCCTCGACACTCGGCTGGATCGGAGTTCGAGGGACGTCATCGAGCTGAACGTGTGCTGAACTTGGAGGTGCCATGCTTTCGGTGCTCGATCGGTTGGATCGTGAAGACGTACGACTACATCAACCGCGTTGTGCTAACGCTTCCGTTTTCGGTCTACGAGGGTACGTTGACAATACTCTCCCCTCTCGTTGCTATGCATCACCATGATCTTGCGTGTGCGTAGGAAATTTTTGAAATTACTACGTTCCCCAACAATTACCTGAGATATATTGTTTGATTCTTTGACCGTTCACCACCCTCGGACTTGTTCCTTTGAAGTTGTTGATTTTTATGGCACCAGAATGATAGACCTCCTCGATAACGTAAGGACCTTCCCAATTAGAGAGAAGTTTTCCTGCAAAAAATCTTAAATGAGAGTTGGATAGCAACACATAATCACCTACGTTAAACTCACGCTTTTGTATTCTTTTGTCATGCCATCTTTTAACTTTTTCTTTGAACAGCTTGGCATTCTCATAGGCTTGGGTTCTCCATTCCTCAAGTGAGCTAATATCAAATAACCTCTTCTCACCGGCAAGTTTGAAGTCATAGTTGAGCTCTTTAATAGCCCAATATGCTTTATGTTCAAGTTCGAGAGGTAAGTGACATGCTTTTCCATAAACCATCTTATACGTAGACATACCCATAGGAATTTTGTATGCAGTTCTATAGTCCCATAATGCATCATCAAGTTTCTTGGACCAATTCTTCCTAGATCTATTAACAGTCTTTTGCAAAATTAACTTGAGCTCTCTATTACTCAACTCTACTTGACCACTAGACTGTGGGTGATAAGGAGATGCAATTCTATAATTAACATCATACTTAGCAAGCATTTTACGAAAAGCACCATGAATAAAATGTGAACCACCATCAGTCATAAGATATCTAGGGACTCCAAACCTTGGAAAAATTAACTTTTTTAAGCATCTTAATAGAGGTGTTATGATCATCACTAGTAGTTGGAATAGCTTCTACCCACTTAGTAACGTAATCAACAGCAACTAAAATATGTGTGTATCCATTAGAGGCAGGAAAAAGTCCCATATAATCGAAGCCCCAAACATCAAATGGTTCAATAACAAGAGAATAATTCATAGGCATTTCTTGACGTCTACTAATATTACCAATTCTTTGACATTCATCACAAGACAAGACAAACTTACGTGCATCTTTGAAGAGAGTAGGCCAATAAAAACTGGATTGCAATACCTTATGTGCAGTTCTATCTCCAGCATGGTGTCCTCCATATGGTCGGAGTGACACTTGCGTAGGATCTGTTCCTGTTCATGCTCAGGTACACAACGTCTAATAACACCATCTACTCCTTCTTTATAAAGGTGTGGGTCATCCCAGAAGTAATGTCTTAAATCATAAAAGAACTCTTTCTTTTGCTGGTATGTGAAACTAGGTGGTATAAATTTAGCAACAATGTAATTAGCATAATCAGCATACCATGGAGTAGTATGAGAAGCATTCACGACCGCTAATTGTTCATCAGGAAAGCAATCATCAATAGGTAGTGGGTCATCAAGAACATTCTCTAACCTAGACAAGTTGTCTGCAACGGGGTTCTCAGCTCCCTTTCTTTCAATAATATGCAAATCAAATTCTTGGAGCAAGAGAATCCATCTAATAAGTCTAGGCTTAGCATCTTTATTTTCCATAAGATATTTAATAGCAGCATGATTAGTGTGAATAGTAACTTTAGAGTCAACAATGTAAGGTCTGAACTTATCACAAGCAAATACAACTGCTAAGAATTCTATTTCAGTGGTAGCATAATTTCTCTGGGCAGTATCAAGAGTTATACTAGCATACTGGATAACATTTAATTTCTTATCAACTCTTTGCCCTAGAAGAGCACCTACAGCATAATCACTAGCATCACACATAATTTCAAAGGGTAAATCCCAATCAGGTGGCTGAACAATAGGTGCAGTGATCAAAGCTTTCTTAAGTATTTCAAATGCTTCTACACAATCATCATCAAAGACAAAAGGAATATCTTTTTGCAATAAATTAGTCAGAGGCCTAGAGATTTTAGAAAAGTCCTTAATGAACCTCCTATAAAAACCGGCATGACCAAGGAAACTTCTTATACCTTTTATGTCCTTGGGACATGTCATCTTTTCAATAGCATCAACTTTAGCTTTATCAACTTCAATACCTCACTCAGAAATCTTATGCCCCAAGACAATGCCTTCATTAACCATAAAGGGGCGCTTTTCCCAATTCAAGACGAGACTAGTGTCTTCACATCTCTGCTAAACTCGATCAAGGTTGCTCAAGCAATCATCAATAGAGGATCCATAAACGGAGAAGTCATCCATGAATACCTCACAAATCTTTTCAAAAAAGTCAGAGAATATAGCCATCATACATCTTTGAAAGGTAGGAGGTGCATTACATAAACCAAAAGGCATACGTCTATAAGCAAAAGTACCGAAAAGGCAAGTAAAAGTAGTTTTTGATTGATCCTCCGCTGACACAGGTATTTCAGAGAAGCCAGAATAACAATCTAGAAAGCAGAAATGTGTGTGTTTGGATAGTCTTTCTAGCATTTGATCAATAAAAGGTAAAGGGCAATGATCTTTCTTAGTAGCTTTATTTAATTTACGGAAATCAATTACCATCCAATAACCTGTCATAATTCTTTGCGGGATCAATTCATCTTTATCATTAGGAACGACAGTAATACCTCCCTTCTTAGGAACGCAATGGACAGGGCTTACCCAATCACTATCAGCAATGAGATATATTATACCTACCTCAAGGAGCTTTAGTATCTCCTTTCTTACCACTTCTTTCATCTTAGAATTTAACCGTCGTTGAGGATCTCTAACTGGTTTGGCATCTTTCTCCAATTTTATTTTGTGTTGGCATAGAGTGGGACTAATGCCCTTAAGATCATCCAGAGTATATCCAATAGCCACACGGTGCTTCTTCAGAGTTTTCAATAATCTTTCCTCTTCTTGCTCTGAAAGGTTAGCACTAATAATAACAGGATATATCTTCTTTTCATCAAGATAAGCATATTTAAGATTATCAGGTAATGGTTTGAGCTCAAACACGGGATCACCCTTGGGTGGAGGGGGATCCCCTAGGATTTCAACAGGTAAGTTGTATTTCAGAATAAGACCCTGTTGAAGGAATACTTCATCTATTTCCCTTCTTTCATTCATAAACATATCGTTTTCATGGTCTAGCAAATATTGTTCTAACGGATCAGTAGGAGGTACGACAATAGAAGCAAGACCAATAATTTCATCCTTACTATGCAATTCTTTATCACGGGGTTGTCTATGAAACTTAGCAAAATTAAACTCAGGAGACATATTCCCTAAGCCAATTGTAGCAACATCCTTTTTCCAATCAATCCTAGCATTAACGGTGCTCAAGAAGGGTCTGCCAAATATAATGGGACAAAAGTCATCTTGTGGGGAACCAAGAACAAGAAAATCAGCAGGATATTTAACTTTCCCACACAAGACTTTAACATCTCTAACAATCCCAACTGGTGAAATAGTATCTCTATTGGCAAGCTTAATAGTAACATCAATACCTTCTAACTCAGCGGGTGCAATATCATGCATAATTTCATTATATAAGGAAATAGGTATTGCACTAACACTAGCGCCCATATCACATAAGCCATGATAACAATGATCTCCTATTATAACAGAAATAACAGGCATGCCTACAACAGGTCTATGTCTCTTAGCATCTGGTCTAGCAATATTAGCAGCCTGTTCACAGAAGTAAATAACATGCCCATCTATATTATCATCCAAGAGATCTTTAACCATAGCAATACTAGGTTCAACTTTAATTTGCTCAGGAGGTGTATATGTTCTAGTATTACTCTTACGAACAACAGTTGAAGCTTTAGCATGATCCTTTATCCTAACAAGGAAAGGTGGTTTCTCAACATAAGTAGTAGGAACAATAGGATCATTATAAGTGATAGTCTTTTCTTCAACTGTAATAGGTGCAACTACCTTTACTTCAGTAGGGGATTATATTTAAACCACTTCTCCTTAGGGAGATCAATGTGAGTAGCAAAAGATTCACAAAAAGCAGCTACTATCTCAGAGTCAAGTCCATATTTAGTGCTAAATCCACGAAAAGCATCGGTATCCATAAAGGATTTAACAAAATCAAACTTAGGTGTCATACCTGACTCCTTACCATCATCGGAACCCCAATCTTCAGAGTTGCGTTTAATTCTTTCCAATAAATCCCACTTGAATTCAGTAGTCTTCAGCATATAAGAACCAGCACAGGAAGTATCGAGCATGGTGCGATCATTGAGAGAAAGCCGAGCATAAATTTTTTGAATAATCATTTCTCTTGAGAGCTCATGATTGGGGCATGAATATAACATTGACTTAAGCCTCCCCCAAGCTTGAGCGATACTCTCTCCTTCGCGAGGCCAGAAATTATATATGTAATTACGATCACGATGAACAAGATGCAAAGGATAGAACTTCTGGTGAAATTCCAGCTTCAATCGTTTATAATTCCAAGATCCCGTATCATCACATAGCATATACCATGTCAATGCATCTCCCTTCAAAAATAAAGGGAAGACCTTCCTTTTGACAACATCATTGGGAATACCTGCAAGTTTAAATAATCCACAAACTTCATCCACAAAGATAAGGTGTAAATCGGGATGCAATGTTCCATCTCCTGGAAAGGGATTAGCTAGCAGTTTCTCTATCATACCCGAAGGAATCTCAAAGTAAACATTTTCAGTAGATTCAGTAGGTTGAGGAGCAACTCTTTGCTCTACTGGCCGGGGCGAAGATACCCCAAACAAGCCCCTCAAAGGATTAGTTTCCATAGCAACAAGTGACAGAAAATTTTAGCACACTATATAAATGTTTCCTTACCAAGTTCCACTCACCAAAGGAGCTTCACTCCCTGGCAACGGTGCCAGAAAAGAGTCTTGATGACCCACAATTATAGGGGATCTATCATAGTCCTTTTGATAAGTAAGAGTGTCGAACCCAACGAGGAGCAGAAGGAAATGACAAGCGGTTTTCAGTAAGGTATTCTTTGCAAGCACTGAAATTGTAGGTAACAGATAGTTTTGTGATAAGATAATTTGTAAAGGGGAACAAGCAAAGAAAGTAAGTAAGGTGCAGCAAGGTGGCCCAATCCTTTTCGTAGCAAAGGACAAGCCTAGACAATTTCTTATAATGAGAAAAGCGCTCCCGAGGCCACATGTGAATTATCGTCAAGCTAGTTTTCATCACGCTCATATGATTCGCGTTCGGTACTTTGATAATTTGATATGTGGGTGGACCGGTGCTTGGGTACTGCCCTTTCTTGGACAAGCATCCCACTTATGATTAACCCCTATTGCAAGCATCCGCAACTACAAAAGAAGTATTAAGGTAAACCTAACCATAGCATGAAATAGTGGATCCAAATCAGCCCCTTACGAAGCAATGCATAAACTAGGGTTTAAGCTTCTGTCACTCTAGCAACCCATCATCTACTTATTACTTCCCAATGCCTTCCTCTAGGCCCAAATAATGGTGAAGTGTCATGTAGTCGACGTTCACATAACACCACTAGGAGAGACAACATACATCTCATCAAAATATCGAACGAATACCAAATTCACATGACTACTGATAGCAAGACTTCACCATGTCCTCAGGAACAAACGTAACTAATCACAAAGCATATTCATGTTCATGATCAGTGGAGTATTAATATGCATTAAGGATCTGAACATATGATCTTTCACCAAGTAAACCAATTAGCATCAACTACAAGGAGTAATCAACACTACTAGCAACCCACAGGTACCAATTTGTGGTTTTGATACAAGATTGGAATACAAGAGATGAACTAGGGTTTTGAGAGGATATGGTGTTGGTGAAGATGTCGATGGATATTTACCCCCTTCCGATGAGAGGATCGTTGGTGATGACGATGGTGATGATTTCCCCCTCCCGGAGGGAAGTTTCCCCAGCAGAACAGCTCCACCGGAGCCTTAGATTGGTTCCGCCTCGTGGCGGCGGAGTTTTGTTCCGTAACCTTGCTTATGATTTTCTCCAGGGCAAGAGGCTTCATATAGCAGAATATGGGCACCGGAGGGCCAACGGGGGCCCGGGAAACAGAGGGCGCACCCAGTAGGGGGAGGGCGCCCCCACCCTCCTGGCCAGGGTGTGGGCCCCCTCTGGTATTTTCTTCGCTCAATAATTCTTATTAATTCCAAAAGTGACATCCGTGGAGTTTCAGGATTTTTGGAGCTGTGCAGAATAGGTTTCCAATATTTGCTCCTTTTCCGGCCAGAATCCCAGTTGCCGGCATTCTCCCTCTTCATGATAAATCTTGTAAAATAAGAGAGAATAGCCATAAGTATTGTGACATAACGTGTAATAACAACCCATAATGCAATAAATATTGATATAAAAGCATGATGCAAAATGGACGTATCAGAGGCGCGCCTACCCACCAGGGCACGCCGAGCAGGCTTGTGGGTCCCCTGGACCCCTTCCTGATCTAATTCCAGCGCTCCTTCTCCCCGAGAAAAAAATCATAAAGTTCCCTTGCGTTTTATGATACAGAGCCGCCGCCAACTCCCGTTCTTCATCGAAAGCCCTGACTTGGAGTCCCTTCGTGGCTCCGGAGGGAGGGATTCGCCATCGTCGTCATCACCAACCCTTCTCTATCAACAATTTCATGATGCTCACAATCATATGCGAGTAATCCCCTTGTAGGCATACTGGAGGTAGATGGAGATGGATGAAATTTCATATGCAATAATGTCCATTTGTTAGGACAACATAGTGGATATTAGGGATTAAGCCGTAACAAATTGACATGATTTGTTCTTAGATTGATGTTGGTATGACTTTGTTATGCTTAATGCTTGTCACTAGGGGCCGAGAGCCATGATTTCAGATCTAACATGTTATGCTTTCATGAATATATTTGTGTTCTTAATCTTACCTGCAAGTTGTATGCACTTGTTATCGTTCCGAACCTTAGACCCCCAAGGTGACACTGATTGGGACATCGATGATGATGCCTTTAACTTGAGGAGCTCATCTATCATCATGTGTTAATGCTTTGTTCTGGTTCTCTAAAAGGAACGCCTTAATTACCCTCGGTTTCCATTAGGACCCCGCTGCCACGGGAGGGTAGGACAAAAAATATCATTCATGTTCTTACCGTGAGCACATATGACTATATACGGAATACATGCCTACATATGATTGATGAATTGGAGCTATTGTGTATCGCTCTAGGTTGTGATAGTTACATATTGAATTTCATCCGGTTACCATCGCTACTCCATGCCTACCCTTTATTGTATTGTCTTTGCTAAAGTTACCACTACAACTGTTCTGCAAACTTGTTAGTATTGCTGCTGCTACCGTTACTTTATCACTATTGCTATGACTGCTATCATATTACCGTGATACTAATAATTTGCTGCTAGAAAAGTTATCTCTCAGGTGTTGTTGAATTGATAGCTCAACTGTTAAGGCTTATAAATATTTTTTGGCTCCTCTTGTGTCGAATCAATAAATTAGGGTGAAATACTACCCTCAAAGACTGTCACGGTCCCCTATACTTGTGGGTCATCAATTGACCGTACCTGAAATATGCTCTGGTTACTTGTGTGCCATTTCTTTGTTAATTCTCATTTTGTCAAAGGTTGAGTTGATGCTCAATTCTGAATACAAGTCCTTTGTAATGTATATTCAGTTTGGCATGTCAGTGTTAAACTACGGTTGAAATGGTTATGTATTGGATTTAAATCCACGATTACGTATTGAGTTTAAATCGGTTTCAGTTCAAATCACACTGGGTTCAGTTTTGGTTGGGTTGAAAATAATATTAAATGGGTCCAGTTGGGGTTGGGCTGAGAGAGACATGTGTATGTGCATGGTTGACGTACTGTTCAGTTTTGAAACCATTCTCAAATTTAAATACTGTGCGCTGTTGCTTTGAAAATCTGGTCTGATATCATCTCCAATTTTAAAATCAGCTTTTCCTTATTTATCTTTTATACTTTCTTGTTTCTCTTCATTCACATTGGACAGGATGTATATCTAGCATGAAACAACATTAACCCATCCCATCAATGAAACCATAAGAGGACAATCATATAGACTATAAACTCTGAGAGTGTAAGACAGATCAATTAAAACTAAACTTCAATCTACATATGAGATCTTTAGCTCATCTAAGAATGTTGACCGGACGAATACCTGAGAAAGATATATATTATTTTAGTATTTTTTCTACCAATGCCGCTCATATTAGAAGGACTAACTTTTTAGTGCAAAATTTGTAAGCATAATTGGTCTCATTGCTTGTCATAATTATGCGTGCCGATGGAGTGTAATGATGACAGAATAAAATAATATGGAATTTTGAGATATCAAAATCATAGTAATCCTTCTCATCCCCCCCCCCCCCCCCCCCCCCCACAAAGGATAGATTGGCTCCATGACCTAACACATTGACACTATCGCGCTTATGCGATTTGGTGTTTTCACAGACACCATTTTTTTTGGTTCACCTAGTCCAAAATTTTGGGAAAAACAATATTGTTGTAGTACTGTTAAAATTCCGACGTCATATTTTTAACCATGGCAAATCAAACATTTTTCATGTCAAATTATGTTGTCATGAGGATGACAATTTTGCGCATAGGTTGCATTAAATGCCGACCAAACAATTGTAGCATAGCTCGCTCCTGCATATTGCCCATTAAGTGTTAATGATAACCATTGAGTGCGGCCGTGTATATATGGAGATCTTTTTTGTAGGATCATATATGATGATTTGTACGCAACAGCTGGTGGTGATATATGTGTTGGACATCCAAATGCCCTTTTCATTACTTTTTGGGAAATTAGAGCTAATAAAGTTTATTTTTCGAAGCGAACCAACCTGTGGTTGGATGGTTATAAGGACTGTGGTATCCCCAGCCCACCAGGGTTCAAGTCATGGTGCTCGCATTTATTCCTGAAGATGATATGCCGGGTTCAAGTCATGGTGCTCGCATTTATTCCTGAAGATGATATGCCGGCTCAGTCTTTCGGAGGTGCTCATAGGGGTAGAGTGTGCGTGTGTGCGTTCATAGGAGTGAGTGTATGCACGTGTATATGAGCGCTTGTGTCTGTACTGATGTTAAAAAAAGTATATTTTTCGAATATGCCTCTACTCACCTGATTATTATTTTGACGCCGCCTCTATGGCCGTTAGATCCGCTTTTCATCGGACGACCCACAACAACCTACCATAGGATAGCTTTCTTTTTTTACAACATCGTCCTTTTGTAAATCCCTTCGAACGCAACTAGGGGTATGTTGTAGACCGACCAGGGGAGGGTAGGACCGTTGCCGGCGTGAGGTGGCTCCATGGCCAGGCGTGGTAGGAAGCCGAGCTCGGATGGTTTCGGAGATCTGCAGATTAGAGAGGAAGGTGAGAGAGAAGGAGTGAGAGAAGAACTAGAAGGGTGTGTGGGGTGATGCTCCGGCGAGCTCGACGGGCGGGAGCTCGGTGTGGATGTGCTTACCTTTGGCAGGGACGATGGCGACAGAGGTCCCCAACAACGGCCGCCTCCTGGTCTTAGATCCACGAGCGGAGATTCTTTCTGCAACGAAGGTGCTTTCTACAACAAAGGTCCTATTGCAATTGCAATTGCGACGAGGGAAATAGAGAATATGAACACGTACAGACCATTGACATGGTGAACATCATAGATCAGATGGCTTGCGTTCAAATCAGTCTCTTTCAAAAATCAATCCGCCGACTCGTGTAGCATGCCCCTTATATTTCACACGGTTCTCAAATCTTCTTTGTTTTGCCCCTTATACGCTTCACACGGTTCTCAAATCTTATGTGTTCCAAAAAAAAAAAACTTCTTTGTTTGCCTTGCAAATTGAGTCGGAATCGAACAGTCAATCCAAGCCCTAAATTTCCCCATCGCCCAGCCCCAATAACACCACCGCGCCCAAACCCTCAAGCCACCAAGCCATGGCCAGGCCGCCGCTCTGAGCCTTCGAGGACGAGCCGTGTGCGTTTGAGAGGAGAAGGAGTTGCATCCGCGGAGAAGGACGGCTGGCCGGCTGGGTCATCACTGCTCCTGCCGTGCAAGAAAGGAAGGAAGTCTCGAAGGTGAGAAGGAAAATCTCATCTTCTTCTCGGTGCTTTTCTCGTGTTACGCCTGTTAATTCCATACTGTTCTCGATCGCGCCGCCCGCCGCCACCGTGCAATCCAACCGGAACCCCCACCTTCATTCCCTGCTCGGACGGTGTGCCCGCGGGCGATGGCGCTGGTGCCGAACCCAAGCCAACCGGGCCTCCGGATCTACAAGCCGAGTTTCTCCTACTGGTACCCTTCGCTGGAGCAAGACTCCGAGTCGAGATCTCATCTGCTGCACAAGATCGGCGCCTTCTACCGCAAGGCGCGGAAGCGGCTCCCGCGCCGCCGGCCGCAGGGCCTCTGCGTCGGCCTCCTCGACCCGGTCTCCAACATCGTCATCAACAGTCTCATCTCCTCCTGCAAGCGCAAACGCGACGCTGGATCCGGTTGCTGCAATGGTGTGCAAGACGACCTAGAGCGCCCCTCGCTTGACGCCCTGGTGGCGTTCCTCACCCGCTTGTTCCCCAACCTACCCGAGAGCCTGGCCGTGCACTACCTGCGCCTCGCCGACGCCGACGCCCTAGTCGCCGCCCGCGTAATCGTGGCGCACCATGGCATGAAGAGGTTTGATGACTCGGAGCCAGCCGTCCTGGACATGGCCCCCATCAAGTGTGCCGCACTGGCTGTCGGGTACCCCGACCCCGACCGCCTCGTCCATGCCTGGCGCAACATCTCCGGCCGCATTGACGACACTCTGCACCTCCTCGCCATGTTGCACAAACCATCGTCCGACCGCTCCCATGGCACTAGCAAGCTCGCCAGGATGCTTAAGACACCACCATCCCACCGCTCCTGCATCATTAGCAAGCTCATCAGGATGCTTAACAACGGACCATCGCCCGGCTGTGAAAAAGACATATGGTGGGCATGGCGGCTCGCGGCTTTTCGTCGCAGTCGTCCCTGCAGCGACCCGTACCTGCACACCGGCTTGCTCAGCCGGACACTCCAGGACGCCATCCACGGTTTTTACCTCCAGGCCCTCGCCCGGTTGCCAGCAGGCTCTAGCTTCCACCGCAGCCTGCTCAAGGCCGGCTACTGCTACGGCCCTCTTGATCCCATCTCAAACATCATCGTCAACACCATCTGGTATGACACTGCATTCCCACCTACCATGAAACTCGAGCTGGACCTGGATGTGATCGGCACGCAGGGTCTCCACCGGGTGGAGAACCGCTCCTTGTATGGCCTGGCCTCCTTCCTCTGCACACGCTATCATCGTTTCGATTTCCATCAAGCTCTACAATGCCTGGTCCAGGCAGATGCCAACCTTGTGCTCGCCGATCCCAACCTTGATCCTTCCACTCGCTCTGCCCCATCCTTTGGAATGGGGGGAACTGTGCTGATGAGGTGCCGACCAGCTTCTTCCCCCCTTTGCAATGTTGTTGAAGCTCAAGGCCCCCCGGACGCCAGTCTAGAGGAAGCCTTCTTGGCCGCCGCGACTGCAGCCTCTCACCCCAACCCGGACGCCCAAGTAAAGCTTCTCACTTCATGTAAGGCGATGTTAGAATCTGCCTTGCCTCTGCTGCAGCATGGCTCCGACAAGCTCTCTTATCAAGATGTTAAGCGGCTTGCCATGTTGCTGTGTCCCGAATCTGCCCATGACTGCGAGAGGGCATTTCTCCCACTCCCCCTCACGGTTTATCCCCGTGTAAAGCTAGCAGGCATGTATACAAAAATCTCCAAGAAGGTCAATGCTCTGCTGAATGCATATGCTCAGATGCCAAATGGGGTAGGTTCTGATGTGCTTGTTGTTGGTTATTGCTAACATTTCTCATCTACTGGTATATGCTTACTAAATGTCGAATTGCAGGATCCGAAATTCGAGCTTCATACGATTTGTGGTGTGAATGACCGTGTCTGCGGCCCTACTTCCTTTCCTCCTAAGTATGGCCACTCTCATGTCAATTTCGTGGCTACTCCCAAAAGCCCTTGTGGTGGTGTTGCGGCTTTGTTTTTTGCTGAAATTAGCAACAATGACCAAGACAACGAGTCCTTCTGTTGCCATGTTGCTCTGCCTCCGGCATGTGCTGGTATGCTATAACCAAACCATATGCCAATATTTTTTTCCCATGTCCTATTAGGTATATCTTGCTGTAAATGTTATATGCAAAGTCCGAAGCGCCATGATGCATCTTTACCATAGCTTACCATTTGACTGTTTTATTATTCCGTCAGCCTAAACCCTCTTATCCAGAGTAAAAAATAAAAAGGAGGTCATTCAAGTAAAAGAAGTGTCGAGGATAAACATAATTGAATGCCTTTACTTGAATATCTACATGTTTATAGGTTTGTTAACTCAAACATTTTGATCAAGCAGCCTGCCATAGTGATCAACATGTAGCTGGATGATCCCTTCATCACCGTGCTCATTTCCTCATTCAACAAAATAAAAATAATGGTTTAGAAGCAGCTATGTCGGCCATCCATGCATCGTTTCTATAGGCATTACGTATGGTTTCTGTCAACATTCTAAGGCTCCATGTTTGACAAAGCTTGAAAACTGCATAGCATTTCATTTTTGATATTTTTCTATGCACATGTAGTTTATGATGTAACCTTCAATATTAATTATCTCATGTGTTGGCAGCACAAATTCGGTGTCTTTACTGTGAGTACATTGGGACTAGAATTGTGCATCCAGTCGGGATAGACTTCCATGGGCGTGAGTCGGAGTTTGAGAATATGGCCTGCGGAAAAGACCCCCGTAATGGTGACTATGTTCCTCCATGGAGGGCACCATACTACAGCAACTCGCAAATCATCAACAATAGGCGCGGCTTCGCAGAGAATGTTTATGGCAGAGAGAAAGAAGATAGCCTCTATGATGACTTGGATGAGCACAAGAGTGTGGATCTGGGGTCCATGAGTATTCGACAAATATTTTTAGAAATCTAGAGTTCGGTCAAAGCTACACAAGACTGAGTATTATGTGTAGTTCTGTGACTATGCAAAACAAGTTAAGTTTATGTTGTCTTAGAGGTAGGATAGTGCTCGTGAAATCTAACAGATGGTTATTGTACTAGTATTACAATATCATACGATGTGTGTTAGTAATGGTATTTGAAAGATTTGTGTTAGTGATGCTATTTGAGTGTGGAAACTGCAGTATATATAATCTAAACTATGTAACTGCTTCAGTTGGCAGACGGTGCTGCATCTTTGTTGTTGAATTTGGTCGTGCTCCAGTTTCTGTTATTGCTCTAATGCTGGGGATATCGGATGGTACTACAGAATTGGTCATGACTTGATGTCAACCCTGTCCCTCATTAGCAATCCTTCAATTTATTTATCTGCAGTTGCGGGGGCTTGAAATGTTTCATCTTGTTTTTTGATTAGTGAGCTTTGAGCACATGATTGTTGCGAATGGCTGCCTAAAATAGCTACATTTTCTCTAGTTTGTAGGGTAAACTCGGTTTGAAGATGTATTTGAAACGAAATCTACCTGCCAGCATTGCCAACCTTTCCACCGGAACAAGGTTGGTGCCGTCGATCCGGTCACTTGCGGCACTCTAGGCACAAAGCTGGAAAGAGCATCAGTCAGTCTCCCTCTAGATCCAAAGCACTCTGCATCGTGCTCCTCCTACTCGCGTGTCGCTGCTCCGTTAGTTGCAGCCGCTCATCGGAGCTCTTCACCGGCGCTGGAAGGGATCCCGTGCTGCTATGGCTGCCACCACGTGCCCTGCTCCGGCCTGTCGCCAACGCTTCCACCTCTGCTTCGCGCGGTGAGGCCACGCTCTCCTCCTCACCCGTGCCCGCTGCCTCCTCCCCAGATGCAAAGCTGCTGCCTCCTGCATCTTCCTGCCAGGAGTCGCCAGTTGCCTGCCGGCCGGCACGTGCTGGCCTTTCGTTGGTGGCTGCCGCAACACGCTAGCTGCTCGTGCGGGCTGGGCTAGCCTTAGGCCGTGTCTCGGTCATCCTCGGGTGCTGCATGGTGGTGGGTGCATGAGCGTACGCTGCCCTCCGATCTGCCAATCTTCCTCACTGATCTGCTCGTTTCAGGGTGCCCCTTTCCCCAGGCTGCCGGATTTCTCTACGTCCGGGTAGTCTAGGTTTGGGTCTCGAGGTGTTGGAGCTTGTGTGGAGGCCTGGAGAAATCCGCGCCAGTGGCCGCCGGCTGGCAGCGGCGATGCCTGCGGGTGCCGCGTCCCACCATGGTGGCGCTGATCTGCCTCCACCTTCGTGTTAGAGTTGGGGATGGGGAGAAATATCTACCGGTTCGTCTGGCCATGGCTGTGGCTGCGCTCTCACGCTGCTCGTCCATGTTGATTGCGCGGTTTGCATCCCTTCATGTTCATATGGTGAACTTTTCTGCACTCTGTGTGACCTCTCCATTTTGCTTCAATCCACTCATCTCCGCCCGTCCTCCCCATACCGTCGCAAACATTGCCTCCTTATCAAGCCCTTCGCCACCATCCAACCTCCGCTGCCCATCATTCAGTGTGTCATCCATGTTGGTGTGTTCTTCTTCATGTGTTTTCTCTTCGGCTGTCTTTGCGTGGTCTTCGTCCTGTTGCTGTGCATGCTCAAGACCCTCCCATGGTTACCGTTGTGCTGCAGCGAGCTTTTGGCTCTTGGTATTGTCTCGGTTCACCTTTGCTCAATGACGACGCAATGATGCCTCCCCAAACCGCTAACCGTCTCGAGCGCCCGTGGTGGATCTCCCAGTCAAAGTCCGTGTTTAGGTTTGGCACTCGTTGATTGTGGATGATTCTCTGTTGTGCCGTGGGGCTCGGTACGCAAGCCGATGTGGCGTGTTAGGTTGTTTGTAGAGTCTTGGTATTGTGATCCCTCGACAACACCCCACATCTACTTGTGTCTCTCGTGGTGTTGGTCTTTCTACCTGCTAGCTAGTTCATGCCTTCTCCTAGGCGTCAATTCTTTTTTTCTTTTCTTCTATAACCTTGTTACCTGTACGGTTTTCGGCCTGGTCGCCCTCATAAACGGGGTCAACTTGTTTAGGTTTTCGATGCGGTTTTCCTTATAAACTGGATCAGTCAAAGCTTAAGGGGCGACTCCTGGCTTTGGCAGCCTTTTGAGAAATATATTCAGGTGGGGATACTCTCCCCCGGCGACCGTTCAAAAAAAAAGATGTATGTAATGTGCTAATAATTAACTGCTTCAGTTAGCAGTCACAGTTTACAGCATCTTTGTTTTTTTGGGTTGGTCGTGCATCACCTGCAGAAATTTGGTGGTATTATTCGATTTGCTACGTGTTTATACATTGCCACAAGTTTAACAGACCCAGTTTCCATTGTCGTTCTAGCTGTTTTGTTCTTGCCTTCTAATAATTACAATTTGTTTGAAATCTCTAACTCGGAGGGCAATTTTTGGCGCACAGCTCATGTAATTATGCTGTTTCATTCGTACCAACTGCTCTCTGCCAAGCAAAATTGAATGGTAGCACAAGCAAAATTGTTCTTGTTTGATGAAGTTTTCATGCAACCATTGAGTTAATTGCACGGAACCACTACATTTGTGGCTTCATTTGCAAAAGAAAAGAGTTTTCTATTTTTTAGATTGCACCACACAAACATAATCTTTTTGCAAACTGATCGGTCACTTTGCACGTTTGGATTGGTTTGGATGCTGAAACTGACATATATGGCCCACTTTCAGGCATTGACATGACAGAGAAATGCCGATTTGTGGCCCACCATGCATGTTGTCTGCCGGAGTCAATGACCAAGGCAACGACACAACAAAGTCCTTTTAGCTCCTCCTCTGGAGCTCGGCGGCGACAAAGGTCCATTCGATCCTCCTCTCATGGCTGCTCTTCCTCCTCCCACATAGGCTGCTACTCCCGACCATGGCGGACACCATGGTGGCGTTGAGTGCATGGGACCTACGCGTGCAGGTGAGTGTGCTATACTCCCTCTTGCACGACATGGCGAGCCACCTCAGTGGCCAGGAGGAGCTGGGGCGCATGGAGGGTATTGTCTATCATTGACCTGGGGCCTCAGTGCTGCACCTTGACTCCACTTTGATGTTGTGTGTCACGCTGGGGCTCATGCATGCGCATGATGCTGGAGGAGAGCTACATAAGGCTCGGCTTCGGCCGGAGTTGGCGACCGGGAAGAGCTACATAAGTTTGTAAAAAGATGAAGCAAGTGCAAAGGAAGAACATGGGTGGCGTGGTGTGTGTTGAAAACTAAATGCAGGTATTGTATTTTTCTTTTATTTCTGGAGTCAATGCCGATGTTGTCGGGAGTTGGAAGTTGGGGGTTGCGGGTATAGATCGATACATCTGTAGTTGGCCCGCCTTGCTTTTATAAGAAAAATGACAGATAATACATAGGAGACCCAAGAATATAAACGATGCATAGTACAAAACCCAAAACCCGGCGTGGACCAAGAGGTCATATGGAGGTCTAAATATCAGTGAGGGATGCGAACCAATCTGTGGTTGGATGGTTAGAGGGACAGTGGTATCCCCAGCCCACCAGGGTTCAAGTCCTGGTGCCCGCATTCTTCCTGGATTTATTTCAGGATTTTCGACTCTGCGCTTTCAGTGGGAGGAGACGTTCTCGTCGTCGACGAGGTGCCTACGGTGATGTTCAAAAATAATAATATCAGTGAGGGATAGGTATGCAAATTTGGAACCTTTAGGATACCCTCCAACCCTTCTTAGTTTAACTAAATGTAATAAAATTTAAGAATTCACACCAATCTTGAAAAGTTGATTCATTTGATTGAACTAAAGAGGGTCAGAGGGTACCCTCAAGGTTCCAAATTTGAATCCGTAGTGAGGAGGTCCCGAGCATTTCACCTACTACTGCCAATATTGGTGATCAAATAATTGCTATAAATTGCTGTCCAATGTACCATCCAACCAATAAAATATAACTATTCATGCCCGGACATAAATAAAATCAATTCATAGCAGCCTTTAATGTTCTGGTTGCAGGATGGCTGCATTTTTAGTTAATACCAAGGAGCACGTTGTTCACGTGGGAACAAAACATAACGTACTCCTATATAAGGGATTGCCAATCCACCAGTTATAGCAGCCGCATATGTGGATAGCACACACACACGACGCACCCACTGCCATTGCAAAGGCGTACGCCATGGGGAGCGCAGCAGCTGACGCGCTGTTACCACTGGACGCCTCGACGTTCGCCGCCGAGTCCCGCGCGGTGGTCGACTTCCTCGAAGTCTACTACCGCGACATCGAGAGCTACCCTGTCCGGCCCGACGCTGAGCCAGGGCGCCTCCGTACGCTTCTACCCGACATGCCACCCGAGGACGGTGAGCCGGTGGACGTGATACTGGAGGACGTACGGCGGCACATCGTCCCAAGATTGACACACTGGCAAAACCCAAACTTCTTCGCCTATTTCCCGATGAACACGAGCACGGCCGGGTTCGCGGGCCAGATGCTCTCCACCGGTCTCAATGTTGTACCGTTCATGTGGGCTGCATCACCGGCTGCAACCGAGCTCGAGGGCATCGTGGTGGACTGGATGGCCAGGCTGGTGGGCCTCCCGGAACGCTTCCTCTTCTCTGGTGGTGGCGGCGGCGTGCTGCACGGGAGCACCTGCGAAGCCGTGGTGTGCACGCTCGCGGCCGCGCGCGATCGCGTGCTTAGCAGCCTGGGCCATGAAGCCATCCTGAGGCTGGTGGTCTATGCGTCGGACCAGAGCCACTCCACCTTCCAGAAGGGCGCGAGGATCGTAGGAATTCCGCCGGCCAACTTCCGCGTCATCCCAACGTCGGCGGCGTCAGCCTACGGACTCACCGCCGACAGTGTCCGTAATGCGGTGAAGGCTGACGTGGCCAGCGGTCTCGTGCCCCTGTACCTGTGCGCAACCGTCGGCACAACAGGGATGGGCGCGGTAGACCCGGTGCGCGATCTCGGGGAGGTGGCGCGACGGTACGGCATGTGGCTACACGTCGATGCCGCCTACGCCGGTAGCGCACTGATCTGCCCCGAGTTCAAGGACTACATCGACGGCGCTGAGCTGGCGGACTCCGTGAGCATGAATCCGCACAAGTGGTTCCTCACCAACATGAACTGTTGTTGCCTGTGGGTGGTGAGCCCAGCCTTGCTGACCTCCGCGCTGTCTAGCAACCCGGAATACCTCAACAACGTCGGCCGGGAAGGTGCAGCAGAGGTTGTCGACTACAAGGACTGGCAGATTGCATTGTCACGCCCTTTCCACGCCATGAAGCTGTGGGTGGTCTTGCGCCGTTACGGCGCGGCGGGCATGCGGGCGTACATACGAAGGCATGTCGACATGGCCACGTGGTTTGAACGGATGGTGGACGCCGATGAGCGGTTCGAGGTGGTCGTGCCGAGGAAATTCTCCCTCGTCACATTCCGCCTCCTCCCAAGGCAAGAAGGCCACGATGACATGGAGATGGAGGCCTTGAACCGCAAGCTACTCGTGGCCATCAACGCAAGCGGGCGGGCCTTCATGACACACTTTATGGTGGACAACAAGTTTGTAATCCGTATGGCCGTGGGCGCGGCCATGACGGAGATGCGGCACGTCCGGGACGCGTGGGAGCTTGTCCAGGACAAGGCCAAAGAAGTTCTGGCCACTCCGTAGCAGTGATGAGAAGCGCGCGCTCGAATATATTGAATAAAATTGGAACAAATAGCCAACAATAAATATCTTTAAAATTGGCATAAATATATGAATCGTGGACAAAATGTGGGTATGTAGATGGACATTTACAGATGGATGGAAGGATTTCTAAATTATATTGTTTGATGTGCACATGAATCTTTAGATTCATATTGGTTGTGTATTAAATGCATTTTTTGTTTATCCACTTTGGATTGCTTACCACATATGCCACATGATAATAAACGTCTCCTTCGGTTGAATGAATGTATGTAGCACATCCCTAGAGTTACTAAGCTCCCACGAAATCAAGCCTCCTGGTAAATCGCGGCTAGCGAGGGATTCTTCAGCGGACGGCTGTGCCGCTGTCTCGTGGCCCCCAATCGTCTGTAGTTGGTTTACTTCTGTCGTACCTATCCAACGAATACCGACCCAAACCCCGCACGGCTGCACGTAGTCTTCTTTTTTTTTATCGAAAAATATTCTTCGTGTGCCTGGGACTCCACCCGCTGCTCGCCCAGCCCCGGCAGCCACCGACCATCTCCTCCACCGCCGCACCTCCTTGCCGCTACCCCAATCTAGATCCGAGCCGAGCAACCTTCGGATCTTTCTTTTACCAACGAACCCTGTGTTCTGGTGTGTCGAGGCTGGTGAGAGAGGGGCAACCTTCAGATCCATCGCGTGGCACCTCCTTGCCTCATCTCCCATGACCCCTCCCTCACGGAGGAGAGATTGCGGCTGAGGGGAGGCATAGCTTGAACGGGGTTCGTGGATGAGGAAGGGGCCTCGACGGCGCAGAGCTGGTGACGAAGGAGCAAGTCCGTAACGGTGTAGCTCACGGCGGAGGAGAGGGCGCGGTGGCGGCGGAGGAGGCTTGGGATCCCGGACGAGGTCGGGATGGGTCGTGGTGGTTGCGGTGGCCGGAGGGCGGTGCACATCGTGGCCCTTCCAGGTATCCTCTAATTTCACAGACAATTCCTCTTGACGTGAGGGAAAACCTTCATCTACAGTTAATTATTTTCTTCTTTATAGACTTCATGTTTTCCTTGGATTTTGTCGAGATGTCTTGGGAGTACATATAATGGTGTGGGTAAATAGTTGGTTTTTGGACTTCATGTTGTATTGCATGATCCCA
Organism: Triticum timopheevii; assembly: GCA_963921465.1. Classification (NCBI taxonomy): domain Eukaryota; kingdom Viridiplantae; phylum Streptophyta; class Magnoliopsida; order Poales; family Poaceae; genus Triticum; species Triticum timopheevii. Next base: position 12,769,475 of record OY997272.1, on the reverse strand, counting down.
CGGAATGAGATTCATTTTGGTGGTCATTTGTATTCAACGAATGTTACTGATACAATTTTGTGACTGTCTTGGACTGTAAGCAACCACTGGATGTTAAAGGGAAGTACCAATCAGGCTTGTGCCTCTTCTCTACGTGTATGCTCGGGATGCCTCTTCTTTACGTGTATGCTCGGGTTATTTACTAATTGTATATGTGCTAGACCTTCCTGATGGTCCATTGCCAGGCATAGAAAGGCTACAATTTTGAATTTTTGTCAAGTATTGTGATCTTAGCTTCTTGGAAAGACTTACTTTCCACTTATCTAATGTGCCAAATGATCTCCAGCTAACTTTTGTATATTGATTGATACACCTCTCAGTTAATAAGTAAATATCCTGTTGGCCACAAGACTGAGCTTCCTATTTTTGTATATCCTTAACTGAATGCATCCTTATGTTATATCATGTTCGTTCTAAAATGCAACAGTATTGGTAGAGTGCTCAATCAAATTCCTCTGCTGGCTGGGTTATGTTCTTGATACTAACATGGATAGACTTTTAAGTGCATAGGTACTCACTTAATTTCTACTGAGCTATAATGGCCAAAAACAGTAGCTATAGATCCTTAATTCAAGTACTAAAATTTAAGCCGAGGGGAACAAGTAGTATATATGATCTATTTACTCACATGTATGTGTTGAGATTGTGGTTGAGATGGCAATTCTGCCGTGCAGCAAGAACATCCCCTTCATCCTCATCTACTTGCACAGCTATGACATTGACTCGATCGGACTCGGCGTCGGTGTGCCCCCGACATCTATAGTGTGTTTGATAATGTGATGCTAACGTCGAATTTTGTTTCTTCGTTCGCAGGCGGTGGAGGGGGCTTTGAGATCTCCAAGTTGGAGAAGAGGAAGTGTCCTCTGATGCTGCATCCAAGGGAAATGACACCAGGTGATTTGTTCTTCTCTGTCATGGATTTTGTATTTTTTTTGAGGAGTCGATCACTTGTGTGTTTGAAGAATTGAGTACACGCGGATTGGTAGGATTGAAAGAGACTGCACTGAGCTAATAATGCATTTTTTGTTTAATAGCTGGAGTATAATTCCATTCAGCTGGCAATTATCCATGTAGTCCTGTAAGCTATTGCCTATATGACTTAAGGTGTGGTGCATCTATTAATCATTATTATGATAATTAAGATTAACACAAGTTATTCAGACATATTTGTGAATCTCAACTAAGATAAGCTTACTTGCAAAGTATATGCAAATACTCACTCTGTAAACAAATAAAAGACGTTTTATGTATGATATTTGCAGAGGGAGTAGTTTACAGAGGGAGCAGTATATATCAAGAGAACATCTATTGGTATGATATTTGCAGCACTTAAGTTATTATTGTTCTTTCAGTTCCAACTAAGATAAACTTATTTACAAAGTATATGCAAACACTCCCTCTGTAAACAAATAAAAGAGGTTTTAGGTATGATATTTGCAGAGGGAGTAGTTTATAGAGGAAGCAGTATATATCAAGAGAACATCTATTGGTATGATATTTGCAGCACTTAAGTTATTATGGTTCTTTCAGTTCCAAAGAACACAAATATTTACTTGAGATAATTTGCATGTGTAGCAATGTAGTTGTATATAGAGCATGCGAGTAAGAAACGGAGTAAGTCACAATTATGAACCAAAGGTCCTATTTAATTGGTCCAGGTTTGCTTTTTCATTGTTTTTATTTCTTTAATGTATATGTGGAGGTATAACAGTTCTTAGAAAGTGCTTGCCTGTTCTCTGTACACACCTTGAGTGAGCTCTAATTAACCCCCAGTATGGCGTAAAATTAAGTGGTTAATAAGGATCTCCTGTGAATTTGTATTGACTATATCATTTATCTTTCATGAAATTGCATCTGTTCTGTTCATGAAAGAGATTAACCATTCGTGGGTCGTCCACGGTTTCAGGGACATATATATATGTGTGTGTGTGTGTGTGTGTGTGTGTGTGTGTGTGTGTGTGTGTGTGTGTGTGTGTGTGTGTGTGTAATGTCTTATTGTGCAGTGTACCATTTTAGCACGCACTTTGTTGGGCCGAATGTTTTGACTCTATTGTGAAGGCAAATATTTGATATGTTTTCATCACGAGAATAAGCTGGAGGGAATATTATGAGTGGTCTTAAATACAGCATATCTTGCCAGTGGGTAATGATATTATTGTTGCATACACATTGTACATTGGTTATAGTGCATATCTTGATAAATTAACAAATACATATCACATACTTTCAGTTGTTCTGTTTTTATCAATTGCTAGCTAAACCCACCAAAAATTTGCGTGAGAAGACTAGGAATATGGAATTTGCTCCTGATGACGTATGGATCACACTGCTGGTAAGATTCTATTTATAAGGTTTTCCCTAGTAGTGTAGTCTCCCTCAAGATCCAAAGCACTCTGCACCACACTCCTCCTACTCGCGTGCCGCTGCTCCATTAGTTGCAGCCGCTCATCGGAGCTCTTCACCGGCGCTGGGGTGGGATCCAGTGCTGTCGTGGCTGCCACCGCGTGCCCTGCTCGGGCCTGTCGCCAAGGCTTCCACCTCTGCTTCGCGCGGTGAGGCCACACTCTGCTCCCCACCCATGCCCGCTGCCTCCTCCCCAGATGCAAAGCTGCCGCCTCCCGCATCTTCCTGCCAGGAGCCGCCAGTTGCCCGCTGGCCGGCGTGTGCTGGTCCTCCGACGGTGGCTGCCACCCCACACCGCTCGTGCGGGCTGGGCTAGCCTTAGGCCGTGTCTCGGTCATCCTCGGGTGCTGCATGGTGGTGGGTGCGTGAGCGTACGCTGCCCTCCGATCTGCCAATCTTCGTCACAGATCTGCTCGTTTGAGGGTGCCCCTTTCCCCGGGCTACCAGATTTCTCTACGTCTGGGTACACTACACCACGACACTCAAAGCAGCGTCAAACAATCTGTCGGCATAGGTCACCTAAGGCGACACATTTAGTGTCGGCGAAGAACTTTGCCGACGAAAAGGAGCTGTCGCCTGTAGTCCTGCCGAGAAATGTTTTTACCGACAAATAAATATATGCCGACAGACATTATGACACAATAGGTGAGGTCTACGCCGACAGACATTTCTACACCGACAGACATTGTTATACCGACAGTTCATCTGACAATGTCGTATTCCGACAGATATTGCGACGTCCATAGCTATTCCGACAGTTCGTCTGACACGGAGTTATGCCAACAGACTGTGTGACACCCAATACGTATGCCGACACACTTGTTGCCAGGGTACTACATTTCAGCACACATGGAAATGCACCATGTATTAATACAAAATTAACTTCATATTATTCAGTTCATGTGAAGTACATGATATATAATATTCAACTCATCACAAGATAGCATTGGTCAATGCAGTCATTCATTATATATAGAAGATCCATTAATTTTCTTCACTCAAGTTATCTACAACCATTTAGGAAATACACAAGTCTGACATATAGGATGTGGCCTGTTACAAAATATGATGACCAAGTTCCTAACAAACCAATTGTTCTTTCACTTGACTACTACAAAATACTACATCCGTCCCAAAATAACTGTCTCAACTTTGTACTAGCTCTAGTACAAAGTCGCATTAGACACTTATTTTGGGGGAGGGGGGGGGGGGGGGAGGGGGTAGTATGGAAGGGGCCAAGCCTTTGATCACCAAGTCAACATCAACTTCCATATGACCAAAATGTGTCGACCATGTTATGCACAAAAGTGATCAGCAGAACATCATATATCATCTTGTGGGCTTACTTTCTGCCATTTGACCCTGAAAAACAACTCATATGTTTGAGAATCATAGAAATACGATTTTTTTTCAAATTTGTGAGTTGTCTACAATGAGTAGTTGCTAGGATTATCTGCACATAACTCTAGAAAAAATCATGCCTACATTTACTACGTGTTCTTGATTCATCTGTAGTCCATTTAGGTACTAAATGCTCTCAGTTCATCTATCTACAGGCCACTAAACTATTCAGACCTAGCATAAATATTCACAGACCTAGTATTAATATTCATTTCCATTAGTATAAGCAAGAACAATAGATTCTTAGTGATTGCGATCACCAACAGACTGAGAGTACATCATGCCATTTTGCCCTCATTATCCTTTATTCCAAGGAAATATCATTTGATTCTTTTCCTTTTCTAGTACAACTATGTGGCTATCGTAACATGTAACTTCAAAAATTCATGTTAATAAATTCTGGATGTGTGAATATTGCCTAACAAGAGCAAAAATCATCGCCTCATACATGGCAGCTAGGTAAATTAGATAGTGATAGATGGTTGCCTTCAATAGAAAATTAGAAGGGTCGATCCCACTTGCATACCATATACGTTCCTGCCCTTCTGCTTGCTAATATCCTAGGTACAAAGAAGCCAAGCAAACATCAACTTCCATATGACAAAATGTGTCAACCATGTTCTGAACAAGAGCGATCACGAGAACATCTTGCATCAACTTCTGAATTTGCTACTTTTTACCATGTCCCTGCAAAAGAACTAATATGTTTCAGCCATCTTAGAAATAGTAGAATTTTTCAAATCTGTGAGTTGTCTTTGAGTGCAAAGGTCTAAGAAACAGAAGATGTACAACATATTGGCTTGGTTAAAAGGAAAGTAAACAAATACTTGATTGCACGGCCTCTCCAATAAAAACTATGCATGTCTTTTTTCTGCACTATAAGAACTGAAATATAAAGCATATAAGGAGGCATTTCTTCTCTACTAAGAGATCTAAAGAATAAAGCCAATAATCTCAGAAAAGATTGTACGCCCTCTGTAAAGAAATATAAGATCTTAGATTACTAAAGTAGTGATCTAAAAGATCTTATATTAAAAGATCTTATATTTCTTTACAGAGGGAGTAATTATGCAACAGTTTGGTTAAAAAGATAACCTCATTGGAACATAAACCAAAGTCAGGATATTTCCTATCATATCAAAAAATGGATTCCTATAAAAATGTCTGAACTCACTAATAACCAAAGTCTAGGATCCATGTACCATCTTTTAGAACGAGGCTGATGAGTTGCAGGAATAGATTATACAAGTTACAAAAAAAATACAGCATACAGTATACAGAAAACAAGCACAACTTTTTTTTACACTCAACTTCTCCGTGTAAAGATCAGTAAAATGTGAAGGCTTAGTAGTGTGAACAATACTTGGAACCCTTTAAAAAAAATAAAGACACTTTCAGTTAAACAGTAAGTTTGTGTCTACATGTAAAGCTGTGTTAAATCCTTATCTTGGAACTAGTTTGAGGCATGGAATCAAAGCTCCAAAACAGAACTTTTAGCTGAATATTAAACAGATGGCAATACTCTAACAATAGAAAGAGAAATCGAATCATGCAGGGGAGTTGGATGTGTTTTACCCTTGAACACTAGTTGTAGCATCATGCCACCAGTCTACAACACAAATCTCCGAGATTCACCTTTCCTGACACATACAGATGGACACCAAAAGCTTGTCTTCCTTGTAATGATGCCAAGACCCTGGGACGAAACGCAAAATGAGGCTCTAACATTAAAAAAATATAGCTAATACAACTAAAGTATACTTTCACTTAATTCCGTATCTTGATTATTTGTTATTTCGTAAAATTTATAAATACATAAATTATGAAATTTAAAGTACTGAAGGTACTGCTAAAACAATAAACTAACATCGTGTTCTACTGAAAAGCATCAGTACATGAATTCTAGGCTTATCAAGATATGAGAACAAAAGAATGATGAACCTTGAAACTTGGACGGACAACTATCTTTGAAATCTTTTATGAGCAACTATCCTCAAAATAGTTCTATCCGAAACAATCAAAGAAATGCATTGATAGGAGCGGAGTAGGAACTACAGGAAGTTGTGCTACGCTTCGGTGCTGTCGTACATCAGGGATGATCCTGGTAAGCTGGGCCTTTTTCATCCTGATACATAACAGCGATTTGGGGGCCCCTAGAATTGGGGGTCCGGGGTGGTCGCCAACTTTGGCCCCCCTTCTCGACGGCCCTGAATGATGCACACCCAGAAATACATAGGAATCACCAAAAAAATAGACTTTTAGTAATCTCTTGCAATGCAAATCCATGGATTATGCTGACAATAGTAAAATGAGTTAACTATTGAGTAGAAAGAATTTTCTAAACTTCAGAAGAAACGACAACAGGATGAACATTAACAATTCTAATGGAAATGAAAACCCAATTCCTAGTTTTAAATTTGGGCCACGTGTGGTCATGTGAATGTTTTCATTCATTCAGCAATGCTAAAAGAAAGACAAATATGTAAACATGCATGTTTTTATATTAGGAAGCTACACATATTTCAGTTATACACAATGCAGACCATACATTCTCGACTATACCTCGCTTTCTTCCCCCAAAACTGAATCATTCAAATAATCTCCAACTGGTAAAATTGGAAATGTTGAGAAACTTGAGATTAAAAATTAAAATGCAGAGCAAGGCATTAGATTGCAAACATTAACAATGAAAACATCGTACAATATACAACACTTGCTTGGTGGAGGAGCTCACCTAGAGCTTAGGCCCTCTGCCCATCATCTAGGCAGAGGAGATGCATCGTGACACCGCTCTATATAAAATGTATGGTGATAAGCAAAGGGAAGGCCCAAGGAGCGAGGACAAGAGGAGAGCACATGCAAGGGATCAGACCTGCTGCAAATTCCTGCACAAAAGGCAACCCTCTACTCAGTATTTGTAGATGCAGGTTCTGATCAAAGTTAATACACAAACCATCTGAGACCATCAGTTTCAGCTTACTCAAATTATGAAAAATGACTGAATAATATCTCACACATATATATATGTAATTATTTATTAGTGAGATCTACCGATTGACCAAAAATGGGAGCATGTTGTTTCACTTAAATATATTGATAGACACGTTTGTTTTGTGTGCTCAGTAGGCAAAAGGACAGGCAACATACATTTCCCTTGAAGCAACAATGCCAACGATCTGTTCTGAAATCGACAACAGCTGAGATAAGGTTCCTGAAATTGATGATATGGTATGAAATCAGCTTGAGTAATAGACAGCCACACCATAGCCGAAATTATCAGCAAGCAAAAGCCACATTTCAGTTTTGAAGTAAGCAGACAAAATCTATGAATAAATATGACAGTTTAGACATAAACTTGTTCAGCCTAGATAGATCTAATGGGCAATCATACTTTTGGATGGAAAAATGAAAAGAATCTTACGTGCAAAAACCAAATTTAGAAACAGGGTAGGACAGAGAGGGTGGGGAAGACATTGCCGGTGGTGGAAGAGGGACAACGGAGAGTCTCCTAAGCTGCATCCTGTGGGGCGGCCCCTCAGACCGGGCAGTACGTCCCCTCGGAGGCCGTGGGGGCGGGAGGCAGGTTGTTGCCAGAGGCCGTCGCGGCGCGAGGTAGGTCGTGGTCTGGGGAGGTGGCGGCTCGAGGCAGGTCATAGTCTGGGAGGTGGCGTCGCGAGGCAGATCACGGCCGGAGGACACGGCGGCGCGAGCAAATCAACTGGCCGGTTAGGGGCGATGCCAGGGAACCAGCGGACGACGGCCGCCGCTAGGTTAGCGGACAGCTGGGTGGCACCTCAGGCTGCGGAAGAGCAGCTGGACGGGAGCTTCGGGAGGCGTCACCGGGGGTGGGAGGGGCAGTGGCGCGACCATATCGACCAAGAGGACGGTGGTGGTGGCGGCGGCGGCAGCGGGGATTTTTGTTAGGTTTGTGTGTGGCGTGAGAGGTCGACAATGGGTTTGGGTTGTTGGGGAGGGACTTACAAAATATCTGGATTTTGGGCCTCGCCCGCGCAGGGCTCTTGCCGCTTGATACTTTGGATGTTGGCGCGGGGATAGAAATTGATGGGCCAGGTCTAAGAAATGCCGACACTCTTTCTGTCGAGGCGAACTGCCGACACATAATGTATCGGTATAGATGGTATATGCCGACACATTTTATGTCAGTGGTCATTCAGCCATTGCCAACACATAATGTGTCAAAAAGCCTGCATAACACTGATAATCGGTGTGTCGGCATAGTTTGAGACAAAAAGAGTGTCGGCCTTGTGTACTTATGCCAACAGATGCATGCTGCTAGTGTGGTGTCGTGGTGTAGTGGTAGTCTAAGTTTGGGTCTCGAGGTGTTGGAGCATGTGTGCAGACTTGGAGAAATCCGCGCCAGCGGCCGCCGGATGGCAGCGGCGATGCGTGCGAGCGCCGCGTCCCACCATGGTGGCGCTATTCTGCCTCCTCATTCGTGTTAGACTTGGGGATGGGGAGAAATATCTACCTGCTCGTCTGGCCATGGCTGCGGCAGCGCACTCACGCCGCTCCTCCATGTTGATTGCGCGGTTTGCATCCCTTCATGTCCATATGGTGAACTTTTCTACACTCTGTGTGACCTCTCCATTTTGCTTCAATCCACTCATCTTCACCTGTCCTCCCCATACCGTCGCCAACACTGCCTCCTCATCGAGCCCTTCGCCACCATCCAACTGCCACTGCCCATAATTTAGTGTGTCATCCATGTTGGTGCGTTCTTCTTCATGTGTTTTCTCTTCGGGTGTCTTTGTGTGGTCTTCGTCCTGTTGCTGTGCATACTCAAGACCGTTGTGCTGCGGCGAGCTTCGGGCTCTTGGTATTGTCTCGGTTCACCTTTGCTCAATGACGACGCAATGATGCCTCCCCAACCTGCTAACCATCTCAACCGCCCGTGGCAGATCTCGCAGTCTAAGTCCTTGATAAGGTTTGGCATTTGTTGATTGTGGATGATTCTCTGTTGTGTCGTGGGGCTCGGTACGCACGCTGGTGTGGCGTGTTAGGTTGTTTGTAGAGTCTTGGTATTGTGATCCCTCGACAACACCCCACAACTACTTGTGTCTCTCGTGGTGTTGGTCTTTCTACCTGCTAGCTAGTTCATGCCTTCTCCTAGGCATAAATTCTTTTTTTCTCTTCTTCTGTAACCTTGTTACCTGTACGGTTTTCGGCCCGGTCTCCCTCATAAACGGGGTCAACTTGTTTAGGTTTTTGATGTGGTTTCCTTTATAAACTGGATCAGTCAAAGCTTAAGGGGCGACTCTTGGCTTTGGCAGCCTTTTGAGAAATATATTCAGGTGGGGGTACTCTCCCCCCGGTGACCGTTCAAAAAAAATTGATGTATGTAATGTGCTAATAATTAACTCCTTCAGTTAGTGGTTTGTAGCATCTTTGTTTTTCTTTTGAGTTGGTCGTGCATCACCTGCAGAAATTTGGTTGTATTATTCGATTTGCTACATGTTTATCCATTGCCACAAGTTTAAAGACTAGCCCGTTACAACTCACGCCCACGTCGCCCTCCCGCTAGGGCGGCTTGGGTGAAAACACTAGCCGCCGCCGCCGGGCACGTCCATCCTTCCCCTTCCATCCACCACCGCTAGAAGAGGTCGCCGGGCAAAGCCCTAGGTGGCTGATGGCGGCGGAGGAGGCTATCTTCCCTCCCGCGCCAGATCAGGTGAGTCGGGTCACCCATAGCGCTGGGGCACTCTTCCCCGGTCTGCGTCTTGGTGGCGCGGCGGCGTGTTAGGTGATGGCGCAAGGCGGCGGCGTGGTGTTGGGCGGGGAGGCGGAGCTGCGGCTCCGGGGAAGATCTGGTGGCCCCGGCCGTTCGATGGGCTCGCGAGCATGGCTGCCTTGGTCGCGGTGGCCGACGGCTCGGCCTGTCAGCGGCGGCTGGTTCCCGGGGCGGCGGCCCTGGAAGGTGGCGGCGGGTGAAGCTCGGGCTTCCCACGACGGCATGGCGTGGTGTTGTCCCTATCCAAGGCAGATCTGCATCGCCGATCTCGTGGTTTTGCCGTAGATTGGTTCAGATCAGAGACGGTGATGAGCGTGCATGATCGATCTCGGCGGCTCTCTCGGTTTGGCGAGGTGGAGTGGGAGTCCTCCTCCCAGGCTCCACTGGTGGCGCATTCAGGCAGTGGCCGGTGTGCCAGGGCTCCTACGGTGGCACTGCTGTTGCGGTTGGTCACCGAATCTAAGTGGCTTGATCTGGGCTTTGAAGGCAGTCGAGACAGTGCACAGGTTGTCGGGTGGATGTCTTGGGACAGATCCGAGTGAAAACTTGGTCTTCGGTTGTTGGCCGGAGCTGGTGATGACGATGCCCTTATCATCGTTTCCTTCATGAAGGCATCATCAAGGTACAAATCCCAAACCCACCCAATACCTCCGGGGGAAACCCTAGATTAGTTGATCGGATGACGGCGGCATTCATGTGTCATTACCCCCTTGGGGGCGGCATTCTTGGAGATGCATTCGGGCTCGAGGGACCAGCGGATGGCTTTTTTGGTGGAGCGGTGTTTCTTTCTACATATTCATGGCAGCAGCTCTTGGCGGCATGAAGCAGCGGAGGCTTGGTGTCAGATGTGTGGTGATGGACACGTGCAGGAGGTCGACGCTGTTTGGCGTCGTGGTGGCGTCGGCAGCAGCTAGACCGGGCAAGGTCGATGCAGCAGTACAACTCTAAAGATGGATTGGTGGCAGGTGGCTGCGGCGGCCTCTTACCCGGCAGGTGTCCTGGCTGAGGAGCACGCCGGACTGGTGGGTGCCCATACCCGGCAGGCGTCCTGGTTGGGACCTCAGGTCTTAAATGTTACGTTTGGCTGCGAGGTCTGTTTGGTATTAGGCCCAGACTATCAGCGCCCCTTCATCAACTGGATAGGAGTAGCGATAGTTGTTGCTTTTACGGTGGCTTTGGTCTTACTGTTGTACGACTTTGTAATGTCTTGTGTTAATAATTAATAATATGGTCGTATGCATCGTCCAGATGCAGAAGCCGGGGTATTCCTCCTTTTCTAAAAAGCCAAGTTTAGACCCAGTTTCCGTTGTCGTTCTAGCTGTTTTGTTCTTGCCTGCTAATAATTATAATTTGTTTGAGATCTCTAACTCGGGGGAGTTGAGTATAATGTTTATTAGGAAAGACGAGATAGACTAGGATTTGTTCTAGCTTGTCTTGTACTCCAAGTAGATCATTGTACTCCTATATATATATTCCCATGAGGCTCAAGCAATACAAGAACTATTCCACCAAATCCCCCTCTCCTTTGTAACATGGTATCTCTCGCAAGTCGATCCTGAACCCTAGCCGCCGCCGCTTCCGCACCTGCGCGCCGCCCCTGGGGCGGTCGGCCTTCATGACCGCCGCCGGGGGCCGCGCCGCCTGTACCTAGGGTTCGTCCGCCGGCCGTGTTGGCCGGCTGCCCTAGAGAGTTTTTTTCCCGATCCTTTGATCCAGGTTTTCTCTCCCTCACCGGTCGCTTTGATCGGCGTCTACTTTTTGGTTTTCCGGTCTATGTGATCCAGTTTGCGTCGCCCACCGCCGCCGTCGATCCCGTGCGCCTCTACTCCAACACCGGTGCGATTGGTCGGCTTCTTCACCGACCCGGCAGCCTCGCGCGTCGTCCGCGCGTCTGCCCGTCGGTCGCCCCAACTCGGCGGCCTCGCGCGTCGTCCGCGCATCGGCCCGCCGGTCGCCCCGACCCGGCGGCCTCGCGTCATGCAGCGGCCCTTCACCACCGCCGTTCACGCGACGGCCCGCCCGTCGATATACGCCGGCCGTCACCGCCCTGCTCCGGCTGGGACTCCTGCATCACCTCGACCCGGCGGCCTCGCGCCATGCTGCGGCCAATCATAGCCGCCCTGCCGCCCGCCGCTGCCGGCTTCATCTCGGACTCCGCCGCCACCGCGCCTCCACCGAGCGGCGTCCCCGACCTTGCGCGCGATCGGATTGATCACCCGCCCGCCGCCGCGATCCGCCTCATCTACGCCGCGCGACCTACCTGGCCCGTCGGTTACGCGCGCCTCTGCAGGACCCGTGAAGATCATCCCCGAGTTCAGCGCGCCTCTCCACCGATCGAGCATCGGGCTGCCGCTGCGTCGCCCGGTCGGGCCGCAGCGCCGCCGCCACGTGGTTCTCCTCGCGGCTGCACTGACCCGCGTCACCGCTGTGTCACCCCTTCGGGCCGTAGTGCCGCGGCCCGCGGTCCACCGCCGCCCTGGGGCCGTCCGTTCCAGGCTGTCCCCGTGGCCGCACCGACCCTCGCGCCGCCGCTGCGTCGCCCCGTCGGGCCGTAGCGAGCGTGGCACGCGGTCCACGCTGTCGTCCCGAGGCCGTCCCCGCGGTTGCACCGACTCGCGAACCGCCATTGCGTCGCGACCCGTGGTCCCCGTCGTCACCCCGACCCGCCTGCCGCCGCTGCATCGCCCCTTCGGGCCGTAGCACCGCGACCCGCGGTCCGCTCCGCCGTCACCCCGCGTCGACCTCACGTGGTATGCGCCGCGCCGTCTTCCTTGGCACGGGAACGCCACCGTCTGCGCCGGTCTTCGTCACGCTGTCAGGGTTCTTCGCCTACTTCGAGCACCGCCGTCGCACTCCTAACCTAGCAGCCGCCGCCGCCGTCAGGCCGCCGCTGCCGCTCTTCTTTGGCCGCCGCCACCGCTACCTTTGTAGCCGCCGCCACCGCCCGTCCACCCCCTTCGTCTTCGTCCAGCACCAGCTCATCGCCGGCGTCGCCGTCATCTACCCCGACCGCTTCATCTACTCCGACAACCGCGGGCGACATTGGCCCCTCGCCGATTGGCGCCGCAGCCGTCGTCGAGTCCTTCTCTGCTAGCCTCTCCGACTTCTCCGACATGGCATACAGCTCATGCGGGTCCCTCATCTACGCATGCCCGGTGCTGGAAACACCGATGCGTGCCTTCATCCACGACGTGTTCCCGGGCCTGGCAAGCCTGGTGCGGCGCTTCGTCAACTTCGTCTTCGTCCGTCTACACATGCCCGGTGCTGGCAACACCGGTGCGTGCCTTCGTCTACGATGTGTCCCCGGGCTTGGCAAACCCGCCGCAACGCGTCGTCAACAACATCTTCTTCCCGGCGCACCACTACTTCGACACCAATGCGCCCATGCTAACTCGGCGCCTCCTTGCGCCCGCGGCTCCACGGCGACTTCCTCGACACCGGCCACCCTGACTCGACATCGACCACGGCATTCTTCGCACGGCTACCTCGACCACGCCTCCACCACCCACGCTCTCGGCTACCTCGACAAACGGCACAAAGGGCTACCGCCTTGCTTGAGCAACCTCGTCGGTTGCCACTCCAGCCTCGACTCCGCGATGCATCGACCGTTACGACTGTGGGGGGGTGTCCGTCGGCTTGCCTTCGGATTCTTCTCCAGTCTCACCGTCTGCGTCGCTACCGTTGTGACTGCGGGGGGATGTTGAGTATAATGTTTATTAGGAAAGACGAGATAGACTAGGATTTGTTCTTGCTTGTCTTGTACTCCAAGTAGATCATTGTACTCCTATATATATGCCCATGAGGCTCAAGCAATACAAGAACTATTCCACCAAATCCCTCTCTCCCTTCTAACAGGGGGCAATCTTTGGCGCACAGCTCATGTAATTATGCTGTTTCATTCGTACCAGCTGCTCTCTGCCAAGCAAAATTAAATGGTAGCACAAGCAAAATTGTTCTTGTTTGACGAAGTTTTCATGCAACCCTTTAGTTAATCGCATGGAACCACTACATTTGTGGCTTCTTTTGCGAGAAAGAGAGTTTTCTATATTTTTTGATTGCACCGCACAAACATAATCTTTTTGCAAATCACACTGATCGGTCACTTTGCACGTTTGGATTGGTTTTGATGCTGAAACTGACATGTATGGCCCACTTTCAGGCAATGACATGACAGAGAAATGGCGATTTGTGGCCCACTATGCATGTTGTCTGCCGGAGTCAATGACGAAGGCGACGACACAACAAAGTCCTTTAGCTCCTCCTCTGGAGCTCGGCGGCGACAAAGGTCTATTCAGTCCTCCTCTCATAGCCGCTCTGCCTCCTCCCACATAGGCTGCTACTCCCGACCATGGCGGACACCGTGGTGGCGTTGAGCGTATGGGACCTACGCGTGCAGGTGAGTGTGCTATACTCCCTCTAGCACGTCATGGCGAGCCACCTCAGTGGCCAGGACGAGCTGGGGCGCATGGAGGGTATTGTCTATCCTTTTTTTTGTGATGAAAAAGGAGTTTTATTCCAAATTGATAGAGTTACAGTCGTGAGGCAAAAGATCCTCGATACATGGTGGTCCTAGATGCATCCACACAGCCGTGGTACACTCTACGCGACTATAATTAGCCAAACGATCAGCGACTCTATTTTTATCCCTATTTAATTTCTGGAGAATAAACTCCCTATCCCTCATCAACGCCTTAATTTCACCTACGGGATGTCCATAGGCAGAATGAATCAATCCATCCCCTGTCAAACTCGATAACGCCACACTAGAATCATATTGAACAATCACCGAACAATTGGAGTGTTGTATAGCAAGTGCCATCCCTTGCATAAGCGCATGTATCTCCACTTCTAGTGCATCATTGCAATTGAAAATATACCGGTATGCTGCAAAAATAACTGATCCATCATGTCGCCGAAGAATCATCCCTATGGCTGCGGCGCCAGAATCAACCGAAAAAGATCCATCAACTGATAGAGCAAAAGAGTCTGTAGTAGGAGGTGGCCAAGGCTTAGGAGCAGGATTAATTCTCACTTCGGCCAAAGCCCAATCAACAACCGGCATTTGCCCTTTGAGTATTTCCTCAGTGCTCAACTTCTTGGCATCACAAATAGAATTCATATAGCTCACTAAAAAGTCAACAGTAATATCCACTGGAGGAACCTCTTTATCATTAGTACTCGATCCCTCTCTGCCTTGTTGCAGTTAAGCAATAAATTAAGCAACCATTCCTGCCCACTGTTAACAAAGAGATGATCGTGGGGGAGAGATCAAACACGCCTCATGCCCTCCCAAATACTACGAGCATGGCTGCATGCACCTAGTGCATGGTAGCTGTCCTCATCGGTTATACCACAGAGTGGACAAGTTCCACGCCGCGTCAAGTGCCTATATTGCATGCAAGTTTTAGTCGCTAATGCACCCGTCGCCGCACGCCAAGCCATGTGCTTCATACGTAGAGGAACATTTGAACGCCATATAATATTCCAAACAGATCGATTTCCTTCAGGATTAGCACTGGAAGATCCACCAGAAAACTGGTCATCATGCTCGGCGGTCGCTAAGTGATACGCACTTTTCACTGTAAACTGGCCATTCTTCTCCGGGTGCCAGGCGAAGAAGTCCTGCCGTCGACTAGGTGAGGTTCGAATCTATAGAATTTCCCAGACGTCCATCGGCCAGAAATGGTTATTCAAACGTTGCACCAACCAAGTGAAGGAAATATGCCCTAGAGGCAATAATAAAGTTATTATTTATTTCCTCATATCATGATAAATGTTTATTATTCATGCTAGAATTTTATTAACCGGAAACATAATACATGTGTGAATATATAGACAAACAGAGTGTCACTAGTATGCCTCTACTTGACTAGCTTGTTAATCAAAGATGGTTATGTTTCCTAACCATAAACAAGGAGTTGTTATTTGATTAACAAGATCACATCATTAGCTAAATGATCTGATTGACATGACCCATTCCGTTAGCTTAGCACACGATCATTTAGTATGTTGCTATTGCTTCCGTCATGACTTATACATGTTCCTATGACTATGAGATTATGCAACTCCCGTTTACCGGAAGAACACTTTGTGTGCTACCAAACGTCACAACATAACTGGGTGATTATAAAGGTGCTCTACAGGTTTCTCCGAAGGTACTTGTTGAGTTGGCGTATTTCGAGATTAGGATTTGTCACTCCGAATGTCGGAGAGGTATCTCTGGGCCCTCTCGGTAATACACATCACTTAAGCCTTGCAAGCATTTCAACTAATGAGTTAGTTGTGAGATGATGTATTATGGAACGAGTAAAGAGACTTGCCGGTAACGAGATTGAACTAGGTATTGGATACCGACGATCGAATCTCGGGCAAGTAACATACCGATAACAAAGGGAACAACGTATGTTGTTGTGCGGTTTGACCGATAAAAGATCTTCGTAGAATATGTAGGAACCAATATGAGCATCCAGGTCCCGCTATTGGTTATTGACAGGAGACATGTCTCGGTCATGTCTACATTGTTCTCGAACCGTAGGGTCCACACGCTTAAGGTTTTGATGACAGTTATATTATGAGTTTATGTATTTTGATGTACCGAAGGTTGTTCGGAATCCCGGATGTGATCACGGACATGACGAGGAGTCTCGAAATGGTTGAGACATAAAGATTGATATATTGGACGGATATATTTGGACACCGGAAAGGTTCCGGAGAAGTTTGGAGCTCCGGGAGGTTACCGGAACCCCCCGGGAGGTATATGGGCCTTATTGGGCCCATGTAGGAGGAAGGGAGAAGGAGCAAGGGAGGGGGGCGCGCCCCCCCAAGCCCAATCCGAATTGGGGAGGGGGGCCGGCCCCCCCTTTCCTTTCTCCTTCCCCCTCTCTTCCTTCCTACGACTAGTACTACTTCCTAATACTAGTACTCCTTCCTTCCCCCTCCAAATAAGATAAGGAAAAGAGAGGGAAACCTACTTGGAGTAGGTTTCCCCCTCCCTATGGCGCGCCCCCCTTGTGGCCGGCCACCTCCTCCCTCCCTCCTTTATATACGAGGGTAGGGGGGCACCCTAGAACACACAAGTTGATCATTGATCGTTCCTTAGCCGTGTGCGGTGCCCCCCTCCACGATATTACACCTCGATCATATTGTAGCGGTGCTTAGGCGAAGCCCTGCGACAGGAGAACATCAAGATCGTCACCATGCCGTCGTGCTGACGGAACTCCCCCTCGCAGCCTCTACTGGATTGGAGATCGAGGGTGCGTCATCGAGCTGTACGCGTGTCAAGAACTCGGAGGTGCCGGAGTAACGGTGCTTGGATCGGTTGGACTGGGAGGACGTACGACTACTTCCTCTACGTTGCGTCAACGCTTCCGCTTCGGTCTACGAGGGTACGTAGACAACACTCTCCCCTCTCGTTGCTATGCATCACCATGATCTTGCGTGTGCGTAGGAATTTTTTTTAAATTACTACGTTCCCCAACAGTGGCATCCGAGCCTAGTTTTTTTATGGTTTGATGTTATATGCACGAGTAGAACACAAGTGAGTTGTGGGCGATATAAGTCATACTGCTTACCAGCATGTCATACTTTGGTTCGGTGGTATTGTTGGATGAAGCGGCCCGGACCGACATTACGCGTACGCTTACGCGAGACTGGTTTTACCGCCGTGCTTTGCACACAGGTGACTAGCGGGTGTCAGTTTCTCCAACTTTAGTTGAACCGAGTGTGGCTACGCCCGGTCCTTGCGAAGGTTAAAACAACATCAACTTGACAAACTATCGTTGTGGTTTTGATGCGTAGTTGAGATTGGTTCTTGCTTAAGCCCGTAGTAGCCACGTAAAATTTGCAACAACAAAGTAGAGGACGTCTAACTTGTTTTTGCAGGGCATGTTGTGATGTGATATGGCCAAGACATGATGCTATATTTTTATTGTATGAGATGACCATGTTTTGTAACCGAAGTTATCGGCAACTGGCAGGAGCCATATGGTTGTGGCTTTATTGTATGAAATGCGAACGCCCTGTAATTGCTTTACTTTATCACTAAGCGGTAGCGATAGTCGTAGAAGCAATAGATGGCGTAAACGACAACGATGCTACGATGGAGATCAAGGTGTCGCGCCGGTGACGATGGTGATCATGATGGTGCTTCGGAGATGGAGATCACAAGCACAAGAAGATGATGGCCATATCATATCACTTATATTGATTGCATGTGATGTTTATCCTTTATGCATCTTATCTTGCTTTGATTGACGGTAGCATTTTAAGATGATCTCTCACTAAAAATTATCAAGTAGTGTTCTCCCTGAGTATGCACCGTTGCCAAAGTTCGTCGTGCCCAGACACCACGTGATGATCGGGTGTGATAAGCTCTACGTCCATCTACAACGGGTGCAAGCCAGTTTTGCACACGCAGAATACTCAGGTTAAACTTGACGAGCCTAGCATATGCAGATATGGCCTCGGAACACGGAGACCGAAAGGTCGAGCGTGAATCATATAGTAGATATGATCAACATAAGATGTTCACCATTGAAAACTACTCCATCTCACGTGATGATCGGTTATGGTTTAGTTGATTTGGATCACGTGATCACTTAGATGACTAGAGAGATGTTTGTCTAAGTGGGAGTTCTTAAGTAATATGATTAATTGAACTAAAATTTATCATGAACTTAGTACCTGATAGTATCTTGCTTGTCTATGTTGTTTGTAGATAGATGGCCCGTGCTTTTGTTCCGTTGAATTTTAATGTGTTCCTTGAGAAAGCTAAGTTGAAAGATGATGGTAGCAACTACGCGGACTGGGTCCGTAACTTGAGGATTATCCTCATTGCTGCACAGAAAAATTACATCCTGGAAGCACCGCTGGGTGCCAGGCCTGCTGCTGATGCAACTGACGACGTTAAGAACGTTTGGCAGAGCAAAGCTGATGACTACTCGATAGTTCAATTTGCCATGCTTTACGGCTTAGAACCGGGACTTCAACGACGTTTTGAACGTCATGGAGCATATGAGATGTTTCAGGAGTTGAAGTTGATATTCCAGAAGAATGCCCGGATTGAGAGATATGAAGTCTCCAATAAGTTCTATAGCTGCAAGATGGAGGAGAATAGTTCTGTCAGTGAGCACATACTCAAGATGTCTGGGTATTGTAATCACTTGATTCAACTGGGAGTTACTCTTCCGGATGATAGCGTCATTGACAGAATTCTCCAATCACTTCCACCAAGCTACAAGAGCTTCGTGATGAGCTATAATATGCAAGGGATGGATAAGACGATTCCCGAGCTCTTCGCAATGCTAAAGGCTGCGGAGGTAGAAATCAAGAAGGAGCATCAAGTGTTGATGGTTAACAAGACCACTAGTTTCAAGAAAAAGGGCAAAGGGAAGAAGAAGGGGAACTTCAAGAAGAACAGCAAACAAGTTGCTGCTCAAGAGAAGAAACCCAAGTCTGGACCTAAGCCTGAAACTGGGTGCTTCTACTGCAAGCAGACTGGTCACTGGAATCGGAACTGCCCCAAGTATTTGGCGGATAAGAAGGATGGCAAAGTGAACAAAGGTATATGTGATATACATGTTATTGATGTGTACCTTACTAGAGCTCGGAGTAGCACCTGGGTATTTGATACTGGTTCTGTTGCTAATATTTGCAACTCGAAACAGGGACTACGGATTAAGCGAACACTGGCAAAGGACGAGGTGACGATGCGCGTGGGAAATGGTTCCAAAGTCGATGTGATCGCGGTCGGCACGCTACCTCTACATCTACCTTCGGGATTAGTATTAGACCTAAATAATTGTTATTTGGTGCCAGCGTTGAGCATGAACATCATATCTGGATCTTGTTTGATGCGATACGGTTATTCATTTAAATCAGAGAATACTGGTTGTTCTATTTATATGAGTAATATCTTTTATGGTCATGCACCCCTGAAGAGTGGTCTATTTTTGATGAATCTCGATAGTAGTGATACACATATTCATAGTGTTGAAGCCAAAAGATGCAAAGTTGATAATGATAGTGCAACTTATTTGTGGCACTGCCGTTTGGGTCATATCGGTATAAAGCGCATGAAGAAACTCCATACTGATGGACTTTTGGAACCACTTGATTATGAATCACTTGGTACTTGCGAACCGTGCCTCATGGGCAAGATGACCAAAACGCCGTTCTCCGGTACTATGGAGAGAGCAACAGATTTGTTGGAAATCATACATACAGATGTATGTGGTCCAATGAATGTTGAGGCTCGTGGCGGATATCGTTATTTTCTCACCTTCACAGATGATTTAAGCAGATATGGGTATATCTACTTAATGAAGCATAAGTCTGAAACATTTGAAAAGTTCAAAGAATCTCAGAGTGAAGTTGAAAATCATCGTAACAAGAAAATAAAGTTTCTACGATCTGATCGTGGAGGAGAATATTTGAGTTACGAGTTTGGTTTACACTTAAAACAATGTGGAATAGTTTCACAACTCACGCCACCCGGAACACCACAGCGTAATGGTGTGTCTGAACGTCGTAATCGTACTTTACTTGATATGGTGCGGTCTATGATGTCTCTTACAGATTTACCGCTATCGTTTTGGGGTTATGCTCTAGAGACAGCCACATTCACGTTAAATAGGGCACCGTCGAAATCCGTTGAGACGACACCTTATGAACTATGGTTTGGCAAGCAACCAAAGTTGTCGTTTCTTAAAGTTTGGGGTTGCGATGCTTATGTGAAAAAGCTTCAACCTGATAAGCTCGAACCCAAATCGGAGAAATGTGTCTTCATAGGATACCCAAAGGAGACAGTTGGGTACACCTTCTGTCACAGATCCGAAGGCAAAACATTCGTTGCTAAGAATGGATCCTTTCTAGAGAAGGAGTTTCTCTCGAAAGAAGTGAGTGGGAGGAAAGTAGAACTTGATGAGGTAACTGTACCTACTCCCTTGTTGGAAAATAATACATCACAGGAACCGGTCTCTGTGACGTCAAAACCAACTAGTGAGGAAGTTGATGATAATGATCATAGAACTTCAGATCAAGTTAATACAAAACCACGTAGGTCGAACAGAGTAAGATCCGCACCAGAGTGGTACGGTAATCCTATTCTGGAAGTCATGCTACTAGATCATGATGAACCTACGAACTATGAAGATGCGATGGTGAGCCCAGATTCCGCAAAATGGCTTGAAGCCATGAAATCTGAGATGGATCCATGTATGAGAACAAAGTATGGACTTTGGTTGACTTGCCCGATGGTCGGCAAGCAATTGAGAATAAATGGATCTTCAAGAAGAAGACTGACGTTGACGGTAATGTTACTGTCTACAAAGCTCGACTTGTTGCAAAAGGTTTTCGACAAGTTCAAGGGGTTGACTACGATGAGACTTTATCACTCGTAGCGATGCTTAAGTCTGTCCGAATCATGTTAGCAATTGCCGCATTTTATGATTATGAAATTTGGCAAATGGATGTAAAAACTGCATTCCTGAATGGATTTCTGGAAGAAGAGTTGTATATGATGCAACCAGAAGGTTTTATCGATCCAAAGGGAGCTAACAAAGTGTGCAAGCTCCAACGTTCCATTTATGGACTGGTGCAAGCCTCTCGGAGTTGGAATAAACGTTTTGGAGAAGCCTGTATTTACAAGAAAGTGAGTGGGAGATCTGTAGCATTTCTAATATTATATGTGGATGACATATTATTGATTGGAAATGATATAGAATTTCTGGATAGCATAAAGGGATACTTGAATAAAAGTTTTTCAATGAAAGACCTCGGTGAAGCTGCTTACATATTGGGCATTAAGATCTATAGAGATAGATCAAGACGCTTAATTGGACTTTCACAAAGCACATACCTTGACAAAGTTTTGAAGAAGTTCAAAATGGATCAAGCAAAGAAAGGGTTCTTGCCTGTATTGCAAGGTGTGAAGTTGAGTAAGACTCAAAGCCCGACCACTGCAGAAGATAGAGAGAAAATGAAAAGTGTTCCCTATGCTTCAGCCATAGGCTCTATCATGTATGCAATGCTGTGTACCAGACCTGATGTGTGCCTTGCTATAAGTCTAGCAGGGAGGTACCAAAGTAATCCAGGAGTGGATCACTGGACAGCGGTCAAGAACATCCTAAACTACCTGAAAAGGACTAAGGATATGTTTCTCGTATATGGAGGTGACAAAGAGCTCATCGTAAATGGTTACGTTGATGCAAGCTTTGACACTGATCCGGACGATTCTAAATCGCAAACCGGATACGTGTTTACATTAACGGTGGAGCTGTCAGTTGGTGCAGTTCAAAGCAAAGCGTCGTGGCGGGATCTACATGTGAAGCGGAATACATAGCTGCTTCGGAAGCAGCTAATGAAGGAGTCTGGATGAAGGAGTTCATATCTGATCTAGGTGTCATACCTAGTGCATCGGGTCCAATGAAAATCTTTTGTGACAATACTGGAGCGATTGCCTTAGCGAAGGAATCCAGATTTCACAAGAGAACCAAGCACATCAAGAGACCCTTCAATTCCATCCGGGATCTAGTCCAGGTGGGAGACATAGAGATTTGCAAGATACATACGGATCTGAATGTTGCAGACCCGTTGACTAAGCCTCTTCCACGAGCAAAACATGATCAACACCAAGATTCCATGGGTGTTAGAATCATTACTGTGTAATCTAGATTATTGACTCTAGTGCAAGTGGGAGACTGAAGGAAATATGCCCTAGAGGCAATAATAAAGTTATTATTTATTTCCTCATATCATGATAAATGTTTATTATTCATGCTAGAATTTTATTAACCGGAAACATAATACATGTGTGAATATATAGACAAACAGAGTGTCACTAGTATGCCTCTACTTGACTAGCTTGTTAATCAAAGATGGTTATGTTTCCTAACCATAAACAAGGAGTTGTTATTTGATTAACAAGATCACATCATTAGCTAAATGATCTGATTGACATGACCCATTCCGTTAGCTTAGCACACGATCATTTAGTATGTTGCTATTGCTTCCGTCATGACTTATACATGTTCCTATGACTATGAGATTATGCAACTCCCGTTTACCGGAAGAACACTTTGTGTGCTACCAAACGTCACAACATAACTGGGTGATTATAAAGGTGCTCTACAGGTTTCTCCGAAGGTACTTGTTGAGTTGGCGTATTTCGAGATTAGGATTTGTCACTCCGAATGTCGGAGAGGTATCTCTGGGCCCTCTCGGTAATACACATCACTTAAGCCTTGCAAGCATTTCAACTAATGAGTTAGTTGTGAGATGATGTATTATGGAACGAGTAAAGAGACTTGCCGGTAACGAGATTGAACTAGGTATTGGATACCGACGATCGAATCTCGGGCAAGTAACATACCGATAACAAAGGGAACAACGTATGTTGTTGTGCGGTTTGACCGATAAAAGATCTTCGTAGAATATGTAGGAACCAATATGAGCATCCAGGTCCCGCTATTGGTTATTGACAGGAGACATGTCTCGGTCATGTCTACATTGTTCTCGAACCGTAGGGTCCACACGCTTAAGGTTTTGATGACAGTTATATTATGAGTTTATGTATTTTGATGTACCGAAGGTTGTTCGGAATCCCGGATGTGATCACGGACATGACGAGGAGTCTCGAAATGGTTGAGACATAAAGATTGATATATTGGACGGATATATTTGGACACCGGAAAGGTTCCGGAGAAGTTTGGAGCTCCGGGAGGTTACCGGAACCCCCCGGGAGGTATATGGGCCTTATTGGGCCCATGTAGGAGGAAGGGAGAAGGAGCAAGGGAGGGGGGCGCGCCCCCCCAAGCCCAATCCGAATTGGGGAGGGGGGCCGGCCCCCCCTTTCCTTTCTCCTTCCCCCTCTCTTCCTTCCTACGACTAGTACTACTTCCTAATACTAGTACTCCTTCCTTCCCCCTCCAAATAAGATAAGGAAAAGAGAGGGAAACCTACTTGGAGTAGGTTTCCCCCTCCCTATGGCGCGCCCCCCTTGTGGCCGGCCACCTCCTCCCTCCCTCCTTTATATACGGGGGTAGGGGGGCACCCTAGAACACACAAGTTGATCATTGATCGTTCCTTAGCCGTGTGCGGTGCCCCCCTCCACGATATTACACCTCGATCATATTGTAGCGGTGCTTAGGCGAAGCCCTGCGACAGGAGAACATCAAGATCGTCACCACGCCGTCGTGCTGACGGAACTCCCCCTCGGAGCCTCTACTGGATTGGAGATCGAGGGTGCGTCATCGAGCTGTACGCGTGTCAAGAACTCGGAGGTGCCGGAGTAACGGTGCTTGGATCGGTTGGACCGGGAGGACGTACGACTACTTCCTCTACGTTGCGTCAACGCTTCCGCTTCGGTCTACGAGGGTACGTAGACAACACTCTCCCCTCTCGTTGCTATGCATCACCATGATCTTGCGTGTGCGTTGGAAATTTTTTGAAATTACTACGTTCCCCAACACCAAGCACAATTTTCATCAAGGAAATCAGCCACCCGATTAAAACGACACTTACCTTTGGGTGTGACTAGTCCGAGATTATGACCCCGTGGGATCCAAGGGTCCCTCCATGTACGAATCAAAGATCCATCTCCAACTCGACAAATGATTCGTTTTTTAACAAGCTCTAAACCATGTTCAATTCCCTTCCATATAGCTGAAGAATTTCCTGAAAATACTGTATCCAACAAATTACCATTGGGATAATATTTCGAACGTAATAAGCGAGCACATAAGCTATCCGGAGAATCAAGGAGTCGCCAAGTCTGCTTCGCAAGCAGTGCTTGATTAAAAGCTCGCATGTCCCGGAAGCCCAAACCACCTTTGGACTTTGGTAATCTCATTTTATCCCAACTCAACCATGCCATCTTCCGTTTTCCTTTATCCACTCCCCACAAATATTGCCGCATTAACCATGTAAGATCATCAAGTACTGGGCTATTGTCTATCCTTGACCTGGGGCCTCAGTGCTGCACCTTGACTCCACTTGGATGTTGTGCGTCACGCTGGGGCTCATGCACGCGCATGATGCTGGAGGAGAGCTACATAAGGCTCGGCTTTGGCCGGAGGTGGCAATGAGAAAGAGCTACAAAAGTTTGTAAAAAGATGAAGCAAGTGCAAAGGAAGAACAACGTAGTGTATGTCAAAAGCTAAAAGCGGGTATTGTATTTCCTTTTATTTCTTGATTCAATGCCGTTGTTGTTGGGAGTTGTGGGTACAGATCGACACATCTGTAGTTGGCCCGCCAAGCTTTTATGAGAAAAATGACACATAATACATAGGATTCCCAAAAATATAAATGAAACATAGTACAAAACTCAAAAACCGGCATGGACCAAGAGGTTATATGGAGGTCTAGATATCGGTGAGGGATAGGTATGCAAATTTGAAACCTTTAGGATACCCTCCAACTCTTCTTAGTTTAACTAAATGAACTAAAGTTTCCGAACCGAGACCAATTTTGAAAAGTTGATTCATTTGATTGAACTAAGGAGGGTCAGAGGGTACCCTCAAGGTTCTAAATTTGCACCCGTTGTGAGGAGCTCCCTAGCATTTCACCTACCACTGACAATATTGTTGATCAAATAATTGGTATAAGTTGCTGTCGAAAGTGCCATCCAACCAACTGTTCATGCCCGGACATATAACCAATACATAACCGTTTTTAATGTTTTGATTCCGGGATGTCGGCATTTTTAATTAATACCAATGAATTCTCTGGGTTAGCAGATTGTTCACGTGGGAACATAAGGTACTTCCTATTCCTATATAAGGGATTGCCAATCCACCAGTTATAGCAGCCACATATGTGGATAGTACACACGCGACACGCCCGCTGCCATTGCAAAGGCGTACGCCATGGGGAGCGCAGCAGCTGACGCGCTGTTACCACTGGACGCCTCGACGTTCGCCGCCGAGTCCCGCGCGGTGGTCGACTTCCTCGAAGTCTACTACCGCGACATCGAGAGCTACCCTGTCCGGCCCGACGCTGAGCCAGGGCGCCTCCGTACGCTTCTACCCGACATGCCACCCGAGGACGGTGAGCCGGTGGACGTGATACTGGAGGACGTACGGCGGCACATCGTCCCAGGATTGACACAACTGGCAAAACCCAAACTTCTTCACCTATTTCCCGATGAACACGAGCACGGCCGGGTTCGTGGGCCAGATGCTCTCCACCGGTCTCAATGTTGTACCGTTCATGTGGGCTGCATCACCGGCTGCAACCGAGCTCGAGGGCATCGTGGTGGACTGGATGGCTAGGCTGGTGGGCCTCCCGGAACGCTTCCTCTTCTCTGGTGGTGGCGGCGGCGTGCTGCACGGGAGCACCTGCGAAGCCGTGGTGTGCACGCTCGCGGCCGCGCGCGATCGCGTGCTTAGCAGCCTGGGCCATGAAGCCATCCTGAGGCTGGTGGTCTATGCGTCGGACCAGAGCCACTCCACCTTCCAGAAGGGCGCGAGGATCGTAGGAATTCCGCCGGCCAACTTCTGCGTCATCCCAACGTCGGCGGCGTCAGCCTACGGACTCACCGCCGACAGTGTCCGTAATGCGGTGAAGGCTGACGTGGCCAGCGGTCTCGTGCCCCTGTACCTGTGCGCAACCGTCGGCACGACAGGGATGGGCGCGGTAGACCCGGTGCGCGATCTCGGGGAGGTGGCGCGACGGTACGGCATGTGGCTACACGTCGATGCCGCCTACGCCGGTAGCGCACTGATCTGCCCCGAGTTCAAGGACTACATCGACGGCGCTGAGCTGGCGAACTCCGTGAGCATGAATCCGCACAAGTGGTTCCTCACCAACATGAACTGTTGTTGCCTGTGGGTGGTGAGCCCAGCCTTGCTGACCTCCGCGCTGTCTAGCAACCCGGAATACCTCAACAACGTCGGCCGGGAAGGTGCAGCAGAGGTTGTCGACTACAAGGACTGGCAGATTGCATTGTCACGCCCTTTCCGCGCCATGAAGCTGTGGGTGGTCTTGCGCCGTTACGGCGCGGCGGGCATGCGGGCGTACATACGAAGGCATGTCGACATGGCCACGTGGTTTGAACGGATGGTGGACGCCGATGAGCGGTTCGAGGTGGTCGTGCCGAGGAAATTCTCCCTCGTCACATTCCGCCTCCTCCCAAGGCAAGAAGGCCACGACGACATGGAGATGGAGGCCTTGAACCGCAAGCTACTCGTGGCCATCAACGCTAGCGGGCGGGCCTTCATGACACACTTTATGGTGGACAACAAGTTTGTAATCCGTATGGCCGTGGGCGCGGCCATGACGGAGATGCGGCACGTCCGGGGCGCGTGGGAGCTTGTCCAGGACAGGGCCAAAGAAGTTCTGGCCACTCCGTAGCAGTGATGAGAAGCGCGCGCTCGAATATATTGAATAAAATTGGAACAAATAGCCAACAATAAATATCTTTAAAATTGGCATAAATATATGAATCGTGGACAAAATGTGGGTATGTAGATGGACATTTACAGATGGATGGAAGGATTTCTAAATTATATTGTTTGATGTGCACATGAATCTTTAGATTCATATTGGTTGTGTATTAAATGCATTTTTTGTTTATCCACTTTGGATTGCTTACCACATATGCCACATGATAATAAACGTCTCCTTCGGTTGAATGAATGTATGTAGCACATCCCTAGAGTTACTAAGCTCCCACGAAATCAAGCCTCCTGGTAAATCGCGGCTAGCGAGGGATTCATCAGCGGACGGCTGTGCCGCTGTCCCGTGGCCCCCAATCGTCTGTAGTTGGTTTACTTCTGTCGTACCTATCCAACGAATACCGACCCAAACCCCGCACGGCTGCACGTAGTCTTCTTTTTTTTTCTCGAAAAATATTCTTCGTGTGCCTGGGACTCCACCCGCTGCTCGCCCAGCCCCGGCAGCCACCGACCATCTCCTCCAACGCCGCACCTCCTTGCCGCTACCCCAATCTACATCCGAGCAGAGCAACCTTCGGATCTTTCTTTTACCAACGAACCCTGCGTTCTGGTGTGTCGAGGCTGGTGAGAGAGGGGCAACCTTCAGATCCATCCCGTGGCACCTCCTTGCCTCATCTCCCATGACCCCTCCCTCACGGAGGAGAGATTGCGGCTGAGGGGAGGCATAGCTTGAACGGGGTTCATGGATGAGGAAGGGGCCTCGACGGCGCAGAGCTGGTGACGAAGGAGCAAGTCCGTAACGGTGTAGCTCACGGCGGAGGAGAGGGCGCGGTGGCGGCGGAGGAGGCTGGGGATCCCGGACGAGGTCGGGACGGGTCGTGGTGGTTGCGGTGGCCGGAGGGCGGTGCACATCGTGGCCCTTCCAGGTATCCTCTAATTTCACGGACAATTCCTCTTGACGTGAGGGAAAGCCTTCATCTACAGTTAATTATATTCTTCTTTATAGACTTCATGTTTACCTTGGATTTTGTCTAGATGTCTTGGGAGTACATATAATGGTGTGGGTAAATAGTTGGTTTTTGGACTTCACGTTGTATTGCATGATCCCACGGAATGAGATTCATTTTGGTGGTCATTTGTATTCAACGAATGTTACTGATACAATTTTGTGACTGTTTTTGGACTGTAAGCAACCACTGGATGTTAAAGGGAAGTACGAATCAGGCTTGTGCCTCTTCTCTACGTGTATGCTCGGGATGCCTCTTCTGTACATGTATGCTCGGGTTATTTACTAATTGTATATGTGCTAGACCTTCCTGATGGTCCATTGCCAGGCATAGAAAGGCTACAATTTTGAATTTTTGTCAAGTATTGTGATCTTAGCTTCTTGGAAAGACTTACTTTCCACTTATCTAATGTGCCAAATGATCTCCAGCTAACTTTTGTATATTGATTTATACACCTCTCAGTTAATAAGTAAATATCCTGTTGGCCACAAGACTGAGCTTCCTATTTTTGTATATCCTTAACTGAATGCATCCTTATGTTATATCATGTTCGTTCTAAAATGCAACAGTATTGGTAGAGTGCTCAATCAAATTCCTCTGCTGGCTGGGTTATGTTCTTGATACTAACATGGATAGACTTTTAAGTGCATAGGTACTCACTTAATTTCTACTGAGCTATAATGGCCAAAAACAGTAGCTATAGATCCTTAATTCAAGCACTAAAATTTAAGCCGAGGGGAACAAGTAGTATATATGATCTATTTACTCACATGTATGTGTTGAGATTGTGGTTGAGATGGCAATTCTGCCGTGCAGCAAGAACATCCCCTTCATCCTCATCTACTTGCACAGCTACGACATTGACTCGATCGGACTCGGCGTCGGTGTGCCCCCGACATCTATAGTGTGTTTGATAATGTGATGCTAACGTCGAATTTTGTTTCTTCGTTCGCAGGCGGTGGAGGGGGCTTTGAGATCTCCAAGTTGGAGAAGAGGAAGTGTCCTCTGATGCTGCATCCAAGGGAAATGACACCAGGTGATTTGTTCTTCTCTGTCATGGATTTTGTCAGAGGAGGAGTCGATCACTTGTGTGTGTGAAGAATTGAGTACACGCGGATTGGTAGGATTGAAAGAGACTGCACTGAGCTAATAATGCATTTTTTGTTTAATAGCTGGAGTATAATTCCGTTCAGCTGGCAATTATCCATGTAGTCCTGTAAGCTATTGCCTATATGACTTAAGGTGTGGTGCATCTATTAATCATTGTTATGATAATTAAGATTAACACAAGTTATTCAGACATATTTGTGAATCCCAACTAAGATAAGCTTATTTGCAAAGTATATGCAAATACTCACTCTGTAAACAAATAAAAGACGTTTTATGTATGATATTTGCAGAGGGAGTAGTTTACAGAGGGAGCAGTATATATCAAGAGAACATCTATTGGTATGATATTTGCAGCACTTAAGTTATTATGGTTCTTTCAGTTCCAACTAAGATAAGCTTATTTGCAAAGTATATGCAAACACTCCCTCTGTAAACAAATAAAAGACGTTTTAGGTATGATATTTGCAGAGGGTGTAGTTTACAGAGGAAACAGTATATATCAAGAGAACATCTATCGGTATGATATTTGCAGCACTTAAGTTATTATGGTTCTTTCAGTTCCAAAGAACACAAATATTTACTTGAGATAATTTGCATGTGTAGCAATGTAGTTGTATATAGAGCATGCGAGTAAGAAACGGAGTAAGTCACAATTATGAACCAAAGGTCCTATTTAATTGGTCCAGGTTTGCTTTTTCATTGTTTTTATTTCTTTAATGTATATGTGGAGGTATAACAGTTCTTAGAAAGTGCTTGCCTATTCTCTGTACACACCTTGAGTGGGCTCTAATTAACCCCCAGTATGGCGTAAAATTAAGTGGTTAATAAGAATCTCCTGTGAATTGGTGTTGACTATATCATTTATCTTTCATGAAATTGCATCTGCTCTGTTCATCAAAGAGATTAACCATTCGTGGGTCGTCCACGGTTTCAGGGACATATATATATATATATATATATATATATATATATATATATATATATATGTGTGTGTGTGTGTGTGTGTGTGTGTGTGTGTGTGTGTGTGTGTGTGTGTGTGTATAATGTCTTATTGTGCAGTGTACCATTTTAGCACGCGCTTTGTTGGGCCGAATGTTTTGACTCTATTGTGAAGGCAAATATTTGATATGTTTTCATCACGAGAATAAGCTGGAGGGAATATTATGAGTGGGCTTAAATAGAGCATATCTTGCCAGTGGCTAATGATATTATTGTTGTATACACATTGTACATTGGTTATAGTGCATATCT
Organism: Triticum timopheevii; assembly: GCA_963921465.1. NCBI lineage: Eukaryota > Viridiplantae > Streptophyta > Magnoliopsida > Poales > Poaceae > Triticum > Triticum timopheevii. Next base: position 12,739,122 of record OY997272.1, on the reverse strand, counting down.
TGATAAATTAACAAATACATATCACATACTTTCAGTTGTTCTGTTTTCATCAATTGCATTAGCTAAACCCACCAAAAATTTGTGTGAGAAGACTAGGAATATGGAATTTGCTCCTGATGACGTATGGATCACACTGCTGGTAAGATTCTATTTATAAGGTTTTCCCTAGTAGTGTAGTCTCCCTCAAGATCCAAAGCACTCTGCACCACGCTCCTCCTACTCGCGTGCCGCTGCTCCGTTAGTTGCAGCCGCTCATCGGAGCTCTTCACCAGCGCTGGGGTGGGATCCAGTGCTGTCGTGGCTGCCATCGCGTGCCCTGCTCGGGCCTGTCGCCAAGGCTTCCACCTCTGCTTCGCGCGGTGAGGCCACACTCTGCTCCTCACCCGTGCCCGCTGCCTCCTCCCCAGATGCAAAGTTGCCGCCTCCCGCACCTTCCTGCCAGGAGCCGCCAGTTGCCCGCTGGCCGGCGTGTGCTGGTCCTCCGTCGGTGGCTGCCACCCCACACCGCTCGTGCGGGCTGGGCTAGCCTTAGGCCGTGTCTCGTTCATCCTCGGGTGCTGCATGGTGGTGGGTGCGTGAGCGTACGCTGCCCTCCGATCTGCCAATCTTCGCCACAGATCTGCTCGTTTGAGGGTGCCCCTTTCCCCGGGCTGCCAGATTTCTCTACGTCCGGGTACACTACACCACGACACTCAAAGCAGCGTCAAACAATCTGTCGGCATAGGTCACCTAAGGCGACACATTTAGTGTCGGCGAAGAACTTTGCCGACGAAAAGGAGCTGTCGCCTGTAGTCCTGCCGAGAAATGTTTTTACCGACAAATAAATATATGCCGACAGACATTATGACACAATAGGTGAGGTCTACGCCGACAGACATTTCTACACCGACAGACATTGTTATACCGACAGTTCATCTGACAATGTGGTATTCCGACAGATATTGCGATGTTCATAGCTATTCCGACAGTTCGTCTGACACGGAGTTATGCCAACAGACTGTGTGACACCCAATACGTATGCCGACACACTTGTTGCCAGGGTACTACATTTCAGCACACATGGAAATGCTCCATGTATTAATACAAAATTAACTTCATATTATTCAGTTCATGTGAAGTACATGATATATAATATTCAACTCATCACAAGATAGCATTGGTCAATGCAGTCATTCATTATATATAGAAGATCCATTAATTTTCTTCACTCAAGTTATATACAACCATTTAGGAAATACACAAGTCTGACATACAGGATGTGGCCTGTTACAAAATATGATGACCAAGTTCCTAAGAAACCAATTGTTCTTTCACTTGACTACTACAAAATACTACATCCGTCCCAAAATAACTGTCTCAACTTTGTACTAGCTCTAGTACAAAGTCGCACTAAGCTTTAGACACTTATTTTGGGGGAGGGGGGGGGGGAGGGGGTAGTATGGAAGGGGCCAAGCCTTTGATCACCAAGTCAACATCAACTTCCATATGACCAAAATGTGTCGACCATGTTATGCACAAAAGTGATCACCAGAACATCATATATCATCTTGTGGGCTTACTTTCTGCCATTTGACCCTGAAAAAGAACTCATATGTTTGAGAATCATAGAAATACGATTTTTTTTCAAATTTGTGAGTTGTCTACAATGAGTAGTTGCTAGGATTATCTGCACATAACTCTAGAAAAAATCATGCCTACATTTACTACGTGTTCTTGATTCATCTGTAGTCCATTTAAGTACTAAATGCTCTCAGTTCATCTATCTACAGGCCACTAAACTATTCAGACCTAGCATAAATATTCACAGACCTAGTATTAATATTCAGTTCCATTAGTATAAGCAAGAACAATAGATTCTTAGTGATTGTGATCACCAACAGACTGAGAGTACAGCATGCCATTTTGCCCTCATTATCCTTTATTCCAAGGAAATATCATTTGATTCTTTTCCTTTTCTAGTACAACTATGTGGCTATCGTAACATGTAAATTCAAAAATTCATGTTAATAAATTCTGGATGTGTGAATATTGCCTAACAAGAGCAAAAATCATCGCCTCATACATGGCAGCTAGGTAAATTAGACAGTGACAGATGGTTGCCTTCAGTAGAAAATTAGAGGGGTCGATCCCACTTGCATACCATATACGTTCCTACCCTTCTACTTGCTACTATCCTAGGTACAAAGCAGCCAAGCAAACATCAACTTCCATATGACAAAATGTGTCAACCATGTTCTGAACAAGAGCGATCACGAGAACATCTTGCATCAACTTCTGAATTTGCTACTTTTTATCATGTCCCTGCAAAAGAACTAATATGTTTCAGCCATCTTAGAAATAGTAGAATTTTTCAAATCTGTGAGTTGTCTTTGAGTCCAAAGGTCTAAGAAACAGAAGATCTACAACATATTGGCTTGGTTAAAAGGAAAGTAAACAAATACTTGATTGCACGGCCTGTCCAATAAAAACTATGCATGTCTTTTTTCTGCACTATAAGAACTGAAATATAAAGCATATAAGGAGGCATTTCTTCTCTACTAAGAGATCTAAAGAATAAAGCCAATAATCTCAGAAAAGATTGTACGCCCTCTGTAAAGAAATATAAGATCTTAGATTACTAAAGTAGTGATCTAAAAGATCTTATATTTCTTTACAGAGGGAGTAATTATGCAACAGTTTGGTTAAAAAGATAACCTCATTGGAACATAAACCGAAGTCAGGATATCGCCTATCATATCACAAAATGGATTCCTATAAAAATGTCTGAACTCACTAATAACCAAAGTCTAGGATCCATGTACCATCTTTTAGAATGAGGCTGATGAGTTGCAGGAATAGAGTATACAAGTTACAAAAAAAATACAGCATACAGTATACAGAAAACAAGCACAACTTTTTTTTACACTCGACTTCTCCGTGTAAAGATCAGTAAAATGTGAAGGCTTAGTAGTGTGAACAATACTTTGAACCCTTTAAAAAACTAAAGACACTTTCAGTTAAACAGTAAGTTTGTGTCTGCATGTAAAACTGTGTCAAATCCTTATCTTGGAACTAGTTTGAGGCATGGAATCAAAGCTCCAAAACAGAACTTTTAGCTGAATATTAAACAGATAGCAATACTCTAACAATATAAAGAGAAATCGAATCATGCAGGGGAGTTGGATGTGTTTTACCCTTGAACACTAGTTGTAGCATGATGCCACCAGTCTACAACACAAATCTCCGAGATTCACCTTTCCTGACACATACAGATGGACACCAAAAGCTTGTCTTCCTTGTAGTGATGCCAAGACCCTGGGACGAAACGCAAAATGAGGCTCTAACATTACAAAAATATAGCTAATACAACTAAAGTATACTTTCACTTAATTCCATATCTTGATTATTTGTTATTTCGTAAAATTTATAAATACATAAATTATGAAATTTAAAGTACTGAAGGTACTGCTAAAACAATAAACTAACATCGTGTTCTACTGAAAAGCATCAGTACATGAATTCTAGGCTTATCAAGATATGAGAACAAAAGAATGATGAACCTTGAAACTTGGATGGACAACTATCTTTGAAATCTTTTATGAGCAACTATCCTCAAAATAGTTCTATCCAAAACAATCAAAGAAATGCATTGATAGGAGCGGAGTAGGAACTACAGGAAGTTGTGCTACGCTTCGGTGCTGTCGTACATCAGTGATGATCCTGGTAAGCTGGGCCTTTTTCATCCTGATACATAACAGCGATTTGGGGGCCCCTAGAATTGGGGGTCCGGGGTGGTCGCCAACTTTGGCCCCCCTTCTCGACGGCCCTGAATGATGCACCCCCAGAAATACATAGGAATCACCAAAAAAATAGACTTTTAGTAATATCTTGCAATGCAAATCCATGGATTATGCTAACAATAGTAAAATGAGTTAACTATTGAGTAGAAAGAATTTTCTAAACTTCAGAAGAAACGACAACACGATGAACATTAACAATTCTAATGGAAATGAAAACCCAATTCCTAGTTTTAACTTTGGGCCACGTGTGGTCATGTGAATGTTTTCATTCATTCAGCAATGCTAAAAGAAAGACAAATATGTACATGCATGTTTTTATATTAGGAAGCTACACATATTTCAGTTATACACAATGCAGACCATACATTCTCGACTATACCTCGCTTTCTTCCCCCAAAACTGAATCATTCAAATAATCTCCAACTGGTAAAATTGGAAATGTTGAGATTAAAAATTAAAATGCAGAGCAAGGCATTAGATTGCAGACATTAACAATGAAAACATTGTACAATATACAACACTTGCTTGGTGGAGGAGCTCACCTAGAGCTTAGGCCCTCTGCCCATCATATAGGCAGAGGAGATGCATCGTGACACTGCTCTGTATAAAATGTATGGTGATAAGCAAAGGGAAGTGTTAGATAATAACGAGAATAAACGAGACACGAGGGACACGGATTTAACGTGGAAACCCTTGCGGGAGAAAACCACGGACGCACGAAGGCACAATCACTATGAGGAGGAGTATTACAAGCACGCGATGACAGGCCGTCTGAGGTGCGACTACATGGGATATATAAGAGGGCAATACAAGAGAGTCCTTGGAGGACAAGTAAACGAGATGTACTCGTACGCATCGACGTCAACGCAAAGGCCCACACCTGTTGTACTACGTCTAGTCCAATATGGTATAATTTGGATCACAATTTAACAATCTCCACCTTGATCCAAATTTCCTCAAGTAGTCGAAAAAAGTAGATAACTCCATCCAAATCAGCATAAACACCTTGTGCGTCATAGTCCATAGGACTAGTGAGAAATACCAACTAAGCCTGAGCAAAGCTCAAACTTATTGGTAGGAACTGGCTTTGTCATCATATCAGCAGGATTATCATGAGTACTTATCTTGCATACCTTCAAATTGCCTTCAGCAACAACATCTCGAATATAATGAAATCTAACATCAATGTGCTTTGTCCTCTCATGATACATTGGATTCTTTGTAAGATATATGGCACTTTGACTGTCAGAAAATATGGTAGGGCAAGATGAATCTCCACAAAGCTCAGTGTACAAACCTCTCAACCAGATAACTTCTTTGCATGCCTCAGAAATAGCCATATACTCGGCATCAGTAGTGGAACAAGCCACAATAGACTGCAAAGTTGCTCTCCAACTCACAACACCATTTAGGAAATAAACAAGTCTGACATATAGGATGTGGCCTGTTACAAAATATGATGACCAAGTTCCTAAGAAACCAATTGTTCTTTCACTTGACTACTACAAAATACTACATCCGTCCCAAAATAACTGTCTCAACTTTGTACTAGCTCTAGTACAAAGTCGCATTAGACACTTATTTTGGGGGAGGGGGGGGGGGGAGGGGGTAGTATGGAAGGGGCCAAGCCTTTGATCACCAAGTCAATATCAACTTCCATATGACCAAAATGTGTCGACCATGTTATGCACAAAAGTGATCAGCAGAACATTATATATCATCTTGTGGGCTTACTTTCTGCCATTTGACCCTGAAAAAGAACTCATATGTTTGAGAATCATAGAAATACGATTTTTTTTCAAATTTGTGAGTTGTCTACAATGAGTAGTTGCTAGGATTATCTGCACATAACTCTAGAAAAAATCATGCCTACATTTACTACGTGTTCTTGATTCATCTGTAGTCCATTTAAGTACTAAATGCTCTCCGTTCATCTATCTACAGGCCACTAAACTATTCAGACCTAGCATAAATATTCACAGACCTAGTATTAATATTCAGTTCCATTAGTATAAGCAAGAACAATAGATTCTTAGTGATTGTGATCACCAACAGACTGAGAGTACAGCATGCCATTTTGCCCTCATTATCCTTTATTCCAAGGAAATATCATTTGATTCTTTTCCTTTTCTAGTACAACTATGTGGCTATCGTAACATGTAACTTCAAAAATTCATGTTAATAAATTCTGGATGTGTGAATATTGCCTAACAAGAGCAAAAATCATCGCCTCATACATGGCAGCTAGGTAAATTAGACAGTGATAGATGGTTGCCTTCAATAGAAAATTAGAGGGGTCGATCCCACTTGCATACCATATACGTTTCTGCCCTTCTGCTTGCTAATATCCTAGGTACAAAGCAGCCAAGCAAACATCAACTTCCATATGACAAAATGTGTCAACCATGTTCTGAACAAGAGCGATCACGAGAACATCTTGCATCAACTTCTGAATTTGCTACTTTTTACCATGTCCCTGCAAAAGAACTAATATGTTTCAGCCATCTTAGAAATAGTAGAATTTTTCAAATCTGTGAGTTGTCTTTGAGTCCAAAGGTCTAAGAAACAGAAGATGTACAATATATTGGCTTGGTTAAAAGGAAAGTAAACAAATACTTGATTGCACGGCCTCTCCAATAAAAACTATGCATGTCTTTTTTCTGCACTACAAGAACTGAAATATAAAGCATATAAGGAGGCATTTCTTCTCTACTAAGAGATCTAAAGAATAAAGCCAATAATCTCAGAAAAGATTATACGCCCTCTGTAAAGAAATATAAGATCTTAGATTACTAAAGTAGTGATCTAAAAGATCTTATATTTCTTTACAGAGGGAGTAATTATGCAACAGTTTGGTTAAAAAGATAACCTCATTGGAACATAAACCAAAGTCAGGATATCGCCTATCATATCACAAAATGGATTCCTATAAAAATGTCTGAACTCACTAATAACCAAAGTCTAGGATCCATGTACCATCTTTTAGAATGAGGCTGATGAGTTGCAGGAATAGATTATACAAGTTACAAAAAAAATACAGCATACAGTATACAGAAAACAAGCACAACTTTTTTTTACACTCAACTTCTCCGTGTAATGATCACTAAAATGTGAAGGCTTAGTAGTGTGAACAATACTTGGAACCCTTAAAAAAAATACACTTTCAGTTAAACAGTAAGTTTGTGTCTACATGTAAAACTGTGTCAAATCCTTATCTTGGAACTAGTTTGAGGCATGGAATCAAAGCTCCAAAACAGAACTTTTAGCTGAATATTAAACAGATAGCAATACTCTAACAACAGAAAGAGAAATCGAATCATGCAGGGGAGTTGGATGTGTTTTACCCTTGAACACTAGTTGTAGCATGATGCCACCAGTCTACAACACAAATCTCCGAGATTCACCTTTCCTGACACATACAGATGGACACCAAAAGCTTGTCTTCCTTGTAATGATGCCAAGACCCTGGGACGAAACGCAAAATGAGGCTCTAACATTACAAAAATATAGCTAATACAACTAAAGTATACTTTCACTTAATTCCATATCTTGATTATTTGTTATTTCGTAAAATTTATAAATACATAAATTATGAAATTTAAAGTACTGAAGGTACTGCTAAAACAATAAACTAACATCGTGTTCTACTGAAAAGCATCAGTACATGAATTCTAGGCTTATCAAGATATGAGAACAAAAGAATGATGAACCTTGAAACTTGGATGGACAAGTGTCTTTGAAATCTTTTATGAGCAACTATCCTCAAAATAGTTCTATTTTAAACAATCAAAGAAATGCATTGATAGGAGCGGAGTAGGAACTACAGGAAGTTGTGCTATGCTTCGGTGCTGTCGTACATCCGGGATGATCCTGGTAAGCTGGGCCTTTTTCATCCTGATACATAACAGCGATTTGCGGGCCCCTAGAATTGGGGGTCCGGAGTGGTCGCCCACTTTGGCCCCCCTTCTCGACGGCCCTGAATGATGCACACCCAGAAATACATAGGAATCACCAAAAAAATAGACTTTTAGTAATCTCTTGCAATGCAAATCCATGGATTATGTTGACAACAGGATGAACATTAACAATTCTAATGGAAATGAAAACCCAATTCCTAGTTTTAACTTTGGGCCACGTGTGGTCATGTGAATGTTTTCATTCATTCAGCAATGCTAAAAGAAAGACAAATATGTAAACATGCATGTTTTTATATTAGGAAGCTACACATATTTCAGTTATACACAATGCAGACCATACATTCTCGACTATACCTCGCTTTCTTCCCCCAAAACTGAATCATTCAAATAATCTCCAACTGGTAAAATTGGAAATGTTGAGATTAAAAATTAAATTGCAGAGCAAGGCAGTAGATTGCAGACATTAACAATCAAAACATCGTACAATATACAACACTTGCTTGGTGGAGGAGCTCACCTAGAGCTTAGGCCCTCTGCCCATCATCTAGGCAGAGGAGATGCATCGTGACACCGCTCTGTATAAAATGTATGGTGATAAGCAAAGGGAAGGCCCAAGGAGCGAGGACAAGAGGAGAGCACATGCAAGGGATCGGACCTGCTGCAAATTCCTGCACAAAAGGCAACCCTCTACTCAGTATTTGTAGATGCAGGTTCTGATCAAAGTTAATACACAAATCATCTGAGACCATCAGTTTCAGCTTACTCAAATTATGAAAAATGACTGAATAATATCTCACACATATATATATGTAATTATTTATTAGTGAGATCTACCGATTGACCAAAAATGGGAGCATGTTGTTTCACTTAAATATATTGATAGACACGTTTGTTTTGTGTGCTCAGTAGGCAAAAGGACAGGCAACATACATTTCCCTTGAAGCAACAATGCCAATGATCTGTTCTGAAATCGACAACAGCTGAGATAAGGTTCCTGAAATTGATGATATGGTATGAAATCAGCTTGAGTAATAGACAGCCACACCATAGCCGAAATTATCAGCAACCAAAAGCCACATTTCAGTTTTGAAGTAAGCAGACAAAATCTATGAATAAATATGACAGTTTAGACATAAACTTGTTCAGCCTAGATAGATCTAATGGGCAATCATACTTTTGGATGGAAAAATGAAAAGAATCTTACGTGCAAAAACCAAATTTGGAAACAGGGTAGGACAGAGAGGGTGGGGAAGACGTTGCCGGTGGTGGAAGAGGGACAACGGAGAGTCTCCTAAGCTGCAGCCTGTGGGGCGGCCCCTCAGACCGGGCAGTACGTCCCCTCGGAGGCCGTGGGGGCGGGAGGCAGGTTGTGGCCAGAGGACGTCGCGGCACGAGGTAGGTCGTGGTCTGGGGAGGTGGCGGCTCGAGGCAGGTCGTAGTCTGGGAGGTGGCGTCGCGAGGCAGATCACGGCCGGAGGACACGGCGGCGCGAGCAAATCAACAGGCAGGTTAGGGGCGATGCCAGGGAACCAGCGGGCGACGGCCGCCGCTAGGTTAGCAGACAGCCGGGTGGCACCTCAGGCTGCGGAAGAGCAGCTGGATAGGAGCTTCGGGAGGCGTCACCGGGGGTGGGAGGGGCAGTGGCGTGACCATATCGGCCAAGAGGACGGTGGTGGTGCCTGGTGGTGGTGGCGGCGGCGGCGGCGGGGATTTTTGTTAGGTTTGTGTGTGGCGTGAGAGGTCGACAATGGGTTTGGGTTGTTGGGGAGGGACTTACAAAATATCTGGATTTTGGGCCTCGCCCGCGCAGGGCTCTTGCCGCTTGATACTTTGGATGTTGGCGCGGGGATAGAAATTGATGGGCCAGGTCTAAGAAATGCCGACACTCTTTCTATCAAGGCGAACTGCCGACACATAATGTATCGGTATAGATGGTATATGCCGACACATTTTATGTCGGTGGTCATTCAGCCATTGCCGACACATAATGTGTCAAAAGCCTGCATAACACTGATAATCGGTGTGTCGGCATAGTTTGAGACAAAAAGAGTGTCGGCCTTGTGTACTTATGCCAACAGATGCATGTTGCTAGTGTGGTGTCGTGGTGTAGTGGTAGTCTGGGTTTGGGTCTCGAGGTGTTGGAGCGTGTGTGGAGACCTGGAGAAATCTGTGCCAGCGGCCGTCGGCTGGCAGCGGCGATGCGTGCGAGCGCCGCGTCCCACCATGGTGGCGCTATTCTGCCTCCTCCTTCGTGTTAGACTTGGGGATGGGGAGAAATATCTACCCGCTTGTCTGGCCATGGCTGCGGCAGCGCACTCACGCCGCTCCTCCATGTTGATTGCGCGGTTTGCATCCCTTCATGTCCATACGGTGAACTTTTCTACACTCTGTGTGACCTCTCCATTTTGCTTCAATCCACTCATCTTCACCTGTCCTCCCCATACCGTCGCCAACATTGCCTCCTCATCGAGCCCTTCGCTACCATCCAACTGCCACTGCCCATAATTTAGTGTGTCATCCATGTTGGTGCGTTCTTCTTCATGTGTTTTCTCTTCGGGTGTCTTTGTGTGGTCTTCGTCTTGTTGTTGTGCATACTCAAGACCCTCCCATCGTTACCGTTGTGCTGCGGTGAGCTTCGGGCTGTTGGTATTGTCTCGGTTCACCTTTGCTCAATGACGACGCAATGATGCCTCCCCAACCTGCTAACCATCTCAACCGCCCGTGGCAGATCTCGCAGTCTAAGTCCTTGATAAGGTTTGGCATTCGTTGATTGTGGATGATTCTCTGTTGTGTCGTGGGGCTCGGTACGCACGCTGGTGTGGCGTGTTAGGTTGTTTGTAGAGTCTTGGTATTGTGATCCCTCGACAACATCCCACAACTACTTGTGTCTCTCGTGGTGTTGGTCTTTCTACCTGGTAGCTAGTTCACGCCTTCTCCTAGGCATAAATTCTTTTTTTTCTCTTCTTCTGTAACCTTGTTACCTGTACGGTTTTCGGCCAAGTCTCCCTCATAAACGGGGTCAACTTGTTTAGGTTTTCGATGTGGTTTCCCTTATAAACTGGATCAGTCTAAGCTTAAGGGGCGACTCTTGGCTTTGGAAGCCTTTTGAGAAATGTATTCAGGTGGGGGTACTCTCCCCCCGGTGACCGTTCAAAAAAAATTGATGTATGTAATGTGCTAATAATTAACTCCTTCAGTTAGTAGTTTGTAGCATCTTTGTTTTTCTTTTGAGTTGGTCGTGCATCACCTACAGAAATTTGGTGGTATTATTTGATTTGCTACGTGTTTATCCATTGCCACAAGTTTAACAGACTAGCCCGCTACAACTCACGCCCACGTCGCCCTCCCGCTAGGGCGGCTTGGGTGAAAACCCTAGCCGCCACCGCCGGGCACGTCCATCCTTCCCCTTCCATTCTCCACCGCTAGAAGAGGTCGCCGGGCAAAGCCCTAGGCGGCTGATGGCGGCGGAGGAGCCTATCTTCCATCCCGCGCCAGATCAGGTGAGGCAGGTCACCCATAGCGCCGGGGCACTCTCCCCCGGTCTGCGTCTCGGTGGCGCGGCGGCGTGTTAGGTGACGGCGCAAGGCGGCGGCGTGGTGTTGGGCGGGGAGGCGGAGCTGCGGCTCCGGGGAAGATCTGGTGGCCCCGGCCGTTCAATGGGCTCGCGAGCATGGCTGCCTTGGTCGCGGTGGCCAGCAGCTCGGCTTGTCAGCGGCGGCTGGATCCCGGGGCAGCGGCCCAGGAAGGTGGCGGCGGGTGAAGCTCGGCCTTCCCATGACGACATGGCGTGGTGTTGTCCCTATCCAAGGCAGATCTGCATCGCCGATCTCGTAGTTTTGCCGCAGATTGGTTCAGATCAGAGACGGTGATGAGCATGCGTGATTGATCTCGGCGGCTCTCTCGGTTTGGCGAGGTGGAGTGGGAGTCCTCCTCCCAGGCTCCAGTGGTGGCGCATTCAGGCAGTGGCCGATGTGCCAGGGCTCCTACGATGGCACTGCTGTTGCGGTTGGTCACCGAATCTAAGCGGCTTGATCTGGGGCTTTGAAGGTGGTCGAGACAGTGCATAGGTTGTCGGGTGGATGTCCTGGGATAGATCCGAGTGAAAACTTGGTCTTCGGTTGTTGGTCGGAGCTGGTGATGACGATGCCCTTATCATCGTTTCCTTCATGAAGGCATCATCGAGGTACAAATCCAAAACCCACCCAATACCTCCGGGGGAAACCCTAGATTAGTTGATCAGATGACGGCGACATTCATGTGTCATTACCCCCTTGGGGGAGGCATTCTTGGAGATGCACTCGGGCTCGAGGGACCAGCGGATGGCTTTTTCGGTGGAGCGGTGTTTCTTTCTACATATTCATGGCAGCAGCTCTTGGCGGCATGAAGCAGCGGAGGCTTGGCGTCAGATGTGTTGTGATGGACACGTGCAGGAGGTCGACGCTGTTTGGCGTCGTGGTGGCGTCGGCGGCAGCTAGACCGGGCAAGGTCGATGCAGCAGTACAACTCTAAAGATGGATTGGTGGCAGGTGGCTGCGGCGGCCTCATACCCGGCAGGTGTCCTGTTTGAGGAGCACGCCGGACTGGTGGGTGCCCTTACCCGGCAGGCGTCCTGGTTGGGACCTCAGGTCTTAGATGTTACGTTTGGCTGCGAGGTCTATTTGGTATTAGGACCAGACTATCAGCGCCCCTTCATCAACTGGATAGGAGTAGCGATAGTTGTTGCTTTGATGGTGGCTTTGGTCTTACTGTTGTACGACTTTGTAATGTCTTGTGTTAATAATTAATAATATGGTCGTATGCATCGTCCAGATGCAGAGGCCGGGGTATTCCTCCTTTTCTAAAAAGCCAAGTTTAACAGACCCAGTTTCCGTTGTCGTTCTAGCTGTTTTGTTCTTGCCTGCTAATAATTATAATTTGTTTGAGATCTCTAACTCGGGGGTGTTGAGTATAATGTTTATTAGGAAAGACGAGATAGACTAGGATTTGTTCTGGCTTGCCTTGTACTCTAAATAGATCATTGTACTCCTATATATATGCCCATGAGGCTCAAGCAATACAAGAACTATTCCACCAAATCCCTCTCTCCCTTCTAACATGGTATCTATCGCAAGTCGATCATAAACCCTAGCCGCCGCCGCTTCCGCACCTGCGCGCCGCCCCTGGGGTGGTCTGCCTTCATGACTGCCGCCGGGGGCCGCGCCGCCCGTACCTAGGGTTCGTCCGCCGGCCGTGTTGGCCGGCTGCCCTAGAGAGTTTTTTTCCCGATCCTTTGATCCGGGTTTTCTTCCCCTCGCCGGTCACTTTGATCGGCGTCTACTTTTTGGTTTTCCGCTCTATGTGATCCGGTTTGCGTCGCACACCGCCGCCGTCGACCCCGTGCGCCTCTACTCCAACACCGGCGCGATTGGTCGGCTTCTTCACCGACCCGGCAGCCTCGCGCGTCGTCCGCGCGTCTGCCCGTCGGTCGCCCCGACTCGACGGCCTCGCGCGTCGTCCGCGCATCGGCCCGCCGGTCGCCCCGACCCGGCGGCCTCGCGTCATGGGGCGGCCCTTCACCGCCGCCGTTCGCGCGACGGCCCGCCCGTCAATCTACGCGGGCCGTCACCGCCCTGCTCCGACCGGGACTCCTGCATCACCTCGACCCGGCGGCCTCGCGCCATGCTGCGGCCAATCATAGCCGTCCTGCCGCCCGCCGCGGCCGGCTTCATCTCGGACTCCGCCGCCACCGCGCCTCCACCGAGCGGCGTCCCTGACCTTGCGCGCGATCGGATTGATCACCTGCCCGCCGCCGCGATCCGCCTCATCTACGCCGCGCGACCTACCTGGCCCGTCGGTTACGCGCGCCTCCGCAGGACCCGTAAAGATCGTCCCCGAGTTCAGCGCGCCTCTTCACCGATCGAGCATCGGGCTGCCGCTGCGTCGCCCCGTCGAGCCGCAGCGCCGCCGCCACGTGGTTCTCCTCGCGGCTGCACCGACCAGCGTCACCGCTGTGTCACCCCTTCGGGCCGTAGTGCCGCGGCCCGCGGTCCACCGCTGCCCCGGGGTCGTCCATTCCAGGCTGTCCCCGTGGCTGCACCGACCCTCGCGCCGCTGCTGCGTCGCCCCGTCGGGCCGTAGCGAGCGTGGGACGCGGTCCACGCCGTCGTCCCGAGGCCGTCCCCGCGGTTGCACCGACTCGCGAACCGTCGTTGCGTCGCGACCCGTGGTCCCCGCCGCCGCCCCGAGGTCTTCCGCCGTCACCCCGACCCGCCTGCCGCCGCTGCGTCGCCCCTTCGGGCCGTAGCGCCGCGGCCCGCGGTCCGCTCCGCCGTCACTCCGCGTCAACCTCACGTGGTATGCGCCGCGCCATCTTCCTTGGCGCGGGAACGCCACCGTCCGCGCCGGTCTTTGTCACGCAGTCAGGGTTCTTCGCCTACTTCGAGCACCGCCGCCGCACTCCTAACCTAGCCGCCGCCGCCGCCGTCAGGCCGCCGCTGCCGCTCTTCTTTGGCCGCCGCCGCCACTACCTTTGTAGCCGCCGCCACCGCCCGTCCACCCCCTTCGTCTTCATCCAGCACCAGCTCGTCGCCAGCGTCGCCGTCATCTACGCCGACCGCTTCATCTACTCCGACAACCGCGGGCGACATTGGCCCCTCACCGATTGGCGCCGCAACCGTCGTCGAGTCCTTCTCAGCTGGCCTCTCCGACTTCTCCGACATGGCGTACAGCTCGTGCGGGTCCCTCATCTATGCATGCCCGGTGCTGGCAACACCGATGCGTGCCTTCATCCACGACGTGTCCCCGGGCCTGGCAAGCCTGGTGCGGCGCTTCGTCAACTTCGTCTTCGTCCGTCTACGCATGCCCGGTGCTGGCAACACCGGTGCGTGCCTTCGTCTACGATGTGTCCCCGGGCTTGGCAAACCCGCCGCAACGCGTCGTCAACAACATCTTCTTCCCGGCGCACCACTACTTCGCCACCAATGCGCCCATGCTAACTCGGCGCCTCCTTGCGCCCGCGGCTCCACGGCGACTTCCTCGACACCGGCCACCCTGACTCGACATCGACCATGGCATTCTTCGCATGGCTACCACGACCACGGCTCCACCACCCACGCTCTCGGCTACCTCGACAAATGGCACAAAGGGCTACCGCCTTGCTTGAGCAACCTCGTCGGTTGCCACTCCAGCCATGACTCCGCGATGCATCGACCGTTACGACTGTGGCGGGGGGGGGGGGGGGGGGTGTCCGTCGGCTTGCCTTCGGATTCTTCTCCAGTCTCACCATCTGCGTCGCTACCGTTGTGACTGCGGGGGGATGTTGAGTATAATGTTTATTAGGAAAGACGAGATAGACTAGGATTTGTTCTTGCTTGTCTTGTACTTCAAGTAGATCATTGTACTCCTATATATATGCCCATGAGGCTCAAGCAATACAAGAACTATTCCACCAAATCCCTCTCTCCCTTCTAACAGGAGGCAATCTTTGGCGCACGGCTCATGTAATTATGCTGTTTCATTCGTACCAGCTGCTCTCTGCCAAGCAAAATTGAATGGTAGCACAAGCAAAATTGTTCTTGTTTGACGAAGTTTTCATGCAACCCTTGAGTTAATTGCATGGAACCACTACATTTGTGGCTTCTTTTGCGAGAAAGAGAGTTTTCTATATTTTTTGATTGCACCGCACAAACATAATCTTTTTGTAAATCACACTGATCGGTCACTTTGCACGTTTGGATTGGTTTTGATGCTGAAACTGACATGTATGGCCCACTTTCAGGCAATGACATGACAGAGAAATGGCGATTTGTGGCCCACTATGCATGTTGTCTGCCGGAGTCAATGACGAAGGCGACGACACAACAAAGTCCTTTAGCTCCTCCTCTGGAGCTCGGCGGCGACAAAGGTCCATTCAGTCCTCCTCTCATAGCCGCTCTGCCTCCTCCCACATAGGCTGCTACTCCCGACCATGGCGGACACCGTGGTGGCGTTGAGCGCATGGGACCTACGCGTGCAGGTGAGTGTGCTATACTCCCTCTAGCACGTCATGGCGAGCCACCTCAGTGGCCAGGACGAGCTGGGGCGCATGGAGGGTATTGTCTATCCTTTTTTTGCGATGAAAAAGGAGTTTTATTCCAAATTGATAGAGTTACAGTCGTGAGGCAAAAGATCCTCGATACATGGTGGTCCTAGATGCATCCACACAGCCGTGGTACACTCTACGCGACTATAATTAGCCAAACGATCAGCGACTCTATTTTTATCCCTATTTAATTTCTGGAGAATAAACTCCCTATCCCTCATCAACGCCTTAATTTCACCTACGGGATGTCCATAGGCAGAATGAATCAATCCAGCTCCTGTAAAACTCGATAACGCCACACTAGAATCAGATTGAACAATCACCGAACAATTGGAGTGTTGTATAGCAAGTGCCATCCCTTGCATAAGCGCATGTATCTCCACTTCTAGTGCATCATTGCAATTGAAAATATACCGGTATGCTGCAAAAATTACTGATCCATCATGTCGCCGAAGAATCATCCCTATGGCTGCGGCGCCAGAATCAACTGAAAAAGATCCATCAAGTGATAGAGCAAAAGAGTCTGTAGTAGGAGGTGGCCAAGGCTTAGGAGCAGGATTAATTCTCACTTCGGCCAAAGCCCAATCAGCAACCGGCATTTGCCCTTTGAGTATTTCCTCAGTGCTCAACTTCTTGGCATCACAAATAGAATTCATATAGCTCACTAAAAAGTCAACAGTAATATCCACTGGAGGAACCTCTTTATCATAAGCAAGATCATTACGTAATTGCCATATACGCCAAATGAGCATTAGTACTCGATCCCTATCTGCCTCGTTGCAGTTAAGCAATAAATTAAGCAACCATTCCTGCCCACTGTTAACAAAGAGATGATGGTGGGGGAGAGACCAAACACGCCTCATGCCCTCCCAAATACTAGGTGCATGGCTGCATGCACCTAGTGCATGGTAGCTGTCCTCATCGGTTATACCACAGAGTGGACAAGTTCCACGCCGCGTCAAGTGCCTATATTGCATGCAAGTTGTAGTCGCTAATGCACCCGTCGCCGCACGCCAAGCCATGTGCTTCATACGTAGAGGAACATTTGAACGCCATATAATATTCCAAACAGATCGATTTCCTTCAGGATTAGCACTGGAAGATCCACCAGAAAACTGGTCATCATGCTCGGCGGTCGCTAAGTGATACGCACTTTTCACTGTAAACTGGCCATTCTTCTCCCGGTGCCAGGCAAAGAAGTCCTGCCGTCGACTAGGTGAGGTTCGAATCTATAGAATTTCTCAGACGTCCATCGGCCAGAAATGGTTATTCAAACGTTGCACCAACCAAGCACAATTTTCATCAAGGAAATCAGCCACCCGATTAAAACGACACTTACCTTTGGGTGTGACCGGTCCGAGATTATGACCCCGTGGGATCCAAGGGTCCCTCCATGTACGAATCAAAGATCCATCTCCAACTCGACAAATGATCCGTTTTTTAACAAGCTCTAAACCATGTTCAATTCCCTTCCATACAGCTGAAGAATTTCCTGAAAATACTGTATCCAAAAAATTACCATTGGGATAATATTTCGAACGTAATAAGCGAGCACATAAGCTATCCGGAGAATCAAGGAGTCGCCAAGCCTGCTTCGCAAGCAGTGCTTGATTAAAAGCTCGCATGTCCCGGAAGCCCAAACCACCTTTGGACTTTGGTAATCTCATTTTATCCCAACTCAACCATGCCATCTTCCGTTTTCCTTTAACCACTCCCCACAAATATTGCCGCATTAACCGTGTAAGATCATCAAGTACTGGGCTATTGTCTATCCTTGACCTGGGGCCTCAGTGCTGCACCTTGACTCCACTTGGATGTTGTGCGTCACGCTGGGGCTCATGCACGCGCATGATGCTGGAGGAGAGCTACATAAGGCTCGGCTTTGGCCGGAGGTGGCAATGAGAAAGAGCTACAAAAGTTTGTAAAAAGATGAAGCAAGTGCAAAGGAAGAACAACGTGGTGTATGTCGAAAGCTAAAAGCGGGTATTGTATTTCCTTTTATTTCTTGATTCAATGCCGTTGTTGTTGGGAGTTGTGGGTACAGATCGACACATCTGTAGTTGGCCCGCCAAGCTTTTATGAGAAAAATGACACATAATACATAGGATTCCCAAGAATATAAATGAAACATAGTACAAAATTCAAAAACCGGCATGGATCAAGAGGTTATATGGAGGTCTAGATATCGGTGAGGGATAGGTATGCAAATTTGAAACCTTTAGGATACCCTCCAACTCTTCTTAGTTTAACTAAATGAACTAAAGTTTCCGAACTGAGACCAATTTTGAAAAGTTGATTCATTTGATTGAACTAAGGAGGGTCAGAGGGTACCCTCAAGGTTCTAAATTTGCACCCGTTGTGAGGAGCTCCCTAGCATTTCACCTACCACTGACAATATTGTTGATCAAATAATTGGTATAAATTGCGGTCGAAAGTGCCATCCAACCAACTGTTCATGCCCGGACATATAACCAATACATAACCGTTTTTAATGTTTTGATTCCAGCATGTCGGCATTTTTAATTAATACCAATGAATTCTCTGGGTTAGCAGAGTGTTCACGTGGGAACATAAGGTACTTCCTATTCCTATATAAGGGATTGCCAATCCACCAGTTATAGTAGCCACATATGTGGATAGTACACACGCGACACGCTTACTGCCATTGCAAAGGCGTACGCCATGGGAAGCACTGTTAACGTGTATTATACCTGTGTAACTGTATGTACTTGTATTCCTAGTATATAGGATCATAGATCCCGCCTAGGCCTGCGTGCCACCTCCTTCGGGCTCTCTTGTAACCACTCTAGCACTATATATGCTGTACAGTGTGTGATGGTGGAATGACAGACTGAATTCATCGTCCTACTTGGTATCAGACTCCGGGTGCCTTCTCCATGGCTGAGCCATCCACCTCCTCCGCCACCTCTCCGGCCACCAGCTCAGCCACCTCGCCGGCAGCTCTCTCCAGCTCCTCCAGCGCCGGCACCACCGCCGGCACCTCTCCTCCCCTCATCTTTGGTACCCTCCCCTCCACCCACAACGGATCCTCCCCCTCCCTCGGATCACAGTTCGCCCCCCTCTTTTCCCCCTCCACGGCGCCGCCGCCCTCCTTCGCCGCCGCTCCGTCCAACCACCCCATCTTCCGCGACAGCATCCAGAACCATATCAAATTTCTCCTCAACCCCGACGAGCACAACTACCACAAATGGAAGTCCTTCTTCCTCCTTGTTCTCATCCGCTATGGCGTCGCCCAGATCATCGAGCAGCCCCTCCCGTCCAATGCCACCGCCTTCCAGTGCGATCTCGACACCCATCTTGTGCTCTGGATTTACTCCACCGTCGCCGATAACCTCGTCGACCACGTCGTCGGCTCTACCACCATCTACGATCTCTGGCACCGCATCCGCGATTACTTCCTGGCGAACCGCGCGGCGCGGTACATGATGCTGAACCGCCAATACCGCAACCTCTAACAGGGGGATCTCTCCGTCGCCGAGTACGCTCGTTGAATGAAGCTCCTCACCGCCGGGCTGGCCGACATCGAGCACGCCGTCACTGAAGTGGATCTCACCACTCAGTTTCTTCACGGCATCGACAAACGCCTCGACACCATTCGCGTCGTGCTCGGCGACACGGTTCCTCTCCCACCATTCGAGACGGTCTTCTCTCGCCTGAAGCTCGCCGAGGAGAACCTCGCCCAGCGCGTGGCCGACGAGCCGGCCACCATCCTCGCCGTCACTGGGGGTGGCGGCCCCTCCGGGTCCGGCGGCCCCGCTCCTCGCTCCGGCGACCGCACCGACCGCGCCACTGATCGGGGTCCCAGCTCCCCGGTCGGCCGCGCCTCCGGCAACCGCGATGGTGGTGACCGTGGTGACCGCGGCGGCCGTGGTCGTGGTCGCAGCCGCGGTCGTGGCCGCGGCGAGACAGGTGGTCACGGCGCTCCTGCACCCATGGCGTACAACCGCTACATGGGGTTCTTCGCGCCCTAAGGGATGGCCATCCCAAACCCACGCCCTGGCTGGATCCCTCCGAACGCCGCCGGCGTGCTCGGCCCGCGGCCTGGGTCGCATGCCCAGGCCTACTCGATGCAGATCTCCGGGTACCCACCCACGACGGCCACCTAGCCACCTTCATGGGATCACCTGGCCATGCTCCAGGCCGCGTACAGCCCCCACGGCGTACCCCCAAGTGCCTCCGCTCCGACCGAGTGGTACCTCGACAGTGGCGCCTCCTCCCACGTCACCGGCAACCCTGGTAATCTCGACCTCTCAAATTCTCCTTTAAAGTCTCGTTTCACTAGCATTGTTGTTGGCAATGGCACTCATCTTCCCATTCAAGCCACCGGCTCCGTTACCCTTCCTCCTCATAACTTTCATCTTCGGGACGTTCTCTTTTCTCCTCACGTCGTAACTAGTCTTATTTCAGTTCGCCAATTCACCAAAGATAACTTGTGCTCTATTGAATTTTTCCCATATGGCTTTGTTGTGAAGGATCTTCGAACCAGGAGGGTCATCATGATCTCCGCTAGCTCCGGTGACCTCTACCCATTCTCCAGCAATAACAAGCCATGGCGCGCTGCTCTCTCCGCCACCACCTCCACCGCCGACGTTTGGCACCGGCGCCTCGGCCACCCAAGCCCTCAAGTCACCTCCTCCTTAGCAGCCCATGATTTTCTTCCCTCATGTAATAAGCTTGCGCATATTCCATGTAGTGCTTGCCAATTAGGTAGACAGCCGCGTCTTTCCTTTTCTTCCTCCCTTAGTCGCACCTATGCGCCCTTTGAGTTAGTTCATTGTGATTTATGGACAAGCCCAGTTGTAAGCTTTTCTGGTTATAAATATTACTTAATTGTTCTTGATGACTATACTCACTTCTCCTGGTCCTTTCCACTTCGCTACAAGTCGGATACCTCCCTCACTCTACAACGTTTCTTTTCGTTTGTTCGCACACAATACAACGTGATCATCAAGGCACTATAATGCGACAACGGCGGTGAGTTCATCAACTCAACCCTCCGTGCTTTCTTCTCCGCAAATGGCATTGCCTACCGCTTCTCTTGTCCTCATACATCACCCCAAAATGGCAAGGCCGAACGACTTCTTCGCACCACTAACGACATCATACGTACCCTTCTTCTCCAAGCCAACCTCACACCTCCCTTTTGGGCTGAAGCACTGCACACGGCCACTTATCTCCTTAACAGACGACCCTCCCGCGCCATCTACGATCACACTCCTTACTACATGCTCCACGACATTCATCCCACATACGATCACTTACGCGTCTTTGGGTGTTTATGCTACCCCAATCTCTACGCCACCGCCCCCCCATAAGCTCTCCCCCCGCTCCACTCGATGCATTTTTCTAGGCTATCCCCTCGAGCATAAGGATTATAGGTGTTATGATCTTTCCCAGCGCCGCGTGATCGTTTCCCGTCATGTTATATTCGACGAAAACGTTTTCCCGTATGTCCCTTCCCCACCATCCCCCACATCCAGCCCATCCACAGAAAATCCCGTGCAATCTACTCTGCGATCCGTGCCAGATTCGCCTAACTGCCCACCTGATTCCTCGTACCGGGACCCACCCGATCCGCCCGGTGGGACGCTCCCATGCACGCCACTCCCGTCGCGCCAGATCCGCCCCTCCCCCACGAGCGGCCCCACCTCTGCCACCCAATGGTCCCCCGCCCCCACCTCCCCGCTACCGACGCCCCCACGCACGTCCTCGACCCTCGCGCCCACCCGGTCGCCCGCGCCCCACGCCTCGCATCATACGCCAGATTCCCCTGCGACCGGATCCGCCTCGGATCTCTCGCCTGCCAGCCCTGCTCCTGGCCCCACGCAATCTGCCTCTCCTTCCGCGCCCTCCACTCCCGTGCAGCCACGTCTCCCAACTCATGCAAAACCAGTAAAACCAACCCACAACGCTCACAAAATGCATACCAGGTCCAAATCGGGTTTCTGCCAACCCAAACGCCTCTTTCTCGACCATACACCCACCACCACTATATCTCCCATTCCTCCCACGTACCGTTCCACGCTCAAAGACGTCAACTGGCAACGTGCCATGCTAGCTGAATACGATGCTTTAATTGCGAATTCTACTTGGTCGGTGGTTCCTAGACCTGCAGGTGTTAACGTGGTGACTGGCAAGTGGATTTTTTGCCACAAGTTCAACACCGATGGCACTTTGCCTCGGTACAAGGCACGATGGGTGGTTCGAGGTTTCACTCAGAAGGAGGGTGTCGACTATGACGAGACATTTAGTCCGGTTGTCAAGCCGGCTACCTCCAGCTCTTGGCCCATTCACCAGCTCGACGTCAAGAATGCTTTCCTCCACGGGGATCTCAAGGAGACGGTCTACTGTGCTGAACCAGCTGGGTTTGTGGATTCCTCCCGGCCGGACCACGTGTGCCTCCTTCGTAAGTCCCTATATGGCTTGAAGCAGGCACCACGCACTTGGTTCCGACGCTTCCGCTCCTTCCTGTTGTCTCTTGATTTCCATGCATCCAAGAGTGACACCTCTCTCTTCATCTTGCAATGTGATGACTCCATCGCCTACCTCCTTGTGTACGTTGATGACATCATACTCACCGCAAGCACTCCCCGCGCTCTTCATCACGTCATTTCTTCTCTCAAACGTGAGTTTTCCATGACCGACCTTGGAGAGCTTCATCATTTCCTTGGCATCAATGTCACACCCAACACCCATGGCTTATTTCTCTGCCAACAGCATTATGCCCTTGAGGTTCTCGCCCGTGCCAAGATGCTCAATTGCAAGCCCGTCTCCACTCCCATTGATACACAGTCCAAACTCTCCGCTCATGATGGTTGCCTCCTCGAAAATCCCACTCTATACCGTAGCTTAGCCGGTGCCCTCCAATACCTCACTCTTACTCGCCCGGACCTCTCATATGCGGTTCAACAAGTGTGCTTATTCATGCATGCACCTCGTGATTCTCACATGACACTTGTCAAATGCATTCTACGGTATCTTCGTGGCACCACCCACTTTGGCTTGCAGCTGTACAAGTCCACTCCTCTCGATCTTGTGGCCTACACCGATGCTGATTGGGCCGGGTGCCCGGACACGCGCAAGTCCACGTCGGGCTTCTGTGTTTTTCTCGGTCACAACTTGCTATCTTGGTCATCCAAACGGCAAGCCACTGTTTCTCGTTCGAGAGCTGAGGCCGAGTATCGTGGCGTCGCGAACTGTGTTGCTGAGGCATGTTGGTTGCGCCAACTATTACATGAGCTCCGTCGTCCACCGACCCGTGCCACCATTGTCTATTGTGACAACGTCTCGGCCTCCTACATTGCATCCAAATCCTGTCCAACATCAGCGCACGAAACACATCGATATTGATCTGCACTTTGTACGTGACCGCGTGGCCCTCGGCGACATTCGTGTTCTCCACGTACCATCCAGCTCGCAGTTTGCAGATCTCTTCACCAAGGGGCTTCCATCACAGGTCTTCCACGAGTTCAGAACCAGCCTCAACATCCTTCCCCATGGAGTTCCGGCAGAGGGGGGTGTTAACGTGTATTATACCTGTGTAACTGTATGTACTTGTATTCCTAGTATATAGGATCATAGATCTCGCCCGGGCCTGCGTGCCACCTCCTTCGAGCTCTCTTGTAACCGCTCTAGCACTATATATGCTGTACATTGTGTGATGATGGAATGACAGATTGAATTCATCGTCCTACTAGCACAACAGCTGACGTGCTATTACCACTGGACGCCTCGACGTTCACCGCCGAGTCCCGCGCGGTGGTCGACTTCCTCGAAGTCTACTACCGCGACATCGAGAGCTACCCTGTCCGGCCCGACGTTGAGCCAGGGCGCCTCCGTACGCTTCTACCCGACATGCCACCCGAGGACGGTGAGCCGGTGGACGTGATACTGGAGGACGTACGGCGGCACATCGTCCCAGGATTGACACACTGGCAAAACCCAAACTTCTTCACCTATTTCCCGATGAACACGAGCACGGCCGGGTTCGCGGGCCAGATGCTCCCACCGGTCTCAATGTTGTACCGTTCATGTGGGTGTCAATACGCAGCGCATGTCATACGCAGCGCATATCACGGCCGCTCATCCAGACATGCAGTCCAATCAACATGGCCCACTGTGGTGTCAGCCATGCATGTATTCCACTAGCACATGATTTTCTACCTTGTGTATATCCAGCCGTATTCATTCGATGTGACCACATGCGGGACCATGGGCTATAGATTTGTTTTGTCACTAGCTCCTATGCATCGCATGCTGCCTTTTCCCTCCTGTGCTCGCCTACAGGTGGCAGGCCAACCCCACAAGCTTATCTGCTATGCACATTACCACGGGATGAGCAGATTTTTTGCGAAACGACTCGTAGTTTTTAGTTATATGATGTAGTCTGGTCAACTTTCGATTTTTTTTTAAAGCTGGCCAACTTTCGTTAACATACCATAAAGTTCTTCAGATAAAAAAAGGTAAAGTACATAACATATAATGTTTTTTTTGCGAAAGATATAAAGTTCTTCAGGATGTGGACTTTGTAGTAACACATGGATGCTTTGTTAGGCTGTGAATGAATGTATAGCTAGAAACAATAAGGATTCTGATCGCAAAGGGAAAAAAGAAACGAGGAAGAGTTAGACCCAGATTGTCATCGCGTCCAGTATCTCATAAAGTACAGTAGTTTGTAACGACAAAGTTCTTTGATCAGCTCACTAGTAGAAGAAGGGTCAAACGTGCAACACATTAGTGCCGGTTTGTATTAGAGCCGGCACTAATGTATACATTAGTGCCGGTTCGAACAGATTTGCATTAATGCCGGTTCGTGTTGAACCTCTAGTACCGGTTCGTGGCACGAACCGGTACTAAAGGGGTGGTGGCGGGCTGGCGTCAGGCCAGGGCCCCACGATCACCTTTAGTACTGGTTCGTGGCACGAACCGGCACTAAAGGTCCGTTAGTACCGGTTCGTGCCACGAACCGGTACTAAAGGGGTCAGACCTATAGTGCCGGTTCGTGCCATAAACCGGCACTATAGGGCAATTTTTGCATCCGATGGGAAAATGTAAAACGGCTATAACTTTTGCATACGATGTCGGAAAAAAACGTATAATATATCAAAAAATTCAGCACGAAAATCCGCATCCGATGGAGACAGCCTACGGCCTATTTGGAATTATTTAGAATCCTCAAATTCCAAAAGGAAAAAACAGATATGGTCAAATAATTTCAGTTTTTTTTAAAAAAAATTGGTTAAATCTGGTCAAACTACTTATTCAAGAAGTATTAATGTTACTACATAATTATTCAAGAATATTAGTGTTACTAAATAATTATTTCAATTTTTTGAATTTTGGTCAAATCTGGTCAAACTATGGTCAAACTGTGGTCAAGCTATGGTCAAACTTATTCAAGAAATATTAGCGTTACTAAATAATTACTATTTTTAGAATAATAGTTTCAAACTCAAACGGTGAAATATGTGACTTCATGCTCAAGCTAAACTCCTGAGGGTTAATAGGATTAACATCTTACTATTGTCAGGAAAACAACAAGTGCAGACTCGGAAACGAAGGAGAATAGAACCCAAAAGTTAAGCGTGCTCGGGCTAGAGTAGTGAGAGGGATGGGTGACCGGTCGGGAAGTTAGATGATTTGAAATGAGTGATCCACACTTGAGCAATTAAGAGAGGTGATTAGAGACTAAATCATCAAATAATTCGGAAAAATTAAAAATCGAAAAAAAAATCAATTTTTTTTCCAAAATTTTCAAAAAAACCTTTAGTGCCGGTTGGTAACACGAACCGGTACTAAAGGTCCCCCATACCGGGGCGCGAGCTCACGCCACGTGGTGGCACTTTAGCGCCGGTTCGTGCCGAACCGGTACTAGGGGGGGGGGGGGGCTTTAGTGACGACCTTTTAGTACCGGTTATGTAACCGGCACTAAAGGCCCTTACGAACCGGCGCTAAAGCTCCGTTTTCTACTAGTGGCTGTCCGTTGTGTTCTAGTATCCATGCAGATGTCTCCCACGGCCACCCTACCACCATACCACCCTTGTATCATCTCATATTAAATTGTAAAGCGTATTTGTGACTGATGTGCATCTCGTCCATCCCGTGGTGTATTGGTCAGTGCCTATATGCACCATCACTGTGCATGTCATAGACAGTACAGTGCTTCAAAATTAAAATGTTGCTGCATGCCTCTAATTATGCTTGGTCGTTCAAATTAGCATTATTTTTTTGCAAAATCAAATTTAAAATTATTTTTTGAAAACGAGCACACTCAATTCATATCGGGCTCTTTCCGCAAAAGAAAAAAAATTCATATCGGGCTGATCATAAAATTAAAACATTTTTCTGAAAACGTTCTATGTGCGACACAACCAAATTCTTGAACCCATACTCAAGTCGAAAAAAATGCATCAATAATGCTCTCTGTATGACAACACCGAACACTGGAATTTATTTAAAACAGTGTGTCCATGACTAAACTTGCTGAAGTCATTTGGTTTCGGGGACTTAAGATTGGGGCACATTTAAACAAAACTTGTTATAGGATTACGAACATGTTCGTAAATTCCACAAAAACAACATGCCAACCCCTCGATCCGAAGGAAAGACGAGGAGCTTGTAATATCGTACACGTCGCATCCCAGAAATAGGCATACTATCTAATTCATCATAAAACAATCTAACTTTGCATACCTCAATTGGTGCATTTATATATAGGCTTACAAACCATGACCCAAGGATAAAGATCTCGGACTCACTCACGAATAATAAGTATATCTAAAACACAGTTAAAAATTTAACTGAAGTAAACCGATCTCAGCACATCTTTCAATGTAGTGACCCAACCCCAAAATGGCCAAGTCTCGGTGTATCTGTACCATCCCAAGATCATATTGGCACACATAGTACATCGATAAAAATTCACAGCTGATTTATTACACAAATCTCATATCGAGTCTTTATTACATCAGAATAAATTCGGCCGAAGGCCAACTAATGTGGAAGCATGGACGAAAAGCGAGTCCATCCAACTCCAAAGGGCAATCACCGAGCGTGGATCGCAGCCTCACTCCTGGTCGGAATAATTCTCTGCAACATAAGACGTTGGAGCTGTGTAGGTCAGCATTTTGAATATGCCAGCAAGTCATAGAGGGAAAAAATAAAATGCTATCTCTATATGCAATTTTGGTTGTGGGGCTCTAAGTTTAAGTTTTTGCGAAAAACATTTTTTTCCCTACAACAAAAGGACTTGCTTGCAATTTACTACAAAATATTTGTTGTTATTGAGGTGGTCCCGCCAACGTCTCATACCCGAAACATTAATAACCCAACAATTAATTAATTATGATTGGTGTCGAGAGTTCCGTATAAATCCAATTCCAGAGGCTCAGATGTCTGTAACCAGGGACACGGCTAATTGATTAGATTTCCACTCTGTAGAGTCTTGTGCACTTTACCCGCAAGAATCGTTCTCTCCTTTATGTCCTCGCACTGCATGCAGACATACGTTCCTGGTCATGTATATCTTGGCTAACTTAGCACTGGTATATGTGGTCTTCACAAGAATGAAATGAGCTACCTTGGTCAAGCGATCAACCACTACCCAGATGGAAGCATAACCTGAACGAGTCCTGGGTAATCCTGTGATAAAATCCATCCCAAGTTTTTAGCATTTCCACTCGGGAATCAGCAAAGTTGAAGTAACCCTGCTGTTTCTGATGTTCTACATTTGCTCGCTGACAAACATCACATACTGCTACATACTCGGCAATATCCTTCTTCATATCTGCCCACCAGCAAGTTTCCTTCAAGTCCAGATACATCTTGGTGATCCTAGGTGTATGGAGTACGGTGAATCATGGGCCTCCTGAAAGTGCAAGTAATCCCCGGGTGGTCCGAGATGAGTTCGGCGGAAACCTAACCCTAAGATTTTTTGCATCATCTATTCTAATGGAATTTTTCGGTGGATAGAATTATATCATTAGTGGAAATAAATTAGGTAATGAATTTTGTGCAAGAATCAGAGTTAAGGAAAGCACAAAGGGGTCAAATCTGTACCCTAACTTAGCGACGGATTTGCTACGGTGGCAACAGCGTTGAGAATCCCGTTGACGGTGACGAAGACCAGCGGCATGAGGCACTGGTGACGACGGCGATGATTCGGAGACCAAGGGGGCGACAGAGCTGGGAGGCGCTATCGAGTGGTTTGGAGGAATTTCCAAATTTTCAACCCGCGGTATATATACACAGTCACTCTCGGTGGGACCGACATGATCAACTCGGTGGGACCGATGTGCTAGGGCTAGGGCAAAACCTCATCTTGGTGAGACCAATTGCATGAACTCGGTGAGAGCGATTTCAGTAATGAGAAAATAGAGAGTTGGTCAGGCAAACTCGGTGGGACCGATCGCTCATTTCGGTGAGACCGAAACGTTACAAAGGGAAACAGAGAGTTTGCAATGCGAACTCGGTGGGACCGATCGCTCATTTCAGTGAAACCGAAACATTAGGAAGGGAAACAAAGAGTTTGCAATGCCATCTCGGTGAGCCCGAGATCCGTATGGTGAGGCCAAATTGTCTAGGGTTTCTGGCAGTGGCTATGTCAACTGAACTCGGTGGCGTCAGATAGATCAAATCGGTGGGGCCGAGTTTGACTTTGGGTTTTTGACATATGTGGAGATGAGAAAGTGGTTGAGGGTTTTGGAGCAATATCACTAAGCACTTTGAGCAAGTAGACCATTAAGCAACCACTCATGCCCTTTTAATAGTATTGGCTTTCCTATGGACTTAATGTGATCTTGGATCACTAAAATGAAAATGAAGAGTCTTGAGCTTTTGCCAATCTTTGTCCTTAGCATTTTCAGGGGCCCACATCTCTACTCCATGCCATGCCAATCATTGAACTTTCTGAAATATTTAACTTGAATGGATATTGGTTCAATGAGCTATATGTTGTTATGAATTACGAAAACCACTCGGGGATTAGTTGCACTTTCACCTCCTGAAGTATTAACTTACTGATCTCTGGATTATTGGGTACATAGATGCGATCCTCAAACCATATGGTTCCTTGTTCATCCTCACGAAAACCCTTAGACTGAATATCTAGGGCGGCAACAAATCCTCTCGGAACTATCTCCAACCGAAGATCTTTGAGATCATCACATAAGTCATGCGGTAATCCTCCTGCTATGAGGGTGTTCACATAGCACGGCTCATTGCATCTGCTACAACATTTGCTTTCCCTAGGTGATAGTGTAATCTCATGTCATAATCCTTGATCAACTTCTCCTCTGCCTGAGGTTCAAATCCTTCTGCGTGAAAATATATTTGAAGCTCTTATGATCCGTGTAAACATCACAACTGTTTTTGACAAGGAAATTTCTCCAGGTCTTGAGCACATGCACTACGGCTGCTAACTCCAAATCATGTGTGGCATAATTCATCTCGTGAGGCCATAGCTATCTGGAGGTATAAATTACAACTGTTCCTTCCTGCATGAGCACACCTTCGAGTCCTTGACGAGAAGCGTCACAATATACCTAGTAATCCTTGCATACATTTGACAAAATTAGCATTGGGGCTGTAACCAAACGTTTCTTCATCTCCTGAAAACTAGCTTCACAATCCTCGGTCCAATTGTACTTAGTTTCCTCCTTCAACAACTCAGTCATGGGCTTAGCAATCTTGGATAAATTCTAAAATAGACCTTCGATAATAACCTGCAAGTTCTTGACTAAGGTGGACGACTTCCATTTGGTGACTGCTTCAACCTTGGTGGGGTCGCCTGCTATTCCTTCTCCTGAAATAACATGTCTGAGGAATCTGACTTCCTTCAACCGAAATTCACATTTGTTGAACTTGGCATATGACTGATGTTCTCGGAGTTTCTCCGAAAGTAGACGCAAGTGTTCCTTGTGTTCTTCCTTGCTCTTGGAGAAAACCAATATGTCGTCGATGAACGCCACGACAAACTTGTCCAGATATTCGATGAATGCCTTATTCATCATACTCATAACATATCAGTGGCATTAGTCAATCCAAATGACATGAACGTATACTCGTATAGATCGTACCTTGTGGTGAAAGCTTTTGGGTATATCATGTTCATGAATATTCAACTAATGATACCCTAATCGATGATCAGTCTTGGAGAATACTCTGGCTCCAACCAGCTGATCAAACAAATCATAAATCATCTGCAGAGGGCACTTTACGGTCACTTCGTTCAACGAACGACAATCCAGAACCATCCTCAAGGATTTATCCTTCTTCTCCACCAACAGAACTGGGGCTCCCCAAGGTGACGAGCTTGGGCGAATATATCCTTTCTCCAATAGCTCATTAATCTGCTTCTTGATTTCTTCCAAATCATTAGGGGGCATCCGATAAGGTCTCTTCGATATTGGGGCTTTGCATGGTAATAATCAATTTCTCTGTCCTGTGGAATTGCTGGCAATTCCTCTAGGAATACATCGGGAAAATCTTGCACTACTGGCACTTCCTCCTGAACAACTCCCGTGAGTAAATTTACTCGAGTATTCTTAGGTATGTGCATGGATACATACTTGATCCTCTTCTGCTCTGGGATGGTGAGCAAATTATCTTGCGGGCACAGTCAATGTTCCCTTCATACTTTGTCAACCAATCCATGCCTAGAATTACGCCCAATCCCTGTGACTCCAATACAATGAGGCCTACGGGAAACTCAGGTTTTCCGATGCTGAGGTTCAAGTGACAACCTAAGCCCGGCCGTCATCTCACCTCCTAGGGAACTGACCTGAAGAGGGATCCTAAGGGTTCTAGTTGGGCAACCCATACTTTTCTACAACTACCCTTGATATGAATGAATGTGATGCACTAGAATCAAAAAGTACCAATATTGGACGTGAATTTAACTAGAACTTACCAACAACTGTCTCTGCCTGATCGTAAACCTCCTCCACATCAATGTGGTTCACATGAGCACGGATAAAAGGATTGGGCTTCTTGGTTCCTGAGTTTCCATTGCCGTTGTCGCTTCCATTTCCCCGCTTGGCCTCCGGACAATCGGTGGCGTAATGTCTCGTCTTCTTGCACTTGAAGCAGGTGATATGACTCAGATCTTTCTAAGACGGAGCCAGACGGTGCTAACTGCCATTGCCTTCATTGCCCGTCTTGGAGTTGCCGTGGCTGTGATGGTTGTTCCCATTTCCTCCAGTGGGAGGATTATATTTAAACCACTTCTCCTTAGGGAGATCAACGTGAGTAGCAAAAGATTCACAAAAAAGCAGCTACTATCTCAGAGTCAAGTCCATATTTAGCGCTAAATCCACGAAAAGCATCGGTATCCATAAAAGATTTAACACAATCAAACTTAGGTGTCATACCTGACTCCTTACCATCGTCGGAACCCCAATCTTCAGACTTGCGTTTAATTCTTTCCAATAAATCCCACTTGAATTCAGTAGTCTTCAGCATATAAGAACCAGCACAGGAAGTATCGAGCATGGTGTGATCATTGAGAGAAAGCCGAGCATAAATTTTTAAAATAATCATTTCTCTTGAGAGCTCATGAGTGGGGCATGAATATAACATTGACTTAAGTCTCCCCCAAGCTTGAGCGATACTCTCTCCTTCGCGAGGCCAAAAATTATTTATGTAATTACGATCACAATGAACAAGATGCATAGGATAGAACTTCTGGTGAAATTCCAGCTTCAATCGTTTATAATTCCAAGATCCTGTATCATCACCTAGCCTATACCATGTCAATGCATCTCCCTTCAAAGATAAAGGGAGGACCTTTCTTTTGACAACATCATCGGGAATATCTGCAAGCTTAAATAATCCACAAACTTCATCCACAAAGATAAGGTGTAAATCGGGATGCAATGTTCCATCTCCTGCAAAGGGATTAGCTAGCAGTTTCTCTATCATACCCGAAGGAATCTCAAAGTAAACATTTTCAGTAGATTCAGTAGGTTGAGGAGCAACTCTTTGCTCTACTGGTCGGGGCGAAGATACCCCAAACAAACCCCTCAAAGGATTAGTTTCCATAGCAACAAGTGACAGAAAATTTGAGCACACTTTATAAATGTTTCCTTACCAAGTTCCACTGACCAAAGGTGCTTCACTCCCCGGCAACGGCGCCAAAAAAGAGTCTTGATGACCCACAAGTATAGGGGAACTATCGTAGTCCTTTCGATAAGTAAGAGTGTTGAACCCAACGAGGAGCAGAAGGAAATGACAAGCGATTTTCAGTAAGGTATTCTCTGCAAGCACTGAAATTGTAGGTAACAGATATTTTCGTGATAAGATAATTTGTTACGGGTAACAAGCAAAGAAAGTAAATAAGGTGCAGCAAGGTGGCCCAATCCTTTTTGTAGCAAAGGACAAGCCTGGACAATTTTTTATAATGAGAAAAGTGCTCCCGAGGACACATGGGAATTATCGTCAAGCTAGTTTTCATCACGCTCATATGATTCGCGTTCGGTACTTTGATAATTTGATATGTGGGTGGACCGGTGCGTGGGTACTGCCCTTTCTTGGACAAGCATCCCACTTATGATTAACCCCTATTGAAAGCATACGCAACTACAAAAGAAGTATTAAGGTAAACCTAACCATAGCATGAAACTAGTGGATCCAAATCAGCCCCTTACGAAGCAACGCATAAACTAGGGTTTAAGCTTCTGTCACTCTAGCAACCCATCATCTACTTATTACTTCCCAATGCCTTCCTCTATGCCCAAATAATGGTGAAGTGTCATGTAGTCGACATTCACATAAAACCACTAGAGGAGAGACAACATACATCTCATCAAAATATCGAACGAATACCAAATTCACATGACTACTGATAGCAAGACTTCACCCATGTCCTCAGGAACAAACGTAACTACTCACAAAGCATATTCATGTTCATGATCACAGGAGTATTAATATGCATTAAGGATCTGAACATATGATCTTCCACCAACTAAACCAATTAGCATCAACTACAAGGAGTAATCAACACTACTAGCAACCCACAGGTACCAATTTGTGGTTTTGGTACAAGATTGGATACAAGAGATGAACTAGGGTTTTGAGAGGAGATGGTGCTGGTGAAGATGTTGATGGAGATTGACCCCCTCCCGATGAGAGGATCGTTGGTGATGACGATGGTGATGATTTCCCCCTCCCGGAGGGAAGTTTCCCCGGCAGAACAGCTCCGCCGGAGCCCTACATTGGTTCCGCCAAGGTTCCGCCTCGTGGCGGCGGAGTTTCGTCTCGTAAGCTTGCTTATGATTTTTTTTCCAGGGTAAGAGGCTTCATATAGCAGAAGATGGGCACCGAAGGGCCAACAGGGGGCCCAGGAGACAGGGGGGCGCGCCCAGTAGGGGGGGGCGCCCCATCCTCCTGGCCAGGGTGTGAGCCCCTTCTGGTATTTTCTTCGCTCAATAATTCTTATTAATTCCAAAAGTGACATCCATGGAGTTTCAGGATTTTTGGAGTTGTGCAGAATAGGTTTCCAATATTTGCTCCTTTTCCGGCCAGAATCCCAGCTGCCGGCATTCTCCCTCTTCATGATAAACCTTGTAAAATAAGAGAGAATAGCCATAAGTATTGTGACATAACGTGTAATAACAACCCATAATGCAATAAATATTGATATAAAAGCATGATGCAAAATGGACGTATCAGAGGCGCGCCTACCCAGCAGGGCACGCCGAGCAGGCTTGTGGGTCCCCTGGACCCCTTCCTGATCTAATTGTAGCGCGCCATCTCCCCGAGAAAAAAAATCAGAAAGTTCCCTTGCGTTTTATGATACAGAGCCGCTGCCAACTCCCGTTCTTCATCAGAAGCCCTGACTTGGAGTCCCTTCGTGGCTCCGGAGGGAGGGACTCGCCATCGTCGTCATCACCAACCCTTCTCTATCAACAATTTCATGATGCTCACAGTCATATGTGAGTAATCCCCTTGTAGGCATACTGGAGGTAGATGGAGATGGATGAGATTTCATATGCAATAATGTCAATTTGTTAGGACAACATAGTGGATATTAGGGATCAAGCCGTAACAAATTGACATGATTTGTTCTTAGATTGATGTTGGTATGACTTTGTTATGCTTAATGCTTGTCACTAGGGCCCGAGAGCCATGATTTCAGATCTGAACATGTTATGCTTTCATGAATATATTTGTGTTCTTAATCTTACCTGCAAGTTGTATGCACTTGTTATCGTTCTGAACCTTAGACCCCCAAGGTGACGCTGATTGGGACATCGACAAGGATGCCTTTAACTTGAGGAGCTCATCTATCATCATGTGTTAATGCTTTGTTCTGGTTCTCTATTAAAAGGAATGCCTTATTTACCCTTAGTTTCCATTAGGACCCCGCTGCCACGGGAGGGTAGGAAAAAAATATCATTCAAGTTCTTACCGTGAGCACATATAACTATATACGGAATACATGCCTACATATGATTGATGAATTGGAGCTATTGTGTATCGCTCTAGGTTGTGACAGTTACATATTGAATTTCATCCGGTTACCATCGCTACTCCATGCCTACCCTTTATTGTATTGTCTTTGCTAAAGTTACCACTACAACTGTTCTGCAAACTTGTTACTATTGCTGCTGCTACCGTTACTTTATCACTATTTCTATGACTGCTATCATATTACCGTGATACTAATAATTTGCTGCTAGAAAAGTTATCTCTCAGGTGTTGTTGAATTGACAGCTCAACTGTTAAGGCTTATAAATATTTTTTGGCTCCTCTTGTGTTGAATCAATACATTTGGGTGAAATACTACCCTCAAATACTGTCGTGGTCCCTTATACTTGTGGGTCATCAATTGACGGTACATGAAAGATGCTCTGGTTACTTGTGTGCCATTTCTTTGTTAATTCTCATTTTGTCAAAGGTTGAGTTGATGCTCAATTCTGAATACAAGTCTTTTGTAATGTATATTCAGTTTGGCATGTCAGTGTTAAACTACGGTTGAGACGGTTATGTATTGGATTTAAATCCACGATTACGTATTGAGTTTAAATTGGTTTCAGTTCAAATCACACTGGGTTCAGTTTTGGTTGGGTTGAAAATAATATTAAATGGGTCCAGTTGGGGTTGGGCTGAGAGAGACATGTGTATGTGCATGGTTGACGTATGGTTCAGTTTTGAAACCATTCTCAAATTTAAATATTTTGCACTGTTGCTTTGAAAATCTGGTCTGATATCATCTCCAATTTTAAAATCAGCTTTTCATTATTTATCTTTTATACTTTCTTGTTTCTCTTCATTCACATTGGACAGGGATGTATATCTAGCATGAAACAACATTAACCCATCCCATCAGTGAAACCATAAGAGGACAATCATATAGACTATAAACTCTGAGAGTGTAAGATTGATCAATTAAAACTAAACTTCAATCTACATATGAGATCTTTAGCTCATCTAAGAATGTTGACAGGACGAATACCTGAGAAAGATATAGATTATTTTAGTATTTTTTCTACCAATGCCGCTCATATTAGAAGGACTAACTTTTGAGTGCAAAATTTGTAAGCATAATTGGTCTCATAGCTTGTCATAATTATGCGTGCCGATGGAGTGTAATGATGATAGAATAAAATAATATGGAATTTTGAGATATCAAAATCATAGTAATCCTTCTCATCCCCCCCCCCCCCCCCCCCCTCTAAAAAGGATAGATTAGCTCCATGACCTAACACATTGACACTATGGTGCTTATGCGATTTGGTGTTTTCACAGACACCAATTTTTTGGTTCACCTAGTCCAAAATTTTGGGAAAAACAATATTGTTGTAGTACTGTTAAAATTCCGACGTCATATTTTTAACCATGGCAAATCAAACATTTTTCATGTCAAATTATGTTGTCATGAGGATGACAATTTTGCGCATAGGTTGCATTAAATGCCGACCAAAAAATTGTAGCATAGCTCGCTCCTGCATATCGCCCATTAAGTGTTAATGATAACCATTGAGTGCGGCCGTGTATATATGGAGATCTTTTTGTAGGATCATATATGATGATTTGTACGCAACAGCTGGTGGTGATATATGTGTTGGACATCTAAATGCCCTTTTCATTACTTTTTGGGAAATTAGACCTAATAAAGTTTATTTTTCGAAGCGAACCAACCTGTGGTTGGATGGTTATAGGGACCGTGGTATCCCAGTCCACTAGGGAGTCCTGGTGCTCGCATTTATTCCTGAAGATGATATGCCGGCTCAATCTTTCGGAGGTGCTCATAGGGGTAGAGTGTGCGTGTGTGCGTTCATAGGGGTGAGTGTATGCGCGTGTATATGAGCGCTTGCGTCTGTATCCGCTTTTCATCGGACGACCCACAACAACCTACTATAGGATAGTTTTTTTGGCAACATCATCCTTGTTGTAAACCGACCAGGGGAGGGTAGGCCCATTGCCGGCGTGAGGTGGCTCCATGGCCAGGCGTGGTAGGAAGCCGAGCTGGGATGGTTTCGGAGATCTGCAGATGAGAGAGGAAGGTGAGAGAGAAAGAGTGAGAGGAGAAGAAGAACTATAAGGGTGTGGGTGATGCTCCAGCGAGCTCGCCGGCCGGCGCGACGGGCGGCGGAGGTTGATGGCGCTCGGGACGGGAGCTCGGTGTGGATGTGCTTACAATTGGCAGGGACGATGGCGACAGAGGTCCCCAACAACGGCCGCCTCCTGGTCTTAGATCCACGAGCGGAGATTCTTTCTGCAACGAAGGTGCTTTCTACAACAAAGGTCCTATTGCAATTGCAATTGCGACGAGGGAAATAGAGAATATGAACACGTACAGACCATTGACATGGTGAACATCATAGATCAGATCCAAATCAGTCTCTTTCAAAAATCAATCCGCCGACTCGTGCAGCATGCCCCTTATATTTCACACGGTTCTCAAATCTTCTTTGTTTTGCCCCTTATACGCTTCACACGGTTCTCAAATCTTATGTGTTCCAAAAAAAAAAAAACTTCTTTGTTTGCCTTGCAAATTGAGTCGGAATCGAACAGTCAATCCAAGCCCTAAATTTCCCCATCGCCCAGCCCCAATAACACCATCGCGCCCAAACCCTCAAGCCACCAAGCCATGGCCAGGCCGCCGCTCTGAGCCTTCGAGGACGAGCCGTGCGCGTTTGAGGGGGAGAAGGAGTTGCATCCGCAGAGAAGGACGGCTGGCCGGCTGGGTCATCACTGCTCCTGCCGTGCAAGAAAGGAAGGAAGTCTCGAAGGTGAGAAGGAAAATCTCATCTTCTTCTCGGTGCTTTTCTCGTGTTACGTACGCCTGTTAATTTCCATACTATTCTCGATCGCGCCGCCCGCCGCCACCGTGCAATCCAACCGGACCCCCCACCTTCATTTCCTGCTCGGACGGTGTGCCAGCGGGCGATGGCGCTGGTGCCGAACCCAAGCCAACCGGGCCTCCGGATCTACGAGCCGAGTTTCTCCTACTGGTACCCTTCGCTGGAGCAAGACTCCGAGTCCAGATCTCATCTGCTGCACAAGATCGGCGCCTTCTACCGCAAGGCACGGAAGCGGCTCCCGCGCCACCGGCCCCAGGGCCTCTGCGTCGGCCTCCTCGACCCCGTCTCCAACATCGTGATCAACAGTCTCATCACCTCCTGCAAGCGCAAGCGCGACGGTGGATCCAGTTGCTGCAAGGGTGTGCAAGACGACCTGGAGCGCCGCTCGCTTGACGCCCTGGTGGCGTTCCTCACCCGCTTGTTCCCCAACCTACCCGAGAGCCTGGCCGTGCACTACCTGCGCCTCGCCGACGCCGACGCCCTAGTCGCCGCCCGAGTCATCGTGTCGCACCATGGCATGAAGAGGTTTGATGACTCGGAGCCAGCCGTCCTGGACATGGCCCCCATCAAGTGTGCCGCACTGGCTGTCGGGTACCCCGACCCCGACCGCCTCGTCCATGCCTGGCGCAACATCTCCGGCCGCATTGACGACACTCTGCACCTCCTCGCCATGTTGCACAAACCATCGTCCGACCGCTCCCATGGCACTAGCAAGCTCGCCAGGATGCTTAAGACACCACCATCCCACCGCTCCTGCATCATTAGCAAGCTCACTAGGATGCTTAACAACGGACCATCGCCCGGCTGTGAAAAAGACATATGGTGGGCATGG
Source organism: Triticum timopheevii (assembly GCA_963921465.1). NCBI lineage: Eukaryota > Viridiplantae > Streptophyta > Magnoliopsida > Poales > Poaceae > Triticum > Triticum timopheevii. Next base: position 12,701,209 of record OY997272.1, on the reverse strand, counting down.
CGGCTCGCGGCTTCTCGTCGCAGTCGTCCCTGCAGCGACCCGTACCTGCACACCGGCTTGCTCAGCCGGACGCTCCAGGACGCCATCCACGGTTTTTACCTCCAGGCCCTCGCCCGGTTGCCAGCAGGCTCTAGCTTCCACCGCAGCCTGCTCAAGGCCGGCTACTGCTACGGCCCTCTTGATCCCATCTCAAACATCATCGTCAACACCATCTGGTATGACACTGCATTCCCACCTACCATGAAACTCGAGCTGGACCTGGATGTGATCGGCACGCAGGGTCTCCACCGGGTGGAGAACCGCTCCTTGTATGGCCTGGCCTCCTTCCTCTGCACACGCTATCATCGCTTCGATTTCCATCAAGCTCTTCAATGCCTGGTCCAGGCAGATGCCAACCTTGTGCTCGCCGATCCCAACCTTGATCCTTCCACTCGCTCTGCCCCATCCTTTGGAATGGGGGGAACTGTGCTGATGAGGTGCCGACTAGCTTCTTCCCCCCTTTGCAGTGTTGTTGAAGCTCAAGGCCCCCCAGACACCAGTCTAGAGGAAGCCTTCTTGGCCGCCGCGACTGCAGCCTCTCACCCCAACCCGGATGCCCAAGTAAAGCTTCTCACATCATGTAAGGCGATGTTAGAATCTGCCTTGCCTCTGCTGCAGCATGGCTCTGACAAGCTCTCTTATCAAGATGTTAAGCGGCTTGCCATGTTGCTGTGTCCCGAATCTGCCCATGACTGTGAGAGGGCATTTCTCCCACTCCCCCTCACGGTTTACCCCCGTGCAAAGCTAGCAGGCATGTATACAAGAATCTCCAAGAAGGTCAATGCTCTGCTGAATGCATATGCTCAGATGCCAAATGGGGTAGGTTCTGATGTGCTTGTTGTTGGTTATTGCTAACATTTCTCATCTACTGCTATATGCTCACTAAATGTCGAATTGCAGGATCCAAAATTCGAGCTTCATACGATTTGTGGTGTGAATGATCGTGTCTGCGGCCCTACTTCCTTTCCTCCTAAGTATGGCCACTCTCATGTCAATTTCGTGGCTACTCCCAAAAGCACTTGTGGTGGTGCTGCGGCTTTGTTTTTTGCTGAAATTAGCAACAATGACCAAGACGACGAGTCCTTATGTTGCCATGTTGCTCTGCCTCCGCCATGTGCTGGTATGCTATAACCAAACCATATGCCAATATTTTTTTCCTGTGTCCTATCTGGTATATCTTGCTCTAAATGTTATATGCAAAGTCCGAAGCACCATGATGCATCTTTACCATAGCTTACAATTTGATTGTTTTATTATTCCGTCAGCCTAAACCCTCTTATCCAGATTAAAAAATAAAAGGGAGGTCATTAGAGAAAAAGAATTGTCGAGGATAAACATAATTGAATGCCTTTACTTGAATATCTACATGTTTATAGGTTTGTTAACTCAAACATTTCGATCAAGCAGCCTGCCATAGTGATCAACATGTAGCTGGATGATCCCTTCATCACCGTGCTCATTTACTCATTCAACAAAATAATAATAATGGTTTAGAAGCAGCTAGTCGGCCATCCATGCATCGTTTCTATAGGCATTATGTATGGTTTCTGTCAACATTCTAAGGCTCCATGTTTGGCAAAGCATGAAAACTGCATAGCATTTCAATTTTGATATTTTTCTATGCACATGTAGTTTATGATGTAACCTTCAATATTAATTATCTCATGTGTTGGCAGCACAAATTCGGTGTCTTTATTGTGAGTACATTGGGACTAGAATTGTGCATCCAGTCGGGATAGATTTCCATGGGCGTGAGTCGGAGTTTGAGAAGATGGCCTGCGGAAAAGACCACCGTAACGGTGACTATGTTCCTCCATGGAGGGCACCATACTACAGCAACTCGCAAATCATCAACAATAGGCGTGGCTTCACAGAGAATGTTTATGGCAGAGAGAAAGAAGATAGCCTCTATGATGACTTGGATGAGCACAAGAGTGTGGATCTGGGGTCCATGAGTATTCGACAAATATTTTTAGAAATCTAGAATTCTGTCAAAGCCACACAAGAGGGAGTATGATGTGTAGTTCTGTGACTATATGCAAGACAATTAAAGTTTATGTTGTCTCAGAGGTAGGATAGTACTCGTGAAATCTAACAAGGTGGTTAATGTACTACTAGAATATCCTATGATGTGTGTTAGTAATGGGATTTGAATGATGTGTGTTAGTGATGCTATTTGAGTGTGGGAACTGCAGTCTAATCTGAAATATGTAACTGCTTCAGTTAGTAATCACATGGTGCTGCATCTTTGTTCATGACTTGACGTCAACCCTGTGCTTCATTAGCAATCCTTCAATTTATTTATCTGCAGTTTTGGAGGCTTCAAATGTTTCATCTTGTTTTTTGATTAGTGAGCTTTGAGTGCATGATTGTTGCAAACGTTATCATCTTGAACCGCTCCTTGCATGGCCTGGCCTCCTTCCTCTGCACACGTTATCATCGCTTCGATTTCCATCAACCTGCGCGATAATCACATGGTGCTGCATCTTTGTTCATGACTTGACGTCAACCCTGTGCTTCATTAGCAATCCTTCAATTTATTTATTTGCAGTTTTGGAGGCTTGAAATGTTTCATCTTGTTTTTTGATTAGTGAGCTTTGAGTGCATGATTGTTGCGAATGTTATCATCTTGAACCGCTCCTTGTATGGCCTGGCCTCCTTCCTCTGCACACGTTATCATCGCTTCGATTTCCATCAACCTGCGCGATGCCTGCTCTAGGCAGATGCCAACCTTTCCAATGTTGTTGAAGCCCAAGACCCCCCCAGACACTAGTCTCGAGGAAGCCTTCTTCGCCGCCGAGACCGCAGCGTTTCACCCAACCCGAAAGCCCAGGTAAAATTTCTCACTTCATGTAAGGCGATGCTCGAGCCCGCCTTGCCTCTTCTGCAGTGTGGCCTGACAAGCTCTCCTCTCAAGATGTTAAGCGTCTCGCCATGTTGTTGTGTCCCGAATCTTCCCATGACCGCGAGATGGCATTTCTCCCACTCCCCCTCACAGTTTACCCCCATGCAAAGCTAGCAGGCATGTATACAAGAATCTCCACGAAGGTCAATGCTTTGCTCAATGCATATGGTCAGATGCCAAATGGGGTAGGTTTGATGTTCTTGTTGTTGGTTATTGCTAACATTTCTCATCTACTGGTATATTCTCACCAAATGTCGAATTACAGGATCCCGAATTTGAGCTTCATACTATTTGTGGTGTGAATGATTGTGTCTGCGGCCCTACTTCCTTTCATCGTAAGTATGGCCACGCTCACGTCAATTTCGTGGCTACTCCCAAAATCCCTTGTGCTGGTGCTCCGGCTTTGTTTTTTTTTCTGAAATTAAGAAAAAGGCTTTCGCCCCGCTATATAGATATATCAACCGCCCGAACAACAAAGAGTCCAATGCTGGGGCAAATTACACAAGCATGCCCAAAAGAAACGAAAGAGAAAGAAGAGAGAAGATAATGTTAACAGCATCAGATCGACGAAAACGATGATAACCCGAAACCGTTGCGCCCACCGGAGATGTACCACCTCAGTCCAGGCACCTCAAACCACCACATACCAAGCAACACCTTCAGGAAGGAACACGACGATGATGACGCTCCTGCCCGGACAGGTCCTAGGGTTTCCCCCGATACGCGGAGGGGCGTGGGGAAGGGGAAGACCCGACACCCTTCAGGAAGGAACGATGGCGCACGGGCGTCACCGTGTCGGTGCCGACAACCGGCACGGATTTCTGCCATCTGCCAAACACCCACAACCCTGAACGGTCCGACGCGCACCACAAGACAAGCCACCCACGAACGTGCGCCACCGCGGTCTTGCCATCATCACCGCCGCCTCAGCATGGTCATCGAAGCGAGACCGCGAGGACGTGAGGGAGCAGCCGGGAACGAGAAGCGGCAACAACAACAGCCACGCCGGAGGAGACAACCTCCACCTCCATCGGCGGTCACCGACCGGACGCGGCAAGGGGAGCGTACAAGGCCCTCGAGGCCCGGCCGAGCCCAAAAGGGGCTCGTGAAGCACCCGTCGCCGAGCTGCAGAGACGAGCCGCGCCACCACCACCCCCGCTGGAGCCGCCATAGGGGAGACCGAGTCAGGCCCGCCCAGACCTAGATGAGGCCCAAAAGGGCCCAGATCTGGGCCGGGAGGGCGACGCCACCATCCACCGCGCCGGCCCGCCGCCAAGTGGCCGCGCCGCCGCCTCTAGGCCACCCGAAGCTGCGCCGCCAGGAGCAGCCGCCGCTGCCGGAACCACCATCGACCGAGGAGCACCGCCGCAGGACGCCACCACCCGAGCCATGGCACCGCGCGCGGGGAAGGGAAGGCCGCTGTCGTCGCCAACACCACGCGGGCAGGGCCCGGTGGCGCAGGCCGGCGGTGGCGGGAGGAGGGGAAGGGGAGGTGAAGGCGCTGGGGGCGGGAAGATGGGCCCCCGGTCGCTTCGCTCGGGGAGGCGACGCGGGGGGCGGGGGCCGGGAGGGAGGGAGGAAGGGGGGCGCGCTGCCGGCGGACGGAGGCGCGGGAGGGGAGGGGAGGGCGGCCGCCGGCGACGAACGCGTGGGAGGAACCCTAGGCATGGGCCTCGGCCGCTCCTCAGCAATGTCCTTTTGCTGAAATTAGCAACAATGACCAAGACGACGAGTCCTTCTGTTGCTCTGACTCTGGCATGTGCTGGTATGTTATAACCAACCGTATGCCAATATTTTATCCCCATGTTCTATCTAGTATATCTTGTTGTAAATGTTAGGCCCCTCCCAATGCTCCACCTTGTACAGGTGCTAAGCTTGCCAACTAAGCAAAAAATCTGATGTGGCATGCTAGTTAAGAAGAGAGAGAGTAGTATGGTGACCCCAGTAAGAAACGGTGCTAAACACGTGTACCTAGGTGGAAGCACAGTTCTGAGTCTACAACTAATTAAATGCATGAAGCTTAGCACCCAAAAGCTTAGCACCTTTGCATTGGGGACTTGAGTTGCTAAGGCATTTAATATACTTAGCACCATATCTAAGCACCTTTGCATTGGGAGAGGTCTTATATACAGCACAGAGTCTGAAGCAGCATGATGCATCTTTACCATAACTGACTACTTGATTGTTTTATTATTCCATCAACCTATACCTTCTTATTCAGAGTAAAATTAAAAGGGGATCAGTCAAGAAAAAGAAGTATCGAGGATAAATAAAATTGAATGCCTTTACTTGAATATCTCCATGTTTATAGGTAGGTCAAGTCAAACATTTGATCAATCAGCGTGCCATAGTGATCAACATGTAGCTGGATGATCCCTTCACCATCGTACTCATTTCCTTGTTCAACAAAATAATAATAGTGGTTTAAAAGCAGCTATCTCGGCCATCCACGCACCCTTTCTATAGGCATTACACATGGTTTATGTCAACATTCTAAGGCTTCATGTTTGGCGAAGCTTGAAAACCACATAGCATTTCATTTTTGATATTTTTGTGCGCACACGCAGTTTTATGATGTAACCTTCAATATATATTAATTATCTCATGTGTTGGCAGCACAAATTCGGTGCCTTTACTGTGAGTACATGTGGAGTAGAATTGTGCATCCAGCCAGGATAGATTTCCGTGGGCATGAGTCGGAGTTTGAGAAGATGGCCCGCCAAAAAGACCCCCATAATGGTGACTATGTTTCTCCATGGACAGTGCCATACTACTACAACTCGCAGATCATCAACCATAGGTGCGCCTTGGCAGAGAACGTTTATGGCAGGGAGAAAGAAGATAGCCTCTATGATGACTTGGATGTGCACAAGAGTGTGGATCTGGTGTCCATGAGTATCCGCAAAATACTTTTATTTGAAATCTAGAGTTCTGTGAAATCTACACAAGAGAGAGTATGATGTGTAGTTCTCTGTGACTATCTGTGCAAGACAAGTTAAGTTTATGTTGTCTTAGAGGTAGGATAGTGCTCGTGAAATCAAACAAGTGGTTAATGTACTATTAGAATATCCTATGATGTATGCTAGTAATGGTATTCGAATGATGTGTGTTAGTGATGCTATTAGAGTGTGGGAACTGCAGTTTAATCTGTACTATGTATCTGCTTCGGTTAGCAATCACGCGGTGCTGCATCTTTATTGTCGAATTTGGTCATGCTCCCCAGATATTGACTATGAGCCTGGGGATATTTGGTTGTATTATATGATTTTTGGTTTATCCTTTCATGATCCAGTTCTTTATTTCTGTAGCTCTATTTATTCTTGCCTAGTCATATCAAATCTGGAATGAATTCTCTAGTTGCAATTATCAAACTCTGGTGCACAACTTTTGGGGACATCGAATAGTTCTGCAGAATAATTGGTTACTGGAGAATTGGTCATGACTTGACGGAGTCAACCCGTTGCACCACCAATGAGAGAGAGCATAAGAGGGGATTTGGCAATAAACTATTGGCTGACACCTTATACAATGTAGAGTTGTGTAACTTAGTTAAAGCTAAACTTGGTTGTCATACTGTCTAGAAATCTCTATCGAGTTATTCCCCCGATCTTATAATAGAAGATGTTATTACAGCCAAGTACTCATATATTTGTTGTAATGGCATCTTATATTATAGGAGTAGTCCATAAATTCTCACTCTCAAAATAAGTTTGTCCATTGATTCAAACACAGTTAAATTCTCCAAGTTCTGTAGATATTTAATGGCATGTAGAAATGCTGTTGTATTTTTAACGGAGATTTAAGGCGTAGTCCATTAGAATAAAATGTTCTTTAATATTTGGAACTAAAAAAATGCGGCGCAACATAATTTCAGTTTAGCACAAGAAAAATGTAATGACAACATAAATATTTGAATTGCATGGTAATATATATGTTAATAGATATATGATTTTTAGGGGGATATATGTTAGTTATAGATGAGAATAGTACCGAAGGTAAGTATTTCATATATCATCTCAATTAACAAGCATACAATGAGTGTAAGTTGAGTTAGTAAGAATTAAATTGTTTAGTATAAATGGTCAGCATACAATTATTTCATATAATAATTTACTTATGGAAAGAGAATGTTGAGAATGATGGGGGAATTGAATTGTAAGATATTCAATTGAATTGTTTAGAAGTACTTGCTTGAGCAGAGTGAGCTGGTTGCTGCAGTTAAGTAGACGTAGTTATAACATCTTTAAGCGAGAATATTATAAGGAATGGTGGATGCTTTGTGGGGAAAAACACTTAATCTAGCTCAATTAGAGCGCCCTACATCAGGCTGCAAGTCGACGTGGGCCGTCCGCGGTGCCCACATAAAAGCTCGCATAATTAGTGTTCGTGGACACCCATGGATAGACTAGCCAGATATGTGGGATATGCGGGCTGTCCCGCGGTGTCCGCGTCAAACTCACGTCACCGCGATGATGCAGAGGGGGATTACGGCGTCGGCGCCGGCGTCCAGCTCCAGCATGACTGTAGCACCATGGTGATTAGTGGCCGCTGCTACTATTCGGTCGACCAGGCGCAACAGGGAGGAACTGAACGACCAATGAAATGAGCCAACCTGTATACAACGCACCTATGGAGCTTATAGACAGCGGCGTCCATGGCAGAACTTGCCGCAGCTCGACACACGCAGTCTGCACCTTCGCTTGTCGTCATCGCCGTCATGGCCTACTAGCCGTACCGGTCTTCATCTGGTCGTGCTCCCGCATGAACTGGCCCTAAACGGCTAATCCAGTTCAGTCCCTGGGAGAATGAAGGAACAATTAAAGACTTGACTGCCACTGACGAGAGGGGGATAGCTAGCTGCAGCGTTAGCTTGAACTTTAATTTAGTCAATCACGTAGCTGGCTGTAGTGTTAGTTGAGAGACGTGGCTAGCTGTACCAGGCCAGTGGAGTTCCGATTGCGCACACGTACAAACTCTGCTCTGTGTCACAGGCGTCGCGTACGTTCGACCCCGATCAAAAAAACTTGCCTAGAATGTGGGCTATCCCACTAAAACCAGAAATCCCGCTTAATAATATGTGGGCTTTCGCGGGTATCCCACCTACGTATGCGGCAATTGTGGGGCGGACGCGGACAACCCGCTTAGGGTCCCACTTGTAGTACAAGCCCTACATGTCCAATATCAACTCAAATTTGGATCTGAATAGACTAGTTAGTGGCATTGGCTTTCTTAGTGACATTGGTTCCACATGTAAGCATTCACTAACTAAGAGTGCATCATTTTGGGCCGTAAAGTTGACTGTTTTTTTTTTGAGTGGGGTGGTTGATAATTCTCATGCGCCCTTTTCCTTTATATACTATTAGCGTCGGGAGAAGGGCGACCAACCAACTATGCCACATGGCGCAAGCTGGTTGGACACGGTGAAAAAACTTTTAGAATATTATTTTTAGATGGAGGTGAGGATTAAAAAAATGTTTTTCCCTTTTTAGATGGAGGCGAGGACCCCATGCTTTTCTTTAAAATGGAGGGTATCCAAAGTCGCGCTCGCTGGTAGGCTGCGATGATAGTTTTTCCCCCTTTTTTTACTTCTTTTTTTAGATGTTTTAGATGAAGGTGAGGATTTTTTTTGAAATGTTTTCTAGATGGATGCGAGAACCCCATGTATTTTTAAAATGAAAACATGCACACAACTTTCTTTCAAGCGGCGCCATAGGGTGGCACCCCAACCACTAATATAAGTATATAATATTCCGGTGGGTGAGAGGATGGGCGGCTCGGCTAGTTGCTAGGGTAGAACTTGGAGAGAAAGTCAGTTGTCTTCCTCCTCGGATCCTTCTTCTATATCTCGAATTTCCCCTTTCCATGGATATGTAAATCGAGTATTTTACAATCTGGAATCAGAGCCGTTCGATCTGTCGGCCCTCCCTATCCACCAACGACAAAACCAGGTGCCTCGACAAGCAGCGATGCACCTTGTTACTTGCTACGAATTATCTTGCTATCAAACTAGTATCTGTTACTACTCTTTTAATTACAGCACTTGCAAGGAATAAGGTGCTGAAACCGGTTATCAATTCCTTCTGCTCCTCGTTGGGTTCGACACTCTTACTTATCAAAAAGCCTACGATTGAGCCCCTATACTTGTGGGTCATCAGACGTCTTGGTTGGGGCTGTGTGGTGGTGGCGATGTCCCTTAGTGGGAATAATGTCTTCCACATCTGATCCCCACCTCGATGGTGCATCTAGCATCGACGGAGGGCATATGAAGGTGTGTCACCGTCGGATCTCGCAGGATTCAGTCAGTGCTGGTCTTCGGTGCATCTATTTGGTTCCAGTTTTCCTTTGTTCGTGTGGTTACATCGACGATGGTTGCTCCTCTGGTGCGTTGGTCCTTTGGGGCCTTACCACGACGACTTTCCCGACTATCTACTACGTACAACAATTTTTGCCCGGCTCTGGCTCCGGCGGGGTGATGACGGCGGCGCGCCTTAGCTCGCTCCAGTGTTTGTAGATGGTCCATGGATCTGGTTGTAATTTTTATTATCTCTACGAAACACTAACGCCCACACATGTGGCAACATTGCAACTCGCCCACACGCCTGGATCACCGTCCAGTTAAGTTTGCACGAATCTTGACACACCGAGACAGTTTTCATGTGCCACGTAGGACAAAGCCGGTGTGTGGGCGTTGGGGAGGTCGCCCACACGTCCCACAACACGCGGTTACCAGCTGCGCTGTGTGGGCGAACTAGTTTCTGCCCATACAGCCACCATCTAGTCCATGCGCGTGTGAGCGAACTGCTTTTCGCCCACACGACAGTCGTACGTTGTTGGATGGCAACTGCAGTTGCACGTACATGACAACTAGGTAAACACACATGGCAACTATGATTCGTTTGCTAGACGGCACCTGCAGTTGCGCGTACGTGGTAATCAGCTAAACACACATGGCAACTGTGATTAACCACATGTGGCAACTAGTTAAACACACGTGGCGACTATTGTTTGACCATAAGTGGCAAGTAAATCACACACGACAACTATGATTTGGTTACACGCGGCAACTACCATAAATTAGACATGGCAACTATAGTCAACCAAAACAGAGAGAGTTGCCATGCTTTTACAACCATATTTGCCATCCCGGATAACTACATCTGTCATCCTGGATGGCAATAAATTGTTATCCCGCGGGTATCTATTGTAGCTGCGCCAGGACGTATGGGTACATTTGCTTCGCGCCACACGCGCGGGATGGGGATGAGTCGTACTTGTTGGGCGTGTGGCACGAAATAGCTGCACCCACACGTGTGGGCAATTCTACTGTTCGTCTACACAGCCCGTGTGGGCTGCCCCCGCTCATGCCACACACGGTGTGTGGGCGAATGCCTATTATGCCACACGTGTGCTGGATATCGACCTCCTTGATTATAAATAGCTCGGAAAGTTCTCTTGCAAAAAAATTCCCAATCATGAGGCTGCGGCGGGATTGAGGAAACGAGAGACAATGAATCATTTTTTCTGTTTACTAGACAGTGGCAAAGACTTGTAATATCAGGCAACTGTTCGTTTTGGTGCACGATAGTCGTACGATATAAAACCGACGGCATCGAGAGCATTCGGGTTTGATGCAGAAAAACTGTGGTTCGAGAAATAGCTTTTTCGTTCAAAGAAAGTTCATAGATTTTTTTGAAGTACCGCTTTAACCGGCATATCCCTTGTGTTCCCGAACCCTCTCCCCGTCGGCTGTATGACTCCCAATCCCGGCCGTCAAGCCATGGCCACGCCGCCGTGAACCCTACCGCGAGTGGTCAGCCGGTAACAGACCGTCGCCCTGCCCCTCAGAGCCTCGGAGGAGTTGCATCTGCGCTGCGGGGAAGGAGCTGGGCAACTGCTCCTGCGCACTGCAGGGAAGGTTCGTCCAAAGCTCTAATCCGTGTCCGGCATAGGAGATGAGGGAGAAGGAGATCGATCAGGATCGGAATTCGCGCGGCCTGCATCCGTGTTTTTAATGTGAGAAGGAGATTTTATCTTCCTTTTTCCTCGGTGCTTTCCTAGCGTTATTAATTTCCGTAGTGTCCTTCCCAACGCCGCCGACGGACCAATCCACAACCAATCCAACTCCTATCTCCTTGGCCGCCGGCGATGGCGCTGGTGCCCACCAACCCCAGCCAATAGGGCCTCCGGGTCTACGAGCCGAACTTCGCTTCCGGGCACCCCCATACTGAGGAAGTAGCCGAGTCCAGATCCCATCTGCTGCACAAGATCGGCGCCATCTACCGCAAGGCGCGCAAGCGGCTCCCGCGCAGCGAGCACCGCAGGCCGCAGGGCCTCTGCCTCGGCCTCCTCGACCCGGCCTCCAACATCGTCATCAACAGTCTCATCGAGTTGAAGCACGAGCGCAGCCGTAAATCTACTACTACCTGCGAGGTTGTGCCACAGGATGAACTGGAGCGCCGGTCGCTCGACGGACTGGTGGTCTTCCTCACCCGCCTGTTCCCCAACTTATCCGAGGGCCTGGCAGTGCGCTACCTGCGGCTCACTAACGCAGACGTCCTCATAGCCGCCTGCATCGTGTTATCTGACCACGGCATCAAAAGTTTCTATGACTCTGGGCCAGACGACATCAACATGTCCCTCATGTGCGCCGGTCTCGCCGCCAGGCACCCCGACCCCTATCGCCTCGTCTATTCCTGGTGCAACATCTGCAGCCGCATAGACGAAGCGCTGCCCCTCCTCGCCTCGTTGCGCGAACGACAATCATCCCGCCGTTCCGTCTGTTCAGAGCTTCTTGGCATGCTTAACTATGGACCACCGGCCCATGAAAAAGATGTGTGGCGTGCGTGGCAGCTCGCGGAGGCTTCTCTTCGCCATCGTCCGTGCAGCATGCCGAAACGGCACACCCACTTGCTCAACCGGACGCTCCAGGACATCATCCACGGGTACTACATCCAGGCCCTCGCCCGGCTGCCAGCAGGCTCTCGCTTCCACCGCGGGTTGATAAGGGCCGGCCACTGCTACAGCCCACTCGACCCGGTCTCCAACATCATTATCAACACAATCTGGTATGACGCCGCATTCCCACCCACCATGAAACTCGAGCTGGATGTGATCGGCACGCGGTGCCTCCACCGTGTGGAGAACCGCTCCTTGTACGGCATGGCCTCCTTCCTCTGCACACGGTACAATCGCTCCAATTTCCATCGAGCTGTGCGCTGCTTGCTCCAGGCTGATGCCAACCTTGTGCTCGCTGATCCCAACCTTGATCCTCCCGCTCACGCTGCCGCCATCTTTGCAATGGGGGGAGGCGTGCTGAGGCATGCACCAGCTGCTGACCTACTTTGCAGAGTTCATGCTCAAGGCCCACCGGACACCAGTCTCGAGGAAGCCTACTTGGCCGCCGCCACCGCAGCATGTCACCCCAACCCAGACGCTCAAGTAAAGCTTCTCATGTCGTGTAAGGCGATGCTGGGGCCTGCCTTGTCTGTGCTGCATCCGGACTCTGGCAAGCTCTCCCCTCAAGATGTTCAGCAGCTTGCCAGGTTGTTGTGTCCTGAATCCCCCGATGAGTATGACTGTGAGAGCGAACTTCCCCCAGTCCCCCTCAAATGTTTCCCCCGTGCAGAGCTAGCATACCTGTATACACTAGTCTCCAAGGAGGTCAAAGCTCTGTTAAATAAATATCAACAGATGCCAAATGGGGTAGGTTTGCTCTGCTTGTTGTTGATCAATATTGCAAACATTTTTCATCCACTAGCATATGCTCACTGAATGTTGTATTACAGGATCCCAAATTCGAGCTTCATACAATTTGTGGTGTGAATGATCGGGTCTATGGGGCTTCTTCATGGCCTTCTCATGGCCATGGTCATGGCCACTCTCACGTCAACTTTGTGGCTACTCCCAAAAGCCCTTGTGGTGGAGTTCCAACTTTGTTTTTTGCTGAAATTAACGACAATGACAGAGGCATGTCCTTCTGTTGCCCTGTGGCTCTGCCTCTGCCTTGTGCTGGTATGCTATATAACCAACGCTATCCAATATTTTTTCCATGTCTTATCTACGCATTGTATCTCGTTGTAAATGCTGTACACAGAGTTTGAGCCACGATGACGTATCTTCAACACAACTGACCACTTGATTGTGATCTATTACTCCGTCAGCCTGAACCCTCATATTAGAGTAAAAAAATAAAATTGTCTCAGAAAAAGAACTGTCAAAGATAAAAAAGAAAAGGAAATTTGTATGCCTTTTGCTTTACTTGAACATCTCCACACGATGATAGGTTACTGAAGTAAAACATTTTCCCATCAAGGAGCCTGCCATAGCGATCAGCATGTAGCTGGATTATCCTTTCACCATCGCAGTCATTTTTCCAGCCAACAAAAATAATAATGGTTTAAAACCAGCTAGGTTTGTAATCCACGCAGCCTTTCTTTACACAGCATTTTATGGCTCCATGCATGGAGAAACTTGTAAGCCGCAGAACATTTCCATTCTTAATATTGTTTTCATGTACACACAACTTGTGCGGCAACCTTCAATCAATATATCTTAATTACCTCATGTGTTGACAGCCCAGATTCGGTGTGTTTACTGCGAACCCATGGGGACTAGAATCGTGCATCCAGTCGGGATACACTTCCATGGGCGTGACATGGAGTTTGAGAAGATGGCCTGTGAAAAAGACCCTCTTCGGCGTATGTACGCAACCTTGACAATCATCAACCAAAGGCGTGGCATGGCAGAGAGCGTTCATGTTAACGTGAAAGAAGATAGCCTCTATGATGGTGTGGATGGGCAAAAGAGTAAGTATGATATCGATAGGGGTTCCTTGAGTATGCAGGAATATATTTTATTGATACCAGCTTGTGGCTATCTATAAGGTATTGTGGCATTGGAGAATATTGTGCCCACGCAAGACAAATTAAGTTTATGTTGTAAAAGAGTTACGATGGTTCTTATGAAATGTAGTTAAGTTTATGTTGTCTTAGTGTTAGGATGGTGTTTATGAAATTTAACAAAACTAACTAGTACTATTAGAATATCCTATGATGTGTGGTAGTAACATTAGTGGATTGTGGGAGCTGATTGTGTAATTGCTGTTTACTCTTTTGGAACTGTTTTGGTTAGCAATCACACATCTTTGTTGTCATATTTGGTCTTGCTGCCTGGAGATGTACTGTGCCTATGGAAATTTGCGGCTGGTTTAAGCTGGGTAAGAAAAGTCTTTCCTTGGGTTGGGCTGCTGTTTATTGCACGCAGGCCTAGCGTAGGGCTCTTGGTCATGTGTGAATTCTATGTTGACGCATCTTTCGTTGTCAAATCTGGCTATTCTCCATGGATATGAACTATTGAGCCTGTGAAAATTTGGTTGTATTATTTGATTCGCTATGTGTTTTGTCTGTTGTCAGAATCTTAACATGACCTGGATTCCATTACTGATCTAGCTGTTTGTACTTGTATCATAACTTTAATGAATTGTCCTGCAATGATGATATCTTTGGCATGCGACTAGTGTACAACTGTGAATGCTCCAAATGTTTCATCTTGGTGTTTAATCAGTTTGCTTTGAGCCCCTGATCGTGGCCAATGATGGCCAACATAGTAATTCTCTAGTTTTTAGGGTAAATCACATAACTATCACTCATGTAATAGCATAATATATGGCTTGATTGCACAATGTATAATTTAGACTATTTCTACAAGATAAATTATAAATAAATATGTCAATTTAAGTTCAAGACATCAAATAAATAACAAAACTACAACGATTAGGAGATACTAGTCATCAACCCGTGCGACCGCACGGGCTAGAAACATTTTTAGATAGATATATACTTGTTGGTCAAACATCACATGTCCTAATAGATGAAGAGAAGTGTAGAGACATCCTAATATGTTTTTATCGGTTGGACCTTTCTTGTCAAAATAAAAGAAGTAATGTCCATCCATGGATCAACATCAAGGGCATGACATTTTTGTAACATGCTTTTTTAATACTCATCATATTATTGATTATTTTCAGGAAATATGGAGGTACAAATATGGAAAAAAACGAAATTCAAGCAAATGGCCTCAAGAAATGATCTACTCCATCCCTTTTTCGGCGGTGAAAGGTGATGGGAGAAAAGTATGCATGTCATGATACATAAAATGGCAATGGCCATTCCAAACTGCCAATGGAAAATATTTCTAACATTAGACTAAATATAAATTAAATTTAATAATAACCAATTGGGGTTAGGTAATTAAAGAATATCAATCATGAGAATCATCATTATGTACAAATAAGATGTATAGTCTTAAGCTAAGCCATTTTTTTATTCACATAATTACATTAAGGACATAGAAAGTTTGCCTACAATTTTCAAAAATAAGAATGTGCTTATTATCATGCTGATATGCCCTTTCCTCTCAGGAGATCCAATAAATCATCGGTTTATTTTTAACTTATATTGTAGAAGTTTGAAGGTTTGACATCAACTTATAATTGTCATCTTACATCAAATTTTTAATATGATTTCTTAACCTGATGAGCTGCCGAGGAGTCTTCCTGTAATTGGTACATACAGCAGATCAAAACATACAAAAATATACCTCGACTACAATCTGGAAGCTGTTAGGGAGAGATATTTTTTTCATTTTTGATTTATTTTATCCTGGTAATGTTTTTTCTTACAAAAGTAATTAAAAAACCATTCGTGAATACGATACTAATTTTTATGTGTCTTTTTAATTTCTTTTTTCTCATGGGAAGCTGGGAACATGCATGTGGCTAAAAAATATTCATGCATAAATTGCTTTCTAAAGTTGAGGCTTTGGGGAGCATTTATTTGTACGTGACATTAATTTGTTTTTTCTCAAGGGAACACACACGTGGTTTTTATTTTGGTGATATTTGTGACATCTACTCTTTTTCTAGCATGGGGCCTTAGGACGTTTAATTTGTATGTATGTTCTTTTATCTTTATGAATGGTGAAGGAAAACATATTTTGTTTTGATCGGTACTTGAACGCTAGCATCCAAGAGTATTTTTCGTGGATGTGCGTTTCAATCTTTTTCGTTCTTTTGGTACGTGTTGTTTTTTTTCAATAGAAATTTATATATTATGTCCGCCTAACTGACTTGACATTTAAAATTTAAATATAATTGGATTTTCAATAATTATGTTTTTTTCGTGCATCAAAATTAATGCATATTTTTCTACTTATGTTACCCTTATGTGATTTCTAATAATAAAATTTCTGGTTTCTGTTTTCTTAAGTACGATTTTTTTCTAAGAAACCGAGAGAGACCCAGTGGAGGAAGGCTCTCATACGTGGTAGCATAGGACTACAAATCTTGCGTTCCATGTAAATGATATGGACGACCAGATTTTTATTTTATTTTAAAGTAGGATTTCCTTTTTTTCTAGAAACAAAGAGTCCTAAGGGAGTAAGACTCCCGTACGTGCTAGTTATATGAGACATCACCTATTATGTTTCATCTGATGGCTACTGATACATTATATAATAATTCAACGGCCAAAATTTCTTAATTCTAAGGATTAACGTGGTGCCTCGTATGGTGCCTCCAAAATATATAAGACTAGTCGTGAACCCGTGCGTTCGCACGGTCTAGGTGCATTGTTAAATTAAAATCCCATGCCATAGATCATAGAAATGTGCTGTGTACAACCACTTTCAGCCGACATACCATTGGATCATAAAGGATTTGAGACATCGGGACTAATTCATAAGGTTATATATTTCTGTGAATAATTTGTGGGTACGTCTGGCTGACCATAAACTAAATTGGCACAAAAACTATATATCTTAAGATTGCATGCTGACATTATTTAAATCTTTTCTGTTGCGACTATATGAACAACACGAATTAGAAATCAAAAAATACATTTAATGTATGGATAGTCCCTGTAACCGTATTTATTTTTGCATTTTTCAAGGAGCATGTGGAGTGGTTGAATACATTGCTTAGGTCTATTTGTGTATATGTGCATTTGAACATTCATGCACACTAACTATCTAAGAATGGTGACATGATTCTCGATGTAATTCTGTTATGAAATACTCCCTTCATATCATAATAAGTGATGTTTTGGACATGCCTTTAATCAAACTTCAAAAACTTTGATTATGGATGTTTTTATTATTTACATTAGGCATGTGAAGTCGCATGCACTCAAAAAGTATCCCTAGAATCTTAGAAGTTCTTTATATACACATTAGAATATAGTTAAGTTGTTAATGTTACATCGCAAAGGCCACGTGAGTGTCCAAAACCTCACTTATTTTTTTATAGAGGTTGTATTTCCTTTTAAAAACTAATATGGGTAATAATGTATTTATTTCCTTAATCGTAATTTTGGCCTACTGAATTTAGTAATTGATTCTAGATATAAGAACAAACATATATTATCATGCTTGACACTTGATATCCTTCCCAGGTGTGGGGAAAATGTGCGAAGAAGAAGTTGATGAGATCACGGGTCCGCTTGGGTCGCCCCCCGCTCGGGCGACTCAGGCTCCCCAACCCTAGCCGCCGCCGGGGCCTAGCCCATCCACCTCCCCTCCTCCCGCCGCCGCCGGAGGACGCCGCTGGCTTGCGCCCGGAGGCTGACGGTGGTTGCGGGGGCTCTTCCTCCCTCCCACGTCTCAGGGGTGGCGGGACCCCAACATGCGTGGAGGTGCGGCTGATCTAGAAGCGACGGCGTTGACTTCGACGGCGGCGGCGGTCGGCCCTGCCTCGGGCCACGGGCGGCTGCTGCGGCGGCTGGCTTGGATCGGGCGGCGGCGTGATGCGGTCTTCGGCGGCATGTCATCTGGCTTTAGATCGGAGGCGACGTCGAGGGCCTGGTGGACTGCTTGGCGGCACCCATGGAAGATCGGTTCTGGCTAGTGTAGCCAGTGGTGGTGGTCATCTTCTTCGTCGGCGGTGGCCGGCCAGAAGCTTGGTGATCGGATCTCGAGATCCATCATCTAGTCCCGGCTGTGAGTTGGGGAGACATGGTTGCCGGTGAACACCGAGCCGACGGCAGGCGATGGCGGCGTTCTACGATGTTACCTTGATGAAGGCATCATCGTGTAACTACTGTCGACCCACTCGTGCCGCTCCGGGGGAAACCTTAGGATCTGGTGTTCTAGATCGGATGATGGCGGCACTGCGGTGTCTTTTCTCTCTTGGGAGCATCGTTTGTGGAGCAGCGCTGGAAGTCAGAGGCAGGAGGTGGAGCGGCTTCATCTTGCACGGAGCTTCGGTGGAGATGTCAAGTCATGCCTGACCGACAGGTGCTATGCTTGGTCATGCCTGGTCGGCAGGTGCTACGCACGACAGATCCTCCTAGAATTTCAAGCTGTGTCGGCTGGTGATACTTGGCAGCATGGCGCTGAAGTGTATCAATGGCGACCGCGACGTGTTCATCTATTTGCGCGAAGGGAGGAGGTGTCGTTGGGTGCCGTGGTGGCGTCGATGTTAGCTGAACCGGGCAAGGTTGATGCATCAGTACAGTTCTGAAGATGGAGTGGTGGCAGTTGGCGGCGGCGGCCTCTGAGAGCATGCCGGACCAGTGTGTGCCCCAGACCCGGCAAGTGTCTAGGTCGGGGTCTCAGGTCTTAGATGTTAGGCTTGGCTGCGATGTCTGTTTGGTATTAGGCCCAGGCTATCTGCGCCCTTCATCAACTGGATAGGTGTAGCGACAGTTTGTTGCTTAGACGGCGGCTTTAGTCTTACTGTTGTATTGATTTTGTAAGGTCTTGTGAGAATAATTAATAAAGTGGCCGTATGCATCGCCCAGATGCAGAGGCCGGGGGTCATCCTCCTTTTCTAAAAAAAAAAGGTGTGGGGAAAATAATTAGCTAAAGATTGCATCTTTCTCAGGTGTGTGAATTGATGTCAACGAATTGCTGATACAAAAACGAAATTTGAATAAACAGAATAACCCCAACATAACAAAGGGCAAAAAGAGAACAACATAACATATAGAGAGCTTATCTCAAACATCAAGGCAAAAACCTGTAACCATACAGACTGCATTAGATTCACTCGTAACATATAAGAAAATATGTATATGTATAGACTTACTTATTTTTATTGTACTCTTAGATGAAAGAATTTGGATTGTATTGGAACAACAGTTGGCAAAGAGTTTTCGCCATCTTTCTATGCAGCTTGCATCAGCTCGATGCCTTTGATCAAGGGCGCTTCTAATATCCACCATAATATCACGGCTATTCATATGTTTCCAAATCTTCTCGGTGATAATGATAAGAGGAACTCAATTTCTTTCATGTAGTTAGTGGATTGTCGAAGACCTTCCTCCAAAGACAAGTAGCGCTCGGCCGCTCGCTATGGATGACCAACCTGCCGGGTTCAGAGTTCTGTGGCCATATATGCTAGGGCTTACTCCAAATCTACTTGGCAACCTGGCAGAGACAGAATAGGTGTTGCGGTTTATACCTGATGCGTACACTCTAGACACAATTACTTGTTCAGCCATCAATGATGCCGAAGCCTGTTGGCAGACAAAGGTAAGAGGTTCCATGTAGGACGAGCTACAAAGGAACTTTGTGGCAGACAAAATATGGTTCAAGTGCAATCAGCGAAGAATTGCAGTCCAGAGCGGTATGCCATAATGATTGAACAAATTAAAACCAAGTGAATAGTTGTTGGAAATAGCAAGTTCTTCGGAAACAGCAAGTCCTTCAAAGAACATAAGTAAAATAGAACTACAACACAACAGTCATAAAGTATAGCATATGGTCAGTGGGGAAAGTTAGGCTCATGCAATGAAGGACAACCAAGTAAAGCAGGCAACAAAGACTAGGCAAATTGAAATATTTCAAAGATACGAGTATTGAGCTTAACTGGAGTAAGTAGCAGAATGTAAGTACTTAGAAAGTCTTCACAGAAGAGACACATAGAATAATTTCTCGAAACACAACAAAGTACTTGAACTAAATGGTTCAAGAAATTGTAACCCATATGCTTTGCGAAGTCACAACGATATCTTACCCAAGTTCAAATGGAAGCAAATTCTTCTTAGTTTTAGATTCGGGTAATGTATCCAGGCTATGGAAATATCCTTTAGGAGATAAATCCACCATCATGTGATAAATTCCCTCAGCTTTTTAGTATTTCCAATATGCAAGACTACACTGTTGATAATTGATATCCGATTGCTGTGAATGAGATGGTCAGGAGAAGGCTGAACCCTGAACTGAATGCTCAATGGAATGAGATGTGCTCCAGTGTGAGCGGTTGGTTATGCTGGTAGATAGCTGAATTTTTGCGCCGTTGGGTTACCGTCCTATGACAGGTGTCTCAACTGCAACTTTGTGAGCACTTGCAGTGGGTTTCCCTGCGTTCATTTGGGACCGCTTGTTCCCTTTCGAGTCTCACGAACCTCTCCCAGTCGTTGTATTTCCATTATGCGTTAGAAAGGGGGTTATTTTTTTTGTGGGGAGTATAGAGAGCTTTATTGAGCAAATTCGTTCGCTGAACAATCTGCCAAGAGGCTGCTTGTCAGGAAGCTAGGAGTTTCAGTAGGCCAGCTCTCGGTCACAGGCAAAGTGCAAGCACGCTTGGCACACAAATGCGCTGGCCCGTTCACTGACCTAGGTACATGTATTACAAAATAAGCAAAACTAAGAGCTAGCTCTCCTATTTCTCATAATATGGGAGCCACAACTGAATGGGAGTTGAGGTGAGTTTTCCAGAGATTCACCACCTCCAGGTAGTCGGTTTCATCACCACATGGGTAAATCATGGGGTCAGTCACTCCCGGGTATGGTTTGCACCAAGCTCCTAGAAGAGCATTGTTAGAGCGTGCCACTCCCTCAACACCGGCAGCATCATCGTCAGAAGAAATAGCGGCATCTGTGTAAATCTTGATCTGTTTGTTTTCCGGGGGGTGCCATCAAAATCCTGGCATAGCAGTGAATTGTTGCCGAGGAATGTCAAGAAGCGCAGGGGCTTCCTTAGTAAGCTGAATTGACGTACAACACCCTCCCTAAATGTATAAAAGGTAATATGGACCTTTGACATATTGTATCCACTTTCATATGTATGGTGGGTCGTCAGGCGAAACGTGTACGCCGTACATTCCAGTAGTAGCATCAAATAAATTCCAGCATGCACAGGCCGCTCGACTGGGCCGGCCCATTTCTGCCCGGCGGACAACCCCTCTCCTTTATGGGTCAAGTCCACTTACTTTTTGGCTCTTTCACTGATGCAAGGTGTGGAACTTGAACTCCCTCCGCGTCATTTCCTTTTTTTTCGGAAAAACTTCCAATCTATTCATCTTCAATCATGGCAGTACAACGAATACCAGAAATAAAAATTACATCCAGATTCGTAGACCACCTAGCGACGACTACAAGCACCGAAGCGAGCCGAAGGCGCGCTGCCGTCATCGCCCCTCCAACACCGGAGCCGGGCACAACTTATTGTAGTGGACAGTCGGGAAGTCGTCGTGCTAAGGCCCCATAGGACCAGCATCCCAGAACAGCAACCCCCGCCGATGAAAAATAACGTAGATCGGAAGGATCCAAACCAAAGACACACGAACGTAGACGAACAACGTCGAGATCTGAGCAAATCCACCAAAGATAGATCTGCCGGAGACACACCTCCACACGCCCACCAACGATGCTAGACGCACCACCGGAACGGGGGCTAGGTGGGGAGACCTTTATTCCATCTTCAGGGAGCCGCCACCGTCTCGCCTTCCTGAGTAGGACACAAACCCTAACAAGATTGAAAAAAGACTAAAAACAGAGCCCTCCCGCCGGCCCTTGCCAGGATCCACCGCGCCTCCATGGCCCTTGCCAGGATCCTCTGCGCCTCCATGGCCCTAAGGCCACTGGAGACGAGGCGGACCTGCGCCGACACCGGCAAGAGGCACGAACCCTAACTTTCTTTCTTGGAGGAGGAGGAGGAGGCGGAGCCCTGGCTCTAGGTACGTGCTGTTGTATATAAAATGCCTCCGCGTCGTTTCCTTGATGCGGAGCTAACCAAATAGCCCAACTTATTAGCTATGCCCACTTCCCTTCTTTTTTGCTTTTTTTGTGTAGTAAGAGGGTGTTTGTTTCTAGGGACTTATTGGTTTAGGGACTTAAAAAAGTCCCTATAAGTCCCATCTAAACCAAACAGGAGGGACTTATAGGGACTTAAAGTGGGCATTTGGGACTTACGAAATAAGACTCTCAAGGAGGGACTTATAGGGACTTATAGTTGTAATATGGTCTTATAGGGACTTATAAGTCCCAGGAACCAAACAGGTAGGGACTTTTTAGGGACTTGGAACTTATAAGTTGGAACTAAAAAAAGTCCTAGGACTTATGAACCAAACAGAGCCTAAATATATCATGATAAAAAAAGCAACACAATATCGGTCTAGTTTTTCTTTTGTTGAAGGGTGTATATAATCATGATAGCAGAAATAGTTATGCTTTTATGGAAATAAATTCGTATCAGGTTGGAAGCAATAGTTTGGTTGATGGAAACCATCTGACGATCCACCATCCCATTATATACATTTTTTTATTAATTTTCTAGTCAAAAAATTATTATATTAAGTTGAAAAAAGTTTTCCGGTGGACGGAAACACGAAAGGAAATAATTACAGTAGCTGCTATCTGATCAAAGGAAATATCACACACCCCTCACAAAAGAAATAGAAATATCACACATTAAAACAAATTTGAATAAAACTGGATCCAATATTTTCTTAATGAAAAAAACACGAATTACACTCCATATACCATAAGATACCACGTAAAGTCGATACAGGGACTAGGTAACAGCTAGTCCCACTTAGAGTTAATCTCGGACTAGGTAACGTGCAAACCACGAAAAGTGATCCCCGACGCAGGATGCGGGAGAGACGGCTATTGCCTATTAGGCTAATCATATACCGCGTTGATCTGATGAACCAGGCACACCCCTTACCCGGGATTGACCTTCCTCCTCGAGCTACCCATCAACCATGGCAGGCGGTGGCTGTTGTGGCACCAGCTTGCAGACGCCAACTGCAAGAGGGCGGCGGCAGACGACAGCATGGCTGCCGTTGGACGTGGTAGCGGACATCGCAGCGCGCACTGACCCGGTCACTCTTGTGCGCTGCGCCGCTATGTGCGTGGACATGCGCCGCCGGGTCAAAGACTACATTGGCCTCGGTGGCCGCCTCCACCTCCGGCACACCGACCGCTTCGTGCCGCCCCTTCTGCGAGGCCACCTGATCCACATGTACATGGACCACCACATGTCCCTGGTGGACACCACTGCGGCAGACGCCACCACGCTGGGCAAGGCCACCGGCGTGTACGGCTTCCCCCTCGCGTCGTACAACGGCCTCGTTCTCACCCGCGTGGCCCGAAAGCTTTGCGTGTGGGACCCGGCCACTGGCCAGAGCCAGACTCTACCATCTGAACCAACTTTCCCTGTGGGTGTGGTGAGTAGAACACAATACTATGCTACGACAAATTATGTCTTGCTCGTCGGAGATGATGATGATGAGGGTGCGACCGCCATCAGCAGGCAATTCCATGTGGTCATGGCATACCTAGAGCTGTCACAATACCACCGCTACGTGCACTTCCAGACCCTCTCGTCGGAGGATGGCGCGTGGGGCCGCTATACCAAGATCCGGGCTCATAAACTGCAAGGCAGCAGGTTGGAACGACCTCTCGACAGGGCCTGGTCATCGGCGACGTTGCGCATTGGTTGTGCTTGACCGACAAAGGGGACTACGTCCTCAAGCTCCATGTTAGAGTGTCACAGGTCACAGTGACGCTGCTCTTGGAGAGCCTCCCTCACGGCAGGTTGTCCCACAAACTCTTGGCGACATCGTCAGCAGGCGGGTGCTTGATCGTGCTTGTTGCGAATGGCGAGAAGGTATCAGCTTGGGCGCAATCGAAGCAAACGGCCAAGTTGCAGCCACGACCACGGGTGGTGATCGAGACAGAGGCAATCTTGCGTTTACTTGATCAGGCGGGCGTAAGAAGGCCACCGCCGACTCCATGCCCAGTCATGCTTGAACTAAAACTATTGTGGTTCGCCGAGAGGAGTGGCGCCATGCTCATCAACCTGCTCAAAAACATGTCAACCATCGGGTATTTCTGGCTCGACCTACGGTCATTGAAAATCGGGAGGTGGTTCTCGGATCCTAGGGTTGAGTACGGGAACGCGAATATGCCCTATGAGATGAATTTGGCAGCTTGGGTGCCAACGTTCAGTAGCACTTTGTGATTCATTCGTTTTCGTTTCTAGTTTCAACTTCATGAAACGTGTATCTACATACTCCGATTGTTCCACAACTATGGAAGCACGCATGCACAACTTTGTGCAGAATTTTTTTTAAATTTTTGTAGTTTTATTGTCCCCTTCATTGGCGAGTTGTTCTTTCGGCGTAATTGTAGCTGTATAGTTTTGGTAGTTTTCTTTGCTATAAAGGAAAAGTTGGTGTTTGAACGTTGTTATGGAAAATTGGTAAGGTGTCTCAGGACCATGTTTGTGTTGGCTCTCGAATGTGATATATCAGCTCCTGAATGTTCTTTAAGCATTTAATTATTGGGGAAGTTAAATGAAAAGTTATCTCTTTGTTATAGTTGTGTATTAGGCAAGACGAGCAGGTCCCGCCGGCTCCACGAGGGTAGTGGTCACTGAAACGTCATCGGAACAGTTCATCTCTCCAGATCTGGTGGTTGACTTTGGTGGTGAGTTGCAAACTAGGGATGATGGCCTGACGTAGAGGAATCGTTGTGCAGCGGCGGTGGGTCTTACAT
Organism: Triticum timopheevii; assembly: GCA_963921465.1. Classification (NCBI taxonomy): domain Eukaryota; kingdom Viridiplantae; phylum Streptophyta; class Magnoliopsida; order Poales; family Poaceae; genus Triticum; species Triticum timopheevii. The sequence goes on along the minus strand of OY997272.1, from coordinate 12,676,482 downwards.
CTCATGTAGTTCTTGGGATCGTGAAAAAGTCATGGCAACAATGCATGAGTGACTTCGATGGAGGTGCTACTCGAGCACCCAGAGCTCCAGGGTGAAAGCCTAGGTCTGTTTGAGTTGGTTATACCTGACAGTGGCCATGTTTTGTCGACGCCATTACCTTGTTGAAGGCATTGCTCGGATATACTAAGTCCGATTATTCATGGTGAGAACCTAGATTCCCGCCTCGGTGGTTGGATCCGGTGACGGCGACGCTCGAGTGTCGCACCCTTCCTGAAGGTGTCACTGCTGAAGAACCTCGTCGTCCGTATGGTGTCATGAGATGGTTGGTGTGAATATGGCCATTGATGTAGTTTGCCGATCGCAGATCTGATTGCTACCGGGTTTTTTCTCTTTCGCCTAAGCATGGCTTTGGTCTTATATGACTTTGCTAGTTCCTGGCACGTTTGTGTGTTGGTGTTGGCTGTGTGCATCCTAGTTATGCAGAGGTCGGGTTTTACTTATCATGTTCGTATCCCCTTGATTCTTCATTTTGAGTAACAAGTTAAGCGCCTATACATTGGGGAGTTGAGTTGCTAAGCAATTTAATGCACTTGTGATCGACAGGCCTGCGCTTAGCTAGGTTGTCTCCTATGAGCAATTTGTTATCTGCTACAAGCCACAGGAAAACAAGAAAGACCTGCAGGTATATTCACCACAATTCTCATACATCCACATGGGTTAGTCGGCCTTCACAAAGAGGAAATTTTGCTAAAGGGCAAAACAAGTTCATCAAGCAATCTCATATTCTTGCCTAATTTAGTAGCAAAATCACAGCGGAGACAGTACACATGTACTAGCAGTGAAGCAAACGACATTTTTCAGGATCAACTCAGAATACTCTATCCCACTGAAAGTTCATCTGCTACATAAAGAACAATCTAGTACGTGGGACCAATATTTAGATGCTTGCCAGGCTAGAATCATCCTAAATGGCCTGATGTCATTGGTTTGTCTTTGTTTCCCTCAAACATCTGTATATGTGTTGGTTGCTTCAATAAAAGGAAAGTCTGTTGCAGGTTCATATTATTTTTTCGGAAATGTTAACGCCCACACGTGTGGGCGTTTGCACATCGCCCACACGCCTCCATCACCACTCATTTTGCCACGTATGAATAGATGACATCAGTAGAAATTTTTTTGGTTTTCAGCTTAAAAATGTTGTATCTCCTAAATAAAAAAGCGAACTAAAAATCCGTTTTCACCATTAAATCCGTCTCGACGAGATCTTCAAAACTAGACCCCATGTCGATATGTTTCGATGAAATTTTTTTTTTGCCAGAAGTTGCCACGATGTTTACACTGCAGTTGCCATAGGGCTTAAACTAAAGTTGCCATGTGGCAATTTTAGTTTGTAGATCATGGCAATTTTAGTATTTTGATGATGGCAACTCCAGTACTTTGACCATGAAAATTATTTTTTGTATGAACCATGGCAATTTTACGTGCATGTATCATGGCAATTTTAGTTTATGGTTCATGGCAAGTCTAGTTTCTTAATTCCCCGTTTTATAAATGTCAAAATTTACTTTTAAATGTAGAAGAAAATAGCTGAAACATATCATGGCAACTTCAGTGTAAACATCATGGCAATTCATATGCAATAGACATGGCAACTTTTAATCCAATTTTTTTTTCATCAAAACATATCAACATGGGATCTAGTTTCGAAGATCTCATCGCGAGGGATTTAATGGTGAAAACGGATTTTCAATCGGATTTTTCGTTTAAGAGATAAAACATTTTAAAAACTGAAAATCCAAAAAAATTCCTGCATGCATGCATGCGATGACGTGGCAATCTGTTTACATTAGAGACGTGTGGTGCGTCTCCCTTCCTGCCACACGTGTGGTAGTTAGCGCGACCCTATTTTTTGACATGTATACTATACCTACATGTTCTTCGAGAAAAAAATATACTAGTACAACAAACTTTTCAAAATGATTTACTGATTCTAGCCACAGTTTTAGGAGCTTCCAGTTCTTTTTCAAGAGAATGTGCACGCATGGTAGAAAAATGTTTAATTGCCGGTAAATAGTTTTAAAGCAGTTTTATAATTCAGATAATATTTACACTACTATGGCCGTCTACAAATGCAAATAAAGGGAAGCGCGCCATAACCTAAATGTTCATGTTTATCTCAAACACGAAAGAAAAACCTCAGAAAAAGCAAATGACGCATGTACAATTAGTAAATTAATGGTTTTAGCATTGTAAAATAGTATGGCAATCTCAAATCAAAGTGATGATCGAAGGTTGATGTACAGTTAAAGGCTACCTAGCTCATAATGTAGCGTGAGAAAACACCTGGTTAATTGCAGCCAAACCAGAAACAATATAGTCTCTTATTTCTCCCTTGTCCAACTTCGCGAAAATAACGCTACATGTCACTTGTACGAGAAGGCTGACGCTACGGCATCGTAAACATCCGACTGTGCATGGTTCTAAGTAGGAATAAGCAACCGAACTACTGATCGAGGCCATTAGGCCAACTCCAACACAGGTATACAAACATGCTTCCGTTTTGTCTATTTTTTGCCCGTTTAGGTCGCCCACGCGGACATGATTAACTGTTTGCATCCCTACGCCCGTAGGTGCGACCAACGGGCCAAACACATTTCACACAGTGCATAATTTAAACTTAAACTTAAATTTAAATTTAAAATATATAATATTAATTCTATAAGTCCTCGTCCCCTTATATCAAACTTAAACTTAAACTTAAGAAAACATGAAAAAACCCTAAATCTTCTTTCTAGTCTCAGCTGTTGCGGTCGTTCGCATCCACGGTGAGGTCAATGAAGGGCGGTGGCTGCCACAGGTGAGCAGGCAGCGCATGCGGCGGCTTCGGCAGTGCCCGACGTGGTGGTGACCACGTCTCTCTACCCAACCACACGGCTGGTGCAAACACACACTCTGGCGTGATGGGCATGCTCGACGTCCACGACCAGGGACTACCCAACCAACGCCATGTTCCAGACAGGCTCAACATCCACCTCCTGATGGACGACAACCCCTTCCTCTGGCTCGGGGATGGCGACATCATCGGCGGCCGAAAGGGCGAGCTGCACGTCAAGGCTGTCCCACTCCTTGAACCCCTAGAGCAGCGAGTCCTCTAGCGCCTTCAAGTATGCCTCTTCCATCTCTTTGTCCGCTTCTAGCGATGGTGGCAGGGATGGCGTGGGTTCACACGCGCCCACCCATGCATGCGCACGCGAATGGGGACGGCTGGGAACATGTGTCCATGGCAGGGTCAGAGCACACACACGTGGGCAGAGAAGAACGACTGCCGGCGCATGTCGTGCTCGTCCCGGAACCAGGTATCCCAAAGGACCGAATCCATGGCGTACCTTGGGTCTTGGAGGAAGTCTAGAGGTAAAAAGGAACGCCAGCGGTTGATCCCGAGGAGCCGAGCGCGCCAGCTGGCCGCGACTGGAGGCACTAGCATACACCCCAGGTTGAGGTACCACCCGTCCAGTAGAGCGCGAGGAGACAAGTCCATCATGAGGATGTCGCCGACGCCACACCATCCTTACTTGAACAGACGGGTTTTCAAATTTCCTAGGACGGATCATCTCATTGGAAAGGATCCGAAGTTTCTTTATTCAGCACCGCCATCAAAGCAGAAGCCAAGGCTATGAACGACCGAAAAAACCTAAGCTTCTAGGGTCTAAAACTGAAAGCTGCCGATCCACACACGTGGATCCATCCACCCCCCCTCACCACCACGCGGCAAAAGGACCTCATGGCTGGCTAAGGCGCCCTTTTCTTTCTTCTCCGGGAAGAAAGAAAAGCTAGATGCATGGACACTCGTAACGTTCAAAAAGGAACTTTTGTACGTTAAGGTCTGACGACCGCAGCGGCACAATATACGTACGTACATGTACGATAGTACTCCCTTTCGTTCCCTAATAAGACCTTTTAGCTATTTCAACTACATCCTCTATAATACTAAGCTCCCCAGTTGAGGTCTCTAACTGAAATTAGTTAACCCGAATTTGACCGGATCAACAATTTCTCAAATCTATTTTATTCAATTCTTTTACACTATACACTATGCTTCCTAATTTTTAAGGCCTCGCAATTATTTGGGTTTTAAAATTGGGATTGGGTCACCTGATTTTGACCGGGTCAATACTTTCTCTCCCATTCAATTCTTTTAATTCTATATGTTCTCTAATTTTGAAGCTTTTTTATTCAGTTGAGTTATTCAATTTTGGATTTGTTTTGCGATTTTGACCGGGCCAATGGCTTTTCAAATAAATTAGCAACAATCGGCCTATTAAAACATTAATCCTGCGCACCCCCACTACCTAGAAAAAAGAAAGGAACCATGTGATATTCTAGCACCAATATAGTAAGTGAGGCTAGCAACTCAGCCAAATGGATGTGGTATATACATGAATACATACATAGTCAAAGGAATTCATATATGCATGGGACATGGGTGCAACACAAAAAAATATTTATGCATAGTTCGCATACATAACTAAACTCAATGATTGTCTCATGCAAAAATAATCACTAATGAATTAAATCAATGCATCCAACATTATACTGCTAGTCTGATACAACTTGCTTCCCCGGGGTTGCCGCCTCCTCACCATGCCACCGAAGGGCAAGGGTGCCGCCGGATTCAAAGGGTTGCACTGCCGGCCGGCCGGCCGGCAACTTCAGCATCGAGTTTCAGCACGCTGGCCGGAGGTACTGGCTCGGCACGTACTCGACAGCTGACCTCGCCACCCGCGCGTAAGACGTTGCCGTGTGGAGGCTCGGCCTTCCCCTCTCGAAGCTCAGTTTCCCTGAGATTTTGATTCTCGATGGATGCGGAGCTTTTCGACTAGCCGGTGACGATCGAGTCGAGACCCTATTAGGCTGACTTCTCTCATTGTTGTCAACGAGCAAGATAACATCCGATAGAGTGATGAGGTGGCCATGGTGGTGTTTGGTTGGGCACATCCGTAGTATGTGCAAGCCGAGTTGGAGTTCTATTGGAAGAGGGACACTGAGAAGAGCAAGAATGACGACGAGGCAGTGCCTTCATCGTCACAGAGAAAGAAGAAGAAGAATGATGGATCCTCCGGTGTGATCAACGTTGATTCCGGCAGCAAGAGTGATGGGTACAACGATATCGACTGGGACTATCTGTAGTGTTCGTAGTAGTGCTTATCGTAGTTTAAGTGGCATGTATTATTTAAATCATGTTTGTAGTTTGCATGTTTATACCTTAGACGATTTTTAAAAAAATATGAAATATGGTCAAAGTAGTTCAAAAGTTAGTTAAAAAAGATTGATTTTGTTGATCTGGGTGCCCTATTTTAGGGCTGTTGTTGGAGACGACGCTTGCTCGTGCCAAAAGAACACGTTTTCGTGCCCAATTTTTTTACTCCACGTATTATTTTTCCTAAAAATAGGCTGCTATCGAAATTGCTCTTAAATCGCATCCTATATTTTTTCGTTTGAGGAAGTATTACCCTAAGATACCACGTAGAGTTGACTCGATAACTGCTAGAGTTAATCCCGGGACTAGGCAACGTGCAAACTACGAAAACTGATCCCCTACACACGATCCTATAGGCTAATAATACCATGTCGATCGGATCTTGCGGTCTTACCCCGGACTGAGCTCCTTCCTAGAGCCACCCATCAACCATGGCAGGCGGCGGCGGTAGTTCGCGGACGCAAGCTACAAGAGGGCGACGACAGACGACAGCATCACTACCGTTGGACGTGCTGGTGGACATCGCGGCGCGCACCGACCCGGCCACTCTAGTGCGCTGCGCCGCGACGTGCGTGGACATGCGCCGCCGCGTCAAGGACTACACTGCCCTTGGTGGCCGCCTCCACCTCCGGCACAGCGACCGATTCGTGCTCCCCCTTCTGCGAGGCCACCTGATCCACACATACAAGTATGGGGGCATGCGACGCAAGGACCAGTTGTCCCTGGTGGACACCACTGCTGCGGACACCACCACACGGCGCAGGGTCACCGGCGTCAAGGGCTTCCCCCTCGCGTCGAGCAATGGCCTCGTTCTCACTCGCGCGGCCCGAGAGCTTTGCGTGTGGGATCCGGCCACCAGCCGCAGCCAGAGCCTGCCATCTGCACCGACTTTCCCTGTGGATGTGGTGGCTACACGACAAGACGACGATACGACAAATTATGTCTTGCTCGTGGGTGACGATGATGATGAGGGTGCGACCGTCATCGGCCGGCAATTCCTTGTGGTCATGGCATACCTAGAGCTGTCACAACACTGCCGCAACTTGCACTTTCAAATCTTCTCATCCGAGCATGGCGCGTGGGGCCGCTACAACAAGATCCGAGTTCATAAACTGCAAGGCAACAACTTGCAACGACCACTCGCCAGGGCCCTAGTCGTTGGCGACGATGCACACTGGTTGTGCTTGACCGACAAAGGGGACTATGTTCTCAAGCTCCATGTTAGATTTATGGAACAAGTCACGGTGACGATGCTCCCGGAGAGCTTCCCCCGCGGCGGGTGGTGCCACCAACTCCTGGCGACTTCGTCGGCAGGCGGGTGCCCGATTGTGCTCGTCATGGATGGCGACAAGATATCTGCGTGGCCGCAATCAAAGCAAACGGGCAAGTGGCAGCGACGACCACGGGTGGTGATCGAGACAGAGACAATCTTGCGGTTCCTAGATGAGTCGGGCGGAAGCAGGCCACCGCCAAGCCTGTGGGAAGTCAAGCATGAAATAAAACTATTGTGGTTCGCCGAGAGGAGTGGCACTGTGCTCATTAAGCTGCTCATCAACATGTCAACTGTCGGATATTTCTGGCTCAACCTGCAGTCCATGAAGATCGTGAGGTGGTTCTCAGATCGTGGGGTCGAGTACCCGACCGGGAATATGCCCTATGAGATGAATTTGATGGCTTGGGTTCCAACATTCAGTAGCACTTTGTGATTCATCCGTTTTAGTTTCCATTTTCAACTTCATGCACTGCATACTTCCATGTTCTACAACTATGAAAGCATTCGTGCACAACTTTATTCAGAAAAATAATTTAATTTTAATAGTTTTATTTGCCCCCTTCATTGGCGAGTTGTTATCTCAGCGTTATGTCCAAATACTCCAATTGGGATCTCACTATTTCTTAAGGTTCAAATAGGCAATAAAAATGAGGCACTCAGAGTGTTATGAGTAGCATATCATTTATGATATATTCCGCAATTAATCCAAACAGGATGCTACAGGGCCAGGAATCTCAAACATGTCAGGTACCCATTGCCAAGCGAGTCTAGCCACAAGCCCACAATACGATAAGAGTAAGTGTGTTAAACTTTTTCTAGTTCATTACAGTGAGCCATTTGTTGTGCGCAACAAGCCACAGGAAAATATGGATCTTAGGGATGACTGGAATAGACCAAAAAGCTTTGCCCTGGTAAGGTTTCAGAACCTTGAAATTGACACTCTCGTAGAAAGATTTTGCTGGTACGGTCGCCAGGATACTCATAGATTCAAATGATTTCTACAGAGAAATGTTGCTAATGAGGAAATAATTTGGGAACACCAACAGTAATTTCAAATACACAGCCATTATATGACGGGCTGGACCTTAGATGGTCAAGTACTTAACTTCAAGTTTCAACAAGATTACATTTGGTGTAGATGCCCTAGTGTTACACATGGTTCATGTCAGAATAATCAATCAAATTATTGCAGCAGCTATCAGGTTCACGGATTAGCAGCAGCAGTATTCTCCAGTCCAGGTGCCATTCTCAAGTTTCCGTGTCTATATATCCAGCAACTTAAACATCCGTAAGGTACATCTTACACAATCAGTAGATTTCAACCTCCATTTGCGGTTTCCTTTAAAGCAAGTTTCTCACCAAAAACTGAATTAACTACAAGTCATGGAACTTGTCAGGGTATTAAACGATGGAATTACTGGAATTGTTGCAACAGCTTGTCAGGTTCATGATCTAGAGGAATCATCCAGTCTAGGTTCCTACCTTACATAGGTGCCAACGAACACAAGAGATACATGTACTGAAGTTTCAATGATACCACAAGAGATATTTGTGCTTCCAAAAACTCAATCTCTATCCCGTAACAGAAAATTCAGGCAAGTACTTCTTACCAAATCAGTAAATTTTGGCTTCCTTCTCTGACGTTGCCTTTACAGTAAATTGCTCACTCAAATAGAAGTCAAAATGATCACGAGAGGCCCTCGAAAACTTGCAGCAGAAACTAAGAATGGCTTGAAAGAACAACCCGACAGAAACACGAAACACAGAATTATTGAGATCGGAAAAGCAGCTCACATTCTGTAGTCTAATAAACACAGGATCGGCTAAAAACTTGGAATCCAGTAGTGAATAATCGATAAAAAATATTGAGGTCACTTAGACACCAAAAACATGATGAACAAGACAAGACAGCCAAAACTTTTGATGATGACTCAAAAAGAGATATCAACAGGCAAGCACATGGGCCCGCCCATGTAATGGTTTTCTTCTGGGGGTTTCTTAATAGTTTTTCTCTGACTTTTTGCTCATTTTTCTTTATCTGTTTGAACTTTTCTTCAGGCTGTCAACATATTTTTTTACCGTCTAACTGTAGTTGGTTCTTCCCTTTCCTATGTTTTTGTTACTTTCCAGTCTTCTTTTCTGCTATCTCTTCTTTCTAATACATAAAAAGAAATCACGAACATTTACAAAATCACAAATACTTCTTAAAATTTTTGAATACCTTAAAAGTACATGAAAAAAGTAAATTCATTAGTTTTAAGAAATTTGGTCATATTTATTTTTAAAACATCAACATTTTAAAAATTTATTAACACTTTTAACTTTTGTGAACATTTTAAATTTACCTATAGTTTTATGAAATCCAAGAATATCGATTTTTTAATATTCTTGAATCTTTTCTTATAATGTTTTTGGATATTTTTAAAAGATTCCATTCATTAAAAAGGGAAAACAACTATATTGTGGAAACTAAGAAATTAACATGTATTTAGAAAGATGTGCATAGCGTATAAAAGTTGTTCATCACGTATTCTATAAATCATCATTCTGGATTTTTAAAAAGTAACCACATATTTGGAAAATGGTCATCACATATTTAGAAAAAATATATCAAGATCCCTGGACCACTAGACGATCACTGCCGCGAGCAGAACAAGCCGATGACAGGCCCATGTCACTGCTCATTTATTGGAGCACTCTGACCTTATCGATGTCACCCGGGAAGTCTTTGTGCATGTGCCCCTAAGCTGCAATCATCGAAATTGAATGGTTGAATTGATGGGAGCGTTTGATACCAAATCTCACCGTCTTGCGCGCGCGACAAGAAACCCTAACCTCACCATTCCAAGGAGATGAAAGTAATTACTCCGGAGCTTCGTCGATTCTGTCCTGCAAGCAAACTTAAGGAGGATTGGAAATCGAAAGACCAGTTCAAAGATGAAGGGCTGCCATCTGCCACAAAGCCGCCCCTGCAAGGATGAAAAAAACCATAGCCTTCCAAGGCAACTAGACTCCCGTCTCCACCGCTAGCCGCCAGAGTGCAATGATCCCGAGGAGTGCAAGCGCTAGCCGCCAGAGTGCAAGCGCTAGCCAATCACATACGCAGCCACTCCTCCGTTAACTCACAAGAATTAGCAAACGATACATGGATTCAGAGGAGTAGCAGGTAAGGTTGGGAAAGTGTTCAGGTTACAGCCAGATACACGAACCAGATACACGAATGAGTGAAACTATGCCCGGTCTATAGTCTCTTGTCTCCCTTTATATTTGCAAGTTTTTTTCTCCTTATGGGCCGCACCAGACCTCCAAGCCCGACCCAAGTAACAGCCCCATCACTAGTTGAATGTCCGTTCATTGCCACCGGATATACAAAAAACATAGTGATTTAAATTATGTGAATCTTTTAATGGATAATCGTTGACTCAATAGTAAAGAAATGCTAATAGTTTTCTAGAGAAAATGTTTTTTATGTCTTGATACACATGGAAAGATCATGCACACTGAATTTGTTTCAGGCACCTAAAGAGAAAACGTCCATGAACAAGGGTAGCTCGTAGTTGGCTTTGGCATCTTGCGAGCCAGTAGAACAATTCATCCTTCATGGTGCACTTGTCTGTGAAATCCAACCGAAGGTCAGTTCTCTGAAGAACAATCTCTAGAGCCGAGAAGAAGAATATTTGGAGGATCCCCACACACAAATCCGCTCATCCGAGCCGCTGCCCAGTCAGTTAACACTTTCATAGACAACCTGATGTTCTCGGATTTCCTCTGTCGCTTGTATCATCAGTGGTAGACTGAAAATCAGCTGAAGGCTGCTGGACAGCAGAAATTTCTGAACTAAGACAGAGATATCCTCCTCTGAAAACATTGAAGACCCAAATGGAAGCACATAACATGTGACACTCCTAGAAGCTGCAACTAGTAGATCTTTAAGTTAATATACATTAGAATCACCTGGAATAGATGCTTGGATGGCTATACGACTGTATGACACTCAATTTCGTCGGAAGGATATATTCCATTCCTGCAACATGCTAGCAGTAGCTAGAGTGTTGAAGTTAAAAGTTGAAGGCGAAGTGACATATTTCCGATGGATGACAAATATGGACTGCATCACTTGCAAACCATGACATTCAGGTCTGGTTAGACTCAAAGTTGACGCAACATTCGACGAAGGTCGAGTCATCTGGCAAATGTTGTCATTACCAAAGAGCAGGAACAAGGGTGTCACCATTGATGCTCGCAACAATCGATTTGACCGTGTTGTTGATTCTACATCAGACGAGACATGGGATCCTTGCTGCTACCACTGGATTGGAATCATTAGAATCATTTAGAAATTTGGAATAGAATCTCAGATGTCTGGGAAGACTGTACTGTATGATACTCATTTCGTCGGAAGCAGATATTCCACTGCCGCAGCTTGCTAGCAAGAGTGTGGAAGTTAATTTAGCTGCACAATTAATCTAATTTCATGGAGGACCACAAGTCTTTGATCAAATGAAGAAGGTGCAACTTCCAGCTATATTGCTAGATAGATATATAGTTAGTTCTTTTCTAGAGTACATGAACACAGTAGAAAAGCATTTCTTGCTGGTTATTGGTCTGTAAAGCGTGTGGTTGCGTAATACTCCCTCCGTCTCAAAATTCTTGTCATAGATTTGTCTAGATACGGATGTACCTAATACTAAAACATGACTTGATACATCCGTATTTAGACAAATCTAAGACAAGAATTTTAGGACGGAGGGAGTACTACATACTAATACTTGTGATTGCCTCTAGTGCTCAATCGATCTACATATGCAAACAAACAAAAGCCACTGGTAACTCCAAGTCTCCTAACATCCATTTTTTAATTTCCCAAACACACACAAAAAACTAAGATGCCGCAAAAAGCAAGAATATCATACATGGGAGCGCCTGATCCCCAGTTGCATAACGACCTGATCAATCCAGTACAATATTTCAACTTCGGTTCACTGAAAACACAGCAGAAATCAGCACATGTAATATTTATATTGGGATGAAATTGTAAAGTTATACGGGTAGTCTCATACAGAAGGGAAGCGTACAGTTAATCCTGGCTAGTTCATAATGTGCACTCATGATATAGCATGAGAAAACAGCGATGCGCTTATATATTCTCACCTGGTAAATTAATTCGAGCCAAAGTGAAAACAAGAGGCACAATAATGGTACATGCCACAGCAGATCACTTGCCAAGCAAAAGGATGTGTCTGACGATTACAGTAGATTCTGCAGGTCATCTCTCTCTCTCAAAAAAGCTCATTCTTAATTGTTCTTATGCAATACAGGTTGAAATTGCTAGTAGTCGGTTTAGCTGCACACAATTCCATTGAGAGGACCAAAAAGCTCTGATTAAATGAAAGGTGTATGGCCTGAAGTTTTTGGAGGATGCTCCTGGTTCTTTTTTGTTTCAGAGAATACATATATGAACATTGAAAAAATGATTAATCGCTACTAAGGAAAAACTAATTCATCTAATTACATTACGCACCATTCTAACTAATCCACTACGAGATAAACTTCAGGAGGCATGGCATTTTATACCGCAATTTATGTAACAAAGGAGATCTCAAGGAATAGCTCAGTTAACTTTCTCATCTTTGGGCTATTTCTTCCCTGCCGCGGCACTTCGGGACTCTCTCCTTCTAGCCTGAATCTGACGGACACATTCGGCAACCAAGAGACTAAAATCCGGGGAGATTTGACCGGTAGGAGGTGGATTAAAGCCGACTATCTTGTAAGCTTGAGATATATTCTTCTGAGATCTTTGCAAGTGAACATTGCAGAGGGAGGGAACGGATGCTTTCAGGATGGGCGTGTTGTGAGTACTTTTCCCAACCTGCGCACCACTCTTGATCATGACGTGGCCGCAGCCCTTGTAGAGTACCTGATTGGGATCGGAGAGGATGTGGTAGTGGCAGTACTTCATGGCCATCGCCCGCACCTTGCACCCCGTCACCCCGCACTTCTTCCTCCTCGGCACCGCCGCCGGCCCAGGCTTCGCCTCCAGGCCAGCGGCCGGCGGCTCGGCCTCGAGCGGGCTGCAGCCGAGCTCCCAGACATACTGCCGGTGCCGCGCGCACACCTCCTCTGCCATGGCCCAGTACAGCCGGCGGTACGCAGCAAGGAGCCGCGCGGCGCGGCGCCGTCTCCGGCGCAGCACCTCCTCCCGCGTGAGCGCCTCCGCCGTGGCCTCCATCTCCGGCGACGGGGGGGCGCTGGGGGGGCTAGGGTTTCGGGTAGCCACCGCTGCTGCCTTCACCTTGGGTACCGGCGCCGGCGCCGCCGCCTCCAGATTCGTTGTGGCGGTTGGCTGGTAGGAGGAGGTCATGGCGTGCCCCGAGATAGTCGCCGGATCTGGGGAAAACGGAGGATGGATGGCTCGGGCCCAAAGGATATATACCGTCCGTTGTCCGTCTTTCACCGGCCCAATTAATATATACCGTTCTCCATTCCCAATTAATTTCTTCATCACCCCCCACATTTTTTTTAATTTCTTCGTCAACCCCTCAAAATTTTTGTTTTAATTTCTTCATCATCATTAAAAATAAAAAAATAATTTCTTCATCAAAACAGTGAGGGCTAGAAAAAGTCCGAGATCACTAATTGTGTAGTACTCCTTCCAAAGATCACTTCCACCCTTCCACCCCCAGGTTCCGACAAACGGCGGGAGTTTTCCCTTTTTCATGGATCTGTTTATTCAAAACGTTTTAGCTCATTAACCGTGCGTCTAAAATCTAGAACCGTTTTCACCATTGGATTCCTCGTGTCGAGATCTTTAAAACTAGATCCAATGTGACGAACTATTTTTCATGAAAAAAAACCAAACCGGGAGAAGTTTTTTTTTCTTTCAAAAAGAGGCATGGCCCTGCCTCTTGCGGAAGCAAAACTGTGCATGTCACGGAAGAAAACAAGTGAATACATTCTTTTTCCTTTCCGAGAGGCACGGCGGTGCCTCTCGCGGAAGCAAAACCGTACCTGTCATGGAAGGAAAAAAGAGAACGCATTCTTTTTCCTTTCCGAGAGGCACGGCGGTGCCTCTCGCGGAAGCAAAACGTTTCCTCTCACGAAAGCAAATAATAACGAGTTTTTTTTCGTCTCTGAGAGGTACGGCTGCGCCTCTCATGAAAGCAAAACCGTACCTCTCACGAAAGGAAAAAAACGCGTATTTTTTCCATTTTCGAGAGGCACCGCCGTGCCTCTCATGAAGAAAAAAAAGAATATGTGTGTTTTTTTCTTTTTCGAGAGGCACGGACGTGCCTCTCACGGAAGCAAAAAATGTGTTTTTTCGTGTAGTTTTTTGTTTCATCGAAAACCTAAGAAAGCCTGGTGGAAAACAAAAAAGCCGAGAATATAAAGCCGAAAACGCGTGCGAAAAAATAAAAAATAAAATCCGGAGGAAACGTCTAAAGCGCGACATGTGACGACGGTGGCGTGCTCTCAGCCCACCCCAAAGTGATCGTTGGGAGGCTCCCGGAAGACCAATCATTAACTAGTTGCTCTCGCAGAAGTCATGGTCTAAACTATGAAAAATAGATGTTCCCTCCAAGATTAAAATTTTCTAATGTAAGTTGGCCCAACAATCTATTGCAACATTTTATCTCTTGGGTGATGCTCAAAAGGTTGGTCTGCGGCAAGGCTCTAGCATTAACTATGGATCCTTCACTTTCACATGCGAGGAGGGCCTCCGATTGCCAAGGTGTTGTCAAGGACATCAATCAAGGTACGGGAGGGATGTACACCAGCATTATAAAGGAGATCTCAGCTACGTCCATGCAACTACAATGTTGTATCTTCATCTTCGAATATTGTGAATCGAATATTGAGGCACATAGCCTTGCAAAACACACTACTAAAAAAAGGGCTATAGATGGGATTGACACTAATGGCGCACCAGACAAGCGGTGCGTCATTAGTATATACTAATGGCGCACCACCTTCTGATATGCCATTAGTGTTGAAACTACTAATGGCGCACCTGGCCCAAGGTGAGCCATTAGTACCAAATTTTTTTTTTGAACTAGTGCGCCTGTCCAAGCATACTAATGGCGCATCCAGACGAAACTAGTAATGGCGCACCTGTCGGAAAGTGCGCCACTAATGTTGTTTTTTTTTTATTATATTTTTTATTTTATTTTTGCAAAACTACTAATGGCGCACTTTTCCACCGTCGAACAGTGCGCCATTAGTATGTTTTTTTTTGCAAAACTACTAATGACGCACCACCAGAAGGTGCGCCATTAGTAACCTGGATTACTAATGGCGGATTTATGGTTGGTGCGCCATTAATAAGTGGGGAGCAACAAGATATTTTGGACAGCCTCTCCTACCCACATTCACTTTCTCCCCACTTCATTCTCTCCACCGCCTCCTCCTTGTCTCGGGTGCCTCCTCTTTTTCACCTCATTTCCACCATAGATTTATTCAAATTAAGTGGTTAAATTACCTTGTTTTGATAGGTAAGTAAGGGGGGAAGCTATATTTATGTTGTTCTCCCTACAACAATGTGCACATGCACTTTTTATGGCCTAGCTAGATCTATGTATGTTCGTGGCGTTGCATATGTTTGTGGTGTTGCATATGTGTTTGTGTTTGGAGGTGTACCGGTATTTGAAATGCGATAGTTGCCAATATTTTGCCGGAATGTTGATTTATTTCCGTTTCGGCGAGAATTTTGGCATTAAGCATTCTTTTTGGTCCTATTTTTAGGGAAAGTCATGCCAAATTTTTTCTTGGTTCTAAAATACCGTTTTGCTCTACCCCGCAGGCGACCATGGTCCGCACGATGACCGAAGGCGTCGTGAATAGGTTTTTGAGGTCCGCGAAGGCCGAGATGCTTCAAAAGAATGAGACGGAGATAAGACGTCCGTGTCGAAGATGCAAGCTGAAGAGCCTTATTGCGGACCCGGATTCCGGGCAGGTGCGGGACCACCTGCTCTTGCGTGGTTTCATGGATGGCTATCGGTGGCAAGGTGATGAAGATGACTATGAAGTCGTCCATGGGGGCCGGGCAAGAAATGAGGAAGGGCAGCAAGACAACCACCGCGGCTCGGGCGGGCGAGAAGACGAAGAATCCCCAGGAGATGATCACGATGGTGATGTTGTACACAGTCATCATGTAGAAGATGCAGGACATGATGATGAGGAAGATGCCGGAGCAGACGATGGGCATGATCATGAAGATGATGATGCCGGCGGAGCAGACGACGCTGGACCATTGATGGGCTGGGTGTAGGACCCTCATATTCAAGAGCTGCTTCTCAAGCAGACGGATAACGCAAGAGCTGCCGCCCGAGAGAAAGCCAAGATGGATCAACTTGAGTTAGATGCGGTTACTCCATTGTATGAAGGATGCAGGCCCGAGGATACCCGCCTGAAAGTAACGCTCATGGCTTTGGAGATGAAGGTAAAACACAAAATGACCGACGCATGCTTCGACGAGAACATGTTATTCTGGCACGAACGTCTTCCCAAGGGGAACAAGTGCCCGACCAGTTTGGAGGAGGCGAAGAAAATCGTGTGTCCTCTGGATTTACCACACGTGAAATACCATGTGTGCATGAACAATTGCATCATTTATCGGGACGAGCACGCGGAGTCTACCATATGTCCGGTGTGCGGCGTCACTCGATACAAGAAGAGGAAGAAAGCTTCTCGAAAAGTGGTGTGGTACTTTCCGATCACTCCTCGTCTGCAGCGGTATTTCGCGGACCCTAAGGTAGCAAAGCTCCTACGTTGGCACGCGGATAGGGAGGAGAAGAAGCGAGAAGATGACGCAAATGATCCGGAGATAGATAAAAAAGACAAGATGCTGAGGCACCCTAAGGATGCGAGCCAGTGGCAAGCGTTGAACTTCGAATACCCAGAATTTGGGAACGATCCAAGGAACATCGTGCTGGGCGCGAGCACCGATGGAGTCAATCCGTCTGGCAGCCAGAGAAGCACACATATCACCTGGCCTGTGTTTGTGTGGATGTACAACCTTCCCCCCTGGTTGTGCATGAAGAGGAAGTACATTCACATGAGTATGCTAATTGAAGGGCCGAAACAACCAGGGAACGACATCAATCTGTATCTAGGGCTGCTGAAAGAGGAGCTTGACACGCCGTGGAAAACGCCAGCCAATACGTGGGACGCCGCAGAGAAAGAATATTTCCCTATGAGAGCCGCACTGCTCACGATGGTGCACGACTATCTCGGTTACGGATATCTCGCGGGGTAGGTAGTCCACGGATTTTCTGGATGCGTAAGGTGCATGGATGACACAACGTATCACCAACTAGATAGAGATCCGGGTCTTAGAAAACCGTGTTCATGGGACATCGAAGGTGGCTTCGCGACGATGACCCGTCGAGGAAACGCAAGGATCTGTTCGATGGTGAAACCGAACCCCGAAAACGCCCGTGTACGAGGAGCGGCGAGGAAATAGACAAGCTGTTGAAAAATTGGAAAGACTGCCCACTGCCGAGAAAGAAGCAAAAGGCGCCAGAGCCGGGAAAGAAGCGAAAGGCGCCAGAGCCGCTGCTGAAGGTATGGAAAACGAGGTCTGTTTTATGGGACTTGCCGTACTGGAAGATCCACCGTGTGCCTCACAGCCTTGATGTCATGCATATCACGAAGAACGTGTGCGAGAGTCTGCTTGGTACCCTGCTCAACATGCCAGAGAGGACCAAAGATTAGCCGAAAGCAAGGGCAGATTTGAAATCAATGGGCATCAGGCAGGAGCTTCACGCTAATGATGATGATGATGATGATGATGATGATGATGAGGCGAAGCAGGACACAGAAAGTCGTCGCAAAGGCAAAAAGGCCAAGAAGACCGGAAATGACTACCCTCCCGCGTGCTTCACTCTAAGTAAGGAGGAGATCGAACAGTTTTTCACCTGCCTCCTAGGAGTAAAACTTCCTTATGGTTACGCGGGGAAGATAAGCAGATACCTAGACCCAGCGAAGCAGAAGTTCAGTGGGATGAAGTCTCACGACTGTCACGTGCTGATGACGCAGATACTTCCAGTTGCAATCCGTGGGATCATGGACGCGCACGTCCGTGAAACGCTATTTGGCCTATGCAACTTTTTCGACGTCATCTCTCGGAAGTCGATTGGCGTGAGGCAACTAAGATGGCTACAGGAAGAGATCGTGGTGATACTATGCGAGCTTGAGATGTACTTCCCGCCCGCATTCTTCGACGTTATGGTGCATCTGCTGGTCTATATAGTGGAGGATATCATCCAACTCGGGCCGATGTTCCTGCACAGCATGATGCCATTCGAAAGGATGAATGGTGTCATCAGAGGATACGTTCGCAACATGTCACGTCCAGAGGGAAGTATAGCCAGGGGCTTTCTGACCGAAGAGTGCATCTCCTACTGCACGAATTATCTAGGCATCGAGAACCCCGTTGGTCTGCCCGTCAACAGGCACCTCGGCAGGCTCGTTGGATGGGGTCAACCTGAGGGTCGCCGCGAAATGCATGTCGACTTAGAGGGTCGACTCGCCGACTTTGAAAGAGCAAACCTAGTCGCGCTACAACACATAGACGTGGTCGATCCTTGGGTGGTAGAGCACAAAACCTTTATTAAGAAGACATACAATGACCGGGGCCAACAGAGGACGGACGGAGATATAATCAAAGAGCACAACTCATGTTTCACGCGTTGGTTCAAGCAGAAGCTTCTGTCGTACCCTTTACATGAGGATTCTTTCGCGGAAGAACAACTCATATTCGCCTTGTCATAGGCCGCCGAGCACAACCTGATGACCTATGAGGTGTACGATATCAACGGCTACACATTCTACACCGAGGCCAAGGACATGAAGAGCGATGGTTATCAGAACTCCGGGGTAGCGATGGAATCCTGCACCGGTAACGACAAGGACAGATACTACGGAAGGATCGAGGAGATCTGGGAGCTGAGCTACGCTGGAGAGAAGGTCCCGATGTTCCGTGTCAGATGGGCGAAGAGCGTCCTAAAAGAAGACCGGTATTTCACCACCATGGTTATACCCGAAGCCAAATTCAAGACCGCGGGCGCAAACGTCACCGCGAAAAATGAGCCATGGGTACTGGCTTCCCAAGTGGACCAATGCTTCTTCATTACCGACCCGTCAAAGCCCAGTCGTGTTGTCGTGAGGAGAGGCAAAAGGAAGATCATCGGAATGGATGGAGTAGCCAATGAGCAAGACTTCGACAAGTACGGCGACCCGAGGATCGAACATGACGACGATGATGAAGTAGCAGCATACACCACAAGAAGAAGCAGGACCACCCTACCTAAAGGACGTCCGTTCCACAGAAGAACTCCATTTGCGAAAAAGAAGGGCAAGAAGATTGTGAACAGATAGCTAGCTAAGATCGATTGTATTTAAATCGTAGCCTTCATTTCTCGATTGTATTTCATGGGCACTTTTTGAACTATCATGAATATTTTTAAAATTCATGGACACTCGATCTCGATCCCCCTCCGGTCCCCCTCGCCGCCGAGCACCCCCCGGTCCACCGGCCGCCGCCGCCGACCCCCCGCACCCTCGATTCCCCTACTCAACCGCCGCCGCCGACCCCCCGCACCCCTCCCCTACTCAACCGCCGCCGCCGACCCCCCGCACCCCGCGCACCCTCCCCCGCTCCACCGGCATTACTGTTTGATGATATTTTTAAAAAAATTATTACTGTCTTATAAAAAAAATATTATTGTTATGATTTAAACAAGTTTGAACATATTTAAACACAAATAAGTATCAAACAGCATTTTAAATGCATAAAAAAATTGTGGAGCCTGGGAATCCAACCCAGGACCTCCTGGTGTGAGAATTGGCTGCTGACCAGTCGAGCTAGTAGAGGGAACTTGGTGTGGATCAGGTCAGGTGGAAGATAACCTGTTGGCTCGAGCAGAAATCAAAAAAAATACTAATGGCGCACCAGGGTGAGGTGCGCCATTAGAATGGATGTACTTATGGCGCACCGAGGGGTGGTGCGCCATTAGTATTGTGCCCCCCATCCATATTTCCTCCCCGGCGGCCCAAACCTATCCCCTCTCTCTCCCTCGCCCTCGCCCTCGATCCCCTTCCCCTCTCCTCTCCCGACGCCGCTGCCCCGCCGCCTCGACGCCGCCCCGACGCCGCGACGCCGCCCCGTCGTCCTCGTCTCCGCCCCGACGCCGCTGCCCCACCGCCTCGACGCCACCTCGACGCCGCTGCCCCGCCGCCTCGACGCCGCCCCGACGCCGCGACGCCGCCCCGTCGTCCTCGTCTCCGCCCCGACGCCCCGACGCCGCGACGCCGCCCTCTCCTCTCCCGACGCCGCCGCCCCGTCGTCCTCGTCTCCTCGGCGCCGCTCTCCCCGTCGCCCCACCCCGTTGGACGCCATCGCCCCGCCGCCCTCGTCGCCGGTGGCCCGGATGCCGCCCCGTCCACACCACCGTCGCTGGAGCACCACCACCACCCGGACCTCGTCGCCCCACCTCGTCGCCTCGTCCACACCACCGCCCCCGTGAGCTCCCCCTCCTCCTCTCCCCCTCTCCCCCTCGCATTCAGATTCAGATTCAGATTCAGTGAACGTTGCCAGCAGTATAACCACTGAGCTCATTGATTCATCTTGGTTGTTAACTCTAATTTGCTTATGTCTCTGAAATTCAACCTCATATATAAATTTGATTCAGTGAACTTACTCATGCCACTGAGCTCACCAGCATATAGTATATGTTCTTGGTTCCTCCATGGTCACATCTCCCTTTATTTGATTCCATTTCCATTCCATTCCCCAAAAGAGTGGATCAAAAATAAAACCACTGGCACAATTTGATATGGCTTCTCCTGAAGTGGTTGGTGGGTCATAGGATGTGAACTGCTGAGCAATCACAGGTTAGTTTAGTGGAGATCGAGGCGTCATGCAGCAATTCTTATCAGTGCTGACAATATTATACTATCATCAGAAAGGCAAGTGCCATGCACCCAAAGCAAGCACATAGAGTAGGTAATTATTATTGTTCTGGCTGTGGGTTAGGCACACAACACAGGAATTAGGCCCAAAAAACTGGGCATAAGCGTCACCAGGATAAGCTTTGATTATCTGCTCATTTTCTTAATGTTGCCAATGTTGATTTTTCCCTTTGACAAGAGCATTTTCTTCTAGAACAGTGGACCTGGGGCATCCCTTTTCCTTGTTTGTTTTTTGTTCTCCTGTTGGTTAGAATATAGATGATGAAACAAGTATTGTTGTCCATGCTGTCTCTTGTTTATTTTTGTATGCGGGTGCAGCTGTTGTGTTCACAATTGTTGAAGCTGCATTCAATTCCTAGCCATGCCCAAGCATTGTTCTTGCAGTTGAGGCAGATTTTGGACTATCCTAACTCTACAAATGCGCATCCAGATGTCTGGGCTATTAACAACGTATAATCTCCAGCAGCATCTCTCTGGTGTTGCTGCTAATATTTATTTGTCCATCCTATAGCATTTTTCTATCAGTGGGCTTGCTTATTTTGACATTGCAGTTGTACTATAATATTCCTGTTAAATTGAGATCATTTTAGATAACTTATTGTATGGATATCTGCTTATTCCCTATCCAAGTTAGAGCAAAATGGCAAATTCACTTGTCTCTGAAAAACAATACTCAGCAACAATGTACAGTTCAAATTCTAAACTGTGAAGCTGCACGCCCATTCAACAGAGAACAATTAAATGGATTGGCTCATAACCTATAAATGCCCTTCCGCAGTTGATTTGCATCATGTGCGCATTTGACACACATTCTTTGGTGTGTATTGCATTCTCATCGTGGTTTTGATCACAGAACAAGAAGGGAAAGGGCGACTGAAGTACCTACTGCAGCAGACAGAAGTATTTGTCCACTTTGTAGAAGGAAGCCAGGCTAAAGAGAAGAAGCCACGTGGAAGTTGATTCTTGGTTATGTTTTTTTTTAAAGCAATCCTTGGTTATGTTAGTGCCACTATATAGTACTTTACTATGAACACCCATCTTGGATGACCAATAGAAATTGCAGCCACATGTGCACCGATCTAATTTGAAACATCAATGAAAATTGAAAAAAAATTACTCTCATAGCACTACTTCTATTTGCATTTCCCAAACATATGGTTCTGTCCATCCTCATTTCCTGTCTTCCCTAATAACCATCATTAAGTTATAGGTTTGCCGTGTGCCTGTGCTATTTCAGAAACTTATGTCCCAATGATGAAAATCTTATGTCTTGAATATAATGCCAGAAAAGGTGCTTGGGTTAGTTTGTATGCAACGTTTCCCTATATAGTAGTACCTCAGCCTGTTGGAAACGAATAAACCAAAACTTGTCCGTGTCCAAATAGAGAACGGATTTGTTGCCGTGTGATTAGATTATTAGGAAAATACGTTCACTTCACTTCACTGTTTTTATTAGGCAGGACAGTGAAGTAGTTGATGTATCTTGGGTTGACCAGTGCTTCTTGGAGATGCATATATTGTTTCACCTCTTCACATGCCAATGTATTTTCCATGTTGTGATGGAGGCCTTTTTCGCCTTGTCCACCCGAGAGGCCCTTGAGTTTGCTGGAATGTCGATTAACTTCCGTTCCAGCAAATTTGGGTACTCCATATGTCCTATTTTCAGCAAAGGTCATGCTGAAATTTTCCGTGAATTTTAGCATGACTTTGCTAAAAATAGGACATATGGGGTACTTGTGACTAATGATGAAAGCTTACACTTTTAGGGTGCTTCGGCGTCGAAAAACCCTCAATGATAAAAGCTTAGCTTTTAGGATGCCTCGGTGTCGACAAACCCTAAACAATAACCAACTTTTTGACCAAACTTTGTTCCTATTTAGAGAGAAACATGGCCAACAACGATGAGGCCGGGGGTTCGGGCGGCAAGGCATTCTGGGAGCTGTCCCAGGAGATGGAGGAACAACCTCACTTGTATGAGGACGGCGCCTTCCCCATCGATCCTGAGACCATTGATGGTACCGCCGAGGATGACCCCACTGATGCCACCACTGATGGTGCCACCGAGGATGCCACCACTGATGATGGCGGCGCACGCACAGATGGCAGCCAACTGAAGAGGCAACGGAAGGACCGACGCTCGATCGTGCTCCTCACCCTCAAGGAGGAAGTTACTGAAGTGGACTCCGACAGGAATCCAACGGCGCCCGAACGAATAGTCAAGGGGTACTCGCTTCAGCTCGGGTGCATTCTCCGGAGCACCGTCTCGATCAACACCAAGAACCTGAGGCATCCTGACCGAGTTAATTTGTGCAACCTCCTCTTCACGAAGCTGCACGAATGATACAAGTTCCCCGCTGAATTTGCAAACACAAGCCTCAAAGGGAATAAAGTGAACAATGCTGCCCTCACGAAGATGAGCAAGGCCCTGTCTACTTGGAAAAGCAATGTGAAGAGAATGATCACGAAAGATGAGAGTTATGAGAAGATCAAGCAGAAAAATCCTTCGATCACCGAAGATGACTACAACGACTTCAAGATCAATTGCTCGAGCACCGCAAACTCCCAATCAAGTCAGTGGGGGAAAGAAATGCAGGAGCTGAACATAGGGGAACACACACTCGGTCCCGGCGGTTACAGAGTGGCGGAGCCTATATGGGACAAGGAGGAGGCAGACCGTGCCGAGCAAGGCCTACCGCCCCTCTTCGATAAATATGGTGACAAGCAGACCAATAACTTTGTCAGGGCCCGGTACAAGAAGGACCCGAAAACAAAGGAGCTTACCACGAATCCGAAGACCAGGAAGATTGAGCTTGTTCTGGTAAGGAATACACCCCCGCGTAATTAGCTCCATATGGTTGCATTCTAATTAATGAAGCTAAATTTCTAAATGGTTCACATTCCTTCCGCAGGCGACTGAAAGCAGTAGCGCGGGGTCGACTAAGAGCAACCCTTGGGATACCACTCTAAATAGGGCGTTGAATGTAATGAAGAACAAGGATAAGCTCAGTAAGCCGACGTCAGCTGGTCGTGTGGCCGGCAAAGGCTTGTCGACAAAATGGTCATCATACTATAACAATGGTGGGCGAAAGGAGAAAAAGACCAGCTCAGAAAGCCAGGCGCGCGAGGTTCAAGAACTCAAGGCACAGGTGGCGTGGATTCCGGAGATTGTCCAAGAGCAAGTGCAACAACAACTCGGAGTGACGATCACCGCCATTGTGCCTACCTTGATCGAGGGGTTGAGTGCGTGGATTGCGGGCGGCCAACAGGGGCCGCCCCCGATTCCTAGCTTCACGGCCAGCAACTCACATAATGCGATGGCGGGGCCATTGGTGCCTCAGGCGGAGGCGGCATTGGTGTCTCCGACGCCGGCACGGGAGCTTAATGCACCCGGGTGTACGCCGGCCGGCACCTCTGCAGCAAGCGGCCCCTCCGTCAACTGCACGCCCGCCGTTGGCGATGCCTCGACATTAGCCGAGCTCGACGCCATCATCACGGTAACTAATTAAGCCTCTCTCGGCCGAGGACTTCATCTCCTTGCCTTTGACTGGGCATCCCTGACGCCCTACATGTTTTTGCAGGGCGCCACCGACGTTCCGTGCACTCTCCTGCACTTCGTGAACAAAGAGTTGGTCGATGTCGCCAAGGCAAAATCGTTCAACCGGGCAACCCCTTGTTCCACGGTACCCAGATGCCACCCAACTTGTTTAGGGTTCAACTGGTTTGGGTGCTGCCAGGCTGCGACGAGTTGTTACCTCCGATTCGACCTGTCGGGGCCGACGATGATGACGTGATGACCCTCAGCGCCTGCCTGAGCTGGCCGCTGCTTTTGCCGAAGAGCCAGATTCGTTTGGAGGCGGGGGACACCACCCCAAAGACAACACCGCCAGTCATGCCGGCGCCAAGTCGGCCCCATGGCAAGACCGCCGCAACGGTACCGGACATCCCTATGCCACTGGATCCAAACATGCATATGGCACAGGATCAAAACGACGACGACGATGATATATTTGGCAACGTCGATCAGTACTTTGCCGATCATGGGTACGATGGCGACTTCATGGGGCCTCCTTCTCAAGAACCCAACCCAACAAAAGACGTGCGCGATCTAGCTGGTACCGCGGAGAAGCCAAGTTGCAACAGGCGTCGTCTGGCGTTCAGCTCTCAGGAGACGCCTCCAGCTGCCGACTTCACCGAGCCTCAGATAGGCGAGGTGCGAAATATTATCAGCCCCAACACACTCAAGAAGGCGGTCTGTGAGTAGAACTCGGTCCCATTACAGGAGAAGAAGAAGGCACGCAAAAGAAAGACTAAGAAGGGTGCGAGCCAGCCGGCACCGAGTACGATCCGTGCTCAGGACGGGCCACCTTCACCTAAGGATATCTCGAGAAGGGTGCATGTGGTGGGTAGGGCGATGCTACCGACAAATATGCTCAATGCTGCAACCGGTGCTATGCGGAGTCTGCATGACAGTGTTCTTTCTTTGGAGAAACGGCGTCTCAGAGAGAAGGATGTGGCATACCCGGTTTTCGCGCCAAGGTGCCAGAGGGCAAGGGCTTTGTGGATAACTCCATCGGGCATACGATCGTCCTGCGGTTTGATGACATCCACACTATGTTGAACCTTCATCCGCTTCACTACACCTTCGTTCGGCTATTTTTGCTGAGTATGGAGATGCGAATCATTCGCGACAAGACCCCGGACATCGTGATAGTCGACCCCTTCTACATGCGTGCCAAGATCTTGGGTAGCGCTGGGGACCGGCAAGTCGCGAGTTCTTACCTCGAAGGCGTCATTCTGGCAAACCAAGATAAGGATAACTTCCTCGTGCCTTACTTTCCCGAGTAAGTCCTCCCCTCAACCGGCCCGTAACATATGAATTCTTAGATTTCGATCGTTTTTCTTTTAACATTCCGTGTTTTCTGCAGTGACACACATTGCACGCTCATCCTCCTAAGTCCCAAATATTCCATGGCCACGTATTTCGACCCGGACTGTCAGTCGAACGTAGACTACACAAATGTCAAGAAGGTTCTTGATGATGTTCTCCCCGGCTACGCCAAATCTAGAGGCACCTTCACCAAGCCTATTCGTAAGTACGGCAAGCACGTGTTCTCCCACAATACGACGTTCTGCTGCGTCAAGCAGCCGCCTGGCGGTCAGAAGGGTGCCTACTACGCCATCCATCACATGCGGGCGATCGTACGGGACCATCATCAACTTCTGCTACCGAGTAAACTCAAAGATTGGGCAAATAGCGTGTCGGCAATCCAGGACGCGGACCTCCGACAAGAATTCTTTCGCATCCAGTCGGAGTTTGCGGAAATCATCCATCAAGATGTCCTTCGTACCTCGGGGCAGTTCTACCTCAACAATCAACCGTCCAACAGTGACATCGACACAATGCTACAAATGCAGGCGGACAACGACCGTTATTTCATGACTCCCAGGATAGACGGCGGCTTCATCCACGCTCCGGTCCCTTGAGTCGAGTTGAAAGCAGTGATGCTGTGTCTAGTTCTGAAACATCAATTGGCTCATGTTGTAATTAAACTTTAATGAACTTGTAGTATGTCTCTTTGGTTTCGAGAGTCGTTCAACTTAGATGTAATCGATGCTATTAATGTCTTGCTTTTCTGTTCCGATCATTCTGTTGCATACTTATATATTGCTTATGTATTGTCTGTGAATTGGTACTAACGTTTCGTTTGGCTAGTGCATAGCGATGCCGTCGTATGTCGTGTATAAGGGTAAGGTTCCCGGAGTCTACGACGACTGGGAGGAGTGTCGGAGACAGGTTCACCAATTCAGCGGTAACAGTTACAAAGGGTACACCACTAGGGCCGAGGCCGAATCTAGATACGCCCGCTATCTAGCGGGATAGGGGAGGGAGCGTTGGAGGAACCGGATGAAGACGAGTTTCATCATGATGATGCTCATCGTGATGACCGCAGCTCTCTTCTATGTGATGGTAGTTTAGATGATCGATATCGACTTGTAATGTGAAGACAAACTCGCTACTCGCGGTCTCGAGACTTGTAATATAATGTTCTATCTTTGTTCGGTCTTTTCAATTCGGAGACTAATATGATGAATTGTATTCGGAGACTAATACGATGAATTGTATTCAAAGACTAATCTTCTATTGTATTCGATGAATCTGTTGTTGATGTGTGCTGTCTATATTTTGTCCAATTATACATTTTGTAACCTGTGCAAAAAACAGAAAATAAAAAATAAAAAAAACCTAATATTCATACTAATGGCGCATCACATCACAGTGCGCCATTAGTATGCCAAAGTATACTAATGGCGCATCATTAAACAGTGCGCCATTAGTATGCCGAAGTTACTAATGGCGCATCTTGTTGTCGTGCGCCATTAGTATGCCAGAGCACCTGGGTATACATGGCCCCCTGGGAGGCATACTAATGGCGCACTTCTGTATACACTAATGGCGCATCAGAGGTGCGCGCCATTAGTATACCAGATACTAATGGCGCACCAGTGGTGCGCCATTAGTAAAATATACTAATGGCGTGGCACTAATGGCGCACCACTAATGCGCCATTAATGGCCAAATTAGGTGCGCCATTAGTAGGCCTTTTCCTAGTAGTGACACGTTTTTGAATTGGATGTTGGTCACCATATTTGGCTTTTGGATCCGCCATATTTGAATTTTATCACTATGAAGATTGTTGATTAATAAAGAAGTGTGCTTGGACTAAAAAAACTCACCTTCATATCCATCTGGAAACAGGCGTTAGTTAGGTTATGAAGAGTCTTTGTAATGTGTATTATTCATATGGGGGGTGCATTTGGAATCTCTAGGCATGGGAGGCACTGGGAAAATGAGGGGTGAATTTGAAGGAAATATGCCCTAGAGGCAATAATAAAGTTATTATTTATTTCCTCATATCATGATAAATGTTTATTATTCATGCTAGAATTGTATTAACCGGAAACATAATACATGTGTGAATATATAGACAAACAGAGTGTCACTAGTATGCCTCTACTTGACTAGCTTGTTAATCAAAGATGGTTATGTTTCCTAACCATGAACAAGGAGTTGTTATTTGATTAACAAGGTCACATCATTAGTTGAATGATCTGATTGACATGACCCATTCCGTTAGCTTAGCACACGATCGTTTAGTATGTTGCTATTGCTTCCTTCATGACTTATACATGTTCCTATGACTATGAGATTATGCAACTCCCGTTTACCGGAGGAACACTTTGTGTGCTACCAAACGTCACAACGTAACTGGGTGATCATAAAGGTGCTCTACAGGTGTCTCCAAAGGTACTTGTTGGGTTGGCGTATTTCGAGATTAGGATTTGTCACTCCGAATGTCGGAGAGGTATCTCTGGGCCCTCTCGGTAATGCACATCACTTAAGCCTTGCAAGCATTGCAACTAATGAGTTAGTTGCGAGATGATGTATTACGGAACGAGTAAAGAGACTTGCCGGTAACGAGATTGAACTAGGTATTGGATACCGACGATCGAATCTCGGGCAAGTAACATGCCGATGACAAAGGGAACAACGTATGTTGTTATGCGGTTTGACCGATAAAGATCTTCGTAGAATATGTAGGAGCCAATATGGGCATCCAGGTCCCGCTATTGGTTATTGACCAAGAATAGTTCTAGGTCATGTCTACATAGTTCTCGAACCCGTAGGGTCCGCACGCTTAAGGTTTCGATGACAGTTATATTATGAGTTTATGAGTTTTGATGTACCGAAGGAGTTCGGAGTCCCGGATGAGATCGGGTACATGACGAGGAGTCTCGAAATGGTCGAGACATAAAGATCGATATATTGGACGACTATATTCGGAGTTCGTAAAGGTTCCGAGTGATTCGGGTATTTTTCGGAGTACCGGAGAGTTACGGGAATTCGCCGGGGAGAAGTATTGGGCCTTATTGGGCCCTGCGGGAAAGGGAGAGGGGCTGCCTAGGGCAGGCTGCGCGCGCCCTTGCCCTAGTCCGAATTGGGCTAGGGGGAGGGGCCGCACCCCCTCCTTCCTTCCCTTCTCTCTTCCCCTTCCTAGTCTCCTACTCCTAATACATGGAAGGATCCCTAGTTCGACTAGGAAAGGGGGAATCCTACTCCCGGTGGGAGTAGGACTCCCCTATGGCGCGCCTCCTCCCTAGGCCGGCCTCCTCCTCCCTCCCTCCTTTATATACGGGGGCAGGGGGCACCCCATAGACACACAAGTTGATCTATGGATCGTTCCTTAGCCGTGTGCGGTGCCCCCTTCCACCATATTCCACCTCGGTCATATCGTCGCAAAGCTTGGGCGAAGCCCTGCGCCGGTAGAACATCAAGATCGTCACCACGCCGTCGTGTTGACGGAACTCTCCCTCGACACTCGGCAGGATCGGAGTTCGAGGGACGTCATCGAGCTGAACGTGTGCAGAACTCGGAGGTGCCGTACGTTCGGTGCTTGGATCGGTCGGATCGTGAAGATGTACGACTATATCAACCGCGTTGTCATAACGCTTCCGCTTTC
Source organism: Triticum timopheevii (assembly GCA_963921465.1). Taxonomy (NCBI): domain Eukaryota; kingdom Viridiplantae; phylum Streptophyta; class Magnoliopsida; order Poales; family Poaceae; genus Triticum; species Triticum timopheevii. The sequence goes on along the minus strand of OY997272.1, from coordinate 12,647,465 downwards.
GGTCTACAAGGGTATGTAGACAACACTCTCCCCTCTCGTTGCTATGCATCACCATGATCTTGCGTGTGCGTAGGAAATTTTTTGAAATTACTACGTTCCCCAACAGTGGCATCCGAGCCTACGTTTTTATGGTTTGATGATATATGCACGAGTAGAACACAAGTGAGTTGTGGGCGATATAAGTCATACTGCTTACCAGCATGTCATACTTTGGTTCGGCGGTATTGTTGGATGAAGCGGCCCGGACCGACATTACGCGTACGCTTACGCGAGACTGGTTTTACCGCCGTGCTTTGCACACAGGTGACTAGCGGGTGTCAGTTTCTCCAACTTTAGTTGAACCGAGTATGGCTACGCCCGGTCCTTGCGAAGGTTAAAACAGCATCAACTTGACAAACTATCGTTGTGGTTTTGATGCGTAGGTGAGATTGGTTCTTGCTTAAGCCCGTAGCAGCCACGTAAAACTTGCAACAACAAAGTAGAGGACGTCTAACTTGTTTTTGCAGGGCATGTTGTGATGTGATATGGCCAAGACATGATGCTATATTTTATTGTATGAGATGATCATGTTTTGTAACCGAAGTTATCAGCAACTGGCAGGAGCCATATGGTTGTCGCTTTATTGTATGAAATGCAAACGCCCTATAATTGCTTTACTTTATCACTAAGCGGTAGCGATAGTCGTAGAAGCAATAGATGGCGTAAACGACAACGATGCTACGATGGAGATCAAGGTGTCGCGCCGGTGACGATGGTGGTCATGATGGTGCTTCGGAGATGGAGATCACAAGCACAAGAAGATGATGGCCATATCATATCACTTATATTGATTGCATGTGATGTTTATCCTTTATGCATCTTATCTTGCTTTGATTGACGGTAGCATTTTAAGATGATCTCTCACTAAAATTATCAAGAAGTGTTCTCCCTGAGTATGCACCGTTGCCAAAGTTCGTCGTGCCCAGACACCACGTGATGGTCGGGTGTGATAAGCTCTACGTCCATCTACAACGGGTGCAAGCCAGTTTTGCACACGCGGAATACTCAGGTTAAACTTGACGAGCCTAGCATATGCAGATATGGCCTCGGAACACGGAGACCGAAAGGTCGAGCGTGAATCATATAGTAGATATGATCAACATAGTGATGTTCACCATTGAAAACTACTCCATCTCACGTGATGATCGGTTATGGTTTAGTTGATTTGGATCACGTGATCACTTAGATGACTAGAGAGATGTCTGTCTAAGTGGGAGTTCTTAAGTAATATGATTAATTGAACTTAAATTTATCATGAACTTAGTCCTGATATTATTTTGCAAATTATGTTGTAAGATCAATAGCTCGCGTTGTTGCTTTCATATGTTTATTTTGATATGTTCCTAGAGAAAAATGTATTATGTTAGTAGCAATGATGCGGATTGGATCCGTGATCTGAGGTTTATCCTCATTGCTGCACAGAAGAATTATGTCCTTGATGCACCGCTAGGTGACAGACCTATTGCAGGAGCAGATGCAGACGTTATGAACGTTTGGCTAGCTCAATATGATGACTACTTGATAGTTTAAGTGCACCATGCTTAACGGCTTAGAATCGGGACTTCAAAGACGTTTTGAACGTCATGGACCATATGAGATATTCCAGGAATTGAAGTTAATATTTCAAGCAAATACCCGAGTTGAGAGATATGAAGTCTCCAACAAGTTCTATAGCTAAAAGATGGAGGAGAATCGCTCAACCAGTGAGCATGTGCTCAGATTGTCTGGGTACTACAATCGCTTGAATCAAGTGGGAGTTAATCTTCCAGATAAGATAGTGATTGACAGAATTCTCTAGTCACCATCACCAAGTTAGTAGAACTTCATGATGAACTATAGTATGCAAGGGATGATGAAAATGATTCCCGAGTTTTTCATGATGATGAAATCAATGAAGGTAGAAATCAAGAAAGAACATCAAGTGTTGATGGTTAACAAGACCACTAGTTTCAAGAAAAGGGCAAAGGGATAGAAGGGAACTTCAAAAGAACGGCAAGCAAGTTGCTGCTCAAGTAAAGAAGCCCAAGTCTGGACCTAAGCCTGAGACTAAGTGCTTGTACTGCAAAGGGACTGGTTACTGGAAGCAGAACTACCTCAAGTATTTGGCGGATAAGAAGGATGGCAAAGTAAACAAAGGTATATTTGATATACATGTTATTTATGTGTACTTTACTAGTGTTTATAGCAACCCCTCGGTATTTGGTACTGGTTCAGTTGCTAAGAATAGTAACTCGAAACGGGAGTTGCAGAATAAACAGAGACTAGTTAAGGGTGAAGTGACGATGTGTGTTGAAAATAGTTTCAAGATTGATATGATCGTCATCGCACACTCCCTATACTTTCGCGATTAGTGTTGAACCTAAATAAATATTATTTGGTGTTTGCGTTGAGAATGAATATGATTTGATCGTGTTTATTGCAATACGGTTATTCATTTAAGTAAGAGAATAAACTGTTGTTCTGTTTACATGAATAAAACCTTATATGGTTACACACCCAATGAAAATGGTTCATTGGATCTCGATCGTAGTGATACACATATTCATAATATTGAAACCAAAAGATGCAAAGTTAATAATGATAGTGCAACTTATTTGTGGCACTGCCGTTTAGGTCATATTGGTGTAAAGCGCATGAAGAAACTCCATGCTGATGGGATTTTGGAATCACTTGATTATGAATCACTTGATGCTTGCGAACCATGCCTCATGGGCAAGATGACTAAGACTCCGTTCTCCGGAACAGTGAAGCGAGCAACTGACTTATTGGAAATAATACATACTGATGTATGCGATCCAATGAGTGTTAAGGCTCGCGGCGGGTATCGTTATTTTCTGACCTTCACAGATGATTTGAGCAGATATGGGTATATCTACTTGATGAAACATAAGTCTGAAATAGTTGAAAGGTTCAAAGAATTTCAGAGTGAAGTGGAAAAATCATCGTAACAAGAAAAATAAAGTTTCTACGATCTGATCGCGGAGACAAATATTTGAGTTACGAGTTTGGTCTTCAATTAAAACAATGTGGAATAGTTTCACAAATTCATGCCACCTGGAACACCACATCATAATGGTGTGTCCGAACATCATAACCGTACTTTATTGGATATAGTACAATCTATGATGTTTCTTACCGATTTACCAATATCGTTTTGGGATCATGCATTAGAGACAGCTGCATTCACATTAAAAAGGGCACCATCTAAATCCGTTGAGACGACACTATATGAACTGTGGTTTAGCAAGAAACCCAAGTTGTCGTTTCTTAAAGTTTGGGGCTGCGATGCTTATGTGAAAAAGTTTCATCCTGATAAGCTCAAACCCAAATCGGAGAAGTGCGTCTTCATAGAATACCCAAAGGAAATTGTTGGGTACACCTTCTATCACAGATCCGAAGGCAAAACATTCGTTGCTAATAAATGGATCCTTTCTAGAGAAGGAGTTTCTCTCGAAAGAAGTGAGTGGGAGGAAAGTAGAACTTGATGAGGTAACTGTACCTGTTCCCTTATTGGAAAGTAGTTCATCACAGAAATCTGTTCTTGTGACTACTGTACCAATTAGTGAGGAAGCTAATGATGATGATCATGTAACTTCAGATCAAGTTACTACCGAACCTCGTAGGTAAAACAGAGTGAGATCCGCACCAGAGTGGTACGGTAATCCTGTTCTAAAGGTCGTGTTACTTGACCATGACAAACCTACGAACTATGAGGAAGCGATGATGAGCCCAGATTCCGCAAAATGGTTTGAGGCCATGAAATCTGAGATATGATCCATGTATGAGAACAAAGTATGGACTTTGATGGATTTGCCCGATGATCGGCAAACCATAGAAAATAAATGGATCTTCAAGAGGAAGACGGATGTTGATAGTAGTGTTACTATCTACAAAGCTCGACTTGTTGCAAAAAGGTTTTCGACAAGTTCAAGGGGTTGACTACGATGAGACCTTCTCACCCGTAGCGATGCTTAAGTCTGTCCGAATCATGTTAGCAATTGCCGCATTTTATGATTATGAAATTTGGCAAATGGATGTAAAAACTGCATTCCTGAATGGATTTCTGGAGGAAGAGTTGTATATGATGCAACCAGAAGGTTTTATCGATCCAAAGGGAGCTAACAAAGTGTGCAAGCTCCAGCGATCCATTTATGGACTGGTGCAAGCATCTCGGAGTTGGAATATACGCTTTGATAAGTTGATCAAAGCATATAGTTTATACAGACTTGCAGTGAAGCCTGTATTTACAAGAAAGTGAGTGGGAGCAATACAACATTTCTGATAAGTATATGTGAATGACATATTGTCGATCAGAAATAATGTAGAATTATTCTGTAAGCATAAATGAGTGTTTGAAAGGAGTGTTTCAAAGAAAGACCTCGGTGAAGCTGCTTACATATTGAGCATCAAGATCTATAGAGATAGATCAAGACGCTTGATAATTTTTTTTCAATGAGTACATACCTTGACAAGATTTTGAAGTAGTTCAAAATGGAACAGTCAAAGAAAGAGTTCTTGCCTGTGTTACAAGGTGTGAAATTGAGCAAGACTCAAAACCCGACCACGGCAGAAGATAGAAAGAGAATGAAAGTCATTCCCTATGCCTTGGCCATAGGTTCTATAAAATATGCCATGCTGTGTACCAGATCTATTGTATACCCTGCACTGAGTTTGGCAAGGGAGTACAATAGTGATCTAGGAGTAGATCACTGGACAGCGGTCAAAATTATCCTTAGTGGAATAAGGATATGTTTCTCGATTATGGAAGTGACAAAAGGTTCGTCGTAAAGGGTTACGTCGATGCAAGTTTTGACACTGATCTGGATGACTCTAAGTCTTGATCTAGATACATATTGAAAGTGGGAGCAATTAGCTAGAGTAGCTTCGTGCAGAGCATTGTAGACATAGAAAAATTGCAAAATACATAACGGATCTGAATGTGAAAGACCCGTTGACTAAGACTCTCTCACAAGCAAAACATGATCACACCTTAGTACTCTTTGGGTGTTAATCACATAGCGATGTGAACTAGATTACTGAATCTAGTAAACCCTTTGGGTGTTGGTCACATGGCGATGTGAACTATGGGTGTTAATCACATGATTATGTGAACTATCGATGTTAATCACATGGTGATGTGATCTAGATTATTGACTCTAGTGCAAGTGGAAGACTGAAGGAAATATGCCCTAGAGGCAATAATAAAGTTATTATTTATTTCCTCATATCATGATAAATGTTTATTATTCATGCTAGAATTGTATTAACCGGAAACATAATACATGTGTGAATATATAGACAAACAGAGTGTCACTAGTATGCCTCTACTTGACTAGCTTGTTAATCAAAGATGGTTATGTTTCCTAACCATGAACAAGGAGTTGTTATTTGATTAACAAGGTCACATCATTAGTTGAATGATCTGATTGACATGACCCATTCCGTTAGCTTAGCACACGATCGTTTAGTATGTTGCTATTGCTTCCTTCATGACTTATACATGTTCCTATGACTATGAGATTATGCAACTCCCGTTTACCGGAGGAACACTTTGTGTGCTACCAAACGTCACAACGTAACTGGGTGATCATAAAGGTGCTCTACAGGTGTCTCCAAAGGTACTTGTTGGGTTGGCGTATTTCGAGATTAGGATTTGTCACTCCGAATGTCGGAGAGGTATCTCTGGGCCCTCTCGGTAATGCACATCACTTAAGCCTTGCAAGCATTGCAACTAATGAGTTAGTTGCGAGATGATGTATTACGGAACGAGTAAAGAGACTTGCCGGTAACGAGATTGAACTAGGTATTGGATACCGACGATCGAATCTCGGGCAAGTAACATGCCGATGACAAAGGGAACAACGTATGTTGTTATGCGGTTTGACCGATAAAGATCTTCGTAGAATATGTAGGAGCCAATATGGGCATCCAGGTTCCGCTATTGGTTATTGACCAAGAATAGTTCTAGGTCATGTCTACATAGTTCTCGAACCCGTAGGGTCCGCACGCTTAAGGTTTCGATGACAGTTATATTATGAGTTTATGAGTTTTGATGTACCGAAGGAGTTCGGAGTCCCGGATGAGATCGGGGACATGACGAGGAGTCTCGAAATGGTCGAGACGTAAAGATCGATATATTGGACGACTATATTCGGAGTTCGGAAAGGTTCCGAGTGATTCGGGTATTTTTCGGAGTACCGGAGAGTTACGGGAATTCGCCGGGGAGAAGTATTGGGCCTTATTGGGCCCTGCGGGAAAGGGAGAGGGGCTGCCTAGGGCAGGCTGCGCACCCCCCTTGCCCTAGTCCGAATTGGGCTAGGGGGAGGGGCCGCACCCCCTCCTTCCTTCCCTTCTCTCTTCCCCTTCCTAGTGTCCTGCTCCTAATACATGGAAGGATCCCTAGTTGGACTAGGAAAGGGGGAATCCTACTCCCGGTGGGAGTAGGACTCCCCTATGGCGCGCCTCCTCCCTAGGCCGGCCTCCTCCTCCCTCCCTCCTTTATATACGGGGGCAGGGGGCACCCCATAGACACACAAGTTGATCTACGGATCGTTCCTTAGCCGTGTGCGGTGCCCCCTTCCACCATATTCCACCTCGGTCATATTGTCGCAAAGCTTGGGCGAAGCCCTGCGCCGGTAGAACATCAAGATCGTCACCACGCCGTCGTGCTGACGGAACTCTCCCTCGACACTCGGCTGGATCGGAGTTCGAGGGACGTCATCGAGCTGAACGTGTGCAGAACTCGGAGGTGCCGTACGTTCGGTGCTTGGATCGGTCGGATCGTGAAGACGTACGACTACATCAACCGCGTTGTCATAACGCTTCCACTTTCGGTCTACGAGGGTATGTAGACAACACTCTCCCCTCTCGTTGCTATGCATCACCATGATCTTGCGTGTGCGTAGGAATTTTTTTGAAATTACTACGTTCCCCAACAGAATTGTGGGAAATGAGGGGTGAGTTCTGGCATCAGATTTTATACTCGCTTCTCTTCCCTCAAAAGTGAAAAAGGATCTTATACTCGCTTCTCAGTTGTTGCATGTGTCACAGATAAAGCAGTGACTAGAACGGTCATGACGTCTTTCTCTTTGCTCGGATCTCTCTAAAACAAGCTCGTCGTGTCCACTTGATTGTACAAGTATAGGGACACTAGGGGATTAGATCTCCTTTTGGTCCAGGTCACCATTCTTGTGTCATCTCAAGGTCAAAGAAGAGAATCTTCGAAGGTACTTACTTCCTTGCTCGTTTCACAAACTGGATATTGGTCAACATATATAATTAACCAATAATAGATTGACATTTCACTGAATACAAAACAATGGTGAATATCAACAAGATCCCATCTTCGATCTACACATCGTTTTCTGTTAAATTTCCAACGAGTTACCGCAGCTAAGTAGAGGTCACTTTTCTAAATGTTTGTTCTTGAAGAAAATTATATTAAAAGATGAAGAAATAAGAAGGAGCCCCATGCCTTGCCCCTCTACTGGCGACAAGCCGTCTACGCCTCCACCAGCCTCCCTGATCAGCAAGCCTCACCCCCCCCCCCCCCCCCCCCATGCCACCGGCCCAAAGCAGCCCCTTTAGCCAAATCCACCCTCCCCCTGGTTGGCTTCAGCTGAGTGCCTCCCATGGAGTTCGGATGACGAAGAGGATGGTGCGCGGTCCCACCGACTCGCCAGATCTGGGAGCCCGATGCCGGTGTAAGCTGAGGTCCCTCCCGCCTAGTCACTTTTGCCTCAGGTAGGGGTCTTTTCGAAGGATGACGCGGTCGTCACCATGGTGCGCACTGATGTCCTAGACCGATGTACCCAGGATAGATCACTGCAGGGCCGACGCTAGCTCTGTTGCTGTGGGTCGCATCAGTGCCGGGCTAGCTTCCCTAGCTATTCAGCCCCCCTACTGGATTCAATGATGTTGTAGTCTCTAACTTGCAATTTGGGTGGTTGCAGTACCAGACAAATGTATTTGCTGAGTGTTGATAATGATGCTCCATCCTCCTCTGCCCTGCAGCCTCATCTCAAGTAGGTGGTGCTGCGGACCGCGGAGGTTGGATTGCGGTGCAAGGGTGAAGGGAAACATGGATGCTACCTTGTACTGTCATGTTGCGTTGCTACATCATCTGGTGTCCAGCCAAGCTGAGTGGGCCGCTCAACTCAAGTGGATGGGGGCGGTGTTTCCACTGAGTCGGCCCCAAGCATTTCGTTGTTGTCTGCCAGGAGCCGCCCATGATTTGGCGCTGCTACAAGAACTTCCACTTACCAGCCAGTGGTCCCGCCCACGTCGAAGCCCCCCCTCTCCGGCACCTTCCTATGGACCGCAAATTGGTGTTGACGTTGGAAGTGTCATGCCAGTCTTGCATAGAGGTCGTGTTCATACGCTAAGGCTCTCTTGGTGCCATCTTTGTAAGATTGCTCATCTTATCATGTGGACTGTTGCATCCTCCCTGACGCTAATGTTGAGTAGGATCTTCTTGTTGTAATGCTCTCATTAAAGTCGAAGGGCATTGTTTCATGAGATGTTGATCCTATGCCTGATGAAGCAATGACACCTCTTCCTTTAGTATGGCCTTCTGTCATCTGTCTTGTGAGTTGCTCTGTTGGGTGTGAAGATGTGTGGTTGGTCCCTGTAGTTCCACCAGTTGGGACCAAGGAGTTTGTCGAACCAATGAGCTAAGAAGCTATGATCCATTTTGCCCCACCCCCTGGTGGCTAGTCCTGACTATCGGTGTGCATTCCCTTGCATGTTCAATTCTAAGTTTGGGGGAGCCGCTTGGTTTCAACGTGAAGAGCATGATGGAGGACTTTGGCAAGCCTGATATTGTGGTTGAATCCTATGATGAGGTAAGCAGTGTTGTTGCTGAGGTGACATAGGTTGATGCAGGTGCACCACCATTATCTATGGAGGAATTTCTCAGGAAGATTACTTGTGGGGTTCGACAACCTCTTATTTGGACCCCCACATCGTTGCATGGGGAGAAGGATGGTGGACGACGAAGCGGGCACCTGGACAATAAGAACAAGGCGTGCAACATCCCGATGGCCAAGTGTGCTGAGCATAGCTAGTTGTAGGTTTTTGGTGAGTTGATAGAGGTGGACAAAGTGGAGGCCGCTGAAGAAAAGATGAAAGCATATATAGACATGTACAAAAAAACAACTTTCACCGCAAGTGGTCACGACGTTGAGCTCTTTGGCGCGCATCGCTAGGAAGTCAAAGTTTAACCTTACAGGATGTTTCCCACATAATAATATTGGCCCATGATGCTTCCATGTTGAGGCAAAGTTCTCTTTGGCTAGTGGTAGTAAGTTGGTTGCACTTGAGCCATGCCTAATTGCTTCGGGCCTTGATGCTCTGGTATCTGACACAAACGCTTACCCTTTACGTTGCACTTATCTTGTCCCTATCCCCAAGCTCGAATCTCTTTTTCTTCTTCTGTTTTCGCTTTTGGGTTTTCACTTGGTTTTTCCTAATTAATAGAGAATGGTCTTTTATTCTGTTTTTTCTTATAAATAAACTATTTGTCTTCTTCTTCTTAATGAAATGCAGAAACCCCTGACCTCGGGGTCAGGTTTCTAAAAAAATGTTATTAGGAAATGAAGAGATCTTGACCAAACTTGTCTTGCATTAACTCAGAATTTCTAGCCCCATAAAGATGGAGGAATTTAGTATGAGATGAAAAATACACTTGGTACAATTTGAACATTTTTGTTTCAGCAAAGTTCTTTATGGAGAGTACAACACATCTCTCCAAACCATAAGAATAGAGGGGTTGCTTGCATAATATGCTTGGGTATGCATAGGAAAGGCATTATTGGAGGTTATAATCTACCCTTGACCTGAGGACATCATTATTGCGGGACGGTGCAACGCCACGACGCCTGTATACAACCGCACATCACCAAACGTCATGGGGACTGGCAAGTGCAGAACAAACATCTGCTTTTGTTAAGTTATGTTCCAAATTCATATAGATATGAAACAACTAACTTCTGATGAGCAGAGCGGAGCGGAGGCCTGTGGCCAGGAGGCTTGGGGCATAGAAAACCACGGGCACCAGCTGGTACAGCTAAGTATTGACCTAGGTCAGCGTTGTTATACATATACCTTTTGTAAGCCACCGCACGACATAAGTTGATCAGTTGTAAATCTCCGACATTTGTAATCTCTCCCGACTTAGTGAACATTTGCTAGCTGGCGCCCGTGGTTTTTTCACCTTCGTGTTGGAGGGGTTTTCCACGTTAAATCTTGTGTTCCCTATTTGTTTAATTCCGTTCTCGTCTTTTCATTTGCCCGTTGTATCTTTAACTCTCTGCTACACCGAGTGATCATACGATGCAGTTGGCCTCATGCCATACACCTATATTTTTCGAAATTATTACTTCCTTCTTTTGGTATATAGGAATCAACTTGAAAATTTCTTTGACCAAGGAGTATCTCACTTACAGTGGGCCGCCCAACCATGTCGTGTCAACTGAATTGTACGAATCGTGCAATTTCCACGATCTTCTCTGAAATATAATTGTGCCATGTCTGTTGACCGGATTCGGAGATGATTGAGTACCTTGCATCGCATATAATAACTGCTCTCAAAAGATATTTTAGGGCCTCATCTCCTGATCTAAGTTTCCGTTGAAACCTTTAATTTGCAATCTTTTCATTGCATATACTCCCTCCGTTCCTACATATTTGTCTTTCTAGAGTTTTCAACAAGTGACTACGTACGGAGCAAAATGAGTGAATGTACACTCTAAAATATGTCTATATACATCCGTATGTGATAGTCCATTTGAATCTCTAAAAAGACAAATATTTAAGAACGGAGGTAGTAGTTATATAAAGAAATAAGGTGATAAGCTTGCATTACCTTTTTTTTAAGGGATAAGCCTCGTTTGTTGCTCCCAAAAGATACTGATCCACGATCTTTTCGTTCCCTCAACTGAATAACTAGCGTCATAATATATAGGGCAGGCAAATCGCTCGCTCGGTTGTAGATCCACAGCCCCAATGGCACCACGAAAACGCCAACGGAAAAACAACCCTCGCGCGCCGCTGGCGTCGCGGATGCTACCGGCGGACCTCCTGCTGGCGATCGCCGCGCGCTCCGACGCAAGAACCATCATCCGCTGCGGCGCCACCTGCAAGACCCTCCGCCGCGAAATCGCGGACGCTTCCTTCATCCGACAAGCTGCCACGGCCGGCGTCGTGCCGACGCGGATCCTCCTCGCCTACACCCGTCGCTACAGGCGCCGGAACCACCGCCGCAAGCCCTTCATCTCTCTGGTCCATCCGGCTACGCCGGTCGCCTTGTGCTTCGCCGACAAGCACCTCGTGCCCTTCGTGGCACGAAGCGCTGCTGGTGATCTCCTCGGCCGGTATGACCCTGTGACGTCGCGCCGCGGCCTCATCGTCCTCGTCCGCCGCCACTACATCCACGAGCACAGAAACTCTGATCTGTGCGTGTACGACCCCATGACCGGCGACCGCACCTTCCTCTCCAAACCGCTGGGCATCTCCTTTGACAGGTCTTGTATTGGATGCCCTTGTCAACCATGCGTTCTACTCACTGCTACAGATGGCTTAAGCGGCTCCTCCTTTCTGCTATTCTTCGCCCGCCGGGCCTGGTGCGAGGTCAAGGGCACAAACTCCATGAGAATCCAAACAGCTGCACTGTCCGACAATGGCAATGTCAGCTGGGGTCCTGTCACTGAACACTTTGGCGCCCCGTTAGGGAATCACCACGATGAGCACGATGACGCCGTTGTACTCCCTGGTGGCGTCATCCACTGGCTGCAAAATGGTCGCCATATCCTCACATATGACGTCTTGACGAGAAAGCTAGGCACTGTGGAGCTCCCGTTCATGCCCACCAACAACAAACCAGTCCAGCGTCACCTGAGGATGTCACCAGACTGGAGGCTACGGTTCCTCGTGGCTGACGTGTTCATGATTACCATGTGGATACAATTACCTGGCGGCCATGGTTGGGAGCGGGAGGTCGTGATCGATATGGAGGAGAAGCTGCGGTTGTTTGAACCCAACGTCCCTCTTGGCAGTATGTCAATTCAGTTCAAGCGTTCAGGGGAGAGGACCGGCGCGGTCATGTTGCGGATACATGGCCAACGCTGCGTGCTCATTGTCCTTGACTTGGAGACCAAGGAAATACGTAGGCAACACCTGAACCCCTCCTTGCTATTTGAGGTTGACTTGTCTGAGAGGTTACAGGGCATGAAAATCTTTTCCTAGGAAGAACTATCAGGGCTGGAGAAGATGCAAATGCATTGAAAAGGATGGATCAAACATTTTGGGTGGCACATGGCTAGCTACCGAATATTATTTAAAATGTTAATTTTTGCAAGTCATGTATTTGGTATTATGTGGTCTCACCAATTAAATTTGTACTGGCTACTGAGCCATCATATTGTTTGCATTTCATAAAGTTTTCGAAGCAAGTTATTTAATAGCATTTGTTTTTTTCTATATTTTGCTGAATGAACTGGAGAAAATAATCCATTTATCTTATCAAGTACTTCTAGTCAAAGTAATTCCAGTCTTGGATCACCAAGAAATTGGCTTATGGAACCAGGAAGTGACCATTATTGGTAGGTTATTTCTTAATAATGCAATCCTGATTTGTTAATATGGGGATTATTCTGCACCCATGCTGTATATCTGTGAATTGTTTCTCCTGAGGGCGTGTTCGGGAGCTCTCTGGCTTCTCAAATCCTCGTCTCCAGCCCGGAGTCCAGCCAAACGGGTCAACTCCTGGCTTTTGGAACGAGAAGCTGGTTAGAAACTGCGTGCAAAATCGAAGGAGTCGTGGAGTTGGGAAAACGTGGCTCCGCAAAAACTGGGATGCGGGATTTAAAAAGAATTACATGCTTGTGCCACCGCCAAGTGACATTGCGTACCGGTTCGCGAGCAACTAATCGTATTCTCTCTCTCCCTCCTGACTCGTACGCCATCCCCTCTTCTCTTCTTGTTGGGCTGAAGAGGAGAAAACGAGCTAATTGGGCTGCAAGACCATCTCTCTTCGTACCAAGCCTGGCTACATCCAAGCCTAATGGGCTGGCAGCCCATGCGAGCGCTGATGATTGAGAAGCTACTATCCCGAACGGTTTTCAAACTCCAGGATTTTTACGAGAAGCTAGCAGCTGGTTACGGGCTGAGGAGTCGAGGAGTTTGAGGCTGGGGAGGACTACCGAACAGGCCCTGAGTACTTAAATCTGAAGCAAGTTGCATGTTAGTGACTGCATGTGTGACAGTCTGTTTACTAACGACCTGTTGAAACTGAAAATTCTTTCGATTATGTTTTTCTTTGTTTTGCTAAGGCTATATGGAGTAGTATTTTATATTCCTTTCCATGCATACTTTGCTAATGCAGAGTATAAAATAACTCTCTGCATTTTAGTAGTGTCTAGTGAAAGCCAATTTGAACTTCGTTAATGCAAAGAATTAAAAAAGAAGATAATTTTTTGTAGCTATTGGGAATATCTGATGTGCTAGCTCTTTGCTTGTGGTGATGATGATGAGACGAGCAAAGTAGCAATGAATGCTTTGTTACAACAGCTAGCAAGGAAAATGGCAGTGTAGCTTGTTGCTTGCAAAGAGAAATTGGAGTGTGTCAGCATCCCTAACCTGAAGGCTCAAGCTGCCAGCGGCTCGCCCAGCTCGCAAGCCGCACAGCGTCCCCAGCGTCTGAAGAAGCCCAACCCAAGAGTCGTTTTGGGCCGGCGTGAACCAAGTGATGAGAAGCCGAACTATGCACCCCTACTTCTACCAAGGCGCACGAGGTTAGACACATCCAGAGGATCAGACGGCAAGGCGTGGCTGCTACCAACCACTCTCTCCTGTCCATTTCCCCTTCGCCGAAATTCGTGTAATCCCTCTGTTCAGCTGTAATCAAGAGATTTGTGCACATAATTGTGTTGAGGATAATCTAGTGCTACTCAGGATGGTTTGGAGTGGGAGGCTGTGATCGACATTGAGGAGAAGCTGCGGCTGTTTGAATCCAACGTCCCTCTTGGCAGCATGGTGATTCAGTTCGAGTGCTCAGGTGACAGGAACGATGTGGTGATGTTGCGGATAAATCAACACCGCCGCGTGCTTATCGTCCTGAATCCCTCCTTTCTATTTGAGGTTGACTTGTCCGAGAGGTTACAAGCCATGCATTTTTTTCCTACGCAGAATTATTAGGGCAGGAGAAGAGGCAAATGCATTGAGAAGGACGGATTGACTCTATCCCCAAATAATTAATCATCAAGCTTTGAGTGATATATGTCTACCCAATATTTGAAATGTCTTTTTTGCAGACATGTATTTGTTTATGATATCTCACCTATTAAATTTGTATGAGTACAGAACCATCATATTATTTGTGTTTCTTAAAAGTTGCAGAGTAAATTATTAAAGTGCCAAGCTATGGTGTCACTTTTCTTGTAAACATTTTTTCTTCTATATCTAGCTGAATGAACCGGAAAAACAATCCAATGAGCTTATCAATTACTTCCGTTGTTCAGTATGTAATAAATTGGTTTATGGAACATGAAATTGACCCAGACATTGATGAACAACCATTGGTAGGTTACTTCTCAATACTGCGATAATGATTTGTTAAAAGAAAAATGTTCCGATGTGGATTATTATGCATCCATGGGTTATAATTCTCAAAAGGAGTTATGCTCTAAATATATATCTCCACGATGCATCCTTCTCCAGTTTTGTTAAATTAAATACTTAAATCTGAAGCAAGTTGCATGTTAGTGCTCGCCGGCCTAACGAGCTGACAGGAATTTACATGGAGCTTCATCTAACTCACCCCGACCGACGAAATTGAGGAGGATCATAGCCCAGAAAACTGAATCGAAAAAGAAGCGATGCCATCCATCCAAGCGCCGCTCCTACAAGGACAGAAACCCTACCTACTTGTATAGGATCTGACCTTTAGGTGAGACCGTAGGATCAACATCACAATTTCATAGAGAATTCAAAAAATTCTGATTTTGTTTACAACATACCTGCATGGTATGTTTACAACTCTAAAGAAAATCAGCTTCAAACTCGGTTTACAGTAGGATATTCAAATAAGACAAATTCGACTATCAATAGTGTAATGTTGGGGTGAATAGTATTTGGCACTATTCATATTCGATTTTGTCTTTTTTGGTTCTCTAAGTGTACTTCGATTTAGGAGGTGAAACTTTTTGAGGTTGTATATCAAACACGGGCGTGTGTCTACGAATATTGTCCGAATTTTAGAACATGTTTTGAGTCTTCAAATAGATTGATCTCACCTAAAGCTAGATCTCATACAAGTCTTCCCCTACCCGGTACCATCATATCCAGCCACATGTTCCACCGGTACTCGAGGGTGACCCATCCATCTTTCTCTAATAATATTGCAAGGGTGATCCCAGCCTCTGTGGTCGCCTCCGCCTCTGGCTAGGCGACTGATCTGTGCTCTCCTCCTGCGTGGTCACATGTTTCGCCGGTACCTATACCAAGACTATCACAAGTGGAAGGAAGAGCTGTTCTTGATGGACAAAAAATGCGGTGGATAGCACCAGGATGCGCGGGTTGAGATCCTCTGCAATACCGTATGATGCTGTAGTGTCGATGGCATGTGGGGTCAGGTCCCACATGACAGTGACTGTACAGCACCGTACAGTACTGCAGAGGATCCTAACCCAGGCTGCGCATAGCTTCGACGCCATCCATCTCTTGTCGCTTGACGGCCTTGTCCTTGCCCTCCGTGCGGACGACCCCAGTCACCGAGAGCAGCCAAACACTGTCATCCGAACCGGCCGGCGTGCAAATACCCAAATATGTACGCATAGACAGGTGTAGGTATTTAGCCATGTACAGAGACATATTGGTTACCTTATATGTGAATTTTTATTAACGCAATAATAATGGGCCCCAACTTCCGAGTCAGAAAAAAAAAGATATTGACTTTGCCTCGTATACTACTCCAGGTCCAATACGTCTCCAATCGCTGTCCGACTTGGGCACGATCATCGTACCAAAATCATACGCAAAATATCGGACGTGTAGCAGCGCTCGGCCCGTTAGTTATATAGCTAGCGGCGCGTGTGGATCGCGGACGACTGGAAACTAGAAAAGAAGCGGCGAACGAGAAGGAGCGGCGAACGAGAGCGATCGGCAATGGCCTCGAATCCGGTCGTCCTACCCAGCGACGTCCTCGCGGAGGTCCTCCGGCGCCTCGTGCCGCACACCCTAGCCGCGGCCCGGCTGGTCTGCAGAGCATGGCGCGACACCGTCGACGCCCGCCTGCGTGGCCACCTGCTCTCGCGCTCGGTGCGCGGGATCTTCATCAACTTCACCCGGCTTAGATTCTCAGAGTTCTTCTCCCGTCCCACGACTGGCCCGGCGATCTCTGGAGGGCTCGACTTCTTGCCCTGCATGGGCGTCACGGTCACGGACCACTGCAACGGGCTATTGCTTTGCCGGGGTCTGAGACACGAGTGTGACGATGCACTGCCGCGCGATTATGTCGTGAACCCGGCCATGCGTCGGTGGGCGCGCCTGCCCCAACGTCCTGGGTCAAACGTGTTGGGATTCGATCAAGGTGCCTACCTCGTGTTCGAACCGACCATGTCGATGCACTATCAGGTATTTTTGGTTCCATGTGTGTTAGCTGCGGGTGAATCGCACAGCGACCATGATGATGCGTTGCTTGAACCGGAGTGGCCTCCGGAGTTATATGTCATCCATGTGTTCTCATCGGCAACTCAGCAGTGGGACAAGAGGATCTTCGTTCGAGAAGGGGAGGCTGCAGGGCTCGTCCGCAACATGCATTCGGATTTGTGGTATAATCTATATCATTATCATGCCGTCTACTCGCGAAGCACGCTCTACATCCATTGCGAGCATGGCTATCTCATGAGGTACTACTACTTACTTGCTCCTATGTCATTATTTTTGTTTAGCAAGGGCTCGTCTGGTTCGTAGGATTTTGAAATCAAAGTAAAAGATTGTGATGTCCACTCGACGTCAACCCTTCTAAAGTTTCGAATATGCTCACACTTAATGCTATGAATTTTTAGGAATTAGGCCAATATGAACACAATCCCAAGAGTCTAGTACGTGCATTCCCATGAAATGAATGTCATACATAGCAAACAAATGTAGGAAATATCCTATGGGAATTTTCTAGAAAATCCTACAAATCCTCCCACAATATATACTGCTATGATTCACTCATGTTGTTATTAATCTGTTTTACCTGATTGTTTTGTGTCTGCAGAATGTGTTTGTCAGATGACACGTACAGAGTAATTAAACTACCAGGTGTCAGTGAACTTCCACTAAAAGGATATCCTGAGCACCATTTGGGTAGATCACTGAGAGGGGTGTATTGAGCAGTATCTCATAAGAGGAGTCCGCTTCTTCAGGTTTGGCATCTCAATGAATCGTGCAGTCAAATAGAGTGGGTGCTAAACCATGATACCACTCTTAAGACCTTTGAACATGAGGACTATGCTCAACAAATGGGTAGACAATGGATCTTACAGGATGTTAACTACTGTAAGTCGTTGCCTGAGCGTAATGGTAATACACATGAAATTAACAGAGCGATAGTGGAAGAGAAATATGAATGGAACTCCGATGAGGATAACATTCTTGACATTGAATATGATGTTGAAGAGGATAACGTTCTTGAAGAGGGATATGAAGGAAATTATTATTTCCTTGGGTTTCATCCTTATAAAGAGATTGTCTTCTTAATTTCATCAAGGAGAAAAACAAGAGTATTGGCATATGATTGCAACAGCTCGAAATATCAAGACATGGGCAATGTGTGTTCAGCATATTACAACCCGGTCTGCGGACTACCATTTGGGGAGATGGACTCAGCTTCCTGTATACGCCTTGCTGGATAGGCGAGTTTCCAGGAAACGAATTAGAATCGCTATTTGAAGATAAGGAGCTTCGAAGGAAAAAGTCGGAATTGGAAGAGGTATCCAATCTTTCATACGTGGACGTGTACGAGATGCGCAAGTCCCATGGGCGCGCCAAGAGGATCAAGGACTCTGCCACCAAGATTCATCGCAGACGGCACTAGTAGGAACCCACCTTGACCGACATGAAGGCGAAGGCGACCAAGTTGGACCTTGGCAAGGCCACCAAGAAGCTAGAGTGTGGAAGTTAAAAGTTGCAGGTAGGGCAGAAGAAATTCCGCCGTTGACTGCTCCTGCAAAGAAAATTTTGTGCTGCAGATCGCATGCTAAAACTAGGATGGCCTCACGATGACAAATGCAGCTTCTGCAAACAAGTGCTAGCTGCTACAAAAAACACCGAGCGTTTGCTTATGAAAAAAAAAAGGCTAATGAAATGAAGAAGGTACTGCCTGCTACATTACTTAATATATAGATAGTGTTGGAATTAACCACGACGTAAGAGACCTGTCCGGTAGGGATTAGTGGTAGGCTAGCTAGCTGCTATATAATCCTTTGTATCCCCTTGTAAACAAACCGTGAGATCAGAGAAAAAAATGGGTGTGACATGAGCCTTTTACAATCAATAGGCATCTCGTGTATTGCGTACGTGTGGTTACCGAAAAAGGGTTTCCCCCCGCTTTGTATTCCAAAGCAAACCACCATTGACACATCGCAATGCTGGGGCAAGCAGCACATCAAGCCCAAAGAAAGAGAAGAAGAAAGGAAGAAAAACCTAAAACACGGCAATGATACAAGATACCAAAGGAGCCACTAACAAGACCCGAATGCACCAAGCACAGGCTTGAACATCAAAGCCCTCGGCGAACATTAGCCAACACACGCCGAGGCTGAGCCGAGGTAGATCCCGCTACAGGAGGATTGTCACGCTCCGTCATCCCCCTTGAGCTAAGCCATCCGGTCCGCCATCCGTCTCTACCTCTGAAGAGAGCCCCCTGCCCTCTAGTCCTGGATCGGAGGACACTACGCCGTCGACAGGCACAGTCGCTCACCCCTGAGCTCGCATGACCAGGACCACCAGGTTGCCGGGAGGGGACGACAAACACAACTACCGCACCAGGCAGCCGCACCACTGAGCACCGCCAACGCCGCACGCCGGCACCAACTTCAACCGCAACTGGCCGAGCATGGACACCACTTACGATATCCGGCAGCCACCCCCCGTGCCAAGGCCTCGACCACCACTCCGCCGCACCAAGGTGATTACGAAGCCGCCTTCAAGAAGGGGAACAACGCCGGAGCACCGTCGGCAACGTGGCCGCTGCGAACAGCCAAGGGGTTTCCCCCAATCCATGCCCCGAGAGGAAGCACCGTCACCAGATCTGCTCCAAGGGCAAATGGGGAAGCCCCAGGAGCCAGCCATGCTCGCCGCCGATCCGCCGCCCACGCGGCCAGGAGCGGCGCTCCCCGCATCTGCATCAGCCACCTGCCGAAGGGGGGCCGACGCGCTCCACCAGTGGCCGCCGCCACCACGCCAGGTGCAACCGCGCGGAACAGAGCACACCGAGCCCAACCCGCCGCCACCAGGCACCCACCCCGCCACTGCCACCCTCCGCCGCACCATCACGCCCTCGGCCAGCACCACGCCGCCGCCCGCTGACCCCGACTCGCGTCGGCCCAAGCGAGCAGGGGAAGGAAGGCCCCGCCGCCGCCGAGGCTGACCGGGCTTCGCCCGTCAGCGCGAGCCGGCGGCGGCGAGGGAGGAGTCGAGGAGGAGGGGGCCTGTGACCAGCGGCTAGGGTTTCCCCTCCGCGTCGCTCGCGGGAGCGACTGGGAGGGGAGGGGAGGGTATTGCGTACGTGTGCATGAGTGCTTTGTGCATTTCCAGCAAGCCCATAGTAGCTAGGCTGCTGAGCTCCTATACTAGGGTCTCGCCAAGAAAGAAATTGGGCCTTGCTAGTCTGTGGTATGTTCCTCTCACCAGAAGTACACGTCAGAATGCAGCGCCGATGTTGGGCCTATGCCAACAGACAGTACTATGTACAGAATTTGCTTTTTTTATGAAACACAGCAGATGCTGTTTTTGATTCATTAAGGGTAAACTCCATACGGAAAATACAGGGTATGGGCATTCCAAAAATAAATGTACACCCAGGGTAATAGCTGTAGAAACAGGGGTTGGGGAGGGCCAAATTGCACTATAATTGTGCCAACCATTTAACTCCTTTGATTCTAAGCCACATGTGCAGTTCATCAGAGATCAGGTTGCATGTTCCAATGAAATCATTGACTTTGGCGTTGAAGATTCTGTTGTTCTTTTCTTTCCAAACCTGACACCAGATCAACATAAAGTGCGGAGAAATCTTTGCAACGTTGCGAGGGGATGTTGTCCAGAGTGTGTAGCCACATTGTAGCAGCGAGATCGTGTCTTGTTGAAGTTTGGTCTAAGATCAAACCGATAGGTTAATTTGGTCAGAAATTAGCCCCAGACATTAGAAGTAAATGGGAAAGTTGCAAACAGGTGGACAGCAGACTTGAAGTCAATGTTACACAGTTGGCAAACAGGATTGGCAGGCCAATTCCTTCTTGGGAGATTATCTGTTGTTAGTCATTTTCCTTGTATGGTTAGCCATGCAAAGAACTTCACTTTTTGTGGGATCTTAATCTTCCAAATGATGTGCGAAAGAGGCGTCTAAACCCTTCTAATGAACTGGCAATAGTAAGCTGAACTTGCAGGGTAACTATGTTTCATTCGACGTAACTTGCAGGGTAACTATGAACTGGAAGGTCTTGGATCGAAGAAGGGTGAGCTGAGTTGCATTTGCTTGCTAGCAGCTGGATGTACTGTAGCAGAAAACCTATGTTAGAGAAGCAAGTGCAAGTGCAAGTACTCCCTCCATCGCACAATATAACATCATTTTTCAAGCAAACATAGCTTCAAAACCGATCTTACATTGTGAGACAGAGGGGGTAGTTCTGATTAGAGTTTGTGAAAAAAATTACTAGGTAGTGGATTAGGTTGTTAGATGTGACTGGATCAGGTGCTCCTATTACCCGGCCTTTATGCCGGTGTTGCATCCTATTGACGTTCCACGACATGTGCTCATCAGAGAAACTACATGGCAGCGCAATTACTGAGAAGTTAATTCTCGAGCATCTTACATGGGTACTACAGAAACATTTATAAATGAACTGAGAGCTACTGAAGCAGTAATTCCTAGTGGTCTGACATGGCCGCATTTCAGAAACTTGGTTGTGCTAATATATAGCTAAAATGTATCTGCAGTTTTCTGAATAGTTTGATGAGTGAGTTTAAATGTGGGTGCATCAGGTAAGCAATAGCAGAAATCAATTGAGTTGGTGATTTTCTAGTTGTCCAACCAATCAACGAACATAACTTTGGATTGTAGAAACAGAGAAGAAACCGGCTAGATAAGATTATCATCAGAGGAAACAACACAACCTTATAATTTGTAAATTGTAACAACCAGGAAAATATTCATCAGTGCAGTTTTTTGTAGGCTGAGCTCCACAGCACCCTGTGTCCAGACCGTTCCATCGAGGCTCCCACGTATAGGGATATGGGGTACAAAGGGGCTCGGCCTTGGATACAACTTTGCATTAGCCCAATATAGAGGGGAAACTAAGCATGAAACCGTACAACAAGGCATGAAAACTCTAACCACAACTTTGCTATCGAAAACAGGATAAAACTAGCAAAACCGTAGAGCTACGATTAATGGGGCTACAATTTTCATACAAAGGGGAAAATAAAACTTGTAAAATTTAATTATTTTGTCGTACACGTGTGCTTTTATTGTTGATTATGAAGTTGAGAATGGAACCAGAACTGCAAAGAATTAATCACAAAGTGCTACTGAATGTTGGAACCCAAGCCGTCAAACTCATCTCATAAGGGATATTCTGGGTCGTGTATGGGACCCTATTATCTGAGAACCACCTCACGATCTCCATGGACTGCAGGTCGAGCCAAAAGGAACCACTACATGCATTGATGAGCACGGTGCCACGCCTCTCAGCGAACCACACTAGGCTGAAGCTGACTGGCTTCGTCGGCGGAATGCAGCTCCCGCCTGCCTTGTCAAGGAACCGCAAAATTGTCTCCGTCATGTTGATCACCACATGTGGTCGTTGCTTCCACTTGGCTGTATGTTGCGATTGTGCCCAAGCTGATATCTTATCATCGTGGGCGACAAGGACGAGCACATCCCCACCCACTGACGATGTTGCTAGAAGTTTTTGATGCTCTTCGTTGTGTGGGAACCCTTTCGGGAGCTTCGTCACAATCACCTTTGCCGCTTTGACGCGGAGCCTTAGGACATAGGATCCAGTGTCAGTCTGGCACAGCCAGTGCACAGCGCCGCCGGTGACCAGGGCCTTGCAGAGGCTTCGTTGAAACCTGCTTTGTAGGTTAGGAAGCCAGGTCTCGGTGTAGAGGCCCCACGCACGATGCTCTGTCGAGAAGGTCTGGAACTGCAGGTTGCCGCCATATTGTGATATATCTAGACATGCCTTGACCACTTGAAAATGCCGGCCAACGGAGGTGGCCGCCTTATCACAGTCACCAACCTGCAAGACATAACTTTTCTCAGACCACCCACGAAACTTCGGTTCAGATGGCAGGGTCAGGCTCCTACCGGTGGCCGGGTCGCACACACGGAGCTCTTTGGCCACGCCCACACGGGCGAGCACAAGACCATCACGCGACGAGAGGGGAAAGCCTCCGCGGGTTGATGTGTGCAGCTTGGTGGCATCCGGTGCGCTGGTGTCTAGCAGAAACAGCTTCTCCTTGGGCTTGGACCAGTCGTGGGACCAATCGTGGCTTGGACCAGGTGGCCGCGCAGGAGGGGGAGCACGAAGCGGTCGCCGCGCTGGAGGCGGAGGGGGCCACAGGGGCTGATGTATTCCTTCACGCGGCAGCGCATGTCCACGCAAGTGGCGGCACAACGCACGAAGGTGGCCGGGTCAGTGCGCGCCGCAGTGTCCACCAGAACGTCCAACGGCAGCGACGCTGCCTTCTGCCGCCGCCCTCTTGTAGCTTGCGTCTGCGACCTGGCGTCGCTGCCGCCGCGGCCGCCTACCATGGTCGACGCCTCGATAGATGGCCGCAGCTCCGTCCAGGGCAAGGTCCGATCGCGTCCCGATCGATGCATCGTAGTTGATATAACTAGGATTAAGGGTTTCCGTAATTGTTTGGTAACTAGAGATGCGTCCGGAGACGTTCCGATCGAGTCGATCCTCTATCTGTATGTACGTAGCAATAGATTGTTGGTTTCCAGGAGCACCACGTACGTGCAACCTAGCCGAACACGCAGCCAAGCAGGCAGCTTAATGTATTATTGGTTGTACGTGATCGATTCGTAGAACGAAAACCTTTTTTTGATTATCTCGTACGTATAAAGGGTACAGACGCGCTGCCCACGTGCAACGCGCTGCCCGACTCGGCATCCAACGTGACGCGACCCGGACTCATACAGCCACCAGTCCAGTTTACAACTCTATCTAGGACTCTACGTCACGTCTAGACTGACTACAAGTAGATTAATTACCATATAGATCGGCCTGCAGATGGCCAACCGCGACGGCTCCATGGTCACCAAAAAGAACGGTGCTCGCCTTCGGCGGTGGACTGGTCAAACCTCCCAGACGACATCCTCGGCATGGTCACTGTGAGAGTCGCCTCCCCGCTCGGCCGTGTACGCTTCACCGCCGTCTGCAGGTCGTGGCGCGCTGCCGCGTTGCAGCACCCAACGCCGCAGGCGCTCCCTCTGCTGGTCCTCTCACCTGTGGACCGGGGTACTGTCACCGAGAAGCGCCTAATTTACTGCCTCGAGGAAGGTGTGATCCTTCAGGTTCCAATCCCAAGCAATGAAGCCGGTTTGGGACATCCTGTTTTACCGTGGGGAGCTTTACGGCCTAGGACATAGCAAAACATTTTACACGTTTGACATTGGCGTTAATGAAGATGGTGCACCGACAGTTACCGCCGCCTACCCAATGGACATCCAAAGGGGCGGTGATCCTATTTGTATGAGTTGGTTCTTGGACCAAGCCTCATACATATGCGACTTGAATGGTAAGCTGGCGGTGGCAGTTATGAGTCGATGGTTGCGAAACTGCAAGCCTTTCTTTAAGGTGTTCCAAGTCACAAATGTTGATGATGACGCACGCAAATATGAGTGGGAGGAGGTGGGTAGCTTGGGCAATTGCGCATTGTTCTTGGGGCAACTATGCTCCTCCAAGGCGGTGCAAATGCCAGCTAGTGGGCGGGGAGCTGTAGAAAGAAACCATATATACTACTCGAACCATCACTCCGGAGCTAGCCAAGAGGACCAAGAGTCCGAGGAAGAATACAACACAAAATCAGAATATGGTGACCTAATGTTCCATAGGAAAGACCAAAGCATTGATTAAGGTGGTGATGACGTGGAGCGCATCATGTCAGTACGATACTACATTAAGGGTGGCCATCATCTTCCTATGTGGTGCCTCCCTCCTGACTTCTAGGGCCTGTTTGACAAAATTGATTTTCATATAAGAATTGGAGGATGGAAATCCTTTGGCAGTCTTGCTACCATGGATTGTTTGTTGTATTGTGACGACACTTTGTTCTTTCTTGAAATATCTCTATGTAGTATTTTATGGGAAATTTCCATTGACTTTATCTCTCAGAAATATTACCGCAATAAAAGTTTTACGGTGGTTGAGAAAAATAAGATCTATCCATCAAAAAGAATCTAGCTAGCGGTAGATAATTAGGAGGTACCAAAAGAAAGGTATTGATAAATGGCGGCTGCTACAAATTATTCGGATGATTTAATCCAAAATTAAACCGCCTCCTTAGCCGTTCGATTAGACGCTCTGCAGCCGTAAGATCAGGCAGCTTCCCATGGCAGCACAACTCAGCAGCTCTCATGGCAGTAGCTCCCATGGCAGCACCGACGGGGCCCGGTGGCGCTTCACTGGAACCCCTGCCGGAGCTCTGGCGACCCCCACTGCGCTTCACTGCAGCTCCGGTGATGCTTCATCGGAACCGCGGCGGCGCTTCAACGATTCCCGTGACACTTCATTGCAAACCCGACGATGTTTCGCTGCAGCACCAACACCGGCGCGGCGGTGCTCCACCGCAGCACCCCGACGCGGCGAAGCTTCACTGCAGCAGCACCACCACGCGGCGATGCTCCATCGCTGCACCGGCTGCCCCATGGAAGCTCCACTGCAGCACCCGATGGCCACCGACGAAGCTTCACTGCAGCGCGCGCGACCGCGATGAGGTGCTGCGACGAAGGACGACGGCGACCGCGGATGCTGTGACGCAGCACGGCGGCGACAGAGATGCTACGACGCAGCACGCGGGTGGCGACGGCGGACCTTGTAGCAGCAGCGGCACTGATGCACGCGGTGGTCGGAGGGGTCGCCGTCGTGCGCGGCCTTGTGGTTGGTTGATGGGGAAAAATGAATCGAGAGGAAGAGGAAGAGAAGGTTGTGCTGGAGCTCGTTGAGAGAGAGAAAGATGAGGATAAGGTAGCGCTCAGGAAAACGGCTGGACGAGGTTCTCTCCCGTGAAGAGCCAATCGGTGGTGGTCCATCCCACAGGGACACGTGTCAAGCGTCGGAGGCGGCTTGCGTTGTGATTAAATCATCCGGATATTTTTGACTGTTTTTCTTGATAAATACTAGAAATATGTCGTCAATAAAAAACGTGGGATTGATCACATAATATCTTATTTATTTATATTTATTAAAGGACCGAGACACCGAGGGCGGGGGTGGGGGAGGAGGGAGGGAGGGAGGGGGAAGGAGAGCGCGCCATCTCAAAGGGAACGAGATCAAGCTCTCGAGTTCCCATGCTAGATATTTTCAGGCCTAATTGTCTCAATCCTGGTTCTTGTTCTGTTTTGCTTGGAACAGAGACACCACATCCATGAAGAGGAAGGTCATGGATAGAAGTGTGAGCCAAGCCAAGTCTTTATTTCCTAAGCAAAATCACGACCTTTCTGTAAATTCACTTAATGAAAAGCTCTATAGATCGAACGTGCAAGTACAGTTGAAGAGGTAGGTTTAGAGTTTTGCGTAGGTGGCTAACATCTAGCCTCACGTCTTTTTATATAGATGATCATAATACAATTACATATGTATACAAATACGTGTACATGTACAATATGCTAGACCCTATTTTACATGCCCCCTCAATCTGAACTACATACAAGATTCAGATTTGTTCTAAAGAGGTCTAGCATTTGTTGAGTAGCGGGTTTAGTAAATACATCCGCTAGCTGATCAGCAGTTGAGATAAACCTGACTTACAGTTTACCAACAGCTACTCGTTCCCTCACAAAATGGAAATCAATCTCAATGTGTTTGGTCCGAGCATGACACACTGGATTCGCCGTCAGGTAAGTTGCCCCTAACTTATCACACCACAATATGGGTGTGCGCTGCCGTGTGACTCCAAGCTCTGGGAGAACTGTGTCTATCCAAATGGCTTTAGCCGCGCCATTGGTGAATTCCTTATACTCTGCCTCGGTGCTAGACCTCAAGACTGTAGGCTGCTTCTTGGAACTCCAGAATATAAGATTGGGTCCAACAAATATAGCAAAGCCACCAGTAGAACGCTTGTCATCAACACAGCCTGCCCAGTCTGCATCGGCGAATATACCGACTCCAGTAAATTTGGACTTACGAATCCATAGTCCCATGTCTAACGTACCTTTGACATATCTCAGAATACGCTTAACTGCTTCCCAATGAACTGGCACACTGAAAGATCGTGGATGTCGCCTAGAGGGGGGGGTGAATAGGCGTTTTAAAATAATTACGGTTTAGGCTTGAACAAATGCGGAATAAACCTAACGGTTAATTTGTCAAGCACAAAACCTAAAGCAACTAGGCTCACCTATGTGCACCAACAACTTATGCTAAGCAAGATAAGCAACAATGTGATAGCAAGATATATGACAAAGAACTATATGGCTATCACAAAGTAAAGTGCATAAGTAAAGGGCTCGGGTAAGAGATAACCGAGGCACGAGGAGACGATGATGTATCCCGAAGTTCACACCCTTGCGGATGCTAATCTCCGTTTGGAGCGGTGTGGAGGCACAATGCTCCCCAAGAAGCCACTAGGGCCACCGTAATCTCCTCACGCCCTCGCACAATGCAAGATGCCGTGATTCCACTAAGGGACCCTTGAGGGCGGTCACCGAACCCGTACAAATGGCGACCCTTGGGGGCGGTCACCGAACCCGTACACTTTGGCAACCCTTGGGGGCGGTCACCGGTACCCGTCAAAATGCTCGGGGCGATCTCCACAACCTAATTGGAGACCCCGACGCTTGCCCGGAGCTTTACACCACAATGATTGAGCTCCGAACACCACCAACCAACTAGGTCGCCCAAGCACCCAAGATGAACAAGCTCAAGGGCACCAAGCACCCAAGAGTAATAAGCTTCTCAACTTGTAACTTCCACGTATCACGTGGAGAACTCAAACCGATGCACCAAATGCAATGGCAAGGGCACACGGAGTGCCCAAGTCCTTCTCTCTCAAATCCCACCGAAGCAACTAATGCTAGGGAGGAAAATGAGAGGAAGAACAACAAGGAGAACACCAAGAACTCCAAGAACTAGATCCAAGGGGTTCCCCTCACATAGAGGAGAAAGTGATTGGTGGAAATGTGGATCTAGATCTCCTCTCTCTTTTCCCTCAAAAACTAGCAAGAATCCATGGAGGGATTGAGAGTTAGCAAGCTTGAAGAAGGTCAACAATGGGGGAAGAACACGAGCTCAAAGGATGAGATTCAATGGGGAAGAAGACCCCCTTTTATAGGTGGGGAAAAATCCAACCGTTATGCTCACAGCCCGCATCGAGCGGTAGTACCGCTTGACATCACGGTACTACCGCTAGGGGTAGCGGTACTACTGCTCGAGGTAGCGGTACTACTGCTTGCGAGCGGTACTAAAAAATTACATCCGTGCCTACCACCGCTGGACTTGTGACGAGATTTTGGTCCCGAGCGGAAGTAGCCACGGAAGTAGCCGCGGTAGTACTGCTCCAAGCGGTAGTACCGCTCCCAAGGGCGGTAGTAAAAAATTACTTCCGCTCCTACCCGCGGTAGTACCGCTGCAGCCTTTTCAGAACACCAAAACTACCACAACTTCTTCATTCGGACTCCGAATTCGACGAAACCAAGTTTGTTGGAAAGCTAGCGACAAGGGCTAACACAATATTGATAGAAATACCAATAATAAGCAAATGATAAAAGGCCCAAAAGAAAATGGTGAGAACCCTTCCTCGGATAAGACCGGTAAAACCTCCAACACCGAAAACATCATAGAAGACGCATGCAAACTCCGTTTTCGATGAACTCAAGCTTGTCATCAAGATGACCATAAGCTCTAAGACTCACAAAGAGAACCAAACAAGAACCAAGAAACATGATGCAAGGATGCAATGGTTTGAGCTCTCGAAGAACGATACGATCAAGCTACTCACTTGAGAGCCCCCCTTGATAGTACGGCTATCGATCCTATAACCCGGTCTCCCAACTACCACCATGAGACCGGTAAAATGGAAAACCTATCAAGGGCAAACCTTTGCCTTGCACATGATCCACTTGAGCTAGATGATGACGATCTTGACTCCCTCAAGTTGGACCACCTTTCTTGATTGCGTTGGCTCGATGAAGACTAGATGATTGCTCCCCCATAGTCCACTATGGGTGAGCCACTCTTCGGCACATCTTCACAAGTCCATTGACACCACAATGGATGGCAAGATCCAAGCACTTGATCTCTTCGTGATGCTCCACTTGAACTTGCACACGACAATTTTGATGATGATCACCACTTGATGCCTTTCCATGGGTTGTATGATATCTTCCTCTTGACGCAAGCCCATGGACATGTACCTAACCCCACATAGAACTCTCACATAGACCATGGGTTAGTACACAAAGTGCAATGGACAATGCTTACCGTACCATGGGATCACTTGATCCCCCTCGGTACATCTTTTACGCTTTGAGAGTTGATCAACTTGATTCACTCTTGACTTAGTCTTGATCAACCTTGAATCTTTCCAACTCTCTTAGTTTGGATGATGTCTTGAAAGTAGACATGAATGATCACACAATCTTTTTCTTCAAGACATGCTTGCAATAAGCTCAACACTCACATGACCAATCTTGGGACAATTCCTTAATAGCACGGTGGTCATCACAAACTCTCCTTGAAACCAACAAATGGACTCCAAGAAAAGCCTATGGACAAACCCTTCAAATGAAACTCAAGGCAACCATTAGTCCATAGAGATTGTCATCAATTACCTAAACCAAACATGGGGGCACCGCATGTTCTTTCAATCTCCCCCATTTTGGTAATTGATGACAATCACTTTCAAGAGAGTTTATACAAGGAATTATGCATCACCATGCAATGCAACAACCAATGATGCATGAGAATGAGATGCAAATACTACGGAGCAAAACTAAAGCAAGAGGAGATAACTCTCTAAACTTCTCCACAAAACTCTCTGAAACTCCTCCCCCATTGGCATCGATTGCCAAAATGGGTGAAAAGCTTAGAATGCCAATATAAGGAGTGTTCCTCCATAAATTGTGTATCTCTCAAAAAGAGAGTGAAATGCCATACACAAATCCAATGGTAAATACTTGGAGGAAGACAAACTATATTGAGGCACAAAGATTGCTAAAGAATGATATGACACAAAGACATAACAGCGAGAGACACAAGCAATCAGAAGATACCAATTGAAGCAAGCAATCAACGGATATCAATTGAACCTACTAGACCAATGATCCTACATGCCACAAGAATAAAGATATTATGATAAACGCAAAGGAGTGTTCTAAAGAAACTAGAGAAGCTCCCCATGATTTGTGCACACATAAGAATTTTTGTATTTGAATACAAAGTGCACAAAATAGGATCATAGCTCCCCCAAAATCAATAGAAACTCACATCCAGTGCAAGTGAGCATATAGGAATAAAAGCCTAGCGCTTGCAACAAGTACATGGTTGAGCAACATGTAAAAGAGGCAACTTAAGAATAGGCTCAACCAAAAAGACGTGTGTGAGTCATGGCGAAGCACTTGAGAGGACTAAAATTAGGATGAGCATTAGGCATCAACATAGTCTTGAAATAATGAGGCACACGGTGCAAGGCCTATCATTCCCACACACACAACTAGCAAGTGGGTTCACAAGCTTACTAATAAGCATATAAAGAACTTATGCTTGTGACAACCCGTGGTGAAGATAGAAGATGAAAGCCTCATCAAGACGAGGGATGCCAATTAAGATGGCAAAAACCTTGTAAAGATAAGCATGAGGAAAGTAATCTTCACCACACAAGAGTGCATCAAGATGCAACGATAGAGGACACGCACTCAAGGCAAGAGCTTTCACGGAGCCACCAAAGAAATAACATAAGAAAGACAGGGTGGACGTGAAAGAAAGGATATCAACTAGAGTTGTAATTTCTCTCAAGTGTATAAGGTTCTATGTAGACGAATATATCTACAAAGAAGGATGTACACCCGAAATAGTTACAACACGAAGGAACAAGATATCCACAAGGAAGTCATAAATATACCAATAAGATATTTTCTTGGAAGCATAGCACTTGGCGGCGGGCAAAGACCTCACCGGTCGACAAAAACAAATGCAGACGGGCGTCAGACCAATTTCTTGAACTAATAATGTAGTTGCAAACAAGCTGAAGCCGATAATGGACACACGAGAGCATTCGTCCATCCATCACACAGTTAAGCACAAGCACACGAATAGAAACAGAGTTCACCAATAATGGTGAACAGAGATGGAGATATTGGAACTTCCCGGTGCCACCGATGGGGAACCTCGTCAGGAGCATCCATCTTCTATCCTCCCAGCTGAACACTGTAGAATAATCGTAGGAAGATTGTTTAGTTTAGGTGGCAATTTGTAGGAAGCTAAGCTAGCTAGGGTTTGATCCCCATCCCCACAAGAGAAGCGAAGAAAAATATGAATAGATAGGGGAAGAAAGACTAACCTCGGATCTGGAGAAGGAGACGAACTTGTTGCCTGCCCCTTCTTTCGGTAGCTTCGTTGCAGTGTGGCTAGTGTTATGTTAAAGAGAAACAACACCAAGTTTGGTGCAGAAGATGGATACATTTATTCAGCTTATTTCCTACATTTATTCAGAAAATAGACGCCCTAGTACTAGTATACATGACAAGGCGCATTTCTATTTACATTTGGTGTCTACATATACGTAACTAACAGAACTTATAGCTGGATATCGGCTAGTATTCTGAAGAACAAAGTTGAATGAAAATCGCTGAAAGTGTATATATAGTGCCAACCTATACAATTAGCATGAGAAAAAAAAACAAATTAACATTCCTAGGAGACTTTAAAGCAAATAGACCCATGTTGTTTATCAGGCATTAACATATCAGAAGTCTACTCAGGAGTCTATCTGACCCTTGCTGCGCCATACTCTACTCAGTCCAGGCCCATAATGAGGTTTCAAATAACAGCAAGTCCAATAAGCATACATTTTTACCCAGCAGCAGCATAGAGTGTTGTGACACCTATGGATATCCCTAGGACTAAAAAGGAGATTCAAATTTATGTTTACCATTTAACTGACGCAGCTTCAAATAGGAAATTATGATATAGTAAGAAACTGGGCATATAAAATGGCATGAGATAAACTCATACCCAAAGCACTTGATTACGGAACTGTTGTCTAACAAGGCAAGCCCAAACTCTTGTTCGGTCAACAGATTCATTCTTAACAGATCAGTTTCCAAGCTACAAGATTACATATATAAAATAGTAAACCACCCTTGACTAAATATAAGAAACAACAGTACCATAAAGGAATTAAGTTACACATATGTGTAGGATTTAAAAAACTCCACAATAGTTTTTGCCTATGATATGTGGAAGACAATTTTAACTGTACACTTTGCAATCTACTGGTCACAATCCCATTTGCAGTTTCCTTAATTCAGCCTCACTACTAGAATTAGAAATGATTAGTTCATCAACACCTCATGCCCTTAGTAAAGCCTACCATAGACATTGGATTACCTCCTCCAGTTACATAGCATCCTAATTAATATATTATGAGTTATAACAAAGACGGTCAGAACAGCGAGGAAGGAAATGCATCTCTCTGCTCCTCACTCGTGATGACCTTATCACTGACCATCCAAAAGCTTCCTTGATATCCCTCTTCACTTGGCATTTCTGGTTCAAGAGAGCAGAGGAAGGATCATGATATAGAGTACAGGTAATTCAGCTTCAAGAGTATTCAATGTTATGTGCACTCTGAAAACAAAAGAATTAATTTCGTACACCGACATAGTTGTTTTAAATCAAAAGCTACCACCAGTACTGCTTAAATACCCTCATATTTCAGACTGGCATGCTCCCATTTACTAGTTTAGATTTCAGTAAAAGAAAATCTGACCATAAAAGACCACAAGTACAAACTATCCACTGGTAGCTTGGACTAGCTACTTGTCATATGAAAGGAAAAACATTCATGGTTGATATGTGTGAATTACAAACCATGCATGTGTAAAATTTATAATCGATTTGTGCTCGAGAAAGAACTACACAAAGCAGAATTACAAAAATCACTTAGCCAAAAGTTCAAAGGGGGGAATTTACACCATGATTTAATAAATGGGAAGCTAAAAGAACAGGTTTCATTGATCAGTTTTTGATAATATTTCAGGACAAGGAAGTACAGTGGTCCACATGATAACAAGGCTATGCTCTTTCAGCTCTAATACAAGTTCTATACTTTTGTAGGTCGTAAACAACATCTAATATTACCCCAACACAGAAGAGATTTAAGATATCTTGAGGCAGCATTATCTAAAATGGCCTAAAGAATCAAAAGTATAGTAACACCATCGCACAACAATACCAAACAGTGTCATGCACAGTGCACATTTAAAAAATATGTAACCTCAACAAAAGCAATATACAGATCATCTAAAGGCCCAAAGGCAAACCTTGGAGGATCATTCTTGAGCACAGGGAATCTGGGCGGCCAAATCATCATAAAAGGATGGATTTCACCGAAGTATTGTTCCGTCGCTGTCATGTCATACAATTTACGCAGTTTCTTGTACTTGATATCTAAGTAGAGTGCGCATCCACCCATCTCCAAGATCAAAAACTCAGCATAGTCCCCCACATGGTGCATCCGGAGAGGGGCAGTGGGCTCACCCTCAATCTTGCAACCAGGCATTCTCAAATTAGCAACCATGTCACGCAAGCAAATGGTGTTTGTCAGCAACCAGTTGCCCGCCTTGTGAAGCCAGATGCGAAGCTGAAGCTCCGTGGCATGGACAAGATACAAACCAGAAGCATCATCAGCCCGAGCTAACTTGGTGTCCCCGTTGCAATACTCCACCCCTTGTGGGAGCTGACTCCTAGAGATGCTTGAGGCCGTCAAATCCAAGATAAAAATATCGCTCGTAGCGCTCGGTATATAGATTTTATCGTCGGCGAGGACAGCTTTTGGTTCCCATCACGCATCAATGAACTGGTCTGTGGCCAAGGTAAGATATGCTTATTGGACTTAATGTTATTTGAAACCTCGTTATGGGGCTGGAGTAGAGTATGGCACAACAAGGGTATGTAATGCCTGATAAAAAGATGAGTCTGTTTGCTTTAAAGTCTAATAGGAATGCTAATTGTAAAGGTTGGCACTGTATACACACTCAGCACTTTTCGTTAAACTTTGTTCTTCAGAATACTAAGCCGATATCCAGCTATAATTTCTGTTTGTTATGCATACATGGACGCCAAATATAAATGGATATATGCCCTGTCATGTATACTAAGGCATCTATTTTCTGAATGAATGAAGGAAATAAGTTGTATTGCTGTAAGGAATTTGTGGCTTTATCTCTTGAATTGCTCCTCATATTCTCCCTTCTTTGTTCAAAACCAAGGACTAACTTGCATTTTGTTGTCAGTTTCAAGTGGATCACTATTGGACTAGTATATGCCATTAGTGTCAATGAATCATTATTGTTTGCGACCTGTATATGTTGAGGAACCATTACTTATGCAGATCAGATGGAATGCTTGTGGTAGCTTGCCACTCTATAAAATAACAAGAAAGAGTAGCTTGGTTTGTTGGTGATCCTAGGACAAATGAAAGGTAAGAATGCAGAGTTCACTTAGGTGTCGCTGCCGGCAAGTACACAAGGCAAAGCATGCATTTGGATTCTGGACAGCAATGCATGCTTCCGGTAAATGATTGAGAAATGTGCGGTAGTAGATTGAATCACTGAAGCTTGAATGAGCAGGCTATCAGTGACACAGTTGCGTCCTCCAAATTTAGTACAGCAGTTGATGTCTGAAAGATGGACAGCCGTCCAAGACAGTAGCTTGGGGATTAATCTCCTGATTCTTGCAATTTGGAAGTCATTCAACTAGAGAACTGCTTCGTGATCTACCTTCACAACAAAATACAAAACGATACAATTAGTCGATGTAACATCCTAAATATTTGTTATGTTTATTAGCAGTAGCTCTTAGCCTTGGCTCAGTGGTTGGGTATGTGGTTGTGCAACCCAACGACCCGAGTTCAATTCCTAGAATTGACAGGTGATGCACAGGGGTTTTCCCCCGTTTATTGAGGATCAAGCTTGATGTGTGGTGGAACCACTCATTGAGAAAATATCTTGATACTCATTTAAAAAATTTTGAGGACCATGTTTATCTTGGTACTCATACTAAAATGGTCGTATGCATCCTTAGTTGGTGCAGAGGCCGGGAAGTGAAAATCTCTCCCATTTTTAAAGAGACTATAGTAACTCTCACCCCTCGCGTCGCCCTCGCGGGCGGCCCGAGGGAGAAAACCCTAGCCGCCGCCCCTCGAGTCTCATCCTCCTCTCCCCCTCCTCGTCGCCGTCCATAGCGCCGCTGGGCGAAACCTGGCCGGCTGGACGGCGGTGGGGCTTCTCCCCATCCTCTCCGTCCTGGCTGGCGCGGGACAGCGGGATCCAGAGGAACGTCGGGCGAACGTGGGGTCCGGCGGCGCGGTGGACGGGTCTCCCATCAGCGTCGTGCGCGGCGCGGCGGTGGCGACCTGTGTGTTGTGAGGTGGTGCCTGTGTTGGCCTGACCGGTGGTCGGGGGTGCCGCCGGATTCAGATCGGATCCATCGGGATCCTTTCTTCGGACTCCGCCGGCCGCCGCGGGGTGGTGATGATCATCGATGGCCACGTCGGATCGTTGGATTCGGCGTCTGGAGATCTACAAGGAGCTCTTCTAGATCCTCCTTTTCTGGTGGGTTGAGCCCCATGGCTCTTTCATCTTCGCTGGTTTCGGATCATGGCTTGCCGGATCCAGAGTACACAGAGGTTTGGTGGCATAGGATGGGGACCTGAGGAAACTTTGGTCGGTGTGTTCGGCCCGGCATCGGCGACGTCACTTGACGCCGTTACCCTTCATGGAGGTGAAGCCGAGGTCCCCCCCCTATCCACCCCCGAACCCTTCCCGGACGAAAATCCAAAATTCAGTCTGGATTGGGCGGCGGCGACGTCCTGCGCGTTGTATCCTCCATGGAGGCGCTGTCTTGGGAGGAACTGTTGTTCGGGGGAGAGATGTTGTGGATGGTGGGCTCCGAGTAGCTCCAGCAGTGGCAATGGTGTGGAGGTTGCCAGGTGGTGCGGCGTTGTATCTACCGCGTCATTGACGATGAGTGGTGGCGGCATGGTGCAGCTGCATATCGACGGTGGATGCGGCTGGATGGATGAGCGCAGGGTGGTCGAGCTGTCTGGCGCCATGGTGGCATCGACGGCAGGCCTGGCAAGGTCTGTGCGTCAGTAGCTGCTCTGGAGATGGAATGGTGGAAGAAGGCGGCGGCAGCCTCGGTGAGTGCGCCGGACCGGCGTGTGACCCAGTCCTGGTATGTGGATAGGATGGGGCATCCGGCATTAGATGTTAGGATTTGGTGCGATGTCTGTTTGGTATTAGGCTCGGACATTCGGCACCACTGCATCAAGGGGGTAGGAGTAGCGACAGATATTGCCTAGATGGTGGCTTCAGGCTTACTGATGTACTACACTGTAAGGTCTTTTGTGCTTAATAATTAATAAAGTGGCTGTATGCATCGTCCAGATGCAGAGGCCGGGGGTGCTTCCTCCTTTTCTAAAAAAATAGAGTTTGTCAGCCAATAAAAATCCCTGAATTGCTGACCCCAGTCAAGGAGTCTTTTACTCCTTGTCATGGTTCCATGCATTTCCTTTTGATCATTTCCTTTAGTTATAGTTCTAATGATAAATGCAATATCTAAATCCCTTCTACTTGCATGTGCGGGATGAGAAGTACTGCTGAAGTCAGTCATCCAAGCCGTTCCTACCTTCAGTATGTCCTGCTTCTTATTGTCGAAAAAAGTACGCAAGCAACTCACATCATCAATGGCAAAATATTGGTGGAGCAGCCCTATTGACAGGCGGTCCTTGCACTGGTTGTCATGGGAGAATTTGTCAACACCGAAGGTTCAGGGGGGCATGGGGTTCAGAGAGTTCGAAAAGTTCAATCTGGCGCTCTTGGGGAAACACGGCTGGCGACTCATAACCCATCCCAACTCCCTCTGCTCCCGAGTTCTCAAAGGGAAATACTTCCCGGACTGCGATTTTATGCAAGCCAATGCTCCAACCACTTCATCAGCAACCTAGAAAGCAATCATTGCGGGGAGAAAGGCTTTGCAAACTGGTTTGATCAAACGAGTTGGTAATGAAGATTCTATCTCCATATGGAACGATTCATGGATCCCCACCACTTCCACCCTCAAACCCATGGGGAGGATAGGGAATGACCCGCTTCAGTGGGTCTCTGAACTCATCGACGAGAGTAGGGGAACCTGGGATATCGAAACAGTACGTCGGAATTTTCTTGCACCTGATGCGGAGGCCATACTTAACATTCCTATCCGGCACAACGGTGGAGAAGATTTCCTGGCTTGGGCCTTCGAAAGATCCGGTGAGTATACTATAAAATCAGCTTATCGTGCTCTTGTGACTCAGAACGAGCGTAGAGCTCTAGAGCAAGGGACGGTAGTGGGAACATCAGCTTCGCAAAAACAGTTGTGGACTACTCTATGGAAACTCAAAGTGACACCGAGAGTTCAGGTATTCATGTGGCGAGTTCTCAGAGGGATTCTCCCTGACTACGCCAACATGCAATACCGACATATTCGCACCAGCTCTAGGTGCCATCTGTGCAAGGCAATGGATGAAGACCTCATGCATGCTCTAATACATTGCACACATGCACAAGCTTTTTGGGATGCAACTAAGGAAGTCATTGGACTAAAGCTTCCACGGTTGCACCACGATACATGGGCGCGAGATTTGGTGCTTGACACCAGATTCTCAGACCCAGACAGATGCAAGATAATAACAATCATGCACTCGATCTGGACCTCGCGGAATCGCTGGACACATGATGAGGAAGGATACGATCCAGCCCAAGCAATAAAATGGGCTCGTGATGACCTAGCCATACTCGATCTTCCTCCAACACAGCGACGCAGCAGGAGTCTCCAGAACTGGAATCCACCGCAGCCTGGATGGATCAAAATCAACACAGACGGCGCCCTCGACACTGAGCTTCAGGTTGGAGGCGCGGGAGGAGTTGCTCGCTCACATCTCTCTTTCGCTGGTTCATGGAGCAAGCCTCTCCCTGGTGTAACCGACCCTTTCATTGCTGAAGCCCTAGCCCTGCGAGATGGTGTGATATTTGCCCAGCTGAGGGGCTTCTCGCACGTGGCAATGGAAGTGGATTGCTTGGAGGTAGCGAACCTCTGGAACTCGCATCACAGTCCAAGATCGATTGTGAAGCCTATCTTCGATGAAATCAAGGAAAGAGCTGCAAACTTTGTTTCCTTCTCGATCCAGCATGTCGCAAGAGAAGCCAACAGTTTGGCTGATCTATGCGCTAAACATGCTACTACTCTCTCTATATCAGATGTTTGGCTGGACTCTTGTCCACCCTTCTTA
The DNA here is from genome assembly GCA_963921465.1 of Triticum timopheevii. NCBI lineage: Eukaryota > Viridiplantae > Streptophyta > Magnoliopsida > Poales > Poaceae > Triticum > Triticum timopheevii. The sequence goes on along the minus strand of OY997272.1, from coordinate 12,609,443 downwards.
GTTAGCAGCTTCCTAGCTGATTGTAACCGAATTTCTATCAAGCAATAAAATCCTTGATTCGCGTCAAAAAAAAATCCCTTCTACTCATGTTTTGTGCATATATTTGACGACTTGGTAGATCAACCATGAAGAGAGTTGGATAAATCCAATATCTAATACGTTGATGTTCTTTTTTTTTTTTTTGAATTTTCACCCGCTGGGTGGGGGATTTCCACACCTAAATTGTATTCATTTGCCTACGGGGCTTTGCAGCCCATCGCAAGATAGGGCCCAAATGGACCAGAATTACGGGGGCACAGGGAGAAGAGATAAGGAAAAAAGACACACACAAACATTACACAGAGCATGGGAGAACAAGAGGGAAAACACAATGATGAGCACACGGCCGGTGTAATCTAGCGGCATCGGCCAACCGAGATCAAACCATGACACTGCACCGTCGACGCAATCGAAAGGCCCCGTACATTCGAGACTGCACAACGCCGCGACACCACCTGTGTCGTGGGGCACATTCAAAGGGACACATGAGTCCGAGACGGCGCCACGGCACCTCTGTTCCACCGGTGTAGTCGATGGACATTGCCTAGCAAACCAGCCAGGACACTGCACTGTCGACGCAATCGAAAGCTACCACGCAACCGAGACTGCACAACGTCGTGGCACCACCTGTGTCGTGTGCATTCGAAAGGTTGCGTGAGGCCAAGACGACGTCACAGCACCTGTGTGCCACCGGCGTAGTCGCTGGGCACCGCCTAGCAGAGACACACCATGGAGCACTCAAGCACGACACACACCACCGTCGACCCCAGACCGGCCACGCCAGCACCACCATCCGCACCAACCCACAACCACCAACCTCAAACCGGCAAAACACCATCCCAGACCTCAGGCGAGCAAACATGGAGCAGCGTCTCCAAGACAACGACGTCGAGGATGCAGCCGTCGTCCGATCCAGGAGCTGGATCAAAGGCTTTCACCCAGAGAAAATACAAATGTGCACGTAATATGTTCTCTGCAGCAAACATGTTGTTGCTGTTAGGCGTGTTTTCTTGTCTCCATTTTCTCCATGCAAGGCGAACAATAACCTGACTATAGTTTTTCTGCGACAGGATATTATGCAGATGGGCTCGTACATGGGCTGCTCTCCAACGTAAATGGGCCTAAACTGTTTTGACCAAACAGGCTGGACTTACTGATACTCTCACACCGACACTCCTCTGCTTTCCACTCCCTTCTCTCACTCCACTCGCTCCAGTGTCCGGCCACACTGCAACCCAGCGGCCGCAAGAAGCGACATGCGCCGGCGACCTGAGCCCCCTCCGCGGCGGTGTTCATCTCCATCTCCAGATCGGAGGTTAGTCTTTCTCCTTCCCCGACCCAATCTATTTTTCTTTTTCCTCTCTTCTCTTCTCTACTCTTCTCTACTCTTCTCTTGTGGGGATGGGGATCAAACCCTAGCTACCTACCTACCTACAAATTCCCCCCTGAACTAAACAATCTGTCTACAAATTCTTGTGGGGACGACAGTGTTTATCTGGAAAGATAGAAGATGGATGCTGCTGCTGAGGTGTTTCTTCACTCTGTTTGTGCACTCTGTTTTCACAGTGGGTGTTCCCTGTTTGTGTTTGTCGCTGTTATGCTGCTGTATGTCCACTACCAGTTGCAGCTTGTTTGCAGCAGCATTATTGGTTCAACAACTTGTCTCTGATGCTCATCTACATTTGTTGTTGTGCCTGCTGCCCATTTTCATTTTGCAGGGTCGAACCATGTGTGGATGGCGAGACAGAGCAGCCAGCCAATGCCATATCCAAGGTCCTCGGCGACGACAACCTCCTCAGGGAGATCATCGTCCGCGTCGGCTTCCCCACCACCCTTGTCCATGCCGCCCTCGTCTGCATGCGCTGGCTCGGGCACGCCGCCGACCCCGCCTTCATCTGCAGTTTCCGCAAGCTCCACCCACCCTGCCTCCTAGGCTACTACATCTCTGAGCGGTCGGTTTTGTTGGAGCAGCTAGGTGCTCCACCCTTTCACGTAATGTTGCCTCAGCCCCTGCCCCATGCCCCCACTGTTTTTTAACCCCACCACTGTCACCAGCCATCGTTCTGCTCCACGCTTTGTCCCGATGCTACCTCTGCCCCCAGAGCTTGCCACCGTCATGCGTCATCTTGCTGACTACAGGTTCAGTGTCGACGATGGCACTATATTGATCAAGCAGTGCCAGAACCGCACCGTCTTCACCCAACAAGACAGAGGAGGAACAAAATTTACACTTGGAATGCATTGGCGGCTGTGCCCTGAGAGAGGTATGCCCATCCTCCCACCATTCCAGTGCGTGGAACGCAATCTCCAATGGTTCGGTACAATGCTCTCCAAAGAAGGCAGCAACGGTGGCCTGTCCGACCTGTATGTGTTGGGCAACAAGGGCTCGGGGAAGTTCCTGGTGCGTGTATATGTGTTGCAAGGTGGTGTTTGGTGCTTGCATACTTCGGCCACATGCCAGCCCTCTTTTATCCATTGGGAAACAAAAGTTGTGCTTGTTGACAACAAAATTTATATCCCGACCATCAACAGTGACAACATTTTTGTCTTGGATTTGACAACCTCAAGGTTCTCCACAATCCAACGCCCACAAGGAGCAAGCTATAATTATTTTCGGACCATGTTGTCACCAGCCGATGATGCTTCCGATGTTTATCTCATCCATGTGAACGGATTTGATCTTCGCATCTGGCTCTTCAAGGGAACAACTGGTTGCTGGTCAATACCATTTGTTTGAGGATGTTAGATCACACGCTTGAGGACGAGCAAAATGCAAATGTCCAGATAAGCCAGGTCGGAAACAATGCTAAGTTTGTTTTCTTGAGGATGGGTGGATGCACATTCTATCTGGACGTCACGAGTAAGACACTGCGTAAATTGCATGAGAAGACAAACAATGATCGACATTTCAGTCATGCCAAGCCTTTTATGATGATTTGGCCGCCCATATTCCCTGTGCCAAGGACGACCCTTCAAGGTTTGCTTTTTGGACTTCAAATCATCTCTATATTGCTCTTGTTGCGGCCATGATTTTTTTTCCTTTTTAACAACTAGTGGCTAGTCCAAGCTAACAGTGGGTAGTCTGCTTGTGTGTCACTTCTCCTTGTATGATTAGTTTTCTTTTTTCTGAAATACAAAGTATGAAACTGAAACAAGTGGGTCTGCAATATGAGGGCATTCAAGTTGTACTGGCTGTAACTTTTGGTACGAAAAACATATGTTTTTGGCCTTTTGAGTGTTTAGAGCATGTACTTCTAGTTGTTGTATCACTGTGTTCTGAAGTGTGCGAACTACAAATTGGGCCTACAAAAATACTGTTAGTCTTGTTATCATGTTGCCCATTGTATAAGAGCTGAAAGATGCTTAATACTGTTAACATATTACACTCTATTTTCTTGTCTTCGACTATTGCAAACCCAATAAGCGTGGAATTTTGACTTCTGTTTCTCGAATATAATCACCTACATACCTTTGAACTCTCAACCTACAGCTATGTACATTTGAACAATGAACCTGTAGCTATGTGAAATAGGTAACAATTGTTTTATCTTGAACATTACTGAGTGAATCGTATGATTCTTTCTTGAACACAAGCTGGATGTAGGTGCATGGGGTATTTTTCAGATGACGATCCATGATTTGTGATTCTGATATATCATAGTGACTAGTCCTAGCTAACAGTGGGTAATTTGAGTTTGTGTTACACTTCTCCTTCTATTGTCAGGGTATTTGAATACAGAATATAAAATTTAATTTGTACTGTTGTAGCTAGTTGAAGACAAAGAAACTATAGTTGTGAACCGAATTCATTATTTCTATTTCTGGGCACAACAGAAACTATATTGACTATCGTTGTTCTAGCCACTTTTCTTTTTAGTCCATCTGATACTTTGATACTTTGAAGTGGCAAAACAAATATATTCGGATGCTTAAGTATCTCTATCCTTAACCTTCCCTTGTTTTCTCTAGAACAGGAATGTCATGTGAAGAGTAAGGATATGTGATCCCTTTTGGATGATCAGTAGCGAAGGCGACAACAAGAGAAAGCAGAGAGCTGCATTTCCTTAGTAGCAGTTCTAGTAACTATCTTTGTGATGACTTGCAGACTGTAATGTATTAATTAGGATGCTATGTAACCGTAGTACGTACCCTTATGCAATGTATCTGACTGATTGCAACTGAGGCTTGTGTTTCGTGAAGAAGACTCCCTGTTTGTATGTTTATTAGTGATATATCATCTGATTCGCTTGTGTTGCGATGTTGTGTTTGTTGTACTAGTTCTGTATGGTATTTGTGGAATTGGTCTTCTGATTCACCATTGTGGTAAATCTGTTGCAGTTAGCTTTACTTATGCAGCTCTATTTGAACTGTCAAACCGAATGTTGCTCTGAGGCTACAATTACATATTTTGTGCCACACGGAGGGCCATACATGGTGGACAGCCCCACCCCAAGGCTTCACTTAACCAATTGATAGCACTCTAAGGCTCCGATGCTGCATCAGCACAAGGCTCCGATGGTAATGGAAGCTTCAGATAAAGAACACACAAAGAGCATCAGTAACAGAGATGACGTGCAGTTCCTCCATTGTCTTCTCTCGAAGTGCCTTGGGAGATCACACGTGGCCTGTGTAGAATGAATCAATGCCAAGTAACAACCTCTAGGCTGCCGTTATGTCAGTTCGTAGTTGCTGTAAACACCATATCCTCCGTCTGTCCCGAATTACTTGTCTCGGAAATGGATGTATCTAGAACTAATAATACGTGCAGATACATCCATTTTTGCCACAAGTAATTCGGGATAGAGGGAGTAGTGTACAACTTGTCACCAGCTAGAGTTGTACACTTCACATGAATCCGCTACGTTTTTCTATATCATTACCAGCCCCACATTGTACTTGCAAGCCAAAACACGAGTATATAATGAGGCATGTACTGTACGTAACATGATACATCAAATACACTCGTACCTTCAAAGACAAGTATGCATCATGATGGCTAATTAGGCGAAAATACTCGAAAATAGTGATTAAACAAGACATGTCAACATTTAGATTCGGTGGATGCATGATTAAGTCAAGATCAGAAAACATTAGAAAAAACTGTGGAACAGACAACTTGGATAATTATTTTTATTACCAGAATTGGACAATAAAGAATCTACCTCTAAATCTACCTCGATCTTCCACGTTGTAGTTATTTTTATAGCTAGGCGCCAAGATGAGCTATTGAGCTAGCAAGATAGTGGTACAAAAAGAAAGTGTATTTTCTTCTCTCGGGTGCCCTACTCCAGAGTTTGCAATTTTTTTTTTGGAAAAAACGTGTTGTCAACATTTTGGAGAGAGAGAGAGAGAGAGAGAGAGAGAGAGAATTAGTGTACGAATATTAGCTGCCCACTGAAATTACCTCTAGCATTCATCCAACCAATCAACTAGCCTACTTATAGTACTAGGGGTTAGAGTGCACCACAACTATTGTATAAGAAACCCCAAGGGCTACATATATCCATCTTGAACTTTGGATTCATCACTTAGACCCAAGGATATTCCTCTATTGTTCCATCTCTTATTTTTGCCAAAAAGCCTCTAAAGTCAAGTGAGGCGTTTCGGCTCCAAGGATCATCTGCACCTGCGCTGAGTAAAAAAAATCAAAATAAATATTATAAAATTTCAAAAAAATTCCATTTTTTTGGCATGGTAGACAATTTGGTGCGTGATGTCCGCTCGAAATTTCAAACCATTTGTACATCTGAGTAGCTCTCGGCAAGAAAGACAAATTTGAGGTCTGTTGTTTTTATGCCGTTTCCGCAAGCTCCACCCACCCTGCCTCCTAGGCTACTACATCTCCGAGCGGTCGGTCGCGCCAGAGCAGCAAGATGATCCACGCTTTCACCCAATGTTGTCACAACCCATGCATCCAGAACTTTTCGGCCCTGTCCCCGCCACCTACCATTTTTCTGCTCCACGCTATGTCCCGATGCTACCTCAACCCACAGAGCTTGCCACCGTCATCTGTCGCCTTGCTGACTACATGTTCGGTGCCCATGATGGCAGTCTACTGAGAGCATCTCCAGCCGTTGAGCCCCCCAGGTGGCATTTTTTTCGCCACTTGGGGGCCTGCCGGCGAACAATTTGGCCCTGGGGTGAGATTTCTTCCAGCCGCGTCCACCCCCAAGAAATCGACTGCAGCAGCACCACGAGATGCAAGAAGCCATTGAGGCACCGGAGGTGGTGCGTGACAGCGTCGCAGAAGGCGAGGTGGCGGCACTGGAGGCGACTCCGGCCCGGCTGTGGCCAGCCAACGAGGCGTCGTCCCCGACATGCGCACTCGGGCAGGCAGAGGCGGCTTCGTCGACAGCACCGCCACCACCACCACGCCGGCCAGGGCGAGGGGCCGCGCGGGTGGTCCTGGCGAGCTTCTCCTCGTCGTGAGCCTCCGGCAGCTCCTCGCCCAGTTCGCGGCCCCGTTTGTCCAGCCGTGTGGGCGGCGGAGGAGGCGTGGCGACGGCGCGCGAGGGAGCCCGACGAGTCTTTGATGTCGGACGGCTTCTTCTTCTCTGGCTCCCTCCTGAGTAGCGCCTGTGGCCTCCACCGCGCTCGGGTCCGCCCGTGGTCGCCGCACTAGGTGCCACCCGGTGCCGGGGCCGCGCGTGGCAGGCCTCGCCGGTCGCCTGGACCACAGCCGCACTCCTCGTCGACGCTCCCCGGCCTGGCCTTCGGCTGCGGCGACATGAATGAGGGCGACGGGTTCCCGGCGTGGCTGGAGCTGCAGGAGAGAGGCCATGCACGTGGTCGGCCTGGGAGGAAAAGAGGAGAGAGAGGGAGGAGAGAGGCTGACTTGTGGGGATTTTGCAAGCAAAAGAGAGCGCGAGCACCCCCAGCTGCCCCCCGGTTCTCTGGGTTTGGGTTGGGACAGCCGGTCGTAACTTTAGCTAAATCCGGTGCTATTTGAGGGTTTGGGGGCGCGACTGGGCGAAAAAATCCGTGCCGGCAATGAAAAAGGCCTCTTGGGGGTGCTCTCGGGGGGCCGGCTGGAGATGCTCTGATCAAACACTGCCAGAACGACACCGTCTTCACCTAGCACGGCATAAGAGAAACAAAATGGACACTTGGAATGCACCGCCCGTTGTGCCCTGAGAGAGGTATGCCCATCGTCCCACCATTCCCTTGCGTGGAACACAATCTCAAATGGTTCGGTGCAATGCTCTCCAAAGAAGTCAGTGACGGTGGCTTGTCCTACCTCTATGTTTTGGTTACCAAGGACTCGGGGAAGGACCTAGTGCGTCTGTATGCATTGCAGGATGGTGTTTGGTGCCTGCATACCTCAGCCACATGCCAGCGCCGTCGTAGCCATTGGGAACCAAAACCTGTTCTTGTTGACAACAAAATCTATATACCATCCGTCAGTGACGAGATTGTTGTCTTGGATATGATGACCTCAAATTTCTCCACAATTCAGCTCCCACAAGGAGTAAGCTATAACTGTTTTGGAACCATGTTGTCACAGGCCGATTATGATTCCAGTGTATATCTCATCCATGTCGACGGATTTCAACTTCGCCTCTGGCTCTCAAAGGGGGACAACTGGTTGCTGGTCGATACCATTTGTTTTAGGATGTTAGATCACATGCTTGAGGATGAGCATAATGCAAATGTCCAGATAAGCCTGGTTGGAAACAATGCTGAGTTTGTTTTCTTGAGGATGCGTCGATACACACTCTATCTGGACGTCACGAGCAAGACACTGCGTAAAGTGCATCAGGACACAGAAAACGATCCTTCAAGGTTTGCCTTTTATGATGATTTGGCCGCCCATATTTCCTGTGCTCAAGGATGATCCTTCAAGGTTGGCCTTTTATGATGATCATCTATATACTGCTCTTGTTCAAGCAAACAGTGAGTAGTCTGCTTGTTCGCGATGCACTTCTCCTTGTATGATTAGTTTCCTTTTACTGAAATACAAGCTATGACATGGAAACAAGTGGGTCTGCAATATGAGGGCGTTCAAGTTGTAACGGCTGTAGCTTTTGATAAGAAGAACATATGTTTTTGGACCACGTTGATTCTTCTGATTTTTTTAGTGCCTATAGCATGGGCCTCTAGTTCTGTTCTCTGAAGTGTCAGTGTGAACGAGAAATTGGGCCTACAAAAGTACTCCTCGTCTTGTCATCATGTTGCCCACTGTATAAGAGCTGAAAGATGCTTATGAAGGAAATATGCCCTAGAGGCAATAATAAAGTTATTATTTATTTCCTTATATCATGATAAATGTTTATTATTCATGCTAGAATTGTATTAACCGGAAACATAATACATGTGTGAATACATAGACAAACATAGTGTCACTAGTATGCCTCTACTTGACTAGCTCATTAATCAAAGATGGTTATGTTTCCTAACCATAGACATGTGTTGTCATTTGATTAGTGGGATCACATTATTAGGAGAATGATGTGATTGACATGACCCATTCTGTTAGCCTAGCACTTGATCGTTTAGTATACTGCTATTGCTTTCTTCATGACTTATACAAAGTTCCTGCAACTATGAGATTGTGCAACTCCCGTTTACCAGAAGAACACTTTGTGTGCTACCAAACGTCACAACGTAACTGGGTGATTATAAAGGAGTACTACAGCTGTCTCCAAAGGTACATGTTGGGTTGGCGTATTTCGAGATTAGGTTTTGTCACTCCGATTGTCGGAGAGGTATCTCTGGGCCCTCTCGGTAATGCACATCAATATAAGCCTTGCAAGCAATGTAGCTAATGAGTTAGTTACGGAATGATGCATTATGTAACGAGTAAAGAGACTTGCCAGTAACGAGATTGAACTAGGTATTGGATACCGACGATCGAATCTCGGGTAAGTAACATATCGATGACAAAGGGAACAACGTATGTTGTTATGCGGTTTGACCGATAAAGATCTTCGTAGAATATGTGGGAGCCAATATGGGCATCCAGGTCCCGCTATTGGTTATTGACCGGAAACATGTCTCGGTCATGTCTACATAGTTCTCGAACCCGTAGGGTCCGCACGCTTAACGTTTCATTGACGATATAGTATTATATGAGTTATGCATGTTGGTAATCGAATGTTGTTCGGAGTCCCGGATGAGATCATGGACATGACGAGGAACTCCGGAATGGTCCGGAGATAAAGTTTGATATATGGGATAATAGTGTTTGATCTCCGGAAGGGTTCCGGAATTCACCGGAAGGGGTTCCGGATGTTTCCCGAAATGTTTTGGTACGAGAACACGTTATTTGGGCCAAAGGGGAAAGCCCACAAGGTTTTTGGAAAGCGCAAAAGGAAGTTTTGCAGAGTCCAGGGGCCAGACGCCAGGGTCCCTGGCGTCTGGGTCCAGACGCCGGGAACCCTGGCGTCTGGCCCTGGAGTCCGAGAAGGACTCTTGCCTTTCGGGTGAAACCGACTTTGTGGAGACTTTTACTCCAAGTTTCGACCCCAAGGCTCAACATATAAATAGAGGGGTAGGGCTAGCACCAAAGACACATCAAGAAACACCAAGCCGTGTGCCGGCAACCCCGTCCCCTCTAGTTTATCCTCCGTCATAGTTTCCGTAGCGCTTATGCGAAGCCCTGCGGAGATTGTTCTTCACCAACACCGTCACCACGCCGTCGTGCTGCCGGAACTCATCTACTACTTCGCCCGTCTTGCTGGATCGAGAAGGCGAGGACGTCATCGAGCTGAACGTGTGCAGAACTCGGAGGTGCCGTGTGTTCGGTACTTGGATCGGTCGGATCGTGAAGACGTATGACTACATCAACCGCGTTGATAAACGCTTCCGCTTAGCGATCTTCAAGGGTATGAAGATACACTCCCCCTCTTGTTGCTATACCATCACCATGATCTTGCTTGTGCGTAGGAATTTTTTTTGAAATTACTACGTTCCCCAACAGTGGCATCTGAGCCTAGGTTTTATGCGTTGATGTTATATGCACGAGTAGAACACAAGTGAGTTGTGGACGATATAAGTCATACTGCCTACCAGCATGTCATACTTTGGTTCAGCGGTATTATGAGATGAAGCGGCCCGGACCGACATTACGCGTACGCTTACGCGAGACTGGTTTCACCGTTACGAGCACTCGTGCTTAAAGGTGGCTGGCGGGTGTCTGTCTCTCTCACTTTAGTTGAACCGAGTGTGGCTACGCCCGGTCCTTGCGAAGGTTAAAACGGAGTCTATTTGACAAACTATCGTTGTGGTTTTGATGCGTAGGTAAGAACGGTTCTTGCTCAGTCTGTAGCAGCCACGTAAAACTTGCAACAACAAAGTAGAGGACGTCTAACTTGTTTTTGCAGGGCATGTTGTGATGTGATATGGTCAAGACGTGATGAGATATAAGTTGTTGTATGAGATGATCATGTTTTGTTGAAGTTATCGGCAACTGGCAGAAGCCCTATGGTTGTCTCTTTGTTGCATAAGATGCAAGTGCCAAATAATTGCTTTACTTTATCGCTATGCGATAGCAATAGTTGCAAGAGCAATAGTTGGCGAGACGACCATGTGACGACACATTGATATAGATCAAGATGATGAAGATCATGGTGTCGTGCCGGTGACGATAAAGATCATGACAGTACTTTGGAGATGAAGATCAAAGGCGCAAGATGATCATGGCCATGTCATGTCACATATTTTGATTGCATATGATGTTTATCTGTTATACATCTTATTCTTGATTTGATTGACGGTAGCATTTTAAGATGATCTCTCACTAATTATCAAGAAGTGTTCTCCCTGAGTATGCCAAAGTTCGTCGTGCCCAGACACCACGTGATGATCGGGTGAGATAAGCTCTACGTCCATCTACAACGGGTGCAAGCCAGTTTTGCACACGCGGAATACTCAGGTTAAACTTGATGAGCCTAGCATATGCAGATGTGGCCTCGGAGCACGGAGACCGAAAGGTCGAGCGTGAATCATACAGTAGATATGATCAACATAGTGATGTTCACCATTGAAAACTACTCCATCTCACGTGATGATCGGTTATGGTTTAGTTGATTTGGATCACGTGATCACTTAGATGACTAGAGAGATGTCTGTCTAAGTGAGAGTTCTTAAGTAATATGATTAATTGAACTTAAATTTATCATGAACTTAGTCCTGGTAGTATTTTGCATATTATGTTGTAGATCAATAGCTTGCGTTGTTGCTTTCATATGTTTATTTTGATATGTTCCTAGAGAAAATTGTATTGAAAGATGTTAGTAGCAATGATGCGGATTGGATCCGTGATCTGAGGTTTATCCCATTGCTGCACAGAAGAATTATGTCCTTAATGCACAGCTAGGTGACAAACCTATTGCAGGAGCAGATGCAGATGTTATGAATGTTTGGCTAGCTCAAAAGGATGACTACTTGATAGTTTAGTGCACCATGCTTAAACGGCTTAGAATCGGGACTTCAAAGACGTTTTGAACGTCATGGACCATATGAGATGTTCCAGGAGTTGAAGTTAATATTTCCAGCAAATACCCGAGTTGAGAGATATGAAGTCTCCAACAAGTTCTAAAGCTAAAAGATGGAGGAGAATCGCTCAACTAGTGAGCATGTGCTCAGATTGTCTGGGTACTTCAATCGCTTGAATCAAGTGGGAGTTAATCTTCCAGATAAGATAGTGATTGACAGAATTCTCTAGTCACCATCACTAAGTTACTAGAACTTCGCGATGAACTATAGTATGCAAGGGATGACGAAAATGATTCCCGAGCTCTTCGTGATGTTGAAATCGACGAAGGTAGAAATTAAGAAAAGACCATCAAGTGTTGATGATTGACAAGACCACTAGTTTCAAGAGAAGGGCAAAGGGAAAGAAAGGGAACTTCAAGTGGAAAGACAAGCAAGTTGTCACTCCCACGAAGAAGCCCAAAGCTAAACCAAAGCCTGAAACTGAGTGCTTACACTGCAAAGGAAATGGTCACTGAAAACGGAAATACCCTGAAAATTTGGTGGATAAGAAGGATGGCAAAGTGAACAAGGGTATATTTGATATACAGGTTATTGATGTGTACCTTACTAGTGTTTATAGTAGCCCCTGAGTATTTGATATTTGTTCGGTTGCTAAGATTAGTAACTCGAAACAGGAGTTACAGAATAAACAGAGACTAGTTGAAGGGGAAGTGACGATGAGTGTTGGAAGTAGTTCCAAGATTGATATGATCATCATCGCACACTCCCTATACTTTCGGGATTAGTGTTAAACCTAAATAAATGTTATTTGGCGTTTGAGTTGAGCGTGAATATGATTTGATCATGTTTATTGCAATACGGTTATTCATTTAAAGTCAGAGAATAATTGTTGTTCTGTTTACATGAATAAGACCTTCGATGGTCATACACCCAATGAAAATAGTTTGTTCGATCTCGATCGTAGTGATACACATATTCATAATATTGATACCAAAAGATGCAAAGTTAATAATGATAGTGCAACTTATTTGTGGCACTGCCATTTGGGTCATATCGGTGTAAAGCGCATGAAGAAACTCCATAAAGATGGATTTTCGGAATCACTTGGTTATGAATCATTTGATGTTTGCGAACCGTGCCTTTTGGGCAAGATGACTAAAACTCCGTTCTTCGAAACAATGGAACGAGCTACTGACTTATTGGAAATAATACATACTGATGTATGCAGACCAATGCGTATGAAGGCTCGTGGCAAGTATCATTATTTTCTGACCTCACAAGATGATTTGAGCAGATATGGGTATATCTACTTGATGAAACATAAGTCTGAAATAGTTGAAAGGTTCAAAGAATTTCAGAGTGAAATGGAAAAATCATCGTAACAAGAAAATAAAGTTTCTGCGATCTGATCATGGAGACGAATATTTGAGTTACGAGTTTGGTCTTCAATTAAAACAATATGGAATAGTTTCACAGCTCACGCCATCTGGAACACCACAACGTTATGGTGTGTCCGAACGTCGTAACCGCACTTTATTGGATATGGTGCGATCTATGATGTCTCTTACTGATTTACCAATATTGTTTTGGGGTTATGCATTAGAGACAGCTGCATTCACCTTAAAAGGGCACCATCTAAATCCGTTGAGACGACACCATATGAACTGTGGTTTAGCAAGAAACCCAAGTGGTCGTTTCTTAAAGTTTGGGGCTACGATGCTTATGTGAAAAAGTTTCATCCTGATAAGCTCAAACCCAAATCGGAGAAGTGTGTCTTCATAGAATACCCAAAGGAAACTATTGGGTACACCTTCTATCACAGATCCGAAGGCAAGATATTAAATATGGATCCTTTCTAGAGAAGGAGTTTCTCTCGAAAGAAGTGAGTGGGAGGAAAGTAGAACTTGATGAGGTAACAGTACCTTCTCCCGAATTGGAAAATAGTTCATCACTGAAATTAGTTCCAGTGATTCCTACACCAATTAGTGAGGAAGCTAATGATGATGATCATGAAACTTCAGATCAAGTTAATACAGAACTTCATAGGTCTTCCAGAGTATGGTCCGCACCAGAGTGGTACGGTAATCCTGTTCTGAAAGTCATGATACTAGACCATGATAAACCTACGAACTATGAGGAAGCGATGATGAGCCCAGATTCCGCAAAATGGTTTGAGACCATAAAATCTGAGATATGATCCATGTATGAGAACAAAGTATAGACTTTGATTGACTTGCTCGATGATCAGCAAGCCATATTAAATTAATGGATCTTCAAGAGGAAGATGGACACAGATAGTAGTATTACTATCTACCAAGATCGACTTGTTGCGAAAGGTTTTCAACAAGTTCAAGATGTTGAATACAATGAGATTTTCTCACTCGTATCGATGCTTAAGTCTGTTTGAATCATGTTAGCAATTGCCACATTTTATGAAATCTGGCAAATGGATGTCAAAACTGCATTCCTTAATGGATTTATTAAAGAAGAGTTGTATATGATGCAACCAGAAGGTTTTGTCAATCCTAAAGGTGCTAACAAAATGTGCAAGCTCCAGCGATCCATCAATGGACTGGTCCAAGCATCTCAGAGTTGGAATATATGTTTTGATATGTTTATCAAAGCATATAGTTTTGTACAGACTTACGGTGAAGCCTGTATTTACAAGAAAGTGAGTGGAAGCACTACATCATTTCTGATAAGTATATGTGAATGACATATTGTTGATCGGAAATAATGTAGAATTATTCTGCAAAGCATGAAAGGATACTTGAATAAGAGTTTTTCAAAGAAAGACCTCGATGAAGCTGCTTACACATTGAGCATCAAGATCTATATAGATAGATCAAGACGCTTGATAAGATTTTTCAATGAATACATACCTTGATAAATTTTTGAAATAGTTCAAAATGGAACAGTCAAAGAAGGAGTTCTTGCCTGCGTTGCAAGGTGTGAAATTGAGTAAGACTCAAGACACGACCATGGCAGAAAATAGAAAGAGAATGAAAAGTCATTCTCTATGCATCAGTCATAGGTTCTATAAAGTATGCTATGCTGTGAATTATACATATTGTATACCTTGCTCTGAGTTTGGCAAAGGAATACAATTTTGATCTAAGAGTAGATCACTGGACAGCGGTCAAGAATATCCTTAGTGAGGACTAAGGACATGTTTCTCGATTATGGAGGTGATAAAAGAGCCCGTCGTAAAAAGTTACAACGATGCAAGCTTTTACACCAATCCAGATGACTCTAAGTCTCAATCTGGATACATATTGAAAGTGGGAGCAATTAGCTAGAGTAGCTCCGTGCAGAACATTGTAGACATAGAATATTTGCAAAATACATACGGCTCCGAATGTGACTGACCCGTTGACTAAGATTCTCTCACGAGCAAAACATGATCACACCTGAGTACTCTTTGGGTGTTAATCACATAGCAAAGTGAACTAGATTATTGACTCTAGTAACCCCTTTGGGTGTTGGTCACATAACGATGTGAACAATGGGTGTTAATCATATACAGATATGAATATTGATGTTAAATCACATGGCGATGTGAACTAGATTATTGACTCTAGTGCAAGTGGGAGACTGAAGGAAATATGCCCTAGAGGCAATAATAAAGTTATTATTTATTTCCTTATATCATGATAAATGTTTATTATTCATGCTAGAATTGTATTAACCGGAAACATAATACATGTGTGAATACATAGACAAACATAGTGTCACTAGTATGCCTCTACTTGACTAGCTCATTAATCAAAGATGGTTATGTTTCCTAACCATAGACATGTGTTGTCATTTGATTAGTGGGATCACATCATTAGAAGAATGATGTGATTGACATGACCCATTCCGTTAGCCTAGCACTTGATCGTTTAGTATACTGCTATTGCTTTCTTCATGACTTATACAAAGTTCCTGCAACTATGAGATTGTGCAACTCCCGTTTACCGGAAGAACACTTTGTGTGCTACCAAACGTCACAACGTAACTGGGTGATTATAAAGGAGTACTACATGTGTCTCCAAAGGTACATGTTGGGTTGGCGTATTTCGAGATTAGGTTTTGTCACTCCGATTGTCGGAGAGGTATCTCTGGGCCCTCTCGGTAATGCACATAAATATAAGCCTTGCAAGCAATGTAGCTAATGAGTTAGTTACGGAATGATGCATTACGTAACGAGTAAAGAGACTTGCCAGTAACGAGATTGAACTAGGTATTGAATACCGACGATCGAATCTCGGGTAAGTAACATATCGATGACAAAGGGAACAACGTATGTTGTTATGCGGTTTGACCGATAAAGATCTTCGTAGAATATGTGGGAGCCAATATGGGCATCCAGGTCCCGCTATTGGTTATTGACCGGAAAGATGTCTCGGTCATGTCTACATAGTTCTCGAACCCGTAGGGTCCGCACGCTTAACGTTTCGTTGACGATATAGTATTATATGAGTTATGCATGTTGGTAACCGAATGTTGTTCGGAGTCCCGGATGAGATCATGGACATGACGAGGAACTCCGGAATGGTCCGGAGATAAAGTTTGATATATGGGATAATAGTGTTTGATCTCCGGAAGGGTTCCGGAATTCACCGGAAGGGGTTCCGGATGTTTCCCGAAATGTTTGGGTACGAGAACACGTTATTTGGGCCAAAGGGGAAAGCCCACAAGGTTTTTGGAAAGCGCAAAAGGAAGTTTTGCAGAGTCCAGGGACCAGACGCCAGGGTCCCTGGCGTCTGGGTCCAGACGCCGGGAACCCTGGCGTCTGGCCCTGGAGTCCGAGAAGGACTCTTGCCTTTCGGGTGAAACCGACTTTGTGGAGACTTTTACTCCAAGTTTCGACCCCAAGGCTCAACATATAAATAGAGGGGTAGGGCTAGCACCAAAGACACATCAAGAAACACCAAGCCGTGTGCCGGCAACCCCGTCCCCTCTAGTTTATCCTCCGTCATAGTTTCCGTAGCGCTTATGCGAAGCCCTGCGGAGATTGTTCTTCACCAACACCGTCACCACGCCGTCGTGCTGCCGGAACTCATCTACTACTTCGCCCGTCTTGCTGGATCGAGAAGGCGAGGACGTCATCGAGCTGAACGTGTGCAGAACTCGAAGGTGGCGTGTGTTCGGTACTTGGATCGGTCGGATCGTGAAGACGTACGACTACATCAACCGCGTTGATAAACGCTTCCTCTTAGCGATCTTCAAGGGTATGAAGATACACTCCCCCTCTCGTTGCTATACCATCACCATGATCTTGCGTGTGCGTAGGAATTTTTTTTTAAATTACTACGTTCCCCAACAGCTTAATCTTATTAACATATTGCACACTCCTTTTTTTTCTTGTTATATCATCGCACACCCAACAAGCATGGAATTTTGCCTTCGTGTCTCTTGAATATAATAACTGTAATTTTCTGATACATACCTTTGAACTCTGAACCAGCAGCTATGTGGCTTTGAACTCTGAACCTGTAGCTAAGTGAGATTAATAACACTTGTTTTTTTTCTGAATGTTATTGAATGAATCGTATAATTCTTTCTTGAACACAAGCAGAACGTAGGTACGCGGGGTATGCTTGAGCTGATACATGATTTGTGATTCTTTTAGTATATCATAGTGGCTAATCCAAGCTAAGAGAGTGGGTAATTTGAGTTTGTGTGGCATTTCTTCTTCAATGGTCAGAGTTCATTTTATTTGAATACAAAATATAAAATGGAAATACGTCCGTCTCGGATATGAAGGCATTCAATTTGTACTGCTCTAGCTAGTGGGAAAAAAAGAAACTATAGTTCTGAACCAAATTCATTATTTTGATTTCTGGGCACAACAGAAACTATATTGACTATCGTTGTTATATCCGCTTTTCTTGTTAGGTCATCTGTTATGTTGACACTTAAAAGTGGCAAAACAAATGGATGCTATCCTGAACCTTCTCTGCTTTCGCTGAAACAGGGGATGCAATGTGAAGAACAAGGACATGT
The DNA here is from genome assembly GCA_963921465.1 of Triticum timopheevii. Classification (NCBI taxonomy): domain Eukaryota; kingdom Viridiplantae; phylum Streptophyta; class Magnoliopsida; order Poales; family Poaceae; genus Triticum; species Triticum timopheevii. The sequence continues at coordinate 12,591,977 of OY997272.1, read as the reverse complement.
GGGAGGTTTTGGATGGCGAGTGACCAAGGCTCCAGCAAGGAAGAGAAGAGAGCTACATTTCCTTACCTGCAATTTCACTAAACGAAGTATGTACCCCTATGATATGTATCATGACAACTGTTTGCGACTGAGGTCTGTGTTTCGTGAAGGACTCCTTGTTTGTATGTTTATTAGTGATATTGTCTGATCCGCTTGTGTCGCACTGTTGTGTTTGCTCTACTAGTGATGTACAGTATTTGTGGAATTGGTCTTGGTGTTCACCATTGCTGAAAATTGAAATGTCGCTTTGTGGCTAACATATTTTTGGCTACACACGGGAGGGCATACAAGGTGGACAGCTCAGCCCCAAAGTGCACTTTAGCTGGTTGATTCAGGAGTTGGCACTTGCTACCAGGAGAATTGAAGTACTGATGAATGATGAACAAGCTGAGATGTACGCTCTGGTAGATGAATCTTATATATACCAGGGGTAAGATAATGATGTGTTGATGAACCTCAAGTAGCAAGTAAACTCAGTAGTAGGAATATTTTGTCAATCCAGTAGTTAGTCAGACTGATTTATTATCAATTTGATGCCTGGTGTTTTGGTTGCAAAGGTGAAGTAAAAATACCTTTTGATTTTCGAAGGTGACAGCGGTAAGTAGAAGCACAAAATGATGTTGTAGGATGGAGCTTGTACCTAGAGCAACTAGCTGTGGGTTGTACGATTTACATCAGCGAACACATACAAGGATGCAATCCCATTCCAAGCCAGAACCTAGGACTTTTGTGTTACTGGTCTTGATTGCAGCATGCCTTACTGCACCTATTTTAAGTAGGACAAGCCGCTACCGCGGCAGTGGCGCCAATTAAAGTTGTGTTGTTGTTCCAGGTGTCGGTGCTGAGGTGGAATGAAAACCGCAGATGCAGAATCCCCTGCAAACAAGGTAATGGAGTGCACAGGAGGGCACCGAGAGGATGACCGTTATTTAAGATGCTAGCTGCCGTAAATATTCTCATCACCATGAGGAAACACTGCATCCTTTTATGGATATATATACTCCTATATAGCTTGTCACCAACTATCTATCTATATAGCCCAGGCGAAAATCCTGTTTCATATGCAGTCTATTTATGTGTTGTTACCTGCAAGGGGCAAGGCATGCATGCTTCATACAGATGACCAGAAGTATATATCTATTAGTAGACTGGATGATTAAAACTGTAGGGAGCAGGGCATCTCTATCAACGATGAATCCATGACCTGCAACTTTTTTTGGAAGTCCTGTCTCTTATGGCTCTGATTCATTAAAAAAGGTAGAAGAGAGTTCCCCAATTATTTGCGAAACCCGGACGAACAACGTTACAACACGCCCACAAGAAAGGGAACCCTGCCAACGTGGCTATCCACAAGACCCACGTACATCGCCAAGGAGGGATACCATGGAGGTAACCTACACTGTCATCATCATCACTTCCCGAGCAAGCGACTCTGACTTCACCGCAGGGTGCGGACGATCCATCCAGACCTCTCCGAACAAACGACATACGAGAACCATGTCGTCCCATTCCAACCAATCGGCCAAACGTGTCAAGGAATATGTTGTTCCGACTTTGGTCACAAGTCTCGCAGAAGAAAGAAGCACGCTATGCACCAACATAGCTTGATCGGTCCATCAGCCAACATTATTGCCGCCGCATCGCCTCACAATGCTACAGCTCCGACTTCACACTCAAGGACATGTCGGACGGTCGATAACGAAGGACCATCGGTGACTTTGCTCCTCCTGCCACCATTGATGTTTCCACATGAGTCGCAACGCCATCGAAAGCAAAGCACCTAACCCACCAGCTGCACCTGCATCACCATCCGGACACCTATCGGTCCTGATGTCGTGTGCGTCCATCCCAGGGAAAGCGTGAGGAATCGATGACAATCTTCACAAAGGCTCCCCCCAAGGAGGAAAAGCGACATCTGCAGACACCATGACGTTTAGGCTTTCTCCCGGAGTTGCTCACTGCAATGCCACTGGCGGGCAAGCCCACAACGCCACCATCACACATGAACCACCATCAATTCCAACAAATGCTAGCGAGCCATATCTGGCCAGAACGTAATCTGACATCCCACAACCACTACACCGCTATATCCACCGACAGCCGGCGAGCACCATGATCAGGAGGGGGGGGGGGGGGCAGCCACACCAGCCCTACATGTTGTAGGGACACCAAGCCGAAGCCAATGGTACCTATTGATGCTGTAGCACGGAGCTGGAGGATGGTAGAATAGCCACCGACTAGAAGCTCTGCCGCTGAAGGTTGCCATGTCGTGCCGCTGAAGGGTATCGACCCCCCCCCCCCCCCACCACCACCACCACACACACACACACAAATAGTTTGGCAGCCACGCCACTCACACGTCCACGATGGTCACAACCAAGCACGTGGGACCGCCGTCCTGCCAACCAACACCCTACCTAAGCAAATACTGTTAAAAACCAGCCCAGGATTGCTTTTTGTCCAGTTTGAAAGTTGAGGGTTGTAAACTAGATATTTTCGTAGTTCAGAGTTGTGTTTAAGATTTTGGTGGCAGATTGAGTTTATAATATGAATTTCTCCCTGACATCATAGATAGAATATATTCAGAAACCAAGATGGTACTTCAGGCACAATAGTACATGATAGAATAAATCCGAGGCATACCGTCAATCATCCGAGGACCAAGCAATCATAGAAGCACGACACCGAGATTTGTTAACGAGGTTCACCGATGTGGCTACATCCCCGGGGCTTGACTACGGGCGCTCCTCCCCGTGATACCGTCGCAATACCGCACACCGGCCACCCGGGCGCCGGCACATGCCGCCGGCTCCCCCTTGCGCGCCTGTGCTATTATGTTGGCATAGGTTACATTGTGTGTCTACCCCCGCTATATATGAGAGGCTAGGATACAAGTGTCCTACTAGGACACGACTCCACGTCCTATGTAAACACGATACAACTACAAGTCGAACTGTAACCTACCTTGTACACTATATTCGACACAACTCTAACAAACTCCACCTTGGCGAATATTCTCCATCACCTTGAATTCGTCAGTGCGTCAAACTTTCATGTACATTGGACTTGAGCTTATCCTATGAGCACCGCTGCTACTCCAAAGACTCCATATGACTCCACCTGCAACTTATAGTCCCTTCTTTTCTTGACCACAGTCAACCTCGAGCAAAATTAAGTTCTCTTTACTCTAGTCTGTGCTCCCAACTTCCAGAGTATCCGTCCAACGCCATCACACACTGATCACTGACCTGCGTGAAAGTGAACAACTCACATATTGGGTGTCACACATAATAGTTACCTGAACTCAACATCACCGCTCCTTTCTTGACCGTCTGTCTGAAACTTGAAGGAATTTCACCATTGCTTGTAGTCATCCCGTGTCAAATTCGCAGTTGACCACCAGAGCCCTGGCCCGTCTCCATGTCCCGTGCATACCGCACGCCTCGCCGCTATTACTGCGTCGAGCCTCCGCTGTCCTCGGTCGAGTCTCAAGGGTCGCGAATCTACACCACTCAACCCCATTGCAGAATACCATCGATCATCACCAACCGATGATGAGTTTCACGCTTCCATCAGACCACTGGGCTCCAGTCCGAACTACGTGCTACTCGCTTTTCCCATCCGCTGAATAGGCTTCGATTCTCTGGATCCTAACACCGTAGCCCCTCAATCCAGCTCCACCTTCAACATGACTCCATGGTAGATGATCAGTCCACCCTCGCGCCCCGTCGACTCCAAGCTCCGTGTGTACACCACCTTGAATCAACCCCGCGCCATAGTCTTGTCGAAGCCACACAAACCCTCGGGGCCTGCGCCACGTGTTTCCATGCCCAGAAGTCGGTCACCATCAGCATCACGCTCCTATGGCGTCGTCGCCGATCTCACAACCGTCTTCTGTATCAACCGACACACGTCGATCCGTCAGACAGTCTAGTCCGACCCAGCCGAACTCGTTCGACTGTACGACACTCTCAAGGCTCCCAAATCATCTTTCGCGAATTTCCATCCATCACACGTAATTCCATCTTAGCTGACATGACTCCCCGCAACGCCTTCAAGCATCCTTGTTGTGCCATCTACACAAAACTCCAATGCTAGCTTTGCTTTGCCATGACCTGCTTTCCAATGGATGCTTATCCTTGATGGATTTTCTCACGCTAGATGTGATTTGCCAGCTTATGTCCACGTCAGTAGTGGAGACTCAGTCTCCTTTTTGTCCAAAACAAATCTCGTCCAACGTGCGCATCACCAGACCAAGCACATGTACACATCCGGCCCCTGAGAACTCGTACAGCTTGCTTGAGCCACCAGCTTTGGGTCGCTGCAGCTCGATTTGAGGCCCTAGCGCCTGGACAAGCGCCACGCCCAGCCGAGCTCGCGGGCTCCTGCTGCGTGAGCCAGCTCAAGCCGCACACCTCGCGCGGTACAACACAGCCAGGGCCGCCTGCCCTAGCGCTTTATGTACGCGTTCGCACCGCTGCCAATATCCGCCTCCCGAGCCGCCACTTGCATGTTGCACCATCGTCCTCGTTGCTTTCCGAATAGATCTTGCTGCCACCGTTTCGATCCGCCGACAAACTTTCTTTCGTCTCCAGCTCGGTTTCAACTCACAGCTAAAATATCTCGGCTCCGCTTCCTCTAGATCAACAATCCGCTACCTCCAGACAACCTAGCTCATGATACCACTTGTTAGAATAAATCCGAGGCATACCGTCAATCATCCGAGGACCAAGCAATCATAGAAGCACGACACCGAGATTTGTTAACGAGGTTCACCGATATGGCTACATCCCCGGGGCTTGACTACGGGCGCTCCTCCCCGTGATACCGTCACAATACCGCACACCGGCCACCCGGGCGCCGGCACAAGCCGCCGGTTCCCCCTTGCGCGCCTGTGCTATTATGTTGGCATGTTACATTGTGTGTCTACCCCCGCTATATATGAGAGGCTAGGATACAAGTGTCCTACTAGGACACGACTCCACGTCCTATGTAAACACGATACAACTACAAGTCCAACTGTAACCTACCTTGTACACTATATTCGACACAACTCTAACAGTACACTTTGGCGCACCTTTGTTTAGGGCTGTTTCGTAGTGTTTCCTTCAAAATTGGAGGATGTATTAACAGAGACTATTGCTAAAAAGTAATCCAGTTAGAACAGTGTCCAAATATCATTAAATAAATGAAAATATAATTACCATAGTAATATAGCCAAATGCAGGTTTGCCCATTTCATCTACGAGAACATTGTCAAGCATGACACCGAAAAAAAAATTTCTGTCCAATGAACAACAAATGATCACAACCTTCTCACCAGTGGTCACTGGATAGGACCGCATGATGCATTATGTAACGAGTAAAGAGACTTGCCAGTAACGATATTGAACTAGGTATTGGATACCGACGATCGAATCTCAGGTAAGTAACATACCGATGACAAAGGGAACAACGTATGTTGTTATTCGGTTTGACCGATAAAGATCTTCGTAGAATATGTGGGAGCCAATATGGGCATCCAGGTCCCGCTATTGGTTATTGACCGGAAACATGTCTCGGTCATGCCTACATAGTTCTCGAACCCGTAGGGTCCGCACGCTTAACGTTTCATTGACGATATAGTATTATATGAGTTATGCATGTTGGTAATCGAATGTTGTTCGGAGTCCCGGGTGAGATCATGGACATGACGAGGAACTCCGGAATGGTCCGGAGATAAAGTTTGATATATGGGATAATAGTGTTTGATCTCCGAAAGGGTTCCGGAATTCACCGGAAGGGGTTCCGGATGTTTCCCGAAATGTTTGGGTACGAGAACACGTTATTTGGGCCAAAGGGGAAAGCCCACAAGGTTTTTGGAAAGCGAAAAAGGAAGTTTTGTAGAGTCCAGGGGCCAGACGCCAGGGTCCCTGGCGTCTGGGTCCAGACGCCGGGAACCCTGGCGTCTGGCCCTGGAGTCCGAGAAGGACTCTTGCCTTTCGGGTGAAACCGACTTTGTGAAGACTTTTACTCCAAGTTTCGACCCCAAGGCTCAACATATAAATAGAGGGGTAGGGCTAGCACCAAAGACACATCAAGAAACACCAAGCCGTGTGCCGGCAACCCCGTCCCCTCTAGTTTATCCTCCGTCATAGTTTCCGTAGCGCTTATGCGAAGCCCTGCGGAGATTGTTCTTCACCAACACCGTCACCACGCCGTCGTGCTGCCGGAACTCATCTACTACTTCGCCCGTCTTGCTGGATCGAGAAGGCGAGGACGTCATCGAGCTGAACGTGTGCAGAACTCGGAGGTGCCGTGTGTTCGGTACTTGGATCGGTCGGATCGTGAAGACGTATGACTACATCAACCGCGTTGATAAACGCTTCCGCTTAGCGATCTTCAAGGGTATGAAGATACACTCCCCCTCTCGTTGCTATACCATCACCATGATCTTGCTTGTGCGTAGGAATTTTTTTTGAAATTACTACGTTCCCCAACAGTGGCATCTGAGCCTAGGTTTTATGCGTTGATGTTATATGCACGAGTAGAACACAAGTGAGTTGTGGACGATATAAGTCATACTGCCTACCAGCATGTCATACTTTGGTTCAGCGGTATTGTGAGATGAAGCGGCCCGGACCGACATTACGCGTACGCTTACGCGAGACTGGTTTCACCGTTACGAGCACTCGTGCTTAAAGGTGGCTGGCGGGTGTCTGTCTCTCTCACTTTAGTTGAACCGAGTGTGGCTACGCCCGGTCCTTGCGAATGTTAAAACGGAGTCTATTTGACAAACTATCGTTGTGGTTTTGATGCGTAGGTAAGAACGGTTCTTGCTCAGTCCGTAGCAGCCACGTAAAACTTGCAACAACAAAGTAGAGGACGTCTAACTTGTTTTTGCAGGGCATGTTGTGATGTGATATGGTCAAGACGTGATGAGATATAAGTTGTTGTATGAGATGATCATGTTTTGTTGAAGTTATCGGCAACTGGCAGAAGCCCTATGGTTGTCTCTTTGTTGCATAAGATGCAAGTGCCAAATAATTGCTTTACTTTATCGCTATGCGATAGCAATAGTTGCAAGAGCAATAGTTGGTGAGACGACCATGTGACGACACATTGATATAGATCAAGATGATGAAGATCATGGTGTCGTGCCGGTGACGATAAAGATCATGACAATACTTTGGAGGTGAAGATCAAAGGCGCAAGATGATCATGGCCATGTCATGTCACATATTTTGATTGCATATGATGTTTATCTGTTATACATCTTATTCTTGATTTGATTGACGGTAGCATTTTAAGATGATCTCTCACTAATTATCAAGAAGTGTTCTCCCTGAGTATGCCAAAGTTCGTCGTGCCCAGACACCACGTGATGATCGGGTGTGATAAGCTCTACGTCCATCTACAACGGGTGCAAGCCAGTTTTGCACACGCGGAATACTCAGGTTAAACGTGACGAGCCTAGCATATGCAGATGTGGCCTCGGAGCACGGAGACCGAAAGGTCGAGCGTGAATCATATAGTAGATATGATCAACATAGTGATGTTCACCATTGAAAACTACTACATCTCACATGATGATCGGTTATGGTTTAGTTGATTTGGATCACGTGATCACTTAGATGACTAGAGAGATGTCTGTCTAAGTGAGAGTTCTTAAGTAATATGATTAATTGAACTTAAATTTATCATGAACTTAGTCCTGGTAGTATTTTGCATATAATGTTGTAGATCAATAGCTTGCGTTGTTGCTTTCATATGTTTATTTTGATATGTTCCTAGAGAAAATTGTATTGAAAGATGTTAGTAGCAATGATGCGGATTGAATCCGTGATCTGAGGTTTATCCTCATTGCTGCACAGAAGAATTATGTCCTTAATGCACCGCTAGGTGACAAACCTATTGCAGGAGCAGATGCAGATGTTATGAACGTTTGGCTAGCTCAAAAGGATGACTACTTGATAGTTTAGTGCACCATGCTTAAACGGCTTAGAATCGGGACTTCAAAGACGTTTTGAACGTCATGGACCATATGAGATGTTCCAGGAGTTGAAGTTAATATTTCCAGCAAATACCCGAGTTGAGAGATATGAAGTCTCCAACAAGTTCTAAAGCTAAAAGATGGAGGAGAATCGCTCAACTAGTGAGCATGTGCTCAGATTGTCTTGGTACTTCGATCGCTTGAATCAAGTGGGAGTTAATCTTCCAGATAAGATAGTGATTGACAGAATTCTCTAGTCACCATCACTAAGTTACTAGAACTTCGTGATGAACTATAGTATGCAAGGGATGACGAAAATGATTCCCGAGCTCTTCGTGATGTTGAAATCGACGAAGGTAGAAATCAAGAAAAGACCATCAAGTGTTGATGATTGACAAGACCACTAGTTTCAAGAGAAGGGCAAAGGGAAAGAAAGGGAACTTCAAGTGGAAAGACAAGCAAGTTGTCACTCCCACGAAGAAGCCCAAAGCTGAACCAAAGGCTGAAACTGAGTGCTTATACTGCAAAGAAAATGGTCACTGGAAACGGAAATACCCTGAATATTTGGTGGATAAGAAGGATGGCAAAGTGAACAAGGGTATATTTGATATACAGGTTATTGATGTGTACCTTACTAGTGTTTATAGTAGCCCCTGATTATTTGATACTTGTTCGGTTGCTAAGATTAATAACTCGAAACAGGAGTTACAGAATAAACAGAGACTAGTTGAAGGGGAAGTGACGATGAGTGTTGGAAGTAGTTCCAAGATTGATATGATCATCATCGCACACTCCCTATACTTTCGGGATTAGTGTTAAACCTAAATAAATGTTATTTGGCGTTTGAGTTGAGCGTGAATATGATTTGATCATGTTTATTGCAATACGGTTATTCATTTAAAGTCAGAGAATAATTGTTGTTCTGTTTACATGAATAAGACCTTCGATGGTCATACACCCAATGAAAATAGTTTGTTGGATCTCGATCGTAGTGATACACAAATTCATAATATTGATGCCAAAAGATGCAAAGTTAATAATGATAGTGCAACTTATTTGTGGCACTGCCGTTTGGGTCATATCGGTGTAAAGCGCATGAAGAAACTCCATAAAGATGGATTTTTGGAATCGCTTGGTTATGAATCACTTGATGTTTGCGAACCGTGCCTTTTGGGCAAGATGACTAAAACTCTGTTCTTCGAAACAATGGAACGAGCTACTGACTTATTGGAAATAATACATACTGATGTATGCAGACCAATGAGTATGAAGGCTCGTGGCAAGTATCATTATTTTCTGACCTTCACAAGATGATTTGAGCAGATATGGGTATATCTACTTGATGAAACATAAGTCTGAAATAGTTGAAAGGTTCAAAGAATTTCAGAGTGAAGTGGAAAAATCATCGTAACAAGAAAATAAAGTTTCTGCGATCTGATCATGGAGACGAATATTTGAGTTACGAGTTTGGTCTTCAATTAAAACAATGTGGAATAGTTTCACAGCTCACGCCATCTGGAATACCACAACGTTATGGTGTGTCCGAACGTCGTAACCGCACTTTATTGGATATGGTGCGATCTATGATATCTCTTACTGATTTACCAATATTGTTTTGGGGTTATGCATTAGAGACAGCTGCATTCACGTTAAAAGGGCACCATCTAAATCCGTTGAGATGACACCATATGAACTGTGGTTTAGCAAGAAACCCAAGTTATCGTTTCTTAAAGTTTGGGGCTACGATGCTTATGTGAAAAAGTTTCATCCTGATAAGCTCAAACCCAAATCGGAGAAGTGCGTCTTCATAGAATACCCAAAGGAAACTATTGGGTACACCTTCTATCACAGATCCGAAGGCAAGATATTAAATATGGATCCTTTCTAGAGAAGGAGTTTCTCTCGAAAGAAGTGAGTGGGAGGAAAGTAGAACTTGATGAGGTAGCAGTACCTTCTCCCGAATTGGAAAATAGTTCATCACTGAAATTAGTTCCAGTGATTCCTACACCAATTAGTGAGGAAGCTAATGATGATGATCATGAAACTTCAGATCAAGTTAATACAGAACTTCATAGGTCTTCCAGAGTATGGTCCGCACCAGAGTGGTACGGTAATCCTGTTCTGAAAGTCATGATACTAGACCATGATAAACCTACGAACTATGAGGAAGCGATGATGAGCCCAGATTCCGCAAAATGGTTTGAGACCATAAAATCTGAGATATGATCCATGTATGAGAACAAAGTATAGACTTTGATTGACTTGCTCGATGATCAGCAAGCCATGTTAAATTAATGGATCTTCAAGAGCAAGATGGACACAGATAGTAGTATTACTATCTACCAAGATCGACTTGTTGCGAAAGGTTTTCAACAAGTTCAAGGTGTTGAATACAATGAGATTTTCTCACTCGTATCGATGCTTAAGTCTGTCTGAATCATGTTAGCAATTGCCACATTTTATAAAATCGGGCAAATGGATGTCAAAACTGCATTCCTTAATGGATTTATTAAAGAAGAGTTGTATATGATGCAACCAGAAGGTTTTGTCAATCCTAAAGGTGCTAACAAAATGTGCAAGCTCCAGCGATCCATCAATGGACTGGTGCAAGCATCTCAGAGTTGGAATATATGTTTTGATATGTTTACCACAGCATATAGTTTTGTACAGACTTACGGTGAAGCCTGTATTTACAAGAAAGTGTGTGGGAGCACTACATCATTTCTGATAAGTATATGTGAATGACATATTGTTGATCGGAAATAATGTAGAATTATTCTGCAAAGCATGAAAGGATACTTGAATAAGAGTTTTTCAAAGAAAGACCTCGATGAAGCTGCTTACACATTGAGCATCAAGATCTATATAGATAGATCAAGACGCTTGATAAGATTTTTCAATGAATACATACCTTGATAAATTTTTGAAATAGTTCAAAATGGAACAGTCAAAGAAGGAGTTCTTGCCTGTGTTGCAAGGTGTGAAATTGAGTAAGACTCAAGACACGACCATGGCAGAAAATAGAAAGAGAATGAAAAGTCATTCTCTATGCATCAGTCATAGGTTCTATAAAGTATGCTATGCTGTGAATTATACATATTGTATACCTTGCTCTGAGTTTTGCAAAGGAATACAATTTTGATCTAAGAGTAGATCGCTGGACAGCGGTCAAGAATATCCTTAGTGAGGACTGAGGACATGTTTCTCGATTATGGAGGTGATAAAAGAGCCCGTCATAAAAAGTTACAACGATGCAAGATTTTACACCAATCCAGATGACTCTAAGTCTCAATCTGGATACATATTGAAAGTGGGAGCAATTAGCTAGAGTAGCTCCGTGCAGAGCATTGTAGACATAGAATATTTGCAAAATACATACGGCTCTGAATGTGACTGACCCGTTGACTAAGCTTCTCTCACGAGCAAAACATGATCACACCTGAGTACTCTTTGGGTGTTAATCACATAGCAAAGTGAACTAGATTATTGACTCTAGTAACCCCTTTGGGTGTTGGTCACATAACGATGTGAACAATGGGTGTTAATCATATACAGATATGAATATTGATGTTAAATCACATGGCGATCTGAACTAGATTATTGACTCTAGTGCAAGTGGGAGACTGAAGGAAATATGCCCTAGAGGCAATAATAAAGTTATTATTTATTTCCTTATATCATGATAAATGTTTATTATTCATGCTAGAATTGTATTAACCGGAAACATAATACATGTGTGAATACATAGACAAACATAGTGTCACTAGTATGCCTCTACTTGACTAGCTCATTAATCAAAGATGGTTATGTTTCCTAACCATAGACATGTGTTGTCATTTGATTAGTGGGATCACATCATTAGGAGAATGATGTGATTGACATGACCCATTCCGTTAGCCTAGCACTTGATCGTTTAGTATACTGCTATTGCTTTCTTCATGACTTATACAAAGTTCCTGCAACTATGAGATTGTGCAAATCCCGTTTACCGGAAGAACACTTTGTGTGCTACCAAACGTCACAACGTAACTGGGTGATTATAAAGGAGTACTACATGTGTCTCCAAAGGTACATGTTGGGTTGGCGTATTTCGAGATTAGGTTTTGTCACTCCGATTGTCGGAGAGGTATCTCTGGGCCCTCTCGGTAATGCACATCAATATAAGCCTTGCAAGCAATATAGCTAATGAGTTGGTTACGGAATGATGCATTACGTAACGAGTAAAGAGACTTGCCAGTAACGAGATTGAACTAGGTATTGAATACCGACGATCGAATCTCGGGTAAGTAACATACCGATGACAAAGGGAACAACGTATGTTGTTATGCGGTTTGACCGATAAAGATCTTCGTAGAATATGTGGGAGCCAATATGGGCATCCAGGTCCCGCTATTGGTTATTGACCGGAAACATGTCTCGGTCATGTCTACATAGTTCTCGAACCCGTAGGGTCCGCACGCTTAACGTTTCGTTGACGATATAGTATTATATGAGTTATGCATGTTGGTAACCGAATGTTGTTCGGAGTCCCGGATGAGATCATGGACATGACGAGGAACTCCGGAATGGTCCGGAGATAAAGTTTGATATATGGGATAATAGTGTTTGATCTCCGGAAGGGTTCCGGAATTCACCGGAAGGGGTTCCGGATGTTTCCCGAAATGTTTGGGTACGAGAACACGTTATTTGGGCCAAAGGGGAAAGCCCACAAGGTTTTTGGAAAGCGCAAAAGGAAGTTTTGCAGAGTCCAGGGGCCAGACGCCAGGGTCCCTGGCGTCTGGGTCCAGACGCCGGGAACCCTGGCGTCTGGCCCTGGAGTCTGAGAAGGACTCTTGCCTTTCGGGTGAAACCGACTTTGTGGAGACTTTTACTCCAAGTTTCGACCCCAAGGCTCAACATATAAATAGAGGGGTAGGGCTAGCACCAAAGACACATCAAGAAACACCAAGCCGTGTGCCGGCAACCCCGTCCCCTCTAGTTTATCCTCCGTCATAGTTTCCGTAGCGCTTATGCGAAGCCCTGCGGAGATTGTTCTTCACCAACACCGTCACCACACCGTCGTGCTGCCGGAACTCATCTACTACTTCGCTCGTCTTGCTGGATCGAGAAGGCGAGGACGTCATCGAGCTGAACGTGTGCAGAACTCGGAGGTGCCGTGTGTTCGATACTTGGATCGGTCGGATCGTGAAGACGTACGACTACATCAACCGCGTTGATAAACGCTTCCGCTTAGTGATCTTCAAGGGTATGAAGATACACTCCCCCTCTCGTTGCTATACCATCACCATGATCTTGCGTGTGCGTAGGAATTTTTTTTGAAATTACTACGTTCCCCAACAGCTTAATCTTATTAACATATTGCACACTCCTTTTTTTTCTTGTTATATCATCGCACACCCAACAAGCATGGAATTTTGCCTTCGTGTCTCTTGAATATAATAACTGTAATTTTCTGATACATACCTTTGAACTCTGAACCAGCAGCTATGTGGCTTTGAACTCTGAACCTGTAGCTAAGTGAGATTAATAACACTTGTTTTTTTCTGAATGTTATTGAATGAATCGTATAATTCTTTCTTGAACACAAGCAGAACGTAGGTACGCGGGGTATGCTTGAGCTGATACATGATTTGTGATTCTTTTAGTATATCATAGTGGCTAATCCAAGCTAAGAGAGTGGGTAATTTGAGTTTGTGTGGCATTTCTTCTTCAATGGTCAGAGTTCATTTTATTTGAATACAAAATATAAAATGGAAATACATCAGTCTCGGATATGAAGGCATTCAATTTGTACTGCTCTAGCTAGTGGGAAAAAAAGAAACTATAGTTCTGAACCAAATTCATTATTTTGATTTCTGGGGACAACAGAAACTATATTGACTATCGTTGTTATATCCGCTTTTCTTGTTAGGTCATCTGTTATGTTGACACTTAAAAGTGGCAAAACAAATGGATGCTATCCTGAACCTTCTCTGCTTTCTCTAAAACAGGGGATGCAATGTGAAGAACAAGGACATGTGGGAGGTTTTGGATGGCGAGTGACCAAGGCTCCAGCAAGGAAGAGAAGAGAGCTACATTTCCTTACCTGCAATTTCACTAAACGAAGTATGTACCCCTATGATATGTATCATGACAACTGTTTGCGACTGAGGTCTGTGTTTCGTGAAGGACTCCTTGTTTGTATGTTTATTAGTGATATTGTCTGATCCGCTTGTGTCGCACTGTTGTGTTTGCTCTACTAGTGATGTACAGTATTTGTGGAATTGGTCTTGGTGTTCACCATTGCTGAAAATTGAAATGTCGCTTTGTGGCTAACATATTTTTGGCTACACACGGGAGGGCATACAAGGTGGACAGCTCAGCCCCAAAGTGCACTTTAGCCGGTTGATTCAGGAGTTGGTACTTGCTACCAGGAGAATTGAAGTACTGATGAATGATGAACAAGCTGAGATGTACGCTCTGGTAGATGAATCTTATATATACCAGGGGTAAGATAATGATGTGTTGATGAACCTCAAGTAGCAAGTAAACTCAGTAGTAGGAATATTTTGTCAATCCAGTAGTTAGTCAGACTGATTTATTATCAATTTGATGCCTGGTGTTTTGGTTGCAAAGGTGAAGTGAAAATACCTTTTGATTTTCGAAGGTGACAGCGGTAAGTAGAAGCACAAAATGATGTTGTAGGATGGAGCTTGTACCTAGAGCAACTAGCTGTGGGTTGTACGATTTACATCAGCGAACACATACAAGGATGCAATCCCATTCCAAGCCAGAACCTAGGACTTTTGTGTTACTGGTCTTGATTGCAGCATGCCTTACTGCACCTATTTTAAGTAGGACAAGCCGCTACCGCGGCAGTGGCGCCAATTAAAGTTGTGTTGTTGTTCCAGGTGTCGGTGCTGAGGTGGAATGAAAACCGCAGATGCAGAATCCCCTGCAAACAAGGTAATGGAGTGCACAGAGAGGACCTGCAGTTTTTCTAGATCAGGAGGGCACCGAGAGGATGACCGTTATTTAAGATGCTAGCTGCCGTAAATATTCTCATCACCATGAGGAAACACTGCATCCTTTTATGGATATATATACTCCTATATAGCTTGTCACCAACTATCTATCTATATAGCCCAGGCGAAAATCCTGTTTCATATGCAGTCTATTTATGTGTTGTTACCTGCAAGGGGCAAGGCATGCATGCTTCATACAGATGACCAGAAGTATATATCTATTAGTAGACTGGATGATTAAAACTGTAGGGAGCAGGGCATCTCTATCAACGATGAATCCATGACCTGCAACTTTTTTTGGAAGTCCTGTCTCTTATGGCTCTGATTCATTAAAAAAGGTAGAAGAGAGTTCCCCAATTATTTGCGAAACCCGGACGAACAACGTTACAACACGCCCACAAGAAAGGGAACCCTGCCAACGTGGCTATCCACAAGACCCACGTACATCGCCAAGGAGGGATACCATGGAGGTAACCTACACTGTCATCATCATCACTTCCCGAGCAAGCGACTCTGACTTCACCGCAGGGTGCGGACGATCCATCCAGACCTCTCCGAACAAACGACATACGAGAACCATGTCGTCCCATTCCAACCAATCGGCCAAACGTGTCAAGGAATATGCTGTTCCGACTTTGGTCACAAGTCTCGCAGAAGAAAGAAGCACGCTATGCACCAACATAGCTTGATCGGTCCATCAGCCAACATTATTGCCGCCGCATCGCCTCACAATGCTACAGCTCCGACTTCACACTCAAGGACATGTCGGACGGTCGATAACGAAGGACCATCGGTGACTTTGCTCCTCCTGCCACCATTGATGTTTCCACATGAGTCGCAACGCCATCGAAAGCAAAGCACCTAACCCACCAGCTGCACCTGCATCACCATCCGGACACCTATCGGTCCTGATGTCGTGTGCGTCCATCCCAGGGAAAGCGTGAGGAATCGATGACAATCTTCACAAAGGCTCCCCCCAAGGAGGAAAAGCGACATCTGCAGACACCATGACGTTTAGGCTTTCTCCCGGAGTTGCTCACTGCAATGCCACTGGTGGGCAAGCCCACAACGCCACCATCACACATGAACCACCATCAATTCCAACAAATGCTAGCGAGCCATATCTGGCCAGAACGTAATCTGACATCCCACAACCACTACACCGCTATATCCACCGACAGCCGGCGAGCACCATGATCAGGAGGGGGGGGGGGGCAGCCACACCAGCCCTACATGTTGTAGGGACACCAAGCCGAAGCCAATTGTACCTATTGATGCTGTAGCACGGAGCTGGAGGATGGTAGAATAGCCACCGACTAGAAGCTCTGCCGCTGAAGGTTGCCATGTCGTGCCGCTGAAGGGTATCGACCCCCCCCCCCCCCCCACCACCACCACCACCACACACACACACACAAATAGTTTGGCAGCCACGCCACTCACACGTCCACGATGGTCACAACCAAGCACGTGGGACCGCCGTCCTGCCAACCAACACCCTACCTAAGCAAATACTGTTAAAAACCAGCCCAGGATTGCTTTTTGTCCAGTTTGAAAGTTGAGGGTTGTAAACTAGATATTTTCGTAGTTCAGAGTTGTGTTTAAGATTTTGGTGGCAGATTGAGTTTATAATATGAATTTCTCCCTGACATCATAGATAGAATATATTCAGAAACCAAGATGGTACTTCAGGCACAATAGTACATGATAGAATAAATCCGAGGCATACCGTCAATCATCCGAGGACCAAGCAATCATAGAAGCACGACACCGAGATTTGTTAACGAGGTTCACCGATGTGGCTACATCCCCGGGGCTTGACTACGGGCGCTCCTCCCCGTGATACCGTCGCAATACCGCACACCGGCCACCCGGGCGCCGGCACATGCCGCCGGCTCCCCCTTGCGCGCCTGTGCTATTATGTTGGCATAGGTTACATTGTGTGTCTACCCCCGCTATATATGAGAGGCTAGGATACAAGTGTCCTACTAGGACACGACTCCACGTCCTATGTAAACACGATACAACTACAAGTCGAACTGTAACCTACCTAGTACACTATATTCGACACAACTCTAACAAACTCCACCTTGGCGAATATTCTCCATCACCTTGAATTCGTCAGTGCGTCAAACTTTCATGTACATTGGACTTGAGCTTATCCTATGAGCACCGCTGCTACTCCAAAGACTCCATATGACTCCACCTGCAACTTATAGTCCCTTCTTTTCTTACCACAGTCAACCTCGAGCAAAATTAAGTTCTCTTTACTCTAGTCTGTGCTCCCAACTTCCAGAGTATCCGTCCAACGCCATCACACACTGATCACTGACCTGCGTGAAAGTGAACAACTCACATATTGGGTGTCACACATAATAGTTACCTGAACTCAACATCACCGCTCCTTTCTTGACCGTCTGTCTGAAACTTGAAGGAATTTCACCATTGCTTGTAGTCATCCCGTGTCAAATTCGCAGTTGACCACCAGAGCCCTGGCCCGTCTCCATGTCCCGTGCATACCGCACGCCTCGCCGCTATTACTGCGTCGAGCCTCCGCTGTCCTCGGTCGAGTCTCAAGGGTCGCGAATCTACACCACTCAACCCCATTGCAGAATACCATCGATCATCACCAACCGATGATGAGTTTCACGCTTCCATCAGACCACTGGGCTCCAGTCCGAACTACGTGCTACTCGCTTTTCCCATCCGCTGAATAGGCTTCGATTCTCTGGATCCTAACACCGTAGCCCCTCAATCCAGCTCCACCTTCAATATGACTCCATGGTAGATGATCAGTCCACCCTCGCGCCCCGTCGACTCCAAGCTCCGTGTGTACACCACCTTGAATCAACCCCGCGCCATAGTCTTGTCGAAGCCACACAAACCCTCGGGGCCTGCGCCACGTGTTTCCATGCCCAGAAGTCGGTCACCATCAGCATCACGCTCCTATGGCGTCGTCGCCGATCTCACCAC
This sequence comes from Triticum timopheevii, assembly GCA_963921465.1. NCBI lineage: Eukaryota > Viridiplantae > Streptophyta > Magnoliopsida > Poales > Poaceae > Triticum > Triticum timopheevii. Next base: position 12,573,992 of record OY997272.1, on the reverse strand, counting down.
CGTCTTCTGTATCAACCGACACACGTCGATCCGTCAGACAGTCTAGTCCGACCCAGCCGAACTCGTTCGACTGTACGACACTCTCAAGGCTCCCAAATCATCTTTCGCGAATTTCCATCCATCACACGTAATTCCATCTTAGCTGACATGACTCCCCGCAACGCCTTCAAGCATCCTTGTTGTGCCATCTACACAAAACTCCAATGCTAGCTTTGCTTTGCCATGACCTGCTTTCCAATGGATGCTTATCCTTGATGGATTTTCTCACGCTAGATGTGATTTGCCAGCTTATGTCCACGTCAGTAGTGGAGACTCAGTCTCCTTTTTGTCCAAAACAAATCTCGTCCAACGTGCGCATCACCAGACCAAGCACATGTACACATCCGGCCCCTGAGAACTCGTACAGCTTGCTTGAGCCACCAGCTTTGGGTCGCTGCAGCTCGATTTGAGGCCCTAGCGCCTGGACAAGCGCCACGCCCAGCCGAGCTCGCGGGCTCCTGCTGCGTGAGCCAGCTCAAGCCGCACACCTCGCGCGGTACAACACAGCCAGGGCCGCCTGCCCTAGCGCTTTATGTACGCGTTCGCACCGCTGCCAATATCCGCCTCCCGAGCCGCCACTTGCATGTTGCACCATCGTCCTCGTTGCTTTCCGAATAGATCTTGCTGCCACCGTTTCGATCCGCCGACAAACTTTCTTTCGTCTCCAGCTCGGTTTCAACTCACAGCTAAAATATCTCGGCTCCGCTTCCTCTAGATCAACAATCCGCTACCTCCAGACAACCTAGCTCATGATACCACTTGTTAGAATAAATCCGAGGCATACCGTCAATCATCCGAGGACCAAGCAATCATAGAAGCACGACACCGAGATTTGTTAACGAGGTTCACCGATATGGCTACATCCCCGGGGCTTGACTACGGGCGCTCCTCCCCGTGATACCGTCACAATACCGCACACCGGCCACCCGGGCGCCGGCACAAGCCGCCGGTTCCCCCTTGCGCGCCTGTGCTATTATGTTGGCATAGGTTACATTGTGTGTCTACCCCCGCTATATATGAGAGGCTAGGATACAAGTGTCCTACTAGGACACGACTCCACGTCCTATGTAAACACGATACAACTACAAGTCCAACTGTAACCTACCTTGTACACTATATTCGACACAACTCTAACAGTACACTTTGGCGCACCTTTGTTTAGGGCTGTTTCGTAGTGTTTCCTTCAAAATTGGAGGATGTATTAACAGAGACTATTGCTAAAAAGTAATCCAGTTAGAACAGTGTCCAAATATCATTAAATAAATGAAAATATAATTACCATAGTAATATAGCCAAATGCAGGTTTGCCCATTTCATCTACGAGAACATTGTCAAGCATGACACCGAAATTTTTTTTTCTGTCCAATGAACAACAAATGATCACAACCTTCTCACCAGTGGTCACTGGATAGGACCGCATGATGCATTATGTAACGAGTAAAGAGACTTGCCAGTAACGATATTGAACTAGGTATTGGATACCGACGATCGAATCTCAGGTAAGTAACATACCGATGACAAAGGGAACAACGTATGTTGTTATTCGGTTTGACCGATAAAGATCTTCGTAGAATATGTGGGAGCCAATATGGGCATCCAGGTCCCGCTATTGGTTATTGACCGGAAACATGTCTCGGTCATGTCTACATAGTTCTCGAACCCGTAGGGTCCGCACGCTTAACGTTTCATTGACGATATAGTATTATATGAGTTATGCATGTTGGTAATCGAATGTTGTTCGGAGTCCCGGGTGAGATCATGGACATGACGAGGAACTCCGGAATGGTCCGGAGATAAAGTTTGATATATGGGATAATAGTGTTTGATCTCCGAAAGGGTTCCGGAATTCACCGGAAGGGGTTCCGGATGTTTCCCGAAATGTTTGGGTACGAGAACACGTTATTTGGGCCAAAGGGGAAAGCCCACAAGGTTTTTGGAAAGCGAAAAAGGAAGTTTTGTAGAGTCCAGGGGCCAGACGCCAGGGTCCCTGGCGTCTGGGTCCAGACGCCGGGAACCCTGGCGTCTGGCCCTGGAGTCCGAGAAGGACTCTTGCCTTTCGGGTGAAACCGACTTTGTGAAGACTTTTACTCCAAGTTTCGACCCCAAGGCTCAACATATAAATAGAGGGGTAGGGCTAGCACCAAAGACGCATCAAGAAACACCAAGCCGTGTGCCGGCAACCCCGTCCCCTCTAGTTTATCCTCCGTCATAGTTTCCGTAGCGCTTATGCGAAGCCCTGCGGAGATTGTTCTTCACCAACACCGTCACCACGCCGTCGTGCTGCCGGAACTCATCTACTACTTCGCCCGTCTTGCTGGATCGAGAAGGCGAGGACGTCATCGAGCTGAACCTGTGCAGAACTCGGAGGTGCCGTGTGTTCGGTACTTGGATCGGTCGGATCGTGAAGACGTATGACTACATCAACCGCGTTGATAAACGCTTCCGCTTAGCGATCTTCAAGGGTATGAAGATACACTCCCCCTCTCGTTGCTATACCATCACCATGATCTTGCTTGTGCGTAGGAATTTTTTTTGAAATTACTACGTTCCCCAACAGTGGCATCTGAGCCTAGGTTTTATGCGTTGATGTTATATGCACGAGTAGAACACAAGTGAGTTGTGGACGATATAAGTCATACTGCCTACCAGCATGTCATACTTTGGTTCAGCGGTATTGTGAGATGAAGCGGCCCGGACCGACATTACGCGTACGCTTACGCGAGACTGGTTTCACCGTTACGAGCACTCGTGCTTAAAGGTGGCTGGCGGGTGTCTGTCTCTCTCACTTTAGTTGAACCGAGTGTGGCTACGCCCGGTCCTTGCGAATGTTAAAACGGAGTCTATTTGACAAACTATCGTTGTGGTTTTGATGCGTAGGTAAGAACGGTTCTTGCTCAGTCCGTAGCAGCCACGTAAAACTTGCAACAACAAAGTAGAGGACGTCTAACTTGTTTTTGCAGGGCATGTTGTGATGTGATATGGTCAAGACGTGATGAGATATAAGTTGTTGTATGAGATGATCATGTTTTGTTGAAGTTATCGGCAACTGGCAGAAGCCCTATGGTTGTCTCTTTGTTGCATAAGATGCAAGTGCCAAATAATTGCTTTACTTTATCGCTATGCGATAGCAATAGTTGCAAGAGCAATAGTTGGTGAGACGACCATGTGACGACACATTGATATAGATCAAGATGATGAAGATCATGGTGTCGTGCCGGTGACGATAAAGATCATGACAATACTTTGGAGGTGAAGATCAAAGGCGCAAGATGATCATGGCCATGTCATGTCACATATTTTGATTGCATATGATGTTTATCTGTTATACATCTTATTCTTGATTTGATTGACGGTAGCATTTTAAGATGATCTCTCACTAATTATCAAGAAGTGTTCTCCCTGAGTATGCCAAAGTTTGTCGTGCCCAGACACCACGTGATGATCGGGTGTGATAAGCTCTACGTCCATCTACAACGGGTGCAAGCCAGTTTTGCACACGCGGAATACTCAGGTTAAACGTGACGAGCCTAGCATATGCAGATGTGGCCTCGGAGCACGGAGACCGAAAGGTCGAGCGTGAATCATATAGTAGATATGATCAACATAGTGATGTTCACCATTGAAAACTACTCCATCTCACATGATGATCGGTTATGGTTTAGTTGATTTGGATCACGTGATCACTTAGATGACTAGAGAGATGTCTGTCTAAGTGAGAGTTCTTAAGTAATATGATTAATTGAACTTAAATTTATCATGAACTTAGTCCTGGTAGTATTTTGCATATAATGTTGTAGATCAATAGCTTGCGTTGTTGCTTTCATATGTTTATTTTGATATGTTCCTAGAGAAAATTGTATTGAAAGATGTTAGTAGCAATGATGCGGATTGAATCCGTGATCTGAGGTTTATCCTCATTGCTGCACAGAAGAATTATGTCCTTAATGCACCGCTAGGTGACAAACCTATTGCAGGAGCAGATGCAGATGTTATGAACGTTTGGCTAGCTCAAAAGGATGACTACTTGATAGTTTAGTGCACCATGCTTAAACGGCTTAGAATCGGGACTTCAAAGACGTTTTGAACGTCATGGACCATATGAGATGTTCCAGGAGTTGAAGTTAATATTTCCAGCAAATACCCGAGTTGAGAGATATGAAGTCTCCAACAAGTTCTAAAGCTAAAAGATGGAGGAGAATCGCTCAACTAGTGAGCATGTGCTCAGATTGTCTTGGTACTTCGATCGCTTGAATCAAGTGGGAGTTAATCTTCCAGATAAGATAGTGATTGACAGAATTCTCTAGTCACCATCACTAAGTTACTAGAACTTCGTGATGAACTATAGTATGCAAGGGATGACGAAAATGATTCCCGAGCTCTTCGTGATGTTGAAATCGACGAAGGTAGAAATCAAGAAAAGACCATCAAGTGTTGATGATTGACAAGACCACTAGTTTCAAGAGAAGGGCAAAGGGAAAGAAAGGGAACTTCAAGTGGAAAGACAAGCAAGTTGTCACTCCCACGAAGAAGCCCAAAGCTGAACCAAAGGCTGAAACTGAGTGCTTATACTGCAAAGAAAATGGTCACTGGAAACGGAAATACCCTGAATATTTGGTGGATAAGAAGGATGGCAAAGTGAACAAGGGTATATTTGATATACAGGTTATTGATGTGTACCTTACTAGTGTTTATAGTAGCCCCTGAGTATTTGATACTTGTTCGGTTGCTAAGATTAATAACTCGAAACAGGAGTTACAGAATAAACAGAGACTAGTTGAAGGGGAAGTGACGATGAGTGTTGGAAGTAGTTCCAAGATTGATATGATCATCATCGCACACTCCCTATACTTTCGGGATTAGTGTTAAACCTAAATAAATGTTATTTGGCGTTTGAGTTGAGCGTGAATATGATTTGATCATGTTTATTGCAATACGGTTATTCATTTAAAGTCAGAGAATAATTGTTGTTCTGTTTACATGAATAAGACCTTCGATGGTCATACACCCAATGAAAATAGTTTGTTGGATCTCGATCGTAGTGATACACAAATTCATAATATTGATGCCAAAAGATGCAAAGTTAATAATGATAGTGCAACTTATTTGTGGCACTGCCGTTTGGGTCATATCGGTGTAAAGCGCATGAAGAAACTCCATAAAGATGGATTTTCGGAATCGCTTGGTTATGAATCACTTGATGTTTGCGAACCGTGCCTTTTGGGCAAGATGACTAAAACTCTGTTCTTCGAAACAATGGAACGAGCTACCGACTTATTGGAAATAATACATACTGATGTATGCAGACCAATGAGTATGAAGGCTCGTGGCAAGTATCATTATTTTCTGACCTTCACAAGATGATTTGAGCAGATATGGGTATATCTACTTGATGAAACATAAGTCTGAAATAGTTGAAAGGTTCAAAGAATTTCAGAGTGAAGTGGAAAAATCATCGTAACAAGAAAATAAAGTTTCTGCGATCTGATCATGGAGACGAATATTTGAGTTACGAGTTTGGTCTTCAATTAAAACAATGTGGAATAGTTTCACAGCTCACGCCATCTGGAATACCACAACGTTATGGTGTGTCCGAACGTCGTAACCGCACTTTATTGGATATGGTGCGATCTATGATATCTCTTACTGATTTACCAATATTGTTTTGGGGTTATGCATTAGAGACAGCTGCATTCACGTTAAAAGGGCACCATCTAAATCCGTTGAGATGACACCATATGAACTGTGGTTTAGCAAGAAACCCAAGTTATCGTTTCTTAAAGTTTGGGGCTACGATGCTTATGTGAAAAAGTTTCATCCTGATAAGCTCAAACCCAAATCGGAGAAGTGCGTCTTCATAGAATACCCAAAGGAAACTATTGGGTACACCTTCTATCACAGATCCGAAGGCAAGATATTAAATATGGATCCTTTCTAGAGAAGGAGTTTCTCTCGAAAGAAGTGAGTGGGAGGAAAGTAGAACTTGATGAGGTAGCAGTACCTTCTCCCGAATTGGAAAATAGTTCATCACTGAAATTAGTTCCAGTGATTCCTACACCAATTAGTGAGGAAGCTAATGATGATGATCATGAAACTTCAGATCAAGTTAATACAGAACTTCATAGGTCTTCCAGAGTATGGTCCGCACCAGAGTGGTACGGTAATCCTGTTCTGAAAGTCATGATACTAGACCATGATAAACCTACGAACTATGAGGAAGCGATGATGAGCCCAGATTCCGCAAAATGGTTTGAGACCATAAAATCTGAGATATGATCCATGTATGAGAACAAAGTATAGACTTTGATTGACTTGCTCGATGATCAGCAAGCCATGTTAAATTAATGGATCTTCAAGAGCAAGATGGACACAGATAGTAGTATTACTATCTACCAAGATCGACTTGTTGCGAAAGGTTTTCAACAAGTTCAAGGTGTTGAATACAATGAGATTTTCTCACTCGTATCGATGCTTAAGTCTGTCTGAATCATGTTAGCAATTGCCACATTTTATAAAATCGGGCAAATGGATGTCAAAACTGCATTCCTTAATGGATTTATTAAAGAAGAGTTGTATATGATGCAACCAGAAGGTTTTGTCAATCCTAAAGGTGCTAACAAAATGTGCAAGCTCCAGCGATCCATCAATGGACTGGTGCAAGCATCTCAGAGTTGGAATATATGTTTTGATATGTTTACCACAGCATATAGTTTTGTACAGACTTACGGTGAAGCCTGTATTTACAAGAAAGTGTGTGGGAGCACTACATCATTTCTGATAAGTATATGTGAATGACATATTGTTGATCGGAAATAATGTAGAATTATTCTGCAAAGCATGAAAGGATACTTGAATAAGAGTTTTTCAAAGAAAGACCTCGATGAAGCTGCTTACACATTGAGCATCAAGATCTATATAGATAGATCAAGACGCTTGATAAGATTTTTCAATGAATACATACCTTGATAAATTTTTGAAATAGTTCAAAATGGAACAGTCAAAGAAGGAGTTCTTGCCTGTGTTGCAAGGTGTGAAATTGAGTAAGACTCAAGACACGACCATGGCAGAAAATAGAAAGAGAATGAAAAGTCATTCTCTATGCATCAGTCATAGGTTCTATAAAGTATGCTATGCTGTGAATTATACATATTGTATACCTTGCTCTGAGTTTTGCAAAGGAATACAATTTTGATCTAAGAGTAGATCGCTGGACAGCGGTCAAGAATATCCTTAGTGAGGACTGAGGACATGTTTCTCGATTATGGAGGTGATAAAAGAGCCCGTCATAAAAAGTTACAACGATGCAAGATTTTACACCAATCCAGATGACTCTAAGTCTCAATCTGGATACATATTGAAAGTGGGAGCAATTAGCTAGAGTAGCTCCGTGCAGAGCATTGTAGACATAGAATATTTGCAAAATACATACGGCTCTGAATGTGACTGACCCGTTGACTAAGCTTCTCTCACGAGCAAAACATGATCACACCTGAGTACTCTTTGGGTGTTAATCACATAGCAAAGTGAACTAGATTATTGACTCTAGTAACCCCTTTGGGTGTTGGTCACATAACGATGTGAACAATGGGTGTTAATCATATACAGATATGAATATTGATGTTAAATCACATGGCGATCTGAACTAGATTATTGACTCTAGTGCAAGTGGGAGACTGAAGGAAATATGCCCTAGAGGCAATAATAAAGTTATTATTTATTTCCTTATATCATGATAAATGTTTATTATTCATGCTAGAATTGTATTAACCGGAAACATAATACATGTGTGAATACATAGACAAACATAGTGTCACTAGTATGCCTCTACTTGACTAGCTCATTAATCAAAGATGGTTATGTTTCCTAACCATAGACATGTGTTGTCATTTGATTAGTGGGATCACATCATTAGGAGAATGATGTGATTGACATGACCCATTCCGTTAGCCTAGCACTTGATCGTTTAGTATACTGCTATTGCTTTCTTCATGACTTATACAAAGTTCCTGCAACTATGAGATTGTGCAAATCCCGTTTACCGGAAGAACACTTTGTGTGCTACCAAACGTCACAACGTAACTGGGTGATTATAAAGGAGTACTACATGTGTCTCCAAAGGTACATGTTGGGTTGGCGTATTTCGAGATTAGGTTTTGTCACTCCGATTGTCGGAGAGGTATCTCTGGGCCCTCTCGGTAATGCACATCAATATAAGCCTTGCAAGCAATATAGCTAATGAGTTGGTTACGGAATGATGCATTACGTAACGAGTAAAGAGACTTGCCAGTAACGAGATTGAACTAGGTATTGAATACCGACGATCGAATCTCGGGTAAGTAACATACCGATGACAAAGGGAACAACGTATGTTGTTATGCGGTTTGACCGATAAAGATCTTCGTAGAATATGTGGGAGCCAATATGGGCATCCAGGTCCCGCTATTGGTTATTGACCGGAAACATGTCTCGGTCATGTCTACATAGTTCTCGAACCCGTAGGGTCCGCACGCTTAACGTTTCGTTGACGATATAGTATTATATGAGTTATGCATGTTGGTAACCGAATGTTGTTCGGAGTCCCGGATGAGATCATGGACATGACGAGGAACTCCGGAATGGTCCGGAGATAAAGTTTGATATATGGGATAATAGTGTTTGATCTCCGGAAGGGTTCCGGAATTCACCGGAAGGGGTTCCGGATGTTTCCCGAAATGTTTGGGTACGAGAACACGTTATTTGGGCCAAAGGGGAAAGCCCACAAGGTTTTTGGAAAGCGCAAAAGGAAGTTTTGCAGAGTCCAGGGGCCAGACGCCAGGGTCCCTGGCGTCTGGGTCCAGACGCCGGGAACCCTGGCGTCTGGCCCTGGAGTCTGAGAAGGACTCTTGCCTTTCGGGTGAAACCGACTTTGTGGAGACTTTTACTCCAAGTTTCGACCCCAAGGCTCAACATATAAATAGAGGGGTAGGGCTAGCACCAAAGACACATCAAGAAACACCAAGCCGTGTGCCGGCAACCCCGTCCCCTCTAGTTTATCCTCCGTCATAGTTTCCGTAGCGCTTATGCGAAGCCCTGCGGAGATTGTTCTTCACCAACACCGTCACCACACCGTCGTGCTGCCGGAACTCATCTACTACTTCGCCCGTCTTGCTGGATCGAGAAGGCGAGGACGTCATCGAGCTGAACGTGTGCAGAACTCGGAGGTGCCGTGTGTTCGATACTTGGATCGGTCGGATCGTGAAGACGTACGACTACATCAACCGCGTTGATAAACGCTTCCGCTTAGTGATCTTCAAGGGTATGAAGATACACTCCCCCTCTCGTTGCTATACCATCACCATGATCTTGCGTGTGCGTAGGAATTTTTTTTGAAATTACTACGTTCCCCAACAGCTTAATCTTATTAACATATTGCACACTCCTTTTTTTTTCTTGTTATATCATCGCACACCCAACAAGCATGGAATTTTGCCTTCGTGTCTCTTGAATATAATAACTGTAATTTTCTGATACATACCTTTGAACTCTGAACCAGCAGCTATGTGGCTTTGAACTCTGAACCTGTAGCTAAGTGAGATTAATAACACTTGTTTTTTTCTGAATGTTATTGAATGAATCGTATAATTCTTTCTTGAACACAAGCAGAACGTAGGTACGCGGGGTATGCTTGAGCTGATACATGATTTGTGATTCTTTTAGTATATCATAGTGGCTAATCCAAGCTAAGAGAGTGGGTAATTTGAGTTTGTGTGGCATTTCTTCTTCAATGGTCAGAGTTCATTTTATTTGAATACAAAATATAAAATGGAAATACATCAGTCTCGGATATGAAGGCATTCAATTTGTACTGCTCTAGCTAGTGGGAAAAAAAGAAACTATAGTTCTGAACCAAATTCATTATTTTGATTTCTGGGCACAACAGAAACTATATTGACTATCGTTGTTATATCCGCTTTTCTTGTTAGGTCATCTGTTATGTTGACACTTAAAAGTGGCAAAACAAATGGATGCTATCCTGAACCTTCTCTGCTTTCTCTAAAACAGGGGATGCAATGTGAAGAACAAGGACATGTGGGAGGTTTTGGATGGCGAGTGACCAAGGCTCCAGCAAGGAAGAGAAGAGAGCTACATTTCCTTACCTGCAATTTCACTAAACGAAGTATGTACCCCTATGATATGTATCATGACAACTGTTTGCGACTGAGGTCTGTGTTTCGTGAAGGACTCCTTGTTTGTATGTTTATTAGTGATATTGTCTGATCCGCTTGTGTCGCACTGTTGTGTTTGCTCTACTAGTGATGTACAGTATTTGTGGAATTGGTCTTGGTGTTCACCATTGCTGAAAATTGAAATGTCGCTTTGTGGCTAACATATTTTTGGCTACACACGGGAGGGCATACAAGGTGGACAGCTCAGCCCCAAAGTGCACTTTAGCCGGTTGATTCAGGAGTTGGTACTTGCTACCAGGAGAATTGAAGTACTGATGAATGATGAACAAGCTGAGATGTACGCTCTGGTAGATGAATCTTATATATACCAGGGGTAAGATAATGATGTGTTGATGAACCTCAAGTAGCAAGTAAACTCAGTAGTAGGAATATTTTGTCAATCCAGTAGTTAGTCAGACTGATTTATTATCAATTTGATGCCTGGTGTTTTGGTTGCAAAGGTGAAGTGAAAATACCTTTTGATTTTCGAAGGTGACAGCGGTAAGTAGAAGCACAAAATGATGTTGTAGGATGGAGCTTGTACCTAGAGCAACTAGCTGTGGGTTGTACGATTTACATCAGCGAACACATACAAGGATGCAATCCCATTCCAAGCCAGAACCTAGGACTTTTGTGTTACTGGTCTTGATTGCAGCATGCCTTACTGCACCTATTTTAAGTAGGACAAGCCGCTACCGCGGCAGTGGCGCCAATTAAAGTTGTGTTGTTGTTCCAGGTGTCGGTGCTGAGGTGGAATGAAAACCGCAGATGCAGAATCCCCTGCAAACAAGGTAATGGAGTGCACAGAGAGGACCTGCAGTTTTTCTAGATCAGGAGGGCACCGAGAGGATGACCGTTATTTAAGATGCTAGCTGCCGTAAATATTCTCATCACCATGAGGAAACACTGCATCCTTTTATGGATATATATACTCCTATATAGCTTGTCACCAACTATCTATCTATATAGCCCAGGCGAAAATCCTGTTTCATATGCAGTCTATTTATGTGTTGTTACCTGCAAGGGGCAAGGCATGCATGCTTCATACAGATGACCAGAAGTATATATCTATTAGTAGACTGGATGATTAAAACTGTAGGGAGCAGGGCATCTCTATCAACGATGAATCCATGACCTGCAACTTTTTTTGGAAGTCCTGTCTCTTATGGCTCTGATTCATTAAAAAAGGTAGAAGAGAGTTCCCCAATTATTTGCGAAACCCGGACGAACAACGTTACAACACGCCCACAAGAAAGGGAACCCTGCCAACGTGGCTATCCACAAGACCCACGTACATCGCCAAGGAGGGATACCATGGAGGTAACCTACACTGTCATCATCATCACTTCCCGAGCAAGCGACTCTGACTTCACCGCAGGGTGCGGACGATCCATCCAGACCTCTCCGAACAAACGACATACGAGAACCATGTCGTCCCATTCCAACCAATCGGCCAAACGTGTCAAGGAATATGCTGTTCCGACTTTGGTCACAAGTCTCGCAGAAGAAAGAAGCACGCTATGCACCAACATAGCTTGATCGGTCCATCAGCCAACATTATTGCCGCCGCATCGCCTCACAATGCTACAGCTCCGACTTCACACTCAAGGACATGTCGGACGGTCGATAACGAAGGACCATCGGTGACTTTGCTCCTCCTGCCACCATTGATGTTTCCACATGAGTCGCAACGCCATCGAAAGCAAAGCACCTAACCCACCAGCTGCACCTGCATCACCATCCGGACACCTATCGGTCCTGATGTCGTGTGCGTCCATCCCAGGGAAAGCGTGAGGAATCGATGACAATCTTCACAAAGGCTCCCCCCAAGGAGGAAAAGCGACATCTGCAGACACCATGACGTTTAGGCTTTCTCCCGGAGTTGCTCACTGCAATGCCACTGGCGGGCAAGCCCACAACGCCACCATCACACATGAACCACCATCAATTCCAACAAATGCTAGCGAGCCATATCTGGCCAGAACGTAATCTGACATCCCACAACCACTACACCGCTATATCCACCGACAGCCGGCGAGCACCATGATCAGGAGGGGGGGGGGCAGCCACACCAGCCCTACATGTTGTAGGGACACCAAGCCGAAGCCAATTGTACCTATTGATGCTGTAGCACGGAGCTGGAGGATGGTAGAATAGCCACCGACTAGAAGCTCTGCCGCTGAAGGTTGCCATGTCGTGCCGCTGAAGGGTATCGACCCCCCCCCCCCACCACCACCACCACCACACACACACACACAAATAGTTTGGCAGCCACGCCACTCACACGTCCACGATGGTCACAACCAAGCACGTGGGACCGCCGTCCTGCCAACCAACACCCTACCTAAGCAAATACTGTTAAAAACCAGCCCAGGATTGCTTTTTGTCCAGTTTGAAAGTTGAGGGTTGTAAACTAGATATTTTCGTAGTTCAGAGTTGTGTTTAAGATTTTGGTGGCAGATTGAGTTTATAATATGAATTTCTCCCTGACATCATAGATAGAATATATTCAGAAACCAAGATGGTACTTCAGGCACAATAGTACATGATAGAATAAATCCGAGGCATACCGTCAATCATCCGAGGACCAAGCAATCATAGAAGCACGACACCGAGATTTGTTAACGAGGTTCACCGATGTGGCTACATCCCCGGGGCTTGACTACGGGCGCTCCTCCCCGTGATACCGTCGCAATACCGCACACCGGCCACCCGGGCGCCGGCACATGCCGCCGGCTCCCCCTTGCGCGCCTGTGCTATTATGTTGGCATAGGTTACATTGTGTGTCTACCCCCGCTATATATGAGAGGCTAGGATACAAGTGTCCTACTAGGACACGACTCCACGTCCTATGTAAACACGATACAACTACAAGTCGAACTGTAACCTACCTAGTACACTATATTCGACACAACTCTAACAAACTCCACCTTGGCGAATATTCTCCATCACCTTGAATTCGTCAGTGCGTCAAACTTTCATGTACATTGGACTTGAGCTTATCCTATGAGCACCGCTGCTACTCCAAAGACTCCATATGACTCCACCTGCAACTTATAGTCCCTTCTTTTCTTACCACAGTCAACCTCGAGCAAAATTAAGTTCTCTTTACTCTAGTCTGTGCTCCCAACTTCCAGAGTATCCGTCCAACGCCATCACACACTGATCACTGACCTGCGTGAAAGTGAACAACTCACATATTGGGTGTCACACATAATAGTTACCTGAACTCAACATCACCGCTCCTTTCTTGACCGTCTGTCTGAAACTTGAAGGAATTTCACCATTGCTTGTAGTCATCCCGTGTCAAATTCGCAGTTGACCACCAGAGCCCTGGCCCGTCTCCATGTCCCGTGCATACCGCACGCCTCGCCGCTATTACTGCGTCGAGCCTCCGCTGTCCTCGGTCGAGTCTCAAGGGTCGCGAATCTACACCACTCAACCCCATTGCAGAATACCATCGATCATCACCAACCGATGATGAGTTTCACGCTTCCATCAGACCACTGGGCTCCAGTCCGAACTACGTGCTACTCGCTTTTCCCATCCGCTGAATAGGCTTCGATTCTCTGGATCCTAACACCGTAGCCCCTCAATCCAGCTCCACCTTCAATATGACTCCATGGTAGATGATCAGTCCACCCTCGCGCCCCGTCGACTCCAAGCTCCGTGTGTACACCACCTTGAATCAACCCCGCGCCATAGTCTTGTCGAAGCCACACAAACCCTCGGGGCCTGCGCCACGTGTTTCCATGCCCAGAAGTCGGTCACCATCAGCATCACGCTCCTATGGCGTCGTCGCCGATCTCACCACCGTCTTCTGTATCAACCGACACACGTCGATCCGTCAGACAGTCTAGTCCGACCCAGCCGAACTCGTTCGACTGTACGACACTCTCAAGGCTCCCAAATCATCTTTCGCGAATTTCCATCCATCACACGTAATTCCATCTTAGCTGACATGACTCCCCGCAACGCCTTCAAGCATCCTTGTTGTGCCATCTACACAAAACTCCAATGCTAGCTTTGCTTTGCCATGACCTGCTTTCCAATGGATGCTTATCCTTGATGGATTTTCTCACGCTAGATGTGATTTGCCAGCTTATGTCCACGTCAGTAGTGGAGACTCAGTCTCCTTTTTGTCCAAAACAAATCTCGTCCAACGTGCGCATCACCAGACCAAGCACATGTACACATCCGGCCCCTGAGAACTCGTACAGCTTGCTTGAGCCACCAGCTTTGGGTCGCTGCAGCTCGATTTGAGGCCCTAGCGCCTGGACAAGCGCCACGCCCAGCCGAGCTCGCGGGCTCCTGCTGCGTGAGCCAGCTCAAGCCGCACACCTCGCGCGGTACAACACAGCCAGGGCCGCCTGCCCTAGCGCTTTATGTACGCGTTCGCGCCGCTGCCAATATCCGCCTCCCGAGCCGCCACTTGCATGTTGCACCATCGTCCTCGTTGCTTTCCGAATAGATCTTGCTGCCACCGTTTCGATCCGCCGACAAACTTTCTTTCGTCTCCAGCTCGGTTTCAACTCACAGCTAAAATATCTCGGCTCCGCTTCCTCTAGATCAACAATCCGCTACCTCCAGACAACCTAGCTCATGATACCACTTGTTAGAATAAATCCGAGGCATACCGTCAATCATCCGAGGACCAAGCAATCATAGAAGCACGACACCGAGATTTGTTAACGAGGTTCACCGATATGGCTACATCCCCGGGGCTTGACTACGGGCGCTCCTCCCCGTGATACCGTCACAATACCGCACACCGGCCACCCGGGCGCCGGCACAAGCCGCCGGTTCCCCCTTGCGCGCCTGTGCTATTATGTTGGCATAGGTTACATTGTGTGTCTACCCCCGCTATATATGAGAGGCTAGGATACAAGTGTCCTACTAGGACACGACTCCACGTCCTATGTAAACACGATACAACTACAAGTCCAACTGTAACCTACCTTGTACACTATATTCGACACAACTCTAACAGTACACTTTGGCGCACCTTTGTTTAGGGCTGTTTCGTAGTGTTTCCTTCAAAATTGGAGGATGTATTAACAGAGACTATTGCTAAAAAGTAATCCAGTTAGAACAGTGTCCAAATATCATTAAATAAATGAAAATATAATTACCATAGTAATATAGCCAAATGCAGGTTTGCCCATTTCATCTACGAGAACATTGTCAAGCATGACACCGAAATTTTTTTTTCTGTCCAATGAACAACAAATGATCACAACCTTCTCACCAGTGGTCACTGGATAGGACCGCATGATGCATTATGTAACGAGTAAAGAGACTTGCCAGTAACGATATTGAACTAGGTATTGGATACCGACGATCGAATCTCAGGTAAGTAACATACCGATGACAAAGGGAACAACGTATGTTGTTATTCGGTTTGACCGATAAAGATCTTCGTAGAATATGTGGGAGCCAATATGGGCATCCAGGTCCCGCTATTGGTTATTGACCGGAAACATGTCTCGGTCATGTCTACATAGTTCTCGAACCCGTAGGGTCCGCACGCTTAACGTTTCATTGACGATATAGTATTATATGAGTTATGCATGTTGGTAATCGAATGTTGTTCGGAGTCCCGGGTGAGATCATGGACATGACGAGGAACTCCGGAATGGTCCGGAGATAAAGTTTGATATATGGGATAATAGTGTTTGATCTCCGAAAGGGTTCCGGAATTCACCGGAAGGGGTTCCGGATGTTTCCCGAAATGTTTGGGTACGAGAACACGTTATTTGGGCCAAAGGGGAAAGCCCACAAGGTTTTTGGAAAGCGAAAAAGGAAGTTTTGTAGAGTCCAGGGGCCAGACGCCAGGGTCCCTGGCGTCTGGGTCCAGACGCCGGGAACCCTGGCGTCTGGCCCTGGAGTCCGAGAAGGACTCTTGCCTTTCGGGTGAAACCGACTTTGTGAAGACTTTTACTCCAAGTTTCGACCCCAAGGCTCAACATATAAATAGAGGGGTAGGGCTAGCACCAAAGACGCATCAAGAAACACCAAGCCGTGTGCCGGCAACCCCGTCCCCTCTAGTTTATCCTCCGTCATAGTTTCCGTAGCGCTTATGCGAAGCCCTGCGGAGATTGTTCTTCACCAACACCGTCACCACGCCGTCGTGCTGCCGGAACTCATCTACTACTTCGCCCGTCTTGCTGGATCGAGAAGGCGAGGACGTCATCGAGCTGAACCTGTGCAGAACTCGGAGGTGCCGTGTGTTCGGTACTTGGATCGGTCGGATCGTGAAGACGTATGACTACATCAACCGCGTTGATAAACGCTTCCGCTTAGCGATCTTCAAGGGTATGAAGATACACTCCCCCTCTCGTTGCTATACCATCACCATGATCTTGCTTGTGCGTAGGAATTTTTTTTGAAATTACTACGTTCCCCAACAGTGGCATCTGAGCCTAGGTTTTATGCGTTGATGTTATATGCACGAGTAGAACACAAGTGAGTTGTGGACGATATAAGTCATACTGCCTACCAGCATGTCATACTTTGGTTCAGCGGTATTGTGAGATGAAGCGGCCCGGACCGACATTACGCGTACGCTTACGCGAGACTGGTTTCACCGTTACGAGCACTCGTGCTTAAAGGTGGCTGGCGGGTGTCTGTCTCTCTCACTTTAGTTGAACCGAGTGTGGCTACGCCCGGTCCTTGCGAATGTTAAAACGGAGTCTATTTGACAAACTATCGTTGTGGTTTTGATGCGTAGGTAAGAACGGTTCTTGCTCAGTCCGTAGCAGCCACGTAAAACTTGCAACAACAAAGTAGAGGACGTCTAACTTGTTTTTGCAGGGCATGTTGTGATGTGATATGGTCAAGACGTGATGAGATATAAGTTGTTGTATGAGATGATCATGTTTTGTTGAAGTTATCGGCAACTGGCAGAAGCCCTATGGTTGTCTCTTTGTTGCATAAGATGCAAGTGCCAAATAATTGCTTTACTTTATCGCTATGCGATAGCAATAGTTGCAAGAGCAATAGTTGGTGAGACGACCATGTGACGACACATTGATATAGATCAAGATGATGAAGATCATGGTGTCGTGCCGGTGACGATAAAGATCATGACAATACTTTGGAGGTGAAGATCAAAGGCGCAAGATGATCATGGCCATGTCATGTCACATATTTTGATTGCATATGATGTTTATCTGTTATACATCTTATTCTTGATTTGATTGACGGTAGCATTTTAAGATGATCTCTCACTAATTATCAAGAAGTGTTCTCCCTGAGTATGCCAAAGTTTGTCGTGCCCAGACACCACGTGATGATCGGGTGTGATAAGCTCTACGTCCATCTACAACGGGTGCAAGCCAGTTTTGCACACGCGGAATACTCAGGTTAAACGTGACGAGCCTAGCATATGCAGATGTGGCCTCGGAGCACGGAGACCGAAAGGTCGAGCGTGAATCATATAGTAGATATGATCAACATAGTGATGTTCACCATTGAAAACTACTCCATCTCACATGATGATCGGTTATGGTTTAGTTGATTTGGATCACGTGATCACTTAGATGACTAGAGAGATGTCTGTCTAAGTGAGAGTTCTTAAGTAATATGATTAATTGAACTTAAATTTATCATGAACTTAGTCCTGGTAGTATTTTGCATATAATGTTGTAGATCAATAGCTTGCGTTGTTGCTTTCATATGTTTATTTTGATATGTTCCTAGAGAAAATTGTATTGAAAGATGTTAGTAGCAATGATGCGGATTGAATCCGTGATCTGAGGTTTATCCTCATTGCTGCACAGAAGAATTATGTCCTTAATGCACCGCTAGGTGACAAACCTATTGCAGGAGCAGATGCAGATGTTATGAACGTTTGGCTAGCTCAAAAGGATGACTACTTGATAGTTTAGTGCACCATGCTTAAACGGCTTAGAATCGGGACTTCAAAGACGTTTTGAACGTCATGGACCATATGAGATGTTCCAGGAGTTGAAGTTAATATTTCCAGCAAATACCCGAGTTGAGAGATATGAAGTCTCCAACAAGTTCTAAAGCTAAAAGATGGAGGAGAATCGCTCAACTAGTGAGCATGTGCTCAGATTGTCTTGGTACTTCGATCGCTTGAATCAAGTGGGAGTTAATCTTCCAGATAAGATAGTGATTGACAGAATTCTCTAGTCACCATCACTAAGTTACTAGAACTTCGTGATGAACTATAGTATGCAAGGGATGACGAAAATGATTCCCGAGCTCTTCGTGATGTTGAAATCGACGAAGGTAGAAATCAAGAAAAGACCATCAAGTGTTGATGATTGACAAGACCACTAGTTTCAAGAGAAGGGCAAAGGGAAAGAAAGGGAACTTCAAGTGGAAAGACAAGCAAGTTGTCACTCCCACGAAGAAGCCCAAAGCTGAACCAAAGGCTGAAACTGAGTGCTTATACTGCAAAGAAAATGGTCACTGGAAACGGAAATACCCTGAATATTTGGTGGATAAGAAGGATGGCAAAGTGAACAAGGGTATATTTGATATACAGGTTATTGATGTGTACCTTACTAGTGTTTATAGTAGCCCCTGAGTATTTGATACTTGTTCGGTTGCTAAGATTAATAACTCGAAACAGGAGTTACAGAATAAACAGAGACTAGTTGAAGGGGAAGTGACGATGAGTGTTGGAAGTAGTTCCAAGATTGATATGATCATCATCGCACACTCCCTATACTTTCGGGATTAGTGTTAAACCTAAATAAATGTTATTTGGCGTTTGAGTTGAGCGTGAATATGATTTGATCATGTTTATTGCAATACGGTTATTCATTTAAAGTCAGAGAATAATTGTTGTTCTGTTTACATGAATAAGACCTTCGATGGTCATACACCCAATGAAAATAGTTTGTTGGATCTCGATCGTAGTGATACACAAATTCATAATATTGATGCCAAAAGATGCAAAGTTAATAATGATAGTGCAACTTATTTGTGGCACTGCCGTTTGGGTCATATCGGTGTAAAGCGCATGAAGAAACTCCATAAAGATGGATTTTCGGAATCGCTTGGTTATGAATCACTTGATGTTTGCGAACCGTGCCTTTTGGGCAAGATGACTAAAACTCTGTTCTTCGAAACAATGGAACGAGCTACCGACTTATTGGAAATAATACATACTGATGTATGCAGACCAATGAGTATGAAGGCTCGTGGCAAGTATCATTATTTTCTGACCTTCACAAGATGATTTGAGCAGATATGGGTATATCTACTTGATGAAACATAAGTCTGAAATAGTTGAAAGGTTCAAAGAATTTCAGAGTGAAGTGGAAAAATCATCGTAACAAGAAAATAAAGTTTCTGCGATCTGATCATGGAGACGAATATTTGAGTTACGAGTTTGGTCTTCAATTAAAACAATGTGGAATAGTTTCACAGCTCACGCCATCTGGAATACCACAACGTTATGGTGTGTCCGAACGTCGTAACCGCACTTTATTGGATATGGTGCGATCTATGATATCTCTTACTGATTTACCAATATTGTTTTGGGGTTATGCATTAGAGACAGCTGCATTCACGTTAAAAGGGCACCATCTAAATCCGTTGAGATGACACCATATGAACTGTGGTTTAGCAAGAAACCCAAGTTATCGTTTCTTAAAGTTTGGGGCTACGATGCTTATGTGAAAAAGTTTCATCCTGATAAGCTCAAACCCAAATCGGAGAAGTGCGTCTTCATAGAATACCCAAAGGAAACTATTGGGTACACCTTCTATCACAGATCCGAAGGCAAGATATTAAATATGGATCCTTTCTAGAGAAGGAGTTTCTCTCGAAAGAAGTGAGTGGGAGGAAAGTAGAACTTGATGAGGTAGCAGTACCTTCTCCCGAATTGGAAAATAGTTCATCACTGAAATTAGTTCCAGTGATTCCTACACCAATTAGTGAGGAAGCTAATGATGATGATCATGAAACTTCAGATCAAGTTAATACAGAACTTCATAGGTCTTCCAGAGTATGGTCCGCACCAGAGTGGTACGGTAATCCTGTTCTGAAAGTCATGATACTAGACCATGATAAACCTACGAACTATGAGGAAGCGATGATGAGCCCAGATTCCGCAAAATGGTTTGAGACCATAAAATCTGAGATATGATCCATGTATGAGAACAAAGTATAGACTTTGATTGACTTGCTCGATGATCAGCAAGCCATGTTAAATTAATGGATCTTCAAGAGCAAGATGGACACAGATAGTAGTATTACTATCTACCAAGATCGACTTGTTGCAAAAGGTTTTCAACAAGTTCAAGGTGTTGAATACAATGAGATTTTCTCACTCGTATCGATGCTTAAGTCTGTCTGAATCATGTTAGCAATTGCCACATATTATAAAATCGGGCAAATGGATGTCAAAACTGCATTCCTTAATGGATTTATTAAAGAAGAGTTGTATATGATGCAACCAGAAGGTTTTGTCAATCCTAAAGGTGCTAACAAAATGTGCAAGCTCCAGCGATCCATCAATGGACTGGTGCAAGCATCTCAGAGTTGGAATATATGTTTTGATATGTTTACCAAAGCATATAGTTTTGTACAGACTTACGGTGAAGCCTGTATTTACAAGAAAGTGTGTGGGAGCACTACATCATTTCTGATAAGTATATGTGAATGACATATTGTTGATCGGAAATAATGTAGAATTATTCTGCAAAGCATGAAAGGATACTTGAATAAGAGTTTTTCAAAGAAAGACCTCGATGAAGCTGCTTACACATTGAGCATCAAGATCTATATAGATAGATCAAGACGCTTGATAAGATTTTTCAATGAATACATACCTTGATAAATTTTTGAAATAGTTCAAAATGGAACAGTCAAAGAAGGAGTTCTTGCCTGTGTTGCAAGGTGTGAAATTGAGTAAGACTCAAGACACGACCATGGCAGAAAATAGAAAGAGAATGAAAAGTCATTCTCTATGCATCAGTCATAGGTTCTATAAAGTATGCTATGCTGTGAATTATACATATTGTATACCTTGCTCTGAGTTTTGCAAAGGAATACAATTTTGATCTAAGAGTAGATCGCTGGACAGCGGTCAAGAATATCCTTAGTGAGGACTGAGGACATGTTTCTCGATTATGGAGGTGATAAAAGAGCCCGTCATAAAAAGTTACAACGATGCAAGATTTTACACCAATCCAGATGACTCTAAGTCTCAATCTGGATACATATTGAAAGTGGGAGCAATTAGCTAGAGTAGCTCCGTGCAGAGCATTGTAGACATAGAATATTTGCAAAATACATACGGCTCTGAATGTGACTGACCCGTTGACTAAGCTTCTCTCACGAGCAAAACATGATCACACCTGAGTACTCTTTGGGTGTTAATCACATAGCAAAGTGAACTAGATTATTGACTCTAGTAACCCCTTTGGGTGTTGGTCACATAACGATGTGAACAATGGGTGTTAATCATATACAGATATGAATATTGATGTTAAATCACATGGCGATCTGAACTAGATTATTGACTCTAGTGCAAGTGGGAGACTGAAGGAAATATGCCCTAGAGGCAATAATAAAGTTATTATTTATTTCCTTATATCATGATAAATGTTTATTATTCATGCTAGAATTGTATTAACCGGAAACATAATACATGTGTGAATACATAGACAAACATAGTGTCACTAGTATGCCTCTACTTGACTAGCTCATTAATCAAAGATGGTTATGTTTCCTAACCATAGACATGTGTTGTCATTTGATTAGTGGGATCACATCATTAGGATAATGATGTGATTGACATGACCCATTCCGTTAGCCTAGCACTTGATCGTTTAGTATACTACTATTGCTTTCTTCATGACTTATACAAAGTTCCTGCAACTATGAGATTGTGCAAATCCCGTTTACCGGAAGAACACTTTGTGTGCTACCAAACGTCACAACGTAACTGGGTGATTATAAAGGAGTACTACATGTGTCTCCAAAGGTACATGTTGGGTTGGCGTATTTCGAGATTAGGTTTTGTCACTCCGATTGTCGGAGAGGTATCTCTGGGCCCTCTCGGTAATGCACATCAATATAAGCCTTGCAAGCAATATAGCTAATGAGTTGGTTACGGAATGATGCATTACGTAACGAGTAAAGAGACTTGCCAGTAACGAGATTGAACTAGGTATTGAATACCGACGATCGAATCTCGGGTAAGTAACATACCGATGACAAAGGGAACAACGTATGTTGTTATGCGGTTTGACCGATAAAGATCTTCGTAGAATATGTGGGAGCCAATATGGGCATCCAGGTCCCGCTATTGGTTATTGACCGGAAACATGTCTCGGTCATGTCTACATAGTTCTCGAACCCGTAGGGTCCGCACGCTTAACGTTTCGTTGACGATATAGTATTATATGAGTTATGCATGTTGGTAACCGAATGTTGTTCGGAGTCCCGGATGAGATCATGGACATGACGAGGAACTCCGGAATGGTCCGGAGATAAAGTTTGATATATGGGATAATAGTGTTTGATCTCCGGAAGGGTTCCGGAATTCACCGGAAGGGGTTCCGGATGTTTCCCGAAATGTTTGGGTACGAGAACACGTTATTTGGGCCAAAGGGGAAAGCCCACAAGGTTTTTGGAAAGCGCAAAAGGAAGTTTTGCAGAGTCCAGGGGCCAGACGCCAGGGTCCCTGGCGTCTGGGTCCAGACGCCGGGAACCCTGGCGTCTGGCCCTGGAGTCTGAGAAGGACTCTTGCCTTTCGGGTGAAACCGACTTTGTGGAGACTTTTACTCCAAGTTTCGACCCCAAGGCTCAACATATAAATAGAGGGGTAGGGCTAGCACCAAAGACACATCAAGAAACACCAAGCCGTGTGCCGGCAACCCCGTCCCCTCTAGTTTATCCTCCGTCATAGTTTCCGTAGCGCTTATGCGAAGCCCTGCGGAGATTGTTCTTCACCAACACCGTCACCACACCGTCGTGCTGCCGGAACTCATCTACTACTTCGCCCGTCTTGCTGGATCGAGAAGGCGAGGACGTCATCGAGCTGAACGTGTGCAGAACTCGGAGGTGCCGTGTGTTCGATACTTGGATCGGTCGGATCGTGAAGACGTACGACTACATCAACCGCGTTGATAAACGCTTCCGCTTAGTGATCTTCAAGGGTATGAAGATACACTCCCCCTCTCGTTGCTATACCATCACCATGATCTTGCGTGTGCGTAGGAATTTTTTTTGAAATTACTACGTTCCCCAACAGCTTAATCTTATTAACATATTGCACACTCCTTTTTTTTTCTTGTTATATCATCGCACACCCAACAAGCATGGAATTTTGCCTTCGTGTCTCTTGAATATAATAACTGTAATTTTCTGATACATACCTTTGAACTCTGAACCAGCAGCTATGTGGCTTTGAACTCTGAACCTGTAGCTAAGTGAGATTAATAACACTTGTTTTTTTCTGAATGTTATTGAATGAATCGTATAATTCTTTCTTGAACACAAGCAGAACGTAGGTACGCGGGGTATGCTTGAGCTGATACATGATTTGTGATTCTTTTAGTATATCATAGTGGCTAATCCAAGCTAAGAGAGTGGGTAATTTGAGTTTGTGTGGCATTTCTTCTTCAATGGTCAGAGTTCATTTTATTTGAATACAAAATATAAAATGGAAATACATCAGTCTCGGATATGAAGGCATTCAATTTGTACTGCTCTAGCTAGTGGGAAAAAAAGAAACTATAGTTCTGAACCAAATTCATTATTTTGATTTCTGGGCACAACAGAAACTATATTGACTATCGTTGTTATATCCGCTTTTCTTGTTAGGTCATCTGTTATGTTGACACTTAAAAGTGGCAAAACAAATGGATGCTATCCTGAACCTTCTCTGCTTTCTCTAAAACAGGGGATGCAATGTGAAGAACAAGGACATGTGGGAGGTTTTGGATGGCGAGTGACCAAGGCTCCAGCAAGGAAGAGAAGAGAGCTACATTTCCTTACCTGCAATTTCACTAAACGAAGTATGTACCCCTATGATATGTATCATGACAACTGTTTGCGACTGAGGTCTGTGTTTCGTGAAGGACTCCTTGTTTGTATGTTTATTAGTGATATTGTCTGATCCGCTTGTGTCGCACTGTTGTGTTTGCTCTACTAGTGATGTACAGTATTTGTGGAATTGGTCTTGGTGTTCACCATTGCTGAAAATTGAAATGTCGCTTTGTGGCTAACATATTTTTGGCTACACACGGGAGGGCATACAAGGTGGACAGCTCAGCCCCAAAGTGCACTTTAGCCGGTTGATTCAGGAGTTGGTACTTGCTACCAGGAGAATTGAAGTACTGATGAATGATGAACAAGCTGAGATGTACGCTCTGGTAGATGAATCTTATATATACCAGGGGTAAGATAATGATGTGTTGATGAACCTCAAGTAGCAAGTAAACTCAGTAGTAGGAATATTTTGTCAATCCAGTAGTTAGTCAGACTGATTTATTATCAATTTGATGCCTGGTGTTTTGGTTGCAAAGGTGAAGTGAAAATACCTTTTGATTTTCGAAGGTGACAGCGGTAAGTAGAAGCACAAAATGATGTTGTAGGATGGAGCTTGTACCTAGAGCAACTAGCTGTGGGTTGTACGATTTACATCAGCGAACACATACAAGGATGCAATCCCATTCCAAGCCAGAACCTAGGACTTTTGTGTTACTGGTCTTGATTGCAGCATGCCTTACTGCACCTATTTTAAGTAGGACAAGCCGCTACCGCGGCAGTGGCGCCAATTAAAGTTGTGTTGTTGTTCCAGGTGTCGGTGCTGAGGTGGAATGAAAACCGCAGATGCAGAATCCCCTGCAAACAAGGTAATGGAGTGCACAGAGAGGACCTGCAGTTTTTCTAGATCAGGAGGGCACCGAGAGGATGACCGTTATTTAAGATGCTAGCTGCCGTAAATATTCTCATCACCATGAGGAAACACTGCATCCTTTTATGGATATATATACTCCTATATAGCTTGTCACCAACTATCTATCTATATAGCCCAGGCGAAAATCCTGTTTCATATGCAGTCTATTTATGTGTTGTTACCTGCAAGGGGCAAGGCATGCATGCTTCATACAGATGACCAGAAGTATATATCTATTAGTAGACTGGATGATTAAAACTGTAGGGAGCAGGGCATCTCTATCAACGATGAATCCATGACCTGCAACTTTTTTTGGAAGTCCTGTCTCTTATGGCTCTGATTCATTAAAAAAGGTAGAAGAGAGTTCCCCAATTATTTGCGAAACCCGGACGAACAACGTTACAACACGCCCACAAGAAAGGGAACCCTGCCAACGTGGCTATCCACAAGACCCACGTACATCGCCAAGGAGAGATACCATGGAGGTAACCTACACTGTCATCATCATCACTTCCCGAGCAAGCGACTCTGACTTCACCGCAGGGTGCGGACGATCCATCCAGACCTCTCCGAACAAACGACATACGAGAACCATGTCGTCCCATTCCAACCAATCGGCCAAACGTGTCAAGGAATATGCTGTTCCGACTTTGGTCACAAGTCTCGCAGAAGAAAGAAGCACGCTATGCACCAACATAGCTTGATCGGTCCATCAGCCAACATTATTGCCGCCGCATCGCCTCACAATGCTACAGCTCCGACTTCACACTCAAGGACATGTCGGACGGTCGATAACGAAGGACCATCGGTGACTTTGCTCCTCCTGCCACCATTGATGTTTCCACATGAGTCGCAACGCCATCGAAAGCAAAGCACCTACCCCACCAGCTGCACCTGCATCACCATCCGGACACCTATCGGTCCCGATGTCGTGTGCGTCCATCCCAGGGAAAGCGTGAGGAATCGATGACAATCTTCACAAAGGCTCCCCCCAAGGAGGAAAAGCGACATCTGCAGACACCATGACGTTTAGGCTTTCTCCCGGAGTTGCTCACTGCAATTCCACTGGCGGGCAAGCCCACAACGCCACCATCACACATGAACCACCATCAATTCCAACAAATGCTAGCGAGCCATATCTGGCCAGAACATAATCTGACATTCCACAACCACTACACCGCTATATCCACCGACAGCCGGCGACCACCATGATCAGGAGGGGGGGGGGGGGGGGGGCAGCCACACCAGCCCTACATGTTGTAGGGACACCAAGCCGAAGCCAATGGTACCTATTGATGCTGTAGCACGGAGCTGGAGGATGGTATAATAGCCACCGACTAGAAGCGCTGCCGCTGAAGGGTATCGACCCCCCCCCCCCCCCCACCACCACCACACACACACACACACAAATAGTTTGGCAGCCACGCCACTCACACGTCCACGATGGTCACAACCAAGCACGTGGGACCGCCGTCCAGCCAACCAACACCCTACCTAAGCAAATACTGTTAAAAACCAGCCCAGGATTGCTTTTTGTCCAGTTTGAAAGTTGAGGGTTGTAAACTAGACATTTTCGTAGTTAAGAGTTGTGTTTAAGATTTTGGTGGCAGATTGAGGTTATAATATGAATTTCTCCCTGACATCATAGATATTATATATTCAGAAACCAAGATGGTACTGCAGGCACAATAGTACATGATAGAATAAATCCGAGGCATACCGTCAATCATCCGAGGACCAAGCAATCATAGAAGCACGACACCGAGATTTGTTAACGAGGTTCACCGATATGGCTACATCCCCGGGGCTTGACTACGGGCGCTCCTCCCCGTGATACCGTCGCAATACCGCACACCGGCCACCCGGGCGCCGGCACATGCCGCCGGCTCCCCCTTGCGCGCCTGTGCTATTATGTTGGCATAGGTTACATTGTGTGTCTACCCCCGCTATATATGAGAGGCTAGGATACAAGTGTCCTACTAGGACACGACTCCACGTCCTATGTAAACACGATACAACTACAAGTCGAACTGTAACCTACCTTGTACACTATATTCGACACAACTCTAACGAACTCCACCTTGGCGAATATTCTCCATCACCTTGAATTCGTTAGTGCGTCAAACTTTCATGTACATTGGACTTGAGCTTATCCTATGAGCACCGCTGCTACTCCAAAGACTCCACATGACTCCACCTGTAACTTATAGTCCCTTCTTTTCTTGACCACAGTCAACCTCGAGCAAAATTAAGTTCTCTTTACTCTAGTCTGTGCTCCCAACTTCCAGAGTATCCGTCCAATGCCATCACACACTGATCACTGACCTGCGTGAAAGTGAACAACTCACATATTGGGTGTCACACATAATAGTTACCTGAACTCAACATCACCGCTCCTTTCTTGACCGTCTGTCTGAAACTTGAAGGAATTTCATCATTGCTTGTAGTCATCCCGAGTCAAATTCGCAGTTGACCACCAGAGCCCTGGCCCGTCTCCATGTCCCGTGCATACCGCACGCCTCGCCGCTATTACTGCGTCGAGCCTCCGCTGTCCTCGGTCGAGTCTCAAGGGTCACGAACCTACACCACTCAACCCCATTGCAGAGTACCATCGATCATCACCAACCGATGATGAGTTTCACGCTTCCATCAGACCACTGGGCTCCAGTCCGAACTACGTGCCACTCGCTTTTCCCATCCGCTGAATAGGCTTCGATTCTCTGGATCCTTACACCGTAGCCCCTCAATCCAGCTCCACCTTCAACATGACTCCATGGTAGATGATCAGTCCACCCTCGCGCCCCGTCGACTCCGAGCTCCGTGTGTACACCACCTTGAATCAACCCCG
The DNA here is from genome assembly GCA_963921465.1 of Triticum timopheevii. Lineage (NCBI taxonomy): Eukaryota > Viridiplantae > Streptophyta > Magnoliopsida > Poales > Poaceae > Triticum > Triticum timopheevii. Next base: position 12,546,013 of record OY997272.1, on the reverse strand, counting down.
CGCCATAGTCTTGTTGAAGCCACACAAACCCTCGGGGCCTGCGCCACGTGTTTCCATGCCCAGAAGTCGGTCACCATCAGCATCACGCTCCTATGGCGTCGTCGCCGATCTCACCACCGTCTTCTGTATCAACCGACACACGTCGATCCGTCAGACAGTCTAGTCCGACCCAGCCGAACTCGTTCGACTGTACGACACACTCAAGGCTCCCAAATCATCTTTCGCGAATTTCCATCCATCACACGTAATTCCATCTTAGCTGACATGACTCCCCGCAACGCCTTCAAGCATCCTTGTTGTGCCATCTACACAAAACTCCAATGCTAGCTTTGCTTTGCCATGACCTGCTTTCCAATGGATGCTTATCCTTGATGGATTTTCTCACGCTAGATGTGATTTGCCAGCTTATCTCCACGTCAGTAGTGGAGACTCAGTCTCCTTTTTGTCCAAAACAAATCTCGTCCAACGTGCGCATCACCAGACCAAGCACATGTACACATCCGGCCCCTGAGAACTCGTACAGCTTGCTTGAGCCACCAGCTTTGGGTCGCTGCAGCTCGATTTGAGGCCCTAGCGCCTGGACAAGCGCCACGCCCAGCCGAGCTCGCGGGCTCCTGCTGCGTGAGCCAGCTCAAGCCGCACACCTCGCGCGGTACAACACAGCCAGGGCCGCCTGCCCTAGCGCTTTATGTACGCGTTCGCGCCGCTGCCAATATCCGCCTCCCGAGCCGCCACTTGCATGTTGCACCATCGTCCTCGTTGCTTTCCGAATAGATCTTGCTGCCACCGTTTCGATCCGCCGACAAACTTTCTTTCGTCTCCAGCTTGGTTTCAACTCACAGCTAAAATATCACGGCTCCGCTTCCTCTAGATCAACAATCCGCTACCTCCAGACAACCTAGCTCATGATACCACTTGTTAGAATAAATCCGAGGCATACCGTCAATCATCCGAGGACCAAGCAATCATAGAAGCACGACACCGAGATTTGTTAACGAGGTTCACCGATATGGCTACATCCCCGGGGCTTGACTACGGGCGCTCCTCCCCGTGATACCGTCACAATACCGCACACCGGCCACCCGGGCGCCGGCACAAGCCGCCGGTTCCCACTTGCGCGCCTGTGCTATTATGTTGGCATAGGTTACATTGGGTGTCTACCCCCGCTATATATGAGAGGCTAGGATACAAGTGTCCTACTAGGACACGACTCCACGTCCTATGTAAACACGATACAACTACAAGTCCAACTGTAACCTACCTTGTACACTATATTCGACACAACTCTAACAGTACACTTTGGCGCACCTTTGTTTAGGGCTGTTTCGTAGTGTTTCCTTCAAAATTGGAGGATGTATTAACAGAGACTATTGCTAAAAAGTAATCCAGTTAGAACAGTGTCAAAATATCATTAAATAAATGAAAATATAATTACCATAGTAATATAGCCAAATGCAGGTTTGCCCATTTCATCTACGAGAACATTGTCAAGCATGACACCGAAAAAAAAAATTTCTGTCCAATGAACAACAAATGATCACAACCTTCTCACCAGTGGTCACTGGATAGGACCGCATGAAGCATTATGTAACGAGTAAAGAGACTTGCCAGTAACGAGATTGAACTAGGTATTGGATACCGACGATCGAATCTCAGGTAAGTAACATACCGATGACAAAGGAAACAACGTATGTTGTTATGCGGTTTGACCGATAAAGATCTTCGTAGAATATGTGGGAGCCAATATGGGCATCCAGGTCCCGCTATTGGTTATTGACCGGAAACATGTCTCGGTCATGTCTACATAGTTCTCGAACCCGTAGGGTCCGCACGCTTAACGTTTCATTGACGATATAGTATTATATGAGTTATGCATGTTGGTAATCGAATGTTGTTCGGAGTCCCGGATGAGATCATGGACATGACGAGGAACTCCGGAATGGTCCGGAGATAAAGTTTGATATATGGGATAATAGTGTTTGATCTCCGGAAGGGTTCCGGAATTCACCGGAAGGGGTTCCGGATGTTTCCCGAAATGTTTGGGTACGAGAACACGTTATTTGGGCCAAAGGGGAAAGCCCACAAGGTTTTTGGAAAGCGCAAAAGGAAGTTTTGCAGAGTCCAGGGGCCAGATGCCAGGGTCCCTGGCGTCTGGGTCCAGACGCCGGGAACCCTGGCGTCTGGCCCTGGAGTCCGAGAAGGACTCTTGCCTTTCGGGTGAAAACGACTTTGTGAAGACTTTTACTCCAAGTTTCGACCCCAAGGCTCAACATATAAATAGAGGGGTAGGGCTAGCACCAAAGACGCATCAAGAAACACCAAGCCGTGTGCCGGCAACCCCGTCCCCTCTAGTTTATCCTCCGTCATAGTTTCCGTAGCGCTTATGCGAAGCCCTGCGGAGATTGTTCTTCACCAACACCGTCACCACGCCGTCGTGCTGCCGGAACTCATCTACTACTTCGCCCGTCTTGCTGGATCGAGAAGGCGAGGACGTCATCGAGCTGAACGTGTGCAGAACTCGGAGGTGCCGTGTGTTCGGTACTTGGATCGGTCGGATCGTGAAGACGTATGACTACATCAACCGCGTTGATAAACGCTTCCGCTTAGCGATCTTCAAGGGTATGAAGATACACTCCCCCTCTCGTTGCTATACCATCACCATGATCTTGCTTGTGCGTAGGAATTTTTTTTGAAATTACTACGTTCCCCAACAGTGGCATCTGAGCCTAGGTTTTATGCGTTGATGTTATATGCACGAGTAGAATACAAGTGAGTTGTGGACGATATAAGTCATACTGCCTACCAGCATGTCATACTTTGGTTCAGCGGTATTGTGAGATGAAGCGGCCCGGACCGACATTACGCGTACGCTTACGCGAGACTGGTTTCACCGTTACGAGCACTCGTGCTTAAAGGTGGCTGGCGGGTGTCTGTCTCTCTCACTTTAGTTGAACCAAGTGTGGCTACGCCCGGTCCTTGCGAAGGTTAAAACGGAGTCTATTTGACAAACTATCGTTGTGGTTTTGATGCGTAGGTAAGAACGGTTCTTGCTCAGTCCGTAGCAGCCACGTAAAACTTGCAACAACAAAGTAGAGGACGTCTAACTTGTTTTTGCAGGGCATGTTGTGATGTGATATGGTCAAGACGTGATGAGATATAAGTTGTTGTATGAGATGATCATGTTTTGTTGAAGTTATCGGCAACTGGCAGAAGCCCTATGGTTGTCTCTTTGTTGCATAAGATGCAAGTGCCAAATAATTGCTTTACTTTATCGCTATGCGATAGCAATAGTTGCAAGAGCAATAGTTGGCGAGACGACCATGTGACGACACATTGATATAGATCAAGATGATGAAGATCATGGTGTCGTGCCGGTGACGATAAAGATCATGACAGTACTTTGGAGATGAAGATCAAAGGCGCAAGATGATCATGGCCATGTCATGTCACATATTTTGATTGCATATGATGTTTATCTGTTATACATCTTATTCTTGATTTGATTGACGGTAGCATTTTAAGATGATCTCTCACTAATTATCAAGAAGTGTTCTCCCTGAGTATGCCAAAGTTCGTCGTGCCCAGACACCACGTGATGATCGGGTGTGATAAGCTCTACGTCCATCTACAACGGGTGCAAGCCAGTTTTGCACACGCGGAATACTCAGGTTAAACTTGACGAGCCTAGCATATGCAGATGTGGCCTCGGAGCACGGAGACCGAAAGGTCGAGCGTGAATCATATAGTAGATATGATCAACATAGTGATGTTCACCATTGAAAACTACTCCATTTCACGTGATGATCGGTTATGGTTTAGTTGATTTGGATCACGTGATCACTTAGATGACTAGAGAGATGTCTGTCTAAGTGAGAGTTCTTAAGTAATATGATTAATTGAACTTAAATTTATCATGAACTTAGTCCTGGTAGTATTTTGCATATAATGTTGTAGATCAATAGCTTGCGTTGTTGCTTTCATATGTTTATTTTGATATGTTCCTAGAGAAAATTGTATTGAAAGATGTTAGTAGCAATGATGCGGATTGGATCCGTGATCTAAGGTTTATCCTCATTGCTGCACAGAAGAATTATGTCCTTAATGCACCGCTAGGTGACAAACCTATTGCAGGAGCAGATGAAGATGTTATGAACGTTTGGCTAGCTCAAAAGGATGACTACTTGATAGTTTAGTGCACCATGCTTAAACGGCTTAGAATCGGGACTTCAAAGACGTTTTGAACGTCATGGACCATATGAGATGTTCCAGGAGTTGAAGTTAATATTTCCAGCAAATACCCGAGTTGAGAGATATGAAGTCTCCAACAAGTTCTAAAGCTAAAAGATGGAGGAGAATCGCTCAACTAGTGAGCATGTGCTCAGATTGTCTGGGTACTTCGATCGCTTGAATCAAGTGGGAGTTAATCTTCCAGATAAGATAGTGATTGACAGAATTCTCTAGTCACCATCACTAAGTTACTAGAACTTCGTGATGAACTATAGTATGCAAGGGATGACGAAAATGATTCCCGAGCTCTTCGTGATGTTGAAATCGATGAAGGTAGAAATCAAGAAAAGACCATCAAGTGTTGATGATTGACAAGACCACTAGTTTCAAGAGAAGGGCAAAGGGAAAGAAAGGGAACTTCAAGTGGAAAGACAAGCAAGTTGTCACTCCCACGAAGAAGCCCAAAGCTGAACCAAACGCTGAAACTGAGTGCTTACACTGCAAAGAAAATGGTCACTGGAAACGGAAATACCCTGAATATTTGGTGGATAAGAAGGATGGCAAAGTGAACAAGGGTATATTTGATATACAGGTTATTGATGTGTACCTTACTAGTGTTTATAGTAGCCCCTGAGTATTTGATACTTGTTCGGTTGCTAAGATTAGTAACTCGAAACAGGAGTTACAGAATAATCAGAGACTAGTTGAAGGGGAAGTGACGATGAGTGTTGGAAGTAGTTCCAAGATTGATATGATCATCATCGCACACTCCCTATACTTTCGGGATTAGTGTTAAACCTAAATAAATGTTATTTGGCGTTTGAGTTGAGCGTGAATATGATTTGATCATGTTTATTGCAATACGGTTATTCATTTAAAGTCAGAGAATAATTGTTGTTCTGTTTACATGAATAAGACCTTCGATGGTCATACACCCAATGAAAATAGTTTGTTGGATCTCGATCGTAGTGATACACAAATTCATAATATTGATGCCAAAAGATGCAAAGTTAATAATGATAGTGCAACTTATTTGTGGCACTGCCGTTTGGGTCATATCGGTGTAAAGCGCATGAAGAAACTCCATAAAGATGGATTTTCGGAATCACTTGGTTATGAATCATTTGATGTTTGCGAACCGTGCCTTTTGGGCAAGATGACTAAAACTCTGTTCTTCGAAACAATGGAACGAGCTACTGACTTATTGGAAATAATACATACTGATGTATGCAGACCAATGAGTATGAAGGCTCGTGGCAAGTATCATTATTTTCTGACCTTCACAAGATAATTTGAGCAGATATGGGTATATCTACTTGATGAAACATAAGTCTGAAATAGTTGAAAGGTTCAAAGAATTTCAGAGTGAAGTGGAAAAATCATCGTAACAAGAAAATAAAGTTTCTGCGATCTGATCATGGAGACGAATATTTGAGTTACGAGTTTGGTCTTCAATTAAAACAATGTGGAATAGTTTCACAGCTCACGCCATCTGGAATACCACAACGTTATGGTGTGTCCGAACGTCGTAACCGCACTTTATTGGATATGGTGCGATCTATGATATCTCTTATTGATTTACCAATATTGTTTTGGGGTTATGCATTAGAGACAGCTGCATTCACGTTAAAAGGGCACCATCTAAATCCGTTGAGACGACACCATATGAACTGTGGTTTAGCAAGAAACCCAAGTTATCGTTTCTTAAAGTTTGGGGCTACGATGCTTATGTGAAAAAGTTTCATCCTGATAAGCTCAAACCCAAATCGGAGAAGTGCGTCTTCATAGAATACCCAAAGGAAACTATTGGGTACACCTTCTATCACAGATCCGAAGGCAAGATATTAAATATGGATCCTTTCTAGAGAAGGAGTTTCTCTCAAAAGAAGTGAGTGGGAGGAAAGTAGAACTTGATGAGGTAGCAGTACCTTCTCCCGAATTGGAAAATAGTTCATCACTGAAATTAGTTCCAGTGATTCCTACACCAATTAGTGAGGAAGCTAATGATGATGATCATGAAACTTCAGATCAAGTTAATACAGAACTTCATAGGTCTTCCAGAGTATGGTCCGCACCAGAGTGGTCGGTAATCCAGTTCTGAAAGTCATGATACTAGACCATGATAAACCTACGAACTATGAGGAAACAATGATGAGCCCAGATTCCGCAAAATGGTTTGAGACCATAAAATCTGAGATATGATCCATGTATGAGAACAAAGTATAGACTTTGATTGACTTGCTCGATGATCAGCAAGCCATGTTAAATTAATGGATCTTCAAGAGGAAGATGGACACAGATAGTAGTATTACTATCTACCAAGATCGACTTGTTGCGAAAGGTTTTCAACAAGTTCAAGGTGTTGAATACAATGAGATTTTCTCACTCGTATCGATGCTTAAGTCTGTCTGAATCATGTTAGCAATTGCCACATTTTATAAAATCGGGCAAATGGATGTCAAAACTGCATTCCTTAATGGATTTATTAAAGAAGAGTTGTATATGATGCAACCAGAAGGTTTTGTCAATCCTAAAGGTGCTAACAAAATGTGCAAGCTCCAGCGATCCATCAATGGACTGGTGCAAGCATCTCAGAGTTGGAATATATGTTTTGATATGTTTATCAAAGCATATAGTTTTGTACAGACTTACGGTGAAGCCTGTATTTACAAGAAAGTGTGTGGGAGCACTACATCATTTCTGATAAGTATATGTGAATGACATATTGTTGATCGGAAATAATGTAGAATTATTCTGCAAAGCATGAAAGGATACTTGAATAAGAGTTTTTCAAAGAAAGACCTCGATGAAGCTGCTTACACATTGAGCATCAAGATCTATATAGATAGATCAAGACGCTTGATAAGATTTTTCAATGAATACATACCTTGATAAATTTTTGAAATAGTTCAAAATGGAACAGTCAAAGAAGGAGTTCTTGCCTGTGTTGCAAGGTGTGAAATTGAGTAAGACTCAAGACACGACCATGGCAGAAAATAGAAAGAGAATGAAAAGTCATTCTCTATGCATCAGTCATAGGTTCTATAAAGTATGCTATGCTGTGAATTATACATATTGTATACCTTGCTCTGAGTTTTGCAAAGGAATACAATTTTGATCTAAGAGTAGATCACTGGACAGCGGTCAAGAATATCCTTAGTGAGGACTGAGGACATGTTTCTCGATTATGGAGGTGATAAAAGAGCCCGTCGTAAAAAGTTACAACGATGCAAGCTTTTACACCAATCTAGATGACTCTAAGTCTCAATCTGGATACATATTGAAAGTGGGAGCAATTAGCTAGAGTAGCTCCATGCAGAGCATTGTAGACATAGAATATTTGGAAAATACATATGGCTCTGAATGTGACTGACCCGTTGACTAAGCTTCTCTCACGAGCAAAACATGATCACACCTGAGTACTCTTTGGGTGTTAATCACATAGCAAAGTGAACTAGATTATTGACTCTAGTAACCCCTTTGGGTGTTGGTCACATAACGATGTGAACAATGGGTGTTAATCATATACAGATATGAATATTGATGTTAAATCACATGGCGATGTGAACTAGATTATTGACTCTAGTGCAAGTGGGAGACTGAAGGAAATATGCCCTAGAGGCAATAATAAAGTTATTATTTATTTCCTTATATCATGATAAATGTTTATTATTCATGCTAGAATTGTATTAACCGGAAACATAATACATGTGTGAATACATAGACAAACATAGTGTCACTAGTATGCCTCTACTTGACTAGCTCATTAATCAAAGATGGTTATGTTTCCTAACCATAGACATGTGTTGTCATTTGATTAGTGGGATCACATCATTAGGAGAATGATGTGATTGACATGACCCATTCCGTTAGCCTAGCACTTGATCGTTTAGTATACTGCTATTGCTTTCTTCATGACTTATACAAATTCCTGCAACTATGAGATTGTGCAAATCCCGTTTACCGGAAGAACACTTTGTGTGCTACCAAACGTCACAACGTAACTGGGTGATTATAAAGGAGTACTACATGTGTCTCCAAAGGTACATGTTGGGTTGGCGTATTTCGAGATTAGGTTTTGTCACGCCGATTGTCGGAGAGGTATCTCTGGGCCCTCTCGGTAATGCACATCAATATAAGCCTTGCAAGCAATGTAGCTAATGAGTTGGTTACGGAATGATGCATTACGTAACGAGTAAAGAGACTTGCCAGTAACGAGATTGAACTAGGTATTGAATACCGACGATCGAATCTCGGGTAAGTAACATACCGATGACAAAGGGAACAACGTATGTTGTTATGCGGTTTGACCGATAAAGATCTTCGTAGAATATGTGGGAGCCAATATGGGCATCCAGGTCCCGCTATTGGTTATTGACCGGAAACATAACTCGGTCATGTCTACATAGTTCTCGAACCCGTAGGGTCCGCACGCTTAACGTTTCGTTGACGATATAGTATTATATGAGTTATGCATGTTGGTAACCGAATGTTGTTCGGAGTCCCGGATGAGATCATGGACATGACGAGGAACTCCGGAATGGTCCGGAGATAAAGTTTGATATATGGGATAATAGTGTTTGATCTCCGGAAGGGTTCCGGAATTCACCGGAAGGGGTTCCGGATGTTTCCCGAAATGTTTGGGTACGAGAACACGTTATTTGGGCCAAAGGGGAAAGCCCACAAGGTTTTTGGAAAGCGCAAAAGGAAGTTTTGCAGAGTCCAGGGGCCAGACGCCAGGGTCCCTGGCGTCTGGGCCAGACGCCAGGGTCCCTGGCGTCTGGGTCCAGACGCCGGGAACCCTGGCGTCTGGCCCTGGAGTCCGAGAAGGACTCTTGCCTTTCGGGTGAAACCGACTTTGTGGAGACTTTTACTCCAAGTTTCGAACCCAAGGCTCAACATATAAATAGAGGGGTAGGGCTAGCACCAAAGACACGTCAAGAAACACCAAGCCGTGTGCCGGCAACCCTGTCCCCTCTAGTTTATCCTCCGTCATAGTTTCCGTAGCGCTTATGCGAAGCCCTGCGGAGATTGTTCTTCACCAACACCGTCACCACGCTGTCGTGTTGCCGGAACTCATCTACTACTTCGCCCGTCTTGCCGGATCGAGAAGGCGAGGACGTCATCGAGCTGAACGTGTGCAGAACTCGGAGGTGCCGTGTGTTCGATACTTGGATCGGTCGGATCGTGAAGACGTATGACTACATCAACCGCGTTGATAAACGCTTCCGCTTAGTGATCTTCAAGGGTATGAAGATACACTCCCCCTCTTGTTGCTATACCATCACCATGATCTTGCGTGTGCGTAGGAATTTTTTTTGAAATTACTACGTTCCCCAACAGTTTAATCTTATTAACATATTGCACACTCCTTTTTTTTTCTTGTTATATCATCGCACACCCAACAAGCATGGAATTTTGCCTTCGTGTCTCTTGAATATAATAACTGTAATTTTCTGATACATACCTTTGAACTCTGAACCAGCAGCTATGTGGCTTTGAACTCTGAACCTGTAGCTAAGTGAGATTAATAACACTTGTTTTTTTTTCTGAATGTTATTGAATGAATCGTATAATTCTTTCTTGAACACAAGCAGAACGTAGGTACGCGGGGTATGCTTGAGCTGATACATGATTTGTGATTCTTTTAGTATATCATAGTGGCTAATCCAAGCTAAGAGAGTGGGTAATTTGAGTTTGTGTGGCATTTCTTCTTCAATGGTCAGAGTTCATTTTATTTGAATACAAAATATAAAATGGAAATACGTCAGTCTCGGATATGAAGGCATTCAATTTGTACTGCTCTAGCTAGTGGGAAAAAAAAGAAACTATAGTTCTGAACCAAATTCATTATTTTGATTTCTGGGCACAACAGAAACTATATTGACTATCGTTGTTATATCCGCTTTTCTTGTTAGGTCATCTGTTATGTTGACACTTAAAAGTGGCAAAACAAATGGATGCTATCCTGAACCTTCTCTGCTTTCTCTAAAACAGGGGATGCAATGTGAAGAACAAGGACATGTGGGAGGTTTTGGATGGCGAGTGACCAAGGCTCCAGCAAGGAAGAGAAGAGAGCTACATTTCCTTACCTGCAATTTCACTAAACGAAGTATGTACCCCTATGATATGTATCATGACAACTGTTTGCGACTGAGGTCTGTGTTTCGTGAAGGACTCCTTGTTTGTATGTTTATTAGTGATATTGTCTGATCCGCTTGTGTCGCACTGTTGTGTTTGCTCTACTAGTGATGTACAGTATTTGTGGAATTGGTCTTGGTGTTCACCATTGCTGAAAATTGAAATGTCGCTTTGTGGCTAACATATTTTTGGCTACACACGGGAGGGCATACAAGGTGGACAGCTCAGCCCCAAAGTGCACTTTAGCCGGTTGATTCAGGAGTTGGTACTTGCTACCAGGAGAATTGAAGTACTGATGAATGATGAACAAGCTGAGATGTACGCTCTGGTAGATGAATCTTATATATACCAGGGGTAAGATAATGATGTGTTGATGAACCTCAAGTAGCAAGTAAACTCAGTAGTAGGAATATTTTGTCAATCCAGTAGTTAGTCAGACTGATTTATTATCAATTTGATGCCTGGTGTTTTGGTTGCAAAGGTGAAGTGAAAATACCTTTTGATTTTCGAAGGTGACAGCGGTAAGTAGAAGCACAAAATGATGTTGTAGGATGGAGCTTGTACCTAGAGCAACTAGCTGTGGGTTGTACGATTTACATCAGCGAACACATACAAGGATGCAATCCCATTCCAAGCCAGAACCTAGGACTTTTGTGTTACTGGTCTTGATTGCAGCATGCCTTACTGCACCTATTTTAAGTAGGACAAGCCGCTACCGCGGCAGTGGCGCCAATTAAAGTTGTGTTGTTGTTCCAGGTGTCGGTGCTGAGGTGGAATGAAAACCGCAGATGCAGAATCCCCTGCAAACAAGGTAATGGAGTGCACAGGAGGGCACCGAGAGGATGACCGTTATTTAAGATGCTAGCTGCCGTAAATATTCTCATCACCATGAGGAAACACTGCATCCTTTTATGGATATATATACTCCTATATAGCTTGTCACCAACTATCTATCTATATAGCCCAGGCGAAAATCCTGTTTCATATGCAGTCTATTTATGTGTTGTTACCTGCAAGGGGCAAGGCATGCATGCTTCATACAGATGACCAGAAGTATATATCTATTAGTAGACTGGATGATTAAAACTGTAGGGAGCAGGGCATCTCTATCAACGATGAATCCATGACCTGCAACTTTTTTTGGAAGTCCTGTCTCTTATGGCTCTGATTCATTAAAAAAGGTAGAAGAGAGTTCCCCAATTATTTGCGAAACCCGGACGAACAACGTTACAACACGCCCACAAGAAAGGGAACCCTGCCAACGTGGCTATCCACAAGACCCACGTACATCGCCAAGGAGAGATACCATGGAGGTAACCTACACTGTCATCATCATCACTTCCCGAGCAAGCGACTCTGACTTCACCGCAGGGTGCGGACGATCCATCCAGACCTCTCCGAACAAACGACATACGAGAACCATGTCGTCCCATTCCAACCAATCGGCCAAACGTGTCAAGGAATATGCTGTTCCGACTTTGGTCACAAGTCTCGCAGAAGAAAGAAGCACGCTATGCACCAACATAGCTTGATCGGTCCATCAGCCAACATTATTGCCGCCGCATCGCCTCACAATGCTACAGCTCCGACTTCACACTCAAGGACATGTCGGATGGTCGATAACGAAGGACCATCGGTGACTTTGCTCCTCCTGCCACCATTGATGTTTCCACATGAGTCGCAACGCCATCGAAAGCAAAGCACCTGCATCACCCTCCGGACACCTATCGGTCCCGATGTCGTGTGCGTCCATCCCAGGGAAAGCGTGAGGAATCGATGACAATCTTCACAAAGGCTCCCCCCAAGGAGGAAAAGCGACATCTGCAGACACCATGACGTTTAGGCTTTCTCCCGGAGTTGCTCACTGCAATGCCACTGGCGGGCAAGCCCACAACGCCACCATCACACATGAACCACCATCAATTCCAACAAATGCTAGCGAGCCATATCTGGCCAGAACATAATCTGACTTCCCAAAACCACTACACCGCTATATCCACCTACAGCCGGCGAGCACCATGATCAGGAGGGGGGGGGGGGGGGCAGCCACACCAGCCCTACATGTTGTAGGGACAGCAAGCCGAAGCCAATGGTACCTATTGATGCTGTAGCACGGAGCTGGAGGATGGTAGAATAGCCACCGACTAGAAGCGCTGCCGCTGAAGGGTATCGACCCCCCCCCCCCCCACCACCACCACCACCACACACACACACACAAATAGTTTGGCAGCCACGCCACTCACACGTCCACGATGGTCACAACCAAGCACGTGGGACCGCCGTCCTGCCAACCAACACCCTACCTAAGCAAATACTGTTAAAAACCAGCCCAGGATTGCTTTTTGTCCAGTTTGAAAGTTGAGGGTTGTAAACTAGACATTTTCGTAGTTCAGAGTTGTGTTTAAGATTTTGGTGGCAGATTGAGGTTATAATATGAATTTCTCCCTGACATCATAGATAGAATATATTCAGAAACCAAGATGGTACTGCAGGCACAATAGTACATGATAGAATAAATCTGAGGCATACCGTCAATCATCCGAGGACCAAGCAATCATAGAAGCACGACACCGAGATTTGTTAACGAGGTTCACCGATATGGCTACATCCCCGGGGCTTGACTACGGGCGCTCCTCCCCGTGATACCGTCGCAATACCGCACACCGGCCACCCAGGCGCCGGCACATGCCGCCAGCTCCCCCTTGCGGGCCTGTGCTATTATGTTGGCATAGGTTACATTGTGTGTCTACCCCCGCTATATATGAGAGGCTAGGATACAAGTGTCCTACTAGGACACGACTCCACGTCCTATGTAAACACGATACAACTACAAGTCGAACTGTAACCTACCTTGTACACTATATTCGACACAACTCTAACAAACTCCACCTTGGCGAATATTCTCCATCACCTTGAATTCGTCAGTGCGTCAAACTTTCATGTACATTGGACTTGAGCTTATCCTATGAGCACTGCTGCTACTCCAAAGACTCCATATGACTCCACCTGTAACTTATAGTCCCTTCTTTTCTTGACCACAGTCAACCTCGAGCAAAATTAAGTTCTCTTTACTCTAGTCTGTGCTCCCAACTTCCAGAGTATCCGTCCAACGCCATCACACACTGATCACTGACCTGCGTGAAAGTGAACAACTCACATATTGGGTGTCACACATAATAGTTACCTGAACTCAACATCACCGCTCCTTTCTTGACCGTCTGTCTGAAACATGAAGGAATTTCACCATTGCTTGTAGTCATCCCGAGTCAAATTCGCAGTTGACCACCAGAGCCCTGGCCCGTCTCCATGTCCCGTGCATACCGCATGCCTCGCCGCTATTACTGCGTCGAGCCTCCGCTGTCCTCGGTCGAGTCTCAAGAGTCGCGAACCTACACCACTCAACCCCATTGCAGAGTACCATCGATCATCACCAACCGATGATGAGTTTCACGCTTCCATCAGACCACTGGGCTCCAGTCCGAACTACGTGCCACTCGCTTTTCCCATCCGCTGAATAGGCTTCGATTCTCTGGATCCTTACACCGTAGCCCCTCAATCCAGCTCCACCTTCAACATGACTCCATGGTAGATGATCAGTCCACCCTCGCGCCCCGTCGACTCCAAGCTCCGTGTGTACACCACCTTGAATCAACCCCGCGCCATAGTCTTGTTGAAGCCACACAAACCCTCGGGGCCTGCGCCACGTGTTTCCATGCCCAGAAGTCGGTCACCATCAGCATCACGCTCCTATGGCGTCGTCGCCGATCTCACCACCGTCTTCTGTATCAACCGACACACGTCGATCCGTCAGACAGTCTAGTCCGACCCAGCCGAACTCGTTCGACTGTACGACACACTCAAGGCTCCCAAATCATCTTTCGCGAATTTCCATCCATCACACGTAATTCCATCTTAGCTGACATGACTCCCCGCAACGCCTTCAAGCATCCTTGTTGTGCCATCTACACAAAACTCCAATGCTAGCTTTGCTTTGCCATGACCTGCTTTCCAATGGATGCTTATCCTTGATGGATTTTCTCACGCTAGATGTGATTTGCCAGCTTATCTCCACGTCAGTAGTGGAGACTCAGTCTCCTTTTTGTCCAAAACAAATCTCGTCCAACGTGCGCATCACCAGACCAAGCACATGTACACATCCGGCCCCTGAGAACTCGTACAGCTTGCTTGAGCCACCAGCTTTGGGTCGCTGCAGCTCGATTTGAGGCCCTAGCGCCTGGACAAGCGCCACGCCCAGCCGAGCTCGCGGGCTCCTGCTGCGTGAGCCAGCTCAAGCCGCACACCTCGCGCGGTACAACACAGCCAGGGCCGCCTGCCCTAGCGCTTTATGTACGCGTTCGCGCCGCTGCCAATATCCGCCTCCCGAGCCGCCACTTGCATGTTGCACCATCGTCCTCGTTGCTTTCCGAATAGATCTTGCTGCCACCGTTTCGATCCGCCGACAAACTTTCTTTCGTCTCCAGCTCGGTTTCAACTCACAGCTAAAATATCTCGGCTCCGCTTCCTCTAGATCAACAATCCGCTACTTCCAGACAACCTAGCTCATGATACCACTTGTTAGAATAAATCCGAGGCATACCATCAATCATCCGAGGACCAAGCAATCATAGAAGCACGACACCGAGATTTGTTAACGAGGTTCACCGATATGGCTACATCCCCGGGGCTTGACTACGGGCGCTCCTCCCCGTGATACCGTCACAATACCGCACACCGGCCACCCGGGCGCCGGCACAAGCCGCCGGTTCCCCCTTGCGCGCCTGTGCTATTATGTTGGCATAGGTTACATTGTGTGTCTACCCCCGCTATATATGAGAGGCTAGGATACAAGTGTCCTACTAGGACACGACTCCACGTCCTATGTAAACACGATACAACTACAAGTCCAACTGTAACCTACCTTGTACACTATATTCGACACAACTCTAACAGTACACTTTGGCGCACCTTTGTTTAGGGCTGTTTCGTAGTGTTTCCTTCAAAATTGGAGGATGTATTAACAGAGACTATTGCTAAAAAGTAATCCAGTTAGAACAGTGTCCAAATATCATTAAATAAATGAAAATATAATTACCATAGTAATATAGCCAAATGCAGGTTTGCCCATTTCATCTACGAGAACATTGTCAAGCATGACACCGAAAAAAAAAATTGTCCAATGAACAACAAATGATCACAACCTTCTCACCAGTGGTCACTTGATAGGACCGCATGGTTTCTAGCGGGATAAAACTAGTAGAACTATAAAGAGAAACTAGACCATGATGGCGCGCGTTGCTGCGCTCGTCTGTTGTTCACTAAAATAGATGGTATTTTGTAAATACATAGACAAATATTATGAAAGCTAACTTAAATAAAGTAACATGCATGTTCAATGGCATTTGAATGCATGATGGCGCGAATTGCTGCACCCATTCATTTTTACAATTGAATGGCAGAATTTTCAATAAATATGCAGAGGCATGAAACATGTGAGTCATGTAAACAAATATTTTTTTGCATTCGTGTCCACCACCGCATGTGAGAAAAAGGCAAAATGAACAAAACTGCATTTTTACCATAACGATAGTTACAACTAATATATATACATATGCATTAGATTTCTATATCTGATCTGAATATTCATCCATTAGCAAAATGGCCGGGTTATTGTCAAACTCTAAAACGCTTTGGTACTTCTACAGAAAACACCAAATAAAGGAAACCCTAGGGTGTCGGTGTATTCTAAGGCATGCGATGGTGTATTGGTGAGGAGTAGAAGACCATGATGGCACAAGTGGTGGTCAAAGAAGCCATCATTAGCCTTTCACCATCACCTCTCATGAGCTCATTCAGGCAAGTTGCCATCTGGGGTATGCCGCCGCTTATGCGAGTGGCAATCCTCATGGCTCCGAACATGCAAGCAGAAAAGGAATGGCTGACAAGAATAGTAGCACAAGTAAGCTCATGAATAAATGAGAAGGAATTCTCAAAATAAATAAATGACAAGGAGCCAACACAGACGGACTTGCTCCAAGCTCATGTCCGTCTTGTGTTCCCTAGAGACAACATGAGATAGGGAGTGGAATATTTAGAGAATGAATTGAGTTAAAATACTCATAAATTGGAGATTGATCATGCTAATTCCAAAGAGAATGAGTAGATAACCTTCATGCCAAGCCAGTTATTTATAGGTGGAGATTGATCATGATAAATTTAGGGAGATTGAGAGATAACCATCATGCTGAGCAAGATGGATGAATCAAAACCAGCTATTTATGGTTGGAGATTGATTATGCTAAATTCACGGTACTGAACAGATAACCATCACGTCGAGCTAGATGGATGATAATCAAGTTATTTATGGCCAACTACAAACATTCTGATGAGAATATACCAATACATGTATATGATGATCTGAAATCAACTATGAAGTGTAATTCTCGTGTATATCCTCTTTTTTTATTATTGTAGCATATGAGAGCAAGTTGGGTAACATGGTTCTTCAGATCTGTGTTGCTTGGCCCCCTATGTCATGTCTTATTATCAAACAAAGCAAAGATGGTATCATGAGAAGGTGAAGTTTAATTGTGACCAGCGAGGATTAACATGGACTGAATATATTCATGAGGGATAACTTCATACCGCGCATCACCATCATTGGATTTTCATCAAACAACTTTAGTACCAACTCCAAAAAGCTAAAGTAGTGAAGGCCATAATCGTAGTTGTTCTTGATTTATTGTTGGACCGAGCGAGTATCAGCCCACGGTGTAGCGTGGATGTGAGCATGGAGAATTGGGCATTGCTATCACTGAAACCTATTGCAGTATGATGACGAGGAGGACAAGAGTGAGGATACATTACTTGGAAGGATGTTGCGGCTCTGAAATGTATCCACGTGGCGAGAGGCGCACCTACAGGCGGCACTGCCGAGCAGCTTGGTCAGCTCAGCATCATTGAGCATGGCGAGCTGCATGTGGCGGGGCATGACATGATACGGGTCTTGTTGTTGTGCCTGGCAGTGTTGCTGGCCAGTTCCAGGACCTGCGTCAATGGGCAAGAATGACAAGATTAGCACAAGTATTCAGGCATTTGCTACTAATCGACCGCACGGTCAAAAAAAGATCTAAGAATAGCCTGATTAATGGGAACCCAGGAACGAACCGTGAGGAATAGAAGATCAAAGAACAAGGGCAAGGATGAGATCAGGGAGAAACGCACCTCAGCGGCGAGGTACTCGTGCGCCTATGAACTTGTGTACTTGGCAACCTTGAGGAATCTGGCGATCCTGCTGAGGAAAAACTGTAGCCCGGACTCGGAGCTCCTCGACGTCGCCTTCTTGGCCGCGTCGGCATGGACTGCCTTCCCGCGACCGGCCATCTCAGCAACCGAGGAGGAGGAGAACGCCAAAGACGGAACACTATTCGCCGCCACACCCCATCCCGCCGCGCCTTGCAACCAAACGGAACCCGTGTCGTCGCCCGACGAGGCACTGTCCAAACCCAGCGAGTTCGCCACTCACCATGGGAATCCGTCGCTCCGAAATCGGTCGCCGTCACTCGCCGATGGAAAGAGCCGCCGCCGCTATGCGAAGGCTGCGGGGAGTGCGACTTAGCTAAGGAAATGATCGATGACTTAAGAACGTGTAGGCTGCTAGAGACCCATAAGCGAGTCTGTTGCAGCCCATGCGGCCCAATTTAACCCGAGACAGCAGAAAAAGCGACCAGAGCAGCGGCCCATAACGGTTTGCCTTTGTTAATAGCGAACAAAGGCTGTTTAGGTGTGATTCATAGCTAATTCGACGGCCGAAAATGGTTAAAATTAGCGATCAGACGGATGGGAGTGTTGATGCCCTGAGAGGGCTGGAAAAGTGCTCAGTTTTAATGTATCTAAATTATTATTTCGCTGAGACATCGGTTGATGCAGTGAAGCAACAAACAAAACTAATAAAGTTAATTTTTTTTCACAACAAAGAAGTGGATGCATGTTTCCAGATATATTTTTCTAACAATAGAGTGGACCCGCATGAGGTTGATATTGTAACCCGCCACGAAGACGAATCAATCACAAAGTGCTACTAAACGTTGGAACCCAGTCTTCCAAATTCATCTCATGCGAGATATTTTCGGTCATGTACGGGACCACAATATAGGGAACCAGCTCACGATCTCCGTGGACTGCAGTTCGAGCCAAAAAAAAACCATAGTATGACATGTTGACGAGCATGGTGCCACTCCTCTCTGCGCAGCATAATAGGTGCAACTCGGGATGGCTAGGCCATTGCCTGATCGTTGGCCTGCTTCCACCCGCCTTTTCTAGGAACTGCAAGATTTCGTCACTTGTTCCCTTCTAACGTGGAGCTTGAGGACATAGGCACCTATGGCAGTGAGTCACAACTAGTGCACATCACCATCAACGACCAAGGCCCTACTGAGGCCTCTATGCAAGCAGGTTCCATGCATTGTAGGAGCCCGGATCTTGGTGTAGTGACCCCACGCGCTATTCTTGGACGAAAAGGTCTACAGCTGTAGGTAGCAGCCGTGTTGGAACAAGTCTAGGTACGCAGTGACCACTTGACACTGGTAGAAAAAAGCCCTTTAGTCCCGGTTCGCAACAGCCTTTAGTCCCGGCTGTGCAACCGGGACTAAATATGCGCGACTAAAGACCCCCCCCCCCCCCCCTTTAGTCGCGCCCCTTACGGACCGCGACTAAAGGCCCGTCCACGTGGGCGCCCGTGGTCCGTCGGGGCGGAGGACCTTTAGTCCCGGTTCTCGTGGCCAACCGGGACTAAAGGCCTCCTCCGCAGGTTTAGGGTTTCAGCCCCCCTAAACCTGGTTTCTTTTTAATTTGTAGTGTTTTATTTGTTTTATATTTTATTTTGTGTTTTATTTTATTTTTGATGAAGTTTCAGTACACATATTCTACGCTACTATATACATGCATATGAAATTTCAAACAAGAAGAATTCAAGAGGAATATATAATATATATTCAATCTCGGGTGACCATATACAACTTCGAACAAGTTTCCATACACAATTAGGATGGATGACCATATACAACTTCGAACAAGTTTCAATCTCGGGTATGCATATAAATTTCTTCGTCCTCGGTATAGTGTTCTTCTTTAGGATTGATGACTTCCCTCATGAAAAATCCTGCTAATTCTTCTTGAATTGGTCGGAAGGGAGCTTCTGGACTAAGCCTCCTCCGCAAGTTATCCGTCGCGTTCCGCACGCTATCTGATGCCTTTCGCTCAGTGGTGTGTCTCCGGATGTTCTCACAAACATAGTATCCACATAGTTTGGTCCCCGGTGGCTGCTTATCCACATTAACTAACCTTCTGAAATCTAGTTCATGTTTGAATTCACCGACAATTTCTTCTGAGAACCGTCTCCAAACCTTACAAGGCAAAGAAAATTAAATGAATAAGGGAGTTATTAGTTACTTGATATTAGGAAATGAACGAAATAGACCGATCGATATAGAGCTCAAATGATTGAAAATAATTACTTTTGCAGCATTTTTCTCATGTCGGCCCAATGCTTTGGATCCGAATCCATAGAGTTCATGATTAGAACTCTGGAGGTGTGAAGTTCATTATTTAGCAGAATCCAGTGAAACCTGTGGACACGTTACATGCACAGTCATGCATAACTCATCGATTAGACATACCATGCATGGAGTAAACAAAAGAGAATGGGCACAAGAGAGAAACACTCACCCAAAATGGTAAGGAAATAGAATATGACTTTTGAGTTGATGCTTTCTAAGAAACTTGTACAGGTCTTTCTCCACGTCTTCGGGGTGATGTTGTAACACATGTCCATTAACGATATGTGGGTCAATGAACCCAACATCATGGATGTTTCTTATTTTGCATTCCCAAATCTTCAATCTGCATAATAGCGTACGCAACAATATAGTTAGGACAATATATATATATAGTGCAGGCAATGAAGAACGAGATGAGGTAGAAATAAATCACTTACAGAACGTAGCAACTCAGCATAGATTTGTCGAGGTCGCGCAGATTGAACAGCTGGAACAATTCACTCATATGAACTTCTACAGAGTACCGTTTGGTGTGATGCTCATCTGTAACATCCGCATAAACATATTCTTGGTCGGCCCATGTTATGAATTGCTTGTACCAACGTAGCAGATTTCGCATTTGTGGTGGTAGACTCTTTTCCTGCGCAGGCTCGACGAGAGGCCCATTCCGCACATATTGTAATGCTATCTCACATACTGGCGCATCCTCAAGGTCTAAGAAGGCACGAAGAGTCAAACCCATCTCAGACGCTTGTTTCATGGCACCCGCTACAGTCAATCCAAGTGCTGCCGCAGCTGCTATGATCTCGGGGTCCTCTTCCGGACCGGCTTTCACCATGAGCGGGGGGATCGATTGTTTCTTCTGCATCCCGAGCTGGCCAACTTGTTTCCCGCTTTTTTTACTTTCTTCTTTCTCCTCCTTCAATATTTTTGCTTGCCTACGAAGTTCATGTCCATAGTCGTCAGGCATATTCAGCTCGGCTTGGGACGGTGTCTTCAAAAAATCCTTAGCCCGCTTCTTTTGCTTCTCAGTGAATACTTGCTTGGGCTCAGGCTCTTTTTTCGCCTTCATATCCGCCTTCCATTTCTCATAATCAGCAGACGCGGCCAATTTGATTTCAGCTTCACTAAGTTCCCCAGGCCTTGGGAGGAGAGGCTTCAGTGATGGCTCCGGTATCCTTGTGGTCTTAGGTACATAAGGGTCCGGGTTAATAGTCCAGGAGCGGGTTTCCTTGCTGTCCGCCTGCTTCTGCTTCTTCGCCGGAGGTGGATTGGTGGGCGTCGTACCCGCCGGAGGAGGATTGGGGGGCGTCGTACCCGCCGGAGGTTGTGGATCGGGGGACGGCGTCGAATGGCGTGAAGGAGGTGTAGGTGAACCACCTTCTTTCTTTTTTTCTTCTGTTGTTTTCTTCCTTTTTCTTTTTTTTCTTCCTTTTTCCTTTTTCTTCCTTTTTCTTGTTTTTCTTCTGTTTTTCTTTTGTTTTCTTCTTCTTTCTTTCTTCTTCTTCCTTTTTCTTTCTTGTTTTTTCTTCTTCCTTTTTCTTTCTTCTTTCTTTCTTCTTTCTTTTTTTCTTCTTCCTTTTTTTTTCTTCTTTCTTTTTTTCTTCTGTTGTTTTCTTCCTTTTTCTTTTTTTTCTTCCTTTTTCCTTTTTTCTTCCTTTTTCTTGTTTTTCTTTTGTTTTTCTTTTGTTTTCTTCTTCCTTCTTTCTTCTTCTTCCTTTTTCCTTTTTCTTTCTTCTTCTTATTCCTTTTTCTTCTTCCTTCTTCTTCTTCTGCCGGCGCGCGGAGGACGACAGGCAGGGCCAGCGGGCGGCGGGCGGCAGGGCGGCGGGCGGCGGGCAAGGGCGGCGGGCGGCGGGCAAGGGCGCAAGGCACGGGCAGCGGGCAAGGGCAGGGCACGGGCGGAGGCGACGCTCACTGGGGACGGGGGCGGCGGCGCGCAGGGCTTCGGCGTCGGCGTCGGCGTCGGGGCAGGGCTTCGGCGTCGGCGTCGGGGCAGGGCTTCGGCGTCGATCGGCGTCGGGGCAGCGCTTCGGCGTCGAGAGAGAGGAGAATGGGAAGTGGCAAAACTGCTAAGTGCAGTATTTATAGACGCACCTTTAGTCGCGGTTGGAGAGGCGGACCGCGACTAAAGGTACACTTTAGTCGCGGTCCGCCTCCCCAACCGGGACTAAAGGGTTTTGGCGCCGCTTCCGTTCCCACGCAAAAAGACCCTTTAGTCGCGGTCCGCCTCCCCAACCGGGACTAAAGGTCTGTGCTAGAACTGGCGCGGTGCGGTGGGATGTTTAGTCCCACCTTGCTAGCCGAGAGGCTTCGACAGTGGTTTATAAGCGCGGATGCGCTCACCACTTCGAGCTCCTCTCAAATGCAGGCTTACGGGCCTATTCTGTCACTATGTGCCTGTGGGCCTACTCGGTCTTCTACGGGCCTGAATCCTGGCCCTTTAATGGGTTTCTAGTCGTATTCAGGCCGTGGTGGCCCAGTAGGTGGCATATTTTCTTTGTTTTGTTTTCTTTTTTGCTTTATTTATTTTGTTTTGTTTTTCTTCATTTTTTCTTCCTTTTTTCCTTTTTCCTTTTTTCTTTCATTTTTTTCTTATGTTTTTCTTCTGTTTGTTTTTTTCTTCTGTTTTTCCTTTTTTCTTCTGTTTTTTTCTTCTGTTTTTTTCTTCCTTTTTCCTTCTTTCTTCTTCTTCCTTTTTTCTTTTAAAATCAGAAAAATAAAACTAATTCATTTTAAAATCTTAAAAATACAATTATATATCAAAAAAATTAGAAAAATAAAACTAATTCATTTTAAAACCCCTTGAAGGTTTGACAAAAGGTTTGATACATCATTCAGTTCATCGACCAAATACAAAGTTTGGTACAATAAATTATTACACATCAATTCTTCCCTTGTGTCCCTGCTTGCTTACGATTGTGCCGTATCCATGGAGCATCCTCATCATTTAACTTAATGCTTGGGTCAGTGTTCACTTTGAAGGGCGGAATTTCACCAAACATATTATAATCTTCTGACATGTCTGTCTTGTCCTCCACTCCCACGATGTTTCTTTTCCCTGAAAGAACAATGTGGCGCTTTGGATCATCGCATGATGTACTGATCGTTTTCTTATCTTTCCGTTTCCTCGGTTTGCTACTCATGTCCTTCAAATAAAAAACTTGAGCGACATCTTTGGCAAGGACGAATGGTTCGTCAAGGTAACCAAGATTGTTGAAATCCACCATTGTCATTCCGTATTGCTCGTCCACCTTTACCCCACCTCCTGTTAGCTTGAACCATTTGCACCGGAACAAAGGGACCTTAAAGGAGGGTCCATAGTCAAGTTCCCATATCTCCTCTATGTAACCATAATATGTGACCTTTTGCCCATTCTCGGTTGCTGCATCAAAGCGGACACCACTGTTTTGGTTGGTGCTTTTTTTATCTTGGGCGATGGTGTAAAATGTATTCCCATTTATCTCGTACCCTTGGAAAGTCGTAATAGTCGAAGATGGTTTCTTGGCCAACATGTACAGCTGATCTCCAACATCATTGTCATTCATTAAATGTTTTCGCAACCAACTGCCGAAAGTCTCCATGTGGGCCTTTCTAATCCAGGATTCAGGCTTCCCCGGGTTGTCCGAGCGTAAAATATTCTTGTGTTGCTCGAAGTACGGAGCCACCAAGCTGGAATTTTGCAGAACTGTGTGGTGTGCTTCAGTCATAGAATGACCGTCCATACATATCGTGGATTCCCTTCCGATCTTGCCTTTTCCACTTAGTCTCCCCTTGTGCCGCGATTGAGGAATACCAATAGGCTTAAGGTCAGGAACATAGTCAATACAGAACTCAATTACCTCCTCATTTCCATAGCCCTTGACGATGCTTCCTTCTGGCCTAGCACGGTTACGAACATATTTCTTTAATACTCCCATGAACCTCTCAAAGGGGAACATATTGTGTAGAAATACAGGACCGAGAATGGAAATCTCTTCGACTAGGTGGACCAGGAGGTGCGTCATAATATCGAAGAAGGATGGTGGGAACACCAACTCGAAACTGACAAGGCATTGGACCACATCGTTCTGTAACCGTGGTAGATCTTCTGGATTGATTACCTTCTGAGAGATTGCATTGAGGAATGCACATAGCTTCACAATGGCTACTCGAACATTTTCCGGTAGGAGCCCCCTCAAAGCAATCGGAAGCAATTGCGTCATAATCACGTGGCAGTCGTGAGACTTCAGGTTTTGGAATTTTTCTCCGACATGTTTATTATTCCCTTTATATTCGACGAGAAGCCAGACGGGACCTTCATACTGCTCAGGCATTCAAAAAAAATGACCTTCTCTTCTTTGGTAAGAGCGTAGCTGGCACGACCTTGAAACCATTCCGGATGCCGGTCATCTGGGTCTTTCAAAAGTTGCTGGTCCTGCCGTGCTTCCTTTGTATCATTTGTCTTCCCATACACGCCCAAGAAGCTTAGCAGGTTCACGCAAATATTCTTCGTAACATGCATCACGTCGATTGCAGAGCGGACATCTAGGACTTTCCAATATTCTAGCTCCCAAAATATAGATTTCTTCTTCCACATGGGTGCGTGCCCGTCAACTCCCCGCGGAACTGATTGTCCGCCAGGACCCTTTCCAAAGATGACTTTCAAATCCTTGACCATATCAAATATCTCAGCACCAGTACGTTCCGCAGGCTTCGGCCGGTGATCTGCCTTCCCGTTGAAATGCTTGCCTTTCTTTCTTACGTTATGAGTTCGGGGAAGAAATCGACGATGACCCAGGTACACGTTCTTCTTACAATTAACCAAACGTACACTTTCAGTCTCATGTAAGCAGTGCGTGCATGCATTGTATCCCTTATTTGTCTGTCCCGAAAGGTTACTGAGAGCAGGCCAATCGTTGATGGTTACAAAAAGCAACGCTCGTAGGTCAAATTCCTCTCCTTTGTGCTCATCCCAGACACGTACACCAGGTCTGGCCCACAACTGTAAAAGTTCTTCAACTAATGGCCTTAGGTACACATCGATGTCGTTGCCGGGTTGCTTAGGGCCTTGGATGAGAATTGGCATCATAATGAACTTCCGCTTCATGCACAACCAAGGAGGAAGGTTGTAGATGCATAGAGTCACGGGCCAGGTGCTATGGCTGGAGCTCTGCTCGCCAAAAGGATTAATGCCATCAGTATTTAGACCAAATCTTATGTTCCTTGCGTCAGCTGCAAAATCTTTGAAAACTCTGTCGATCTTTCTCCATTGCGTTCCATCAGCGGTGTGTCTCAACTCCCCGTCGGACTTACGGTCCTCTTTGTGCCATCGCAACGACTTGGCATGCTTTTTGTTCATGAACAGACGTTTCAACCGTGGTATTATAGGATCATACCACATCACCTTGGCGGGAACCCTCTTCCTGGGTTTCTCGCCCTCAACATCGTCACCAGGGTCATCGCCTTTGATCTTATAACGCAATGCAGTGCATACAGGGCATTCATTCAAATTCTCGTATTCACCGCGGTAGAGGATGCAGTCATTAATGCATGCATGTATCTTCAGAACCTCTAAACCTAGAGGGCAGACAACCTTCTTTGCTTCGTACGTACTGGCGGGCAACTCGTTATTCTTCGGGAACATATTCTTCAACATTTTCAGCAAATTTTCAAATGATGAGTCACCTACACCTTCCTGTGCCTTCCATTTTAGCAAATCCAGTGTGCAGCCCAGCTTTTTCAGACTATTATCGCATCCTGGATACAACGACTTTTTGTGATCCTCTAACATGCGATCCAAATTCTCCCTCTCCTTGTCAGTTTCGCAGCGTCTCCGTGCATCAGCAATGGTCCGACCAAGATCATCAGCGGGCTCATCATGTGCCTCTTCTTCACCTTCACCTAACCCTTCCCCACCTTCAGCATCATCCTCCATGAAAGTATCACCGAAATGATCATGATAGTTGTCATCGATATCATCCCCTTCTTCATCTTCTTTCATTCTAACCCCTCTTTCTCCATGCTTGGTCCAACAATTATAGCTTGGCATGAAACCATGCCGAAGCAGGTGCATGTGAACGTCTCTTGAGGAGGAGTAACCCTTCTGATTCTTACAGACAGCACATGGACAGATAATAAAACCTTGCTGCTTGTTCGCATTTGCCACTACGAGGAAATCTTTCAAACCCGTAGTGAACTCGCCGGAGAGTCGGGACCGTACATCCATTGCCGATTCATCTGCATTATTATTATATAAAGTATATAATTAACCATGACGCATTTGTTAAACTAACTAGCTAGAAATAATAAAAATTAAACAGTGAACTACACACATGCGTATTTTATCAATGACACATGAAAGGTTCAATTTGCTAACCGCGATCGCGGAGGAAAAATAAATGAGAAAGCTCAAGTGTGGCTCGGACACTTCATATCATGTTTGTTTCAGGCTCTCGGGCATTTCATCAAACACCTTGTGTGCATAGGAGAAACCAAAAGCAAACCCACCACCACCTTCTGAAAATTGTGAAGTGAGCTGAGTGAAGTGAAGTGAGCTGAGTCCTATATATAGGGATGGGCCTTTAGTCCCGGTTGGCCTGGCCAACCGTGACTAAAGGCCTTCGGGGACCTTTAGTCCCGGTTGGCCAGGCCAACCGGGACTAAAGCCCCTCCCGTCCGCCAGCTGTCGACCGAGCGCGCTGGGCCCAGATAGTTGGTCGCGGGTCTTCTCCCGAACCGCGACTAAAGACCCCTTTGGTCGCGGTTCGATTGTTTTGGGGACTAATGGGGGCGTATGGAAGCCTCTTTTTCTACCAGTGTGAAAATGCCGACCAATGACGGTCGCAGCCTCATCATCATTACAGACAAGCAAGACATAATTTATTTGTGCAAAAGCGGTTGCGGAGACTGGTGTCGTCCTTCACACCACTGCGCATGTCCATGCACATCACAGCAAATCGCACTAGGGTGGCTGGTTCAGTGCGTGCAGCGACGTCCACAAGCACATCGAAAGGCAGGGTTTGTTGTTCTTGCCACCATCCTCTTGTTTGGCCAGCGCCGCCTGCCATTGTTGATGAGTGGCTCTAGGAGGAGGCCAGCCCGGGGCAAGATTCGCTGTCCCAATCGATGGGGTATAATTAGGTTAGATACAGGAAGCGATTGCATGCTGGCAACAGGCCGCAAAGTGTTTTCTACCGGTTTCGGTATGTACCGGTGGTTCTCTCACCAATAGCATGCTTGCACCTCAAAAAGTGTACAGTTGTATACCCCTCTTTTCTCTATTTAAGTCACCGTATTTCATCAGACTGGGCCCACCATGCACATGCAAAGGGCGCATGCCTTGTCCTGCTTGCTTCTCTCTTTTTACTGTTCATGACACAGCCTATGACATGCATGTGTGTGGCATTATCTCTCCACTCTCAATCTCTAAATCCATCACTTTCAATTCCCTTTTCACTATTTCGATTGTTCATATCTTCAAAAATAAATTCAAAACTTACTATATATTTGAACTCCTGATGCAAGACCTTTAGAACAAGATCAATCTTGAATACATTCAAACATGTTTAAATTTCAACATTTCGAACGAGTGAAATCAAGTTGAAATAGGTGAAACCAATTTTTAATAATGAGTGAAATATGTTTTTCATACACATGACACATTTTTGGGTGTGAAATACGTGAAACTTGTTATTTCAGAATTTTGAAACTAGTCATGTAAAACATGTGAAACTAATTATTTCAAACCTTTTTTAAATGAATGAAATATGTTTTACGACACAGGTGACATTGTTTTTAAAATTGATATTTCTAGAATTGTGTCAAATCAGATTTTTGAAATATTTGAAATCAGTTTTTTTCCTTTGAGTGAAAACTATTTCTTAATGAATGAAATCAGTTTTTCGCATGGACTGAAATCTATTTAGAACTGAAATATGAAAGTGAGTGAAATTTGTTTCCTCAACGTAGTGAAATTATTTTCCTGAAATGAGTGACATCAGTTTTTTCAGATGAATCAAATCATTTCTTAACATAGTGAAATGAGTTTTTTTTAAATGAGTGAAATTAGTTTTACGAAATTAGTTTAGCCGGTTCTTTGAAACGAATGAAATATGTGGCTTACAAATATGTGAAATTGGTGTTTAAATTGATTGAAATTTGTTTTTGACAAGACATAATCTGTTTTCTGCAATGACTGAATTTTTTTCGTAAATGAGTGGAATATGTGTTTCAGAATAAGTGAGATAAGTGTTTCAAAAGGAGTGAATTTAGTTTTTTGAAATGAGTGAAATCCCCTTTTCGAAATGAATGAAATTAGTTCTTTGAAATTACTTAAATATGTATTTTGATACGAGTGAAATCAGTGTTTTCAAATGAATAAAATTGGTTTCCAAAAAACATTATTTTAGAATGATTCAAATCTGTATTTTGAAATGCCTCAAATTTGTTGCCTTAATTGTGAAATAAGTTTTTTTAGAAAAAGTGAAACGAGTTTTTTCAAATGAATTAAATCCATTTTTTAAAATGCCAAAGCGAATGAAACAGTTAAATGTAAACTACACTAAAATATCATGAATATTGGTCTTCTTTTAAAGATCTTGTCTTTAGGAATCCAAATATATAAAAAGATTTATAAATAAAACATTTATTTAAAATATATCAATCATTTAATAGCTAACAAGAAAGTAAAATGTTAGTAGTATGGGTTGAGTGGTTTGGGTGTACACATGCATGACTAAATGAAAAAGTTGTGGGGCTTATTCAGGTATTGGTCAGGTGGTGTCAAAGTAGTATAGAGATGTATTTCAGCCCATAAAAGATTTCTTAGTTTATTAGTCAAAGCACATTGTCCATCTTGATGTTGACATGAATGACGAATGATTAACAGGTTCTGATAAATTTACTTATTCGGGCAACAGGCCTGTGTCGTGCCTGGTGTCTACACGTACATAGTAGTCCCATATAGAGCATATCCTAGCCTAGTATTATACCCATAGACACGTACAACCACGTTATTCCACCCGGCGCATGTTAGAGCATCTACAGCCGGGCGTCCTATATCCGTCTCATACGTCCGGGCAGGCCGTCCGGTCACTGACCGGTCACAAAATACTTACCCAATCGGAGCTCTCTAATGGGCCTCAGACGCCCGGGCTGACCAGCACCCCTCATATCTGTCCCAAATGTAGGACGGATATGAGGCGGCATGGGCACGCCCCGGTGCGTCCGCCTGACAAGCCCGACCCATCACCGATCCCACGGTTGTCCCACAAAAACTCCCGTCGGGCTCATCGCTCTGAAACCCTAGCTCAGTCTCTCTCTCTCTCTCTCTCTCTCTCTCTCTCTCCCCGCATCGATTCCGATCGAATCCGGCGCAATGTCGAGCTCCGGCAGCCACCCCGATGACGAGCTGGATCCGGAGTATGAGCTAGCCCTCCGCATCGCCTTGGAGTGGTCCAAGGTGGAGACCAGGGCAGCTCCTGATCTGCAGCCGCAGCCGCAGCCGCAGTTTCCCCGTTGACGCAACTCGGATGACGGCGCTGGCGCCTCCCGGCCCAGGGGCAGCTTCGACAGGCGGCCTGCGCAATCCGCGCCTCCCCTACGCCGCCCCTGGCCCCCTGGCTGCCGCTACCCCTCGTGGGCAGCGGTGAGTACTTGTGCCCGGCCCACCAGCCCGGACGCGCACGCTTGAGTTGGAGGTACACGCCGCCCGCCATGAGAGGCAGCGGGCAAGGGAGAGGGAGACTGCGGAGAGGTCTGTCCGCCGCCGCCGTCGGTCGCTTATGATACCGGCTGAGCCCGACGAGGACGAGCGGCTCCTCACATGGGTCTACCGTCAGTCGCATAGATGGCAAAGACGGACGCTAGGTGGCTCCGCCAGAAGAACGCGAAGGCCCTCCAGCTTGCCATCGGGCAGTCCGAGCGGGAGGCGAAGGAGAACGTGGCAGAGGCAGCTCGGCTGGTCAAGCTCGGGCGCCAGCAGGACCGGGCCGTCCAGCGCCTCAACGGCCTCGTCATCGTCTCCTCCTCCTTGTCCGACGAATCGGATGATCCTCCACCAGCCGCCGACGGCTACAGCTACGCCAGCGACCAGAAGGGGAAAGGGCCGTCCCAGAAGTGGTGAGGTTCAATTTCATTTCAAGTTTTAGACATAGTATAAGGTTGTCCATCATTTATCTGAACTTTGGTGATCTTTTGGTGAACTATTGTGCTGTCCTATCTGTGATTCTATGTCTGGTCAGTTGATCTACGCAGTTTGATCGACGTTGCATGATTTAGTATGGATATATGGGTTCTGATATAAGATACACGGATATGGACAATGCGATTTGAGGCATGTTGGTGCACATCCTCGGTCGTTTGATGGGCCGGATTTGCCCAGCTGTAGATGCTCTTACCACTGCCATCAGCATGCGGCCATGACAACCGTACCGGACGGGTTGGCAACAAAGCAGCGCGCTGAGCCGTGCTGCACGCTGGCCCTTTACTATTACGGAAACCATTCGGTGATGGCCCCGTAGGCGAGCCGTACACGGCAGCCGCCGGGCACCCATGTCCATCACGCTTAGGGGTGTTTGTTATGATTACAAGAATAATTATAATCCTGATGTGCAATTCGCGTAGGTCTTGAAATCGTGACCGAGTTGGTCTTCTAGTTACTAGTAAGAGTACTAGATTTGCACCTATACCAAAACCAATATATCTCGGGATGTTTTCGCTCTGAGGTTCACCCAACTGGTTGAAAACGACTTTTCGTTCCGCTGTACAATGACGCGTGTATTAGTTTGGGCTCCCGCAGGGTAGATTTTACGTGTGACTGTAGAATTCTTGTGTAAATTTTGTTAACGTGATTCGTAATTCATGTGTGTGTCTGGGTGTACCCAGCGGTTGGTAATGGGGTAGTCTGGTGTTGACTGAATTCTACTCTAGACCCGTTCGTTCGTTTGGACGCACCTTCCCACCGCTAGACTACACCGTCTAGATATGCAGATATTTTGATACGTTCCAAATTTTCTCTCTAAACTAGATCTTCTCCGCATGTCATATCTGGAAGACTCCGGTCCAATCCCGTTCACCGCCTATCCATCGCCATAGTCTCCTATAAAATGGCTCTCTCCCGCATCAGCACTACACAGCCCCCTCCCCCCTCCCACCCCCGTCGCGCCCTGCTGCCGCACCGCATAATTCGCCGGCACACCACCTGGACAGTCGAGAGCCACCGCCATCAACATTCCTGCACCCAGCCATCATGACCAACTTCAAGACGATGCCCCTGGCATCCTGCTCGCCATCGTCGCCTGCAGGGTCGGACAACCTCACCTTGAAGGCAACGTCGGCGGCTCGGTGGCGCCCCCACAACTCCCGTGTCTGCGTGTTCGCTGCGCACGGACGCCCACGCACTGCGCCCTGGATCTCAACGTGTGGCTCACCTGAAGGTCAGATCCCGTCCTTTTCTCTGCAGCTTCTCGCCGTGCAGACGTCGCCCTTCGCCTCTGACCTCCTCCAGCGTCTTTCCTCCTTTCAACTGGTCGCTTACAACCTCGGTGGTTGCCCAACACAACAGTAAAGCTTTGAATTTAATGACCATGTTAGTTTTGTGAAGCTTCCTGGTATCTCATTTTTCCTGCTTATTAAATTCTCTTGGATGGCAAGCATATGCTTACTGTTTGATCTGAAAGAACAAAGTGTTCTATTCTTAACTAATGAAATATGATGAAAACTCTTGATCATATGGATTACTAAGGACAAAACTATATAGTAGCAGTACTTAAAGTGAAAAATCCACCTGTATACATCAACAGCAAGATATGATACCCAAGTACTGATTCAGTAACAATCGGTTTGTTTTTCACCGGATCTATTCACATGGATAGCACGAAAGATTAGAGGAAGAAATATTTCTTTATAGAAGTAAAGAGAAATAACCGAATGTACTCATTTTGCACGTAACAAAAAACAGAATTACACTGAACCCTTACAGGCTCAGAATGACGCGACCTACCCGCTTTGCTATCACAAAACCGAAACTATTGACCATCTCCTCGCTCAGTGTAGTGTGGTCTCTGACAGGTTTGGTTCCTCTGATTGTGTGCTACTCTAGGAAAAGCCTCTTGGACATGATTTCTGATGCTGTTAGCTTGTGGTGGTCGTGGCTTCATGCAACCTCAAATCTAAGAGAGGTGACCAATGTGGCTTGAATGAAATACCAGATTGTCCAGGATTGAGTCAAAGTCTATCAGTACCCTTGTTGCTTCAATATAAAGCCAGTTGTACTAAACTTGCCACGAGTAATTTGGATTGGAGGTAGTATTAAAGAATACTCCGTTGACTGATGTTGTTGTACCAACAAATTCCATCTATCTATATATATTTTACTCTTTGTCGGCATAAATCTATGTGCTAGGATATAGGTAATGTAAACCTACTCCACAACAATTCTTTCGGGATCAACTAGAATGATGTAGACCAGAAATAATAATGGAATGATTGCAATCATATGTTCACTGAAGTTTGTGAAGATTTGAAGATCTCTGTTTGGTCTGAAAAAAGGAACTGCTATGTTCCTGATTAACCAAATATGATAAAAAGCCCTAGACTTTCATTACTAATTAGGTGAAAAATGTACATTGATGTCTTCCATCTAAGGTGACAAAATTTCCCCTTCGGCCTTCCAAGAAGTTAAAATTAGCTAGACTAGTGCAATGATTAGGAGTTCCGATGCTACCAATGTCATTGCCATAGTTGATGTCAAATTAGTCCACATAGTATTGTTCCTTTAATTTGAAATCCACTACACGTATGACGGGGTGTCTCCAAACACCATGTATCGACAGGGCGCGGCGTGCCGCCGCGCGGGTATGGCTAGTATATAACCATGTAACAACCCCTTTGTAATCAGATCGTGCAGATCAAAGCAATACTACAAACCCCAGCGTGCTTAAGTGCTACAAGTAGTAGTTTGTACGGATATTCACGACGGGGCCAACACGGTGTCCTTTCTGCCTGCCCGCCAACGAAGAAATGAAAATGCAGGGGGCGACGTCATCAACTGTGACACCTGATGCCGTGTTCAGGGTTCTAGAAAACAACGACCTCCTCACCGACATCCTGCTTCGTGTCAACTTCCCCACCACCCTCGTCCGTGCAGCCATCGTGTGCCGGCGCTGGTTTGGCCTTGTCTCCGACCGCGAGTTTCTACGCCATTTTCGCGAGCTCCATCCAGCCTTTCTCCTTGGCTTCTACCTTTATGATAAAGGGTTGGTGCCCAACGGTCCATGCTTTGTCCCGATGCCGCCACCTCAGCCTCAAGAACTCGCCGACATCATCCATCGCTCAAGGTTTAGCTTGGAGATCTACCCGAGCGACAGCGTGCGGACACATGTCATGGACTGCCGAAACGGCGAAGTCCTAACCTTGCGCCACAATAGAGATGGAAGTGGATTCGCATATCAGGTGCACACCCCATTGTGCCCTGAGAGAGCCATGAAAACTGTCCAACCATTCATAATCTCCGAACCATCGCGTGGTAGTTTCAGTGAAATCATCTCCAAAGAAGGAATCAACGGCTTATCCTACTTTATGGTGTATGTGGAGCCTGATTGGGATGGAATGAACCCGATGATGACCAAGGTGCAAGTATATATGTTGGGAGATGGTGTTTGGTCCGTGCTTTGTTCAACCAGTGCACATCTCGCTCCTCTGCGATTGGACATAGAACCCGTGCTTGTTGGCAGTAAAATCTATATGGCCGCTGCGATGAGAGGCATTATTGTCCTAGATATGACAACTTCAAGTTTATCGGTGATTCAGCTCCCACAAGGACTGGAGTATGGTTCTTCTGACACAATGTTCTCAAGGGCTGATGATGTTTCCAAAATTTATCTCATCCATGTCAAGGAGCTTCAACTTGGCATATGGCTCCACAACGGAGACACATGGTTGCTCGTGGACACCATCTGTTTGCATGGCATGTTTGATAGCTTGAGGATGTCAGATTGCACCGACACTGTTCATCTGAGCCAGGTGGGGGACAATGCCGAGTTTGTTTTCTTGCAGACTTGTCAATGCATATTCTATGTAGATATCAAGTGCAGGGCAATGCGTCTAGTGCATGTGATGAAAATTTATGATGGATTTATTTGTCATATCAAACCTCTTATGATGATATGGCCTCCCACATTCCCTAAGGATGATGATGCAAGGTATGCCTTTTGGCCTCTAGATGCTCCGTATAGTTTACTAGTTCAAGCTATAGAGATTTCCTATGTACATTGTCCATCACACTTGTTGAGATTTGTTTCGTTTGAATCCATTAGGCCTTATTAAAAATAGTCGTTAACGGACATTAGAGAATGCTTGCCTTATAGGATTTGACTATTGCTGTATTGATTCCTTAGTCTGTTTTATAATGACCGGTTAGGAGACATTAGATAATGCTTCCCAACTAGCAGTAAGGTGCAAAATGATTTTGTTTAGATAATGCTTCCTGACGTTAAATCTTGTGTTGGCAAGCACCAAACTGCAGTCTTCCTAAACATGTTTTTTCAACTATATAAGAGCAACATGTGGTGGTGCTGAAAAATGATTTTGTTTTTCGTATGGACCTCTCATTCTATCATATCACTCTTTTCCAAATCATCAGTGGAAAACTACAAATGGACGTACAAAAATATAAAACATCATGTAGGATCTATAAACGCTAAAAGATGACTATCATTTTTATCAGTCTTCCCACTATATTTTTTGCCCTGAATTATTGCCACACACCCATCAAGCCTCGAACTTTAGCTTTCCTACATTGTGAACCTCAAATTACGTATGAGATTATTAGTAATTTTTTCAATGTTACCTATTAGATTTTGTGTGTGCTGGAACCTGGATTTTACGTATTTGTGTTAGAACTTATGTATGACATTGAAATGTTTCCTTGCGGCAGATCTACTGAGCCTTCATGGATTGGTGGTCAATTGCTCTCAAGATGCAGAAGAATAGTAAGAGGATGGGCATCAACTTTCACGTGGCCTCAGTAGTCTGTTCGTTAGGGAAGATGCAAAATAGACCGAGTCTTCGACAACGCCCACTTCCCCTCAAGGTGCCGACTGACAGCATCCAAGGAGAATACCATGTTTGAGATTGTCATAGTTGAAGGGTGTGATAGATGGAAGGCTTGTGTTTACAGTTTAATCTTGTCTATTTTCTCTTGTCTATTTACAGCGTATGACCATAGAAGGTTTTATTCATGTAAACAGAACAACAATTATTCTCTAACTTACATGAATAACCCTATTGCAATAAACATGATCAAATCACATTCATGCTCAACGCAAACACCAAATAACACTTATTTTGATTCAACACTAATCCCGAAAGTATAGGGAGTGTGCGATGATGATCATATCAATCTTGGAACTACTTCCAACACACATTGTCATCTCACCCTCAACTAGTTTCTGTTTATTTTGCAACTCCCGTTTCGAGTTACTACTCTTAGCAACTGAACTAGTATCAAATACCAAGGGGTTGCTATAAACACTAGTAAAGTACACATCAATAACATGTATATCAAATATACCTATGTTCACTTTGCCATCCTTCTTATCCGCCAAATACTTGGGGTAGTTGCACTTCCAGTGACCAGTCCCTTTGCAGTAGAATCACTTAGTCTTAGGCTTATTTCTTCACTTGAGCAGCAAATTGCTTGTTGTTCTTCTTGAAGTTCCCTTTCTTTCCCTTTGCCCTTTTCTTGAAACTAGTGGTCTTGTCAATCATCAACACTTGATGCTCTTTCTTGATTTCTACCTTCGTCGATTTCAGCATCACGAAGAGCTCGGGAATCATTTTCGTCATCCCTTGCATTATAGTTCATCACGAAGTTTCAATAACTTGGTGATGGTGACTAGAGAACTCTGCCAATCACTATATTATCTGGAAGATTAACTCCCACTAGATTCAAGCGATTGTAGTACTCGGACAATCTAAGTACTTGCTCACTAGTTGAGCAATTCTCCTCCATCTTTTAGGCGAAGTATTTGCCAGAGGTCTCATACCTCTTGACACGGGCATGAGTCTGAAATACCAATTTCATCTCTTGAAACATCTTATATGTTCCATGACGTTTCAAAAACGCTTTTGTAGTCCCGAATCTAAGCCATAAAGCATGATGAACAAAACTATCAAGTAGTCATCATATTGAGCTAGCCAAACGTTCATAACGTCTGCATCTGCTCCTGCAATAGGTCTGTCACCTAGCGGTGCATTAAGGACATAAATCTTCTGTGCAGAAAAGAGGATAAATCTCAGATCACAGATCCAATCCGCATCATTGCTACTAACATCTTTCAAACACAATTTTCTCTAGGAACATATCAAAATAAACATATGAAAGCAACAACGCGAGCTATTGATCTACAACATAATTTGCGAAATACTATTAGGACTAAGTTCATGATAAATTTAAGTTCAATTAATCATATTACTTAAGAACTCCCACTTAGACAGACATCTCTCTAGTCATCTAAGTGATCACGTGATCCAAATAAACTAAACCATGTCCGATCATCACGTGAGATGGAGTAGTTTTCAATGGTGAACATCACTATGTTGATCATATCTACTATATGATTCATGCTCGACCTTTCGGTCTCCGTGTTTCGAGGCCATATCTGTATATGCTAGGCTCGTCAATATTAACATGAGTATTCTACGTGCCCGTTGTATTTGAACGTAGAGCCTATCACACCCGATCATCACGTGGTGTCTCAGCACGAAGAACTTTCGCAACGGTGCATACTCAGGGAGAACACTTCTTGATAATTTAGTGAGAGATCATCTTAAAATGCTACCGTCAATCAAAGCAAGATAAGATGCATAAAGGATAAACATCACATGCAATCAATAAAATTGATATGATATGGCCATCATCATCTTGTGCTTGTGATCTCCATCTCCGAAGCACCGTCGTGATCAGCATCGTCACCGGCGCGACACCTTGATCTCCATCGTAGCATCGTTGTCGTTACGCCATCTATTGCTTCTACGACTATCGCTACCGCTTAGTGATAAAGTAAAGCAATTACAGCGCACTTGCATTTCATACAATAAAGCGACAACCATATGGCTCCTGCCAGTTGCCGATAACTCGGTTACAAAACATGATCATCTCATACAATAAAATATAGCATCATGTCTTGACGATATTACATCACAACATGCCCGGCAAAAACAAGTTAGACGTCCTCTACTTTCTTGTTGCAATTTTACGTGGTTGCTACGGGCTTAGCAAGAACCGTTCTTACCTACGCATCAAAACCACAACGATAGTTCATCAAGTTAGTGCCGTTTTAACCTTCGCAAGGACCGGGCGTAGCCACACTCGGTTCAACTAAAGTTGAAGAAACAGACACCCGCTAGTCACCTGTATGCGAAGCACGGCGTAAACCAGTCTCGCGTAAGCGTACGCGTAATGTCGGTCCGGGCCGCTTCATCCAACAATACCGCTGAACCAAAGTATGATATGCTGGTAAGCAGTACGACTTGTATCGCCCACAACTCACTTGTGTTCTACTCGTGCATATAACATCTACGCATAAAATCTGGATCTGATGCCACTGTTGGGGAACGTAGTAATTTCAAAAAAAAATCCTATGCATACGCAAGATAATAGTGATGCATAGAAACGAGAGGGGAGAGTGTTGTCCACGTACCCTCGTAGACCGATAGCAGAAGCGTTATAACAACGCGGTTGATGTAGTCGTACGTATTCATGATCCGACTGATCCATGTACCGAACGTACGGCACCTCCGAGTACAGCACACGTTCATCTCGATGACGATCCCCGGACTCCGATCCAACAGGGTGTCGGGGATGACTTCCTGTCAGCACGACGGCGTGGTGACGATGATGATGTTCTACCGACGCAGGGCTTCGCCTAGGCACCGCTACGATATGGCCGAGGTGGAATATGTTGGAGGGGGGCACCGCACACGGCTAAGGAACGATCACGAAGATCAACTTGTGTGTCTATGGGGTGCCCCCTGCCCCCGTATATAAAGGAGTGGAGGAGGGGGAGGGCCGGCCCTCTCTATGGTGCGCCCTAGGGGAGTCCTACAACCACCGGGAGTAGGATTCCCCCTTTTCTAGTAGAACTAGGAGCCCTTCCATGTAATAGGAGTAGGAGAGAAGGAAAGGGAAGAGAGAAGGGAAGGAAGGAGGGGGCGCAGCCCCTCCCCCTAGTCCAATTCGGAGTAGGCCTTGGGGGGGCGCGCGGCCTGCCCTAGGCAGCCCCTCTCTCTTTCCCGTATGGCCCAATAAGGCCCAATATTTCTCCCGGCGAATTCCCGTAACTCTCTGGTACTCCGAAAAATATCCGAATCACTCGGAACCTTTCCGAAGTCCGAATATAGTCGTCCAATATATCGATCTTTACGTCTCGACCATTTCGAGACTCCTCGTAATGTCCCGGATCTCATCTGGGACTCCGAACTTCTTCGGTACATCAAAACTCATAAACACATAATAAAACTGTCATCGAAATCTTAAGCGTGCGGACCCTACGGGTTCGAGAACTATGTAGACATGACCGAGACACGTCTCCAGTCAATAACCAATAGCGGAACCTGGATGCTCATATTGGCTCCTACATATTCTACGATGATCTTTATCGGTCAAACCGCATAACAACATACGTTGTTCCCTTTGTCATCGGTATGTTACTTGCCCAAGATTCGATCGTCGGTATCTCAATAACTAGTTCAATCTTGTTACCGGCAAGTCTATTTACTCGTTCCGTAATACATCATCCCGCAACTTACTAATTAGTTGCAATGCTTGCAAGGCTTAAGTGATGTGTATTACCGAGAGGGCCCAGAGATACCTCTCCGACAATCGGAGTGACAAATCCTAATCTCGAAATACGCCAACCCAACATGTACCTTCAGAGACACCTATAGAGCACCTGTAGAACCCAGGGTCGGCTCCTGTGGCAGTACGGCCCTACCGGTACCCTC
This sequence comes from Triticum timopheevii, assembly GCA_963921465.1. Lineage (NCBI taxonomy): Eukaryota > Viridiplantae > Streptophyta > Magnoliopsida > Poales > Poaceae > Triticum > Triticum timopheevii. Next base: position 12,507,104 of record OY997272.1, on the reverse strand, counting down.
AGTTGCAGAAGGACGAGTTGGAGCGGTAGTGCGCGCTCATGCTTGCCGCGGGCATTATCCGGATATCGACCTCACCATTCACGGCACCTGTCCTGCTCGTTCGCAAGTCGGACGGCTCCTGGCGCTTCTGCATCGACTACCGCGCCCTTAACGCTCTCACACTTAAGGATAAATTTCCTATCCCGGTGGTCGATGAGCTTCTGGATGAGCTACATGGGGCGCGCTTCTTCACCAATCTAGACCTCCGGTCGGGGTATCATCAGGTGCGCATGCATCCCGACGACATCGCCAAGACGGCGTTCCGGACTCATCACGGCCACTTCGAGTTTTTGGTGATGCCCTTTGGCCTCTCCAACGCCCCGGCGACATTCCAGGCCTTGATGAATGATGTCCTCCGACCCTACTTACGGTGGTTTGTGCTCGTTTTCTTTGATGACATTCTTATCTACAGCGCCTCTTGGGCGGAACACCTCCAGCATGTGGCCATCGTCTTCAACGAGCTTCGGGCGCATCATCTTCATCTTAAGCGCTCGAAGTGCTCGTTCGGGACACCTTCAGTCGCTTACCTCGGCCACGTCATCTCGGCCGAGGGTGTGGCCATGGATGCCGACAAGGTGGTGGCCGTTGCCGCCTGGCCAATCCCGCAGTCTCCGCGGGCTCTCCGCGGATTTCTTGGCCTTGCGGGATACTACCGGAAGTTCATCCGGGAATTTGGCCTCGTCGCAGCCCCGCTCACGCGCCTCCTCCGGCGCGACGCCTTCTCTTGGGATGAGGAGGCCACTTCAGCATTCGAGGCTCTCAAGGGGGCCCTTACGACGGGACCCGTATTACAGATGCCGGATTTCGACCTTCCCTTCACCGTCGACTGCGACGCCTCCGGTGCGGGGTTTGGTGCGGTCCTGCATCAGTGCGATGGACCCCTCGCTTTCTTCAGCTGCCCCTTGCGGCGTATGAGCGTGAGCTGATTGGGTTGGTGCAGGCAGTACGCCACTAGCGGCCCTATCTTTGGGGTCGTTCTTTCCGGATCCGCACGGATCACTACAGCCTCAAGTTCATGCTGGATCAGACGCTCTCGACGGTTCCTCGGCACCAGTGGATCAGTAAGCTCTTTGGCTTTGATTTCACTGTCGAGTATCGGCCAGGATGCCTTAACACCGTCGCCGACGCCCTGTCCCGGCGTGACGCCGATGTGGACGATGAAGAAGCGCAGGGGGCGGCCTTCTGCATCATCACCGGGCCCTTGTTCTCCCTCTACGCCGACATCCGCCGCGCGACCGAGACCGCGGCCGACGCCCTCCTCTTGTAGCAGCAGCTGGCAGCGGGTGAGCTGGACGAGCCGTGGCGCCTCGCCGATGGCCTGCTTCTCCACGGGCGCCGCGTCTTCGTCCCAGTGCATGACGATCTTCGTCAGAAGGTGCTGCGTCTCGCCCACTCGGCGGGTCATGAGGGCGTGCAGAAGACGCTCCATCGACTCCAAGTTGACTTCTACATTCCGGGTGATCGTCCCCTGGTCCGTGATTGGGTACGGTCTTGTGTGACGTGCCAGCGCAACAAAACGGAGACACTGTGTCCAGCTGGCTTGCTTCAGCCCTTGGAGGTTCCATATCAGGTTTGGGCGGACATCTCCATGGATTTCATCGAGGGCCTTCCCAAGGTGGGCGGCAAATCCGTCATTCTCACAGTGGTCGACCGCTTCTCCAAGTATGCTCACTTCATCACCCTGGGCCACCCATATTCAGCGGCATATGTGGCCTGGGCCTTCTTCGATGGCATTGTCCGTCTCCACGGGTTTCCTTCTTCGATCGTCAGTGATCGGGATCCTGTCTTCACAGGCCATGTGTGGCGCGACCTTTTCTGGCTGGCAGGCGTGAAGCTCCGCCTGAGCACTACCTTCCACCCTCCGACGGACGGCCAGTCGGAGATCGTTAACAAGGTGATTGCCATGTATTTGCGTTGTGTTACAGGTGATCGCCCTCGTGCATGGGTGGACTGGCTCTCGTGGGCGGAGTACTGCTACAACACTTCTTTTCACTCCGCCCTTCGTGCTACGCCCTTTGAGGTGGTTTATGGTCGGCCGCCCCCGCCGATCCTGCCGGTGGATGCGGCCTCGGCACGGACCGAGGCGGCGGGAGCTATTCTGAGGAGCCGTGATGAGATGCTTGCGGAGGTCCAGCAACGACTTCTTCACGCCCAGCAGTTGGCCAAACGATACTATGATGGCCACCATCGCGAGGCGGAGTTCGCGGTGGGAGATTGGGTCTGGCTGCGTCTACTTCACCGCTCTACGCAGTCATTGGACCCCAGCGCACGGAAGAAGCTCGGTCCTCGGTATGCCGGTCCCTTTGCTATTCTGGAGTGCATTGGGAAAGTGGCGTATCGTCTTCAGCTTCCGGCCGGCGCACGCATTCATGATGTCTTCCACGTCGGGCTGCTCAAGCCATTCCGCGGTGATCCACCCGCGGCACCGCCGCCCTTACCGCCGGCCTCGGACGGACGTCTCCTTCCTGCACCGGAGAAGGCGCTCAAGGCCCAGCTGCGCCGAGGCGCCTGGTACGTGTTGATTCGGTGGGCTGGACTACCGGAGGAGGACGCTACTTGGGAGCAGCGCGAGGAGTTCCTCCAGCACTACCCCGACTTTCAGCTCGAGGACGAGCTGTTTGCGCAGGCGGGGAGAGATGTTATGACCGGCCAGGTCTATGGTCGCTGTGGGCCCACTGGGCAGGCTTAAGGCCCAAGATTATCTTAGGTTTATTTTCAGATTATGGTTATATATACTAGCTGTAAAACTATTTTGAGAATCAAGCAATAAGACTATTCTATTGCCCGGCTCCCAGAGGAGCCGGAATCCTAAACCCTAGCCGCCTCCTGCTTGCGCCGCCGCCTCCGATCTGCAAGGACGGCGCCTCGCCGCCGGCCGCCGCGCTACAGCCCTCGCCCACCTCCCTCCTTCCCCTACAACCTACGCCCTCGGAGGGGCAAAACCCTAGCTCCTAGCAGCATGTTAGTCCTCGGCACTGAATAAATACAGTGCAGCTACCAGCTACTGGCATCATATATTAGACACTATATATTAGATATTGCAGCTACCAGCTAGTAGCAACAAAATGCATGTTAGTCCTCGGCAATGAAGAAAGCAGTGGCCTTACCTCCCGTCTGTGGGACTCTGGCTGCTACCGGGGAGGGGCGGACTGGTTGAGGTTGTCGTGGTCAAGCTCCTTGGATACGAGGGCGATCAGGGTTGCGTTGTCGGGAATGGGATCCGGAGCGACCCTGAAAGTGAAAAGGCAGCAGTGACAAACAAAACTCATGGAGGTAGTAATTTCTTCAAACACATCTAGCACACAAAGAACATACGTGCATGCCAATATGCAATATAGGCCAGACCAGTCTGATAACGTAAGCCCAGCTATCCGGATTTGCCAAACAGAACAATGGCCCACAACGTGAAAACGCGATCCATTCAAAGGCCCCAATTTTTACCAACTAACCTAGGTCTATCACCTATATAAAAAAAATATGTGTTTCCGAGGTTTTCACCTCGTTCCCCTAAAATCGCCAACAACCTACAGCCACAATACACCGCGTCGGGAAACTGAGCGGTGCGGACAAGATAGATCCATCGATCGATGATGGCACCGGAGTCGGCTGTGCTACCCGACGGTGCCCTCGCGGAGGTCCTCCGGCTTGTCTGCAGGGGCTGGCGCGATACTATCGTCGACGCCCGCCTGCGCGGCCACCTGCTCTCGTCCTCGGTGTGCGGGATCTTCATCAACTTCACCCAGCTTAGATTCTCGGAGTTCTTCTCCTGTCCATCGACGGGCCTGGCGATTTGTGGAGGGCTTGACTTCTTGCCCTGCATGGGCGTCAGGGTCATGGACCACTTCAACCGGCTCTTGCTTTGCCGAGGTCTGAGGCACGAGTGCGACAAGGCACTGCCGCGCGATTATGTCATGAACCTAGACACGCGTCGGTGGGCGCGTGTGCCCCACCCAACACCCGTGGCCGCACATGCCAGGTTCCGACCAGAGCGCCTACCTCGCGTTCGAGCCAGTCGTGTCGCCGCACTACGAGGTCTTTCTGATCCCACGTGTGCTCTCTAGGGCTGGACCAAAAGCTCGTAGCTCGCGAGCTTAATGAGCGCTCGATAGTTCGGCTCGTTAAGCTTGAAGCTCGCTTCATACTGAACAGAGCCAATCACTGATTTCAGCTCGCTAAGCTTAATGAGCTTAATGAGCGAGCTAACGAGTTTCACGAGTAGCTCGATAAGCTCATTAGTTAGAACACAATACATGTTTTTATCTTATGTGGCAAACTTTTTGTAGCCTTTAGCCCATCTATTCAATCTAATCAATATAAAAGGCAACAAACTATTGCATTCCATTTTGTAGTCATCATATTTTATCTTAAAAACCGCACCTACACACTCATCCTGTAGACCATAACACATTATAATCTGTTAACGAGCGCCCACGAGCATAACGAGCTTCAAACGAACCGAGCTGAGCAGAGTTTTCTGCTCATTAATCTTAACGAGCTTAACGAGCCGAGCTTTACCGGGCCGATCTTTAACGAGTATGAGCTTAACGAGTACGAGCTTAACGAGCCGAGCAGCTTGTTAATCCACCCCTGGTGTTGTCTGCCAGCGTGTTCGACTACGACACTTTGCTTGGATCGGAGTGCCCCCTGCATCAGACACCATTGATGAGTTCTCGTCGGTGACTCAGCGGTGGGACAAGATGGCCTTCGTTCGGAAAGGGGAGGCTGCAGGGATCGTTGGCTACATAGATTCGAATTGGTGGTATAAAAATGTTTGTTTATTTAAAAAATGTTTGAAATTTAGAAAATAAATGTTCGTGAAATCAAAAAATGTTCATGATTTTTTAAAACTTCATGTATTAAAAAAAGTTCATAAAATTGAACGAATTTCGCCAATTCAAAAAATGTTCATGAATGGAAAAATATCCTAAAAACTAAAAAATTGTCTGTGAATTGCAAAATACTTTATTCATTAATAAAATGTTTGCTGATTCGAAAAATGATCATGCATTTAAAAAAAATTAAATGAAAACAATATTCATGAATTTCAAAAATTGCTCCATCAATTTCCAAAAAAATGTTCGTCCATTCTCGAAATGTTCAACTATTCAAAAAAATGTTAAAAAATGTTCACAAATTTAGAAAAATGTTTGCAGTGAGTATATAATGTTCTTGATTTTAGAAAATGTTCAAAAGTTTGTAAAAATGTTAATGTATTTGAAAAATGTTCACGAGTTTAAAATGTTCATGATTTCACGAAAGTGAGAGTGATAGTGGATCTCGGTTATGCAGCCAAATGAGATCTGGCCATTGGATATAATGATTAGTTTTTTCGCCTGATGCAGTGCACGGGCCCTTTTGCTAGTGCCTTCTATTTTTCTAACCCAGTGGCAGTGTAGCTTGATAGCTTCTAGAGTATGCCTGGAGTTATATGGATATATACTACACTTGATGTTGTTGAACAGAGTTAGTCTGACCTGCTGAACTGATGTGGTTTAAAAGCAGCCTACTGAGAAGAGCCTTTGTTGAGCTGACGGCACAACAATCTCCAGCGCCGCGGTTGCATCCACAGGCTGTTGTTCTATGATATTGTGCTGGATAATTTGTCCAGTTGTATGGCTATGGTTGTACCTATTTTTGGCAAACTGTTCTATGGATGTACTTTGGTAAGAATGGAACGAACACACCTTTAATCATGTCAGTTGAAGAGGGGTGCGTATGGACTCATCCAAGACTGCATCAATTGTTGATTCATGGTGCTGAGTAGGAGGATGTTATCACTGAAGCTTCAGGCGACCGTTGGCCTCTTCCTTGATGATAACTAGTTTTCTAGTAATTTGTTCATGATCACTTGATCGTTTCTCTCTCCCCAAATTTATGTTGTACCTGTACAATGTTGTTCTTCAGCAATGAAAATGCGGTATTGCCTGTTTCGTCAAAAGAAGTATCCAGTTGTTTGTACGGCTGAGTAGCATTAGATCATGTCTCCAATTACATGTGAACACTGACGGGTTCATGCTGTACCAGCCATGTAAGTGTTGTCCATTAAAAAAAATCAAGTAATGAATCTAATGTGGCAACTAAAAGTTGTACCAGCCAGTGAAAACATTAACTCAACAGGAAATAGGAAAATTATATTGAGAGCATACCCACTAGGATACAATGGCAAACAAACATAGTCCAATGATCCAGTATCTCATCTCATTACTTAGGGCGTGTTTGGTAGCCCTCTGGCTTCTCAACTCCTCGACTCCAGCCTTGGAGTCGCGCCGAATGGTTCCACTCCTGGTTATTTGACCGAGAAGCTGGCTCGACGCTACGTGCAAAATCTAGGGGGTCGCAGAGATGGAAATACCTGGCTCCGTGAAAACTGGGAAGCTGGATTCAGCAGCAATTACGGGCGTATGCCACCGCCAAGTGATCTATGGACTGCACCAACTGTTTCCTGGAGGCCACTCCACCACACCCACGGCTCCTTTTCCCCTTCCCCAACCCTAGCCAACGCTCTGCACCGACAGCGCCATCGCCCGTGCTCTCCACCGCCGCTCCGCACCTTCAGCGCCGGCAGCCGCACTCTCCACCGCCGGTCGTCCGACGCCGTCGCAGACCATCTCCTTCGTCCCCGACCACCCATCCCCGCCCTGCTCGTTCTCTTCCACCGCTCTGCACTGACAGCGCCGACGGCCGCGCTCTCCACCTCCGGTCTGCACGTTCAGCGCCGGCAGTCGCGCTCTCTACCGCCGGTCGTTCGCCATCGTCGCGGACCGTCTCATCCGTCCCCGACCACCCGTCCCCGAGAAGGCACTTTCTAGCCTTTTTACCTCGTCAATCGCTCGCAACGAGAAGCTGCAGCACCGAACGGATCGCTCAGTCCTGGAGTTTAGGTGGGAAGCTGGCTGCTGGATCTGGGCGGCGGAGTTGAGGATTTTGCAGCTGTGGTGAACTACCGAACACGCCCTCAGTACATTAGGGCATCTCCAGCCGCGCCCCCAAGAAGGCCACCCCAGGCGATTTTTTCGTGCCGGCGCCGAAAAAACGGCCCAGTCGCGCCCCCAGGACGCCGAAAATCGTCGGCTTGGGCCGAAAACAGCGCCGGCGGACCCAGCCCGAACCAGGCGCGCTGGGGGGCGCCCGGGGGCGCCGGGGCGAGTTGTTTTGGCGCGAAGAAGTCGCGGGCCAGCCGCGTCAGCGACCCGGCGCCTCGTCTTCCCCCAACGGCCTCGGTTTCCGCGGGGAATCAATGGCAAGGCTGCCGCCGGTCAGCCTTGCCATTGATTCCTTCACGGGCGGCGCGTCACGGGGCGGCGCCGACGCCTCCCCTCCCTCGCACGCGTACACACTTCACTTCACTTCACTTCCTGTGCCCACACCAGCCCCGCCCCGCTCCTCGCCGCCGTCCAGACCCTCCCTCTCCCTACCTCTCCTGCGCGCCGTCGCCGTTGCCATGGCAGAACGCTTCCCCGGGGACGAGGCGGCGGCCAACGGCTTCGGCCGCCGTTCGCTCCGCCTTCTGGAGTCCTGGCTCCTGTTCCAGGCGAACATCCCGGCGCCGCCGGACATGCGCGCCGGGCCATCGGGATGGAGGCTCAGCGCCGGGGGAGTGCCCATTCCCCCGTTGCCCGATGCCGCGGCGAAGCCGGAGTACTTCGCCGACGAGGTTGAGATCGTCCGCGTGTCCCTCCCCGACGCCCAACGCTCCCTCCCCCAGTACGCCGCCGACAACCACGCCGCCTGGCCGGCGTATTTCGAGCGCCGCCAGCAGCAGCGTCTGGCGTCCACCAACGGCGCGCCGGTGGTCGGTGGGCGGCAGAACAGCGAGGGGCGCCACCTCTGGTGGGGCGTCCCCGGCCGCACACTCGAGGGCGTGCTCACACACCTCGAGGGCGGCAACGACCCGCCGTTGGCATACCCCCCGGCGATGCACCGGCGCGTCGGGACATGGGCGCCACGGCGGTTCGGATCTTCCTCCTCCTCTTCCTCCTCCCGATCCTCCTCGCACTCCTCCGGCGCTCCGGCCCTGCTCGCCGTCAAGGCCGAACCTGCGGCGGAGTCGCCGCTCGGTCGGCGCACTTGCAGTGCCGGCATCGTTATCCACGAGGGCGGCCGGCGCGCTTCGTCCTCGGTTCCTCCGCGCTTCGTCAAGCCGAAGACGGAGCCGGGACTGGCGACGGTGAAGACCGAGCCGGGACTGGCGCCGGTGAAGACGGAGCCGGGTCTGGCGCTGGCGAAGGCGGATCTCGTCGACGACGACGCGGCCCTGGAATGGGCGCGCCAGGACTCCATTGCGATGGACAAGGCGCGCCGGGAGAAGGCGAAGGAGCGCCAGCACGCCGAACTGCGCCGCTACGAGGAGCGCCGACGTGGCCGCGACGAAGACGGAGTCGTCGTCCTGTGCGACAGCTACGACGACGACGCGCCGCCGCCAGTCCACCATGGCGACGTCGGGTCCAGCCGGGGCGTGCGAGTCAAGGAGGAGAAGGTCGACGACGACGATGGCAGCGACGGCGGCGACGACTTCAGCGCCTTTCTTTTTTAGATTAGCTTAATAATGTAATGAAAATGGGCAAATTTGGCCGAAATTTGCCATGTTCGGACGAAATTTAACTGCTCTTTGTATAACTTCGCCAAACGCCCCCCCCCCCCTTTTTTTTAAACTCGCCTGTAGGCGGCCCTGGGGGTCGACGGCTGGGCGAGGACTCGCCCCCAGGGCCTTTTTTTTCGCCGGCTCACCCTCAGGCGGCGCTTTTAGACGCCTCCTGGGGGGCCAACGGCTGGAGATGCCCTTACATGTTACTTAGTACAGTAGATGTTAGCTAACATTAAGAATGTTTCCAAAGGAACAACCATCCATAGTAGCTTCGCTACATGATTTTACACAAAGACTGTCATGTGACACAACTTCCTTGCATGTGTTGCAAGTGTGTGGCATTATCTTGATCTCCTCTGCCCCTGACTTACTTTCATTGTCTCTACGGCCCTTAATAATGGAACATGTACCCCTCACATTGACATTAGTCGGTGTTAAGATATCAATTTGGGCGGCGATGGTGCTACTAACGAATGATTCTTGCTCTTCTTGTGTAGGCTCAGGTACATCAAGGGCGGATTGCAAGATAGCTTACTCGAGATTGCACAAACCGGTACTGAGTAAGTCAAGTCCTCTGCTCGACTTTTTAGCACACCTGATGATATGTTCTAATTTGTCCTGTGTCGTCGACATCTTTCTTCTTGTATCCATGTCAACACAGTCAATGGGATTATCTTCAAGTGGATTTCCTTCATCGTCATAGGTAACAACCCCCCTGCACGAACATGAAGTAGCCTATATGTTTGGGCTGGGCCGATGCAAGCTTTGTGGCAATCAAATAGTACTGACTTCACCTTGTCACTTACTTTCCTATTTGATCTTATCAAGTATTGCTTTTTAGGAGACACTAGTTGACGTGATTTCATCACTCTTCCTTGGCGTTCTGTCCATAAAAATATGTATCGTTCGGCCGTGTACTTTGGTCGGTGCTTTATCTATAAAGCGGGGCGCGAGCCTGTTTCGAGGCGTTCTGTCCATAAAACTCCAAATGCATTCAAAAGCAACATCCTAGGGAAATAGACAAAAGGAAGTGCGCTAGCACGATAAAATGAAACAAAGCCTACCATGTAGCACAAAATAAACTGAAAAAACATCACCTACTTTGAACTCCTGAACTGGTGACAACCAACAAACAAAGATAATACACGCAATTGCATGTATGGGGTTTAACTGATGTTGGTTGAGGATTGATGACATATAATACCAGGCATGATGTAAGAGTACTATATGCATGTGCAGGAACTGCACATGCATCCATAGTAATATGGAACGTATAGGTTCATCATTTTCAAAGGGTATTACTCATGACCCCACCTTGTCTAGTCATGCCTATTTAGATCCCTAACATCTTCTCGACCGGTGTGTTCTACCTAGCCTTCTTCTTCTTCTTCTGGTTCTTCACATGGTAGTTTTTTTTTTTTAGAAAAGGAGGATGACCCCCGGCCTCTGCATCTGGGCGATGCATACGGCCATTTTATTAATTATTCTCACAAGACCTTACAAAGTAATACAACAGTAAGACTAAAGCCGCCGTCTAAGCAACAAACTGTCGCTACACCTATCCAGTTGATGAAGGGGCGCAGATAGCCTGGGCCTAATACCAAACAGACATCACAGCCAAACCTAACATCTAAGACCTGAGGACCCATCCAGGATGCCTGCCGGGCATGGGTCTCGCCGGTCCGGCGTGCTCTCAGAGGCCGCCGCCGCCAACTGCCACCGCTCCATCTTCAGAACTGTACTGATGCATCAACCTTGCTCGGTCTAGCTATCATCGACGCCACCACGGCGCCCAACGGTACCTCCTCCCTGCGCGCAAACAGTTGAGCACATCACGGTCGCCGCTGATACACCTCAGCACCATGCTGCCAAGTACCACCAGCCGACACAGCTTGAAGTCTTTGGAAGATCTGTCGTGCGTAGCACCTACCGACCAGGCATGACTCAGCGTAGCACCTGTCGGTCAGGCATGACTTGACAGCTCCACCGAAGCTCCGTGCAAGACGAAGCCGCTCCACCTCCCGCCTCTGTCTTCCAGCGCTGCTCCACAAATGATGCTCCCAAGAGAGAGACGGCACCGTAGTACCGCCATCGTCCGATCTGGAAGGCCAGATCCTATGGTTTTCCCAGAAGCAGCACGAGTGGGTTGACAACAGTTATACGACGATGCCTTCATCAAGGTAACGACGCAAAACGCCGCCATCGCCCGCCAATGGCTCGGTTTTCACCGGCAACTATGTCTCCCCGACTCGTAGCCGGGACTAGCTGACGTATCTCGAGATCCGATCACCCAGCCGCATGCCGATCACCTCTGACGGAAGAGATGACCACCACCGTCAACTGCACCGGTCAGAACAGATCTGACGAAGGTGCCGCCTACGCGACCACCAGGCCCTCCACGCCGCCGCCGCCGATCCAAAGGCAGATGGCGCGCCGCCGCCGTCGCCGACCGCAGTGCCGCCGCCGCCCGAACAGGGCTGGTCACCGCGCCCGCAACCCGCGCCGCCTCCGACGCCGCCGCGCCGCAGCCATCGCCGTTGCCGATCGGATCTGAGGCGCCTCCACATGATTCGGGGATCCGCACAACCCCAGATCCACGGGAGAGAGGTGATGTCCTCCGCCACCGCCGTCGGCCCCCGGGCTTAGACCGGCGGTGTCCCCCGGCGGCAGCGGAGGGTGGGGAGGAAGGAGTATACGCCCTTGGCGGCTGGGTAGGGAGCCGCCCGAGCCGCCCTAGCGGGGACGACGCGGGGGCTGTTTTCTGGAAGACCCTAATACCAAAATCTTCACATGGTAGTTATCACCCAGACATCCTCCTATTATAAATGCCTTTCTCCCTCAATGGTAAATTTCTTCCCACTCACTTTCAATTCCATCTCTTGGGTATGCACAGCTTTCCTCATCTAATTCCCCTCTTGATCGTGACACAATTAAGAGGGAGAAGGAAAAAACACAAGGACGCTGAGATAACCAATACTTAAACCTTACCGCAAGGCATTACACACCCTCTTCAGCAGTACGGCCGAGGACTGCACTTTGAGTAGTGAAGCTAGAAGAAGAGAGTGAATCGAGAAGGGGAATGCCATTTCGAGCCAATGGGCATGGGACGCATTGGGAAAGGAAGAGTCACAAATTGTCTTGCAGTCAGTATAGTTGTCCACCTTTTCAGTTTTTTGGAACATGCAACCTATATACTTATTGTAGTTTTACTTATCGAGAATGCTAAATTCCTGCCGACTGGCAGTTTGCAACAGATCCGAACGGTTCGTTCCCGCGAGGGAGTTTCCTTTTTTTTCTGCCATCGATCCCTCGCACAAGTTTCTGTTTTTCAACCTTGTTCAATTTTTCGCAAAAAAGCTGGCGAGTTTGGAGTCGAACCTCGTACCCCTATAGGTTAGTTATGAACTCAATAACCACTTGGGCTGGCTCGGCTTTGACGAAAAATCTAGTTTTCTTTTCTTTTGTACCTTCACATATCCAGCCAAAAAATAACAAAGAAAGGAACGGTTGTGTAAATAGCATGGTGCATAGGATTCGTACCCCCTTTCTCTCAGTTTACAGGGCATGTGCGTACCCCTAGGTCATCAATTTGACCATCCCAATACAAGTCATATATTACAAAAAATATATCAATATAAACTTCAAATGTTCTATTTTCAAACAGTATAATTTTTGTGTTATATATTTTATATTAGGGTGATAAAATTGGCAAGCTAGAATACGCGTAGGACTTGTAAACTGAAACGGAGGGAGTACATGGGGTCCCTACCTAACTAAGTTGATGTCCATTAACCATCAGAAGCTAATTAGATTTTTTTTGTGTGAACTAAGCCTATTTTTGTCTTCCGATTGAAAAATTATGGATCCGGCAGAAAAGTTATTACAAACAAAACCCTGGTAACTTCTATGTAAATAGCATATACACCATGCACCTGATATTTTACACAAAAACACCGCGGTAACTTTGATCGAGCAAAAAAGTTGTTACAAAGATACAAAAAAATACCCCTCAATAACTTCTGTGTAAATAACATGATAACATAAGCACTATTGCCTGATAACTTATGTACAACACCATGATAACATTGACCTCGGGAAAAATTGTTGAAAACATCCTATAATAACTACTATGTAAATATCATGGTAATTTATGCAAAAAAAACTTGTTGAAAATATACCCCATAAACTCTATGTAATTAACATGATAATTGATCCGTCGCAAACCTAATAATTTACATACAAAGACAACAGTAATTTTCACCTGATAACATAACCCTGATAATTTTTGTATAAACAACGCAGTAATTTACCTGAGAGAAAAAGTTGTAACAACATACCCCAATAACTAACTAATGTGTAATCCACATAGTAATTTACCAGCCGCAGACCTGATAACATAGGTACAAACACTGCGATACTTTGATCTGAAAAAAAACTTGTTGAAAATATACCTCATATAACTTACTAGTAAATGGCACGTGCCATGCACGTGTATAAACTGAAAAATATTTCCAAATGTCCTAATTTGGGTGGGAAGATGGCAATGTTTTTACTACATATTAGATTATGAATACTCATACACTACTATTTTCAAGTAGTAACACGCATATACACGTGCACGTCTACACACTTGAGTGAGACATAAGTGTTTTCTCTTGACACATGTCTAGACATTGAACAAGAGAAAGTTAGAAATACACATGCACATGTGTAACTTCAAGCGCCATAATTTAGACAACAACGAAATATACCAACACTTTTATACATGTATCCATGAAATATTAGATTTACAGGATTCAGTGTTAAAAAAAACTTGTACAGGATTCTTAATACCTAGAGAAAAAATATGCAATAATTTAGACTACAACGAAATATACCAACACTTTTATACATGTTTCCATGAAATATTAGATTTATAGGATTCAGTGTTAAAAAAAACTTGTACAGGATTCTTAATACCTAGAGAAAAAATATACTCCCATCATCCTCAAATGTTTGTCTTATTAATATTTAGTACAATATATCCTAGATTGAGCAATTGAAATAATACAAAGTTGCAAGTATTCATTTTTTTTACGGGTAACAAGTTATTCATAATTACATTTTTTTAGGATATAATTATAATTGAAATAGTTATTCAAACACCGCTTAGGTCTGTTTAGTTGATAAAAAAATTAGATAAAAAATATTGGAAATACAAAGTTGGAAACCAGGGTAGTGTAGTTATTGAAACGAATTTGTAAGAGAAAGTTAAATTGATTTAGTTGCTACATATATTGCACTTTTATTTTATTTGGCATTCTCCTACTTGTTAAATTGCTTGCGCGCTTATAACCGAGGCTGCACCGTATTTTCTATCTCTCTCTTGATTGGTATAGCTTGCTATAGCTGCTAGGACAACTCTAGTGACCTACCAAGAAAAAAGTACAACTCAGTAATGCATGTGAGCTTACCAGAAGTTTCTAGATAGCAACTGAAGAAGCGGAAGCGCAGCTTTGCTAGCTGCTAGCTAGTAGTACTACTCTAGTGCTTCGTGTATTTTATCATTCGAGCTTGCCAGAAATTTCCACATACCCACCAGAGAATCGCGCGTGACCCACAAACTCCATCTGACAGTGGCAGTCTGCCTGGCAGCACAGTGACAGACACCCACAGCGAATCCCTTCAATAGTGGTCGTCGGATTGGCATATCCAACGGTGTATACCAGGCCACATAGCCCTCTAACACAAGCAAATAAATATGAGCCGTCCGATTAGAAAGATCCAACGGTTCATATTAGTTGATATTGGTACACTATATAGGAGTATAGATATGATAGCACGGGAATTGATGCACGACAGATCTGTTAATTTACGTACAAACACCATGATAAATTTAACTCGAGGGAAAAGGTGTTGAAAGAACACCCCTGATAATTTGTGTGTAAATAACATGGTAATATATGCATAATAGACCTGATAACTTAGGTACAAACAATGTGGTAAATTTGACCTGGGAAAAAAGTTGTTGAAAATCATCCGGGTAACTTCTGTGCAATAGCATAGTAATATACGCACCACCAAGCTGATAACTCACGTACAAACACCGATAACTTTGTCCCGCATTTCTTTTAATTGAAAATATTGCACGATAACTTACGTGTAATTAGCATGATAATATACATATATCAAAGCTGATAATTTACTTAGCGCAGACCTGATAACTATTTGCATGGAAAAAGTTCATCAAAATATATCAATATATGATCTAGTTTGGTAGATCTTGTCGCGATGATTTTTTATGTGAATAATTTTTCGATCGGACCCATGATTTGAGATATAAAATATTTTAAAGTTTTGAAATAGTGAGAATCTAGGATGAACTCAATTGTTTTCACTAATGCATGCACGTGTGAAGAAAATGTTGGAGTAACCTTTTTTACACTTGGTAATTTCTGTGTAAACAACATGATAACTTATACTTAACTGAGAAGATAGCTTGGGTAGCACACACGTGATAACTTTTACCCCAAAAATAAGTCGACGGAACGTACGCATGCACGTATGCAGTAAGTGTTGAGGTAACCATTTTTTATACCTGGTAATTTCTGTGTAAACAACATGATAATCTATGCTCAACTGACATGATAATTTGGGTAGCACACACGTGATAACTTTGTACCTGAAAAAAAATCGTCGGAACATACCAACATGAGATCTAGTTTCGAAGGTCTCGTCGCAACGAATCTTTTATGTGAAAACAATTTTTCAATCGAAGCGACGGTTTGAGCTACAAAATATTTTGAATTTAGTTGTACATGAAATCTTTGCTGACATCAGCTTTTTATTTTATAAGCATGCATGTGTAAATAACTGACTGAGAATTTTGTTTTATAAGCATGCATGTGTAAATAACTAACTGAGAATAACATGCATGCAATTCTCTCTCGGCGGGACTCCATGCATGCATGTATACTGGCCTTTGGGTCTGTTGTTAATTATCGGATGATCGGACATTAGTCTTGTCTTAAAAATCAGTGATCTCGGTCGGGGGTGCTGACGAGGGGAAGGCCGGTGACTTTCCTACGAGTGGGGGCAACGACAGCGGCCAGCGAGGGGATCGAGGGCGGTCGGCCAAAGGCGCCCGGCTAGAGCTCGCGGGCAGCGACAGAGTGCGCGGCGAGAGAAGGAGGAGCAGCGGAGGGGCGTCAAGAGGGGGGAGGAGCATTACCTGCGGTGGCGGTGGCGGAGGAGAAACCCTAACCACAGCTGCCGGCATCGGGCGGAGGGGGACGATTGAGAGATAAGCGTGCGGGGGGCCGACCGGGTCTATTTTGTTTTGCTTTAGCAGTAGCGCCGGTACAGACAAACGCGCTACTACTAATACCAATATCAGTAGCGCTTTTTTCTAGAAAAATGCTACTATTAAGTTTAAGCATGTAAAAACATCAAAATTATACATTGGTCATCATTGATCTTTTTGTGTAGAATCTAAATAGTCAACATGAATCCTCGCCTGTAAGGTACAGGCGAGGATTCATATTGCAGCCACAAATACTACACATATAGTTTAATGAAGACCAAGTGCTCGAGATAGTTTGAGAAGTAACATATTTAAGGTAGTAAACACCTTGTTCGCTTAGCAGTATGGAACTAAACTTAATTAGTTGCAGGGGGTGATACTTAGCAGCAGCGAGTTTTTAAGAAAAACGCTGCTACTAAGTACTTTAGCAGTAGCGCGTCCGGAAGAAGGGCGCTACTACTATATCTAGCCTGGAGGCAACGCCATGACAATTATAGTAGTAGCGCATGTTTCACCTACAGCGCTACTACTACTGCAATATTAGTAGCGCGGTTTCCTTCAGCTCTCTACTGCTAATTAGCAGTAGTGTTTGTTTTTAGACCGCGCTGCTGCTAAGATTCTGTTATAAGGTTTTCCCTAGCAGTGTTAGTGCTACTAGCAAAAGGGCCCGTACGTTGCAGTGGGATAATAAAACCATGGTCTTCAAATCGAATTTAGCTTGTAGGTCCTACCTTGTTAATTCAAATGAAATAAAAATGACTGCACCGACGAATGGACATGTTAATACATTTCGACTGATGTCCTATTTAATCGGATCTCCCTCACCCTACGATTTTATCTATCTCATGCTTTAATTAGCCAATTATGTGCACATGAGCGTCTATTTTATCAGTGTCTTTTATTCAACGGATGCAAGTCTTACAAATTCCACTCCCTAAAATCTGGCGTGCACGCATACGTACCCAAAGACCCCTGCAAGCCAACATGTATTTTTTATTTAAGGGAGCGCCTAGAACTCAGCTGAATGAGATATAGTTTGGTCTCATTCAAATGACATCAGGATGACATCATCATGTACTGATACTGGTATTGTACCTCCGTGATCGATAGCTTTCTTTTTTTGAGGCAGCGATCGATAGCTTATGCCGCTTTCTCGATAGGCGGCTTGTTTTCTTTACAGGTGCGCTGTTTGGGTCGATAATATGGGCCATTAGTGGGCTGAACTGTATGTCCAGGCTTGTCCGTGTCTCTTTTTATTTTTATTTTTTATGTGTGTATGTGTATTCAATCCATTTGGAACAAAAAAAATAGGCCTACAACCATCTATGAATTGGATGAGCATATTACTAGTCCATTGCCACGCGATTTTCCTATTTTTCTTGTAGCTATGTACTTAGCCAGTATATTACGCGCGCACTGCAACCAGTTTTTCTTAAAAAAATATATTAAAAAGTTAGAAAAATCATTTTTTTTGCACTGAACGCTTGTTGTAATTCCGGCGTGAGTGTTGTCTCGACATGCAGTGGATACTAACCTGACAATGGAAAAAAAATTGCTTGCAAGTCTACTGGTGTGTGGGGTGTTGTGGATGGGGCGTCATGCTAAATCTATCCTTTCTGTCTGTCAATTACTCGGGCTGCACAACCGTCGCGACAAAAGGGCTGGCCACAAGCTGACCACTTTCACGCTTGGTCAACAATCACATGAAGATTTGCATGTGTGTGTCACTAACAAAAGAGGAAACTTTGAAAATTACAGCTTCCTCGGATCGCAAATTAAAAATAGTTTTGCCTAATATATTGTGTTCATTAAGCCGAGGCATTTCTAGTTGATTTTTCACTCAAGGCATTTTTTTAAAATATATTAAAGAAATTTAAAAGAAATAAATGTAAACAAAAAATGATATAAGAAGAAAAGTTAGTTGCACGGGCAATGTTTGCTGGGCGACTATATCAAAATAAATTATTGTGTATGATTGACGACGATACAACTATATGCGTTCAATGGTGTGAAACTAGGATCAAATATATATTCAAAAACATTGTGTGTTTTCATGCGGGAAATACCAGAGATGGTTTATGCGTTCCGAGAAATAAAACACAAAAAGAGCAAAAATGAAAAGTGCTTGTATGCACCCACCGTCAAGGGAAATGATAGAAACCACACCTATATGATGCTAAGATAAAAACCGTCGATAACCACCGACAACCCTCTCCCAACTCAGTTGCGGGCGCTTCATACCTCTTGCAGTTGCGCCTGAGTATGATGAGTTGCAGTTGTACGATTGAGTATGATGAGTACGGGCGTTTTCTCAAGGGGTCCCCAATTGCATGTGCCCGGGTTTTGTCAACTCTTGTCAACAAACACAGACCCCCCTAGTTGCGAGTTGATGGAAAACTTGCAACTAGGTACCCTAAAAAAAAACACACACACACACACCCCTAGTTACGAGTCGATGGACAACTTGCAACTGGGGTCCTCAACAAACACACACCCCCTCCTAGTTGCGAGTCGATGTTTGACATGCAACTGGGGACCCCTTGAGAAACACACACACACACACACACACCTCTACTGCAAGTTGGTTATCGACATGCAATTGGGGACCCTCAACACACACACACACATCCCCTAGTTGCTAGTTGATGGTCAACATGCAACTGGGCGTCATCAACAAACATACAACGTCCTAGTTGTGAGTCGATGCTTGACATGCAACTGGGGACCCCTTGAGAAACACACACACACACACACACACACACACACACACACACACACACACACACACACACACCCTAGTTGCGAGTTGATGGTCAACTTGTAATTGGGGGTTCTCAACAAACGCACACCTACTAGTTGCGAGTTTGATGGTCAACATGCAACTGGGAACCCTTGACAAAAAGACACACGCACACACACCTCTAGTTGTGAGTCGGTTATCGACATGCAACTAGTGACCCTCTACACACACACACACACACACACACACACACACACATACACACATCCTTAGTTGTGAGTCGATGAGCAGGGTGCAACTGGGCCCACAACAAAACACACACCCTCTACAAACACACACACACACACACACACACACATCCTTAGTTGCGAGTCGATGAGCGGGTTGCAACTGGGGGCCACAACAAAACACACACACACACAATCACAGAGGATCAACTCACAACTAGGGGACACGAATAAGACACACACACACACACACACACACACACACACACACATCACCCCCTAATTGCGAGTCGATGGGCAACTTGCAACTGGGGGTCCTCAACAGACACATAACCCCTAGTTGTGAGTTGATGGCCAACTTGCAACTGGGGGCCATGAATATAACACACACACACACACACACACACACACACACACACACACACACCCCTAGTTGCGAGTCGATGGGCAACACGCAATTGAGGATCCTCAACAAACACACATCCCCTAGTTGCGAGTCGATGCTTGACATGCAACTAGGGACCCCTTGACAAATAGACAAACACACACAACACTCCTAGTTGCAAGTTGGTTATCAACATGCAATTGGGGACCCTCGACACACACACACAACACACATCCCCGTAGTTGCGAGTTGATGGTCAACTTGCAACTGAGGGCCACGAATAAAACACACACACACACACACACACACACACACACACACACACACACACACACACACGTACCTCCTAGTTCCGAGTCGATGGTCAACTTGCAACTGGGGGTTCTCAACAAATACACACACACCCCTAGTTGCGAATCGATGGTTGACATTCAACTGGGGACACTTTGATAAAAATAACACACACACGCACACCCCAGTTGCGAGTCGATTATCGACATGCAACTTGGGACCCTAGTTGCGAGTCGATGCTTGACATGAAACTAGGGACCCCTTGAAAAATAGACAAACACACACAACACTCCTAGTTGCAAGTCGGTTAGCGACATGCAGTTGGGGACCATCGACACACACACACACACACACACACACACACACACACACACACACACCACACACATCCCCGTAGTTACTAGTTGATGGTGAACTACAAACAACCCCCCCCCCCCCTAAAAACCCACCCACGGCCGACAACCCCCTCGACAACCTCCCCCAACCCTGGCTGCCATTGCTTTATCCCCTTGCAGTTGCACTTGAGTAGGACGACTTGTAGTTCTAGTTAAGTTGTGGCGGTTGCAACAACAAACAACCCCGCCCCCCCTAAAAAACGGCCCACCGTCGATAACCTCCGACAACCCTCCACAACCCTAGTTGTGGTCGCTTTATACCCCTTGCAGTTGCGGTTGAGTAGGACTACTTGCAGTTGCAGTCAAGTTACAGTGGTTGCAACTACAAACAACCCCCCCCCCCCCACCCCATCCCTAAATAATAAACACCCTTCTAGAAATAATAATAATAATGAAAGTAAAATTTTAACTATAAAATTAATTGGTTGAACATTAGAAAATTTATGTCACGGCTCTTTTTTATTACACATAATTTGACAACTCGTGCAGTTACACAGAGAGGACAAGCCGTATGAGTAATAGTAAAACTATAAAAACAAATAGAAAATAATTAAAAAGTCGGACCCTTTCGTATCACCACTCCCTCTTTCTCTCGAATAGAAGAAAACATAAGAATATGAAAGAGCGAAAAAAACATTGTATTGAGAAAAAACGGCCTAGACAACAAAAAATCAGCGGCACAATGGGAAAGGGGTTCTGCACCTTTGAAGTGTCAAGTTCTCGTACAAAAAAATATAAAACAAATTTCCTGTAAAAAACAATTACACAAATTATACATGGTCAAACTAAACAAACACATGCAAAAAGACATTGTCAATTAACACATACAAAACATCGCATTGAGAAAAATTATGCATGGTCAAACAAAGCATTACGTTGAGAAAAAACAACATGGACGCAACAAAAAGCCAATTATGCAACATTACTTTACTTATTACAAAAACACTATTGTCTGAAAAGAAAACTTATTGCAAACATTAGTCTATATTTTAAGGGAACAAAACATTGGTCTGCGACGATGGAGGAAATTGCCACAAGTGACAAACCATCCCAACAGTCAATGAAAAGGCTCGTAAAAACACAGCTTGGCCCGGCAAAAAAAGAAAAGAAAACGGCCGAAAAGGGTCCATACGAGCGACAAGTTAACCCACAGCTAGCGACCCTTACAAACCTACGACAAGTTCACCTCGTTTTTTTTTACAAGCGCTAGTTGTCAGCGAAAATAGCTGCGACATAAAAAGAGATAATGGGCCGCTAGCCCAACAACTCACGGTCCGCGCCGTGTCGCTACGAAGCTCACCATATCGACAAAAAACGAATCACAGCGTGATTTGATCTGACGGCAGGCAAAGTGAATGAGACCAAACAATTTCTCAGCTGAATGAGTTTTAGCAAAACCGTTTATTTAAACATCAATCTCTTCTTCCTACATGCACTATACTTCCTAAAAAGACAACTCTATTTCTTTATTCAGATACATCACAAACAACCAATCTCTCTATTTTTTCTCAAGAGGCAACATAACACAGATTTAGCATGTGATTATGACCGAGGGCTAATTAATCCATTTAATTACATGCCTCAGTGTAACCTTCTTTAGTTAGCGCAATCTTTTTAATGCAAACCACATAGTACTGCACAATAGTATACTAAGAGGTTGATTAGCCCTTTCCCCCACTCATTTCCTCGTAATCTTCTGCTACTACCCTTGGACAATGAAGGGATTGTCTTAACTGGGGCACATATTTTTGGCCTTTTTTAAGTAAAACGTATTTTTGGCTGCGAACTTCTTTTTTAACTATATGTAGTTAATTGATGCGCGGCCCATGTGGCCTAGGCGTGCAGCTCAGCTCAAATAGGATATATAAAAAATAAGCTCCTTGACCTTTACAAGAAGACAAGCAGGATGAGTTGGTTGCGTCCCACGGCAAATTGGGTTGCAGGACGACGTACAAAAAAATAGAGCTACCCTAAACGGACCAAAAATCTGATGGTCCCACGATGGACGAAAAAAGTGGAGAAACAATCCTCCCTTTGATATTAGGGAAAGAAATGAAGTCTATGTTTATCTCCAAAGTAGTCGATGCGTAATCCATTTTATTCGACTGATGTGGCATACGTATGCGATTCCGCTCTTGGTCACTAGGCCTTTTTAATGTTTGTAGTATTTAGTTCCTGTTGACAGTTTGTCATTAGTTATGCTCACCACACCAAAACATCGGTTCCAAAGGAACAATAGGGCTTATGCTTTTAAAAGATTTGAAAAGAGCCGGCTGCATTGCACATATGATTTTCCAATGCATATGACGATAAAGGGTTTACCCCTATTTATATTACTAAAGCAACCACCACCAACAACAGGTTGAACAAACATAAAGGTTTAGTTAACTAGAGTGCAAATAAAGAAATAAGTCTCGCTGGGGGCAGTCCGGCTCGGGTGCTGCTGGAGGTGTCGGGGGAGCAAGAAGCAAGATGATGGACCGGAGCTCGGCGATGATCCTGTCAATGCTGTCACGGGCCTTCCGCTTGCTAAGAGGCCTCCGTAGCTGTAAAAAACCACACGTTTTGTAGATCGCATCTCAGTAGCCCGAATGGGAATCACATGTTCAATCACAAAATTAGCCCTGTATTGTTGGAGATACTCAAACAACAACTCTAGCAGAATCATCATAACGGGCCTGATCAACATAATGATCGTCATTGTGGGGATTTTGGCCAAAAAAATCACTCTAGCCCTCATCCGCCAAATTTTTTGGAGCACGCTCCAAACTAAGCCCGCAAGCCTCCATATTTGGTGGTTGTGGGGGATATTTGGAGCACACTCCATTCCAAAAACGGTTTGGTGCAATGGTCATTTCTCCCTTCCACTATTCTTCATCTCAGGGCGTTGTCTCCCCCTGCGTCATAGCGCCTGTGCACCACTGCAGATAGCATGGATGGAACCTCGACCTCCGCGCCTGATTCCATCGTTTTGCATTCGAATCTTGCGGTTTGCATGTCCGGCCACCACTGCCTAGGCAAGCATCTCATACACCATGCCTACATGGAGGGATAACAATCACGATGTGGCGTAGGACTAGTAATACCCATGAGACTAGGTCTGACGGTTACAACCAAATAATATACATGTATATGTACAACACACTACAACTTCAATACAGAAACTACATAAAAGAGGCATCGAGGATGAAGTATGAACCTACAAACGCAAGCGGTCTGACATTTATCTCACATCAGACATATCATGGGAACTGTTTCTGTATTTAAAGCTAGCACCTATCAAATTCGGTGATCGGCTCCAAGCCCGTAACGGACAACCACATTACATCGTGGTTAACTCCCACGGAGAGGACGACGAGATTGGCGGCGGTGCAAGATGAGCCCACATCGCATCTCATCGTGCCGCAAAGTGCGAGAAGCCCGCCTGTCTGTTATCAGATGAGGCCGCAGATGGAGCCCCAGTCTTGTCTTTGCCGGTGAATTAAGAGGAAAGTAGTAGTGTTGGCGGTGTACCCGACACATCCTTTCCCCATGCCTCCCATGCCAAGAAGGCTCAAAATTGTTCTCCCTTCATGTGAACTAAGATAGAACACCATGATGTTGACATGAGGCTCAATCTAGTCACAATTGACACCCTCACAAGAGTAGCTACTTCCATCATTAACGCCTCATCATTGAGGTACTGATCCCTTATCTATCACTTCTTATGGTCATATTCCTTAATGAGAGGCATGCTCACTTTCGGGTGGAGGGTGCCAAACGCCCCCGTGGTTAGCCCTATGACCATGACCTCCCACTTTCCACGTTTGCTTTGCTCGCTTTCTGCCCTCTCCCGCCTAGGCAACTATCACAGTGAGTAGAGATAGCTATCATAGTCCGGGAAGAGGCTTATATCTCTCACATGCACTGCATCAATGCAGACACGACTATGCATATATGCCCAGTTCTTGCACATGCACATAGTACAAGTCATCCAGCCCGGTCTCAGGTATCATCCTGGGCCAACATTAATCAATCCTGCTGCATGAAACAGTCTTTTCTGTTATGTTGTCTTGGGTTGAACGATGTCATGCCCTCCATTACACCTCAAAGGTGTAGGAGCTACAATTCCATTAGAAGAAGAGTGTGTAGCCCAGTTCTGGATGCGGCGTTGAGAATCAAGTTAAAAGTAATTAAGGTATTTAATAGGAAGGAAGAAATTAGCTGCGGCTACCTTGTAGGAATACATGTACCAGAGAATACTTTAATTCTGTAACAAGATCGGAATGCAACGAGATCTGCATCATGAAGTAATTGTCACATCAGAATCCTCAAAACTAATAGTATTGCCTCTGAAGTAGGCTTTCCATCGTTAGTAATCGAGTGGGGATTTTGCCGCTTAAGTACGCAAGGAATCGATCGGTACGTGAGCTTCGCATGTGTGTACCAACTGAAAAATAGCACGCTATTTCGATGTTATAGCGTCGCTGTAGCGTATCTGGAAGGGGCACACTACGTTTAAGCAATGTTGCTCGTTACGGCGCTAATTGCGTTATAGTACGCTATTTCAACGCTAAAAGTTGTAGTGTTATAGAGTTGTAGCGTGGGGCAAAAAACTGAAGCAGAGAAAACAACAGCCGAGCCCCTAGCAGCCCGAAACTGCCCCTCTTTTGGCCACGGGCCCACATCCCACACCCCTCTCATTCGCAGTCTCAGATAGTTAGACATAATGAACAACCTAGCCCAGTTCATTCACCGTTCCCATCTGAGCTATGAGCCCTGGAAGTGGCATCTTCTCGTGAGAGGGAACAACAGTGGCTTCCTCCAGCTCGACTCCAGCCAACACCGGAAGGGACGACGTTACCCACCAGGCAATACATTTTTCTGCTTCTCCCACCTTGCTGAGCTCCCGTTGCCTCACCTTGGTTCTAAGGTCCTTACTTGTTGCGCCTGTTGGTTGTTCTTCCTTTCCCCGTGCTTCCCATGCCTAGAGGATTGAAATTGTTCTCTCTTGCAGAGAAACAATGAGGGGGCACCGACCATGATGTTGACATGAGCGTGAATCAAGCTAGTTGTTATATATCACATTGGACAAACCCCATAAGGGCATCTGTATGAGCTCATAAATAGTGCCCTTGTTCCCCCGTTCACACTCCTAGTCTTCAACCATGCAATAGATGCAAGAAGGGGGACGTAGAGCTTAGTTGCCCAGAATGCCATGCTGAGAAAGATGTGAGGAAATCTATCTACTACATACGTGACAACAAGTGGAGCAATGGTGTGATGTTCGGAAGGTTTGCATTACATGTGGTCGTACTTTTCTGTCAGAGAATTTCCACCAGCCATCCTCACCCAACCTCAATAAAACATGTTCGGTGCAACTATCACATATTCTAGCTCTTCTCTTGCGTTGGTGACACGATTACTAACTCAATGTTACACCAAATGTCATAGTAATTGCCTTTTTTAATGGTTCCTCAGCTGTCAAACTGTTTGGTGTAACCTTTGAACCAACTTTCCACGGTGCTTTGCTGAAGTATATAGTTTCTCACATAAGGTTCCAATTCAAGATTGTGAACCATACATTGGTGCACATTTACCTCGGCATGTTTTTATTTAGATATGAGGTGTACACCCAGAAAGTTTGCAAATTTTTATGTCGATTAAGGGTCGATATTATAACTTACACTTCCATTAAATAATGGCAGAAAATGGTGTATTCATGCAATTATTCTACGCCCTGTTTGGATGTCTGTATTAGAGCGTCGAATCACGAATTGGAATTGGCGTACGCGAATATCGCCGTTTGGATGTCACACGAATTGGGTAACGGAAATACGACGGAAGACAACACGGTATTATCTGCACTTTCGCACCCTCCCCGAGCGATCCGGAGCTGTCTCACTCCGTCGGTTGTGCACTGAATTCGCCCCAACACTCTCCCTATACCCACCCTTGAAAGCATATAGATGAAGCTCCATCACCAGCTCCACTTCCAGCAACCCTCTCCCCGCCAGCGACATACTCTAGGAGAAGTCCTAGTGTTGGGTCCTCAGTGTAGCGTCGAAGGTCCCCGCCACATTCTTATCTTGTTCCTCATGGCCACGTCCTTCTCTTCTTCCCCGAGGCCTCCTACTACTCTTCTTCCTCACGGCTGGGTCTCCCTGTACTGCAGGTAGAGACAGACTGGACGGGGAGAGAGCCAATGCCAACAGCATTCTTCACAGGACTTGTGGGGATCTGGCCCTCAATCGGAACTACCGACGACATGGGATCTCAGCGGGGCGGAGGAGCTCTCTGCATGCACTTGAAGCAGGGAGCTCGCTGTAGAGAGCACATAGCTATGGTTCCTCCGCGTTTGTTTATGTGACCAGGGGAGGTCAACATGGTAGCAAGCAAGAAAGGCATCGCTCGCGGGACAAGAAAGTAAGGAAGGAGATGGGTGGAGGAGGATGGGGATAATGTAGAGGAGGGGAAAGGGACATGCAGGCCTACTCCACGGGGTGCTCGACGGGAGCGGTTGATTCTTTCCAAAAATCCTAGATGGATTAGTACCACGCATGTGATATATATATATATCCTTCGTATGCTTTGTTTTCCATCCGCCTTCTTGTGGTAGCATTGGATACATTTGATGTGACCGAGAGGGGAGAAGGCAAATAAACGCCTCAGGGATCGGAGGTGAGGTTACTGGGAGTTGGAGTTGGCCACTAAGTGTTGGGCATGGGAGGCTCTGGGAAAGGAAGTGTCACTTGTCACATCTTATTTCCTGCAGGTGTCTTTAAGGTATCTACTGCATGTTCGAGATACGGAAGCGTCGCAAGTCAGAGGAGCAGATTCAACAATGATAGAATACGTCATTTTTACTCATCCATCTTCTCTAGCACAAGGTTATGAGGGAGAATTGGCACCATGCAAACTATAAATTCGTGATGCACAAGGTTTATTTACTGCCACATGTTGTTGACAGATAGTACTACGTGCAAACTTCTTAAAAGGATAAAAAAAGTGATAACCTGTAATTTAAGAGCTCCTTTTTTTCAGAAAATATAAACAGCAGAATAATA
Source organism: Triticum timopheevii (assembly GCA_963921465.1). Classification (NCBI taxonomy): domain Eukaryota; kingdom Viridiplantae; phylum Streptophyta; class Magnoliopsida; order Poales; family Poaceae; genus Triticum; species Triticum timopheevii. The sequence goes on along the minus strand of OY997272.1, from coordinate 12,480,115 downwards.
ATTCTGGTAAATGGTTTGTAAAACCGGTTTCACATTTCAGATAATATTCGCGCTTGTGAGTCATGACTATGGCCCTCTAAAAACACGGACAAACAGAAGCACTGGGTAACACATACATTCACGTTTTTCTCAAATTTGAAACAAAGATCTAAACAGAACAGAAAATAGCCCGCACAGCTAGCAAAATAATCTTAGTAATCTCATACAGAAGTGTCACGCAAAAAAAAATCTCATATAGAAGTGATGACGGTTCACGTACACTTAAAAGATCATAATGTAGCATGAGAAAACATAGATGCAAGATTATACTGTGATCTAACTAAATTCAACCAGGTGAAAACAACATTTCCTCGTAATTCCCATGGCAGTTCACTAATGGGCCACTTCGGGCAGACCATGACATCTACGAGGAAGATTCCGTAGGACTTGATGGAAGACTCCTCTCCACCGGCGTATCCGACTAGGACTCTTGTTGTCCTAGGCCTCCGGTAAATTATATAAGCCGAGGCTAGACTAGTCAATAAGCCCTAGGGTTTTGACCACAACTCACAACCTCAAGGTAGATCAATTCTTTACTTCGATACCTTCAAAATATAAGCAGGAGAGGACGTAGGGTTTTACCTTCATAGAGAGGACCTGAACCTGGGTAAGCTTCGTGTGTGTTCTTCTCTTGTTATCCAGCGATCCAATCTAACAGCTCGGGCCTCCCTACCCGAGATTTGCCGGTTTTGACACCGACAAAAGTTGGGATGCATCGCCTCTTCAGCATGAGCGACCTCGGGCTACTCCGATACTATCTCGGGTTGGAGGTGAACCAGGAGGGTGGTCGCATCATGATCACGCAGATGGCGTACACCTCCCAGATGCTTGAGCGAGCGGGCATGAAGGACTCCATGTCGTGTATGCTCCATTGGAGGCATGGCTGAAGCTCAGCAAGGAGAGCCCCGAGAAGGCGGTAGATGCTACACTCTCCGTAGCATCAAAAGGAGTCTTAGGTACCTCGTGCACACACGGCCAGACATCTCGTCCGTTGTTAGGTACCTGAGTAGGTTCATGGAAGCCCCGGCGAGAGATCACCTCGCTGCCGTTAAGCACCTACTTCGGTACAGCGCGGGTAAGCTCATGCATGGATGTGTGTATCAACGTGGCGACGACAAGAGCTTGGTCGGCTATAGCGACTCCGACCATGCTGATGACGTGGACTCCAGAAAGAGCACCTCTGGCATAATGTTCTTCCTCGGGAGTAGTCCCATCAGCTGGCAATCGGTGAGCCAGAAGGTTGTCATGCATACTCGTGTGAGGTGGAATACATCGCGGCAGCTACAACGACATGTCAAGGCATTTAGCTTGCTCGCCTTCTCGGCGAGATGCTGAATCAGGACACTGCCCCTGCGGTCATCTTCGTCGACAACAAGTCGGCGACTTCCCTCTTCAAGAATCCATTGGTTCATGACCGTAGCAAACACATCGATCTCCGCTATCACTTCATACGTGACTGCATCGAGAAAGACACAGTGGTCGTATAGTTCATCGGGTCTGGCGAGCAGAAGGCGGACATCGTGACCAAGTCACTTGGTTGTGTCCAGTTCCAGAAATTGCGCTGCAAGATTGGCATCATCAACATCAAGCTCCTTGAACAAGGTTGAGGGGGAGAATGTTGAGTCAAACTTGTCTACTAAGGCTGCATGTCGGCAGTACTCCCTCGGATCCTCTTTAGTGTGCGTATAACTTTTTTCCTTTTTTTCCCAAATGGTCTGGGCGATGCACTTTCTGAGCTATTATTTTCCATCCTACCCCCGATTTACTGATTTGCATGCAACCAGCAGTAACTACTCACCTTGTCCCACGTGCCCATGCCTTGCATGCAGGGATGAGCCGATGTACTCATGTGGTGGAGGGAACGAGGAAAAGGAAGGAAGGACAAATCAACTAACGCTGCGCATTCCTGGAAAGATTAAGCACTTTGGATGGAAGGTGCTCAAGGGGGTCCTACCATGCCTAGGAGTCCTAGCAGGCAGACACATTCCACTAGTGCCTCAGTGCCCACAGTGTAAGGTTGGACTGGAGGACATACATCATTGTCTATTTACATGCTCACGTGCAGCTGATGTTTGGACTGAATTAAAACTGGCGGAAACCATCAAGTTTGCTGTGGCTCAGGACCAGTCGGGCTCAATAAATCTAGAGTTTCTTCTCCAAGATCGCTCCGTGGTCAGTGAGCTACCAGCAGCCGAGTTGATTATGGTGGCCATGTGGTATATTTGGTGGCAGAGACGACAAGGCGTGAAAAGAGAAACTATCCAGTCCCCGGAACGTACAGCAATGTCTATCCTTGTTCTTGCTACTAATTTTATCCGCAGTTGTACGCCGAACCAGCCTACACGGAAGATCAATCATGTCTGGAAGAAACCGAGCAGTGGGGTGGTGAAAATCAATGTCGATGCATCATTTCATGCTGAAAACTTGTCAGGTGCCCGCGGTGCTGTGGCACGCAATGAACACAGAATCTTTATTGCAGCAGCAACCTGGATGTTACCCCACGTATCTACTGCAGAATCAGCGGAAATAAAGGCTATCCGCAATGGAATGATCTTAGCAGCAAATATTGGATGCTGTCATGTGGTTATAGAATCTGATAGCAAGATCTCTTTAGAGGCAATCTCAAACCCGGAAACTTATATGGGTCCAGATGTTTCGGTGATCACGGAAGCGTCCCTCCTGGCGTAGGACTTTTCCAGTGTTTCTTTTGATCATTGCTGCAGGGAAGTTAATTTAGTACTCCCTCCGTCCGGATTTATTGGGTCCGTGAGCAAAAGAATCATGTCCGGTTTTATTAGGCCCGCTCTGAAAATCACAAACCTTTTCCCCTCAAATTAACTGTTGATTCCTGATTCAGAGAGGCTAAACTCCAAAATCTGCGCCACGCATGCATCCCTCCGCGTGCGTGCGCATTCATGCATGAGCGTCATTGGCAGGGACTGCTAGGATGTTGGCTGCATGCATGCGCCAGCAATAACTAATGTGTAAAATGAAGCATCAACTATCTACTCCAGGGGTTAATGCCTAAAATAACGCATCCATTTACTGGTTGTCTTGGTCCTGCCAATCTTGTCTTTGGGCCTAATAAACCCGGACGGAGGAAGTAGCAGATGTTGGGGAACGTAGTAATTTCAAAAATTTCCTACGCACACGCAAGATCATGGTGATGATATAGCAACGAGAGGGGAGAGTGATGTCTACGTACCCTCGTAGACCGAAGCGGAAGCGTTGACGCAACGTAGAGGAAGTAGTCGTACGTCCTCCCGGTCCAACCGATCCAAGCACCGTTACTCCGGCACCTCCGAGTTCTTGACACACGTACAGCTCGATGACGCACCCCGAACTTCGATCCAGCAGATGTACGGGGAGGAGTTCCGTCAGCACGACGGCGTGGTGACGATCTTGATGTTCTACCGTCGCAGGGCTTCGCCTAAGCACCGCTACAATATGACCGAGGTGTAATATCGTGGAGGGGGGCACCGCACACGGCTAAGGAACGATCTCAATGATCAACTTGTGTATCCATGGGGTGCCCCCTACCCCCGTATATAAAGGAGTGGAGGAGGGGAGGGTCGGCCCTCTACTATGGCGTGCCCTAGGGGAGTCCTACTCCCACCGGGAGTAGGATTCCCCCTTTCCTAGTCCAACTAGGAGTCCTTCCATGTATTAGGAGTAGGAGACAAGGAAGGGGAAGAGAGAAGGGAAGGAAGGAGGGGTTGCGGCCCCTCCCCCTAGTCCAATTCGGACTAGGCCATGGGGGGGCGCGCGGCCTGCCCTAGGAAACCTCTCTCTCTTTCCCGCAGGGCCCAATAAGGCCCAATACTTCTCCCCGGTGAATTCTCGTAACTCTCCGGTACTCCGAATAATACCCGAATCACTCGGAACCTTTCCGAACTCCGAATATAGTCGTCCAATATATCGATCTTTACGTCTCGACCATTTCGAGACTCCTCGTCATGTCCCCGATCTCATCCGGGACTCCGAACTCCTTCGGTACATCAAAACTCATAAACTCATAATATAACTGTCATCGAAACCTTAAGCGTGCGGACCCTACGGTTCGAGAACAATGTAGACATGACCGAGACACGTCTCCGGTCAATAACCAATAGCGGGACCTGGATGCCCATATTGGTTCCTACATATTCTACGAAGATCTTTATCGGTCAGACCGCATAACAACATACGTTGTTCCCTTTGTCATCAGTATGTTACTTGCCCGAGATTCGATCGTCGGTATCCAATACCTAGTTCAATCTCGTTACCGGCACATCTCTTTACTCGTTCCGTAATACATCATCTCGCAACTTACTCATTAGTTGCAATGCTTGCAAGGCTTAAGTGATGTGCATTACCGAGAGGGCCCAGAGACACCTCTCCGACATTCGGAGTGACAAATCCTAATCTCGAAATACGCCAACTCAACAAGTACCTTTGGAGACACCTGTAGAGCACCTTTATAATCACCCAGTTACGTTGTGACGTTTGGTAGCACACAAAGTGTTCCTCCGGTAAACGGGAGTTGCATAATCTCATAGTCACAGGAACATGTAAAAGTCATGAAGGAAGCAATAGCAACATAATAAACGATCGGGTGCTAAGCTAACGGAATGGGTCATGTCAATCAGATCATTCAACTAATGATGTGACCTTGTTAATCAAATAACAAATCCTTGTTGATGGTTAGGAAACATAACCATCTTTGATTAACAAGCTAGTCAAGTAGAGGCATAATAGTGACACTCTATTTGTCTATATATTCACACATGTATTATGTTTCCGGTTAATACAATTCTAGCATGAATAATAAACATTTATCATGATATAAGGAAATAAATAATAACTTTATTATTGCCTCTAGGGCATATTTCCTTCAGTCCCCCAATTGCACTAGAGTCAATAATCTAGATCACATCAACATGTGATTAACATCGATAGTTCACATCATCATGTGATTAACACCCATAGTTCACATCGCCATGTGACCAACACCCAAAGGATTTACTAGATTCAGTAATCTAGTTCACATCGCTATGTGATTAACACCCAAAGAGTACTAAGGTGTGATCATGTTTTGCTTGTGAGAGAGTCTTAGTCAACGGGTCTTTCACATTCAGATCCGTTATGTATTTTGCAATTTTTTATGTCTTCAATGCTTTGCACGGAGCTACTCTAGCTAATTGCTCCCACTTTCAATATGTATCTAGATCGAGACTTAGAGTCATCCAGATCGGTGTCAAAAACTTGCATCGACGTAACCCTTTACGACGAACCTTTTTGTCACTTCCATAATCGAGAAACATATCCTTATTCCACTAAGGATAATTTTGACCGCTGTCCAGTGATCTACTCCTAGATCACTATTGTACTCCCTTGCTAAACTCAGTGTAGGGTATACAATAGATCTGGTATACAGCATGGCATACTTTATAGAACCTATGGCCAAGGCATAGGGAATGACTTTCATTCTCTTTCTATCTTCTGATGTGGTCGGGTTTTGAGTCTTACTCAATTTCACACCTTGTAACACAGGCAAGAACTCTTTCTTTGACTGTTCCATTTTGAACTACTTAAAAATCTTTCAAGGTATGTACTCATTGAAAAAACTTATCAAGCGTCTTGATCTATCTCTATAGATCTTGATGCTCAATATGTAAGCACCTTCACCGAGGTCTTTCTTTGAAAAACTCCTTTCAAACACTCCTTTATGCTTTGCAGAATAATTCTACATTATTTCCGATCTACAATATGTCATTCACATATACTTATCAGAAATGCTGTAGTGCTCCCACTCACTTTCTAGTAAATACAGGCTTCACTGCAAGTCTGTACAAACTATATGCTTTGATCAACTTATCAAAGCATATATTTCAACTCCGAGATGCTTGCACCAGTCCATAGATGGATCGCTGGAGCTTGCACACTTTGTTAGCTCTCTTAGGATCGACAAAACCTTCCGGTTGCATCATATACAACTCTTTTTCCAGAAATCCATTCAGGAATGCAGTTTTGACATCCATTTTCCAGGTTTCATAAAATATGGCAATTGCTAACATGATTCGGACAGACTTAAGCATCGCTACAGTTGAGAAAATCTCATTCTAGTCAACACCTTGAACTTGTCAAAAACCTTTTTGTGACAAGTCGAGCTTTGTGGATAGTAACACTACTATCAACGTCCGTCTTCCTCTTGAAGATCCATTTATTTTCTATGGTTTGCCGATCATCGGGCAAATCCATCAAAGTCCATACTTTGTTATCATACATGGATCATATCTCAGATTTCATGGCCTCAAACCATTTTGCGGAATCTGGGCTCATCATCGCTTCCTCATAGTTCGTAGGTTCGTCGTGGTCAAGTAACATGACCTCCAGAATGGGATCACCGTACCACTCTGGTGCGGATCCCACTCTGGTTGACCTACGAGGTTCGGTAGTAACTTGATCTGAAGTTACATGATCATCATCATTAGCTTCCTCACTAATTGGTGTAGTAGTCACAGGAACATATTTCTGTGATGAACTACTTTCCAATAAGGGAGAAGGTACAATTACCTTATCAAGTTCTACTTTCCTCCCACTCACTTCTTTCGAGAGAAACTCCTTCTCTAGAAAGGATCCATTCTTAGCAACGAATGTCTTGCCTTCGGATCTGTGATAGAAGGTGTACCCAACTGTCTCCTTTGGGTATCCTATGAAGACACATTTCTCTGATTTGGGTTCGAGCTTATCAGGATGAAACTTTTTCACATAAGCATCACAGCCCCAAACTTTAAGAAACGACAACTTTGGTTTCTTGCTAAACCACAGTTTATATAGTGTCGTCTCAACGGATTTAGATGATGCCCTATTTAACGTGAATGCAGCTGTCTCTAATGCATGATCCCAAAACGATATTGGTAAATCGGTAAGAAACATCATAGATTGCACTATATCCAATAAAGTACGGTTATGACGTTCGGACACACCATTATGCTGTGGTGTTCCAGGTGGCATGAATTTGTGAAACTATTCCACATTGTTTTAATTGAAGACCAAACTCGTAACTCAAATATTCGTCTCCGCGATCCGATCGCAGAAACTTTATTTTCTTGTTACGATGATTTTTCCACTTCACTCTGAAATTCTTTGAACCTTTCAACTATTTCAGACTTATGTTTCATCAAGTAGATATACCCATATCTGCTCAAATCATCTTGTGAAGGTCAGAAAATAACGATACTTGCCACGAGCCTTAACACTCATCGGATCGCATACATCAGTATGTATTATTTACAATAAGTCAGTTGCTCGCTCCACTGTTCCGGAGAACAGAGTCTTAGTCATCTTGCCCATGAGGCATGGTTCGCAAGCATCAAGTGATTCATAATCAAGTGATTCCAAAATCCCATCAGCATGGAGTTTCTTCATGCGCTTTACACCAATATGACCTAAACGGCAGTGCCACAAATAAGTTGCACTATCATTATTAACTTTTCATCTTTTGGCATCAATATTATGAATATGTGTATCACTACGATCGAGATCCAACAAACTATGTTCATTGGGTGTATGACCATCGAAGGTCTTATTCATGTAAACAGAATAACAATTTATTCTCTAACTTTTAAATGAATAATCGTATTGCAATAAACACGATCAAATCATATTCATGCTCAACGCAAACACCAAATAACATTTATTTAGGTTCAACACTAATCCCGAAAGTATAGGGAGTGTGCGATGATGATCATATCAATCTTGAAACTACTTTCAACACACATCGTCACTTCACCCTTAACTAGTTTCTGTTTATTCTGCAACTCCTGTTTCGAGTTACTACTCTTAGCAACTGAACCAGTACCAAATACCGAGGGGTTGCTATAAACACTAGTAAAGTACACATCAATAACATGTATATCAAATATACCTTTGTTTACTTTGCCATCCTTCTTATCCGCCAAATACTTGGGGTAGTTCTGCTTCCAGTAACCAGTCCCTTTGCAGTAGAAGCACTTAGTTTCAGGCTTAGGTCCAGACTTGGGCTTCTTCACTTGAGCAGCAACTTGCTTGCCGTTCTTCATGAAGTTCCCTTCTATCCCTTTGCCCTTTTCTTGAAACTAGTGGTCTTGTTAACCATCAACACTTGATGTTCTTTCTTGATTTCTACCTTCATCGATTTCATCATCATGAAAAACTCGGGAATCATTTTGATCATCCCTTGCATACTATAGGTCATCACGAAGTTCTACTAACTTGGTGATGGTGACTAGAGAATTCTGTCAATCACTATCTTATCTGGAAGATTAACTCCCACTTGATTCAAGCGATTGTAGTACCCAGACAATCTGAGCGCATGCTCACTAGTTGAGCGATTCTCCTCCATCTTTTAGCTATAGAACTTGTTGGAGACTTCGTATCTCTCAACTCGGGTATTTGCTTGAAATATTAACTTCAATTCCTGGAACATCTCATATGGTCCATGATGTTCAAAACATCTTTGAAGTCCCGATTCTAAGCCATAAGGCATGGTGCACAAAACTATCAAGTAGTCATCATATTGAGCTAGCCAAACGTTCATAACGTCCGCATCTGCTCCTGCAATAGGTCTGTCACCTAGCGGTGCATTAAGGACATAATACTTCTGTGCAGCAATGAGGATAAACCTCAGATCACGGATCCAATCCGCATCATTGTTACTAACATTTTTCAACACAATTTTCTCTAGGAACATATTAAAATAAACATATGAAAGCAACAATGCGAGCTATTGATCTACAACATAATTTGCAAAATACTACCAGGACTAAGTTCATGATAAATTTAAGTTCAATTAATCATATTACTTAAGAACTCCCACTTAGACAGACATCTCTCTAGTCATCTAAGTGATCACGTGATCCAAATCCACTAAACCATAACCGATCGTCACGTGAGATGGAGTAGTTTTCAATGGTGAACATCTTATGTTGATCATATCTACTATATGATTCACGCTCGACCTTTCGGTCTCCGTGCTCCGAGGCCATATCTGCATATGCTAGGCTCGTCAAGTTAAACCTGAGTATTCCGCGTGTGCAAAACTAGCTTGCACCCGTTGTAGATGGACGTAGAGCTTATCACACCCGATCATCACGTGGTGTCTGGGCACGACGAACTTTGGCAACGGTGCATACTCAGGCAGAACACTTCTTGATAATTAGTGAGAGATCATCTTAAAATGCTATCGTCAATCAAAGCAAGTAATAGATAAACATCATATGCAATCAAAATATGTGACATGATATGGCCATGATCATCTTGCGCCTTTGATCTCCATCTCCAAAGTACTGTCATGATCTGTATCGTCACCGGCACGACACCATGATCTTCATCATCTTGATCTATATCAATGTGTCATCACATGGTTGTCTCACCAACTATTGCTCTTGCAACTATTGCTATCGTATAGCGATAAAGTAAAACAATTATTTGGCACTTGCATCTTATGCAACAAAGAGACATCCATAGGGCTTCTGCCAGTTGCCGATAACTTCAACAAAACATGATCATCTCATACAACAACTTATATCTTATCACGTCTTGACCATATCACATCACAACATACCCTGCAAAAACAAGTTAGACGTCCTCTACTTTGTTGTTGCAAATTTTACGTGGCTGCTACGGGCTTAAGCAAGAACCAATCTCACCTACGCATCAAAACCACAACGATAGTTTGTCAAGTTGGTGTTGTTTTAACCTTCGCAAGGACCGGGCGTAGCCACACTCGGTTCAACTAAAGTTGGAGAAACTGACACCCGCTAGTCACCTGTGTGCAAAGCACGGCGGTAAAACCAGTCTCGCGTAAGCGTACGCGTAATGTCGGTCCGGGCCGCTTCATCCAACAATACCGCCGAACCAAAGTATGACATGCTGGTAAGCAGTATGACTTATATCGCCCACAACTCACTTGTGTTCTACTCGTGCATATAACATCAAACCATAAAACCTAGGCTCGAATGCCACTGTTGGGGAACGTAGTAATTTCAAAAATTTCCTACGCACACGCAAGATCATGGTGATGATATAGCAACGAGAGGGGAGAGTGATGTCTACGTACCCTCGTAGACCGAAGCGGAAGCGTTGACGCAACGTAGAGGAAGTAGTCGTACGTCCTCCCGGTCCAACCGATCTAAGCACCGTTACTCCGGCACCTCCGAGTTCTTGACACACGTACAGCTCGATGTCGCACCCCGAACTCCGATCCAGCAGAGGTACGGGGAGGAGTTCCGTCAGCACGACGGCGTGGTGACGGTCTTGATGTTCTACTGTCGCAAGGCTTCGCCTAAGCACTGCTACAATATGACCAAGGTGTAATATCGTGGAGGGGGGCACCGCACACGGCTAAGAAACGATCTCAATGATCAACTTGTGTATCCATGGGGTGCCCCCTACCCCCGTATATAAAGGAGTGGAGGAGGGGAGGGCCGGCCCTCTACTATGGCGCGCCCTAGGGGAGTCCTACTCCCACCGGGAGTAGGATTCCCCCTTTCTTAGTCCAACTAGGAGTCCTTCCATGTATTAGGAGTAGGAGACAAGGAAGGGGAAGAGAGAAGGGAAGGAAGGAGGGGTTGCGGCCCCTCCCCCTAGTCCAATTCGGACTAGGCCATGGGGGGCGCGCGGCCTGCCCTAGGCAACCTCTCTCTCTTTCCCGCAGGGCCCAATAAAGCCCAATACTTCTCCCCGGCGAATTCCCGTAACTCTCCGGTACTCTGAAAAATACCCAAATCACTCGGAAGCTTTCCGAACTCCGAATATAGTCGTCCAATATATCGATCTTTACGTCTCGACCATTTCGAGACTCCTCATCATGTCCCCGAGCTCATCCGGGACTCCGAACTCCTTCGGTACATCAAAACTCATAAACTCATAATATAACTGTCATCGAAACCTTAAGCGTGCGGACCCTACGGTTCGAGAACAATGTAGACATGACCGAGACACGTCTCCGGTCAATAACCAATAGCGGGACCTGGATGCCCATATTGGTTCCTACATATTCTACGAAGATCTTTATCGGTCAGACCGCATAACAACATACGTTGTTCCCTTTGTCATCGGTATGTTACTTGCCCGAGATTCGATCGTCGGTATCCAATACCTAGTTCAATCTCGTTACCGGCACGTCTCTTTACTCGTTCCGTAATACATCATCTCGCAACTAACTCATTAGTTGCAATGCTTGCAAGGCTTAAGTGATGTGCATTACCGAGAGGGCCTAGAGATACCTCTCCGACATTCAGAGTGACAAATCCTAATCTCGAAATACGCCAACTCAACAAGTACCTTTGGAGACACCTGTAGAGCACCTTTATAATCACCCAGTTACGTTGTGACGTTTGGTAGCACACAAAGTGTTCCTCCGGTAAACGGGAGTTGCATAATCTCATAGTCACAGGAACATGTATAAGTCATGAAGGAAGCAATAGCAACATATTAAACGATCGGGTGCTAAGCTAACGGAATGGGTCATGTCAATCAGATCATTCAACTAATGATGTGACCTTGTTAATCAAATAACAACTCCTTGTTCATGGTTAGGAAACATAACCATCTTTGATTAACAAGCTAGTCAAGTAGAGGCATACTAGTGACACTCTGTTTGTCTATATATTCACACATGTATTATGTTTCCGGTTAATACAATTCTAGCATGAATAATAAACATTTATCATGATATAAGGAAATAAATAATAACTTTATTATTGCCTCTAGGGCATATTTCCTTCAGCAGATAGTCTAGCAAAACACTGTTTTAATTCTAGCTTGTCTGAACATTGGGATGCCAATGCACCTGACTTTATTCTTCCACAACTTGTAAATTATATGGCAATCATATGAGGAACAAAGTTTGATACCTTTCAAAAAAAAAAAACTGACGCTGCACATTCCAGGGTGTTGTAATCAATCGCATGCCCGCAGTTATAGCAATCCATCTTTCCCCGTATGGTGCATGCAACCACAGGGGCAAATTAGTCAAAAATGTTTGAACAGAGTCTCTTCTTGGTATCTGGGCGCACACTAAAAAGGAACGAAGGGAGTACTAACTTAGCTATGAAGTGAAACAGCTAGCAGCTGTGTAGGTCAGCAAGTCGTTTTTCGTTTTTCTACTAGCTAGTGCATGACGTGATCACTGATGTAGCAAGATGATTTGACGTCAGCCTATCCGTAGGATAGTCGGTTCAGTGTCCTATATATGGACTGGTACTTCCCTGGTTGTAACTCAAGCCATCCAGTTTCAGGACAAGGCAAAGCAATTCCTCCTAGTACCACCTTGTATCAACAAAAAAATATCATGCACTTGTATCAACAAAAAAAATAGCACGCTATTTCTATGTTATGTTCTAGCTAATTTGCTCGATATTGTGCTATTCGTGCTATAGCACGCTATCTGGACGCTAAACAAAATAATGTTGTATCATTTTAGCGTGTACCACACAACAGCCCATCAGACATCACCGAACTCATTGCCACTCTCTCTCTCTCTGCGTCCGCTCCTCTCCCCGCATCGATTCTTATCGAATCCGGCGCAATGTCGAGCTCCGGCAGCCACCCCAATGACGAGCTGGATCCAGAGTATGAGCTAGCCCTCCACATCGCCTTGGAGCGGTCCAAGGTGGAGACCGGGGCAGCTCCTGATCTGGAGCCTCGCCGCAGCCGCAGTTTCCCCGTTGACGCAGCTCGAATGACGGCGCTGGCGCCTCCCGGCCCAGGGGCAGCTCCGACAGGCGGCCTGCGCAATCCACGCCTCCCCTACGCCGCCCACGGCACCCCGGCTGTAGCTCCCCCTCGTGGGTAGCGGTGAGTGCTTGTGCCCGGCCCACCAACCCGGACGCGCACGCTTGAGTTGGAGGTGCACGCCGCCCGCCATGAGAGGCAGCGGGCAAGGGAGAGGGAGGCTGCGGAGAGTTCTGTCCGCCGCTGCTGTCGGTCGCTTACGATACCGGCTGAGCCCGACGAGGACGAGCGGCTCCTCACATGGGTCTACCATCGGTCGCATAGATGGCAAAGACGGACGCTCAGCGGCTCCACCAGAAGAACGCGAAGGCCCTCCGGCTTGCCATCGAGCAGTCCGAGCGGGAGGCGAAGGAGAAGGTGGCGGAGGCAGCTCGGCTAGCCAAGCTCGGGCGCCAGCAGGACCGGGCCGTCCAGCGCCTCAACGGCCTCGTTATCGTCTCCTCCTCCTCGTCCGACGAATCGGATGATCCTCCACCAGCCGCTGACGGCTACAGCTATGCCGGCGACCAGAAGGGGAAAGGGCCGTCCCAGAAGTGGTGAGGTTCAATTTCATTTCAAGTTTTAGACATAGTATAAAGTTGTCCATCATTTATCTGAACTTTCGTGATCTTTTGGTGAACTATTGTGCTGTCCTATCTGTGATTCTATGTCTGGTCAGTTGATCTACGCAGTTTGATCGATGTTGCATGATTTAGTATGGACTAGGACATATGCCCGTGCGTTGCACCGGGAGAAACAAATTCTCACACGTAACCATGTAATATGTGAATGCACTTACATGAGAGGCATGGTGCTCCTAGTTGTAACTCAGCTCAATCATTGAGGCGGCCTAGGCATGTGACCACGAGACGTAGAATCGGACCGCGTCATATATACAAGAACCCTCAATTTTCACCATCTGAGACCGTTCAATAAACAGTTATACCGTGCATCTGGTCCATACGTAATCCCTCATACTCCCACTCGATTTTGACTTATATTGTTGTGGCCTTGTTTCATGTTGGAAGGGCGGGTCCTGTATGTATGTGTGCAACTCGAGGCCCAGTGGCATAGTCCCTCAAACTCCCGTTGTCCCGCATGCCTCCATAGGGCTCGGGCACCACCTAGTAAGAGTGGCCTAGGCCCGAATGTTATCTCCTTCTTGGCTTGGCTTCTCCTTGGTCCTCCCTTCCCTTGAGGCTTTGACACACAATTAATGCCTACAATGCCCCGCTCTCCTATGTGAGCAAACATCAGTTGTAATGAATTAGTGTTTCACCAGGTGGAAAAATTGGGTCGCGACACAAGGGTCGATGCTTTTGTCGATGAAGAAGAAAATGACGGGTTTTGTGAAACAATATTTAGTATTACAAAAAATGGTTAGCATGCCAAAGGACCTAGAGTTAATGCATCTTCAGTAAACCGTATTATAACTAATCATTCCCTATTTTTTTGTTAGTTATTATCTCGGAACACAAAAGCCATAACTTGGTTCTCATAGCATGCAAAATATCTTTGCTTAGTAGTAGCTTTGACCAAATCACCAGAAGAACGGGCACCAGCCTGCAGTGTGAGTGTAGATTAGCATTTATTTGAAGTGCCATTATGCTGGCCTTTCAAGATATGGTTTATTCGGATTTCAGTTTCAGAATTCAACAAAAAAAACTATCTTAAATCCCAGTGTTATCCCTAAAAAAATCCAGTGTTACGACAACATATATAAGAAAGGCTATGCATCTAGGAACATGCAACGTCCCTTCTGAATAATCATTAGAATCATTAGATCACTAAACTATTAGCAGAAGGATGTAAGTTTAGCCTAACAGAAAAGGATCACTAAGTAAGTTTATGCTTCCAAGAACAGAGAGAAGGACATGATCAGCAATGTCAAAAGCAAATATTTACTACATAGTAAATAACCTGATATAGATGTAGAAACTTAACTCTACAGTCTCCGGTGCAGGCTACAAAAAACTTAAAATCCCTATGTTCTCTTGGTGATGAGGCTCTACTTCGGTTGCAATTTCTTTTCTGAAGTTTTGCTCACCTTCAGTGAGTCACAAAAATTCCATTTGCATCCCGCTGCTCCACTTCCCACATCTCTTTACTAATTGAGCACTATATCCTTGCCTCGGCCCATTATTGTTTTCTCCTGCTCAATCAATGTCCTTTGTCCCTTCGTAACCTTGAATCAAGTTGTGTAGTTCCCTACTTCGACCTTTCTTCGAATTTTCAGCTTTCTGGTATTTGGTCCCTTTCTTCTACAGCTTTTGTTAATCAAGTCAGGAGCACAACTTAATTATCTCTATTCTCATATGCAACTCCAGCTCCAGCTTATCATTTTAGAAACAGCAAGTCAGCACAACTCAATTATATGCACTCTCATATGTAATTGTCAGGAACAATTCAATTTTGAAAAGTAATAAATCTTACATATTTGTTTCATAATGGACAAGCCATATTTATTTTTGCACTAAGAAGTTATAACAAACAAAAGAAAGAAAGTTTTCCACAATAGATCTCTAGCTTTGTGGTGTTTGTAAATATTCGACAGAGTAGAGAGTACCACTGTAGAATTTAGCATTGCCATTCCTTAAAACAGAAGCATCATGTCGATTAATTCACAGTAAAGAAAGTTATGCCCATGTATATAATGGAAATCTTCTGATGGTGCAACAACCATGTATATATATTAGGCACATGGTAGATTACTCTTGGATAAGCAATGATAGCATGCAAAAACTGTACTCTTTAATCTTGAAGCGGAATGTTGCCCATCTGGATCCAGTGAGTGATGCGCCATAGAGAGGGAACTTCTAGTGCTTCAGGAGTAATTTTTTCAGCGTCAGCAGCAACCATTAGGAATATCACCTGCATTGCAGAAGAATTAACAAAACGAATGCAAGTTTCATATATCTAAAAAAAGATCAGTAGGTTAAGGAGACTCGAAAATAACATTTCTCTATACGTGTGATTTGTTAGAGTACAATGTTATAATTGTTTCTTTCACACAATGGGCAGTGGCTTCATACTCAAATGAATTTTAAGTACGAGCTCAATTCTCTAAAATTGGTATCTTTAATTATAAGAAGTAAAATATTAAGAAGAAAAGAACCAATGATTCCCAGTTAAAATCCAAAGTACTCCAAGGATAAAAATGCATATCCATACCAAAGTAAAGTGGAATGCAGTTGTAAAAATTGTGGGATTACTATTTATGTGTTGGTTCGCTTGTCATGATTGTCCTCTCATTCTGCTAGCTGCCTACTCATTCCTTTCGTAAGAGCAAATTAATTGTACACCCTTTGATCCAAGTATATACAAAATAGCAGTCTGGTTGTTTTGTTAATACATATGCAAAACCCATGGAAGCATAACTGAACATATAATAAAAGCCTATATGGTTGAAAATAACCCATAATTTGATTAATACACAGAGGCTGGAAACTGAATTACTCTGAATAACAGAAAATCTGCAAGTAAGAACTTTGGTTCTGAGCACACATAATTAAACATGTAAGATCTGGCGAAAGGAAATCGACCATCATGAAGAAATGCATCAGGTATATCAGCAGTCCATGATTATAATGTGTATCAGGTCCTTTTTTTTGCTTCAGTAGCTGGCACTTTTGATCTCTCTTTAGAACTTGGGCGACTTGAAATGGTTATGCACTACAGGAACCCTCGTTGCTCGCCCTAACCATGCTTGCCACTGCTAGAATTTTTTTCGAACAAATGGTAAGCAATGAAACAAAATGAGAATGATGAAGAGATCAAAGAAGTGAAACATCAAGCAAACAAAATTGACTTCTACTCATTTATTTGCCCAAATGTAACTAATCTAAATGTAATACCCACTACTCTTTTTTGCTATCTATTTTTCAGATCAGTCTGAACAGAAGTCAACTAAATTTCTGGGCAACTTAGCACTCACTGTAGATGATAGTGGTAAATATAACAGGATAGATATGTTGTTTTCTTGTGTCTTATCAGATATAAAAAAGATTTCAAAATGAACCATCCACAGCAGAAAGAATTGCAGGTCACTGCTGCATCTCCATCGCCAGTCAATCAGCCCGTCCAGTCTAGTAGAAGATATCTTCATGGTCTTTTTAGGTATATCTAGAAGGTTTTCCAACTCCTAAGTTTTCAGCTTCTCGGCTAAATATAAGATATCAACCATTACTCAGAACAGCAAGGTGCTTGTGACAAATGCAAGTATCAAAGAAGGAGTAAAGCATACATCACATTTGAACTTTAAGTATATACATAAATAAAGCATCACAAAGTGCAGCCAGGTTGGCAAATAAAATTTTGTTACTTTCAATCTAATGGATCCTATATCCACCTGACAACTTAAATCTTTAAATGGCAGCGACAGTACACCATAGGCGGCTGAACTGATGTAGAAGTCAAAACAATTGTAATTGTTGATTCATGACCGGACGGATAGTTACAACAACTGTTCTGAACCTAGCTAGTCATGCCATCTGCAGGGGATTAGGAAGACAAGGGGAAGGAGGAGATAATATTGCGAGAGAATATATTGATTCTTGCTTGCTCCCAAAGAATAAAATGTCCGCTCGTATATAGAGCTAACCTAACTTTGACCCGAAAGACATGGAGATAGTCGGAAGTATCAAGCTCAGGCAAGATGCGTTATATGGTTATTGAGCTGAAATGTGTATATGAATTACAATTAGAGGCCCTCCTGTTGCAATAACTTATGCATTAATTTATGCTTGGAAAATGTATGTTCGTATTGCAGTGTTCTGAGCTCAACGCATGAGACTCCTGTACTGTAAATCATGTCATGAGTGTAGTCATGAAACTGTTTGAGGCAAAGTGCTGACCTTCTTCGATGGAGACAGAGAAACTGAAATCAAATCTGGTGAGCAGGAAGTTCTCATGCGTGAGTTCCCAGTGTACGGACCCATGAAGTGGCAGACGTGGACGACGCTTTCAGAAACTCAATTAGACAATCTGCACTATAGAACGACACCCAGCCTCCGACAGCGAGGGGGAACTCGCGCTTCTTGTGCCACGGCGCCGGCTACGGCGCAGGGGGGCTTCAGCAGCTGGTCCAGCCTGGCGCGGTGGCCGGCGCCGACGACCTCGTGGCTCTTGGCGACGCCAAGCCACACCTGGCTCTCTGCCGTCATCTGCCGGAGCCGGAGCGCCACGACGCCTCACCCCAACAGAGCACGCCGACCGCCTTGTCGTCCTCCGCCGCGACACCTCGGCCCGCCAAGGCCAGCTTCGAGGGCGACAAGGCGCGTAGGAACGCCGCCGCGACGCCCCGCCCCACTCCTGGGCTCGGGCGAAGCGGACGCCCACGGCAAGCGTGCCGGCGGCGCGTGCCCGTCTGCTTATCGTCCTCCGCTGCGACGCCTCGGCCCGCCCCCGTCAAGGCTAGCTCCAAGGCCGACAAGGCGTGCAGGAATGCCGGCGCCGCGACGCCTCGCCCCATTACTGGGCTCGAGCGGAGCGGACGCCGCGGCAAGCGCGCCGCTGCCCGTCTGTGGAGGCCGGCAGTGGATAAGGCGGGGCTGTGGTGGTGGTGGCAGGGTCCTTTTTTACAAAAAACGAATCCTTATCTCAGGAAGAAACAGACTTTAAATTGTACTGCGGGTTAAATACTAAGAAAGGGAGGGGCTTTTTAGCAAAAATGCTAATGACGGACGAGCAGAAACCTAATTTGCCTTATTATTAGGTAGAGATATATGGGTTCGGATATGAGATACACGGATATGGACAATGCGATTTGAGGCATGTTGGTGCACGTCCTCGGTCGTTTGATGGGCCGGATTTGCCGAGCTGTAGATGCTCTTCCCGCTGCCATGAGCATGCGGCCATGACAACCGTACCGGACGTGTTGGGAACAAAGCAGCGCGCTGAGCCGTGCAGCACGTTGGCCCTTTACTGTTCCGGAAACCATTCGGTGATGGCCCCGTATGCGAGCCGTACACGGCAACCGCCGGGCACCCATGTCCATCACGTACGCTTAGGGGTGTTTGTTATGATTACAAGAATAATTATAATCCTGATGTGCAATTCGAGTAGGTCTTGAAATCTTGACCGAGTAGGTCTTCTAGTTACTAGTAAGAGTACTAGATTTGCACCTATACCAAAACCAATATATCTCGGGATGTTTTCGCTCTGAGGTTCACCCAACTGGTTGAAAACGACTTTTCGTTCCGCTGTACAATGACGCGTGTATTAGTTTGGGCTCCCGCAGGGTAGATTTTACGTGTGACTGTAGAATTCTTGTGTAAATTTTGTTAACGTGATTCGTAATTCATGTGTGTGTCTGGGTGTACCCAGCGGTTGGTAATGGGGTAGTCTGGTGTTGACTGAATTCTACTCTAGACCCGTTCGTTCGTTTGGACGCACCTTCCCACCGCTAGACTACACCGTCTAGATATGCAGATATTTTGATACGTTCCAAATTTTCTCTCTAAACTAGATCTTCTCCGCATGTCATATCTGGAAGACTCCGGTCCAATCCCGTTCACCGCCTATCCATCGCCATAGTCTCCTATAAAATGGCTCTCTCCCGCATCAGCACTACACAGCCCCCTCCCCCCTCCCACCCCCGTCGCGCCCTGCTGCCGCACCGCATAATTCGCCGGCACACCACCTGGACAGTCGAGAGCCACCGCCATCAACATTCCTGCACCCAGCCATCATGACCAACTTCAAGACGATGCCCCTGGCATCCTGCTCGCCATCGTCGCCTGCAGGGTCGGACAACCTCACCTTGAAGGCAACGTCGGCGGCTCGGTGGCGCCCCCACAACTCCCGTGTCTGCGTGTTCGCTGCGCACGGACGCCCACGCACTGCGCCCTGGATCTCAACGTGTGGCTCACCTGAAGGTCAGATCCCGTCCTTTTCTCTGCAGCTTCTCGCCGTGCAGACGTCGCCCTTCGCCTCTGACCTCCTCCAGCGTCTTTCCTCCTTTCAACTGGTCGCTTACAACCTCGGTGGTTGCCCAACACAACAGTAAAGCTTTGAATTTAATGACCATGTTAGTTTTGTGAAGCTTCCTGGTATCTCATTTTTCCTGCTTATTAAATTCTCTTGGATGGCAAGCATATGCTTACTGTTTGATCTGAAAGAACAAAGTGTTCTATTCTTAACTAATGAAATATGATGAAAACTCTTGATCATATGGATTACTAAGGACAAAACTATATAGTAGCAGTACTTAAAGTGAAAAATCCACCTGTATACATCAACAGCAAGATATGATACCCAAGTACTGATTCAGTAACAATCGGTTTGTTTTTCACCGGATCTATTCACATGGATAGCACGAAAGATTAGAGGAAGAAATATTTCTTTATAGAAGTAAAGAGAAATAACCGAATGTACTCATTTTGCACGTAACAAAAAACAGAATTACACTGAACCCTTACAGGCTCAGAATGACGCGACCTACCCGCTTTGCTATCACAAAACCGAAACTATTGACCATCTCCTCGCTCAGTGTAGTGTGGTCTCTGACAGGTTTGGTTCCTCTGATTGTGTGCTACTCTAGGAAAAGCCTCTTGGACATGATTTCTGATGCTGTTAGCTTGTGGTGGTCGTGGCTTCATGCAACCTCAAATCTAAGAGAGGTGACCAATGTGGCTTGAATGAAATACCAGATTGTCCAGGATTGAGTCAAAGTCTATCAGTACCCTTGTTGCTTCAATATAAAGCCAGTTGTACTAAACTTGCCACGAGTAATTTGGATTGGAGGTAGTATTAAAGAATACTCCGTTGACTGATGTTGTTGTACCAACAAATTCCATCTATCTATATATATTTTACTCTTTGTCGGCATAAATCTATGTGCTAGGATATAGGTAATGTAAACCTACTCCACAACAATTCTTTCGGGATCAACTAGAATGATGTAGACCAGAAATAATAATGGAATGATTGCAATCATATGTTCACTGAAGTTTGTGAAGATTTGAAGATCTCTGTTTGGTCTGAAAAAAGGAACTGCTATGTTCCTGATTAACCAAATATGATAAAAAGCCCTAGACTTTCATTACTAATTAGGTGAAAAATGTACATTGATGTCTTCCATCTAAGGTGACAAAATTTCCCCTTCGGCCTTCCAAGAAGTTAAAATTAGCTAGACTAGTGCAATGATTAGGAGTTCCGATGCTACCAATGTCATTGCCATAGTTGATGTCAAATTAGTCCACATAGTATTGTTCCTTTAATTTGAAATCCACTACACGTATGACGGGGTGTCTCCAAACACCATGTATCGACAGGGCGCGGCGTGCCGCCGCGCGGGTATGGCTAGTATATAACCATGTAACAACCCCTTTGTAATCAGATCGTGCAGATCAAAGCAATACTACAAACCCCAGCGTGCTTAAGTGCTACAAGTAGTAGTTTGTACGGATATTCACGACGGGGCCAACACGGTGTCCTTTCTGCCTGCCCGCCAACGAAGAAATGAAAATGCAGGGGGCGACGTCATCAACTGTGACACCTGATGCCGTGTTCAGGGTTCTAGAAAACAACGACCTCCTCACCGACATCCTGCTTCGTGTCAACTTCCCCACCACCCTCGTCCGTGCAGCCATCGTGTGCCGGCGCTGGTTTGGCCTTGTCTCCGACCGCGAGTTTCTACGCCATTTTCGCGAGCTCCATCCAGCCTTTCTCCTTGGCTTCTACCTTTATGATAAAGGGTTGGTGCCCAACGGTCCATGCTTTGTCCCGATGCCGCCACCTCAGCCTCAAGAACTCGCCGACATCATCCATCGCTCAAGGTTTAGCTTGGAGATCTACCCGAGCGACAGCGTGCGGACACATGTCATGGACTGCCGAAACGGCGAAGTCCTAACCTTGCGCCACAATAGAGATGGAAGTGGATTCGCATATCAGGTGCACACCCCATTGTGCCCTGAGAGAGCCATGAAAACTGTCCAACCATTCATAATCTCCGAACCATCGCGTGGTAGTTTCAGTGAAATCATCTCCAAAGAAGGAATCAACGGCTTATCCTACTTTATGGTGTATGTGGAGCCTGATTGGGATGGAATGAACCCGATGATGACCAAGGTGCAAGTATATATGTTGGGAGATGGTGTTTGGTCCGTGCTTTGTTCAACCAGTGCACATCTCGCTCCTCTGCGATTGGACATAGAACCCGTGCTTGTTGGCAGTAAAATCTATATGGCCGCTGCGATGAGAGGCATTATTGTCCTAGATATGACAACTTCAAGTTTATCGGTGATTCAGCTCCCACAAGGACTGGAGTATGGTTCTTCTGACACAATGTTCTCAAGGGCTGATGATGTTTCCAAAATTTATCTCATCCATGTCAAGGAGCTTCAACTTGGCATATGGCTCCACAACGGAGACACATGGTTGCTCGTGGACACCATCTGTTTGCATGGCATGTTTGATAGCTTGAGGATGTCAGATTGCACCGACACTGTTCATCTGAGCCAGGTGGGGGACAATGCCGAGTTTGTTTTCTTGCAGACTTGTCAATGCATATTCTATGTAGATATCAAGTGCAGGGCAATGCGTCTAGTGCATGTGATGAAAATTTATGATGGATTTATTTGTCATATCAAACCTCTTATGATGATATGGCCTCCCACATTCCCTAAGGATGATGATGCAAGGTATGCCTTTTGGCCTCTAGATGCTCCGTATAGTTTACTAGTTCAAGCTATAGAGATTTCCTATGTACATTGTCCATCACACTTGTTGAGATTTGTTTCGTTTGAATCCATTAGGCCTTATTAAAAATAGTCGTTAACGGACATTAGAGAATGCTTGCCTTATAGGATTTGACTATTGCTGTATTGATTCCTTAGTCTGTTTTATAATGACCGGTTAGGAGACATTAGATAATGCTTCCCAACTAGCAGTAAGGTGCAAAATGATTTTGTTTAGATAATGCTTCCTGACGTTAAATCTTGTGTTGGCAAGCACCAAACTGCAGTCTTCCTAAACATGTTTTTTCAACTATATAAGAGCAACATGTGGTGGTGCTGAAAAATGATTTTGTTTTTCGTATGGACCTCTCATTCTATCATATCACTCTTTTCCAAATCATCAGTGGAAAACTACAAATGGACGTACAAAAATATAAAACATCATGTAGGATCTATAAACGCTAAAAGATGACTATCATTTTTATCAGTCTTCCCACTATATTTTTTGCCCTGAATTATTGCCACACACCCATCAAGCCTCGAACTTTAGCTTTCCTACATTGTGAACCTCAAATTACGTATGAGATTATTAGTAATTTTTTCAATGTTACCTATTAGATTTTGTGTGTGCTGGAACCTGGATTTTACGTATTTGTGTTAGAACTTATGTATGACATTGAAATGTTTCCTTGCGGCAGATCTACTGAGCCTTCATGGATTGGTGGTCAATTGCTCTCAAGATGCAGAAGAATAGTAAGAGGATGGGCATCAACTTTCACGTGGCCTCAGTAGTCTGTTCGTTAGGGAAGATGCAAAATAGACCGAGTCTTCGACAACGCCCACTTCCCCTCAAGGTGCCGACTGACAGCATCCAAGGAGAATACCATGTTTGAGATTGTCATAGTTGAAGGGTGTGATAGATGGAAGGCTTGTGTTTACAGTTTAATCTTGTCTATTTTCTCTTGTCTATTTACAGCGTATGACCATAGAAGGTTTTATTCATGTAAACAGAACAACAATTATTCTCTAACTTACATGAATAACCCTATTGCAATAAACATGATCAAATCACATTCATGCTCAACGCAAACACCAAATAACACTTATTTTGATTCAACACTAATCCCGAAAGTATAGGGAGTGTGCGATGATGATCATATCAATCTTGGAACTACTTCCAACACACATTGTCATCTCACCCTCAACTAGTTTCTGTTTATTTTGCAACTCCCGTTTCGAGTTACTACTCTTAGCAACTGAACTAGTATCAAATACCAAGGGGTTGCTATAAACACTAGTAAAGTACACATCAATAACATGTATATCAAATATACCTATGTTCACTTTGCCATCCTTCTTATCCGCCAAATACTTGGGGTAGTTGCACTTCCAGTGACCAGTCCCTTTGCAGTAGAATCACTTAGTCTTAGGCTTATTTCTTCACTTGAGCAGCAAATTGCTTGTTGTTCTTCTTGAAGTTCCCTTTCTTTCCCTTTGCCCTTTTCTTGAAACTAGTGGTCTTGTCAATCATCAACACTTGATGCTCTTTCTTGATTTCTACCTTCGTCGATTTCAGCATCACGAAGAGCTCGGGAATCATTTTCGTCATCCCTTGCATTATAGTTCATCACGAAGTTTCAATAACTTGGTGATGGTGACTAGAGAACTCTGCCAATCACTATATTATCTGGAAGATTAACTCCCACTAGATTCAAGCGATTGTAGTACTCGGACAAT
Organism: Triticum timopheevii; assembly: GCA_963921465.1. Lineage (NCBI taxonomy): Eukaryota > Viridiplantae > Streptophyta > Magnoliopsida > Poales > Poaceae > Triticum > Triticum timopheevii. The sequence continues at coordinate 12,455,924 of OY997272.1, read as the reverse complement.
CTAAGTACTTGCTCACTAGTTGAGCAATTCTCCTCCATCTTTTAGGCGAAGTATTTGCCAGAGGTCTCATACCTCTTGACACGGGCATGAGTCTGAAATACCAATTTCATCTCTTGAAACATCTTATATGTTCCATGACGTTTCAAAAACGCTTTTGTAGTCCCGAATCTAAGCCATAAAGCATGGTGAACAAAACTATCAAGTAGTCATCATATTGAGCTAGCCAAACGTTCATAACGTCTGCATCTGCTCCTGCAATAGGTCTGTCACCTAGCGGTGCATTAAGGACATAAATCTTCTGTGCAGAAAAGAGGATAAATCTCAGATCACAGATCCAATCCGCATCATTGCTACTAACATCTTTCAAACACAATTTTCTCTAGGAACATATCAAAATAAACATATGAAAGCAACAACGCGAGCTATTGATCTACAACATAATTTGCGAAATACTATTAGGACTAAGTTCATGATAAATTTAAGTTCAATTAATCATATTACTTAAGAACTCCCACTTAGACAGACATCTCTCTAGTCATCTAAGTGATCACGTGATCCAAATAAACTAAACCATGTCCGATCATCACGTGAGATGGAGTAGTTTTCAATGGTGAACATCACTATGTTGATCATATCTACTATATGATTCATGCTCGACCTTTCGGTCTCCGTGTTTCGAGGCCATATCTGTATATGCTAGGCTCGTCAATATTAACATGAGTATTCTACGTGCCCGTTGTATTTGAACGTAGAGCCTATCACACCCGATCATCACGTGGTGTCTCAGCACGAAGAACTTTCGCAACGGTGCATACTCAGGGAGAACACTTCTTGATAATTTAGTGAGAGATCATCTTAAAATGCTACCGTCAATCAAAGCAAGATAAGATGCATAAAGGATAAACATCACATGCAATCAATAAAATTGATATGATATGGCCATCATCATCTTGTGCTTGTGATCTCCATCTCCGAAGCACCGTCGTGATCAGCATCGTCACCGGCGCGACACCTTGATCTCCATCGTAGCATCGTTGTCGTTACGCCATCTATTGCTTCTACGACTATCGCTACCGCTTAGTGATAAAGTAAAGCAATTACAGCGCACTTGCATTTCATACAATAAAGCGACAACCATATGGCTCCTGCCAGTTGCCGATAACTCGGTTACAAAACATGATCATCTCATACAATAAAATATAGCATCATGTCTTGACGATATTACATCACAACATGCCCGGCAAAAACAAGTTAGACGTCCTCTACTTTCTTGTTGCAATTTTACGTGGTTGCTACGGGCTTAGCAAGAACCGTTCTTACCTACGCATCAAAACCACAACGATAGTTCATCAAGTTAGTGCCGTTTTAACCTTCGCAAGGACCGGGCGTAGCCACACTCGGTTCAACTAAAGTTGGAGAAACAGACACCCGCTAGTCACCTGTATGCGAAGCACGGCGTAAACCAGTCTCGCGTAAGCGTACGCGTAATGTCGGTCCGGGCCGCTTCATCCAACAATACCGCTGAACCAAAGTATGATATGCTGGTAAGCAGTACGACTTGTATCGCCCACAACTCACTTGTGTTCTACTCGTGCATATAACATCTACGCATAAAATCTGGATCTGATGCCACTGTTGGGGAACGTAGTAATTTCAAAAAAAAATCCTATGCATACGCAAGATAATAGTGATGCATAGAAACGAGAGGGGAGAGTGTTGTCCACGTACCCTCGTAGACCGATAGCAGAAGCGTTATAACAACGCGGTTGATGTAGTCGTACGTATTCATGATCCGACTGATCCATGTACCGAACGTACGGCACCTCCGAGTACAGCACACGTTCATCTCGATGACGATCCCCGGACTCCGATCCAACAGGGTGTCGGGGATGACTTCCTGTCAGCACGACGGCGTGGTGACGATGATGATGTTCTACCGACGCAGGGCTTCGCCTAGGCACCGCTACGATATGGCCGAGGTGGAATATGTTGGAGGGGGGCACCGCACACGGCTAAGGAACGATCACGAAGATCAACTTGTGTGTCTATGGGGTGCCCCCTGCCCCCGTATATAAAGGAGTGGAGGAGGGGGAGGGCCGGCCCTCTCTATGGTGCGCCCTAGGGGAGTCCTACAACCACCGGGAGTAGGATTCCCCCTTTTCTAGTAGAACTAGGAGCCCTTCCATGTAATAGGAGTAGGAGAGAAGGAAAGGGAAGAGAGAAGGGAAGGAAGGAGGGGGCGCAGCCCCTCCCCCTAGTCCAATTCGGAGTAGGCCTTGGGGGGGCGCGCGGCCTGCCCTAGGCAGCCCCTCTCTCTTTCCCGTATGGCCCAATAAGGCCCAATATTTCTCCCGGCGAATTCCCGTAACTCTCTGGTACTCCGAAAAATATCCGAATCACTCGGAACCTTTCCGAAGTCCGAATATAGTCGTCCAATATATCGATCTTTACGTCTCGACCATTTCGAGACTCCTCGTAATGTCCCGGATCTCATCTGGGACTCCGAACTTCTTCGGTACATCAAAACTCATAAACACATAATAAAACTGTCATCGAAATCTTAAGCGTGCGGACCCTACGGGTTCGAGAACTATGTAGACATGACCGAGACACGTCTCCAGTCAATAACCAATAGCGGAACCTGGATGCTCATATTGGCTCCTACATATTCTACGATGATCTTTATCGGTCAAACCGCATAACAACATACGTTGTTCCCTTTGTCATCGGTATGTTACTTGCCCAAGATTCGATCGTCGGTATCTCAATAACTAGTTCAATCTTGTTACCGGCAAGTCTATTTACTCGTTCCGTAATACATCATCCCGCAACTTACTAATTAGTTGCAATGCTTGCAAGGCTTAAGTGATGTGTATTACCGAGAGGGCCCAGAGATACCTCTCCGACAATCGGAGTGACAAATCCTAATCTCGAAATACGCCAACCCAACATGTACCTTCAGAGACACCTATAGAGCACCTGTAGAACCCAGGGTCGGCTCCTGTGGCAGTACGGCCCTACCGGTACCCTCAGTTGCAGAAGGACGAGTTGGAGCGGTAGTGCGCGCTCATGCTTGCCGCGGGCATTATCCGGATATCGACCTCACCATTCACGGCACCTGTCCTGCTCGTTCGCAAGTCGGACGGCTCCTGGCGCTTCTGCATCGACTACCGCGCCCTTAACGCTCTCACACTTAAGGATAAATTTCCTATCCCGGTGGTCGATGAGCTTCTGGATGAGCTACATGGGGCGCGCTTCTTCACCAATCTAGACCTCCGGTCGGGGTATCATCAGGTGCGCATGCATCCCGACGACATCGCCAAGACGGCGTTCCGGACTCATCACGGCCACTTCGAGTTTTTGGTGATGCCCTTTGGCCTCTCCAACGCCCCGGCGACATTCCAGGCCTTGATGAATGATGTCCTCCGACCCTACTTACGGTGGTTTGTGCTCGTTTTCTTTGATGACATTCTTATCTACAGCGCCTCTTGGGCGGAACACCTCCAGCATGTGGCCATCGTCTTCAACGAGCTTCGGGCGCATCATCTTCATCTTAAGCGCTCGAAGTGCTCGTTCGGGACACCTTCAGTCGCTTACCTCGGCCACGTCATCTCGGCCGAGGGTGTGGCCATGGATGCCGACAAGGTGGTGGCCGTTGCCGCCTGGCCAATCCCGCAGTCTCCGCGGGCTCTCCGCGGATTTCTTGGCCTTGCGGGATACTACCGGAAGTTCATCCGGGAATTTGGCCTCGTCGCAGCCCCGCTCACGCGCCTCCTCCGGCGCGACGCCTTCTCTTGGGATGAGGAGGCCACTTCAGCATTCGAGGCTCTCAAGGGGGCCCTTACGACGGGACCCGTATTACAGATGCCGGATTTCGACCTTCCCTTCACCGTCGACTGCGACGCCTCCGGTGCGGGGTTTGGTGCGGTCCTGCATCAGTGCGATGGACCCCTCGCTTTCTTCAGCTGCCCCTTGCGGCGTATGAGCGTGAGCTGATTGGGTTGGTGCAGGCAGTACGCCACTAGCGGCCCTATCTTTGGGGTCGTTCTTTCCGGATCCGCACGGATCACTACAGCCTCAAGTTCATGCTGGATCAGACGCTCTCGACGGTTCCTCGGCACCAGTGGATCAGTAAGCTCTTTGGCTTTGATTTCACTGTCGAGTATCGGCCAGGATGCCTTAACACCGTCGCCGACGCCCTGTCCCGGCGTGACGCCGATGTGGACGATGAAGAAGCGCAGGGGGCGGCCTTCTGCATCATCACCGGGCCCTTGTTCTCCCTCTACGCCGACATCCGCCGCGCGACCGAGACCGCGGCCGACGCCCTCCTCTTGTAGCAGCAGCTGGCAGCGGGTGAGCTGGACGAGCCGTGGCGCCTCGCCGATGGCCTGCTTCTCCACGGGCGCCGCGTCTTCGTCCCAGTGCATGACGATCTTCGTCAGAAGGTGCTGCGTCTCGCCCACTCGGCGGGTCATGAGGGCGTGCAGAAGACGCTCCATCGACTCCAAGTTGACTTCTACATTCCGGGTGATCGTCCCCTGGTCCGTGATTGGGTACGGTCTTGTGTGACGTGCCAGCGCAACAAAACGGAGACACTGTGTCCAGCTGGCTTGCTTCAGCCCTTGGAGGTTCCATATCAGGTTTGGGCGGACATCTCCATGGATTTCATCGAGGGCCTTCCCAAGGTGGGCGGCAAATCCGTCATTCTCACAGTGGTCGACCGCTTCTCCAAGTATGCTCACTTCATCACCCTGGGCCACCCATATTCAGCGGCATATGTGGCCTGGGCCTTCTTCGATGGCATTGTCCGTCTCCACGGGTTTCCTTCTTCGATCGTCAGTGATCGGGATCCTGTCTTCACAGGCCATGTGTGGCGCGACCTTTTCTGGCTGGCAGGCGTGAAGCTCCGCCTGAGCACTACCTTCCACCCTCCGACGGACGGCCAGTCGGAGATCGTTAACAAGGTGATTGCCATGTATTTGCGTTGTGTTACAGGTGATCGCCCTCGTGCATGGGTGGACTGGCTCTCGTGGGCGGAGTACTGCTACAACACTTCTTTTCACTCCGCCCTTCGTGCTACGCCCTTTGAGGTGGTTTATGGTCGGCCGCCCCCGCCGATCCTGCCGGTGGATGCGGCCTCGGCACGGACCGAGGCGGCGGGAGCTATTCTGAGGAGCCGTGATGAGATGCTTGCGGAGGTCCAGCAACGACTTCTTCACGCCCAGCAGTTGGCCAAACGATACTATGATGGCCACCATCGCGAGGCGGAGTTCGCGGTGGGAGATTGGGTCTGGCTGCGTCTACTTCACCGCTCTACGCAGTCATTGGACCCCAGCGCACGGAAGAAGCTCGGTCCTCGGTATGCCGGTCCCTTTGCTATTCTGGAGTGCATTGGGAAAGTGGCGTATCGTCTTCAGCTTCCGGCCGGCGCACGCATTCATGATGTCTTCCACGTCGGGCTGCTCAAGCCATTCCGCGGTGATCCACCCGCGGCACCGCCGCCCTTACCGCCGGCCTCGGACGGACGTCTCCTTCCTGCACCGGAGAAGGCGCTCAAGGCCCAGCTGCGCCGAGGCGCCTGGTACGTGTTGATTCGGTGGGCTGGACTACCGGAGGAGGACGCTACTTGGGAGCAGCGCGAGGAGTTCCTCCAGCACTACCCCGACTTTCAGCTCGAGGACGAGCTGTTTGCGCAGGCGGGGAGAGATGTTATGACCGGCCAGGTCTATGGTCGCTGTGGGCCCACTGGGCAGGCTTAAGGCCCAAGATTATCTTAGGTTTATTTTCAGATTATGGTTATATATACTAGCTGTAAAACTATTTTGAGAATCAAGCAATAAGACTATTCTATTGCCCGGCTCCCAGAGGAGCCGGAATCCTAAACCCTAGCCGCCTCCTGCTTGCGCCGCCGCCTCCGATCTGCAAGGACGGCGCCTCGCCGCCGGCCGCCGCGCTACAGCCCTCGCCCACCTCCCTCCTTCCCCTACAACCTACGCCCTCGGAGGGGCAAAACCCTAGCTCCTAGCAGCATGTTAGTCCTCGGCACTGAATAAATACAGTGCAGCTACCAGCTACTGGCATCATATATTAGACACTATATATTAGATATTGCAGCTACCAGCTAGTAGCAACAAAATGCATGTTAGTCCTCGGCAATGAAGAAAGCAGTGGCCTTACCTCCCGTCTGTGGGACTCTGGCTGCTACCGGGGAGGGGCGGACTGGTTGAGGTTGTCGTGGTCAAGCTCCTTGGATACGAGGGCGATCAGGGTTGCGTTGTCGGGAATGGGATCCGGAGCGACCCTGAAAGTGAAAAGGCAGCAGTGACAAACAAAACTCATGGAGGTAGTAATTTCTTCAAACACATCTAGCACACAAAGAACATACGTGCATGCCAATATGCAATATAGGCCAGACCAGTCTGATAACGTAAGCCCAGCTATCCGGATTTGCCAAACAGAACAATGGCCCACAACGTGAAAACGCGATCCATTCAAAGGCCCCAATTTTTACCAACTAACCTAGGTCTATCACCTATATAAAAAAAATATGTGTTTCCGAGGTTTTCACCTCGTTCCCCTAAAATCGCCAACAACCTACAGCCACAATACACCGCGTCGGGAAACTGAGCGGTGCGGACAAGATAGATCCATCGATCGATGATGGCACCGGAGTCGGCTGTGCTACCCGACGGTGCCCTCGCGGAGGTCCTCCGGCTTGTCTGCAGGGGCTGGCGCGATACTATCGTCGACGCCCGCCTGCGCGGCCACCTGCTCTCGTCCTCGGTGTGCGGGATCTTCATCAACTTCACCCAGCTTAGATTCTCGGAGTTCTTCTCCTGTCCATCGACGGGCCTGGCGATTTGTGGAGGGCTTGACTTCTTGCCCTGCATGGGCGTCAGGGTCATGGACCACTTCAACCGGCTCTTGCTTTGCCGAGGTCTGAGGCACGAGTGCGACAAGGCACTGCCGCGCGATTATGTCATGAACCTGGACACGCGTCGGTGGGCGCGTGTGCCCCACCCAACACCCGTGGCCGCACATGCCAGGTTCCGACCAGAGCGCCTACCTCGCGTTCGAGCCAGTCGTGTCGCCGCACTACGAGGTCTTTCTGATCCCACGTGTGCTCTCTAGGGCTGGACCAAAAGCTCGTAGCTCGCGAGCTTAATGAGCGCTCGATAGTTCGGCTCGTTAAGCTTGAAGCTCGCTTCATACTGAACAGAGCCAATCACTGATTTCAGCTCGCTAAGCTTAATGAGCTTAATGAGCGAGCTAACGAGTTTCACGAGTAGCTCGATAAGCTCATTAGTTAGAACACAATACATGTTTTTATCTTATGTGGCAAACTTTTTGTAGCCTTTAGCCCATCTATTCAATCTAATCAATATAAAAGGCAACAAACTATTGCATTCCATTTTGTAGTCATCATATTTTATCTTAAAAACCGCACCTACACACTCATCCTGTAGACCATAACACATTATAATCTGTTAACGAGCGCCCACGAGCATAACGAGCTTCAAACGAACAGAGCTGAGCAGAGTTTTCTGCTCATTAATCTTAACGAGCTTAACGAGCCGAGCTTTACCGGGCCGATCTTTAACGAGTATGAGCTTAACGAGTACGAGCTTAACGAGCCGAGCAGCTTGTTAATCCACCCCTGGTGTTGTCTGCCAGCGTGTTCGACTACGACACTTTGCTTGGATCGGAGTGCCCCCTGCATCAGACACCATTGATGAGTTCTCGTCGGTGACTCAGCGGTGGGACAAGATGGCCTTCGTTCGGAAAGGGGAGGCTGCAGGGATCGTTGGCTACATAGATTCGAATTGGTGGTATAAAAATGTTTGTTTATTTAAAAAATGTTTGAAATTTAGAAAATAAATGTTCGTGAAATCAAAAAATGTTCATGATTTTTTAAAACTTCATGTATTAAAAAAAGTTCATAAAATTGAACGAATTTCGCCAATTCAAAAAATGTTCATGAATGGAAAAATATCCTAAAAACTAAAAAATTGTCTGTGAATTGCAAAATACTTTATTCATTAATAAAATGTTTGCTGATTCGAAAAATGATCATGCATTTAAAAAAAATTAAATGAAAACAATATTCATGAATTTCAAAAATTGCTCCATCAATTTCCAAAAAAATGTTCGTCCATTCTCGAAATGTTCAACTATTCAAAAAAATGTTAAAAAATGTTCACAAATTTAGAAAAATGTTTGCAGTGAGTATATAATGTTCTTGATTTTAGAAAATGTTCAAAAGTTTGTAAAAATGTTAATGTATTTGAAAAATGTTCACGAGTTTAAAATGTTCATGATTTCACGAAAGTGAGAGTGATAGTGGATCTCGGTTATGCAGCCAAATGAGATCTGGCCATTGGATATAATGATTAGTTTTTTCGCCTGATGCAGTGCACGGGCCCTTTTGCTAGTGCCTTCTATTTTTCTAACCCAGTGGCAGTGTAGCTTGATAGCTTCTAGAGTATGCCTGGAGTTATATGGATATATACTACACTTGATGTTGTTGAACAGAGTTAGTCTGACCTGCTGAACTGATGTGGTTTAAAAGCAGCCTACTGAGAAGAGCCTTTGTTGAGCTGACGGCACAACAATCTCCAGCGCCGCGGTTGCATCCACAGGCTGTTGTTCTATGATATTGTGCTGGATAATTTGTCCAGTTGTATGGCTATGGTTGTACCTATTTTTGGCAAACTGTTCTATGGATGTACTTTGGTAAGAATGGAACGAACACACCTTTAATCATGTCAGTTGAAGAGGGGTGCGTATGGACTCATCCAAGACTGCATCAATTGTTGATTCATGGTGCTGAGTAGGAGGATGTTATCACTGAAGCTTCAGGCGACCGTTGGCCTCTTCCTTGATGATAACTAGTTTTCTAGTAATTTGTTCATGATCACTTGATCGTTTCTCTCTCCCCAAATTTATGTTGTACCTGTACAATGTTGTTCTTCAGCAATGAAAATGCGGTATTGCCTGTTTCGTCAAAAGAAGTATCCAGTTGTTTGTACGGCTGAGTAGCATTAGATCATGTCTCCAATTACATGTGAACACTGACGGGTTCATGCTGTACCAGCCATGTAAGTGTTGTCCATTAAAAAAAATCAAGTAATGAATCTAATGTGGCAACTAAAAGTTGTACCAGCCAGTGAAAACATTAACTCAACAGGAAATAGGAAAATTATATTGAGAGCATACCCACTAGGATACAATGGCAAACAAACATAGTCCAATGATCCAGTATCTCATCTCATTACTTAGGGCGTGTTTGGTAGCCCTCTGGCTTCTCAACTCCTCGACTCCAGCCTTGGAGTCGCGCCGAATGGTTCCACTCCTGGTTATTTGACCGAGAAGCTGGCTCGACGCTACGTGCAAAATCTAGGGGGTCGCAGAGATGGAAATACCTGGCTCCGTGGAAACTGGGAAGCTGGATTCAGCAGCAATTACGGGCGTATGCCACCGCCAAGTGATCTATGGACTGCACCAACTGTTTCCTGGAGGCCACTCCACCACACCCACGGCTCCTTTTCCCCTTCCCCAACCCTAGCCAACGCTCTGCACCGACAGCGCCATCGCCCGTGCTCTCCACCGCCGCTCCGCACCTTCAGCGCCGGCAGCCGCACTCTCCACCGCCGGTCGTCCGACGCCGTCGCAGACCATCTCCTTCGTCCCCGACCACCCATCCCCGCCCTGCTCGTTCTCTTCCACCGCTCTGCACTGACAGCGCCGACGGCCGCGCTCTCCACCTCCGGTCTGCACGTTCAGCGCCGGCAGTCGCGCTCTCTACCGCCGGTCGTTCGCCATCGTCGCGGACCGTCTCATCCGTCCCCGACCACCCGTCCCCGAGAAGGCACTTTCTAGCCTTTTTACCTCGTCAATCGCTCGCAACGAGAAGCTGCAGCACCGAACGGATCGCTCAGTCCTGGAGTTTAGGTGGGAAGCTGGCTGCTGGATCTGGGCGGCGGAGTTGAGGATTTTGCAGCTGTGGTGAACTACCGAACACGCCCTCAGTACATTAGGGCATCTCCAGCCGCGCCCCCAAGAAGGCCACCCCAGGCGATTTTTTCGTGCCGGCGCCGAAAAAACGGCCCAGTCGCGCCCCCAGGACGCCGAAAATCGTCGGCTTGGGCCGAAAACAGCGCCGGCGGACCCAGCCCGAACCAGGCGCGCTGGGGGGCGCCCGGGGGCGCCGGGGCGAGTTGTTTTGGCGCGAAGAAGTCGCGGGCCAGCCGCGTCAGCGACCCGGCGCCTCGTCTTCCCCCAACGGCCTCGGTTTCCGCGGGGAATCAATGGCAAGGCTGCCGCCGGTCAGCCTTGCCATTGATTCCTTCACGGGCGGCGCGTCACGGGGCGGCGCCGACGCCTCCCCTCCCTCGCACGCGTACACACTTCACTTCACTTCACTTCCTGTGCCCACACCAGCCCCGCCCCGCTCCTCGCCGCCGTCCAGACCCTCCCTCTCCCTACCTCTCCTGCGCGCCGTCGCCGTTGCCATGGCAGAACGCTTCCCCGGGGACGAGGCGGCGGCCAACGGCTTCGGCCGCCGTTCGCTCCGCCTTCTGGAGTCTTGGCTCCTGTTCCAGGCGAACATCCCGGCGCCGCCGGACATGCGCGCCGGGCCATCGGGATGGAGGCTCAGCGCCGGGGGAGTGCCCATTCTCCCGTTGCCCGATGCCGCGGCGAAGCCGGAGTACTTCGCCGACGAGGTTGAGATCGTCCGCGTGTCCCTCCCCGACGCCCAACGCTCCCTCCCCCAGTACGCCGCCGACAACCACGCCGCCTGGCCGGCGTATTTCGAGCGCCGCCAGCAGCAGCGTCTGGCGTCCACCAACGGCGCGCCGGTGGTCGGTGGGCGGCAGAACAGCGAGGGGCGCCACCTCTGGTGGGGCGTCCCCGGCCGCACACTCGAGGGCGTGCTCACACACCTCGAGGGCGGCAACGACCCGCCGTTGGCATACCCCCCGGCGATGCACCGGCGCGTCGGGACATGGGCGCCACGGCGGTTCGGATCTTCCTCCTCCTCTTCCTCCTCCCGATCCTCCTCGCACTCCTCCGGCGCTCCGGCCCTGCTCGCCGTCAAGGCCGAACCTGCGGCGGAGTCGCCGCTCGGTCGGCGCACTTGCAGTGCCGGCATCGTTATCCACGAGGGCGGCCGGCGCGCTTCGTCCTCGGTTCCTCCGCGCTTCGTCAAGCCGAAGACGGAGCCGGGACTGGCGACGGTGAAGACGGAGCCGGGACTGGCGCCGGTGAAGACGGAGCCGGGTCTGGCGCTGGCGAAGGCGGATCTCGTCGACGACGACGCGGCCCTGGAATGGGCGCGCCAGGACTCCATTGCGATGGACAAGGCGCGCCGGGAGAAGGCGAAGGAGCGCCAGCACGCCGAACTGCGCCGCTACGAGGAGCGCCGACGTGGCCGCGACGAAGACGGAGTCGTCGTCCTGTGCGACAGCTACGACGACGACGCGCCGCCGCCAGTCCACCATGGCGACGTCGGGTCCAGCCGGGGCGTGCGAGTCAAGGAGGAGAAGGTCGACGACGACGATGGCAGCGACGGCGGCGACGACTTCAGCGCCTTTCTTTTTTAGATTAGCTTAATAATGTAATGAAAATGGGCAAATTTGGCCGAAATTTGCCATGTTCGGACGAAATTTAACTGCTCTTTGTATAACTTCGCCAAACGCCCCCCCCCCTTTTTTTTTAAACTCGCCTGTAGGCGGCCCTGGGGGTCGACGGCTGGGCGAGGACTCGCCCCCAGGGCCTTTTTTTTCGCCGGCTCACCCTCAGGCGGCGCTTTTAGACGCCTCCTGGGGGGCCAACGGCTGGAGATGCCCTTACATGTTACTTAGTACAGTAGATGTTAGCTAACATTAAGAATGTTTCCAAAGGAACAACCATCCATAGTAGCTTCGCTACATGATTTTACACAAAGACTGTCATGTGACACAACTTCCTTGCATGTGTTGCAAGTGTGTGGCATTATCTTGATCTCCTCTGCCCCTGACTTACTTTCATTGTCTCTACGGCCCTTAATAATGGAACATGTACCCCTCACATTGACATTAGTCGGTGTTAAGATATCAATTTGGGCGGCGATGGTGCTACTAACGAATGATTCTTGCTCTTCTTGTGTAGGCTCAGGTACATCAAGGGCGGATTGCAAGATAGCTTACTCGAGATTGCACAAACCGGTACTGAGTAAGTCAAGTCCTCTGCTCGACTTTTTAGCACACCTGATGATATGTTCTAATTTGTCCTGTGTCGTCGACATCTTTCTTCTTGTATCCATGTCAACACAGTCAATGGGATTATCTTCAAGTGGATTTCCTTCATCGTCATAGGTAACAACCCCCCTGCACGAACATGAAGTAGCCTATATGTTTGGGCTGGGCCGATGCAAGCTTTGTGGCAATCAAATAGTACTGACTTCACCTTGTCACTTACTTTCCTATTTGATCTTATCAAGTATTGCTTTTTAGGAGACACTAGTTGACGTGATTTCATCACTCTTCCTTGGCGTTCTGTCCATAAAAATATGTATCGTTCGGCCGTGTACTTTGGTCGGTGCTTTATCTATAAAGCGGGGCGCGAGCCTGTTTCGAGGCGTTCTGTCCATAAAACTCCAAATGCATTCAAAAGCAACATCCTAGGGAAATAGACAAAAGGAAGTGCGCTAGCACGATAAAATGAAACAAAGCCTACCATGTAGCACAAAATAAACTGAAAAAACATCACCTACTTTGAACTCCTGAACTGGTGACAACCAACAAACAAAGATAATACACGCAATTGCATGTATGGGGTTTAACTGATGTTGGTTGAGGATTGATGACATATAATACCAGGCATGATGTAAGAGTACTATATGCATGTGCAGGAACTGCACATGCATCCATAGTAATATGGAACGTATAGGTTCATCATTTTCAAAGGGTATTACTCATGACCCCACCTTGTCTAGTCATGCCTATTTAGATCCCTAACATCTTCTCGACCGGTGTGTTCTACCTAGCCTTCTTCTTCTTCTTCTGGTTCTTCACATGGTAGTTTTTTTTTTTAGAAAAGGAGGATGACCCCCGGCCTCTGCATCTGGGCGATGCATACGGCCATTTTATTAATTATTCTCACAAGACCTTACAAAGTAATACAACAGTAAGACTAAAGCCGCCGTCTAAGCAACAAACTGTCGCTACACCTATCCAGTTGATGAAGGGGCGCAGATAGCCTGGGCCTAATACCAAACAGACATCACAGCCAAACCTAACATCTAAGACCTGAGGACCCATCCAGGATGCCTGCCGGGCATGGGTCTCGCCGGTCCGGCGTGCTCTCAGAGGCCGCCGCCGCCAACTGCCACCGCTCCATCTTCAGAACTGTACTGATGCATCAACCTTGCTCGGTCTAGCTATCATCGACGCCACCACGGCGCCCAACGGTACCTCCTCCCTGCGCGCAAACAGTTGAGCACATCACGGTCGCCGCTGATACACCTCAGCACCATGCTGCCAAGTACCACCAGCCGACACAGCTTGAAGTCTTTGGAAGATCTGTCGTGCGTAGCACCTACCGACCAGGCATGACTCAGCGTAGCACCTGTCGGTCAGGCATGACTTGACAGCTCCACCGAAGCTCCGTGCAAGACGAAGCCGCTCCACCTCCCGCCTCTGTCTTCCAGCGCTGCTCCACAAATGATGCTCCCAAGAGAGAGACGGCACCGTAGTACCGCCATCGTCCGATCTGGAAGGCCAGATCCTATGGTTTTCCCAGAAGCAGCACGAGTGGGTTGACAACAGTTATACGACGATGCCTTCATCAAGGTAACGACGCAAAACGCCGCCATCGCCCGCCAATGGCTCGGTTTTCACCGGCAACTATGTCTCCCCGACTCGTAGCCGGGACTAGCTGACGTATCTCGAGATCCGATCACCCAGCCGCATGCCGATCACCTCTGACGGAAGAGATGACCACCACCGTCAACTGCACCGGTCAGAACAGATCTGACGAAGGTGCCGCCTACGCGACCACCAGGCCCTCCACGCCGCCGCCGCCGATCCAAAGGCAGATGGCGCGCCGCCGCCGTCGCCGACCGCAGTGCCGCCGCCGCCCGAACAGGGCTGGTCACCGCGCCCGCAACCCGCGCCGCCTCCGACGCCGCCGCGCCGCAGCCATCGCCGTTGCCGATCGGATCTGAGGCGCCTCCACATGATTCGGGGATCCGCACAACCCCAGATCCACGGGAGAGAGGTGATGTCCTCCGCCACCGCCGTCGGCCCCCGGGCTTAGACCGGCGGTGTCCCCCGGCGGCAGCGGAGGGTGGGGAGGAAGGAGTATACGCCCTTGGCGGCTGGGTAGGGAGCCGCCCGAGCCGCCCTAGCGGGGACGACGCGGGGGCTGTTTTCTGGAAGACCCTAATACCAAAATCTTCACATGGTAGTTATCACCCAGACATCCTCCTATTATAAATGCCTTTCTCCCTCAATGGTAAATTTCTTCCCACTCACTTTCAATTCCATCTCTTGGGTATGCACAGCTTTCCTCATCTAATTCCCCTCTTGATCGTGACACAATTAAGAGGGAGAAGGAAAAAACACAAGGACGCTGAGATAACCAATACTTAAACCTTACCGCAAGGCATTACACACCCTCTTCAGCAGTACGGCCGAGGACTGCACTTTGAGTAGTGAAGCTAGAAGAAGAGAGTGAATCGAGAAGGGGAATGCCATTTCGAGCCAATGGGCATGGGACGCATTGGGAAAGGAAGAGTCACAAATTGTCTTGCAGTCAGTATAGTTGTCCACCTTTTCAGTTTTTTGGAACATGCAACCTATATACTTATTGTAGTTTTACTTATCGAGAATGCTAAATTCCTGCCGACTGGCAGTTTGCAACAGATCCGAACGGTTCGTTCCCGCGAGGGAGTTTCCTTTTTTTTCTGCCATCGATCCCTCGCACAAGTTTCTGTTTTTCAACCTTGTTCAATTTTTCGCAAAAAAGCTGGCGAGTTTGGAGTCGAACCTCGTACCCCTATAGGTTAGTTATGAACTCAATAACCACTTGGGCTGGCTCGGCTTTGACGAAAAATCTAGTTTTCTTTTCTTTTGTACCTTCACATATCCAGCCAAAAAATAACAAAGAAAGGAACGGTTGTGTAAATAGCATGGTGCATAGGATTCGTACCCCCTTTCTCTCAGTTTACAGGG
Organism: Triticum timopheevii; assembly: GCA_963921465.1. Lineage (NCBI taxonomy): Eukaryota > Viridiplantae > Streptophyta > Magnoliopsida > Poales > Poaceae > Triticum > Triticum timopheevii. The sequence goes on along the minus strand of OY997272.1, from coordinate 12,440,709 downwards.
CATGTGCGTACCCCTAGGTCATCAATTTGACCATCCCAATACAAGTCATATATTACAAAAAATATATCAATATAAACTTCAAATGTTCTATTTTCAAACAGTATAATTTTTGTGTTATATATTTTATATTAGGGTGATAAAATTGGCAAGCTAGAATACGCGTAGGACTTGTAAACTGAAACGGAGGGAGTACATGGGGTCCCTACCTAACTAAGTTGATGTCCATTAACCATCAGAAGCTAATTAGATTTTTTTTGTGTGAACTAAGCCTATTTTTGTCTTCCGATTGAAAAATTATGGATCCGGCAGAAAAGTTATTACAAACAAAACCCTGGTAACTTCTATGTAAATAGCATATACACCATGCACCTGATATTTTACACAAAAACACCGCGGTAACTTTGATCGAGCAAAAAAGTTGTTACAAAGATACAAAAAAATACCCCTCAATAACTTCTGTGTAAATAACATGATAACATAAGCACTATTGCCTGATAACTTATGTACAACACCATGATAACATTGACCTCGGGAAAAATTGTTGAAAACATCCTATAATAACTACTATGTAAATATCATGGTAATTTATGCAAAAAAAACTTGTTGAAAATATACCCCATAAACTCTATGTAATTAACATGATAATTGATCCGTCGCAAACCTAATAATTTACATACAAAGACAACAGTAATTTTCACCTGATAACATAACCCTGATAATTTTTGTATAAACAACGCAGTAATTTACCTGAGAGAAAAAGTTGTAACAACATACCCCAATAACTAACTAATGTGTAATCCACATAGTAATTTACCAGCCGCAGACCTGATAACATAGGTACAAACACTGCGATACTTTGATCTGAAAAAAAACTTGTTGAAAATATACCTCATATAACTTACTAGTAAATGGCACGTGCCATGCACGTGTATAAACTGAAAAATATTTCCAAATGTCCTAATTTGGGTGGGAAGATGGCAATGTTTTTACTACATATTAGATTATGAATACTCATACACTACTATTTTCAAGTAGTAACACGCATATACACGTGCACGTCTACACACTTGAGTGAGACATAAGTGTTTTCTCTTGACACATGTCTAGACATTGAACAAGAGAAAGTTAGAAATACACATGCACATGTGTAACTTCAAGCGCCATAATTTAGACAACAACGAAATATACCAACACTTTTATACATGTATCCATGAAATATTAGATTTACAGGATTCAGTGTTAAAAAAAACTTGTACAGGATTCTTAATACCTAGAGAAAAAATATGCAATAATTTAGACTACAACGAAATATACCAACACTTTTATACATGTTTCCATGAAATATTAGATTTATAGGATTCAGTGTTAAAAAAAACTTGTACAGGATTCTTAATACCTAGAGAAAAAATATACTCCCATCATCCTCAAATGTTTGTCTTATTAATATTTAGTACAATATATCCTAGATTGAGCAATTGAAATAATACAAAGTTGCAAGTATTCATTTTTTTTACGGGTAACAAGTTATTCATAATTACATTTTTTTAGGATATAATTATAATTGAAATAGTTATTCAAACACCGCTTAGGTCTGTTTAGTTGATAAAAAAATTAGATAAAAAATATTGGAAATACAAAGTTGGAAACCAGGGTAGTGTAGTTATTGAAACGAATTTGTAAGAGAAAGTTAAATTGATTTAGTTGCTACATATATTGCACTTTTATTTTATTTGGCATTCTCCTACTTGTTAAATTGCTTGCGCGCTTATAACCGAGGCTGCACCGTATTTTCTATCTCTCTCTTGATTGGTATAGCTTGCTATAGCTGCTAGGACAACTCTAGTGACCTACCAAGAAAAAAGTACAACTCAGTAATGCATGTGAGCTTACCAGAAGTTTCTAGATAGCAACTGAAGAAGCGGAAGCGCAGCTTTGCTAGCTGCTAGCTAGTAGTACTACTCTAGTGCTTCGTGTATTTTATCATTCGAGCTTGCCAGAAATTTCCACATACCCACCAGAGAATCGCGCGTGACCCACAAACTCCATCTGACAGTGGCAGTCTGCCTGGCAGCACAGTGACAGACACCCACAGCGAATCCCTTCAATAGTGGTCGTCGGATTGGCATATCCAACGGTGTATACCAGGCCACATAGCCCTCTAACACAAGCAAATAAATATGAGCCGTCCGATTAGAAAGATCCAACGGTTCATATTAGTTGATATTGGTACACTATATAGGAGTATAGATATGATAGCACGGGAATTGATGCACGACAGATCTGTTAATTTACGTACAAACACCATGATAAATTTAACTCGAGGGAAAAGGTGTTGAAAGAACACCCCTGATAATTTGTGTGTAAATAACATGGTAATATATGCATAATAGACCTGATAACTTAGGTACAAACAATGTGGTAAATTTGACCTGGGAAAAAAGTTGTTGAAAATCATCCGGGTAACTTCTGTGCAATAGCATAGTAATATACGCACCACCAAGCTGATAACTCACGTACAAACACCGATAACTTTGTCCCGCATTTCTTTTAATTGAAAATATTGCACGATAACTTACGTGTAATTAGCATGATAATATACATATATCAAAGCTGATAATTTACTTAGCGCAGACCTGATAACTATTTGCATGGAAAAAGTTCATCAAAATATATCAATATATGATCTAGTTTGGTAGATCTTGTCGCGATGATTTTTTATGTGAATAATTTTTCGATCGGACCCATGATTTGAGATATAAAATATTTTAAAGTTTTGAAATAGTGAGAATCTAGGATGAACTCAATTGTTTTCACTAATGCATGCACGTGTGAAGAAAATGTTGGAGTAACCTTTTTTACACTTGGTAATTTCTGTGTAAACAACATGATAACTTATACTTAACTGAGAAGATAGCTTGGGTAGCACACACGTGATAACTTTTACCCCAAAAATAAGTCGACGGAACGTACGCATGCACGTATGCAGTAAGTGTTGAGGTAACCATTTTTTATACCTGGTAATTTCTGTGTAAACAACATGATAATCTATGCTCAACTGACATGATAATTTGGGTAGCACACACGTGATAACTTTGTACCTGAAAAAAAATCGTCGGAACATACCAACATGAGATCTAGTTTCGAAGGTCTCGTCGCAACGAATCTTTTATGTGAAAACAATTTTTCAATCGAAGCGACGGTTTGAGCTACAAAATATTTTGAATTTAGTTGTACATGAAATCTTTGCTGACATCAGCTTTTTATTTTATAAGCATGCATGTGTAAATAACTGACTGAGAATTTTGTTTTATAAGCATGCATGTGTAAATAACTAACTGAGAATAACATGCATGCAATTCTCTCTCGGCGGGACTCCATGCATGCATGTATACTGGCCTTTGGGTCTGTTGTTAATTATCGGATGATCGGACATTAGTCTTGTCTTAAAAATCAGTGATCTCGGTCGGGGGTGCTGACGAGGGGAAGGCCGGTGACTTTCCTACGAGTGGGGGCAACGACAGCGGCCAGCGAGGGGATCGAGGGCGGTCGGCCAAAGGCGCCCGGCTAGAGCTCGCGGGCAGCGACAGAGTGCGCGGCGAGAGAAGGAGGAGCAGCGGAGGGGCGTCAAGAGGGGGGAGGAGCATTACCTGCGGTGGCGGTGGCGGAGGAGAAACCCTAACCACAGCTGCCGGCATCGGGCGGAGGGGGACGATTGAGAGATAAGCGTGCGGGGGGCCGACCGGGTCTATTTTGTTTTGCTTTAGCAGTAGCGCCGGTACAGACAAACGCGCTACTACTAATACCAATATCAGTAGCGCTTTTTTCTAGAAAAATGCTACTATTAAGTTTAAGCATGTAAAAACATCAAAATTATACATTGGTCATCATTGATCTTTTTGTGTAGAATCTAAATAGTCAACATGAATCCTCGCCTGTAAGGTACAGGCGAGGATTCATATTGCAGCCACAAATACTACACATATAGTTTAATGAAGACCAAGTGCTCGAGATAGTTTGAGAAGTAACATATTTAAGGTAGTAAACACCTTGTTCGCTTAGCAGTATGGAACTAAACTTAATTAGTTGCAGGGGGTGATACTTAGCAGCAGCGAGTTTTTAAGAAAAACGCTGCTACTAAGTACTTTAGCAGTAGCGCGTCCGGAAGAAGGGCGCTACTACTATATCTAGCCTGGAGGCAACGCCATGACAATTATAGTAGAAGCGCATGTTTCACCTACAGCGCTACTACTACTGCAATATTAGTAGCGCGGTTTCCTTCAGCTCTCTACTGCTAATTAGCAGTAGTGTTTGTTTTTAGACCGCGCTGCTGCTAAGATTCTGTTATAAGGTTTTCCCTAGCAGTGTTAGTGCTACTAGCAAAAGGGCCCGTACGTTGCAGTGGGATAATAAAACCATGGTCTTCAAATCGAATTTAGCTTGTAGGTCCTACCTTGTTAATTCAAATGAAATAAAAATGACTGCACCGACGAATGGACATGTTAATACATTTCGACTGATGTCCTATTTAATCGGATCTCCCTCACCCTACGATTTTATCTATCTCATGCTTTAATTAGCCAATTATGTGCACATGAGCGTCTATTTTATCAGTGTCTTTTATTCAACGGATGCAAGTCTTACAAATTCCACTCCCTAAAATCTGGCGTGCACGCATACGTACCCAAAGACCCCTGCAAGCCAACATGTATTTTTTATTTAAGGGAGCGCCTAGAACTCAGCTGAATGAGATATAGTTTGGTCTCATTCAAATGACATCAGGATGACATCATCATGTACTGATACTGGTATTGTACCTCCGTGATCGATAGCTTTCTTTTTTTGAGGCAGCGATCGATAGCTTATGCCGCTTTCTCGATAGGCGGCTTGTTTTCTTTACAGGTGCGCTGTTTGGGTCGATAATATGGGCCATTAGTGGGCTGAACTGTATGTCCAGGCTTGTCCGTGTCTCTTTTTATTTTTATTTTTTATGTGTGTATGTGTATTCAATCCATTTGGAACAAAAAAAATAGGCCTACAACCATCTATGAATTGGATGAGCATATTACTAGTCCATTGCCACGCGATTTTCCTATTTTTCTTGTAGCTATGTACTTAGCCAGTATATTACGCGCGCACTGCAACCAGTTTTTCTTAAAAAAATATATTAAAAAGTTAGAAAAATAATTTTTTTTGCACTGAACGCTTGTTGTAATTCCGGCGTGAGTGTTGTCTCGACATGCAGTGGATACTAACCTGACAATGGAAAAAAAATTGCTTGCAAGTCTACTGGTGTGTGGGGTGTTGTGGATGGGGCGTCATGCTAAATCTATCCTTTCTGTCTGTCAATTACTCGGGCTGCACAACCGTCGCGACAAAAGGGCTGGCCACAAGCTGACCACTTTCACGCTTGGTCAACAATCACATGAAGATTTGCATGTGTGTGTCACTAACAAAAGAGGAAACTTTGAAAATTACAGCTTCCTCGGATCGCAAATTAAAAATAGTTTTGCCTAATATATTGTGTTCATTAAGCCGAGGCATTTCTAGTTGATTTTTCACTCAAGGCATTTTTTTAAAATATATTAAAGAAATTTAAAAGAAATAAATGTAAACAAAAAATGATATAAGAAGAAAAGTTAGTTGCACGGGCAATGTTTGCTGGGCGACTATATCAAAATAAATTATTGTGTATGATTGACGACGATACAACTATATGCGTTCAATGGTGTGAAACTAGGATCAAATATATATTCAAAAACATTGTGTGTTTTCATGCGGGAAATACCAGAGATGGTTTATGCGTTCCGAGAAATAAAACACAAAAAGAGCAAAAATGAAAAGTGCTTGTATGCACCCACCGTCAAGGGAAATGATAGAAACCACACCTATGTGATGCTAAGATAAAAACCGTCGATAACCACCGACAACCCTCTCCCAACTCAGTTGCGGGCGCTTCATACCTCTTGCAGTTGCGCCTGAGTATGATGAGTTGCAGTTGTACGATTGAGTATGATGAGTACGGGCGTTTTCTCAAGGGGTCCCCAATTGCATGTGCCCGGGTTTTGTCAACTCTTGTCAACAAACACAGACCCCCCTAGTTGCGAGTTGATGGAAAACTTGCAACTAGGTACCCTAAAAAACACACACACACACACACCCCTAGTTACGAGTCGATGGACAACTTGCAACTGGGGTCCTCAACAAACACACACCCCCTCCTAGTTGCGAGTCGATGTTTGACATGCAACTGGGGACCCCTTGAGAAACACACACACACACACACACACCTCTACTGCAAGTTGGTTATCGACATGCAATTGGGGACCCTCAACACACACACACACATCCCCTAGTTGCTAGTTGATGGTCAACATGCAACTGGGCGTCATCAACAAACATACAACGTCCTAGTTGTGAGTCGATGCTTGACATGCAACTGGGGACCCCTTGAGAAACACACACACACACACACACACACACACACACACACACACACACACACACACACACACACACCCTAGTTGCGAGTTGATGGTCAACTTGTAATTGGGGGTTCTCAACAAACGCACACCTACTAGTTGCGAGTTTGATGGTCAACATGCAACTGGGAACCCTTGACAAAAAGACACACGCACACACACCTCTAGTTGTGAGTCGGTTATCGACATGCAACTAGTGACCCTCTACACACACACACACACACACACACACACACACACATACACACATCCTTAGTTGTGAGTCGATGAGCAGGGTGCAACTGGGCCCACAACAAAACACACACCCTCTACAAACACACACACACACACACACACACACACATCCTTAGTTGCGAGTCGATGAGCGGGTTGCAACTGGGGGCCACAACAAAACACACACACACACAATCACAGAGGATCAACTCACAACTAGGGGACACGAATAAGACACACACACACACACACACACACACACACACACACACATCACCCCCTAATTGCGAGTCGATGGGCAACTTGCAACTGGGGGTCCTCAACAGACACATAACCCCTAGTTGTGAGTTGATGGCCAACTTGCAACTGGGGGCCATGAATATAACACACACACACACACACACACACACACACACACACACACCCCTAGTTGCGAGTCGATGGGCAACACGCAATTGAGGATCCTCAACAAACACACATCCCCTAGTTGCGAGTCGATGCTTGACATGCAACTAGGGACCCCTTGACAAATAGACAAACACACACAACACTCCTAGTTGCAAGTTGGTTATCAACATGCAATTGGGGACCCTCGACACACACACACAACACACATCCCCGTAGTTGCGAGTTGATGGTCAACTTGCAACTGAGGGCCACGAATAAAACACACACACACACACACACACACACACACACACACACACACACACACACACACACACACGTACCTCCTAGTTCCGAGTCGATGGTCAACTTGCAACTGGGGGTTCTCAACAAATACACACACACCCCTAGTTGCGAATCGATGGTTGACATTCAACTGGGGACACTTTGATAAAAATAACACACACACGCACACCCCAGTTGCGAGTCGATTATCGACATGCAACTTGGGACCCTAGTTGCGAGTCGATGCTTGACATGAAACTAGGGACCCCTTGAAAAATAGACAAACACACACAACACTCCTAGTTGCAAGTCGGTTAGCGACATGCAGTTGGGGACCATCGACACACACACACACACACACACACACACACACACACACACACACACACACCACACACATCCCCGTAGTTACTAGTTGATGGTGAACTACAAACAACCCCCCCCCCCCCCTAAAAACCCACCCACGGCCGACAACCCCCTCGACAACCTCCCCCAACCCTGGCTGCCATTGCTTTATCCCCTTGCAGTTGCACTTGAGTAGGACGACTTGTAGTTCTAGTTAAGTTGTGGCGGTTGCAACAACAAACAACCCCGCCCCCCCTAAAAAACGGCCCACCGTCGATAACCTCCGACAACCCTCCACAACCCTAGTTGTGGTCGCTTTATACCCCTTGCAGTTGCGGTTGAGTAGGACTACTTGCAGTTGCAGTCAAGTTACAGTGGTTGCAACTACAAACAACCCCCCCCCCCCCACCCCATCCCTAAATAATAAACACCCTTCTAGAAATAATAATAATAATGAAAGTAAAATTTTAACTATAAAATTAATTGGTTGAACATTAGAAAATTTATGTCACGGCTCTTTTTTATTACACATAATTTGACAACTCGTGCAGTTACACAGAGAGGACAAGCCGTATGAGTAATAGTAAAACTATAAAAACAAATAGAAAATAATTAAAAAGTCGGACCCTTTCGTATCACCACTCCCTCTTTCTCTCGAATAGAAGAAAACATAAGAATATGAAAGAGCGAAAAAAACATTGTATTGAGAAAAAACGGCCTAGACAACAAAAAATCAGCGGCACAATGGGAAAGGGGTTCTGCACCTTTGAAGTGTCAAGTTCTCGTACAAAAAAATATAAAACAAATTTCCTGTAAAAAACAATTACACAAATTATACATGGTCAAACTAAACAAACACATGCAAAAAGACATTGTCAATTAACACATACAAAACATCGCATTGAGAAAAATTATGCATGGTCAAACAAAGCATTACGTTGAGAAAAAACAACATGGACGCAACAAAAAGCCAATTATGCAACATTACTTTACTTATTACAAAAACACTATTGTCTGAAAAGAAAACTTATTGCAAACATTAGTCTATATTTTAAGGGAACAAAACATTGGTCTGCGACGATGGAGGAAATTGCCACAAGTGACAAACCATCCCAACAGTCAATGAAAAGGCTCGTAAAAACACAGCTTGGCCCGGCAAAAAAAGAAAAGAAAACGGCCGAAAAGGGTCCATACGAGCGACAAGTTAACCCACAGCTAGCGACCCTTACAAACCTACGACAAGTTCACCTCGTTTTTTTTTACAAGCGCTAGTTGTCAGCGAAAATAGCTGCGACATAAAAAGAGATAATGGGCCGCTAGCCCAACAACTCACGGTCCGCGCCGTGTCGCTACGAAGCTCACCATATCGACAAAAAACGAATCACAGCGTGATTTGATCTGACGGCAGGCAAAGTGAATGAGACCAAACAATTTCTCAGCTGAATGAGTTTTAGCAAAACCGTTTATTTAAACATCAATCTCTTCTTCCTACATGCACTATACTTCCTAAAAAGACAACTCTATTTCTTTATTCAGATACATCACAAACAACCAATCTCTCTATTTTTTCTCAAGAGGCAACATAACACAGATTTAGCATGTGATTATGACCGAGGGCTAATTAATCCATTTAATTACATGCCTCAGTGTAACCTTCTTTAGTTAGCGCAATCTTTTTAATGCAAACCACATAGTACTGCACAATAGTATACTAAGAGGTTGATTAGCCCTTTCCCCCACTCATTTCCTCGTAATCTTCTGCTACTACCCTTGGACAATGAAGGGATTGTCTTAACTGGGGCACATATTTTTGGCCTTTTTTAAGTAAAACGTATTTTTGGCTGCGAACTTCTTTTTTAACTATATGTAGTTAATTGATGCGCGGCCCATGTGGCCTAGGCGTGCAGCTCAGCTCAAATAGGATATATAAAAAATAAGCTCCTTGACCTTTACAAGAAGACAAGCAGGATGAGTTGGTTGCGTCCCACGGCAAATTGGGTTGCAGGACGACGTACAAAAAAATAGAGCTACCCTAAACGGACCAAAAATCTGATGGTCCCACGATGGACGAAAAAAGTGGAGAAACAATCCTCCCTTTGATATTAGGGAAAGAAATGAAGTCTATGTTTATCTCCAAAGTAGTCGATGCGTAATCCATTTTATTCGACTGATGTGGCATACGTATGCGATTCCGCTCTTGGTCACTAGGCCTTTTTAATGTTTGTAGTATTTAGTTCCTGTTGACAGTTTGTCATTAGTTATGCTCACCACACCAAAACATCGGTTCCAAAGGAACAATAGGGCTTATGCTTTTAAAAGATTTGAAAAGAGCCGGCTGCATTGCACATATGATTTTCCAATGCATATGACGATAAAGGGTTTACCCCTATTTATATTACTAAAGCAACCACCACCAACAACAGGTTGAACAAACATAAAGGTTTAGTTAACTAGAGTGCAAATAAAGAAATAAGTCTCGCTGGGGGCAGTCCGGCTCGGGTGCTGCTGGAGGTGTCGGGGGAGCAAGAAGCAAGATGATGGACCGGAGCTCGGCGATGATCCTGTCAATGCTGTCACGGGCCTTCCGCTTGCTAAGAGGCCTCCGTAGCTGTAAAAAACCACACGTTTTGTAGATCGCGTCTCAGTAGCCCGAATGGGAATCACATGTTCAATCACAAAATTAGCCCTGTATTGTTGGAGATACTCAAACAACAACTCTAGCAGAATCATCATAACGGGCCTGATCAACATAATGATCGTCATTGTGGGGATTTTGGCCAAAAAAATCACTCTAGCCCTCATCCGCCAAATTTTTTGGAGCACGCTCCAAACTAAGCCCGCAAGCCTCCATATTTGGTGGTTGTGGGGGATATTTGGAGCACACTCCATTCCAAAAACGGTTTGGTGCAATGGTCATTTCTCCCTTCCACTATTCTTCATCTCAGGGCGTTGTCTCCCCCTGCGTCATAGCGCCTGTGCACCACTGCAGATAGCATGGATGGAACCTCGACCTCCGCGCCTGATTCCATCGTTTTGCATTCGAATCTTGCGGTTTGCATGTCCGGCCACCACTGCCTAGGCAAGCATCTCATACACCATGCCTACATGGAGGGATAACAATCACGATGTGGCGTAGGACTAGTAATACCCATGAGACTAGGTCTGACGGTTACAACCAAATAATATACATGTATATGTACAACACACTACAACTTCAATACAGAAACTACATAAAAGAGGCATCGAGGATGAAGTATGAACCTACAAACGCAAGCGGTCTGACATTTATCTCACATCAGACATATCATGGGAACTGTTTCTGTATTTAAAGCTAGCACCTATCAAATTCGGTGATCGGCTCCAAGCCCGTAACGGACAACCACATTACATCGTGGTTAACTCCCACGGAGAGGACGACGAGATTGGCGGCGGTGCAAGATGAGCCCACATCGCATCTCATCGTGCCGCAAAGTGCGAGAAGCCCGCCTGTCTGTTATCAGATGAGGCCGCAGATGGAGCTCCAGTCTTGTCTTTGCCGGTGAATTAAGAGGAAAGTAGTAGTGTTGGCGGTGTACCCGACACATCCTTTCCCCATGCCTCCCATGCCAAGAAGGCTCAAAATTGTTCTCCCTTCATGTGAACTAAGATAGAACACCATGATGTTGACATGAGGCTCAATCTAGTCACAATTGACACCCTCACAAGAGTAGCTACTTCCATCATTAACGCCTCATCATTGAGGTACTGATCCCTTATCTATCACTTCTTATGGTCATATTCCTTAATGAGAGGCATGCTCACTTTCGGGTGGAGGGTGCCAAACGCCCCCGTGGTTAGCCCTATGACCATGACCTCCCACTTTCCACGTTTGCTTTGCTCGCTTTCTGCCCTCTCCCGCCTAGGCAACTATCACAGTGAGTAGAGATAGCTATCATAGTCCGGGAAGAGGCTTATATCTCTCACATGCACTGCATCAATGCAGACACGACTATGCATATATGCCCAGTTCTTGCACATGCACATAGTACAAGTCATCCAGCCCGGTCTCAGGTATCATCCTGGGCCAACATTAATCAATCCTGCTGCATGAAACAGTCTTTTCTGTTATGTTGTCTTGGGTTGAACGATGTCATGCCCTCCATTACACCTCAAAGGTGTAGGAGCTACAATTCCATTAGAAGAAGAGTGTGTAGCCCAGTTCTGGATGCGGCGTTGAGAATCAAGTTAAAAGTAATTAAGGTATTTAATAGGAAGGAAGAAATTAGCTGCGGCTACCTTGTAGGAATACATGTACCAGAGAATACTTTAATTCTGTAACAAGATCGGAATGCAACGAGATCTGCATCATGAAGTAATTGTCACATCAGAATCCTCAAAACTAATAGTATTGCCTCTGAAGTAGGCTTTCCATCGTTAGTAATCGAGTGGGGATTTTGCCGCTTAAGTACGCAAGGAATCGATCGGTACGTGAGCTTCGCATGTGTGTACCAACTGAAAAATAGCACGCTATTTCGATGTTATAGCGTCGCTGTAGCGTATCTGGAAGGGGCACACTACGTTTAAGCAATGTTGCTCGTTACGGCGCTAATTGCGTTATAGTACGCTATTTCAACGCTAAAAGTTGTAGTGTTATAGAGTTGTAGCGTGGGGCAAAAAACTGAAGCAGAGAAAACAACAGCCGAGCCCCTAGCAGCCCGAAACTGCCCCTCTTTTGGCCACGGGCCCACATCCCACACCCCTCTCATTCGCAGTCTCAGATAGTTAGACATAATGAACAACCTAGCCCAGTTCATTCACCGTTCCCATCTGAGCTATGAGCCCTGGAAGTGGCATCTTCTCGTGAGAGGGAACAACAGTGGCTTCCTCCAGCTCGACTCCAGCCAACACCGGAAGGGACGACGTTACCCACCAGGCAATACATTTTTCTGCTTCTCCCACCTTGCTGAGCTCCCGTTGCCTCACCTTGGTTCTAAGGTCCTTACTTGTTGCGCCTGTTGGTTGTTCTTCCTTTCCCCGTGCTTCCCATGCCTAGAGGATTGAAATTGTTCTCTCTTGCAGAGAAACAATGAGGGGGCACCGACCATGATGTTGACATGAGCGTGAATCAAGCTAGTTGTTATATATCACATTGGACAAACCCCATAAGGGCATCTGTATGAGCTCATAAATAGTGCCCTTGTTCCCCCGTTCACACTCCTAGTCTTCAACCATGCAATAGATGCAAGAAGGGGGACGTAGAGCTTAGTTGCCCAGAATGCCATGCTGAGAAAGATGTGAGGAAATCTATCTACTACATACGTGACAACAAGTGGAGCAATGGTGTGATGTTCGGAAGGTTTGCATTACATGTGGTCGTACTTTTCTGTCAGAGAATTTCCACCAGCCATCCTCACCCAACCTCAATAAAACATGTTCGGTGCAACTATCACATATTCTAGCTCTTCTCTTGCGTTGGTGACACGATTACTAACTCAATGTTACACCAAATGTCATAGTAATTGCCTTTTTTAATGGTTCCTCAGCTGTCAAACTGTTTGGTGTAACCTTTGAACCAACTTTCCACGGTGCTTTGCTGAAGTATATAGTTTCTCACATAAGGTTCCAATTCAAGATTGTGAACCATACATTGGTGCACATTTACCTCGGCATGTTTTTATTTAGATATGAGGTGTACACCCAGAAAGTTTGCAAATTTTTATGTCGATTAAGGGTCGATATTATAACTTACACTTCCATTAAATAATGGCAGAAAATGGTGTATTCATGCAATTATTCTACGCCCTGTTTGGATGTCTGTATTAGAGCGTCGAATCACGAATTGGAATTGGCGTACGCGAATATCGCCGTTTGGATGTCACACGAATTGGGTAACGGAAATACGACGGAAGACAACACGGTATTATCTGCACTTTCGCACCCTCCCCGAGCGATCCGGAGCTGTCTCACTCCGTCGGTTGTGCACTGAATTCGCCCCAACACTCTCCCTATACCCACCCTTGAAAGCATATAGATGAAGCTCCATCACCAGCTCCACTTCCAGCAACCCTCTCCCCGCCAGCGACATACTCTAGGAGAAGTCCTAGTGTTGGGTCCTCAGTGTAGCGTCGAAGGTCCCCGCCACATTCTTATCTTGTTCCTCATGGCCACGTCCTTCTCTTCTTCCCCGAGGCCTCCTACTACTCTTCTTCCTCACGGCTGGGTCTCCCTGTACTGCAGGTAGAGACAGACTGGACGGGGAGAGAGCCAATGCCAACAGCATTCTTCACAGGACTTGTGGGGATCTGGCCCTCAATCGGAACTACCGACGACATGGGATCTCAGCGGGGCGGAGGAGCTCTCTGCATGCACTTGAAGCAGGGAGCTCGCTGTAGAGAGCACATAGCTATGGTTCCTCCGCGTTTGTTTATGTGACCAGGGGAGGTCAACATGGTAGCAAGCAAGAAAGGCATCGCTCGCGGGACAAGAAAGTAAGGAAGGAGATGGGTGGAGGAGGATGGGGATAATGTAGAGGAGGGGAAAGGGACATGCAGGCCTACTCCACGGGGTGCTCGACGGGAGCGGTTGATTCTTTCCAAAAATCCTAGATGGATTAGTACCACGCATGTGATATATATATATATCCTTCGTATGCTTTGTTTTCCATCCGCCTTCTTGTGGTAGCATTGGATACATTTGATGTGACCGAGAGGGGAGAAGGCAAATAAACGCCTCAGGGATCGGAGGTGAGGTTACTGGGAGTTGGAGTTGGCCACTAAGTGTTGGGCATGGGAGGCTCTGGGAAAGGAAGTGTCACTTGTCACATCTTATTTCCTGCAGGTGTCTTTAAGGTATCTACTGCATGTTCGAGATACGGAAGCGTCGCAAGTCAGAGGAGCAGATTCAACAATGATAGAATACGTCATTTTTACTCATCCATCTTCTCTAGCACAAGGTTATGAGGGAGAATTGGCACCATGCAAACTATAAATTCGTGATGCACAAGGTTTATTTACTGCCACATGTTGTTGACAGATAGTACTACGTGCAAACTTCTTAAAAGGATAAAAAAAGTGATAACCTGTAATTTAAGAGCTCCTTTTTTTCAGAAAATATAAACAGCAGAATAATAATTCTGGTAAATGGTTTGTAAAACCGGTTTCACATTTCAGATAATATTCGCGCTTGTGAGTCATGACTATGGCCCTCTAAAAACACGGACAAACAGAAGCACTGGGTAACACATACATTCACGTTTTTCTCAAATTTGAAACAAAGATCTAAACAGAACAGAAAATAGCCCGCACAGCTAGCAAAATAATCTTAGTAATCTCATACAGAAGTGTCACGCAAAAAAAAATCTCATATAGAAGTGATGACGGTTCACGTACACTTAAAAGATCATAATGTAGCATGAGAAAACATAGATGCAAGATTATACTGTGATCTAACTAAATTCAACCAGGTGAAAACAACATTTCCTCGTAATTCCCATGGCAGTTCACTAATGGGCCACTTCGGGCAGACCATGACATCTACGAGGAAGATTCCGTAGGACTTGATGGAAGACTCCTCTCCACCGGCGTATCCGACTAGGACTCTTGTTGTCCTAGGCCTCCAGTAAATTATATAAGCCGAGGCTAGACTAGTCAATAAGCCCTAGGGTTTTGACCACAACTCACAACCTCAAGGTAGATCAATTCTTTACTTCGATACCTTCAAAATATAAGCAGGAGAGGACGTAGGGTTTTACCTTCATAGAGAGGACCTGAACCTGGGTAAGCTTCGTGTGTGTTCTTCTCTTGTTATCCAGCGATCCAATCTAACAGCTCGGGCCTCCCTACCCGAGATTTGCCGGTTTTGACACCGACAAAAGTTGGGATGCATCGCCTCTTCAGCATGAGCGACCTCGGGCTACTCCGATACTATCTCGGGTTGGAGGTGAACCAGGAGGGTGGTCGCATCATGATCACGCAGATGGCGTACACCTCCCAGATGCTTGAGCGAGCGGGCATGAAGGACTCCATGTCGTGTATGCTCCATTGGAGGCATGGCTGAAGCTCAGCAAGGAGAGCCCCGAGAAGGCGGTAGATGCTACACTCTCCGTAGCATCAAAAGGAGTCTTAGGTACCTCGTGCACACACGGCCAGACATCTCGTCCGTTGTTAGGTACCTGAGTAGGTTCATGGAAGCCCCGGCGAGAGATCACCTCGCTGCCGTTAAGCACCTACTTCGGTACAGCGCGGGTAAGCTCATGCATGGATGTGTGTATCAACGTGGCGACGACAAGAGCTTGGTCGGCTATAGCGACTCCGACCATGCTGATGACGTGGACTCCAGAAAGAGCACCTCTGGCATAATGTTCTTCCTCGGGAGTAGTCCCATCAGCTGGCAATCGGTGAGCCAGAAGGTTGTCATGCATACTCGTGTGAGGTGGAATACATCGCGGCAGCTACAACGACATGTCAAGGCATTTAGCTTGCTCGCCTTCTCGGCGAGATGCTGAATCAGGACACTGCCCCTGCGGTCATCTTCGTCGACAACAAGTCGGCGACTTCCCTCTTCAAGAATCCATTGGTTCATGACCGTAGCAAACACATCGATCTCCGCTATCACTTCATACGTGACTGCATCGAGAAAGACACAGTGGTCGTATAGTTCATCGGGTCTGGCGAGCAGAAGGCGGACATCGTGACCAAGTCACTTGGTTGTGTCCAGTTCCAGAAATTGCGCTGCAAGATTGGCATCATCAACATCAAGCTCCTTGAACAAGGTTGAGGGGGAGAATGTTGAGTCAAACTTGTCTACTAAGGCTGCATGTCGGCAGTACTCCCTCGGATCCTCTTTAGTGTGCGTATAACTTTTTTCCTTTTTTTCCCAAATGGTCTGGGCGATGCACTTTCTGAGCTATTATTTTCCATCCTACCCCCGATTTACTGATTTGCATGCAACCAGCAGTAACTACTCACCTTGTCCCACGTGCCCATGCCTTGCATGCAGGGATGAGCCGATGTACTCATGTGGTGGAGGGAACGAGGAAAAGGAAGGAAGGACAAATCAACTAACGCTGCGCATTCCTGGAAAGATTAAGCACTTTGGATGGAAGGTGCTCAAGGGGGTCCTACCATGCCTAGGAGTCCTAGCAGGCAGACACATTCCACTAGTGCCTCAGTGCCCACAGTGTAAGGTTGGACTGGAGGACATACATCATTGTCTATTTACATGCTCACGTGCAGCTGATGTTTGGACTGAATTAAAACTGGCGGAAACCATCAAGTTTGCTGTGGCTCAGGACCAGTCGGGCTCAATAAATCTAGAGTTTCTTCTCCAAGATCGCTCCGTGGTCAGTGAGCTACCAGCAGCCGAGTTGATTATGGTGGCCATGTGGTATATTTGGTGGCAGAGACGACAAGGCGTGAAAAGAGAAACTATCCAGTCCCCGGAACGTACAGCAATGTCTATCCTTGTTCTTGCTACTAATTTTATCCGCAGTTGTACGCCGAACCAGCCTACACGGAAGATCAATCATGTCTGGAAGAAACCGAGCAGTGGGGTGGTGAAAATCAATGTCGATGCATCATTTCATGCTGAAAACTTGTCAGGTGCCCGCGGTGCTGTGGCACGCAATGAACACAGAATCTTTATTGCAGCAGCAACCTGGATGTTACCCCACGTATCTACTGCAGAATCAGCGGAAATAAAGGCTATCCGCAATGGAATGATCTTAGCAGCAAATATTGGATGCTGTCATGTGGTTATAGAATCTGATAGCAAGATCTCTTTAGAGGCAATCTCAAACCCGGAAACTTATATGGGTCCAGATGTTTCGGTGATCACGGAAGCGTCCCTCCTGGCGTAGGACTTTTCCAGTGTTTCTTTTGATCATTGCTGCAGGGAAGTTAATTTAGTACTCCCTCCGTCCGGATTTATTGGGTCCGTGAGCAAAAGAATCATGTCCGGTTTTATTAGGCCCGCTCTGAAAATCACAAACCTTTTCCCCTCAAATTAACTGTTGATTCCTGATTCAGAGAGGCTAAACTCCAAAATCTGCGCCACGCATGCATCCCTCCGCGTGCGTGCGCATTCATGCATGAGCGTCATTGGCAGGGACTGCTAGGATGTTGGCTGCATGCATGCGCCAGCAATAACTAATGTGTAAAATGAAGCATCAACTATCTACTCCAGGGGTTAATGCCTAAAATAACGCATCCATTTACTGGTTGTCTTGGTCCTGCCAATCTTGTCTTTGGGCCTAATAAACCCGGACGGAGGAAGTAGCAGATGTTGGGGAACGTAGTAATTTCAAAAATTTCCTACGCACACGCAAGATCATGGTGATGATATAGCAACGAGAGGGGAGAGTGATGTCTACGTACCCTCGTAGACCGAAGCGGAAGCGTTGACGCAACGTAGAGGAAGTAGTCGTACGTCCTCCCGGTCCAACCGATCCAAGCACCGTTACTCCGGCACCTCCGAGTTCTTGACACACGTACAGCTCGATGACGCACCCCGAACTTCGATCCAGCAGATGTACGGGGAGGAGTTCCGTCAGCACGACGGCGTGGTGACGATCTTGATGTTCTACCGTCGCAGGGCTTCGCCTAAGCACCGCTACAATATGACCGAGGTGTAATATCGTGGAGGGGGGCACCGCACACGGCTAAGGAACGATCTCAATGATCAACTTGTGTATCCATGGGGTGCCCCCTACCCCCGTATATAAAGGAGTGGAGGAGGGGAGGGTCGGCCCTCTACTATGGCGTGCCCTAGGGGAGTCCTACTCCCACCGGGAGTAGGATTCCCCCTTTCCTAGTCCAACTAGGAGTCCTTCCATGTATTAGGAGTAGGAGACAAGGAAGGGGAAGAGAGAAGGGAAGGAAGGAGGGGTTGCGGCCCCTCCCCCTAGTCCAATTCGGACTAGGCCATGGGGGGGCGCGCGGCCTGCCCTAGGAAACCTCTCTCTCTTTCCCGCAGGGCCCAATAAGGCCCAATACTTCTCCCCGGTGAATTCTCGTAACTCTCCGGTACTCCGAATAATACCCGAATCACTCGGAACCTTTCCGAACTCCGAATATAGTCGTCCAATATATCGATCTTTACGTCTCGACCATTTCGAGACTCCTCGTCATGTCCCCGATCTCATCCGGGACTCCGAACTCCTTCGGTACATCAAAACTCATAAACTCATAATATAACTGTCATCGAAACCTTAAGCGTGCGGACCCTACGGTTCGAGAACAATGTAGACATGACCGAGACACGTCTCCGGTCAATAACCAATAGCGGGACCTGGATGCCCATATTGGTTCCTACATATTCTACGAAGATCTTTATCGGTCAGACCGCATAACAACATACGTTGTTCCCTTTGTCATCAGTATGTTACTTGCCCGAGATTCGATCGTCGGTATCCAATACCTAGTTCAATCTCGTTACCGGCACATCTCTTTACTCGTTCCGTAATACATCATCTCGCAACTTACTCATTAGTTGCAATGCTTGCAAGGCTTAAGTGATGTGCATTACCGAGAGGGCCCAGAGACACCTCTCCGACATTCGGAGTGACAAATCCTAATCTCGAAATACGCCAACTCAACAAGTACCTTTGGAGACACCTGTAGAGCACCTTTATAATCACCCAGTTACGTTGTGACGTTTGGTAGCACACAAAGTGTTCCTCCGGTAAACGGGAGTTGCATAATCTCATAGTCACAGGAACATGTAAAAGTCATGAAGGAAGCAATAGCAACATAATAAACGATCGGGTGCTAAGCTAACGGAATGGGTCATGTCAATCAGATCATTCAACTAATGATGTGACCTTGTTAATCAAATAACAAATCCTTGTTGATGGTTAGGAAACATAACCATCTTTGATTAACAAGCTAGTCAAGTAGAGGCATAATAGTGACACTCTATTTGTCTATATATTCACACATGTATTATGTTTCCGGTTAATACAATTCTAGCATGAATAATAAACATTTATCATGATATAAGGAAA
Organism: Triticum timopheevii; assembly: GCA_963921465.1. Classification (NCBI taxonomy): domain Eukaryota; kingdom Viridiplantae; phylum Streptophyta; class Magnoliopsida; order Poales; family Poaceae; genus Triticum; species Triticum timopheevii. The sequence goes on along the minus strand of OY997272.1, from coordinate 12,421,020 downwards.
TAAATAATAACTTTATTATTGCCTCTAGGGCATATTTCCTTCAGTCCCCCAATTGCACTAGAGTCAATAATCTAGATCACATCAACATGTGATTAACATCGATAGTTCACATCATCATGTGATTAACACCCATAGTTCACATCGCCATGTGACCAACACCCAAAGGATTTACTAGATTCAGTAATCTAGTTCACATCGCTATGTGATTAACACCCAAAGAGTACTAAGGTGTGATCATGTTTTGCTTGTGAGAGAGTCTTAGTCAACGGGTCTTTCACATTCAGATCCGTTATGTATTTTGCAATTTTTTATGTCTTCAATGCTTTGCACGGAGCTACTCTAGCTAATTGCTCCCACTTTCAATATGTATCTAGATCGAGACTTAGAGTCATCCAGATCGGTGTCAAAAACTTGCATCGACGTAACCCTTTACGACGAACCTTTTTGTCACTTCCATAATCGAGAAACATATCCTTATTCCACTAAGGATAATTTTGACCGCTGTCCAGTGATCTACTCCTAGATCACTATTGTACTCCCTTGCTAAACTCAGTGTAGGGTATACAATAGATCTGGTATACAGCATGGCATACTTTATAGAACCTATGGCCAAGGCATAGGGAATGACTTTCATTCTCTTTCTATCTTCTGATGTGGTCGGGTTTTGAGTCTTACTCAATTTCACACCTTGTAACACAGGCAAGAACTCTTTCTTTGACTGTTCCATTTTGAACTACTTAAAAATCTTTCAAGGTATGTACTCATTGAAAAAACTTATCAAGCGTCTTGATCTATCTCTATAGATCTTGATGCTCAATATGTAAGCACCTTCACCGAGGTCTTTCTTTGAAAAACTCCTTTCAAACACTCCTTTATGCTTTGCAGAATAATTCTACATTATTTCCGATCTACAATATGTCATTCACATATACTTATCAGAAATGCTGTAGTGCTCCCACTCACTTTCTAGTAAATACAGGCTTCACTGCAAGTCTGTACAAACTATATGCTTTGATCAACTTATCAAAGCATATATTTCAACTCCGAGATGCTTGCACCAGTCCATAGATGGATCGCTGGAGCTTGCACACTTTGTTAGCTCTCTTAGGATCGACAAAACCTTCCGGTTGCATCATATACAACTCTTTTTCCAGAAATCCATTCAGGAATGCAGTTTTGACATCCATTTTCCAGGTTTCATAAAATATGGCAATTGCTAACATGATTCGGACAGACTTAAGCATCGCTACAGTTGAGAAAATCTCATTCTAGTCAACACCTTGAACTTGTCAAAAACCTTTTTGTGACAAGTCGAGCTTTGTGGATAGTAACACTACTATCAACGTCCGTCTTCCTCTTGAAGATCCATTTATTTTCTATGGTTTGCCGATCATCGGGCAAATCCATCAAAGTCCATACTTTGTTATCATACATGGATCATATCTCAGATTTCATGGCCTCAAACCATTTTGCGGAATCTGGGCTCATCATCGCTTCCTCATAGTTCGTAGGTTCGTCGTGGTCAAGTAACATGACCTCCAGAATGGGATCACCGTACCACTCTGGTGCGGATCCCACTCTGGTTGACCTACGAGGTTCGGTAGTAACTTGATCTGAAGTTACATGATCATCATCATTAGCTTCCTCACTAATTGGTGTAGTAGTCACAGGAACATATTTCTGTGATGAACTACTTTCCAATAAGGGAGAAGGTACAATTACCTTATCAAGTTCTACTTTCCTCCCACTCACTTCTTTCGAGAGAAACTCCTTCTCTAGAAAGGATCCATTCTTAGCAACGAATGTCTTGCCTTCGGATCTGTGATAGAAGGTGTACCCAACTGTCTCCTTTGGGTATCCTATGAAGACACATTTCTCTGATTTGGGTTCGAGCTTATCAGGATGAAACTTTTTCACATAAGCATCACAGCCCCAAACTTTAAGAAACGACAACTTTGGTTTCTTGCTAAACCACAGTTTATATAGTGTCGTCTCAACGGATTTAGATGATGCCCTATTTAACGTGAATGCAGCTGTCTCTAATGCATGATCCCAAAACGATATTGGTAAATCGGTAAGAAACATCATAGATTGCACTATATCCAATAAAGTACGGTTATGACGTTCGGACACACCATTATGCTGTGGTGTTCCAGGTGGCATGAATTTGTGAAACTATTCCACATTGTTTTAATTGAAGACCAAACTCGTAACTCAAATATTCGTCTCCGCGATCCGATCGCAGAAACTTTATTTTCTTGTTACGATGATTTTTCCACTTCACTCTGAAATTCTTTGAACCTTTCAACTATTTCAGACTTATGTTTCATCAAGTAGATATACCCATATCTGCTCAAATCATCTTGTGAAGGTCAGAAAATAACGATACTTGCCACGAGCCTTAACACTCATCGGATCGCATACATCAGTATGTATTATTTACAATAAGTCAGTTGCTCGCTCCACTGTTCCGGAGAACAGAGTCTTAGTCATCTTGCCCATGAGGCATGGTTCGCAAGCATCAAGTGATTCATAATCAAGTGATTCCAAAATCCCATCAGCATGGAGTTTCTTCATGCGCTTTACACCAATATGACCTAAACGGCAGTGCCACAAATAAGTTGCACTATCATTATTAACTTTTCATCTTTTGGCATCAATATTATGAATATGTGTATCACTACGATCGAGATCCAACAAACTATGTTCATTGGGTGTATGACCATCGAAGGTCTTATTCATGTAAACAGAATAACAATTTATTCTCTAACTTTTAAATGAATAATCGTATTGCAATAAACACGATCAAATCATATTCATGCTCAACGCAAACACCAAATAACATTTATTTAGGTTCAACACTAATCCCGAAAGTATAGGGAGTGTGCGATGATGATCATATCAATCTTGAAACTACTTTCAACACACATCGTCACTTCACCCTTAACTAGTTTCTGTTTATTCTGCAACTCCTGTTTCGAGTTACTACTCTTAGCAACTGAACCAGTACCAAATACCGAGGGGTTGCTATAAACACTAGTAAAGTACACATCAATAACATGTATATCAAATATACCTTTGTTTACTTTGCCATCCTTCTTATCCGCCAAATACTTGGGGTAGTTCTGCTTCCAGTAACCAGTCCCTTTGCAGTAGAAGCACTTAGTTTCAGGCTTAGGTCCAGACTTGGGCTTCTTCACTTGAGCAGCAACTTGCTTGCCGTTCTTCATGAAGTTCCCTTCTATCCCTTTGCCCTTTTCTTGAAACTAGTGGTCTTGTTAACCATCAACACTTGATGTTCTTTCTTGATTTCTACCTTCATCGATTTCATCATCATGAAAAACTCGGGAATCATTTTGATCATCCCTTGCATACTATAGGTCATCACGAAGTTCTACTAACTTGGTGATGGTGACTAGAGAATTCTGTCAATCACTATCTTATCTGGAAGATTAACTCCCACTTGATTCAAGCGATTGTAGTACCCAGACAATCTGAGCGCATGCTCACTAGTTGAGCGATTCTCCTCCATCTTTTAGCTATAGAACTTGTTGGAGACTTCGTATCTCTCAACTCGGGTATTTGCTTGAAATATTAACTTCAATTCCTGGAACATCTCATATGGTCCATGATGTTCAAAACATCTTTGAAGTCCCGATTCTAAGCCATAAGGCATGGTGCACAAAACTATCAAGTAGTCATCATATTGAGCTAGCCAAACGTTCATAACGTCCGCATCTGCTCCTGCAATAGGTCTGTCACCTAGCGGTGCATTAAGGACATAATACTTCTGTGCAGCAATGAGGATAAACCTCAGATCACGGATCCAATCCGCATCATTGTTACTAACATTTTTCAACACAATTTTCTCTAGGAACATATTAAAATAAACATATGAAAGCAACAATGCGAGCTATTGATCTACAACATAATTTGCAAAATACTACCAGGACTAAGTTCATGATAAATTTAAGTTCAATTAATCATATTACTTAAGAACTCCCACTTAGACAGACATCTCTCTAGTCATCTAAGTGATCACGTGATCCAAATCCACTAAACCATAACCGATCGTCACGTGAGATGGAGTAGTTTTCAATGGTGAACATCTTATGTTGATCATATCTACTATATGATTCACGCTCGACCTTTCGGTCTCCGTGCTCCGAGGCCATATCTGCATATGCTAGGCTCGTCAAGTTAAACCTGAGTATTCCGCGTGTGCAAAACTAGCTTGCACCCGTTGTAGATGGACGTAGAGCTTATCACACCCGATCATCACGTGGTGTCTGGGCACGACGAACTTTGGCAACGGTGCATACTCAGGCAGAACACTTCTTGATAATTAGTGAGAGATCATCTTAAAATGCTATCGTCAATCAAAGCAAGTAATAGATAAACATCATATGCAATCAAAATATGTGACATGATATGGCCATGATCATCTTGCGCCTTTGATCTCCATCTCCAAAGTACTGTCATGATCTGTATCGTCACCGGCACGACACCATGATCTTCATCATCTTGATCTATATCAATGTGTCATCACATGGTTGTCTCACCAACTATTGCTCTTGCAACTATTGCTATCGTATAGCGATAAAGTAAAACAATTATTTGGCACTTGCATCTTATGCAACAAAGAGACATCCATAGGGCTTCTGCCAGTTGCCGATAACTTCAACAAAACATGATCATCTCATACAACAACTTATATCTTATCACGTCTTGACCATATCACATCACAACATACCCTGCAAAAACAAGTTAGACGTCCTCTACTTTGTTGTTGCAAATTTTACGTGGCTGCTACGGGCTTAAGCAAGAACCAATCTCACCTACGCATCAAAACCACAACGATAGTTTGTCAAGTTGGTGTTGTTTTAACCTTCGCAAGGACCGGGCGTAGCCACACTCGGTTCAACTAAAGTTGGAGAAACTGACACCCGCTAGTCACCTGTGTGCAAAGCACGGCGGTAAAACCAGTCTCGCGTAAGCGTACGCGTAATGTCGGTCCGGGCCGCTTCATCCAACAATACCGCCGAACCAAAGTATGACATGCTGGTAAGCAGTATGACTTATATCGCCCACAACTCACTTGTGTTCTACTCGTGCATATAACATCAAACCATAAAACCTAGGCTCGAATGCCACTGTTGGGGAACGTAGTAATTTCAAAAATTTCCTACGCACACGCAAGATCATGGTGATGATATAGCAACGAGAGGGGAGAGTGATGTCTACGTACCCTCGTAGACCGAAGCGGAAGCGTTGACGCAACGTAGAGGAAGTAGTCGTACGTCCTCCCGGTCCAACCGATCCAAGCACCGTTACTCCGGCACCTCCGAGTTCTTGACACACGTACAGCTCGATGTCGCACCCCGAACTCCGATCCAGCAGAGGTACGGGGAGGAGTTCCGTCAGCACGACGGCGTGGTGACGGTCTTGATGTTCTACTGTCGCAAGGCTTCGCCTAAGCACTGCTACAATATGACCAAGGTGTAATATCGTGGAGGGGGGCACCGCACACGGCTAAGAAACGATCTCAATGATCAACTTGTGTATCCATGGGGTGCCCCCTACCCCCGTATATAAAGGAGTGGAGGAGGGGAGGGCCGGCCCTCTACTATGGCGCGCCCTAGGGGAGTCCTACTCCCACCGGGAGTAGGATTCCCCCTTTCTTAGTCCAACTAGGAGTCCTTCCATGTATTAGGAGTAGGAGACAAGGAAGGGGAAGAGAGAAGGGAAGGAAGGAGGGGTTGCGGCCCCTCCCCCTAGTCCAATTCGGACTAGGCCATGGGGGGCGCGCGGCCTGCCCTAGGCAACCCCTCTCTCTTTCCCGCAGGGCCCAATAAAGCCCAATACTTCTCCCCGGCGAATTCCCGTAACTCTCCGGTACTCTGAAAAATACCCAAATCACTCGGAAGCTTTCCGAACTCCGAATATAGTCGTCCAATATATCGATCTTTACGTCTCGACCATTTCGAGACTCCTCATCATGTCCCCGAGCTCATCCGGGACTCCGAACTCCTTCGGTACATCAAAACTCATAAACTCATAATATAACTGTCATCGAAACCTTAAGCGTGCGGACCCTACGGTTCGAGAACAATGTAGACATGACCGAGACACGTCTCCGGTCAATAACCAATAGCGGGACCTGGATGCCCATATTGGTTCCTACATATTCTACGAAGATCTTTATCGGTCAGACCGCATAACAACATACGTTGTTCCCTTTGTCATCGGTATGTTACTTGCCCGAGATTCGATCGTCGGTATCCAATACCTAGTTCAATCTCGTTACCGGCACGTCTCTTTACTCGTTCCGTAATATATCATCTCGCAACTAACTCATTAGTTGCAATGCTTGCAAGGCTTAAGTGATGTGCATTACCGAGAGGGCCTAGAGATACCTCTCCGACATTCAGAGTGACAAATCCTAATCTCGAAATACGCCAACTCAACAAGTACCTTTGGAGACACCTGTAGAGCACCTTTATAATCACCCAGTTACGTTGTGACGTTTGGTAGCACACAAAGTGTTCCTCCGGTAAACGGGAGTTGCATAATCTCATAGTCACAGGAACATGTATAAGTCATGAAGGAAGCAATAGCAACATATTAAACGATCGGGTGCTAAGCTAACGGAATGGGTCATGTCAATCAGATCATTCAACTAATGATGTGACCTTGTTAATCAAATAACAACTCCTTGTTCATGGTTAGGAAACATAACCATCTTTGATTAACAAGCTAGTCAAGTAGAGGCATACTAGTGACACTCTGTTTGTCTATATATTCACACATGTATTATGTTTCCGGTTAATACAATTCTAGCATGAATAATAAACATTTATCATGATATAAGGAAATAAATAATAACTTTATTATTGCCTCTAGGGCATATTTCCTTCAGCAGATAGTCTAGCAAAACACTGTTTTAATTCTAGCTTGTCTGAACATTGGGATGCCAATGCACCTGACTTTATTCTTCCACAACTTGTAAATTATATGGCAATCATATGAGGAACAAAGTTTGATACCTTTCAAAAAAAAAAAACTGACGCTGCACATTCCAGGGTGTTGTAATCAATCGCATGCCCGCAGTTATAGCAATCCATCTTTCCCCGTATGGTGCATGCAACCACAGGGGCAAATTAGTCAAAAATGTTTGAACAGAGTCTCTTCTTGGTATCTGGGCGCACACTAAAAAGGAACGAAGGGAGTACTAACTTAGCTATGAAGTGAAACAGCTAGCAGCTGTGTAGGTCAGCAAGTCGTTTTTCGTTTTTCTACTAGCTAGTGCATGACGTGATCACTGATGTAGCAAGATGATTTGACGTCAGCCTATCCGTAGGATAGTCGGTTCAGTGTCCTATATATGGACTGGTACTTCCCTGGTTGTAACTCAAGCCATCCAGTTTCAGGACAAGGCAAAGCAATTCCTCCTAGTACCACCTTGTATCAACAAAAAAATATCATGCACTTGTATCAACAAAAAAAATAGCACGCTATTTCTATGTTATGTTCTAGCTAATTTGCTCGATATTGTGCTATTCGTGCTATAGCACGCTATCTGGACGCTAAACAAAATAATGTTGTATCATTTTAGCGTGTACCACACAACAGCCCATCAGACATCACCGAACTCATTGCCACTCTCTCTCTCTCTGCGTCCGCTCCTCTCCCCGCATCGATTCTTATCGAATCCGGCGCAATGTCGAGCTCCGGCAGCCACCCCAATGACGAGCTGGATCCAGAGTATGAGCTAGCCCTCCACATCGCCTTGGAGCGGTCCAAGGTGGAGACCGGGGCAGCTCCTGATCTGGAGCCTCGCCGCAGCCGCAGTTTCCCCGTTGACGCAGCTCGAATGACGGCGCTGGCGCCTCCCGGCCCAGGGGCAGCTCCGACAGGCGGCCTGCGCAATCCACGCCTCCCCTACGCCGCCCACGGCACCCCGGCTGTAGCTCCCCCTCGTGGGTAGCGGTGAGTGCTTGTGCCCGGCCCACCAACCCGGACGCGCACGCTTGAGTTGGAGGTGCACGCCGCCCGCCATGAGAGGCAGCGGGCAAGGGAGAGGGAGGCTGCGGAGAGTTCTGTCCGCCGCTGCTGTCGGTCGCTTACGATACCGGCTGAGCCCGACGAGGACGAGCGGCTCCTCACATGGGTCTACCATCGGTCGCATAGATGGCAAAGACGGACGCTCAGCGGCTCCACCAGAAGAACGCGAAGGCCCTCCGGCTTGCCATCGAGCAGTCCGAGCGGGAGGCGAAGGAGAAGGTGGCGGAGGCAGCTCGGCTAGCCAAGCTCGGGCGCCAGCAGGACCGGGCCGTCCAGCGCCTCAACGGCCTCGTTATCGTCTCCTCCTCCTCGTCCGACGAATCGGATGATCCTCCACCAGCCGCTGACGGCTACAGCTATGCCGGCGACCAGAAGGGGAAAGGGCCGTCCCAGAAGTGGTGAGGTTCAATTTCATTTCAAGTTTTAGACATAGTATAAAGTTGTCCATCATTTATCTGAACTTTCGTGATCTTTTGGTGAACTATTGTGCTGTCCTATCTGTGATTCTATGTCTGGTCAGTTGATCTACGCAGTTTGATCGATGTTGCATGATTTAGTATGGACTAGGACATATGCCCGTGCGTTGCACCGGGAGAAACAAATTCTCACACGTAACCATGTAATATGTGAATGCACTTACATGAGAGGCATGGTGCTCCTAGTTGTAACTCAGCTCAATCATTGAGGCGGCCTAGGCATGTGACCACGAGACGTAGAATCGGACCGCGTCATATATACAAGAACCCTCAATTTTCACCATCTGAGACCGTTCAATAAACAGTTATACCGTGCATCTGGTCCATACGTAATCCCTCATACTCCCACTCGATTTTGACTTATATTGTTGTGGCCTTGTTTCATGTTGGAAGGGCGGGTCCTGTATGTATGTGTGCAACTCGAGGCCCAGTGGCATAGTCCCTCAAACTCCCGTTGTCCCGCATGCCTCCATAGGGCTCGGGCACCACCTAGTAAGAGTGGCCTAGGCCCGAATGTTATCTCCTTCTTGGCTTGGCTTCTCCTTGGTCCTCCCTTCCCTTGAGGCTTTGACACACAATTAATGCCTACAATGCCCCGCTCTCCTATGTGAGCAAACATCAGTTGTAATGAATTAGTGTTTCACCAGGTGGAAAAATTGGGTCGCGACACAAGGGTCGATGCTTTTGTCGATGAAGAAGAAAATGACGGGTTTTGTGAAACAATATTTAGTATTACAAAAAATGGTTAGCATGCCAAAGGACCTAGAGTTAATGCATCTTCAGTAAACCGTATTATAACTAATCATTCCCTATTTTTTTGTTAGTTATTATCTCGGAACACAAAAGCCATAACTTGGTTCTCATAGCATGCAAAATATCTTTGCTTAGTAGTAGCTTTGACCAAATCACCAGAAGAACGGGCACCAGCCTGCAGTGTGAGTGTAGATTAGCATTTATTTGAAGTGCCATTATGCTGGCCTTTCAAGATATGGTTTATTCGGATTTCAGTTTCAGAATTCAACAAAAAAAACTATCTTAAATCCCAGTGTTATCCCTAAAAAAATCCAGTGTTACGACAACATATATAAGAAAGGCTATGCATCTAGGAACATGCAACGTCCCTTCTGAATAATCATTAGAATCATTAGATCACTAAACTATTAGCAGAAGGATGTAAGTTTAGCCTAACAGAAAAGGATCACTAAGTAAGTTTATGCTTCCAAGAACAGAGAGAAGGACATGATCAGCAATGTCAAAAGCAAATATTTACTACATAGTAAATAACCTGATATAGATGTAGAAACTTAACTCTACAGTCTCCGGTGCAGGCTACAAAAAACTTAAAATCCCTATGTTCTCTTGGTGATGAGGCTCTACTTCGGTTGCAATTTCTTTTCTGAAGTTTTGCTCACCTTCAGTGAGTCACAAAAATTCCATTTGCATCCCGCTGCTCCACTTCCCACATCTCTTTACTAATTGAGCACTATATCCTTGCCTCGGCCCATTATTGTTTTCTCCTGCTCAATCAATGTCCTTTGTCCCTTCGTAACCTTGAATCAAGTTGTGTAGTTCCCTACTTCGACCTTTCTTCGAATTTTCAGCTTTCTGGTATTTGGTCCCTTTCTTCTACAGCTTTTGTTAATCAAGTCAGGAGCACAACTTAATTATCTCTATTCTCATATGCAACTCCAGCTCCAGCTTATCATTTTAGAAACAGCAAGTCAGCACAACTCAATTATATGCACTCTCATATGTAATTGTCAGGAACAATTCAATTTTGAAAAGTAATAAATCTTACATATTTGTTTCATAATGGACAAGCCATATTTATTTTTGCACTAAGAAGTTATAACAAACAAAAGAAAGAAAGTTTTCCACAATAGATCTCTAGCTTTGTGGTGTTTGTAAATATTCGACAGAGTAGAGAGTACCACTGTAGAATTTAGCATTGCCATTCCTTAAAACAGAAGCATCATGTCGATTAATTCACAGTAAAGAAAGTTATGCCCATGTATATAATGGAAATCTTCTGATGGTGCAACAACCATGTATATATATTAGGCACATGGTAGATTACTCTTGGATAAGCAATGATAGCATGCAAAAACTGTACTCTTTAATCTTGAAGCGGAATGTTGCCCATCTGGATCCAGTGAGTGATGCGCCATAGAGAGGGAACTTCTAGTGCTTCAGGAGTAATTTTTTCAGCGTCAGCAGCAACCATTAGGAATATCACCTGCATTGCAGAAGAATTAACAAAACGAATGCAAGTTTCATATATCTAAAAAAAGATCAGTAGGTTAAGGAGACTCGAAAATAACATTTCTCTATACGTGTGATTTGTTAGAGTACAATGTTATAATTGTTTCTTTCACACAATGGGCAGTGGCTTCATACTCAAATGAATTTTAAGTACGAGCTCAATTCTCTAAAATTGGTATCTTTAATTATAAGAAGTAAAATATTAAGAAGAAAAGAACCAATGATTCCCAGTTAAAATCCAAAGTACTCCAAGGATAAAAATGCATATCCATACCAAAGTAAAGTGGAATGCAGTTGTAAAAATTGTGGGATTACTATTTATGTGTTGGTTCGCTTGTCATGATTGTCCTCTCATTCTGCTAGCTGCCTACTCATTCCTTTCGTAAGAGCAAATTAATTGTACACCCTTTGATCCAAGTATATACAAAATAGCAGTCTGGTTGTTTTGTTAATACATATGCAAAACCCATGGAAGCATAACTGAACATATAATAAAAGCCTATATGGTTGAAAATAACCCATAATTTGATTAATACACAGAGGCTGGAAACTGAATTACTCTGAATAACAGAAAATCTGCAAGTAAGAACTTTGGTTCTGAGCACACATAATTAAACATGTAAGATCTGGCGAAAGGAAATCGACCATCATGAAGAAATGCATCAGGTATATCAGCAGTCCATGATTATAATGTGTATCAGGTCCTTTTTTTTGCTTCAGTAGCTGGCACTTTTGATCTCTCTTTAGAACTTGGGCGACTTGAAATGGTTATGCACTACAGGAACCCTCGTTGCTCGCCCTAACCATGCTTGCCACTGCTAGAATTTTTTTCGAACAAATGGTAAGCAATGAAACAAAATGAGAATGATGAAGAGATCAAAGAAGTGAAACATCAAGCAAACAAAATTGACTTCTACTCATTTATTTGCCCAAATGTAACTAATCTAAATGTAATACCCACTACTCTTTTTTGCTATCTATTTTTCAGATCAGTCTGAACAGAAGTCAACTAAATTTCTGGGCAACTTAGCACTCACTGTAGATGATAGTGGTAAATATAACAGGATAGATATGTTGTTTTCTTGTGTCTTATCAGATATAAAAAAGATTTCAAAATGAACCATCCACAGCAGAAAGAATTGCAGGTCACTGCTGCATCTCCATCGCCAGTCAATCAGCCCGTCCAGTCTAGTAGAAGATATCTTCATGGTCTTTTTAGGTATATCTAGAAGGTTTTCCAACTCCTAAGTTTTCAGCTTCTCGGCTAAATATAAGATATCAACCATTACTCAGAACAGCAAGGTGCTTGTGACAAATGCAAGTATCAAAGAAGGAGTAAAGCATACATCACATTTGAACTTTAAGTATATACATAAATAAAGCATCACAAAGTGCAGCCAGGTTGGCAAATAAAATTTTGTTACTTTCAATCTAATGGATCCTATATCCACCTGACAACTTAAATCTTTAAATGGCAGCGACAGTACACCATAGGCGGCTGAACTGATGTAGAAGTCAAAACAATTGTAATTGTTGATTCATGACCGGACGGATAGTTACAACAACTGTTCTGAACCTAGCTAGTCATGCCATCTGCAGGGGATTAGGAAGACAAGGGGAAGGAGGAGATAATATTGCGAGAGAATATATTGATTCTTGCTTGCTCCCAAAGAATAAAATGTCCGCTCGTATATAGAGCTAACCTAACTTTGACCCGAAAGACATGGAGATAGTCGGAAGTATCAAGCTCAGGCAAGATGCGTTATATGGTTATTGAGCTGAAATGTGTATATGAATTACAATTAGAGGCCCTCCTGTTGCAATAACTTATGCATTAATTTATGCTTGGAAAATGTATGTTCGTATTGCAGTGTTCTGAGCTCAACGCATGAGACTCCTGTACTGTAAATCATGTCATGAGTGTAGTCATGAAACTGTTTGAGGCAAAGTGCTGACCTTCTTCGATGGAGACAGAGAAACTGAAATCAAATCTGGTGAGCAGGAAGTTCTCATGCGTGAGTTCCCAGTGTACGGACCCATGAAGTGGCAGACGTGGACGACGCTTTCAGAAACTCAATTAGACAATCTGCACTATAGAACGACACCCAGCCTCCGACAGCGAGGGGGAACTCGCGCTTCTTGTGCCACGGCGCCGGCTACGGCGCAGGGGGGCTTCAGCAGCTGGTCCAGCCTGGCGCGGTGGCCGGCGCCGACGACCTCGTGGCTCTTGGCGACGCCAAGCCACACCTGGCTCTCTGCCGTCATCTGCCGGAGCCGGAGCGCCACGACGCCTCACCCCAACAGAGCACGCCGACCGCCTTGTCGTCCTCCGCCGCGACACCTCGGCCCGCCAAGGCCAGCTTCGAGGGCGACAAGGCGCGTAGGAACGCCGCCGCGACGCCCCGCCCCACTCCTGGGCTCGGGCGAAGCGGACGCCCACGGCAAGCGCGCCGGCGGCGCGTGCCCGTCTGCTTATCGTCCTCCGCTGCGACGCCTCGGCCCGCCCCCGTCAAGGCTAGCTCCAAGGCCGACAAGGCGTGCAGGAATGCCGGCGCCGCGACGCCTCGCCCCATTACTGGGCTCGAGCGGAGCGGACGCCGCGGCAAGCGCGCCGCTGCCCGTCTGTGGAGGCCGGCAGTGGATAAGGCGGGGCTGTGGTGGTGGTGGCAGGGTCCTTTTTTACAAAAAACGAATCCTTATCTCAGGAAGAAACAGACTTTAAATTGTACTGCGGGTTAAATACTAAGAAAGGGAGGGGCTTTTTAGCAAAAATGCTAATGACGGACGAGCAGAAACCTAATTTGCCTTATTATTAGGTAGAGATATATGGGTTCGGATATGAGATACACGGATATGGACAATGCGATTTGAGGCATGTTGGTGCACGTCCTCGGTCGTTTGATGGGCCGGATTTGCCGAGCTGTAGATGCTCTTCCCGCTGCCATGAGCATGCGGCCATGACAACCGTACCGGACGTGTTGGGAACAAAGCAGCGCGCTGAGCCGTGCAGCACGTTGGCCCTTTACTGTTCCGGAAACCATTCGGTGATGGCCCCGTATGCGAGCCGTACACGGCAACCGCCGGGCACCCATGTCCATCACGTACGCTTAGGGGTGTTTGTTATGATTACAAGAATAATTATAATCCTGATGTGCAATTCGAGTAGGTCTTGAAATCTTGACCGAGTAGGTCTTCTAGTTACTAGTAAGAGTACTAGATTTGCACCTATATATAACCATGTAACAACCCCTTTGTAATCAGATCGTCCAGATCAAAGCAATACTACAAGCCCCAGCGTGCTTAAGTGCTACTAGTAGTAGTTTGTACGGATATTCACGACGGGGCCAACACGGTCTCCTTTCTGCCTGCCCGCCAACGAAGAAATGAAAATGCAGGGGGCGACGTCATCAACTGTGACACCTGATGCCGTGTTCAGGGTTCTAGAAAACAATGACCTCCTTACCGACATCCTGCTTCGTGTCAACTTCCCCACCACCCTCGTCCGTGCAGCCGTCGTGTGCCGGCGCTGGCTTGGCCTTGTCTCCGACCACGAGTTTCTGCGCCATTTTCGCGAGCTCCATCCAGCCTTTCTCCTTGGCTTCTACCTTTATGATAAAGGGTTGGTGCCCACCGGTCCACGATTTGTCCCGATGCCGCCACCTCAGCCTCAAGAACTTGCCGACATCATCCATCGCTCAAGGTTTAGCTTGGAGACCTGCCCGAGCGATAGTGTGCGGACACATGTCATGGACTGCCGAAACGGCAAAGTCCTAACCTTGCGCCTCAATAGAGATGGAAGTGGATTCGCATATCAGGTGCACACTCCGTTGTGCCCTGAGAGAGTCATGGAAACTGTCCAACCATTCATAATCTCCGAACCATCGTGTGGTAGTTTCAGTGAAATCCTCTCCAAAGAAGGAATCAACGGCTTAGCCTACTTTATGGTGTATGTGGAGCCTAATTGGGATGGAATCAACCCGATGATGACCAAGGTGCAAGTATATATGTTGAGAGATGGTGTTTGGTCCGTGCTTTCTTCAACCAGTGCACATATCGTTCCTCTGCGATTGGACATAGAACCCGTGCTTGTTGGCAGTAAAATCTATATGGCCGCTGCGATGAGAGGCATTATTGTCCTAGATATGACAAGTTCAAGTTTATCGGTGATTCAGCTCCCACAAGGATTGGAGTATGGTTCCTCTGACACCATGTTCTCAAGGGCTGATGATGTTTCCAAGATTTATCTCATCCATGTCAAGGAGCTCCAACTTGGCATATGGCTCCACAATGGAGACACATGGTTTCTGGTGGATACCATCTGTTTGCATGGCATGCTTGCTAGTTTGAGTATGTCAGATTGCGCCTCTACTGTTCAGCTGAGCCAGGTGGGGGACAAGGCCGAGTTTGTGTTCTTGCAGATGCGTCAACACGTATTCTATCTAGACATCAAGTGCAGGACAATGCGTCTAGTGTATGTGATGAAAAATTATGATGGATCTATTTGTCATATCAAACCACTTATGATGATATGGCCTCCCACATTCCCTATGGTCATGGATGATCATGCAAGGTATGCCTTTTCGCCTCTAGATGATCCGTGTAGTGTACTAGTTGAGGCTATAAAATTTTCCTATCTACAATTTCCATCACACTTGGTGAGATTTGTATAGAATTCATTAGGCCTTATTAAAATACTCGCTAACTGACATTAGAGAATGCTTGCCTTATATGGTTTGAGACTATTTCTGTAGTGATTCTCTAGTCTGTTTTATAATTACAGTTTAGGCAACATTAGATAATTCTTCCCGACTTTGGTTAAAGCTTGTGTTGGCAAGCACCAGACTGCATGCTTCCTAAAACCTGTCTTTCAACTACTCCCTCCGTTCCTAAATATTTGTCTTTTTAGAGATTTCAAATGGACTACCACATATGGATGTATAGAGACATATTTTAGAGTGTAGATTCACTCATTTTGCTCCGTATGTAGTCACTTGTTGAAATCTCTAGAAAGACAAATATTTAGGAACGGAGGGAGTATATAAGAGCAACTTGTGGAGTTGTGGTGGTGCTGAAAAATTACTTTGTTTTTGGTATGGATCTCTCATTCTGTCGTATCACTCTTTTCCAAACCATCAGTAGAAAACTACAAATGGACCTACAAAAATATAAAACATCGTGTATTAGTTAAATTGCTGAAAGATGAGTATCATTTTATCATTCTTCCCGCTGTATTTTCTTTCCCTGAATTATTGCCGCAAACCCATCAGGCCGGGAAATTTAGCTTCCTACTTTTTGAATATACTCATTGTTTAATTTTTTTATTGCCTACATTTGAATTGTAAACCTCAAACTATGTATGAGATTGTTAATATTTTTTTCCAATGTTGCCTGGTACATTTTTTGTGTGCTGGATCCTTGATTTTGCGTATTTGTGTTAGAGCTTATGTATGATATTGAAAAGTTTCCTTTGATATGCTGGCAGATCAACTCAGCCTTCATGGATTGGTTTTCAATACCTCTCTAAATGCTGGAGAATAGTAAGAGCATGGGCATCAACTTTCCGGTGGCCTTAGCAGTCTGGTATTTACAGAAGGTGCAAAACAATACGAGCCTTCGACAACACCCTCTTACCCTCGAGGTGCCGACTGATAGCATCCAAGGCGAATACCATCTTTGAAATCGTAAGTTGTATTGCTGGAACAAACACACTACTATAACTTTTGTGTGCACCTACTAGTCTTTGTCTAGAGCCCAGGACTGACAATATTTTATTATTTTAATGTGAGTGTCCAGTGGATCGCAAGCCAGTTATTTTGCTGGTAGTTTCGACTAGGATATGATGTAATATGAATTAATCACTAATTTTGAAGCCAAGATCTTTGTTTCTTGATTGGGAAGATGTCTCACTGATGTTGAGTAGTTGTCTAATCTTCTCGTGCTGCAGGCTTGTTATGGCATTTTCAGATGTCTCTTGTTCATAATTGCTAATTCAGTTTTAGTCCATTGTGTGTAGCTGTCATGCAACAGTAAATTTAAAGGAAAATTTCTACCTACCTCACATAGGCGGCCATGGTCGGATATGATACATTGCTGGCGATGTCTTTGTTTTATAGCCTGGTATGCAAATGCACCGATCAAGATTGTCTTGATAGTAAGTACTCCCATCTTGATTTTTAACAAAATTTTGTTATCTAAATAGAGCAAAAAATTGTGTTATCTAAAATAACAAGTAGGTTTTTGTAACAATAAAATAACAAGTAGTTGAAACTACCATATATGTGCATGCTACGATATATCAAGTTTATGGATGTCTCGTGATTCAGACATGGCCAATGTTTCTTCTTGTCATTTTACGTAATAGCAAGCCTAAATTCAAGCTCGATGGGTTTGTGATTATACCTCAGGAAAAGAAAATATGGTAGAAGAGTTTTTGTGTAAAAGGAAGTGTTTAAAAGTTGTAGAGCAGTTCAGGGGCTACACGGAGACCCGGCTAGAGGCCCTCTCATCGTGTCGACTCCTGGCCTGATGGGCCGGGTCGAGGACCCCATGTTGGTGTTGTCTTGGGCCCCTTCAGGTAGCGCATGACGATTACTAGGAAGCACTACTAGGGAAAAGGCTATACACAGAATCTTAGCAGCAGCGAGGGTTAAAAACCCACGCTACTGCTACTTACTAGCAGCGCAGGTTTTTAAACCTCGCTACTACTAAGTTGATAGCAGCAGCGCGAGTTTGTAACCCTCGCTACTACTAAGCGGTCTCTACCGTGCCCCCCGGGATATGCCATAGTAGTAGCGCGGGTTTCTAACCCTCGCTACTACTAAGTTGATAGCAGTAGCGCAGGTTTTTAACCCTCGCTACTACTAAGTGGCCCCTGGACCATGCCATAGTAGTAGCGATGGTCATAAACCCGCGCTACTGCTATCAACTTAGTAGTAGCGTGGGTTAAAAACCCGCGCTACTACTAATCGTCTGCCATACTAGTAGCGCGGGGTATGGCCTATTTGTCAAAGTCTACCCCCCCCCCGACAGCCTTTTCAGTTTTAAAAAAAAATAAAAGAAAACGAGTTTCCCATGTGATATGTGGTCTAGTTGTTGGGAAAATTTACAAATATGAATTTCGATTTTATTTGCAAAATCTCTCTGAAAATTTGTAAAATGGCCATAACTTTTGCATACAAACTCGGATGAAAACGTTTTTTATATGAAAAATCATCTACTCAAAAAGTTACATCCGAATTTAACGGGGGGAACCCCGTTAAACATTTTTAAAATCCTCAAAAACCTAACAGAAAAAAGTTACGGGGCTTCCAAGATCTAGAGGCAAAAAAATTCAAAAAAATCAGTTTTTCTAATTTTTGTTAAATCTAGTCAAACTATGGTCAAACTAATTATTCAAGAATATTAGTGTTACTAAATAATTATTTTAGTTTTTGTTGAATCATGGTCAAATCTGGTCAAACTATGGTCAAATCTGGTCAAACTATGGTCAAATCTGGTCAAACTATGGTCAAACTATGGTCAAACTGTGCTCAAACTAATTATTCAAGAAATATTAGTGTTACTAATTTTTTAGAACAATAGTTTCAAACTCAAACAGTGAAATGTGTGACTTCATGCTCAAGCTAAATTCTTGAGGTTAATAGGATTGACATCTTACTATTGTCAGGAAAACAACAAGTGCAGACTTGGAAACGAGGGAGAATAGAACCCGGAAGTTAAGCGTGCTCAGGCTGGAGTAGTGAGAGGATGGGTGACCGTTCGATAAGTTAGATGATTTGGAATGATGAGGGGTGATTAGAGATTAAATTGAGCAGCGATGAGGGGTGATTAGAGATTTGAGGTTAAAATAATTCAGAAATTTGAAACTAGGGAAAAAACAAAAAAAATCGAAAAAATTCAAAAAAAAATCCGAGATTACAGATTAGTAGTAGCGCGGGTTTTTACCCACGCTACTGCTATACGTTAGCTGTAGCGCGGGTTGCACCCGCGCTACTGCTACAAGTTAGCTGTAGAGCCTTATTAGTAGCGCGGGCACCCGCGCTACTAATAGGCCCAAAACCCGCGCTGCTGCTAGGCTTTTCCCTAGTAGTGAAGATATCGAAGACTTGGCGTATACTATAAGACGCTAGAACAATATGGAGGACTTTGCCTCCCCATACGTAGCCGACTAGGATCTTGTAACCCTAGGACCCCCAGTACCTATATAAATAGAGGGGCCGGGCTCATGGAAAACTGATTACAATCTCGTGTGGTAGATTACATATACTCTATACTCACTCCAACACAAGCCGGATGTAGGGTTTTATCTCCTCAGGGAGCCAAACCTGTGTAAATCCCTGTGTCCTTGTTACCTTTGTTCCAAGATACCTAGCTTAGGATCCCCTACCCTAAGATCTGCCAGATTTAGCTCCGTCAGTCAGTGGCGGACATGATGTTCAGGCTGATGTCCAAGGACGACACCACCGCCACCAAGGGTGAGGAAGAATGAGGTGGTGGAGGAGGACGTCAAGGAAGAGGAGGAATCCTCCAAAACGGTAGGGGTGCCTAGGATTGCTTCAGGGAATGAGGAGGGGGGGGGGGGGGGGTCATGGAACACATCGTCTGGAGATGCTTGTGTTTCTTACACGTTGAGATTTAGAGGTGGCAAGAGTCCGGCGACTTTCCGTCCTTTCTTCAATGGAGATGCCCCAGGGAGGCGACTACCCAAGAGCCTTCGGGGGAGGAGGTGGTAGTATTCGGCTCCTTCTTTGAGAGGGGGGTCCCTTTTTCGGTTCATCCTTTCTTCCATGGACAGTGCCTGTACTACAAATTGGTGCTCCACCTCTTGAACCTTCAAGTGGTTGGGTTTATTGCCTTTTGCCAGGGTTCTTGGGGATCGAGCCCCATTTATCTCTATGCAAATCCTTGTTCTTCGTTAAGCCCTATATTCAAAGGGGGTGTTGTCTTAGGTCAGTTGTGCTGTTTCACAAGGAGCGTCACCTCGTATGAATTGTAGTAGTACTGGGCTTGACCGCATGCTCTTAGTCCACAAGATAATGGTACCACCTTTGTGTACTCTCCAAAGAACTGAACTAAACAAACCCTATCAATCTGAGATCATACGTGAGTTGGTATCAGCGGTATAAAATCTGATGATACAAAAAAAAAATGCACGACATAGAAGCACAAATCACCTATTTTTAGCTTGTGCTAGCCACTTGTCATAGATAAGGAAAATATTAAATATGGAATGTCCGAATGACATATCATGTATAAGCCCTGCTTAATCTGTAATCCACTTATGTTCAAGAGAAAAAAGATACATGAAAAACAAGTAAGTATCAACAATTTCGTGTGTATGTTTTAGAAAAAAAAACAGTCGCATACATTAGTTGAGAAAAACCTCATACATTGCTTGAGGTTCACAGTTTAAAGATAGGAAAAACTTATATATTGTTACTGTTGCTGACAACAGATGGGCGCCACAACTATTTCTAGCACATACATCGGTCTTATCCAATTTCATTCGTACACTACTGCATATGTAAACTGCTAGCAAAGTAATTTCTACATTAAGGGTAGTTTTGCAGCAGCGCCAACATTCACGTTTCAGAACCTGGTCCCAATTCAACACCAGGGTATCCATAGCAGAGATCCAGAGCTGAAAAGACGCATGGAAAAAAATGCGAGCACCATATCATGAAGCACCATGTTACTGAGATATAAAGCAAAATGAACCGCGTGGTGCAAATACATTGACATTTAAAGCATTAACAGAAGGAACTCTCAGGTAGCAATATATAGGCATGCAACTGTTGTAATAGTATCTATAAATATTAGATAGTGGTACTACACAATTTAAACCCTACAAGTCAATTTGACAGGACACACGTACAAAGTGGAAGAATAGAGGATCAATTTCAGCGTCGACCACAACAGCGGCCACAGTAGGGCATTTCTGCACGTCAGCAAACCAAAGAGAACTCCAGATACCTGCAAAACAACGAATGTAACCATCTCAAACTAAATTATACTCTTCACTTACTGAAAAGCAATCAAGTAATATCTCAACATTTTGCATCGTTGTGACAGTACACATTGATACGTCTCCAACATATCTATAATTTTTGATTGTTCCATGCTATTATATTACCCTTTTGGATGTTTATGGGCTTTATTTTACATATTTATATCATTTTTGAGACTAACCTACTAACCGGAGGCCCAACCCATATTGCTATTTTTTTGCCTATTTCAGTATTTGAAAGAAAAGGAATATCAAACGGAGTCCAAACGGAATGAAACCTTCGGGAGCGTGATTTTTGGAACAAATCTGATCCGGAGAGCTTGGAGTGCAAGTCAAGAAGATCCCGAGGGGCCCACGAGTTAGGGGGCGCCCCCCCCCCCCCCTGTAGGGCGCGCCCCCTGTATCGTAGTCCCCTCGGGCGTCCACCGACGTACTTCTTCCTCCTATATATACCTACGGACCTCGAAAACATCCAGGAGCACCACGAAACACAATTTCCACCGCCGTAACCTTCTGAATCCGCGAGATCCCATCTTGGAGCCTTCGTCGGCACTCTGCCGGAGGGGGAATCAACCACGGAGGGCTTCTACATCAACATCCTTGCCCCTCCGATGAGTTGTGAGTAGTTTACCACAGACCTATGGGTCCATAGTTATTAGCTAGATGGCTTCTTCTCTCTTTTTGGATCTCAATACAATGTTCTCCCCCTCTTTTGTGGAGATCTATTCGATGTAATCTCTTTTTGCGGTGTGTTTGTCGAGATCCGATGAATTGTGGGTTTATGATCAAGTTTGTCAATGAATAATATTTGAATCTTCTCTGAATTTTTTTATGTATGATTGAGTTATCTTTGCAAGTCTCTTTGAATTATCAGTTTGGTTTGGCCTACTAGGTTGATCTTTCTTGCCATGGGAGAAGTTCTTAGCTTTGGGTTCAATCTTGTGGTGTTCTTACCCAGTGACAGAAAGGGTTGCAAGACACGTATTGTATTGTTGCCATCGAGGATAACAAGATGGGGTTTATATCATATTGCATGTGTTTATCCCTCTACATCATGTCATCTTGCTTAAAGCGTTACTCTGTTCTTATGAACTTAATACTCTAGATGCAGGTAGGAGTCGGTCGATGTGTGGAGTAATAGTAGTAGATGCAGGCAAGAGTCGATCTACCTGTTATGGACGTGATGCCTATATACATGATCATGCCTAGATAATCTCATAACTATGCGCTTTTCTATCAATTGCTCGACATTAATTTCTTCACCCACCGTAATACTTATGCTATCTCTAGAGAAGCCTCGAGTGAAACCTATGCCCCCCGGGTCTATCTCTTATCATATTTGCTTTCAATCTATCTTTATTTGCATCTTTACTTTCTGCATCTATATTACAAAATACCAAAAATATATTATTATCTCTCTATCAGATCTCACTTTCGTAAGTGGCCGTGAAGGGATTGACAACCCCTTTATTGCGTTGGTTGCGAGTTCTCAGTTTATTTGTGTAGGTGCGTGGGACTTTTGAGGAGCCTCCTACTAGATTGATACCTTGGTTCTCAAAACTGAGGGAAATACTTACAATACACTTGCTGCATCACCCTCTCCTCTTAGGGGAAAACCAACGCTAGCTCAAGACGTAGCACACATCAACTCATTTTTCAGGAGAACATACAACAATATCCAAACATGAATATAAATGGGTAGCCCGGTGCATGTAGCTCCTGTTTGTATAGGCTCTGGGAAAGGGTCCCACCACTATGGATCTTACGTACGTAGCCTTTCCTTGCATTTCTGCAAGAGGCTATTTCCAAGACTCGAAACCATGAAACAATATCCAAACATGAATCATCTAGAAAAAACAAACATCACCCAAGAGTAGAAAAACAGTTAATTTGTACTTTGTACTCCACACACTGAACCTCTATTGTTTGCAAGTTCTCAAGCTTTCCTGCTGCACAAGTAGTCAAGTACATATGACGGTAGTAGAGACTAAAATATCATTGACTCGGTGCCTCCGTCATATAGAAACATTGAACTTCCTAGATTATCAGATCATTCAAGATTTTTCCCGTATCATGTGGACATTAAAGGCACGTGTAAGAAAGAAGAAAATTCTGGTATCTAACTCATAGGCATGCTTATCTGAAATTCAAGAACTAGCCGGTTGAAGTCGACGAAACTCATGCCAAAAGAACATAAATAACAGATCATGCATCATTTATTGATTAAATAATCGAGCAAGAAGATAATTTACAACACCTGTTCAGCCAACATAGCATATTATCAGATCTCATACATGGACATTTTCAGCTCCACCATCTCCACCAGCAATGCCCCTGCCTAGAAGCAAAACAAGTACAATAAATCAATGGAAGGCTACCAGCCTACCACCAAGCAAAAAATGTTGACCGGAAGTGGCAACCAAACTACTATTTCACATATTAGATCAAGCACATACTGATAGAGCATTTTACGCACATAGTGACAACTAGGCAGCAATTGCCATATTTCTATTTTTGTTATACTATAAGAAATCCAGTAAGTAGCAAAACTAAGCTGGGGTAGCGTCACCATCCTGATAAAGAAACAAAGAACTTAATGTATACTTAAATATCTAGTCAACTCTTTAGCACACCAACGATATTATAGTAAACATGTAAAATAGGTAATTGGAGTGAATCTCAGTATAAGTAATTTTATTTGTTATGTATGCCATGCAAGAGACAAGATGTTACCTGCAGTATAGAAATTTGTATAGGGATAATAGAATCTCCAACTGAGGTACTCTCTTCTGCCAATATATTTGAACTGCATCGACTCAAGTTGCAGCATGAAGTCATGAGAAACCGGAGATAAGAAGATCACATTTGTAACTTCATCATACAATGTACTCCATCCAATGTACTCCATTTGCTCCAGCCAGGCTGTAACGCACAGACCGGAGCAAGCTACGGCCGACGAGATTTTGCCGGCGACGTGACTCTGAGCTCGTCCACAGCGGCTGCCTCTCCAGATCCGAGGTTGGCCTTTCTGCTTCCCCAAAATTCTTCTTCTCTCATCTCTCCTCTCGTGGGAGGGAAGGAATCAAACCCTAGCTATCTAGATTTTTTCTCCCTAATTAAACTAATCTGGATATGAAGGCATCGGTCTTCAGCTGACGAGGGAGGGAGATAAGTGATCACTACTAGGGAAAACCTTATACACCGAATCTTAGCAGCAGCGTTATTTAAAAACAGACGCTACTGCTAATTATCAGTAGCGAGCTTCAGGAAACCGCACTACTAATAGGCCAGTAGCAGTAGCGCTCTAGGTGAAACAAGCGCTACTACTATAATTGCCACGGCGTTGCCTCCAGGCTAGATATAGTAGTAGCGCCCTTCCTCTGGACGCGCTACTGCTAAAGTACTTAGTAGCAGCGTTTTTCTTCAAAACTGGTTGCTGCTAAGTATCACACCCTTGCAACTAATTAATTTTAGTCACATACTGCTAAGCGAACAAGGTGCTTACCACCTTAAATATGTTACTTCTCAAACTATCTCGAGCACTTGGTCTTCATTGAACTATATATGTAGGATTTGTGGCTGCAATATGAATCCTCGCCTGTACCTATACAGGTACGGTGAGGATTCATGTTGACTATTTAGATTCTACACAAAAAGATCAATGATGACCAATGTATATTTTTGATGTTTTTACATGCTTAGACTGATATTGCGCTACTGATATTGCGCCTAGCAGTAGCGCGCTCCCTGCACCCGCGCTACTGCTAAAGTAAAACAAAACACGCGGCCCGGCCTGCCCCCGCTCGCTCATCTCTCAATCGTCCCCCTCCACCCGACGCCGGCAGCTGCGGTTAGGGTTTCTCCTCCGCCATCTCCGCCGCAGGTAATGCTCCTCCCCCCTCTCGCCGCCCCTCCGCTGCTCCTCCACCCTCTCGCCGCCCACTCCGTCGCTGGTCGCGAGCTCTGGCTGGGCGCCTTTGGCCGACCGCCCTCGATCCCCACGTCGTCCGCTGTCGTCGCCCCCTCTCGTAGGAAAGTCACCGGCCTTCCCCTCGTCAGCACCCCCAACTGAAGTCACCATGCCATCCCCCCTACTCGACAGCACCCTTCGAGGGCTGCCCTACCTAGATGCAACGAGGGCTTACGAATTTCATATGGATAACTAGATGTTTTTGTTTTTCTGTAATAAGGTATTTTTTGCAAAATGTAGGTGCCAATTTAGTTGAAATGCTTTGGTAGGTGGTACCGTGATCTGCTAGATATTGGTTTTGATACAAGTATTTAGTTTGCAAGTGCTAAGTTAATCCCAATTAAATTTGCCACTTGTTTTTTTAATCAGTTATCTTAGGCAATAGGGGCTAAATTAGATGAAATGTGTCTTGGTAGGTGGTACCTTCATTTAGTAGATAACTTATTACAGATCTTAGGATTATACCTTTGGTAGGGGCCAAGTAGTTTTTTCGGCAATAGGTGCCACTGAAATGCTTTCGTAGGTGATACCTTGTCACCTTGTATGTTACTAGATCTTAAGATTATAATTGTCCATCAAATTGCTTCTCGCGAACGAATCTCTTCATAAAATTGAGAGCATAGTGTTTACTTTTTGGGATCGGGTTCCACTATGAAAACATAACTGAAGAAGAACCAAAAATATCACATGCTACTGTTTTTCTTTCTTGTGAAGTGGATCGTTAATCCTTTGCTCATATTGCTTTAGGAAAATGGCGCCACCATCACCACCACCATGTCGACTGTGCAAGTCAAGGTGCGCCAGCAGCCTTGCAACTGGCAAGCTGTTCGGCATCTACTTCCAGCCGAGTTTTCGTCAAGCGTTGGTAAGAAATTAGATGAAATGTAACAACTATTTTATTTTTAGTTTTGGCATTACTGCATTGTGTCATTTTGCTTTTTTTACACAGATCGTCCCATGCAATGTGAGGTTGAAATTCAACAAGCTGGCAGGAGATACTGTGAGATTTGAGGCTCCTGGGGTCCCATACACTATGGAGGTCAAGAAAGGATGCAATATATCGCAGATTGGAGGAGATGGATGGGCCCGTTTCCTTGCCCGCATGCGTCTTACTGGTGGTGAGTTGATCAACTTCTCATTTAGAGCAGAAAGACCCAAGATGGCTATCATTTATATCAACCTGGTGGAAGATGATGAAGATGACGAAGATGATGAAGATAATGAGGACCCACTCGATGAAGATGATGAGAACCCACTTCATGAAGCCATCGTAGCTCAAAGAATGAGGCTGGGCGAGGAGGAGGTGTGCAACCTATGGGACATAATTCCGCCATGTGATGACTTTGTCCGGGTGCCATTCGTGACTCGCTTGACAAGTACCATGGTCGATCGGCATGAAATGGTATGTTATACTAACTGTAGTAATTTGATGATATATATAGGACAAATGTTTCCTACAAGCAATGGTAGTTACCACCACTTGCGTTTTGTATGTTGTATGTAGTATCTGTCGAAACCGAGAGTATGTACATGTAATATGTAATATATAATATTGATTAGGTAGTATATATACAAACTTTTTGGCAGTATGTACCATTTTTTGAGTATGCTCTTTTTTATGTACAAATATGTACGTATTTCACAAATATAACAAAAACTATGGGCTCATGTGCAATTTTTTCATGTAACTTGTTTTGAAATATCTTAGATAT
Source organism: Triticum timopheevii (assembly GCA_963921465.1). NCBI lineage: Eukaryota > Viridiplantae > Streptophyta > Magnoliopsida > Poales > Poaceae > Triticum > Triticum timopheevii. Next base: position 12,394,530 of record OY997272.1, on the reverse strand, counting down.
AGTACACTACTGGAAACAGGGAATTTGCCATCAGCCAGCACTTTGCCATCTGCCAGTTGATGGCAAAGAACGTCTTTGCCATCTGCTTATAAAAAACAGATGGCAAAGAACTGACAGACGGCAAAGAACATGGTTGCCATCAGCCAATTATTTGCCATCTGCTAGTGGATGGCAAATAATCTTTGCCATCTGCCAGCAGATGGCAAAGAGGTTGGCAAATCCTGTGGCCGTCAAGAGTGCAACGGCGTACCAGCCCCACCTCTTTGCCATCTGCTGGCAGATGGCAAAGAGATGGAACTATCTCTCTCCTTGCTAAAAAAAACCAAAGACTGAAAAATTAAAGAAAAGAAAACCCCCAGCCACCCCGAATCAGTCTCAGCCCACTCCCGTGCGTGCTGGATAGGGTTCCCCGCCACCCTCACCGGTCGCCGCCGCCCTCACCGGTCGCCGCCGCCGCCCTCACCGGTCGCCGCCGCCGTCGTTTTCCCCTACATGGCCGGAGGATAGGCCATCCCGCTGGTCCATTCCCGCCCCACCGCGAGGGAGGAGACCGACCAGTTGCGCCTCCCCGCCGGTCGCCGCCCGCCACCCCAAGGATCAAGGCCGGCCGCGCCGGTCCCCGTCGGTCGCTGCTCCGGATCCAGGCCGACCGCGCCGGTCCCCGTCGGTCACTGCTCCGGATCCAGGCCGCCCACCGCCCCATCCCAGTCAGACCAGTCTATTTCCCACCGGATCCCATCTTCGCCGCTGTCCGACGCGCCTTCTTCAAGGAGCTGCGACCCCATGTCTCAAAGGAGCTAGCCCCGACGCCATTGATGCCCGAGCGACGCTCCCAAGCTAGGAGCGGCACCAGGACGACCACGCCCCCGAAGCCTAAACTGCAAGGTGAGCTCGTCCCCTTCTCTTCTTCCCTATGGATCTGAATCTTGCATTTCCCCATATCTTGTGTTGTAATTTTCTCTACTTAGGGATGGATACGTATGCAAATAAATCCTTGTACTCATTCCAATGGTTATTGGTGTATAGGTTGATTAGTTTGTGATTCGATCTTGGTTTTTGAGTCACATTTACATGGATATATATTGTGTCAGATTTATATGCTGCCATAGTACTGTGTCTTTATTAGACTGTTCTGATTGAAAATCCATGTTCACGTAGGTTTCTACCACGGCTGAGCATGAGGGGATCTCGCATGGATGATCCTGTGGATATTAGTTCTGATGCGAGTACTGACTGGAGCTCCGACGAACATTCGGACAGCAGCTCGGATGAAAGTGTTGTCTAATGAAGGGGGGTACACGAGCTCTGATGAAGGCGCGTGCACCAGCTCTGATGAAGGTGCGTAAAATGGGGCACACAGCTACGAGCTCTGTTGAAGGTAGATTTATACATATAGCCCTGAGCTAGATACCATATGCTCCTGCTTTTTACCCTGTGAGCCTCTCATATGTATGCCTGAGTCAGACTCACATGTCTTCATTATCTTGAAAGTCCAGTATTTGTCTCTGATGGAGGCACCCATGGTACCATATGTTACAAAAAATAGGAGAACATGACTGTCAACAATGGAAGTAGAATGTGTGTTGGCCCATTAACCCAGGCCTATTCGTGTTCATTCGATGTTTCTATTGTTTTTTTTTGTCTAGTAATAATGCTAGCTCTCCTAAGTCTGTCAGCCCAATTCTCACTTGACTTGAATATATGAACCTGAAGCCTGGGATCATATGTAGCAAAAAAAGAAAACATGTGAACATGATCGTCAACAAAAGAAGTTGATCTTGTAACGGCATAAATAAACTGATATTGTTTTTATCCAGTAATGCCGAAACGATTCAGCCTTGGGTGTTTTTTGTTCTTATAGTTTCCAAAAAAAATCTCCAAAAAAATATTATATATTCTCACTTGTGTCTCGAAAACAAAAAACAAAACATATATATTCTCACATCGGCGTCAGCACCATGGAATCGCAAACAAGCCTGACACTTTGCTTAAATGCACACATGAATATATATTTTTCCCCAACCGGGCATTGCCCCATTTCATTACTCCCTCCATCCCAAAATTCTTGTCTTAGATTTATCTAGTACGGATGTATCAAGTCATATTTTAGTATTAGATACATCCGTATCTAGACAAATCTAAGACAATAAATTTGGGACAGAGGGAGTAATTGCTTAACGGAAATAGTACAAAACATCCATCTCTGCGGTTAGACATGAATATGATCCTCACCAAGTTAACAGGAAACATTTGCATTCCGTTATATAAAGTGCATCCGCATAAACTGATTTCCCCTTCAGTTGCTTTTTTTGTAGACAGAGATCATTTCGTTCCCGATAACAGGACTTGTTGACAACTGATTGATAGGTTCACATAAATATACCACAGGTCTGAACAAGGCACAATGCAAAACAACTGTTAGTATTAACCCACCACCCTTTTATTGAATTTGCACCCTTCTGCCTTACGCAATACAAGCAGCAGCCCAGACAACTCTTTCATACCCAACAACTAGGAAAGACTGTTGCATCTGCAGTAGAGCATTCCTTATACAGAATGCAGGCACAGCACATGACTGCTCAAGTCCTTCCTCCCTCCTGATCCCTAGGGCCGCTGCGAGCGCTCGTGCTTGCGCCGCTATTTTGTTGCGCCAACATCTGCAAAACCAAAGCAGAGCTTGTATAATCTTTGTACATGGATTCAGAGGATCTATTCATATGCCTACAGTTTTGTCTTGTTTCAGTTTACAGACTAAACTGCTTTGTAAATAGCCTTTGTATTGATTTAACCCTCCAACCAGGTTCTGTTTCAACACTTAATTTCCTGTTTGCAGGTAACTGACTGGAGATCTATACTGGTGTATCCATTTTGTCTGTCATTTCAGGCAGCCTGCAATACAAACCAGCTTACCATTGCTTCGAAGTAAGCTAGACAATTCTTAGAAAAATGAAAAAGGAACCCACTTGTCACTGGTCTACTAAAACAAAATTCCTCATAAGGATTTCATCATCTTCGGCACGAGGTCAGATTTATCTATGCGTATGTTTTCTGTTGCTTTGATCATATCTACAAGTACAGTTCTACTCAATCAAGGGCTGTAGCATAGTAGCGCACAAACCTTTATGCCTGTTTGGAATGGATATAACTTTTATGTGGCCACCAATTTGAACTAAATACCTGTCAGGATCTTGGTAGGTTGGTAGGGGGTTTGGGAATTGTCCTGACCGAAGAAGGGGAATGGGGATCGAAAGATTGAGAAAAATTGTGAGATATAACTCTATCAGCTATTGTAATCTTCTGCACAATTTTGCTGGGAGCAATTCATCTTGATATTTTATAGTCTGATTGGTCGAAAAACTACTATAATAGGTGGAGCTAACTCTTAAATTCCTACTCCATCCGTTCCTAAATATTTGTCTTTTTAAAGATTCCAAATGGACTGCCGCACCGAGCCGCACAGTCACATCACCAAGCGCTGCTCCTCCTCCTCTTCTCTGTCCAGCGCGCCCATGCACAGCTTGGCGTAGCCCCGATGTGGCGACCACCGCCGGATCCTCCCCTTCGTGCATCCCCCACCCATGCATGCCGGCGGATCCCTCGTTGCACAGCCATGGCGGGCCGGCCTGCTCGAGGCCGCCGTCGCTGCCCCCCTCCCTCACCACCCACCTAGCACCCAACAACGCCCATGAACGGCTTGGCCTCCCCAGTTCCCCATACTACCGTCGCCTAGCCGTGCTCCCCAGTCCCCACAACAGTCGCCCGTGCTGCGCCGATGATGCGCTCCTCCACTGCTTGAGTGCGTTGTCCTGGGGTTGTGTTCGCCCTGGGCCAGGAGAGGACGCCGGGGCCGGTGTCAGGCACACCGCCACTTCCGCCTGTCTGCCCCACCGCCTTTGTTATTCCCCTCGCCACCGGGGTCCCCCGCTCCCCTGCTCCAACCACCGCAAGTGACCATGGCGGGCTACACGCGCGCGCTGGATCCCCCGTTCCCCTGCTCCACCACCCGGAATTCCACGGCGGCAGACAAGACGACCTCTGTAGGCGAGCGGGCTCCGGCCGCTCGGCTCACCACGCCGCCAGGATCCCCCAGCCCCGTGCTCTACCACCACCAGTGGCCATGGCGGGCTACACACCCGCGTGATGGATCCCCCGCTCCCTGCTCCAACACCGCCAGTGGCCACCCGCGCGCCACCGGGAGTCCCACGGCGGCGGCCATGGCGACCTCTACAGACGAGCGGGCTCCGACCGCTCGGGTTTGCCGCCGCTCTAGCCAACCGATGGGCGGCCATGGCCATATGCTCATGCTCGGCCGTCTCCGCCCGTGGACGTACTAACTCTGATTTTTTTGTTCTGTATGTTTACCTCGGACCCTTTTTTTCTATATCTTCAGATGTGCTCTCTCTCCTCTCTTCTCGTTGATTTGTTCGTGTCCTTCATAATAGGAGGCTAGGCTCCTCCAAGGACTTGCCAGCGTCCATACCCCCTCCACGCCATCCTCATCTCGCCGGAGACCTGCACCAAGTCCCATCAAGCGCCCACCCTTCGGCCCCGCCCCACATCTCTGCAGCCGGAGCACTTCAGCCCATAAACTGAGCGGCTTCTAACTATTTTTTGCGGTCTCTACGAAAGCCCATAAAAGACCCATCAATGTACAAGTACCTGGCCCAGAAAATGAAAAGGACTAAACCAAACCAAGAATACCTATTCCCTTTAATAGTAGGTATAGATATTTCTGTTTGCTATATGTTTGTTTTTTCCACAAACATGCTACCAGACGTTAGAAATCAAGCGCTCCAAGGTGGCGCAAGGGTTTCAAAAAAACATAATAATCTTCTTCTTCTAGTCTTCTTCTTCTAACTTTCTTCTTTCCCATTTTGTAGATTTGCTTCAGATCACGGAAGCTTGGGTTGATGGAGTGCTTGTCTTTAGTTTTTGTTTTGACTTTGTGAAACTTGCTACCTATGATGAAACTGTGTAATATTAATGAAACTATGTATATGTATGGATGAAACTTGCTACTATTGGTAACATGTGTTGGATATGTGTTCGATATATATGTGTTCATGACTATTGGTAATATGTGATGAGTATGCTATATTGGTCATATAAATATATTTGTGTTTGATTTTCTGTGAAAATGAATTGATATAAGAAAAAACAAAATTAAATGGGGCAATATAGGCACTTTGCCATCAGCTGGCAGATGGCAAAGAGACCACGTGTCATCTACATATAAAATTTGGGCTAGCCTATTTGGGCTCTTTGCCATCTGCCAGCAGATGGCAAAGCTCTTTGCCATCTGCTGGCAGACGGCAAAGCATGCAGCCTTTGCCATCTGTTAGCGGACGGCAAAGAGCCTGCAGCCTTTGCCATCTGCTGGCAGATGGCAAAGTATGCCGTTAGCCTTCTAACGGGGCTAACCCCGTTAAGAGGCTTTGCCATCTGCCAGCAGATGGCAAAGCCACAGGCTCTTTGCCATCAGCCAGCAGACGGCAAAGAAGCCTTTACCGGCAGGGTTTCGAACGACCTGTTTGCCATCTGCTGGCAGATGGCATGGCAAAGCCTTTGCCATCCGCCGACCATGCCTTTGCCATCTGCCATGGCAGATGGCAAAGTGCCAGATTCCAGTAGTGGTATATGAACATATTTAAAATAATAAAATAGTATTTATAGTACCACATGGTAGTATATGAGACATGTGGGGTAACTACCACCGGGTGGTAGGATGGATTTATAGTACCAATATATATGCTTTATTGTTATACTTACAACTGCAAATTATCTGATGATATGCTTAGTGAATATGATGATATGCTTAGTGTAGAGTCCAATGATATGCTGTATGGAATCTACTCGATGATATGCTTTAGTGTAGAGTCTGATCACATGCTTATTAGTGTCGAATCCAAGGAACTATTAATTAGATAATCCATATATACTTATTAGTAGAATTAATGCTTAATTATTACAAATGTGTAGTATTGTGTCTTTTGGTAGTGTAGAAATCTATACATAATAGAAATATATTTGCAAGAGTATCTGTGAGGCTATTTATTAATTGATATGTTTTTCTTATTCAGAAATTGCCAAAGAACCTATCTGTAGAGTGGTATCGAGCCTGATGAAGAAGGCTCAGCTGGACAACACCTTACCGCAAGGGGCTCCATCACCACCTGTACTTACCGCATGGACACAGAGAGTCGCACACACTTAAACTCGGTTGGGTGGAAGAGATTCCTCATTGGCAAGAATCTTCGTGTTGGACAGGCCATCCTAATTACTATCAGGACCACCCACCGCCCAGGCTTGAGGATGATGATTGTCGTCGATATCATTTAGAACTATATATGTGTGTGTGGCTATATCATCTAGAACTACATATGATGATCATCATCGATATCATGTAGAACTACATATGATGATCGTCGTCGATATCATCTAGAACTACATATGATGATCGTCGTCGATATCACCTTGTACTGCTTGAGGATGCATGTTGACTATATATGAAATTGTTATCTAGTACTCCCTCCGTTCCAAATTACTCGTCGTGGTTTTAGTTCAAATTTGAACTAAAATCACGACGAGTAATTTGGAACGGAGGTAGTACTACCTAATACCTATAATGCTTTATGAAATTGATATCTAGTAGTACCTAGTATTTGGAAATTGCAGTTTATTGAAAATGAAACTGGGTAGGAAGCTGGGGGGGGGGGGGGGGGGGGGGCGTGATGAAACACATAGCAGTAGCGCGGGGCTAGGAAAGCGCTACAACTAACGTGTTCTGGAAAAGTGCTGCTAATATAGTCAATAGTAGTAGCGCGGGTACAGACCGCGCTACTACTAACAGTTAGCTGTAGCGCCTTATTAGTAGCGCGGCTACCCGCGCTGCTGATAGCCTGAAAACATGAGCTACTACTAGGGTTTTTCCTAGTAGTGGATGGATGTTGCTGAGGAGATTCCCCAGCATAGGTAACCTCTCTAATCCCTCCATCTTTGTCGCATCTCGTGCAACCTGTTTGTATCCATTCTACTTAATTTAATAATGGATGGGCAACTGCTGCCGTGTGTCCATATGCAATTTTTTTTGCAATATCATTATTATTGGTTGAAAAATTAGTCCATTCTACTAATGCCCATCGGCCTTTTGTTTGTCGCCGCCGCCGATTTTGCAGGGTCAAACCACGTGTTGATGGGGAGATAGAGCAGCCGACGGATGCCGTATCCAAGGTCCTCGGTGACGACAACCTCCTAATGGAGATCATCGTCTGTGTCGGCTTCCCCACCACCCTTTTCTATGCAGCCCTCGTCTCCAGGCGCTAGCTGGGGCATGCCTCCGACCCAGCCTTACTTAGCTATTTCTGCAAGCTCCACCCACCCGCCTCCTTGGCTACTACATATCCGAGTGTCCGATCTCCTTGAAGAAGCTAGGTGCTCCACACTTTGTCCTGATGCTACCTAAGCCCCCAAAGATTGCCCCCGTCATCCATCACCTTGCTAACTACATGTTTGGTGCCGATGACGGCAGTCTAGAGATCATGCATTGCAAGAATGGCACCATCTTCATCGTGTGCTACAAAAGAGGAACAAAATTGACTCTTAGTGCACCGCCCGCTGTGCCCTGAGAGAGACATGCCCATCTTCCTGCCATTCCCGTGCGTCCAGGACGGCAATCGCCAGTTGTTCAGCGCAATGATGTCCAAAGAATGCGGTGACGGTGGCTTGTCCTACTTGTATGTGTTGGGTACGAAGGAGTTGGAGACCTTCATGGTGCGTGTATACATGTTGCAAGATGGTGTCTGGTACATGCATCTTACCTTGGCCATAGTTTGGCCCCATCGTATGAATTTGGAGACAGAAGTTGTGCTTGTCGACAACAAAATCTATAAGTTGGCCACCTACATTGGCTACATTATTGTCTTGGATTTGACGACCTTAAGTTTGTCCACAATTCAGCTTCCACAAGGTGTGACATGTAAATATTTCAAGACCATGTTGTCACTGGCCAATGATGCTTTCGGTGTATATCTCATCCATGTCAAAAAGTTTCAACTTCGCATTTGGCTCTACAAGGGGGATAACTGGTGCCCGGTCCATTCCATTTGTTTGAAGATGTTGGATCACACGCATGAGGACAATCATTGTATCGCTATGCTGATAGACCAGGTAGGAGACAATGTTGAATTTGTATTCTTGAGAATGAGTGGACGCACACTCTATCTGGACGTCAAGAGCAAGACACTGTGTAAAGTTGCATGAGACAGTAGAAAAGGATCTAGGTTTCACTGTTGTCAGCCCTTTTATGGTTATTTGGCAGCCCATATTTCCTCATTTTCCTGTGCTCAAGGATGATCATGCAAGGTTTGCTTTCTGAATATTAGATCATCTGTATATTGCTCTTGTCGAGGTTAGATAGTTTTACAATATGCAGCATTCATTGTGTTTGGTAGCTGTAGAACAGTTTTACATAATTTATAGATTCCTTAGGCCAATGTTAACAGTTCTCAAGCGACATTGCCTAATGCTTGGCTTAAGATTTTTTTTCTTCTATGATATCACTTGTATGCTGCGGTATAAGTGCTGAACGTTCCTAGCCACTTTCATGTTGACCACTGCACTATCTTGTCCTGAAAAATCATCATAATCTGATCAAGCCTGTAATTTTGGGTCACTATTTCTTAAATCATGGTGTAATTTTCTACTACATACATTTGAACTCTGGGCCTCAAGCTATGAAAGAGATTGTTTTTCTCAACATATGTATGAAGTTGTTTTTTGGAAACTTGTGCATGGGATCTTTTTCTCTCTAAACTTACCCATGAGATTGTCAATACTCGTTTTCCCCAAAATGATGCTTAGTGATACTACATTGTTCTATTTTTACACCAGTGGGTTGTGCACTTTACACGGCCATGCATGCTTGATATTATGCATGATTTGTGATTAAGACAAACCAGTTGTGAACATTTTCTTTTTAAACAACAACTGGCTAGTCCAAGCTATCAATGGACAGTCTGTTTGTGAGGAACTTCTCCTTGTATGATCAGTTCTTTTTACTGAAGTACAAACCATGAAATGGAAACATGTCGGTCTGCAATAGGAGGGCATTTAAGCTGTACTTCTTGTAGCTTTCGATAAGAAGAGCATATGTTGCTGGACCAAGTTGATTTTTTTGACAGTGTTAATAGCTTGGACCTTTGTTCTATTGGATTGATGTTTTCTGAAATGTCAAGCCGAACTGTAAATTGGGTCTAGAAGTACTCCTAGTCTTGTTATCATGTTACCCATTATATTAGAGCTGGAAGATGCTTAGTCTTGTTAACGTATTGCTGACTCTATTTTCATTTCTTGATATATTGTCAAAAACCCAACAAGTATTTTTGACTAACTATTTCTTGAATATAATCATGGGGTCATATTCTACTGCCAAACTTTGAACTTTGTACTTACAGCTATGTATGATACCAATCATACTTGTTTTTTTCCTGAATGTTTATTAGTGGGTCATATAGTTCTTTCGGTGACACAAGTTGAACATAGATTATACACGGGTATGCTTGATTGTGTGGCATTTCTCCTTCTATGATTAGAGTTTCTTTTACATGAATAAAACTATAAAATGGAACTACATATGTCCGGGATACAAATGCAATCTGTACGGCTGTAGCAATTTGTAAAGAAAAATGGAAACTATATTTCTGAATGAAACTCGTTGTTTACTTTCCTGCACTGAAAAGAAATTATATTTACTATTGTCATCGCCACTTTTCTTATTAGTCAACTTGATTTTTTTTAATGCTTGAAAATTAATAAATATTACCACATGCTCCATGAAGAACCTCCTTTGTTTCCTCTGAAACAGGAATGTGATGTGAAGAACAAGGTTATGTGGGAGCTTCTGGATGGTCAGTGACAAAGGCCCAACAAGAAAGGTCAGATAGCTGCATTTCCTTGGCGGTTCTAATTAGCTTTACTGTAACTTGTAAACTGTTATGAATTAATTAGGATGAAATTTAACTAGAGTATTGCCCCTATCCTATGCATCATGCATTTTTTGCAGTTGAGATCTGCTTTTCATGACGTTTGAATATTTATTAGTATTTTTTGGTTCACTTGTGGCGCAATGTTGTGTTTGCTCTACTTGTTTAGTATGGTGATTTGATCTTGTTAATCACCATTGCCGAAATTGGTTTTAGTTAGCAATGCGTATGTAGCTCTAACACGGCTCTAAAGCTAAAATGCGTACATGTTCTATGCTGCATGCGGACGACCATACATGGTAGACAGTACTTAGTGCACTACTTCTGCTGGTTCAGAAATGCAGTTTTTGGTACAAGGGGATGATAATGAAGTGACGATGAATGATGAACTAGTTGTTATTAGTTAGGCTAAATTGAGGGAACTACAAGTGTGATCAATAGTCCCAGTATCAATTGATGCCTGATGTTTCTGTTGTGAGGACGTAGTAAAAATATAGCTTGTTTTTCAAAACTGGTAGTAGAAGCACAAAAAAAAATTGCAATTAAGATGCAATCCTAGCCTATGCTTTACTTGTGCAGAATGTAATAGGCAAGGCACCGATATTGCACTGGCACCATCGCTAGCTCTGAAGCTGTGTTGTCACCCCAGGTGTTGGTGCTGACGCTGAATCTGACATATATGTTGTCATTCCCCTATAAGCAAGCTATAATGGAAGCTTCAGACGAGGAATGCACTAACAGAGAAGACCTGCACAAAGAGTAGTTTCTTCTCTTGCTGAAATCCCCATCTGGTATGCAGAGTCTTTTTATGTGTAGTTCCCTGCTACATCAGTAATGCAGGTTTTAGACAATGATGAGGAATATATATGTACTATGTAGTACGGAGTACATTGGATTATTGAAGGTGTAAAAAGCAGGGCATCTATAACAGAGATGCACACATGACCTCCAAATTAAGTGCCTGCAGTTTCTTCACTCCACACTCCACTCAACTCTTTGCAAGGAAGAAGTTATACTTCCATTTGACTTGCTACCCGCAGTAAAAAAGAATAATTGCTACTAGTCACATCACCGTCACCACAAGCAAAGAACACATCAGAAATTCCTACTAGTAACAGAAGTTTTATTATGAAAGTTTCATTCCGTGCAAAGAAAAAATTCCATGGTATCTATACTCTGCTTCACCAACCTAGCATGGAAAGTGGAAGAAAATTTGAGAATTAAACAATGTGATATATGTTGTACACCAAAAGCTAGAATGTTGATCGACCTCCACCGCCTCATAATACCATTTTATTGTCGGCTCTTGCCACCTTCCCCACTACAAGGCAACAAGTATCTTTGCTACTGCCAGAGCTAGATCACATTCTCACCACACCGCCAATGATGTTGATAGTGTCATGAGCAAAGTGCTAATGAACAAACCAGCTAAAGCTCAAAAAATGTGAATTACTGACAATGCTCTCACAAAGTTAGTAATGGCATTCTGGCATGCAAAAGGACACACAAAGCGGAATAATCGGTCCAATGAGGATGAAAAAGGATGGTTGTACGAAGTCTAAGATGTTAGCAAATGACTCCTGAGACATTAGTAGATGTTTCGGCAATTACTGTAGAAGTGGTAAGGATATGTGTAGAAGATTGTACGGCGAAGCTAACTCTACCATTTCCCATGCCTTCCATGCCTAATGGCTCATAATGGTTCTTGCTTTCACAGAAACAAGAAGTCATTCGTAAGTCCCATGATCCATTCGTTACTCACAGCTAGGAGGATTAGTTGGTGTTAACATGGTGCTTTAGTCAAACATGAGCTATCATGTAATACAAGAAAAAGGCAATGGAGAAGACGGCTAGGTAAATCCAAAGCATAGAAATGTGTGGGGGAAATGTACTATATATGAGGTCTGGGTGATGAGGTCTCAATGGGTTCAAGTGCTTTAACACTGCATTTTCACAGTCAGTTCTGCACATGCACATGGTACAACTCCATCCAGCCTAGTCCCACATGATCGTCGGCCAAATTAATCGATCCTGCTGCATGCAACACCTTCTTTTGTATGACATGCACTCCATTACTTTTGTTAAAGCTTTAAAGGTTCATCAACCAACACACTTTGTACTACTGTGGTGTGTCGTGGCTATATGATTGACTTTTTAGGCCATTATTTTTTGAAAAACTCAAAGGTGTAGGAGAATTCAATCTTTTTCAAAGAATAAAATGGCCCGGTTACTCAAATTGTTGGGGAATTTGGCAAATAATGGTTAAACATAGTTTGAGATGCTTTTTTTAATATGATTCATTCCATGACTTTGACCTTCCATGAAGAATGTTCATTTTTCCATTTAGGTTGTAAAGAAAAAATAAGTCTATTTGGGATTTCAAAGCATTTGACCCATATCTCTAGAATGTACTATATATTGATGAATTTCTAGTGACGCGGTTACATTTGGCTGCCGTTGTAGAACTACGTGCGTTGTCAATTCTTCTTTATCTGCTGGTGCCTACGTACCTCTAACAAGTCCTTGTTCTGTTTTCGTTTTTACATGGAATACAAATGCCAAATGTTTTAAGGAGTTGTTGGATGGTTTTCATGATAAGCAAGGATGCCATCAAAAATGAGCCGAGCCGCAGTGAGCTGCACTTCCATGACAGCTGGTAGAGTAAACCGTCTTAGATGGGAGCCCATAAGGGCCTTTTCTTGTGTCTTATGTGTTTTCAGTGGCAGCAACTGAACCATGATATATAATGATTCATACTGGATTTGTTTCAGTTATGCAACTGGAGGTGTTGCTGAAGCTGAAAACAAGGGATGTCGAGTCTTACATGCCCGTTCCCGCAAGAATGTACACAAGATAAGTTGTGACTCAGATTCCAGGCATGTATGAAATTTTCCTAGAAAAATGACCAAAAAAGGTGTACTACTAGTTTGTGCTTAAAAGTTGAAATAAATGCAAAAAAATAAAACTAGCAACATCAAGGCATATTGCAGTTCTTCTTCTTGCCGTGTGACCTCTCTATTTTTAAATGACTAAGAGACAAGCTAACAAGTGCCAGTCCGCATGTGGCAAGAAATAAGCTAGACTACGTACGATTTCTGTTGCTGAGCTGCAGACGTAACTAGTCTCATTATGTCTGTCCTGAAACCTCTCTCTGTTTTCCTTGAAACAACAATAGTGACCAGAGGGCATCAGTATGGGAAGGATATCAAGAGCAAGTATATGGGAAGGACCTTGGATGGTATAGACACCATCAGTCCAGAGGCATCAAGAATAGTAGTGGCTACATTTCCTTAGTTGCTCATAGCAGTTCTAAGTTCTAATTGACTTCGTCATAACTTATATATTGATGAATTTCTAGTGACGTGGTTACATTTGGCTGCCGTTGTAGAACTACGTGCGTTGTCAATTCTTCTTTATCTGCTGGTGCCTACGTACCTCTAACAAGTCCTTGTTCTGTTTTCGTTTTTACATGGAATACAAATGCCAAATTTTTTAAGGAGTTGTTGGATGGTTTTCATGATAAGCAAGGATGCCATCAAAAATGAGCCGAGCCGCAGTGAGCTGCACTTCCATGACAGCTGGTAGAGTAAACCGTCTTAGATGGGAGTCCATAAGGGCCTTTTCTTGTGTCTTATGTGTTTTCAGTGGCAGCAACTGAACCATGATATATAATGATTCATACTGGATTTGTTTCAGTTATGCAACTGGAGGTGTTGCTGAAGCTGAAAACAAGGGATGTCGAGTCTTACATGCCCGTTCCCGCAAGAATGTACACAAGATAAGTTGTGACTCAGATTCCAGGCATGTATGAAATTTTCCTAGAAAAATGACCAAAAAAGGTGTACTACTAGTTTGTGCTTAAAAGTTGAAATAAATGCAAAAAAATAAAACTAGCAACATCAAGGCATATTGCAGTTCTTCTTCTTGCCGTGTGACCTCTCTATTTTTAAATGACTAAGAGACAAGCTAACAAGTGCCAGTCCGCATGTGGCAAGAAATAAGCTAGACTACGTACGATTTCTGTTGCTGAGCTGCAGACGTAACTAGTCTCATTATGTCTGTCCTGAAACCTCTCTCTGTTTTCCTTGAAACAACAATAGTGACCAGAGGGCATCAGTATGGGAAGGATATCAAGAGCAAGTATATGGGAAGGACCTTGGATGGTATAGACACCATCAGTCCAGAGGCATCAAGAATAGTAGTGGCTACATTTCCTTAGTTGCTCATAGCAGTTCTAAGTTCTAATTGACTTCGTCATAACTTTCAGGGTGGGGATTAGTTTATTAGGAGTTAGGATGCTACCTGCATCGAGCAGGTACTCACATGTATGATATTGTACCATTACTGTCTATGACTCAGCTGTTCGTTTCGTGTGGTTGGATTTGAGAGGAGGACTACCATTTATATATATTCAATAATTTGATTAGATCTAGCGATGTTCCAGTCTTGTGTTTCGGCTCTTTATCTGCCTTTGACTTGCAGCATTTGGAGAAAAATGTTCTTGGTAGTACCGTTGTAGTCTTGTGTTCACCATTACAAACTAAGTTTAGTTAGTGATGTGTAAATCTAAGTTAATAGGAAAAATATATTTCTCTTAGAACATAGTTTGTCTACTGTTCACTCTACACAGATGACTAGCATAGACTGTTCAAGACATGCATTTGTCTTGCTTTAGACATCAGAGTACTTCGGGCCCTGCACAAGTGATGCATGTGCTCTGTAGTGTCACTCTTAACGTCCTTGTGGTGCCACGCCAGCAACAACATTTGTAGCAGGTTGCAGGCATGTAATCTCACGTAGAAGAGTGTACTTGCACAAGCGATTCCGGCATTTATTACCCAAGAAAGATCATGCATGTTTAGTGAGCATCATGCTCGAGTATTGCAGTGTGCGTATGCGAAATAGACTACCCGACTGTTTCTTTCCCCATGCCTCCCAAGCCTATCTACATGCTCCGTGAGGTTTCCCTTTGAGACAAACGCGGAGAGAACAGCTGCACCGAGTTTGGGATAAGGTTTTTGTGGTAGATATTAGTTGGAAAATTCAGATATGTTGGACACAGAAAAGAGATTGACTAGGTGAGGGGTTTCGATCTTTCAATGTGGAAAGGGTCCTAGATGTATGCCGCCCTGGGTGTGTACTTATACATGGTCTAAGGTGCAGTTCAAGACTAGTACTAGTAGTAAGGTACTCTCTCGGTCCCATAATGTAAGACATTTTTTACACTAAACGTCTTACATTATGGGACGGAGGGAGTAGTATATAAGTTGGATGCGGTAGCAGAACCTATCGGTGGCAAAAAAATATTAAGTTAGATGAATCACAAAAGCTCAATCACTTCATTGATAGCTGCTACCACTACTACTAATATTTTTTATCTTGATAGCACAACCCTGAAAACGTGCTTAGTTCAGTGGCATGTGGCATAATAGAGGAATCTCATATATGAAAAATGCACGTTATGCGGTAATAGATGTTCTAGTGTAAAATAATAAAAGCTCCAAAAGCATGTTCTCGACTGAATCTGCCCCATGGACCATCAGGGCGAGTTGCATATTGGTCGGGTGATGTCTACCAATGCTACCAAAAATTCGCAACAACACATTTTTAGCATCACCCACTCGATGTTTGAAGCTTCTTTTCTTTTCAGTGCTTGCACGCAAATCATAACAAGTTCCATAAACTCCATGGTTATGATGTTTTCTATGAGATGCAAAACAGAACATATGTGGTACACTTAGATTCATGTCGCACGTCGCATCAGTTAGTAATTCATAGATTTAAAAATATATATAATTAACATAATTAGGACAAAAACTCAGTAAGCTCTTGTTTAGTACCATCACATTAGCTAGTTTAATAAACCGACTACTATAATGAACATCAGAACCAGTTCAAAAGGATGATTTGCTCGGATAACCATATCTTGTATAGGAACAAGGCAATCTCAGTCGGTTTCAGGGAAATAATATCTGGAATAAGAAATGACTTTGGAATTAGAAATTTTCCAATGGAAGTCCAATAGAGATATACATTTTTATTTTTAAAAATGAACAAGCATCCCCACTTCCTTGAGCCCAATGTACCCATTACATCAGTACCCTTCACAATCCACAGCCTGTGCTTTCCTGGGCATCCTACTGCACCCATCCAAGATCCCAATCCTCGTATAGTTTCGCTTGAAAAATTGGGATGGCTACAGACATGTTTGGATAGTGGAATATAGTGCAAATAGACGGTGCGTCAGCTCGATTGCTTCCCCATCAACGTTGAAGTAGTCAATGGACTGGATCCACCAATACTACAGAAAAGATAAGCAATATAGTTTTTTCCAGGGGTAAAAATTGAAGACTTACAAAATATAGCAAAAAACTACACCTATTGTGAACTCCGTGACTATTCTTCTCATGCTCTGACAAGACTACAGGGACCTGTTTGGCCAAATACTTTCCGGTGGACATGAGATGCAACAGATATGATTCTAGATAGTCGATGTATCCTTGCTGGACGGTCTTTTTGGCTGAGGAAATTACCATGTACAATACATTGATTAATAATGTCATGATGCACTAGTGCATGCGTGATCAGCCGAGTGTTTTCCGGCGATCAGTGGGTGCACCGGAGGGAGCTGCAGCAACGATGGCGCTGCTGATCGGGATGCTGTAGTGGCGGCTCTGTGGCCTGCTGGTTGATTTGATGCCCGATAGCATATTTCAATCTCCCACTTCAATGTCCCAGAAGCCAGCTCTGATCGATTGTTGGACATGCGTTGTTGATAACCGGCGATGGCAACTACGATGCTACATGAGGATGGTCACCACGAGCGATTTTACAAATTAGGAAACAAAAAAACTGTCAAAAGTACCCCGCTAATTAACAGCTGAGATGATTCAATACTACTCGGTTCTGGAGGTTTTCTGATGTGTCGTAAAAAATCTCCACCGTTTTCCTTGCTTGAACCGAATGCACCGCAAATAGTTCTCAGGACATCAACATATGTGCTAAGCGGTACATAGAAGATCCTAAACCATATCTGACTTTCTTTCCCCATGGCTCCCAGCGTATATCCTCAAGATGGATACCCCTTGCAAAGAAACAAGGAGAGAAGACCGGTTGTGATATTGACATGCAGTCAAACTATCTGATCACATCGGACACTCTAAAAACAATGGTTACCATGTTAAGTGGTACGTCACATATGCAACAAATCAAGCAACTCCCCACAACTCACACTCTTCAGTTATGGTTGTTTAGCACAGGATGAAAGAATGGGAAGAGTACACATTGGCAAGCATATATGATTAGTCCCCGCGCATGCAACTACGCTAAATGCAGTGCACTTCCACCTGTCATCCACATCCACCATTAATTAAACAAACCTACTACCGTGCAACTATTTCTTCTTGCACCTCTTGCGGTGTATTGGACAGCTGTCAAAATAAATCATATGAGGCTAAATTATTGCTAATGTAAAGATTGGAGTACATATATAATAGGATGGAAACAAATATATTGTGTGCCAGGTTGCCACCGACCCTTCCTCTGACAAAACTGGACAGCCTCATCTGGTGGGGCCCAACACAGAAGGTAGCAGAAGCAAATGGTACATATGGGAAGGGAGCCACGGGATGGGCGTCTAGCATCGAACGAAGACTTCGGCCAAGGATTGGCGTGAATTGGGTGTTATTTTCTTCCCGTTCCATGTAGCATTTGTGTTCCCTCCTTTATTTGGCTATAACTAGTCAGCAATGGGCGCATGCCTGTCGCGCCAAACCATCACTGCAAGCGGACCTCATCGGTTAGTCCAGCTGTCAAAAAATGGTTCAAACGCGAATTAGTTCGCTTTTTTATGGCTCGAACGAAAGTCTTTAATGATCTGCAAAAAGAACGAAAACCGGTACCAATTCATTAACCTAGCCCCAAATGTGGTACTACCTTGCAATTAACTTGTCAATTTGGCGGTAGGGCGTTGTGGCTTGTAGGTAGGGTGGCGTCCCACGTGACAGTGTGTAAACATTGATTGTATGATCTTATATTGATTAACATAAGTTGAGGTTCCAGGAAAATTGAGAAGAGGACATCATAGGTCGTTGTATGCAGCAGGTTTGATTGATATTTGTTAAGGATGAAAGGTGGGACCGAGATGTACCATGTGCATGTGTGAGAACTGAGCATAAATGCATACCCATGTGAAATGCATCGTTACCACGCTTGCAGCAATCCACTCCTAATAAAGTAACAAATCCCCTACTCCTGCCTAGTAGAAATAATTGCTAGCTCCTGTTGAGTTGAAATGCACACATTAGAGAACAACAATGTAGATCATTCAAAAAAATTCCAATAAAGAAAACTACAAAGTACTTGATCTTGAACATTAACATTTTGATTTGATTTTGGCAATTTTATGAAGTGAAATTTTGTTCCAGTAGTATCAATATAGGATGATAGGGTTCCCTGGTTATATTCATTTGGGTTGAACAAGCTCAACTAGGATGTTGGCATCAGATCATCGAACTATCTACAAAATGCATGGTAAAAAGAAGCGCAATGCTTATTATTGTTCTCCTTAGGAACTACAGGCATAGATAGATGAACCATGTTCTGGAACAAATCAACAAACTAGTTCAAATTGCTTTTATATTATTTGAAGTGACAATACATGATAGAATGATAAAAGACGGGGATATACAACAAAGCAGGGGCACATTTACATGTTTGTGTTTCTTCTTATGTATATTATGGATCTATCTATCTATACCTATACTAATTCTAGACTCCCAAGAAATTTCCACGTAAATTAAATTTTACGAACCGTTAATCTGGTGGGACCGAGTTATTATGGTAGAGATCCACCCATGTATTTTTTTTCTCTCAATGGTCTCTTAATTGGCGATCCAATCTCTACATAAGGTGATTAGAACCGTTGGATCAGGTACATGAAAGAGTCCTCTGCTGCTGTCCCATGTGCATGTCTATTCAAGAGTCCATCCCATCTACACCTTAGTTAACAAGTTCAAT
Source organism: Triticum timopheevii (assembly GCA_963921465.1). Classification (NCBI taxonomy): domain Eukaryota; kingdom Viridiplantae; phylum Streptophyta; class Magnoliopsida; order Poales; family Poaceae; genus Triticum; species Triticum timopheevii. The sequence goes on along the minus strand of OY997272.1, from coordinate 12,375,532 downwards.
AAAAAATCTGCTATAGATGCCAAAAGGATTGCTCCCTCGACCTCCTATTTGCACGTCTGTCGCTTACCTCACTTCTTCCCTTGCTTCATTTCTATTAAACCACCGGCAGTGTGCATCATCTAACAATCCTTGCGCAGGTCATCCATACGTATTGCTGTCCTCAACCTGATTCTCCATTAATAACGAAAGCTAGGGAACGATTCCATGGTGCTTGTAAGAAAATTATACAAGTAACTATCTAAATCACACAAGCATGTTTTTTTATAAAAGGATAAGAACAAGAGGCTCACCAAGGTAGTGCCGGCGACGGGACGGTGAGGCGATCGATGGTGGTTAGGACAGGGATGGGAAGGCACTAAGTAAACTACACCTACACATGCAAAGTAAGAAGTAAATTTAAGCTCAAATTGCATATAAATCAAATAAACTCCCACATATAATTACTTCCAAACTAAAACCCACAAATTACTATACTTATAGAGCATTGCAAGAGCTAATCTAGAAATGAGAGATGAAAGGAGAAAGTTGCTAACCTTTGTGAACACTTGGATGGATGGAGTGCCTTCAAATGCTGGCGAATTTTGGCAAAAATGGAGGATGAGCTCGAGCAAGAGGGGAAGAACAAAGAGGAGAGGAAATGAGAAAATGGGCTCGGGTTGGAAGAAGGATTTATATAGGAGGATCTTTACGCCCAGTTCATGACACAAACCGGGACTAAAGGTGTGCCTCTAGTCACAGTTTGTGTCACGGACCGGAACTAAAGGGGCTCGTGGGCCCCAGCCTGACACCAGCCTACCACCATCACACAAACCGGGACTAGAGGTGCAAAACAAACAAGGAGTAATGATGCCCATGCCCCTAACCGTTGGAACCGGAACTAATGGTCACATTAGTCCCGGGCCGTAAACGAACCGGGACTAATGAGGTGAACGTAAGGTCATTTTTCTACTAGTGCGACAATGTGTCATTTGAGGGTGTCTCTCGCGGCGACCAAGTGTCGATGTCAACTCGCGCCGGAGAAGTCGATGAAGAATTGCATTGCTTCCCACACCGGCCTGGCATGTAGATGAGCAATCTACTCCGACCCCGCGTTCAACACCGAGTTGTATGACTACGTCCTGCCTAAGAAAAACAAAATTCGTCGTCAAGCACATATACGAGTTTGTCGGCTTGGTGCAGATGCAGATCGCTCGATGGTGGACAGCGCGTCCGAACTGGGACAAGGCCGCGCCAGACGATATCATTGGTACAGGCATATTGCCTACATGGATTCGATCACGAGACGCGTCTTCCTGTGCGCTCAGGATAGACGAAGTGGTTAGCACCGATGGAAATTACCTGCATGGCTGCATGCAAACGTAATGATTCTGCTCATCTCCTCGTGTGCCTAGCTCATGGTTTGTTGCTGGATCAATGAATCCAACTTGTTCCTGGGCTGGAGTCCCGTGCGTGGAGCGTGACAGGTGTTGCATGCCTTGTGTCGCCCGGATCAAAGTTCGCTGCTCCACTGCCCGAGCCTCGCGTATGCCTGCTCCTCGCGATCGCGCTCAAGTCGCCGACCACTCGTAGTTCGTTCACGCGCGTAAGCCGCACACTTGTGCATACCTGGCCAATGTGTGGTGCCGGATCTGCTAAAGCTCGATGTCAAGAGGATTTGATGTGCGCGTGGTGAGGACCTCGGGTCGATACACGTCGCGCCCGTCGGACAGTGACCGTAAAGAATTTATTCACCGGAGAAATCTTATCGTGGAGTTTTGGTGGTTAATGAAAAAACTAACCTATGAGAATTTCGGAAATTTGTATCTAAACTAATCTAAAGAACCAATCTAATGTTTGAATGATTGGGGGCCGCGCCCCCGGGGAGAGGAAATTAGTCTCCCACAGGGTGGCGCGCTGTGGAAATGGTGGAGGGTCATAGGATCGGCGTCGTGAGATAAACCGCTCTAATACCATGTGCGCAACTATAAGGTGGCTGAATATTTTTTGTTGTGTATTGATCTGACCCATGTGTGGGGTATACACTAATTTGTCAGTGTATATGGGTCATGTTGCTGCTAATCTACTATATCTAAATAGCTAGCCCCCACTACTAGGAATTCTCTTGCTTCTCCTTAAGCCACGTCACTTAAATTAATTTATCCATTGGATGTACTAGATGAGTTCATAATAGCCATCCGATCTGTGCGTTAAGAGCTGCTGGACCAATCGCCAACTGACCCATGCATGCAGTAACTGCCACCTAAATAGTGTTTAATCAAGACAAAAGTTGACGCATGCATGCACCTGATACTCCAGTGATATATGAAAGGAAAGTGATGCATAGATGCATATTTTCTTTTGTTTCGTCCAATTTTGAACTTATACATAGAGATATACATTTATTAGTAAAATATTGATAAAAAATTATCTTGCTATAGGAGAAACCAGAAAGACAATACGTAGGTTAAGTTCAGCGCAGTTTTCATTTTATACAAACTCCCGCAGCAATGCGCGGGGCATTCAACTAGTTAGTAGTAGCATGGGATACAGACCCGACGCTACTACTAAGTTGATAGTGGTAGCACGGAGTATAAACCCCATGCTGGAACTATGTGGTCTCCACCGTGCCCCCGGGATAGGACATAGTAGCACGCGGTATAAACCCGGCGTACTACTAAGTTGATAGTAATAGAGGGGGTATAAACCCCGTGCCGCTACTAAGTGGCCTCCACCGTGCAACCCTCCCCCCCCCCCCCCCCCCCCCCCCCGACACACACACAGGGGGACAGGCAGTAGTAGTAGCGCAGGGTATAAACCCCGTGTTGCTACTGTTTACATGGTTTTTTCACAGGGATGAAATCCCATCCCATCCCCCGAATCCTTGCTCTCTCTTGTCCCTCTCCCAAGACGGGATGGACTCACCTCACTACTGTTCCCTCCTCACACCGTCCAGTCACCAGACGCCGCCCCCCGCCGACGACCCAAACCACCCCGTGCTCCCGTTCCCTTCCCTCATTTCTTTCCCTCTCACGTGAAGTTCTCTCTCTCCCTCCTCTCTCTACAGGAGCAGGTCATGGAGGTCCTTCACGTTGCCGCCGCCTGAGCTCCTGCCATTGCCCATGACCCCTCCGGACCTGGTGCCCGTGATCCCTCCGGACCCGGTGCTCGTGATCCCATCCTACCTCCCTGCCTCGCCCTACCTCATCGCCCAGCCGGCCCAGCCACGCCACAGGCCCTATCTCGCCCTTTCGTGAAGCTCTGTATTATTGGTTTAGGTCTTTAAAAAAATGTTTAAATCAATAGTAGTAGCACGGGGTCTAGACCCACGCTATAGATAACTACTAGTAGCATGGATGGCACCCGCGCTACTACTAGGCTTTTTCCTAGTAGTGATATATAGAGTACAATATGATGGAGAGAGACTTGGAGTAGAGAGCAAGTCGTGCATGGTTTAAGCTATTCTATCTCTATCTCCGTCTCTCTATCTTAAACACATTTATATTCTAACGCCGTCAATTTTGCAAAATATGGCACACATGGATTCATGGTGCACCCTGCCGTGGTCGACAATTCTTCATAATTTCCTTGCAAAAAAAGGTGATTTTTCATAGTTTGAAAAACATAGCAAAATGGTAAGTCCAATCAACAGGTGAATTTTTTTGATAGTCTTCAATGGCTATGATCACATTTTGCTGCATCACCGAGATACACTACCACTCTCTTTTTCATGATATCAAGAACAATTTTTCAAAATCATGAACATTTTTTTAAACTCGTGAACATATTTGAAATTGTGAATTTATTTTCAAATTCGTGAATATTTAAGAGATTTTTGAACATTTTCTAAAATCATGAATATTTTTTGAGCTAATTAACATTTCATAATATTTGCAAACAATTTTTTTAAAATTGTGAACATTTTTGAAACATTTTTTCTTGAATAGGTGAACATTTTTTTGGAAATTGATGGAACATTATTTAAAATTTACGAATTTTTGATTTAACAAACATTTTTTGAGAGGCATGATAATTTTCTGAATCCGCGATCATTTTATGAATCAATAAACTATTTTGTAAGTCACGAACAGTTTTTAAAATTTTAGGATATTTTCAATTCATTAACACTAATTAATACACGAACTTATTATTCAAAAATCATGAACATTTTCTAAATCCACAAACATTTATGAATTATTAAATATTTTAATTTTACAAGCAAGGCAGCCTGCGGTATGTAACGGGAGGAAAGAAATCGTAATCTCCAATGGCCATGACCATCTTTTATTGCATCACCAAGATACACTATCACTCACAATTCGTGAAATCATGAACAATTTTTGAAATCGTGAACATATTTTAAACACGTGCACATATTTGAAATCATGAACATTTTCAAATTCTTTAATAAGTTTACAAATTTTTGGACATTTTTCTGAATTCATGAACATTTTATAATATTTTCAAACATTTCTAAGTTAATTGAACATTTTGAAACAATTTTATTAAATCGGCGAACATTTCAAGAATCATTGAATCATTATTAGGAAATTTGTGGAACAAGTATTGAAATTCACGAAGATTTTTTTATTTAATGAAGTTTTTTGTAATACATTATCTTTTTTCGAATCATCCAACATTTTATGAAGGAAACAAATATTTAGTAAGTCACAGTCAGTTTTTTGCATATTTAGTATATTTTTCTATTCATGAACATTCTTAGAATTGGCAAATTTTGTTCAATTTCATTAACATTTTTTAATACACAAACTTTTTCAAAATTCAAATCATTTTTTGATTTCCCGAGCATTTTTTAAATATATATATGTACTTTATAAAACCTAAAAACTAAAATTCAAAATTACAGTACAAAGATCTAGTAGTCTGGACACCTCGCCTCAATAGATACAAGAAACCAACTGTTGAAATGACCACCGGAACTAGTTGGGCAGAATAGATGAATAGAAGCAACTGACCGACACTCTGAATAAACAATATCCTCCGTCAGACCAATACAGAGAAATACTTGATGGTTGAGACCATTGATGCACGAACCTATTACCGAAAATCAATCGAGTGGTGAATACTACCACGACATCTACCATTCACTTTAGAATTGGCTTTGGCGAGCAACATTCCTTAAGATATGTTATGTATTCACGGCAAACCCTACATTTTTTCATGGAATATTTTTGGTACCTAAGTTTTTACTTATTGCAAATATCTAATTTTATAATATATTGTAAAACAAAATTAAGAATTGACTCTTAGTGATGCTATATATAGAAAAACTGGCCGTGAAAAGAAACTGAAATGATCAAATGAGAATGGCCATAGAGTTGTAGCATCTATGGCTGCTATAAATCGTGAAGCCGACCATGTGAAACACTTCACGAAGTTAATAGGATATAACTGTTGTTTTAGCCACATACTTGGCACAAAATTTATAGACCACCGCCCTATATGTATCGTGTGCCTTCCCTCCATTCTTCAAAAGTCCTTTCGACCAGCTTCTGTCGACCTTTCCGACTCCTACAAAATTGTCAGCACAAAGCATGTAAAAACATAATGAAGAGAAATTTCTTAAGAATAGGAGACATCAGAAAAGAAGTCTTTAGTACAATGTTACCAGTCTGTAAAGTTCTGATATGTGGATATGTAGATTGGTGAACCATGCAAATTTCATATAGATTTGATATGTATGTGTTTGATCTGACCATATGAACCATGAAGCAACAATGTAAATTCTCCATATGCATTAGAGATTAAAGTATAGTCATTCTGTTGAGACTGAGGCAGTCGGATAAGTGAAAAAAAAGGGTTGAAATGCATGGTAGCCAGAGTGAGGTATTTCTTCATGTCATACATTCAATTTTACACATGTTCCCATTTCAATTGTACATGGTAATTACAGTACAGAACAAGGGTTGAAAGCTAGGTTTTCTTCTTCCCTTTTCTGGGTCTTTGCTAGTCTTAAATTTATGTATGATATCAATCAATACTTTCGTTAGGTTACAAAAAATAGGATGTTGTTTGTTTTACCAATCCTTACCATCACTTTTAAAAATCAGGAAACAATTTTGTTATCTGCATTTTTCAATTTTGGGGTTCCGTTTAGCATTTCGCACTAACACGGCGGGGTGTGCACTTGCCAACGCCCAATGGCCAGCGGGCCAAGGAGAAGAAGGGGCACATAGATATATTATACATCCATTCACTCCTTCATGAACTCCGCCACATCTAATAATTATTCCTGCCTTCGCCACTGTCTGGGTGTGAGCTCACCCTAGTTGCAGTATAGTGCTCCTCAGTAGCCATCACAATTTCTTTAGGAAATAATGACTTGGTCACACTCGCAATTCATGAAATCATGAACATATTTTAAACTCATGCACATATTTGAAATCTTGAACATTTTCAAATTCATGAATAATTTTACAAGTTTTTGAACATTTTTTGAAGTCATGAACATTTTATAACATTTGCAAACATTTTCTAAAAAATTTGAACATTTTTGAAACAATTTTCTTAAATCAGCAAAATTTCAAGAATCGACGAATAATTTTTTGGAAACTAGTGGAACAACTATTGAAATTCACGAATATTTATTTATTTAACGAACATTTGTTTAATTGCACGAACAATTATGGAAATGCATGATCATTTTTTGAATCAGCGAACATTTTATGAAGGAAACAACTATTATGTAAGTCACGGACAATTTTTGCAAATTTAGTATATTTTTCCATTCATGAACATTTCTTGAATTGGCAAATTTTGTTCAATTTCATTAACAGTTTTTAATACACGAACTTTTTCAAAATTCTAGATTATTTTTTGATTTCCCAAAAATTGTTTTTCAAATATATATCTGTACTCAATATGTATATGTACTTTATAAAATCTAAAAATAAAATTCAAATTACAGTACAGAGATCTAGTAGTCTAGGCACCTCGCCTCAATAGATACAAGAAACCAACTATTAAAATGACCACCAGAACTAGTTAGGCAGAACAGACGAATAGAAGCAAATGACCGACACTCTGAATAAATAATATCCTCCATCCACTAGTAGAAAAAGGGCCATTCAAACCGGGACTAAAGGCCCTTCATGTGGCCGCTGTCTGGAGTTCCACCTTTAGTCTCGATTGGTAGCACAAACCGGGACTAAAGATATTTTTTTGAATTTATTAAAATGTTTTTTGAATTTTTTTCTCGATTTTCAAATTTCTGAATTATTTAATCTCTACTCTCTAATCACCCCTCATCACTGCTCAATTTAACCTCTACTCTCTAGTCACTCATCCTCTCACTACTTCAGCCTGAGCACGCTTAACTTCCGGGTTCTATTCCCCCTTGTTTCCAAGTATGCACTTGGTGTTTTCCTAACAATAGTAAGATGTCAATTCTATTAACCCTCAGGAGTTTAGCTTGAGCATGAAGTCACACGTTTCAGTGTTTGAGTTTGAAACTATTATTCTAAAAAAAAATTAGTAACACTAACATTTCTTGAATAAGTAGTTTGACCATAGTTTGATCACAGTTTGACCAGATTTGACCAAAATTCAAAGTACCAAAATAATTATTTAGTAACAATAATATTCTTGAATAATTATTTAGTACCACTAATACTTCTTCAATAAGTAGTCTGACCATAGTTTGAGCAGATTTAACCAAAATTCAAAAAAACTGAAATTTGAGCATATCTTTTTTCCTTTTAGAATTTGAGGATTCTAAAAAATTGCAAACAGGCCTATGGCCGTCAAAATCGGATGCGGATTTTCGTGCTGATTTTTTTGATATATTATGCATTTTTTTACATCGTATGCAAAAGATATGGCCGATTTACTTTTCCATAACACTTTTTTGCAAAACATGTCCAAATGTAAGTTTTTTAGTTTTCCTAACTAATAGATGTAGTAACATAACTTCAGCTCGAAGGATTTTAATTTTTGAAGTTTTTATCATTTTCTTTTGCTTTTTACAAAACTGAAAAGGCGAACCAGGGGGGTAGAGTTTGATAATGGGACCTTCAGTACCGGTTTGAGGCACGAACCAGGACTAATGGGACCTTCAGTACCGGTTTGAGGCACGAACCGGGACTAAAGGGCGCAACACCCTTTGGTCCCGGTTCGTGCCTCAGACTGGGACTAAAGGTCTTTAGTCCCGGTCTGAGGCACGAACGGGGACCAAAGGGTGTTACGCCCTTTAGTCCCGGTTTGTGTCTAAAACCGGGACTAAAGGGCTCACTTGAACCGGGACTAATGCCTTTAGCCGCACGAACCGGGACCAATGCTCACATTAGTCCCGGTTCGTGGCTGAACCAGGACTAATGGGCTTATCTGGCCCGAACGAAAGCCCTGTTTTCTACTAGTGATCAAACCAATACATAGAAATACTTGACAGTTGGTACCATTGATGCACGAGCCACTACAAGGATTCCGGTCTATTGCAACAAAATTTATTGCTACAACTACGTTTTGTTGCAATAAAACGCAAATATTACCACAAATTCTCCGGTTGTGGTAATAGGCCGCACATACTGCCATAACTTAGTTTCGTCGCGATAAATACTAACTTTGTTGCAATACAGGCCTCATATTGCAACAAACTGTATCGGCATAGCAATATGGTAGCAGTATTGCGATAAACAAATTCCGTTGCGCGAGGGCAGTCATTTTGTTGTAATAGAGACTAGATATTTCAACAGAATAACTATTCGTGGCAATATTTAGAAAGATATTGCAACATCGGTGTGACCTTGCATTAGTTACAAATATTGTTGCAAAAAAAGTGGCTAACTATAGCAACAAACTGCATCGGTGTTGCAATATGGTAGCGATATTGCAAGAAACAAATTCCGTTGCACGAAACATCGGTTTTATTGTAATAGAGACTAGGTATTTCAACAGAATAAGTATTTGTGGTAATATTCGGAAATATATTGCAACATCAATGTGAAGTTGCATTAGTTACAAGTAAAATAGTGGAAAAAGATATTATTGGAATTTATAGATATCAAGTTATCATTTTTGCTAGCTTTAAGGAGTAATTAAAATATATTTTGATTGCACCAATTTCAGTTAACCAAAACAATGGAAAAAGTTTATAAATGGATAGAACACACTTTCTTGATAGGAATATATATTTAATTTGTTAAATTTGGATTTGAAATGGCCAACATGTTGCAATTTTAAAACTAGGGTGTTTTCTGCCAAAACAAGGACTTGTCAGATGGAAACCGAAAACAGAGGGGCCCTGGTGTGACAATTGCTAGATCCAGATCTTGAGCTGAATCTGACTGAGGACTCTATAGCTGCATCCGCTGACCTGCGGGCCCGTGGCCTCGTTGGGGCTGACTAGCACAGGTGGCATCCACGATGTCCTCCAGGGGCGATGACAAGTAGGGCCGGCCACCGCGCAGCAGACAAAAAAATGTGGAGGGTTTCGCCTGCGCAGGGATTTGAACACTCGTCCTCAGTGTTGCAGATGATGGTTCATACCAATGAGTTGTGCAAATGTTGGTGAACGTAGTGGGGTCTCATGTTGTGTTATAGTACCTGGTCCAATCAAGAATTTAGTCACCGGTGACTAGTGTCTCTTGTCCATTTAGTGGTTTGTGTCATTAAGTTGATTTAAAAAGGCTGAATCATATGATTCGCTAAACACTGAATACATTCTGTGAGTATGGTATACTTATTTGGTTATTCATTTGATTGCAACTTGGGAATTCCCAATAGATATCTCCAGTTATACTGCAAGTGTATAAGCCGCTGCAAGTCGGTTTATATTTTGAGCATAGTAGATCGATGCATTGTTTTTAAGGCTGTAACAAGGTTCAAAATTGTGGATATCGGGTTTCTATCGGATTGCCTTTGACATATCGGATATCGGATATCGGGTGATATATCGAATGATATATAGTAATATCGGAAATTAAAATTGGTCTACAATTTTCTATCTATTGTGTTATAGTTGCCATGCATTTTTAACAGAATATGGAATAAACCACCGAGATAAAAATGAACACACATCATGCATGCCGAATGCACATATACGAAAAATCGGTTCTCGGGCATGTAACCGTAAGTTCATATCCGCATAACCAACAGCAAGAAAAAAGCATAGGATGAAACAAATAAATTCCATATCCAGTTCAAGTGCATCATGAGTAAATAGTTCAAACATATTCAATAGTAAGTGCGTGTGGGCATAATAGTAAATATTTATCCAGTCACTTCATTGATGGAGTAGATTTTAGTCATCGTCAAGGAAATTGTCCTCATTCTCTGCATCATCACTTGAAGAATCGACCATCAACTGCATGGTTGTCTCTCTCCCTCAAAAACTGAAAGTACTATGTTTTTCCTCTGCTTCGTCTGTGCCTAGTAGACAGTAGTAGAAACTGAACTACCTCGTGTGTGTCTGTGACTCTGTGTCCGCCACTGGGGAGGGAGACGAGGGCCGCCGCTGGGAAGCGAGACGAGGGCCGCCGTCCATCACGTACTTGCCTCAAAATTTTGTTGTTTGCAGTTGCAGCTTGTCGGAGAAAGTTGCGCCGTCACAGATGACAAAAGTTGAAGGATCCAAGGATGGAGTAGGCAATGGAGAAGCCGTGTAGTCACCCGTCCGCCATCACAGGCGGCGGCCGCCGGAGGAGATCGCATCAACTGCTGTTGTGTACAAGTACGCCAAGAAAAAGACCTTTTTTTTTAGAATCGCCAAGAAAAAGACCTAGGTCTACTAGTACTAGGCAGGCTTGTGCACGTTTGTAGGCTGGGCTCACCCAGTTTATGTAAATTGAGCCCTTTTCACGTACCGTTCGGTGGTGTGGGGTTGAATCGAGTCGAGGGAACAGTGATGGGCCGGCCCATTTTGACATAGGAATTGTTGGAAAAACATGTGCAGTTGGATCGTGTCGAGGGAACAGTGATGGGCAGGCCCATTTTGATGTAGGAATTGCTGAAAAAACACGGAATAAAAGAGAGCGCCAAGGGAGATCGAACCTTGGTTTCCAGGGTAAACGACCTGCGCGACTAAACACTCAGCCCACGTGGAGTTAATGGATTGCAGCGTACTAGAGGTTTTCTCTGTTTTTTCTTTTTTTCTCCTTTTTTTTTCTTTTTTCGTTTTCGTTTTCTTTCTTCTTCTCCGGAAATTTTCATTTTCATTTTTCATTATTTTATGTTTCTTTTTTTGTTTTCGTTTGTTTCTTTTTGTTTTCTTTCTACGTTCATACATGCATGGTCAACATTTTTCAAATACTTGTTCAACATTTTTTCAAATACTTCGTTCAACATCTTTTCCAATAATTTGTTCTGCATTTTTCAAATATCTATTAAACATTTTTCAAATAATTGTTCAACTTTTTTGATATACAGATTCAACATTTGTCGAATACATGTTCAACATTTTTTTCCAATACTTGTTCAACATTTTTTTCCAAATACTTTTTTCAGCATATTTTCAAATACTTGTTCTGCATTTTTCAAATACTTGTTCTGCATCTTTCAAATATTTTTTCAACATTTTTTATATACATGATCAACATCTTTTCAAATACTTGTTCTACATTTTTCAAATACTCGTTCAACATTTTCAAGTGAGCATGTCACTGGCCTTCATAATTAGCTAGTTGTTGCTTCTCTTTCACCATGCATTGTTGCTGCTGAAGGAAATATGCCCTAGAGGCAATAATAAAGTTATTATTTATTTCCTCATATCATGATAAATGTTTATTATTCATGCTAGAATTGTATTAACCGGAAACATGATACATGTGTGAATATATAGACAAACATATAGTCACTAGTATGCCTCTACTTGACTAGCTCATTAATCAAAGATGGTTATGTTTCCTAACCATAGACATGTGTTGTCATTTGATTAAATGGGATCACATCATTAGGAGAATGATGTGATTGACATGACCCATCCCGTTAGCTTAGCACTTGATCGTTTAGTATTCTGCTATTGCTTCCTTCATGACTTATACATGTTCCTGTAACTATGAGAATTGTGTAACTCCTGTTTACCGGAGGAACACTTTGGGTACTACCAAACGTCACAACGTAACTGGGTGATTATAAAGGAGTACTACAGGTGTTTCCGAAGGTACATGTTGAGTTGACATAATTCGAGATTAGGATTTGTCACTTCGATTGTCGGAGATGTATCTCTGGGCCCTCTCGGTAATACTCATCACCTAAGCCTTGCAAGCATGTAACTAATGAGTTAGTTATGAGATGATGTATTACGGAACGAGTAAAGAGACGAGATTGAACTAGGTATTGGATACCGACGATCAAATCTCGGGTAAGTAACATACCGATGACAAAGGGAACAAAGTATGTTGTTATGCGGTTTGACCGATAAAGATCTTCGTAGAATATGTAGGAACCAATATGGGCATCTAGGTCCCGCTATTGGTTATTGACCAGAGACGTGTCTCGGTCATGTCTACATTGTTCTCGAACCGTAGGGTCCGCACGCTTAAGGTTTCGATGACAGTTATATTATGAGTTTATGTATTTTGATGTACCGAAGGTTGTTTGGAGTCCCGGATATGATCACGGACGTGACGAGGAGTCTCGAAATGGTCGAGACATAAAGATTGATATATTGGACGGATATATTTGGACACCGGAAAGGTTCCGGGAGAGTTTGGGAATATACCGGAGCTCCGGGAGGTTACCGGAACCCCCCGGTAAGTATATGGGCCTTATTGGGCCCTAGTAGAAGGGAGGGAGAAGGAGCAAGAGAGGGGGCGCGCCCCCCCAAGCCCAATACGAATTGGGTGGGGGGGCCGGCCCCCCTTTCCTTTTCTCCTTCCCCCTTCTCCTTCCTACTAGTACTACTCCTTCCTTCCCCCTCCATGTTGGATTAGGAAAAGGAGGGGAAACCTACTTGGAGTAGGTTTCCCCATCCCTATGGCGCGCCCCCCTTGGGCCGGCCACCTCCTCCCTCCCTCCTTTATATACGGGGGTAGGGGGCACCCTAGAGCACACAAGTTGATCATTGATCGTTCCTTAGCCGTGTGCGGTGCCCCCCTCCACGATATTACACCTCGGTCATATTGTAGCGGTGCTTAGGCGAAGCCCTGCGATAAGAGAACATCAAGATCGTCACCACGCCGTCGTGCTGACGGAACTCCCCCTCGGCGCCTCTACTGGATTGGAGATCGAGGGTGCGTCATCGAGCTGTACGCGTGTCAAGAACTCGGAGGTGCCGGAGTAATGGTGCTTGGATTGGTCGGACCGGGAGGACGTACGACTACTTCCTCTACGTTGCGTCAACGCTTCCGCTTCGGTCTACGAGGGTACGTAGACAACACTCTCCCCTCGTTGCTATATCATCACCATGATCTTGCGTGTGCGTAGGAAATTTTTTGAAATTACTACGTTCCCCAACAGTGGCATCCGAGCCTAGGTTTTATGCGTTGATGTTATATGCACGAGTAGAACACAAGTGAGTTGTGGACGATATAAGTCATACTGCCTACCAGCATGTCATACTTTGGTTCAGCGGTATTGTTGGATGAAGCGGCCCGGACCGACATTACGCGTACGCTTACGCGAGACTGGTTTTACCGCCGTGCTTTGCACACAGGTGACTAGCGGGTGTCAGTTTCTCCAACTTTAGTTGAACCGAGTGTGGCTACGCCCGGTCCTTGTGAAGGTTAAAACGGAGTCTATTTGACAAACTATCGTTGTGGTTTTGATGCGTCGGTAAGAACGGTTCTTGCTAAGCCCGTAGCAGCCACGTAAAATTTGCAACAACAAAGTAGAGGACGTCTACCTTGTTTTTGCAGGGCATGTTGTGATGTGATATGGCCAAGACGTGATGCTATATTTTATTGTATGAGATGATCATGTTTTGTAACCGAAGTTATCGGCAACTGGCAGGAGCCATATGGTTGTCGCTTTATTGTATGAAATGCAAACGCCCTGTAATTGCTTTACTTTATCACTAAGCGGTAGCGATAGTCGTAGAAGTAATAGATGGCGTAAACGACAACGATGCTACGATGGAGATCAAGGTGTCGCGCCGGTGACGATGGTGATCACAACGGTGCTTCGGAGATGGAGATCACAAGCACAAGATGATGATGGCCATATCATATCACTTATATTGATTGCATGTGATGTTTATGCTTTATGCATCTTATCTTGCTTTGATTGACGGTAGCATTTTAAGACGATCTCTCACTAATTATCAAGAAGTGTTCTCCCTGAGTATGCACCGTTGCGAAAGTTCTTCGTGCTGAGACACCACGTGATGATCGGGTGTGATAGGCTCTACGTTCAAATACAACGGGTGCAAAACAGTTGCACACGCGGAATACTCAGGTTATACTTGACGAGCCTAGCATATACAGATATGGCCTCGGAACACGGAGACCGAAAGGTCGAGCGTGAATCATATAGTAGATATGATCAACATAGAGATGTTCACCATTGAAACTAATCCATCTCACGTGATGATCGGACATGGTTTAGTTGATTTGGATCACGTGATCACTTAGATGACTAGAGAGATGTCTGTTTAAGTGGGAGTTCTTTAGTAATATGATTAATTGAACTTAAATTTATCATGAACTTAGTACCTGATAGTATTTTGCTTGTCTATGTTTGTTTGTAGATAGATGGCTCGTGCTGTTGTTCCGTTGAATTTTAATGCGTTCCTTGAGAAAGCAAAGTTGAAAGATGATGGTAGCAATTACACGGACTGGGTCCGTAACCTGAGGATTATCCTCATTGCTGCACAGAAGAGTTACGTCCTGGAAGCACCGCTGGGTGCCAGGCCTGCTGCTGATGCAACTGACGACGTTAAGAATGTCTGGCAGAGCAAAGCTGATGACTACTCTATAGTTCAGTGTGCCATGCTTTACGGCTTAGAACCGGGTCTTCAACGACGTTTTGAACGTCATGGAGCATATGAGATGTTCCAGGAGTTGAAGTTAATATTTCAAGCAAATGCCCGGACTGAGAGATATGAAGTCTCCAATAAGTTCTACAGCTGCAAGATGGAGGAGAACAGTTCTGTCAGTGAGCATATACTCAAAATGTCTGGGTATAATAATCACTTGATTCAACTGGGAGTTAATCTTCCGGATGATAGCGTCATTGACAGAATTCTCCAATCACTACCACCAAGCTACAAGAGCTTTGTGATGAACTATAATATGCAAGGGATGAACAAGACTATTCCCGAGCTCTTCGCGATGCTGAAAGCCGCGGAGGTAGAAATCAAGAAGGAGCATCAAGTGCTGATGGTCAACAAGACCACTAGTTTCAAGAAGAAGGGCAAAGGGAAGAAAAAGGGGAACTTCAAAAAGAACAGCAAACAAGTTGCTGCTCAAGAGAAGAAACCCAAGTCTGGACCTAAGCCTGAAACTGAGTGCTTCTACTGCAAGCAGACTGGACACTGGAAGCGGAACTGCCCCAAGTATTTGGCGGATAAGAAGGATGGCAAAGTGAACAAAGGTATATGTGATATACATGTTATTGATGTGTACCTTACTAATGCTTGTAGTAGCACCTGGGTATTTGATACTGGTTCTGTTGCTAACATTTGCAACTCGAAACAGGGACTACGGATTAAGCGGAGATTAGCTAAGGACGAGGTGACGATGCGCGTGGGAAATGGTTCCAAAGTCGATGTGATCGCGGTCGGCACGCTACCTCTACATCTACCATCGGGATTAGTTTTAGACCTGAATAATTGTTATTTGGTGCCTGCGTTGAGCATGAACATTATATCTGGATCTTGTTTGATGCGAGACGGTTATTCATTTAAATCAGAGAATAATGGTTGTTCTATTTATATGAGTAATATCTTTTATGGTCATGCACCCTTGAAGAGTGCTCTATTTTTATTGAATCTCGACAGTAGTGATACACATATTCATAATGTTGAAGCCAAAAGATGCAGAGTTGATAATGATAGTGCAACATATTTGTGGCACTGCCGTTTAGGTCATATTGGTGTAAAATGCGTGAAGAAACTCCATACTGATGGACTTCTGGAATCACTTGATTATGAATCACTTGGTACTTGCGAACCGTGCCTCATGGGCAAGATGACCAAAACACCGTTCTCCGGATCTATGGAGAGAGCAACAGATTTGTTGGAAATCATACATACAGATGTATGTGGCCCGATGAATGTTGAGGCTCGTGGCGGATATCGTTATTTTCTCACCTTCACAGATGATTTGAGCAGATATGGGTATATGTACTTGATGAAGCACAAGTCTGAAACATTTGAAAAGTTCAAAGAATTTCAGAGTGAAGTAGAAAATCATCGTAACAAGAAAATAAAGTTTCTACGATCTGATCGTGGAGGAGAATATTTGAGTTACGAGTTTGGTTTACATTTGAAACAATGCGGAATAGTTTCGCAACTCACGCCACCTGGAACACCACAACGAAATGGTGTGTCCGAACGTCGTAATCGTACTTTACTTGATATGGTACGATCTATGATGTCTCTTACCGATTTACCGCTATCGTTTTGGGGTTATGCTTTAGAGACGGCCGCATTCACGTTAAATAGGGCACCATCAAAGTCCGTTGAGACGATGCCTTATGAACTATGGTTTGGCAAGAAACCAAAGTTGTCGTTTCTTAAAGTTTGGGGCTGCGATGCTTATGTGAAGAAACTTCAACCAGATAAGCTCGAACCCAAATCGGAGAAATGTGTCTTCATAGGATACCCAAAGGAGACTATTGGGTACACCTTCTATCACAGATCTGAGGGCAAGATTTTCGTTGCTAAATTCGGATCCTTTCTAGAGAAGGAGTTTCTCTCGAAAGAAGTGAGTGGGAGGAAAGTAGAACTTGATGAGATAACTGTATCTACTCCCTTATTGGAAGGTAGTTCGTCACAAGAACCGGTTCCTGTGACAACTACACCAATTAGTGAGGAAGCTAATGATATTGATCATGAAACTTCAGATCAAGTTTCTACTGAACCTCGTAGGTCTACCAGAGTAAGATCCGCACCAGAGTGGTACGGTAATCATATTCTGGAAGTCATGTTACTTGACCATGATGAACCTACGAACTATGAGGAAGCGATGATGAGCCCAGATTCCGCAAAATGGCTAGAAGCCATGAAATCTGAGATGGGATCCATGTATGAAAACAAAGTATGGACTTTGGTTGACTTGCCCGATGGTCGACAAGCCATTGAGAATAAATGGATCTTTAAGAAGAAGACTGACGCTGATGGTAATGTTACTGTCTACAAAGCTCGACTTGTTGCGAAAGGTTTTCGACAAGTTCAAGGGGTTGACTACGATGAGACTTTCTCACCCGTAGCAATGCTTAAGTCTATCCGAATCATGTTAGCTGTTGCTGCATTTCATGATTATGAAATTTGGCAAATGGATGTCAAGACTGCATTCTTGAATGGATTTCTAGAAGAAGAGTTGTATATGATGCAGCCTGAAGGTTTTGTTGATCCAAAAGGTGCTAACAAAGTGTGCAAGCTCCAGCGTTCCATTTATGGACTGGTGCAAGCATCTCGGAGTTGGAATAAATGCTTTGACAGTGTGATCAAAGCATATGGTTTTATACAGACTTTTGGAGAAGCCTGTATTTACAAGAAAGTGAGTGGGATCTCTGTAGCATTTCTAGTTTTATATGTTGATGACATATTATTAATTGGAAATGATATAGAATTTCTGGATAGCATAAAGGGATACTTGAATAAAAGTTTTTCAACGAAAGACCTCGGTGAAGCTGCTTACATATTGGGCATCAAGATCTATAGAGATAGATCAAGACGCTTAATAGGACTTTCACAAAGCACATACCTTGACAAAATTTCGAAAAAGTTCAAAATGGATCAGGCAAAGAAAGGATTCTTGCCTGTGCTACAATGTGTGAAGTTGAGTCAAACTCAATGCCCGACCACAGCAGAAGATAGAGAGAAAATGAAAGGTGTTCCCTATGCTTCAGCCATAGGCTCTATCATGTATGCAATGCTGTGTACCAGACCTGACGTATGCTTAGCAATAAGCTTGGCAGGTAGGTACCAAAGTAATCCAAGAGTGGATCACTGGACAGCGGTCAAGAACATCCTGAAATACCTGAAAAGGACTAAGGATATGTTTCTCGTATATGGAGGTGACAAAGAGCTAGTCGTAAATGGTTACGTCGATGCAAGCTTTGACACTGATCCGGACGATTCTAAATCGCAAACCGGATACGTGTTTATATTAAACGGTGGAGCTGTGAGTTGGTGCAGTTCTAAACAAAGCGTCGTAGCGGGATCTACATGTGAAGCGGAGTACATAGCTGCTTCTGAAGCAGCAAATGAAGGAGTCTGGATGAAGGAGTTCATTTCCGATCTAGGTGTCATACCTAGTGCATCGGGACCAATGAAGATCTTCTGTGACAATACTGGTGCAATTGCCTTGGCAAAGGAATCCAGATTTCACAAGAGGACCAAGCACATCAAGAGACGCTTCAATTCCATTCGGGACCAAGTCCAAGAGGGAGACATAGAGATTTGCAAGATACATACGGATCTGAATGTTGCAGACCCGTTGACTAAGCCTCTCTCACGAACAAAACATGATCAGCACCAAGACTCCATGGGTCACTACTAGGAAAAGAGCTATAGATAGGATTGATTCTAATGGCGCACCGTGGAAGCAGTGCGCCACTACTATATACTAATGGCGCACCTGTTTGTGATACGCCATTAGTGTGGAAGACACTAATGGCGCATCGTAAACAGGGTGCGCCACTAGTATGATTTTTTTTGTCATTTTCCCATACATACTAATGGCGCATCTGGTCCATAATGCGCCATTACTATCTATAACTACTAATGGCGCACCAAGCAGGCAGTGCGCCATTACTGTAAATTTTGTTTTATTCTTTTTTTTGCAAAACTACTAATGGCGCATCATCGCACAGTGCGCCATTACTAGTTTAAACTAGTAATGGCGCACTCAGAGGAGATGCGCCATTAGTATATATACTTATTATTTTTACTTTTTTGCAAAACTACTAATGGCGCACCGTCTGCTGATGCGCCATTAGTAACCAGGGTTACTAATGGCGCATTTTCCTACGGTGCGCCATTAGTAACCTGGGACCAACAAGATATTTTGGACAGCCCACACCTACCCACTCACTTTCCCCACTTCATTCCATCCACCTCCTTCTCCAAGCTTTCGGCCATCTCCTCCTCCTCACCTCATTTCCACCATAGATTCAACAAAATTAAGTGGTGAAATTACCTTTTTTTGATAGGTAAGTAAGGGAAAGCTATCTTCATGATATAGATTCTACTTTTTTTTCTCCCTAGCTCGCTCCAACAACAACAAGGTACCGGTATTTGAAATATGCGATAGTTGCCAATATTTTGCCGGAATGTTATGATTCATTTCCGTTTCGGCGAGAATTTTGGCACTATGCATTCTTTTTGGTCCTATTTTTAGGGAAGGTCATGCCAAATTTTTTCTTGGTTCTAACATATCGTTTTGCTCTACCCCGCAGGCGACCATGGTCCGCACGATGACTGAAGGCATCGTGAATAGGTTTTTGAGCTCCGCGAAGGCCGAGATGCTTCAAAAGAACGAGACGGAGATAAGATGTCCATGTCGAAGATGCAAGCTGAAGAGCCTTATTGCGGACCCGGATTCCGGGCAGGTGCGGGACCACCTGCTCTTGCGTGGTTTCATGGATGGCTATCGGTGGCAAGGTGATGAAGATGACTATCAAGTCGTCCATGGCCGGGGCCGGACAAGAAATGAGGAAGGGCAACAAGACAAGTACCACCGCGGCGAGGGCGGGCGAGAAGACGAAGAATCTCCAGGACATGATCACGACGGTGATGCTGTACACAGTCATCATGTAGAAGATGTCGTACATGATGATGAGGCAGATCAAGACGAAGGGCATGATAATGAAGATGAAGATTCCGGAGTAGACGACGATGGAGGCTGGGTGCAGGACCCTCATATTCAAGAGCTGCTTCTCAAGTGGACGGATAACGCAAGAGCTGCCGCCCGAGAGAAAGCCAAGCTGGATCAACTGGAGATAGATGCGGTTACTCCATTGTATGAAGGATGCAGGCCCGAGGATACCCGCCTGAAAGTAACGCTCATGGCTCTGGAGATGAAGGTAAAACACAAAATGACCGACGCATGCTTCGACGAGAACATGGCATTCTGGCACGAACGTCTTCCCAAGGGGAACAAGTGCCCGACCAGTTTCGAGGAGGCGAAGAAAATCGTGTGTCCTCTGGATTTACCGCACGTGAAATACCATGTGTGCATGAACAATTGCATCATTTATCGGGACGAGCACGCGGAGTCTAACATATGTCCGGTGTGCGGTGTCACTCGATACAAGAAGAGGAAGAAAGCTCCTCGAAAATCGGTGTGGTACTTTCCGATCACTCCTCGTCTGCAGCGGTATTTCGCGGACCCTAAGGTAGCAAAGCTCCTGCTTTGGCACGCGGATAGGGAGGAGAAGAAGCGAGAAGATGACGCAAATGATCCGGAGATAGATAAGAAAGACAAGATGCTGAGTCACCCTAAGGATGCGAGCCAGTGGCAAGCGTTGAACTTCGAATACCCAGAATTTGGGAACGATCCAAGGAACATCGTGCTGGGCGCGAGCACCGATGGAGTCAATCCGTTTGGCAGCCAGAGAAGCACCTGGCCTGTGTTTGTGTGGATGTACAACCTTCCCCCCTGGTTGTGCATGAAGAGGAAGTACATTCACATGAGTATGCTAATTGAAGGGCCGAAACAACCAGGGAACGACATCAATCTGTATCTGGGGCTGCTGAAAGAGGAGCTTGACACGCTGTGGAAAACGCCAGCCAATACGTGGGACGCCGCAGAGAAAGAATATTTCCCTACGACGGTGCACGACTATCTCGGTTACGGATATCTCGCGGGGCAGGTAGTCCACGGATTTTCTGGATGCGTAAGGTGCATGGATGACACAACGTATCGCCAGCTAGATAGAGATCCCGGGTCTTCGAAAACCGTGTTCATGGGACATCGAAGGTGGCTTCGCGACGATGACCCGTGGAGGAAACGCAAGGATCTGTTCGATGGTGAAACCGAACCCCGAAAACGCCCGTGTACGAGGAGCGGCGAGGAAATAGACAAGCTATTGAAAAATTGGAAAGACTGCCCACTGCCGGGAAAGAAGCAAAAGGCGCCAGAGCCGCTGCTGAAGGTATGGAAAACGAGGTCTGTTTTCTGGGACTTGTCGTACTGGAAGATCCACCGTGTGCCTCACAGCCTTGATGTCATGCATATCACGAAGAACGTGTGCGAGAGTCTGCTTGGTACCCTGCTCAACATGCCAGAGAGGACCAAAGATGGGCCGAAAGCAAGGGCAGACTTGAAATCAATGGGCATCAGGCAGGAGCTTCACGCTAATGAAGATGATGATGATGATGAGGCGAAGCAGGACACGGAAAGTCGTCGCAAAGGCAAAAAGGCCAAGAAGACCGGAAATGACTACCCTCCCGCGTGCTTCAGTCTAAGTCAGGAGGAGATCAAGCAGTTTTTCACCTGCCTCCTAGGAGTAAAACTTCCTTACGGTTACACGGGGAAGATAAGCAGATACCTAGACCCAGCGAAACAGAAGTTCAGCAGGATGAAGTCTCACGACTGTCACATGCTGATGACGCAGATACTTCCAGTTGCAATCCGTGGGATCATGGACGCGCACGTCCGTGAAACGCTATTTGGCCTATGCAACTTTTTCGACGTCATCTCTCGGAAGTCGATTGGCGTGAGGCAACTCAGAAGGCTACAGGAAGAGATCGTGGTGATACTATGCGAGCTTGAGATGTACTTCCCGCCCGCATTCTTCGACGTTATGGTGCATCTGCTGGTCCATATAGTGGAGGATATCATCCAACTCGGGCCGACGTTCCTGCACAGCATGATGCCGTTCGGAAGGATGAATGGTGTCATCAAAGGATACGTTCGCAACATGTCACGTCCAGAGGGAAGCATAGCCAGGGGCTTTCTGACCGAAGAGTGCATCTCCTACTGCACGAATTATCTAGGCATCGAGAACCCCGTTGGTCTGCCCGTCAACAGGCACCTCGGCAGGCTCGCTGGATGGGGCCACCATGAGGGTCGCCGCGAAATGCATGTAGACTTCGAGGGTCGACTCGCCGACTTTGAAAGAGCAAACCTAGTCGTGCTACAACACATAGACGTGGTCGATCCTTGGGTGGTAGAGCACAAAACCTTTATTAAGAAGACGTACAATGACCGAGGCCAACAGAGGACGGACGGAGATATACTCAAAGAGCACAACTCATGTTTCACGCGTTGGTTCAAGCAGAAGCTTCTGTCGTACCCTTTACATGAGGATTCTTCTGCGGAAGAACAACTCATATTCGCCTTGTCACAGGGCGCCGAGCACAACCTGATGACCTATGAGGCGTACGATATCAACGGCTACACATTCTACACCGAGGACAAGGACATGAAGAGCGATGGTTATCAGAACTCGGGGGTAACGATGGAATCCTACACCGGTAACGACAAGGATAGATACTACGGAAGGATCGAGGAGATCTGGGAGCTGAGCTACACTGGAGAGAAGGTCCCGATGTTCCGTGTCAGATGGGCCAAAAACGTCATAAAAGAAGACCGGTATTTCACCACCATGGTTATACCCGAAGCCAAATCCAAGACCGCGGGCGCAAACGTCACCGCGAAAAATGAGCCATGGGTACTGGCTTCCCAAGTGGACCAATGCTTCTTCATTACCGACCCGCCAAAGCCCAGTCGTGTTGTCGTGAGGAGAGGCAAAAGGAAGATCATCGAAATGGATGGAGTAGCCAATGAGCAAGACTTCGACAAGTACGGCGACCCAAAGATCGAACATGACGACGACGATGAAGTAGCAGCACACACCACAAGAAGAAGCAGGACCACCCTACCTAAAGGACGTCCGTTCCACAGAAGAACTCCGTTTGCGAAAAAGAAGGGCAAGAAGATTGTGAACAGATAGCTAGCTAAGACCGATTGTATTTAAATCGTAGTCTTCATTTCTCGATTGTATTTCATGGGCACTTTTTGATATCATGAATATTTTTAAATTTCATGGGCACTTTTTGAATTCATGAGGACACTTGATCTCGATTCCCCCTCCATCTCGATCTCGATTCCCCTCCATCTCGATCGCACCCGCACCCTCCCCCGCTAGCTCCACCCATCGCAACCCTCCCCCGCTCCACCGCCGGAGCACCCGGCCCCCCGCACCTGCACTTTTTGAACATATTTTTTTAATTTTTTTTACTATTTTTATAAAAAATATTACTGTTATAATTTAAACAAGTTTGAACATATTTAAACACAAATAAATATAAAAACACCATTTAAAATGCATAAAAAAATATTGGGGATCCTGGGAATCGAACCCAGGACCTCCTGGTGTGTGTGTTGCGTGCTGACCAGTCGGGCTAGTGGGTGGGTTCTGTTGTAGATAGGGTTGGGCTGTAGATATGCCTACTGGGCTAGATTAAAACAAAATTCTAATGGCGCACCGAGGGGTGGTGCGCCATTAGAACAGTGTGGTGCGCCATTAGAAAGCTTCCCTCCACCTATTCCCCTCTGGCCTCTCTCCCTCCCTCGCCAGATCCCCCCCACTCGACCTAACTTTGCCCACGCGCCGTCGCCCCCGCGCCATCGCCCCCCGAGCCAGAGGAGACGACGACCGCCTCTACCTCAGCTCAGCCAGGCCACGCGACGCCGAGCCGAGCGCCGCCTACCTCGCCGTCCCCCCTCCGCCCGCGCCCGCGCCCTCGACGTCCTCCGCCCAAGCCGAGACGCTGAGACAGGCGAGTGGAGGAGCCCACCGCGTGTCACCGGAGCTTCAACGCCCAGCCGCTGCCGGAGCTTCAACGTCGGCGTCTTCCTCCATTCCTCCATCCCCTCCCCCAGGTGATTCCTCCCTTCTCCTCCATCCCCTCACCTGCAAACCCTAGGGTAGGCCTGGCTTTCCGGTGCTGTTAGCCAACCAATATGGGTTAATATTCATGAAAAGGGGTGTATCTAGATTCTAAAGACACCAATCTGGCAGTCATGTTTCAATAACAAAGCACACTGCATGACTAGGACAATCTTGTCAGCCAAGTTGCTTATGCAGGATGGGAACAGGACAAACTTGTATCAGATAACAGGGATGCCTATTTTCTTACCTCTTGCTTTCCTAACTGCTTGAGAAGTTTTTGCAAACCAATCAGGCCTTGTTTGGCTGGTAGGATAGGAATATCATAGGAAATGAGACGGCTCTCAGTTCTATAGGAAAAGTGATGTCATTTGATTCATAGGAATGGAATTTTGCCAGTAGGTCTGAGCTAATGTTTTTTCTCCTTTGAAATGTGAAGGATAGGAACCAATCCTACATAGTAATATGAATCCATTCCTACAAACCAAAGGGCTCTAAAGGAAAATTTCCTATAGGAATTCTTACAATTTTCTTGTGAACCAAAGGAGGCCTCAATCATCTATGACTTGCAACTAGGATAGGAGTAGGACTTGCAGTACTGTGCATGCCAGTACTGGTCGCAACCCAGGTTAGTTAGACATGTTTGAGTACGGTTCAGTACATACTGTTCGAGTACGGTTCATTATAAGCTGACGAAACTTCCAAAGGCTTTGGTCTAACAGTAACTGCAATTTTCAAATAGAAGTGTATGACAGAAAGATTTCCAAACCAGTGTCTTCTCCCTTCTCTAAGAAGGGAATCCATGTAGCAGAGGAGAAAAGCAAAACAATCAAGGATCTGGAGTCTGACTATAGTTGCATATATAAGATATAACTTAGAACTTGGTGTTTTCATCTAAAATTATTGAAACTATCGGGAAAAATGCAGATAGGTAGCAATAAAGTGATATATCCAAAAGCTCAATTTGTAATATTAGGTATGAAGACCTCTATGTGGATGCTAACAAACAACGACTGAAATAGCAAAACTGTAATGACATGCAAGTTCTGGGCAGGACAGTATACAGATTTGTAAAATGCAAGTGGATTTTGGTGCCAGCGTTCGTGTAGTACTCTGCATTAATAAATCTAACTATATGAGCTCTCAATACTTGTGTAATATGATTGCTTTTGGGCTGTTTGAAGACATGTTGAATCGGGTTTATGTGTTATTTAGGATGAACTCCTTGCACTGCTGTTAAAGCCTAACTATATTGCTGCTGTTACTTTTATGTATACATATTGTTTTTGTTAATACTTGTGTAATATCATTTCTTTATTTTTGTTAAGTGGAGCGAACAAAATCATTTATCTGGTTTTATTATTTCGCATACCCACTTGGAACTGCAATTTCATTTATGTTGTTATAAGTTTGTTGCTGTCAGCATGAGTTAACTTGCTGTCATTTATCGAAATTCAGAATGTGCTGGACTATATGTTCATTGGTACTACTTGTGTTGCTGCTGCTGTACTACTTGGAAATTTTTGTCAACTTGTGATGCTGCCGCTGTACCCCGAGAGGCCCTTGAGTTTGCCGGATTGTCGATTAACTTCCGTTCCGGCAAATTCGGGTACTCCATATGTCCTATTTTCAGCAAAGGTCATGCTGAAATTTTCCGTGAATTTTAGCATGACTTTGCTAAAAATAGGACATATGGGGTACTTGCGACTAATGCATGGGCCGGGCTATCTTAGTACTTAGTTAAGTAGGATCAACTGCCCTGCCATTCTTGCTGCATTAAATCATAGGTGGCAATAGAGCCAAGTGATTAGGCCCAACTTAGAATTATCCTTAGCATCGATAAACCCTAGATGATAAACCCAACATAGGTGGCAATAGAGCCAAGATTAGGCCCAACCTAGGGTGCCTCGGCATCGATAAACCCTAAATGATGAAAACTTAACTTGGCTGCCCCGGATGCCTCGGTGTCGATGAGAACCTAAATGATGAAAGCTTAGGCTTTTAGGGTGCCTCGGTGTCGACAAACCCTAAATCATGAGACCATGATCTTGTTCCTTGACAATAACCATCTTTTTGACCAAACTTTTTTCCTATTTAGAGAGAAACATGGCCCACAACGATGAGGCCGGTGGTTCGGGCAGCAAGCAATTCTGGGAGCTGTCCCAAGAGATGGAGGAACAACCTCACCGCTATGATGACGCCGCGGAAGACACCGATCCTGATTACACAACCCCTAGTGGCGTCGGGGATGACACCACTGATGGTGCCGCCAAGGATGCCACCACTGATGATGGCGGCGCACACACAGATGGTGGCGGCGCACACACAGATGGCAGCCAACCGAAGAAGCAAAGGAAGGACCAGCGCCTGAATGCGCTCCGCACCGTCAAGGAGGAATTCACTCAAGTGGACTCCGACGGGAATCCAACGGAGCCCAAACATATAGTCAAGGGGTACTCGGTTCAGCTCGGGTGCATTCTCCGGAGCACCGTCTCGATCAACACCGAGAACCATAGGCATAAGGACCGAGGGAATTTGCGCAACCTCCTCTGCACGAAGCTGCACGAACGATACAAGTTCCCCACCGAATTTGAAAACACACGCCTCTCAGGGAATAAAGTGAACAGTGCCGCCCTCACGAAGATGAGCACGGCCCTGTCTACTTGGAGAAGCGCGGTGAAGAGGATGATTGATAAAGGTGATAGTTATGACAAGATCAAGGCGAAATATCCTTTGATGAGCGAAGATGAGTACAAGGAGTTCAAGATCAAGTGCCAGAGCCCCGCAACCTCCGAATCAAGTCAGTGGGGGAAAGAAATGTGGGAGTTGAACTTAGGGGAACACAAACTCGGTCCCAGTGGTTATAGAGTGGCGGAGCCTATATGGGACAAGGAGGACGCGGAGCGTGCCGAGCAAGGCCTACTGCCCCGCTTCGAGAAATACAGCGGTGACAAGCAGACCAGGAACTATGTCAGGGCCCGGTACAAGGAGGACCCGATAACAAAGGAGCTTACCACGGATCCGAAGACCAGGGCGCTTGAGCTTGTTCTGGTAAGGAATACACCCCCGCGTAATTAGCTCCATATGGTTGCACTCTAATTAATCCCCAATATTTCTAAATGGTTCATGTTCCTTTCGTAGGACAATGAAAGCAGTAGCGCGGGGTCGTCTAAGAGCTCCCCTTTCGACACCCCTTTAAATAGGGCGTTGAACGTAATGAAAAAGAAGGATAAGATCAATAAGCCGACGTCAGCTGGTCGTGTGGCCGGCAAAGGCTTGTCCACAAAATGGGGGTCATACTATACCGCTGGTGTGCGGAAGGAGAAAAAGACCAGCTCGGAAAGCCAGACGCGCGAGGTTGAAGAACTCAAGGCACAAGTGGCGCGGATTCCGGAGCTTGTCCATGAGCAAGTGCAACAACAACTTGGAACGACGCTTAACGCCATGGTGCCTACGTTGATTCATGGGCTGACGACGTGGATTGCGGGCGGCCAAAAGGGGCCTCCCCCGGTTCCCAGCTTCACGGCCAGCAACTCGCACAGCGCGGCGGCGGCACCATTGGTGTCTCTGGCGGCGGCGCCATTGGTGTCTCCGGCGGCGGCGCCATTGGTGTCTCCGGCGGCGGCGCCATTGGTGTCTCCGGCGGAGGCGGTATTCGTGTCTCCGGCACCGGCATGGGCATTGGAGCTTAATGCACCCGGGTGTACGCCGACCGGCACCTCGCCAGCAAGCGCCCCCTCCGTCAGTTGCACGCCCGCCGTTGGCGGTGCCTCGACATTAGCCGAGCTCGACGGCATCACGGTAACTAAGCCTCTCGACCGATGACTTCATCTCGTTGCCTTTGACTGGGCATCCCTGACGCCCTATACATGTTTTCGCAGGGCACCGCCGACGTTCTTTGCACTCTTCTGCACTTCGTGGGCGCCGAGTTGGTCGATGTCGCCAAGGGCAGAATCGTTCAACCGGGCAACCCCATGTTCCACGGTAATCTGATGCCAACCATAATGTATAGGGTTGAAGTGGTCCGGGTGCTGCCAGGCTGCGACGAGCTGTTACCTCCGATTCGACCCGCTGGGGCCGACGAAGAAGATGAGATGACCCTCGGCACCTGCGTAAACTGGCCCCTGCTATGGCCAAAGAGCCAGATTCGTTCGGGGGCGGGGGACACCACCCCACAGACAAGACCGCCAGTCGTGCCGGCGCCAAGCCATGGCAAGAACGCCGCAACGCTACCGGACCTGCCGGACATCCCTATGGCACAGGATCCGGACAGCCCTATGGCACAGGATCCGGACGGCGACGACAACGACGACGGTACATTTACCAAAGTTGATAAGTACTTTGCCGAACATGGGTACGCTGACGAGTTCTGCGGGCCTCTTTCTCAAGAACCCAACCAAGACCACCGCGATCTAGCTGGTACGGCGGAGAAATCCAATTGCAACAAGCGTCGTCTGGCGTTCAGTTCTCGGGACACGCCTCCAGCTCCCGCCTTCACCGAGCCTCAGATAGCTGAGGCGCGAAATATTATCAGCCCCAACACGCTGAAGAAGGCGGTCTGTGAGCAGAACTCGGTCCCATTACAGGAGATCAAGAAGAAGGGCCGGAAACGAAAGACTAACAAGGGCACCGGTGCGAGCCAGCCGGCACCGAGTTCGATCCGTGCTCAGGACGGGCCACCTTCACCTAAGGATATCTCGAGGAGGGTGCATGTGGCGGGTAGGGCGATGCTACCGCCAAATATGCTGAATGCTGCAACCGGTGCTATGCGGAGTCTGCACGACAGTGTTCTGATTTTGGAGAAGCGGCGTCTCAGAGAGAAGGATGTGGCATACCCGGTTTTCGTGGCCAAGGTGCCAGAGAGCAAGGGCTTTGTGGATGGCAACATCGGGGGTATGATCGTCCTGCGGTTTGATGACATCTTTGCTATGTTTAACCTTCATCCGTTGCACTACACCTTCGTTCGGCTGTTTTCGCTGAGCATGCAGGTGCGGATCATTAGAGACAATACCCCGGACATCGTGATAGTCGACCCCTTCTACATGCGTGCCAAGCACTTGAGCAGCGCTGGGGACCGCCAAGTTGCGAGTTCACACCTCGAAGGCGTCATTCTGGCAAACGCAGATAAGGATAACTTCCTTGTGCCTTACTTTCCCGAGTAAGTCATCCCTTAACCGCCCCGTAACATATGATTTCTTAGATTTTGATCGTTCTTTTTTTTTCTAACATTCCGTGTTCTGTGCAGTGACACACATTGCACACTCATCCTCTTAAGCCCGAAATATTCCATGGCCACGTATTTCGACCCGAACCGTAACTCCAAGATAGACTACACAAATGTCAAGAAAGTTCTTGATGATGTTCTCCCCGGCTACGCCAAATCTGGAGGCACCTTCACCAGGACTGTTCGTAAGTACGGCAAGCACATGTTCTCACACAATACGAAGTTCTGCTGCATCAAGCAGCCGCCTGGCGGTTAGAAGGATGCCTACTACGCCCTCCATCACATGCGGGCGATCGTAAGGGACCATCATCACCTTCTGCTACCAGATAATCTCAAAGATTGGGCCGCGAGCTTGTCGGCAGTCCAGGACGCGGACCTCAGACAAGAATTCTTTCGCATCCAGTCGGAGTTTGCGGACATCATCCATCAAGATGTCCTTCATACCGCGGGGCAGTTCTTCCTCAGATATCAACCGTCCAACAGTGAGATAGATGAAACGCTACAAATGAAGGGTGACAACGACCGTGATTTCATGACCATCACGACAGACGGCGGCTTCACCCACGCTCCTGTCCGATGAGTTGAGTCGAAAGTAGTGATGTGTAGTTCTGAAACATTGATTGGCTCATGTTGTAATTAAACTTTAATGAATTCGTATGTCTCTTTGGTTTGGACGGTTGTTCAACTTAGATGTAATCGATGCTATTTATTAGTAGGACCATGAATCGTGCTATTAATGTCTTGCTTTTCTCTTCCGATCCTTTTGTTGCATACTTACACATTGCTTATATATTGTCTGTTGTTTGGCTTGTGCATAGAGATGCCGTCGTATGTCGTGTACAAGGATAAGGTTCCCGGAGTCTACGATGACTGGGAGGAGTGTCGGAGACAGGTTCACCGTTTCAGCGGTAACAGTTACAAAGGGTACACCACTAGGGTGGAGGCCGAATCTAGATACGCCCGCTATCTAGCGGGAGAGAGGAGGGAGCGTTGGAGGAACCGGATGAAGACCAGTTTGATCGCGATGATGCTCATTGTGATGACCACAGCTCTCTTCTATGTGATGGTAGTTTAGACGATCGATATCGACTTGTAAAGTGAAGGCAAACTCGATACTCGCGGTCTTGAGACTTGTAATGTTTTATCTCTGTCCGGTCTTTTGAATCCGGAGACTAATATGATGAATTGTATTCGGAGACTAATCTTCTATTGTATTTGATGAATCTGATGTTGCTGTGTGCTGCTGTCTATATTCTATGCAATAATATATTTTGTAACCTGTGCACAAATCAGAAAAGCAAAAAAAATAAAACCTAATATTCATACTAATGGCGCACCACACAAGACACTAATGGCGCACTGTGATCATCACACTAATGGCGCATTAGCTGCTGGTGCGCCATTAGAATGACAAAGCACATTTGTACATATGGCCCCTGGGAGGCATTCTAATGGCGCACTGCAGGCTATACTAATGGCGCACTACGTGGTGTGCCATTAGAACACCAGATACTAATGGCGCACCAGTAGTGCGCCATTAGAATTTAATTCTAATGGCGTGATGCCAGTGGCGCACCAGTAGTGCGCCATTAGAAGGCAAATTCGGTGCGCCACTAGCATGCCTTTTCCTAGTAGTGGGTGTTAGAATCATTACTATGTAATCTAGATTATTGACTCTAGTGCAAGTGGGAGACTGAAGGAAATATGCCCTAGAGGCAATAATAAAGTTATTATTTATTTCCTCATATCATGATAAATGTTTATTATTCATGCTAGAATTGTATTAACCGGAAACATGATACATGTGTGAATATATAGACAAACATATAGTCACTAGTATGCCTCTACTTGACTAGCTCATTAATCAAAGATGGTTATGTTTCCTAACCATAGACATGTGTTGTCATTTGATTAAATGGGATCACATCATTAGGAGAATCATGTGATTGACATGACCCATCCCGTTAGCTTAGCACTTGATCGTTTAGTATTCTGCTATTGCTTCCTTCATGACTTATACATGTTCCTGTAACTATGAGAATTGTGTAACTCCCGTTTACCGGAGGAACACTTTGGGTACTACCAAACGTCACAATGTAACTGGGTGATTATAAAGGAGTACTACAGGTGTTTCCGAAGGTACATGTTGAGTTGGCATAATTCGAGATTAGGATTTGTCACTTCGATTGTCGGAGATGTATCTCTGGGCCCTCTCGGTAATACTCATCACCTAAGCCTTGCAAGCATGTAACTAATGAGTTAGTTATGAGATGACATATTACGGAACAAGTAAAGAGACTTACCGGTAACGAGATTGAACTAGGTATTGGATACCGACGATCAAATCTCGGGTAAGTAACATACCGATGACAAAGGGAACAAAGTATGTTGTTATGCGGTTTGACCGATAAAGATCTTCGTAGAATATGTAGGAACCAATATGGGCATCCAGGTCCCGCTATTGGTTATTGACCAGAGACATGTCTCGGTCATGTCTACATTGTTCTCGAACCGTAGGGTCCGCACGCTTAAGGTTTCGATGACAGTTATATTATGAGTTTATGTATTTTGATGTACCAAAGGTTGTTCGGAGTCTCGGATATGATCACGGACGTGACGAGGAGTCTCGAAATGGTCGAGACATAAAGATTGATATATTGGACGGATATATTTGGACACCGGAAAGGTTCCGGGAGAGTTTGGGAATATACCGGAGCTCCGGGAGGTTACCGGAACCCCCCGGTAAGTATATGGGCCTTATTGGGCCCTAGTAGAAGGGAGGGAGAAGGAGCAAGAGAGGGGGCGCCCCCCCCCCCAAGCCCAATCCGAATTGGGTGGGGGGGCCGGCCCCCCTTTCCTTTTCTCCTTCCCCCTTCTCCTTCCTACTAGTACTACTCCTTCCTTCCCCCTCCATGTTGGATTAGGAAAAGGAGGGGAAACCTACTTGGAGTAGGTTTCCCCCTCCCTATGGCGCGCCCCCCCTTGGGCCGGCCACCTCCTCCCTCCCTCCTTTATATACGGGGGTAGGGGGGCACCCTAGAGCACACAAGTTGATCATTGATCGTTCCTTAGCCGTGTGCGGTGCCCCCCTCCATGATATTACACCTCGGTCATATTGTAGCGGTGCTTAGGCGAAGCCCTGCGACAAGAGAACATCAAGATCGTCACCACGCTGTCGTGCTGACGGAACTCCCCCTCGGTGCCTCTACTGGATTGGAGATCAAGGGTGCGTCATCGAGCTGTACGCGTGTCAAGAACTCGGAGGTGCCGGAGTAACGGTGCTTGGATCGGTCGGACCGGGAGGACGTACGACTACTTCCTCTACGTTGCGTCAACGCTTCCGCTTCGGTCTACGAGGGTACGTAGACAACACTCTCCCCTCGTTGCTATATCATCACCATGATCTTGCGTGTGCGTAGGAAATTTTTTGAAGTTACTATGTTCCCCAACAGCTGCATCGAGTCACAACTTAAAAAATAAACATGTGCTAGCTAGGGAAATGAACTTAACTGAAACTATAGATCAAGCCACAACTTAAATCAATAGTGGAAGATTTTAGTACATGTACTTGTGCTTATGCTTTAGACATTTACACTTGTAAAACTGTTCTGATCCCTCGGTTACATGATTGCTAATACAGTATCATCAGGTTAGCTTGACGACCGTTCTTTTTAACAATGGAGATGGAATAATAGTGTGACGTATGTTATATTGGACTCATTAACTAGATCTATTTTTCTCTTGATTGCAGGATCCAAAGAACTAGCTCGACTGGACTCTAGATCACAGACAATTTAGTCTTGGCACTTAATTAGGATTCCTAAATTATATTTGAGTTTCATTTGATGGATATTTGCTATGAGAATTATGAATTTTATGAATGCCTGTATTTTTTTGAATATTGTAATTGAATGCCTGTATTTTTTTGGGTTGCAATAGGCTATTGCCACAACCCACTTCTCATTGCCACATGTTAGCACCACGAAAATTTAAATTGTCGCAATAGTTTCTCGCTACACTAGTAGAAAACCACCCATTAGTCCCGGTTCGTAAGGGCCTTTAGTCCCGGTTCATGAACCGGGACTAATGGGTCGTTACTAATGCCACCACCCATTAGTTCCGGTTCAAACACGAACCAGGACCAGTGTGCCTCCATGTGGCCCTGTGCACCGAGCCCAATCAGGGGGCCTTTGGTCCCGGTTGGTGGCTCCAACCGGGACCAAAAGTCAATATTCTTTTACAAAAGTGGCTGCTTTAGGGGTTTTGGGGGTTATTTTTAGGTTGTTATTATAGCTAGCTAATAGAGAGAAGTGTCCTCTCTTATCTTCGTCCTTGGTTTATCAACGCTGCTGCTATGTTCATTGCACCCGCAGATATAACATGCTCATGCATGCTTTGCATCATACATCATCATATATGTATATAATAACAAGTCCTACTAATCATGCATCATCATACAACTTCTACTCGTTATTAATAATAAGTCATACGATCATCATCCTCATAGTCATCGAACCCAACCCTACATAATTGTTCTTAGCACATGATCATCAGTATCAGGTAGGACCTACACCCTTAAGGTAAAATAGTATAAAACAATATAGACCCTGACTCTCCATTATGAAGAATGGCGATCATCCTGTCTCCAATTCTTGCCCTTCGCTGCTTATTGCTTCCAAGAAGCTCCTTACGACTGTCCATACATTTTTTCCATTCTTTGATTGTTATGTCTCCATTTCTTTTAGAAACCTGGTATGGACAGTTGAGATTCGTAGGACGACCTGGTTGTATGTTCAAAACATGAAGGTTACCATGCGTATACATCAGATGAGGCACACAATCATTCGGGATTATCTGTTGAAAAACATAGTACTAACTTCGTAGTTAGCAATGATGTACTAGTTTTAGAAGTGTGCAAAAAGATGCACGGATGTTGTAATAGTAAAAAATAATCTTACCAGGGTATCTCCATGGTAGTTACCGTAGTTCAACACGTGCACTAATGGCACGTATTGACCATAATGTTGAGGAGTTTGATTGTAGATATTGTAATTCTCAAGATTAGTACAAAATCCGACCAGATGATTTTTCTCCTGATAAGTTAATTCGGAGCCTTCGGTGTAGTACGTTCTGTCTACCATTTTCCGCACATTCTTTGAAGAATGAAAATAAGCTGTCAATGGAGATAAGTTGTCAACTATATATTTTCAAATAAACAATATAAATTACTTAATAACTATGTTTAGCTCACATGAGGGAAGAACTGGAGGTGTATCCACAAGGACCCAAATCGAAGGTGTCTCTTGCTCGATTGTAGGATCACCAAGATCCATGGTGACAAGCATACCCTCATCAAGACCATACATCTTGCAAAATGCATCCCAATTTTTGCAACCAAAATGGGTTACACTCTGAGCATTGTACAACTTTACTTGAAAATCCACACCATGATGGGTATTTAGGATAATTTTTTTGGTTTCAAAACTTTCATGGTCTTCAAAACCCATCCTCTCCAAGACATAGCGTCTTGCAAAGCATGGGATAAGCTAGTCGAATTAGAAAAAATGAAAAATACACGTTAAAATAGTTGAAGTCGTGCTTAATTACGAAAAAAACTATTGTCGTCGTTGCGTACCGTATGAACATCGCAGGTCTCCTCGAGCTTAATGCTGAAGCGCCGATCTTCGTCCAGCTCAATGAACCTATCGCACATACCTCGGTCGTCGTGGCACCAGTCGCACTCCCCCGGGCGGTTTTCGTCGTCCGATGAGTACGACATTTCCGGCCTACGTTCATAATTCAAATATTAAACTAGATCATTATTATTAATCACGGGTTGACTATCGATGATCGATGTACGTACGTAGCTCCTCTTTCATTCCCGAATGCATTATTATACCAAATTGTGTAGCACACGGGAATGAAGGAGAACTTATCCAATATGAGCATTAAATAAGCAAAACCAAATCATAAAATAAGCAAAACCAAATCATAAAATAAAGTATAGTATTCAAATTAGCATGCATTCAATAATTATAAGAAAAAGTACATCATCTCTTGGTGTTCGTACATCGTCGAATATTATCACTAATACAACTAGAACCGTAGCGCCCGACGGGTATCGATGCGTGCGGTGGACACAGAAAGATAAGGAACTATCGCAGGATCATAGCTCCAGCGAGATCCCTGAAGAACCTGCCAGGTATTGTCGAACCTCCCCTCCAATGCAACCATGTAGCGACGGACGTGCTCGTCCTCCTCCCTGACACGGTGACGTACCACCTCCGCGGTGTCCGGATGCCTCACCACCGTCACTGGCCCACGCGACCGCCACCAAAGAAGGATCGGGTCAACAACGGGCTGCCTCCTCACCAACCTACGTCCCCGGAAGGTAGCACCTCCCAATACCAACCCGGCGGAGCCCAGTCCCGAACATGGCCCTGATCAAGCAGGCCTCCACCTCCGAGTCGACGACGACGAGGATGCGGGATAGGCATCGCCGACGTCGACGCGGGAACTACTTCCATATATAGTTAAATAAAAGTAGTTTTATTAATTAAATCAACTATCTAGTTCAACTACTAAGCACTTACTATAAATAAATAAGTAGTACTTACTAAAAACAAACTACTTCATTATATAGTAAAATAAATTAGTTTATTAAATCAACTAGCTAGTTCAACTATATATAAACTACTTCTTATTTTTTTCCTTTTTCTAAATACTATGAACAAAAAAATCATTAAAATTCTATGAACAAAATTAATTACACAATCTAAATATCACCAACAAAAATCTATTAACAATAATATCACAAAACATGCATATTCAATTATAATATCATCAAAAAAATCTATTAACAGAAAAAAAATCTAACATAATATGAAGAAATTAATTACTACACATATCTAATCTAACAAAAAAATCTAATTAATCTAACAAAAATATCTAACATAATATGAACAAATTAATTACTACACATGTAATCTAACAAAAAAATCTAATCTAACAGAAAAATCTAATTAAATCAACTATCTAGTTCAACTACTAAGCACTTACTATAAATAAATAAGTAGTACTTACTAAAAACAAACTACTTCATTATATAGTAAAATAAATTAGTTTATTAAATCAACTAGCTAGTTCAACTATATATAAACTACTTCTTATTTTTTTCCTTTTTCTAAATACTATGAACAAAAAATCATTAAAATTCTATGAACAAAATTAATTACACAATCTAAATATCACCAAAAAAAATCTATTAACAATAATATCACCAAACATGCATATTCAATAATAATATCACCAAAAAAATCTATTAACAGAAAAAAATCTAACATAATATGAACAAATTAATTACTACACATATCTAATCTAACAAAAAAATCTAATTAATCTAACAAAAAAATCTAACATAATATGAACAAATTAATTACTACACATGTAATCTAACAAAAAAAGTCTAATCTAACAAAAAAAAATCTATGAACTACATATCTAAATTACTACACATCTAACCTAACAAAAAAATCTATGAACTACAAAAAGAATCTAAAAAAATCTAACAAAAATAAAAAAACCGCTCATGTCGGCGTCGAGGCGGCGCAGTGCAGGGGCAACGATGGGCTCGGGGCAGCGCGGGGCAGGGGCGACGAGGACAGCGGGCTCGGGGGCGGCGACGGGGACGGCGGGCTCGGGGCAGGGGCGACGGCTGGCGACGACGTCGGGGCGCAGCGGCGCGGGACGCGGGCGGCGATGAGGGGGCGGCGCGGGACGCGGGCGGCGATGGGGGCGGCGACGACGGCGGGCTCGGGGCGGCGTCGGGGACGGCGGGCTCAGGGCGGCGCGGGGCGGGCTCGGCGGCGACGGCGACGAGGAGCAGATGCTCGGGGCAGGGGCGAGAAAGAGATGGGATTTGGCGAAAACTGCTAAGTCCGGTATATATAGCAAGAGCATTGGTCTCGGTTGGTGGCTCCAACCGGGACTAATTCCCCCTTTAGTCCCGGTTGGTGCCACCAACCGGGACCAAAGGCCTCTTTTCAGCAGCCCAAAGGGCGGGAAACGAAGACCTTTGGTCCCGGTTGGAGGCTCCAACCGGGACTAAAGGTGGGGCATTGGTCCCGGTTGGAGCGACCAACCGGGACCAAAGAGCGGCATTGGTACCGGTTGGTGCCATGAACCGGTACCAATGGACCCGTGTAACTACTTTTTTATTTTCTGCAACTATTTTTTTGTTGATTCTTCCTGCAGCTGTTTTTTTAGTCCCACCTCGCCAAGCGAGAGGCACTCGCAGCTATTTATAAGCCCTGAGTGCAGATACAATGACGAAGAGGCTCAATGCTCCTGCACGTTGGTTAGCTTCAAGCCTTGCGGAATACGGTAGACTGCACAGAGCTATGTGCAGTGTAGTTGACACTATTCCAAAAGGCTTGAAGCAAATTAACGAGCATTGCGCCTCTTTTTTATTTTTAATGACTTATTACAACTCAGAAATAAAAAGAAAAAAATAAATGTAGCAGAAAAGAAAAAAAACTATATAAAAACCACTGAGAAATAAATAGAAGAAAAAATAATTTTGATTAACTTTACTAAAAAATAGCATAGATCAGATCTGTTCTGACCGTTGCAGCCGGCGATGGTGGTCATCTCTTCCGTCAGAGGTGGTCGGCCTGAGGCTGGGTGTTCGGATCTCGGGATCCGTCATCTGGCACCAGCTGCGAGTCGGGGAGACGTAGTTGCCGGTGAAAACCGAGCTGACGGCGGGCGATGGTGGCGTTCCATGTCGTTACCATGATGAAGGCATCGTCGTGTGACTACCGTTGACCCACTCGTATTGCTCCGGGGGAAACCATAGGATCTGGTGTTCCAGACCGGACGATGGCGGCACTGCGGTGTTGTTTCTCTCTTGGGAGCATTGTTTTGTGGAGCAGCGCTGTAAGTCAGAGGAAGGAGGTGGAGCGGCTTCGTCTTGCACGGAGCTTCGGTGGAGCTGTCAAGTCATGCCTGGCCGACAGGTGCTATGCTTGGTCATGCCTGGTCGGAGGTGCTACGCACGACAGATCCACCAAGGGCTTCAAGCTATGTCGGCTGGTGGTACTTGGCAGCATGGCGCTAAGGTGTATCAGTGGCTACCGTGACGTGTTCAGCTGTTTGCGCGGGACTAAAGATGAGCATTTGTCCCGGTTGGTCCAACCAACCGGGACCAAAGAGCGGCATTGGTACCGGTTGGTGCCA
The DNA here is from genome assembly GCA_963921465.1 of Triticum timopheevii. NCBI lineage: Eukaryota > Viridiplantae > Streptophyta > Magnoliopsida > Poales > Poaceae > Triticum > Triticum timopheevii. Next base: position 12,337,137 of record OY997272.1, on the reverse strand, counting down.
TGAACTGGTACCAATGGACCCGTGTAACTACTTTTTTATTTTCTGCAGCTATTTTTTTGTTGATTCTTTCTGCAGCTGTTTTTTTAGTCCCACCTCGCCAAGCGAGAGGCACTCGCAGCTGTTTATAAGCCCTGAGTGCAGATACGATGGCGAAGAGGCTCAATGCTCCTGCACGTTGGTTAGCTTCCAGCCTTGAGGAATACGGTAGACTGCACAGAGCTATGTGCAGTGCAGTTGACACTATTCCGAAAGGCTTGAAGCAAATTAACGAGCATTGCGCCTTTTTTTATTTTTAATGACTTATTACAACTTAGAAATAAAAAGGAAAAAATAAATGTAGCAGAAAAGAAAAAAATATATAAAAAACCACTCAGAAATAAATAGAAGAAAAAATAATTTTGATCAACTTTACTAAAAAATAGCCCACCAACCGGGACCAATAGGTCCAGACGAACCGGGACCAATGGCCCACGTGGCCCGGCCGGCCCCCGGGGCTCACGAACAGGGTCCGATGCCCCCATTGGTCCCGGTTCTGGATTGAACCGGGACTAATGGGCTGGACCGGCCTGGACCATTGACTACAATCCTTTCACTCGTTGTGATTCCTATTTATCACCGCCAAAACTAGTATGTCGCAATTTCCTATTACGATGACTGGAATATTTGTTGTCATAACTTAATTCCACAAGTGTAACGGTTCGTGGCAAAATGCCTAATGCCACAAAAACAAGGATCGTTGCCATAGTTTATTGCCACAATTGACTATTGCCACGGAACAGTATGCACCACGTGTTAGAAACGTAGTAATTTCAAAAAAAAAATCCTACGCACACGCAAGATCATGGTGATGGCATAGTAACGAGAGGGGAGAGTGTTTGTCCACGTACCCTCGTAGACCGTAAGCGGAAGCGTTGATGTAGTCGTACGTCTTCACGATCGACCGATCCAAGCACCGAACTACGGAGCCTCCGATTTCAGCACACGTTCAGCTCGATGACGATCTCCGGCCCTCCGATCCAGCAAAGGCTCCGGAGATGAGTTCTGTCAGCACGACGGCGTGGTGACGATGATGATGTTCTACCGGCGCAGGGCTTCGCCTAAACTCCGCGACGATATGACCGAGGTGGAATATGGTGGAAGGGGGCATCGCACACGGCTAAGGAACGATCCGTAGATCAACTTGTGTGTCTATGGGGTGCCCCCCGCCCCCGTATATAAAGGATCCAGGGGGAGGAGGCCGCCGGCCTACGGGGGCGCGCCAAGGGGGGAGTCCTACTCCCACCGGGAGTAGGACTCCCCTTTTCCAAGTTGGAGTAGGAGAGAAGGGGGAAAGAGGAGGAAGAGGGGAAGGAAAGGGGGGGCGCCGCCCCCCTTCCCTTGTCCTATTCGGACTAGGAGGGGGAGGGGCGCGCGGCCCCCTCCTTGCTCCTTCCTCTTCTCCCTCTTGGCCCATGTAGGCCCATTAACCCCCCGGGGGGTTCCGGTAACCTCCCGGTACTCCGGTAAAATACCGATTTTACCCGGAACCATTCCGATGTCCAAACATAGGCTTCCAATATATCAATCTTTATGTCTCGACCATTCCGAGACTCCTCGTCATGTCCGTGATCACATCCGGGACTCCGAACAAACTTCGGTACATCAAAACTTATAAACTCATAATAAAACTGTCATCGAAACGTTAAGCGTGCGGACCCTACGGGTTCGAGAACTATGTAGACATGACCTAAAACCATTCTCGGTCAATAACCAATAGCGGGACCTGGATGCCCATATTGGTTCCTACATATTCTACGAAGATCTTTATCGGTCAAACCGAATAACAACATACGTTGTTCCCTTTGTCATCGGTATGTTACTTGCCCAAGATTCGATCGTCGGTATCCAATACCTAGTTCAATCTCGTCACCGGCAAGTCTCTTTACTCGTTCTGTAATGCATCATCCCGTAACCAACTCATTGGTCACATTGCTTGCAAGGCTTATAATGATGTGCATTACCGAGAGGGCCCAGAGATACCTCTCCGACAATCGGAGTGACAAAACCTAATCAGGAAATACGCCAACTCAACATGCACCTTCGGAGACACCTGTAGTACTCCTTTATAATCACCCAGTTACGTTGAGACGTTTGGTATTACCCAAAGTGTTCCTCCGGTAAATGGGAGTTGCATAATCTCATAGTTACAGGAACATGTATAAGACATGAAGAAAGCAATAGCAACATACTAAACGATCAAGTGCTAGGCTAACGGAATGGGTCAAGTCAATCACATCATTCTCCTAATGATGTGATCCTGTTAATCAAATGAAAACTCATCTCTATGGTTAGGAAACTTAACCATCTTTGATTAACGAGCTAGTCAAGTAGAGGCATACTAGTGACACTATGATTGTCTATGTATTCACACATGTATTATGTTTCCGGTTAATACAATTCTAGCATGAATAATAAACATTTATCATGATATAAGGAAATAGATAATAACTTTATTATTGCCTCTAGGGCATATTTCCTTCAGTCTCCCACTTGCACTAGAGTCAATAATCTAGTTCACATCGCCATGTGATTTAACACTAATATTCACATCTATATGTGATTAATACCCATAGTTCACATCTTCATGTGATCAACACTCGAAGGGTTTACTAGAGTCAATAATCTAGCTCACATCGCTATGTGATTAACACCCAAAGAGTAAAAAGGTATGATCATGTTTTGTTTGTGAGAGAAGTTTAGTCAACGGGTCTATCACATTTAGAGCCGTATGTATTTTGCAAATATTCTATGTCTACAATGCTTTGCACGGAGCTACTCTAGATAATTGCTCCCACTTTCAATATGTATCCAGATTAACACTTAGAGTCATCTGGATCAGTGCCAAAACTTGTATCGACGAAAGCCTTTACGACGAACCTTTTGTCACCTCCATAATCGAGAAACATATCCTTATTCCACTAAGGATAATTTTGACCAATGTCCAGTGATCTACTCCTAGATCACTATTGTACTCCCTTGCCAAACCAGGGCAGAGTATACAATAGGTCTGGTCCATAGAATGGCATACTTTTATAGAACCTATGACTGAAGCATAGGGAATGACTTTCATTCTCTTTCTATTTTCTGCTGTGGTCAGGGTTTGAGTCTTACTCAATTTCACACCTTGTAACACAGGCAAGAAACTCTTTCTTTGACTGTTCCATTTTGACTATTTCAAAATCTTGTCAAGGTATGTACTTATTGAAAATCTTATCAAGCGTCTTGATCTATCTCAATAGATCTTGATGCTCAATATGTAAGTAGCTTTACTGAGGTCTTTATTTTTAAAGAACTCCTTTCAAACACTCCTTTATGCTTTGCAGAATAATTCTAAATTATTTCCGATCAACAATATGTCATTCACATATACTTATCAGAAATGCTGTAGTGCTCCCACTCACTTTCTTGTAAATACAGGCTTCACCGTAAGTCTGTACAAAACTATATGCTTTGATCAACTCATCAAAGCGTATATTCCAACTCCGAGCATGCACATTTTGTTAGTACCTTTAGGATTGACAAAACCTTCTGGTTGCATCATATACAACTCTTCTTTGATAACTCCATTAAGGAGTGCAGTTTTGTTTATCCATTTGCCAGATTTCATAAAATCTGGCAATTGCTAACATGCTTCGAACAGACTTAGCATCGATACGAGTGAGAAAATCTCATCATATTCAACCCCTTGAACTTGTTGAAAACCTTTTGCAACAAGTCGAGCTTAGTGGATAGTAACACTACTATCAGTGTCCATCTTCCTCTTGAAGATCCATTTATTTAACATAGCTTGCTGATCATTGAGAAAGTGAATCAAAGTCCATACTTTGTTCTCATACATGGATCATATCTCAGATTTTATGGCCTCAAGCCATTTCGCGGAATCTGGGCTCATCATCGCTTCCTCATAGTTCGTAGGTTCATCATGGTCTAGTAACATGACTTCCAGAACAGTATTACCGTACTACTCTGGTGCGGATTGTACTTCGGAAGACCTACGAGGTTTTGTAGCAACTTGATCTAAAGTTTCATGATCATCATCATTAGCTTTTTCACTAATTGGTGTAGGAATCGGTGGAACTGATTTCCGTGATGAACTACTTTCCAATTTGGGAGAAGGTACAAATTACCTTATCAAGCTCTACTTTCCGCCCACTCACTTCTTTCGAGAGAAACTCCTTCTCTAGAAAGGATCCATTTTTAGCAACGAATATCTTGCCTTCGGATCTGTGATAGAAGGTGTACCCTACTATTTCCTTTGGGTATTCTATGAAGATGCACTTCTCCGATTTGGGTTTGTCCTTATCAGGATGAAACTTTTTCACATAAGCATCGCAGCTCCAAACTTTAAGAAACGACAACTTGGGTTTCTTGCTAAACCACAGTTCATATGTTGTCGTCTCAACGGATTTAGATGGTGCCCTTTTAATGTGAATGCAGCTGTCTCTAATGCATAACCCCAAAACAATATTGGTAAATCAGTAAGAGACATCATAGATCGCACCATATCCAATAAAGTGCGGTTACGACGTTCGGACACACCATAACGTTGTGGTGTTCCAGGTGGCGTGAGCTGTGAAACTATTCCACATTGTTTTAATTGAAGACCAAACTCGTAACTCAAATATTCGTCTCCACGATCAGATCGCAGAAACTTTATTTTCTTGCTACGATGATTTTCCACTTCACTCTGAAATTCTTTGAACCTTTCAACTATTTCAGACTTATGTTTCATCAAGTAGATATACCCATATCTGCTCAAATCATCTTGTGAAGGTCAAAAAATAATGATACTTGCCACAAGCCTTCATACTCATTGGTCTGCATACATCAGTATGTATTATTTCCAATAAGTCGGTAGCTCGTTCCATTGTTCCGAAGAACGGAGTTTTAGTCATCTTGCCCAAAAGGCACGGTTCGCAAGCATCAAATGATTCATAACCAAGTGATTCCGAAAATCCATTTTTATGGAGTTTCTTCATGCGCTTTACACCAATATGACCCAAACGGCAGTGCCACAAATAAGTTGCACTATCATTATTAACTTTGCATCTTTTGGCCTCAATATTATGAATATGTGTATCACTACGATCGAGATCCAACAAACTATTTTCATTGGGTGTATGACCATTGAAGGTTTTATTCATGTAAACAGAACAACAATTATTCTCTGATTTTAAATGAATAACCGTATTGCAATAAACACGATCAAATCATATTCATGCTCAATGCAAACGCCAAATAACATTTATTTAGGTTTAACACTAATCCCGAAAGTATAGGGAGTGTGCGATGATGATCATATCAATCTTGGAACTACTTCCAACACTCATCGTCACTTTTCCTTCAACTAGTCTCTGTTTATTCTGTAACTCCTGTTTCGAGTTACTAATCTTAGCAACCGAACAAGTATCAAATACTCAGGGGCTACTATAAACACTAGTAAGGAACACATCAATAATCTGTATATCAAATATATCCTTGTTCACTTTGCCATCCTTCTTATCCGCCAAATATTCAAGGCATTTCCGCTTCCAGTGACCATTTCCTTTGCAGTGTAAACACTCAGCTTCAGGCTATGGTCCAGCTTTGGGCTTCTTCGCAGGAGTGACAACTTGCTTGTCTTTCCACTTGAAGTTCCCTTTCTTTCCTTTTGCCCTTCTCTTGAAACTAGTGCTCTTGTCAATCATCAACACTTGATGCTTTTTTCTTGATTTCTACCTTCGTCGATTTCAACATCACGAAGAGCTCGGGAATCGTTTTCGTCATCCCTTGCATACTATAGTTCATCACGAAGTTCTAGTAACTTAGTGATGGTGACTAGAGAATTCTGTCAATCACTATCTTATCTGGAAGATTAACTCCCACTTGATTCAAGCGATTGAAGTACCCAGACAGTCTGAGCACATGCTCACTAGTTGAGCGATTCTCCTCCATCTTTTAGCTATAGAACTTGTTGGAGACTTCATATCTCTCAACTCGGGTATTTGCTGTAAATATTAACTTCAACTCCTGGAACATCTCATATGGTCCATGACGTTCAAAACGTCTTTGAAGTCCCGATTCTAAGCCGTTTAAGCATGGTGCACTAAACTATCAAGTAGTCATCCTTTTGAGCTAGCCAAACGTTCATAACGTCTGCATCTGCTCCTGCAATAGGTTTGTCACCTAGCGGTGCATTAAGGACATAATTCTTCTGTGCAGCAATGAGGATAAACCTCAGATCACGGATCCAATCTGCATCATTGCTACTAACATCTTTCAACACAATTTTCTCTAGGAACATAAACATATGAAAGCAATAACGCAAGCTATTGATCTACAACATAATTTGCAAAATACTACCAGGACTAAGTTCATGATAAAATTAAGTTCAATTAATCATATTACTTAAGAACTCCCACTTAGATAGACATCTCTCTAGTCATCTGAGTGATCACGTGATCCAAATCAACTAAACCATAACCGATCATCACGTGAGATGGAGTAGTTTTCAATGGTGAACATCACTATGTTGATCATATCTACTATATGATTCACGCTCGACCTTTCGGTCTCCGTGTTCCGAGGCCATATCTGCATATGCTAGGCTCGTCAAGTTTAACCTGAGTATTCTGCGTGTGCAAAACTGGCTTGCACCCGTTGTAGATGGACGTAGAGTTTATCACACCCGATCATCACGTGGTGTCTGGGCACGACGAACTTTGGCAACGGTGCATACTCAGGGAGAACACTTCTTGATAATTAGTAAGAGATCATCTTAAAATGCTACCGTCAAACAAAACATAATAAGATGTATAACAGATAAACATCATATGCAAAATATGTGACATGATATGGACATGATCATCTTGCGCCTTTGATCTCCATCTCCAAAGTACTGTCATGATCTTTATCGTCACCGGCACGACACCGTGATCTTCACCATCTTGATCTATATCAATGTGTCATCACATGGTCGTCTCACCAACTATTACTCTTGCAACTATTGCTATCGCATAGCGATAAAGTAAAGCAATTATTTGGCACTTGCATCTTATGCAACAAAGAGACAACCATAGAGCTTCTGCCAGTCGCCGATAACTTCAACAAAACATGATCATCTCATACAACAACTTATATCTCATCACGTCTTGACCATATCACATCACAACATGCCCTGCAAAAACAAGTTAGACGTCCTCTACTTTGTTGTTGCAAGTTTTACGTGGCTGCTAGGGGCTTAAGCAAGAACCAATCTCACCTACGCATCAAAACCACAACGATAATTTGTCAAATAGACTCCGTTTTAACCTTCGCAAGGACCGGGCGTAGCCACACTCGGTTCAACTAAAGTTGGAGAAACGGACACCCGCCAGCCACCTGTGTGCAAAGCACGTCGGTAGAACCAGTCTCGCGTAAGCGTACGCGTAATGTCGGTCCGGGCCGCTTCATCCAACAATACCGCCAAACCAAAGTATGACATGCTGGTAGGCAGTATGACTTATATCGTCCACAACTCACTTGTGTTCTACTCGTGCATATAACATCAACACATAAAACCTAGGCTCGGAAGCCATTGTTAGGAACGTAGTAATTTCAAAAAAAAAATCCTACGCACACGCAAAATCATGGTGATGGCATAGCAACGAGAGGGGAGAGTGTTCGTCCACGTACCCTCGTAGACCGTAAGCGGAAGCGTTAGCACAACGCGGTTGATGTAGTCGTACGTCTTCACGATTGACCGATCCAAGCACCGAACGTACGGAGCCTCCGAGTTCAGCACACGTTCAGCTCGATGACGATCTCCGGCCCTCCGATCCAGCAAAGGCTCCGGAGATGAGTTCCGTCAGCATGACGGCGTGGTGACGATGATGATGTTCTACTGGCGCAGGGCTTCGCCTAAACTCCGCGACGATATGACCGAGGTGGAATATGGTGGAAGGGGGCACCGCACACGGCTAAGGAACGATCTGTAGATCAACTTGTGTGTCTATGGGGTGCCCCCGCCCCCGTATATAAAGGAGCCAGGGGGGAGGCCGCCGGCCTACGGGGGCGCGCCAAGGGGGGAGCTCTACTCCCACCGGGAGTAGGACTCCCCTTTTCCAAGTTGGAGTAGGAGAGAAGGGGGAAAGAGGAGGAAGAGGGGAAGGAAAGGGGGGGCGCCGCCCCCCTTCCCTTGTCCTATTCGGACTAGGAGGGGGAGGGGCGCGCGGCCCCCTCCTTGCTCCTTCCTCTTCTCTCTCTTGGCCCATGTAGGCCCATTAACCCCCCGGGGGGTTCCGGTAACATCCCGGTACTCCGGTAAAATACCGATTTTACCCGGAACCATTCCGATGTCCAAACATAGGCTTCCAATATATCAATCTTTATGTCTCGACCATTCCGAGACTCCTCGTCATGTCCGTGATCACATCCGGGACTCCGAACAAACTTCGGTACATCAAAACTTATAAACTCATAATAAAACTGTCATCGAAATGTTAAGCGTGCGGACCCTACGGGTTCGAGAACTATGTAGACATGACCTAAAACCATTCTCGGTCAATAACCAATAGCGGGACCTGGATGCCCATATTGGTTCCTACATATTCTACGAAGATCTTTATCGGTCAAACCGCATAACAATATATGTTGTTCCCTTTGTCATCGGTATGTTACTTGCCCGAGATTCGATCGTCGGTATCCAATACCTAGTTCAATCTCGTCACCGGCAAGTCTCTTTACTCGTTCTGTAATGCATCATCCCGTAACCAACTCATTGGTCACATTGCTTGCAAGGCTTATAATGATGTGCATTACCGAGAGGGCCCAGAGATACCTCTCCGACAATCGGAGTGACAAAACCTAATCACGAAATACGCCAACTCAACATGCACCTTCGGAGACACCTGTAGTACTCCTTTATAATCACCCAGTTACGTTGTGACGTTTGGTAGTACCCAAAGTGTTCCTCCGGTAAACGGGAGTTGCATAATCTCATAGTTACAGGAACATGTATAAGACATGAAGAAAGCAATAGCAACATACTGAACGATCAAGTGCTAGGCTAACGGAATGGGTCAAGTCAATCACATCATTCTCCTAATGATGTGATCCCGTTAATCAAATGACAACTCATGTCTATGGTTAGGAAACTTAACCATCTTTGATTAACGAGCTAGTCAAGTAGAGGCATACTAGTGACACTATGATTGTCTATGTATTCACACATGTATTATGTTTCCGGTTAATACAATTCTAGCATGAATAATAAACATTTATCATGATATAAGGAAATAGATAATAACTTTATTATTGCCTCTAGGGCATATTTCCTTCACCACGAAACGAGCGCCGTTGGCATAGGTTGTTGCAACAAATGTCTATCGCCATGAGTTACCAGTCGCCATGATTCATTACATGTTGCATTAAAGCTATCTCCACAAAGCAAATTGTGGCATTAGATGAGTGTTGCCACAGGAAAACATGTGGCGACTTCCCACATGGCTGTTGCAATATCACACTTTATTGCCACAATTGCTTTTTTGTGGCAATAACCTATTACCATGTGTCCAGTCGCAACGGCTGCCAACGAATGATGTTTCCTGGCAATAGGTACTTATCGCTACGAATTGGCATGTATTGCGATGAACCATTTTGTTGCAATAGACCCGGATCCTTGTAGTGAGCCTATTACCGAAAATCCATCGAGTGGTGAATACTACCACGGCACCTAACATTTACTTTAGAATTGGCTTTGGCGAGCAACATTCCTTGACATATGTTATGTATTCACAGCAAACCCTACATTTTTTCATGGAATATTTTTTGTACCTAAGTTTTGACTTACTGGAAATAACTAATTTAATAATATATTGTAAAACAGAATTAAGAATTGACTCTTAGTGATGCTATCTATAGAAAAACCGGCTGCGAAAAGAAACTGAAATGATCAAATGAGAATGGCCATAGAGGGTGCTTGGATTCAAGGGACTTATTTTAGTCTGACTAAAAATAGTCTTTTTAAGAGGCTAAAGTTCCAAGCACCCCTGACTACAGAGGGGCTAAAACTAGTCTTGAGACGAAAACTTTTTAGTCAGGGGTACCCCTACTAAAATGTGGATTAGTCCTCTCTCTCATCATTTAACTCCTCTCCTTTTACACATGCAAGTTCTGGATTGGAGGGTTTCGAGGATAATAAATGCTCATTAACTTGATTTTAGTCTCTTTAGTATTTGGATCCAAGCATGGGTGAGGCTAGCAAGTTTTAGTCCCACTATTTTTAGTCATGAGACTAAAACTTATCCAATCACCCTCATACAGTTGTAGCATTTATGGCTCCTATAAATGTTGAAGCCGACCATGTGAAACACTTCACGAAGTTAATAGGATATAAATGTTGTTCTAGCCACACAATTGGCACAAAATTTATAGACCACGGCCTATATGTATCGTGCGCCTTCCCTCCATTCTTTAGAAGTCCTTTCGACCAGCTTATGTCGACCTATCCAACTCACAACTATAAGCACAAAGCATGTAAGAACATAATGAAGAGAAATTTCATAAGAATAGGAGACATCAGAAAAGAAGTGTTTCGTAGAATGTTACCAACCTGTAATGCAGTCTGTGTTGCTCGGGTGCGACCCCATGTTGTAATGGCGAGGGCGAGCACTCTCGCTTTTGACATTTAGAGAGGGGGCGATCTTAGATTTCAGCAAGGCGTTTTCAACCACTTTGGTTCGGACTATAGCAGATGCGTGATGTACAAGGTTCAGCGTGACCTCACGCTACCAGACTGTTGGACGGCGAGTAGATTCCTGTAGCTGATGAGGACATCAATACCATTGTTACACCCACAGCCCCTACTGCTACATATACTGGACCAATTACTAGAGCTCACGCACGCCAATTAAATTATCAGGTACTTTCATTTCTTGGTAATGATTCTAATGTTCATGAAAATATGATGCTGCCAAAATTGGATACATTTGTTTTGCTTACAAATGAAGGGCCTAGCTTGGAGAAGGATGAACATTGCAGCAAGAACAAGCATGGAGATGATGGCATGCACAAGGGGAACAAGAACGAAATTACAAGTGATGATTTCAGGACTTTGAAGCCACCATAATGGGTGCATGAAGCCTTGGACGAAATATACAAGATGACACTTCATAAATTTCGTCCCGAGGCTATTCTAGGTGCTGCGTCACATTATTATTTGGCCAGGCCCATGTAATTTCGAAATACATAAGTATAGGCTATTTTTAGAGTCCGTATGTGTGGGGAAACAAGAGATAGGGATGATTTCGGACCCCTCCACCAAGGGCCACGAAATTCCCCCCCTCTTCCTCCATATATACAGCCCTTAGGGCACCGTTTAGACTTTGGGTTTTGTTTAGATTAAAAGTTCGCCATAGCTGCAACTTCGCGTACTTCGTTTGTGTTCAACGACCAGACAAAGGCGTCACAGAACCCCACCTTGATCAATAAAGCTTTCATCTTATATTCACAATATCCAGATTGCAATCTCAGTTTCTTGCTTGTTCTTAGTCGGATTGTCAAAGTTGATTTCCACCAAAGCGATATCCATCATCTCATCGAAAGACGGGACACCTTTGCCTCTATCAAGTGGTATCAGAGCCATATACCACATATCCACCTTCATCACGCCAATCCAAGTCCACCTGCAACATATATCCGCCACCAGTCCGAGTTCCACCAGATTCATCTCCGCCACCAGTCCGAGTTCCACCAGATTCATCTCCGCCACTAGTCCTAGTCCGAGTCCAGTATTTGTTGCTTTGTTTTCGACTTCCAAATCACGCCATACTCCGAGTCGTGATAGAGAAGGACTCCCGAACTTTCGTGTTACCCGCAGTAGAAAAATAGCTCCAGTTTAAAAAAAACTAAGTCTGGAAAAATCTGGCTAGGCAGTTTCTAGACCATTTGTAGACTTTTCTGAAAAAAAAATTGTTACGGAGCAAAAAAAAAGAGGAAAAAAAGTGCAAAAAAAGTGAAAAAGAGAAAAAAATTCAGAGTGTGCTCCTCCCTTGTTTACGTGCAGCGCCGTGATTTTGTTAGTGTTCTAGGCTCGTGTCTCTAGCACGGTCTAGCCTAAGACTAGCACAGTACCGTTGTTGAGCATTTTTTTCAACTTTGCATCGCTGAATTGATTATTGCTGACCCTTTTTGCTAGCATATTATAAGCCTTCCTAGCTCCACATACATCTACGTCGTGCGTTTGACTCTCCCTGGTAATCGCTCTATCCAAGCTTTGAGAGTGTTGATTACAACGGTTGCTGATCACCACCTGCTGCTGGGTAAGAACTGGTAAGAATTTGAGATTCGCTTGAAGGATTTGTGACACACCACCACCACCACCGCTTCCTAGTAGTCTGTAGAATCATATTCTTTTGTGTTTCTATTGCTGCTAACCATGCCAGGATCACAAGCCGGCGAGATTGACTGGGAGAACATGACGAGCAAGGATCTTCATGATAAGTCTCATCAAATGTTGGGTTAACAGGTGGAAGACGTGATGGCCAGCTTTGGAAAGGCATTGGAGAGGATGGATGACATTGAGAAGACAATTGACACCAGGCTGGACGCCAAGTTTGATGAATTACTCAAACGTCTCCCACAACCAGTTCTACGCCGCGATACAGTAGGGCAAGCACAGCGTGTTCCTATTGAGCCAGGACAAAATTCTAGTGCCGCTGCTACTGCTGTTGGTGCTTCTGTAGCTCCTGCTGTTACTGCAGAGGTGGAGGACTATTACAAGGATGAGGTTGATCAAAATCAGAACTACGTGCAGCTACCAGCACCACCACCAGCTGGTCGACCTCAGGTATTTATTCGCAACGGTAGGCCTGCACCACCACCTCAGGTACGACATAATGACCATATTCCAAAACTAAAATTGAATATTCCACCGTCTGAGGGTAGATATGTTCCTGATATATATCTTACTTGGGAGTTAGAAACTGAACAACGTTTTACATGTTTACAATATCCTGAGGAGAGACGGGTTGCTGCTGCTGTTTGTGCTTTCACTAGTTTTGCATGTGTATGGTGGTCTGAATATTATAGATTGTATCCTATTCCAACTACTTGGGCTACTTTGAAAATTGCTATGCGTACCCGTTGGGTTCCACCATATTATCAACGTGAATTGCTTCAAAAATGTAGCGTTTTAGACAAGGAAAAAATTCTGTAGAAGAATATTATCAGGAATTACAAACTAGCATGATTAGATGTGGTATTGTTGAGGAGAATGAAGCTATGCTTGCACGTTTTATGGGTGGATTAAATAGAGAGATTCAGACCATTCTAGAGTATAAGGAGTATACTAATATCACTCGTTTATTCCATCTTGCTTGCAAAGCTGAACGTGAAGTGCAGGATCGACAAGCATTGGCGCGAACTAACTTTTCTGCAGGTCAACCTTCATCATGGACACCGCGTGCATCCTCTACTTCCACTGCAACGACATCTCCATCAAGTGCCACCTCCAGCCGTGGTACAAGAAAGCAGGCACAACCACCGCTATCTGCCAAGAGCGCACCTGTCGGGCCTGCACAGAGCTCTTCTTCTTCCATGGCATCAACAGGGCACACAAGTGATATTATTTGTCGTCGTTGTAAGGGAAGAGGTCATTATGCGAGAGAATGCAAATCTCAAGCGTGTGATGATTGCTACTGAGGATGGGGGGTATGAGTCCGCTAGTGACTATGATGAGGAGACTTTGGCTCTTATTACACGTGAAGAACACGGTGGAGATGATTCTGATCATGAGACGCAATACATGGCTCCTGAAGACGCTGACAGGTATGAATGTTTAGTTTCTCAACGTGTTTTGAGTGTGCAGGTCACACACGCTGAGCAAAATCAGAGACATAATTTGTTCCATACAAAGGAGAAGATGGGTTTTGAAGATCATGATAGAATGGAGACAAAGATAATTCAACTAAGGACCCATCATGGTTATGATTTTGCTGTAAATCTATACAATTCTGTGAACTCATCCAATTTTGGTTGCCTGAATTGGGAAGCCCTTTGCAAGGCGTATGATTTTCATGAGGGTATGCTTCTCACCTTCGATCTTGGTGATCCTGACATTGATGAAAATAATACGACCATTTGGGTCCTTGTTGACACGCTTCCAGTTCTACCGCTGTGTGAGTTTCTTAAACATATTGACTAAGTAATTTATATTGTTCATTTCAAAATATCTGATAGCTTACTTTCATTCTTCAAAAAATATACGGAAAATGGTAAACAGAACCTACTACTACAATGATGAAGCACAATTAACTTATAAGGAGCAAGATGGTCTTATCGCATTTTCTACTAATCTTGAGAATTACAATAGCTATTATCAAAGTCCTCCACATTATGGTCAATTCGTGCCACTAGTGCACGTGTTGAACTACGGTAACATCAATGGAGATATCATGATAAGATTTTCTACTATTACGACATTCGTGCATCTTTTGCATAAATTCTTCTAAAACTAAACTATATTGCTAACTACAAAGTTATTACTATGTTTTTTAATAGAAAATTCCGATGGATTGTGTGCCTCATCTGATGTTGACGAGAGGTCGTGTTAATGTTATGAGCTTATTGCCACCACGGCCAGGTCAGCCGCAGTATCCACATCACTCCTGTCCATACCGGATTTCTAAAAGCGAGGAAACCATGATAATAAATGATATCAAAAAATGTTTGAACCATCGTAGAGAGCTACTTGGAAGCAACATTGTGTGTAGGCCAAGACTTGGAGACAGGATGATCTCCGTTCTTTATTATGGAGAGTCAATTTTCCTTAATGCAGCGTCAATGCCTATCTTGTTTTATGATATTTTACCTAAGAGAGGGTAGAGTAGGTCCTATGAGAGGAGTAGGTCGTAGCTAGAATGTGTTATTATGTGCTACAATGTGTTAGAGTTGATGATGAGGAGGAGGAGTTGTGATTATGACTAGTGACCAACTTGTTATATGATGTCTCATTGATGAACATTGTTTGGTGGTGATGACAAGTGGTAATGAATATGCTATTTAAACAGACTAGTTCATGATGAGTTGCTATTGTATAAAAGATATATCTGTTTAAACATGTACAGCGCCAAAATGCTAAAAAAAACATAAATGTTAGCAGTGGCGCGGGCCAAAATATTACCAGCATCGCTCACTTACCAGTAGCGCTCCCAAGTCCCGCGCTACTAGTACTTGAACTTACCAGTAGCGCTGGCCTAAAAACACGCTACTACTACAAAATAGCTGTAGCACCGTAGCAGTAGCGCTGGTGCCCGTGCTACTGGTAGCTCAAAAACCAGGGCCACTGGTAAGCTTTTCCCTAGTAGTGACTACTACTCCCACATTATGTTTTTGATTCTATTTTTGATGGAGTACATTTGCATGGCACTGAATCATGAAAATACTAGCAGGAGTAATACTAGCCCCTAAATTCAACTGGAACCTCTTATGTAGGGTCGATCGAGCCACACCTAGAGACCGTGCCAGAGATCGAACTGTCCTTCTTTTATTTAGTGGGATTGTTGAGGTCCTCTCTAGATCCAGCTCCTTTCTCTTTCGGCCAGATCTTCCTGGCTTCTTTCTTGAGACATCTACTTCTTTGCCATCGGCAATTTGCTTTTTGGCTTCTTCCCAGATTCTTTCAACAGGTCGTACACTTATGTCCAATAGGTTTGAGACTAGCAACTTGTCGTCTGGTTGAACAGACCCATCTCTGAGCTCGATTACCAGCAAGGTGAAGTAAACACCATGCCTCTCCTTATCTGACAATTCTCTTCTTTTCTCTTGAAGTATCCAATTCATAACTTCATCCTCTTCCTCTTGAGCTTCATCCTCTTTCCCTTCGTCTTCTTGAGGCATTCAATTCATAGCTTCATCGTCTTCCTCTTGAGGCATCAAGTTCAAATCCATATCTCCATTCTCTGCCACTTGAGGTTCCTCCTCTTCAGGGATCCAATTCAAATTAATACCGCCATCGTTTTCCTCTTGAGGCATCAAGTTCAAATCCATATTTATGTGTTCCTTCCATCAATGACAAAAGATGAGGACACCATGGTACCATAACAAGAATACACACACACAAAGTAGGAGGAGGAGTACTACTGTCAACTCAATCAACAACATTTTAACTGAATTAACAGAATTATTGGAATTTAAATGACAGGACTAACAGAGTTGCTAGGACCTCTATATATGAGCATGGGAGCTTAGGTAAGAAATTGATTGAGTGCAAAACAGAGTGTTGCAAATCACTCCTGATTTGATGTGATGTGATGTAGCATAGCATAGCACTAGAGTAGAGTAGAGAAGCATCTGAGGCTATAGTCCTGCTAATTGCTGTCAAGATAGCAGGACTAGTTGCTCTTGGTGCATTTACTGATATCTTCTGAACATTTGTTACCCCTGAACATATGAGCATTATGCATTTTTAGTACCCCTGAAAATATGTAGTGTCAAAATATGTAGTGCTATTTTGATCAAGTTACATAACAAATAATTTTGTTCTCATTATGTAACTGAAACTTGTTCATTATGTCTATTTCTTCAGAAATTAATTCACTCCCTTGAAAATTCGATAAAAGACCCACTTACGAGTAGTTTGTCATTTTAAACACAAGTTTAAATTTGATCAAAGACCCACTTACTGTAGTAATTAAGCTTCACTGAATTTAATAGGACTACTTCATTTGAACTATAGCTTCACTGTAGATTCACTTAAAAGTTCACTGTAATTCAAATGAAACTGTTGACTGTTAACTAAATCAGTGTTAACTGAATTGCTGCTGCCATACTCCTCTGTTTAGTGTTACTAAATCAGTGTTAACACTAAATAAGTGACACTATTTAGTGAATTACTCCCATTGTTCATTTAGTGATTCAGTACTAATGACAGATAAATGAGGAAGAAGCAAGCATGTTTTGCTCTTCTACTGTTGGAGTAACTAGTAGACCAACAAAACTGAAACTAAGTTGTGGTCCATAAGTAGAAGTATTTTTCTGCTCCATTTGTCACACACAGTTTTACATCACCATCATAAGCAGAAGTACTTTTCTCCAATTGAAGTTTTACATCACCATCACACAGTTTTACTGTACCTTCTTCAGGGTGCAGAGTAGCAGCAACAGCAGCATGGGAAGGGTCAAGGAGCAGCAGCACGGGCAGCTCAGTGGAGCAGCAGCAGCACGAGCAGGGTCAGTGGAGCAGCAGCAGTATGGGCAGGGTCAGTGGAGTAGCAGCAGCACGGGCAGAGATCACCGGCGACAGGGGAGAAGTAGTCGCACGGGTGCGTGGGCAGGGGAGAAGGAGCAGCACGGGTGCGCGGGCGTGGGAGATCGAGGAGGTCGCACTGGAGATCGAGGATCACGTGTGCCAGCTCCTGGTCCACCGGATCGTGGAGGCAGGCTCCGGCGACGCCGGTAGGGGATCACGGCGGCGCACGCGCCGGAGCTCGAGGAGGACGCGCAAGAGCACGAGGAGGACGTGCGCGGGCTTGAGAGGGATGCGGGGGAGCTCGAGGAGGAACGCGCACGGCCTCGAGGAAGACGTAGCAGGAGATTCCGGTGACGCCCGCAGGTAATCGCAGTGGGAGGGGACCGCGGCGGCGCAGGTCTGGGCTGCGGCGATGGAGGAGGTAACTGCCGATGGCGGTGAGAGCATGTATTTGGCAACGGCCGAGGAGCTCAGCTGGGCTCGCCAGCCCCTGGCGAATCACGCAGACGGGCGGCGCCGGCCCCTGGCGACGCGCAGGCGACGGACGGAGGAGAAGACGGGGCGGAGGGACTTGTTTGAATCGCTATCGAAACCACAAGGATTTTTTTGCAAAATTACCACTGAACTACGCACACGACATGTTTTTCGGGACGGAGGGAGTACTTTTTTCATTTTCGAATGGTGTTAGGCTTGACAACAGATCCAATGACACTCCGCCAGTCCGCCTCGACCAGCGACTGGAGCGCCGGCTCACCCTGCTCCCAGGAACGCGAGCAACTGCGGTGGGGTGTAGTGAGGGCGAATGTGTGGTGCAAACCCTTGGTCCAATGCGACGGGCAGGCAACTGCAATGGCGCATGGCAGTGTTTGCTTATAGAAAACACAATAGTTTTGCCCTCTTCCAACTTGGTTTCACTCTTTCGTTTCAATCAAAACATAATTGTCACTAGCAGCGCCCTGTGTAAAATCTTTTGTTTCAATCTCGTGCATGCACTGTCTTGCTATTGATTCCGTACTGTCATGGGTATTATTTCAAGGGGTTTACCACTGGTGCTGAATTGGGGAAGAAAAACACTACTCTATGTCATTGTTCCAGTCCAAGAGCTGGTAAATCGGACGGTTGTTTTCTGCTCATGCTCCAAAATATCCATTGGGGGCAAGAGTTACATAAGGTTCTCTCTGTACACATATTTCTTTCAATTTATTGTCAACTTATTTACTGTTTGGACACAAATGCCATATTGATTTTGAGATATGAGTGCCTCCTCCTGGATCGCAGTTTGCAAAACTAGCTAATTTTATGTATAAATGTAAATGTTAGGATTGCTGACTTACAGAGTACAGATCATGATCTTTTTATTTCTTGCTATTTCTTCCACACTCAGTTTCAGGTATGTCGTCCTATGGTACCATGGCAGTACGGCACCAATGAAAGTTTTCTGAACGATGCATTCTTACAGCATGGACATGTTACTGAAGGTAATCTATATTTTTGACTATTTGGATCCATGGTTTGTGTTGATTAGAGGTTCTTCTTTAACTGATGGATGTGTGGTACAGTGAAAGTAATATAACATCATCTTCTCTCACCATTCATCGTTTAAATAATTTCCTTGCATGTCTTCTACCGCACGGATCTGCCAATGATTTGTAAAACCTCATGCTTTGACTATTTGAACCGCTCTTCTATATATGGTTAAATATATATTGTAGTTCATGCTACAATATGAGGCACGGGAACTCGAATGTTCAATTATAATATAATATACTTCCATTCTTGTTTCTTAAATATTTATATTATCTTATTATTCTTTCCTCAAGATAGGCGGGTGAGGCAACGCGCGCCTTGATGTTCTAGTATATAGTAGAGCTCCATCAATATCCACCCAACTTATCGTCCTTAGACAGTAGCGCATCCCCCATAACTAAATTCCCCATCCTATCCCTCATCCTTTATTTCCTCATTTTTTTTGGTAATTATGCTTTTGTTCATCTTGCCCATCTCCCAAAACTTAAACCTCCATTTTCTTCTTTCGCCAATTTATCAAAATGTTTTGCGCAAACAATCCAAATGAATGCACCACATCTCAACATGAACTTACACAATTTAAATGCCCCACATCATAATTCAACTACAGATATAAGTAGACTTCACCAAATCCAACAAAGAACTAAACCATAACCATAATTGTGCAAAAAGGTGCCGAATGAACACATTCATTCCAAAAGTCCACCAAATGGTGGATCAAAATCCATCATCAATCACAAGGGGCTCACGCCCTCGCGCCATCACCGCCGGCACCACCATTGCCGTCGGCACCATCATTATGGAAACACTATTACCACCACCACCATCAAATGACTTAGCCAATATGCCCTTCTCATTTCTTGGCTATTGGGCATGGTCATGGAAATGTCGTCGCTGCCGAGGTTGTGTGTTGCGTACAATGGTGACATGCACTCCTCCACCACATTTGCCTCCACTTGCTCACTACGATAGTAAATTAACGTCATAGGAATTAGCGTCACAACATTCATCATTCAATTGAGAAACTGCAAAAAAAAAATTACCATGCAGGCATTTCCTCAAGCATATCAGCCTCGTCCCTCATTTCATCCGAAAATGGCTCCTCTCAACCAGAGACGAGTGGTAGCAATCTGCACTACGGCGGACCAAGGGGGAGACGACAATGTGAGCAACCTTTGACGATGGAATGCGCTCCCGGTTGCCACTCGGTTGCTGATTGATGGGGACATTGGTAGTCATGGTGCTGCGATCCGGCGCCGGTGCCGGTGTCGAGGAACTTTCGATGATGTGCTTTCCTTGGCACCATTGTTTTAGTGCTTGCAGCATGAAATTGGCACCTGACAGTGGGTGTTGGGTGGCAACGAGGGTTTTCAGGGGTGCTATAGTCGTGGGGCTTTCCATTCTAGCGTTCATCTAAACCATTGACATCCGGTGGGGCATGTGGCGATAGATTTAGGTATTGGGCTGGAAGAAGGTGCTCGAGTGGGAAGGCTGCGCCATTTCCCAATTTAAAATGAGAAGTGTCTGTCCATTGTTGAGCAGATATGTGCTAGTATGGGGAAACTTTTGGGGGAACTAAATATGGGGAATATAACTTTTTAGAGACCGGCAGCTATATAGCTCTCAATTCTCCAAATCAACAATGTTTCACCGATTTATAACTTTTTGCGCATAGGCATTAACATCTCAGCATGCAATGAATATATGTGGTTGCTCCTTACTCTGTATGCTGCAAAAGTCTACTCAACTATAGTTTGAATTGAGGCAGTATGAGCCATCATGCGGGTGATGCCTGTGTTTTGTGCTCCGAGGGAGATTTGCCAGCGCATCGTTTTTTCAAGCACATCAGCCATTATCTTGTGTACTGATATATGGTTTTATCATGTTCGATGCAGTTTATTTTCTCAATTTCCTTTGACGGGAAAATTAAGGCATGGCTTTATGACAATCTGGGTTCTAGGATGGAGTATGATGCTCCAGGAAAATGGTGTACTGCAATGCTCTATAGTACCGACGGAACTAGGTAAGCATAAATGTGTTATTTTGCTCACTAGAAGTGTTTCTAGTTGTTGATGTGTAATATTTTACTTGTTGATTAGAAGGTTGTTCTCATGTGGAACAAGCAAAGAGGGAGACTCGCATTTGGTTGAGTGGAAGCAAAGTGAAGGATCTATCGAAAGGACATATTCTGGATTCCGTAAAACATCATCTAGTGTAGTGCATGGTGTCGTGCAGTTTGATACAGCTCATAATCGCATTTTAGCTGCTGGTGAAGAGAACCGAATTAAGTTTTGGGATTTTGATAACACCAACATGCTTACCTGCATTGAAGCCGATGGAGACTTGCCAGTAAGTCTCAATTCCCTATTATATTTGTCAACTTTTTTTCTCCGTTTAGTTCAATAATCTAACACCTGTACATTCTAACAGAGATTTCCACGGTTAAGGTTCAATAAAGAAGGCAATCCTGCTTCAACTCAGCCAATGCGTGAGGCCACTCCTCCTGCTTCAACTCAACCAACGCGTGAGGCCACTCCTCCTCCTCCAAGTCCACCAACGCGTGCCACTCCTCCTCCAAGTCCGACACCGCGTCAGCCGTCTCCGCTGCCTCAGCAATAACGGAAGAGAGCCGCCGCAGCTATGGTGCGTAGTGCTACAAGTTGAGGTAGTACATGAGGTACAGGCGGAGGCAAGCGATTTCAATATGGTCCAAAAAGCCTCGCGCCTCTTCCGCAGAGGCCTTATGACATGACCACGGAGCAAAACGAAGCCAGAGTGAAGGCCCAAGTGGAGGTCCATTTTGCACCAAAACCGGCACCGCCGCCAAGGGAGAAAGTGCCCGAGGATAAGATTGACCACTTTATTCGTATGACGCGAGCACCAGCTCCCAAGCATATTGACTCAGACTATGAGCGCCAAATCAGGATGGCACATCGAGCACGAAAAAAGGGGTCGAGTTCGAGCCAAGCAGCTGGCCAAAAATGCGAGAAAACCGTTCCCCAGCTAGGAGAACAGGTGGCGCAATCGATCTCCCCGCTTGTTGTACCAACACATCAGAGTATCAGTGCCGGTCAGCTGGTAATAACCGACGAGCATAGACGGAACGCTGAAATGCTCGGTATCACTTTTGGACAACTCCACGAGAATGAGCCCATGCCTAAGCTTAAAGAGCAGGACATAAAATGGAAATATGTCTGCGGCCAACCTTTGGTAAGGCTTGAGGAGGTCAAGAACCTCCCAACGAGAATGTATCAATTGCATGATTGGTACATGAAAATTACCAAGAGTAACAATCGATAGGGCTTCATGGTGAAAGTCAAGGAAGAGTATTACTTCAATAAGAACTAGTACAGAACCGGCCTTTAGTGCCTGTTCGTGATGGGCTTTAGTGGCAGTTCGCCAACCGGCACTAAAGAGTGGGGACTAAAGGTCTCCTCCCTTTAGTACCGGTTCTTCACGAACCGGCCCTAAAGTGCCACCACGTGGCACGAGCCAGGCCCGTTTGTGTGTAGGGCATTAGTACCGATTGTAACACCAACCGTTACTAAATGTTTGGGTGTTTTTTTAATTTTTCTTTAATTTTGTGTTTTCAATTTAATTTAGTGATTGTTTTACATTATAATGAGTTGTTAAATCATTAGGTGAAAGTACCGCGGATTAGTTTCGACTGGATGCATTTATTGGATATCTCTAGCTAGCTACTAGCTAGCTAGCTAGCTAAGTGATCAAGTATATGCCATATCTATATTATACTTGATCAACTATACGGATATGGCATATACTTGATCACTTAGGTAACGTAGGAAAAATATCATCACCAGCACTACTAGCTTAAAGAAGAAATATTCACTTGTACCAGAAGCAAAAATATCATCGAGTTCAACATGCATGATTGTCATGATATTATAAGCGTTCATATATAACACCACAAAAGTAAATCACTTAAGTTCAGAAGGAAGAACACGGACATCGAGTACTAATTAAGAGCAGCATGAAGAACTAGCTAAATCACTCCTGCTAGCTACTCTCTCTCTGGTAAAATAGCATAGAACTTGTATAGCTCTCCTGATTGATCATACTGGAGCATGCAGATGAACCTGTCTCCTAATCGTGGGCTGCGCTTCTCATTGTTGTCCCCTAGTACTTCTCTGCGATCATTAACTATTTTCCTCCAATCTTTCACTATTAAGCATTCATCGCTTCTAGAAATCCTGAATGCATTCATGTGCAATGCAGGATATCTTGGCCGTAAGCTAACAATTGACATCTGACCTTTAGTCTCGATACCCTGAGGCACAACTGTCATCGGGAGTCCCTGTTGAAGAACATCATATAGTACTTAATTAATATACTTAGCAATGAAAGTTTAGCAAAAAAGTTAGGTATGCAAAATATGCAGGACAAATAGTAATATCTTACCATCATTCCTAAATAGATGTGACCGTAGTTCAATACCATCACTATTGGTCGCACGTTTTGAGTACTAACATTTCTAAGTGCAGGAAGAAAAATTGTCTTGACAGTGTGAAGATCCTCAAGCCATGAAACATAATGACATATGTCCTCGCAGTTTAGTTCAGCTCCGGGACAGTAGTAGGTCCTGTCTACCAAGCGCCGGACATGTTTGGTTGAATGGAGATAAGCTGTCAATAGAAATTAGTTGTCAGTCATTTTTGAATAAGCAATATCAAAGACAAAAATATAGTTGAGAAGAACTCACATAATGGTATAACTGGAGGCGTCTGCACATCGACCCATATGTCTCTATTACCTTCAATATCATCTTCCGGACGAATATCAAAGGTGATAACCATACCAGGCTCAAATGCATAAGCCTTGCATAGCGCTTGCCAAGTTTTGCATTCAAAATAGGTGTACGTGTGTGTATTGTATACTTTGACGTTGAAAGTATAACCATCATGCTCAGTTTTCAGGTAAGCTCTTTTTACCTCCATAGTTTCCATATCTTTGAAACCTATCTTATCCAAGACAAAAATTCTTGCATGGCAGGGGATGCGTTAGTAGAATAGTGAAAATTAAAAATTATAAGTCATGCTTAATTACGAAAACAGACTTGTCGTTGTGACTTACTGTATCGAATTCGAAGGTCTCATCCAGCTTGATGCTGAATCGCCTACCATCAACAAGGAAATTTCTGTCGCACTGGCCGCGCTGGTCTTCACAGTATTCGCACATAATGAAATTTTTTCCGACGTCAGACGACATTTTCTATGTTCATATTAGGCGAAACATTAAACTCTTACTAATTCAATTAATTCAACTACATCTATTAATTCAACTAAGCATTTACTAAAAATAAACTAGTTATATTAATTCAATTAGTTCAACTAAGTATTTACTAAAAATAAACTAGTTCTATATATTAATTCAACTAGTTCAACTAAACATTTACTAAAAATAAACTAGTTATATTAATTCAACTAGTTCAAACTAAGCATTTACTAAAAATAAACTAGTTCTATATATTAATTCCACTATAGTTCAACTAAGCATTTACTAAAATAAACTAGTTATTATATTAATTAATTCAACTAGTTCAACTAAGCATTTACTAAAAACAAACTAGTTATATATATTAATCCAACTAGTTCAACTAAGCATTTACTACAAATAAACTAGTTATATTAATTCAATTAGTTCAAACTAAGCATTTACTAAAAATAAACTAGTCCGATCTATATATTGATTCAACTAGTTCAACTAAACGTTAACATATTTCTAATTCATCCAACATAGCATTTCTAACATTCTAAAAATAAATTAACTATAGATATAGTTCTCATTCATCTAAACATTAGAAAACAGAAAATAAGTAAAAAATATGTGTGTGTGTGTGTAGTGTGT